>OZ024823.1:79486177-80868677 GCA_964016985.1 Anodontia alba
AGCTTATACAGCTACGCCGAAAAAAAAATATCAGAATTTTTTATCGGAAAATTTTCATTTTTTGGTGGTAATTTGTTTTCAATATATTTGAATAGTTATGTTTTTGTTGTGCTTGTCAAATTCGTAATTGGCCGTATAAATGGAATGTTTGATGGTGTTGGGACTGAGACAAGAAACTTCCATCATTAAGTCTAATGCGAGACTATTCGGGGAATGAGATGTAAACATATGAAAATTAGCGTGAAATTTCCTCGACTCAGTCCCCAAACCACCAATGATTATTTTTTCTCACTCAACAATTTTTAAATGCGTGTATGCGCAGGCTAGATTGATCCTTCACCGGTCGCATATGTGATAAGTTTTATAACCGCATATACTGGGTCATATTTTGAATGTTTTATAAATAACATTTTATAGGAAGAAAATGTTTTATATAAATAGATGAGTTAATATAATTCTGTTCCATATTGCCCAATACACATTTAATATTCACAAAATATATTCTAATATATATTCCTTGGTACCAAAATAAAATAGCCGTACAATTAGCCAATATGGGCTATATAGACCAATAAGCTAATCGTACGGGGCCGTACGAATACCCTATCTAGGCTATATAGACTATTCGTACGGGGCCGTACGAACAGCCACTGCCTTTCAATATATTTGATAGGCGCGTTTTCGTAACGGCGAGCAGCCATAAGGCCACACAAAGATCAACCAACACCAGCACATCCGCCTAAGTACATTAGTGGTAAAAACTACCATGGGGTTTAAACCGATTTTTCTGGTACCAAAATCTTCACCCAAGGTTCAAATATTTTATGAAACTACAAAATGATTGTTGTTTCGCTTACAGGCTGCCCGACTCATTCAGTGAGACCTCCATGCCGTCGTTTCCTGTCATTCTAACATTGTACAGTGCCTTGGGAGGACTGTATTCCGCGATTGCTGCCTTTCTTGCGTACATCCATATTTGTATTATACCCAGTAAGCATTCTACATAAATCTATAGCGAACTGTGTTGCTACACAAGACACTTAAATTACTGCTTCTGTATAGCTGTTAACTGAATCTGTATAGCAATATCTAGGGTAGATGGAGCTGTCAAGCCCTGGTTGACAATCCATCTAGGAGTTGGCAACTCCAAACATAAAAACCTGCATATCTGGATATGCCTGTTCCAGTTATGTTGTCTGTTTCGGCAGCTGGGGCGGAGGAAATCATTACTATGATTCAACGGCCCAAACGGCGTTGCAGCAGCATGTTGTGGAGCATGGAGAGCATGACAAGACACAACAGAAGTCATTGTCATCCACTGCATCCGGGCTTAGCTCCAAATGTCCTGACACTGTCTTCCCTCTGGATCCAGCTAGGTCAGGACGAGAGAGTGAGGTTGACTCTGCGCGCCTCTCCCTCACTGTAATCCAATTCACAGCGCATGTTATCTTAATCAGCAACACACAGTCACAGCAAGCACACATATACAAAAGCCTTGTGGCGATGGGCGAAGCAGCAGGTGATGAAACACTGGAAGCTGTAGTTGCGGACCTGCACACAGGCGGTTTGTTTCTATATGGTCGCTTTCCTTAAGAATGAAGCAGTACAGGGAATTCGGCAGCCGAACTGAGCGACTGAGCAGACCTTTATAGGATCGCACTGCTCACCCCCTTAGCATGGGGAAGGGGCTAGAAAAGGTGCCCTAAACAATTGCCTGCTTCAAAACTCCTGGCAGGTTAACCGCGATCAGCGGGGATCCCACTTAGCGGTTGAACAAGAAAAAAGGTGATACCTTTAACCACCGGCATATGGAATGTATGCACTCTAATGAACAAAGCTGGTTCTGACAGAACTCAGCGAAGAACAGCTCTAGTTGGTAGAACTTGACCGATACAAAGTCGAGATTGCAGCTCTGAGTGAGACTCGCCTTGCAGATGAAGGGCTTTTAAAAGAAGTTTGTGCTGGTTACACTTTATTCTGGAGTGGACGCAAGGAAGAAGAGCGGCATGAAGCAGGAGTAGGATTCGCCATCAAGTCACACCTCGTCAGCAAGTTCTCAGGACTTCCAAAAGGCATAAATGACCTCCTGATGACGCTGAGACTTCCCTTATCTTGCAAGAGGCATTCAACAATTGTCAGTGCCTATGCACCCACAATGACCAACCCGGATGAGGTCAAAGATCTGGATTCTGTGATTTCTGCAGCACCCCGAGCAGACAAACTCATCCTCCTCGGGGACTTCAAAGACAGAGTGGGCACAGACCACCAAACCTGGGAAGGAGTGATTGGAACTGAAGGAGTAGGTAAGTGCAACAGCAATGACCTATACCTTTTAAGGAAGTGTGCAGAGTATGAACTACTGATCACCAACACAGTCTTCCGTCTACCAACTCCACCCAGAAAGACATCATGGATGCATCCTCGCTCCAAACACTGGCATCTCATTGACTATATCATAGTGCGAAGAAAGGACAGACAGGATGTCAGAGTGACAAAGACTATGTGTGGTGCAGACTGTTGGACAGATCACAGGCTAGTTGTCAGCAGATCAACCTGCGCATTCAGCCTGTACGACGACCACAAGGCAAGAAGGTGCCAAAGAGATTGGATGTCTACAATCTGAAACAAGACAGCAAGAGGCAAGCATTCGTCAATGACATCTGCAGCCGTTTAGATGCACTGGAACACAGTTCAGAAGATGTAGATGAGAGCTGGACAGTCTTCAGAGACACCGTTCACTCTTCAGCAATGGATTCCCTAGGACCAGTATCTCACAAACACCAATACTGGTTTGATGACAAAGAAATCCAGGGACTCCTTGAAGAGAAACACCAAAAAACACACCTCAGTGATACCAGTTCAGTGTCTAGTAAGACTGCCTATTTAATCATATGTAGGGCAGTCCAGACTAGGCTCAGAGAAATGCAAGACTCCTGGCTGAGCAAAAAAGGCTGATGAAATCCAGTCGTTTGCAGACAGAACGGATATGAAGAAGTTCTTTGATGCACTTAAGACAGTATCTAGTCCCCAAAGCTCAGGAACCACTACACTCCTTAGTGCAGTTGGAACTAGTCTTCTGAATGACAAGAAGGCTATCTTGAAAAGATGGGCAGAACACTTTGATGGTGTCCTTAATCGGCCGTCATCTATCAATTATGACGCTATCAACAGACAACCACAGGTGGAATGTAATCCGCTGCTTGATGAGTTCCCAACCGTCTCTGATACAGTGAAAGCAATAAAACTCCTGTCACCTTGCAAGGCTCCAGGATCAGATGCAATACCAGCAGAAATCCACAAAGCAGGATGTCCTCCAGTTGCAGAGTTATTTCACATTATGTGGAGAAAAGAAGCCATCCATCAAGAATTCAAGGGTGCAACGATTATCCACCTATTCAAAAGGAAAGGGAATCCTCAAGTCTGTGGCAATCATTGAGGCATCACTTTATTGTCGATTGATGGGAAGATCCTTACTAGAGTCCTACTGAATCGATTGAATGAACACCTTGAACAGTCAGGGCTTCTACCAGAAAGCCAGTGTGGATTCAGGAAAAACAGAGGAACAATAGACATGATCTTCATAGCAAGACAGCTTCAAGAGAAATGCCAGGAACAGAATGTGGACCTCTACATAACCTTTGTCGACCTTACCAAAGCATTTGACATAGTCAGTCATGAGGGACTTTGGAAAATTATGGAAAAAGTTTGGCTGTCCTGCCAAATTCATAGCAGTGCTGCGGCAGTTCCACGATGGTATGCTTGCAAGGGTCCAAAATGACGGCGAGTTTTCTAATCCATTCTTTATGACAAATGGAGTTAAGCAAGGCTGTGTACTAGCTTCAACACTGTTCAGCATGATGTTTTCTGTCATGCTTACAGATGCTTTCCAGTATGGTGACAATGGCATACCTATTAGGTATCGCTTTGATGGGAAAGTTTTCAACCTAAGAAGGGTGCAAGCTAAATCCAAGGTGCAGACAGAGGTGCTAGATGAGTTCCTCTTTGCTGATGACATGGCAATGGGTGCTCCAACAGAAGAGAAAATGCAAAAAGGTGTGGACCAAGTATCGACTCATGTGACAGCTATGATCTCACAATCAGTATCAAAAAGACTGAGGTAGTCTATCAGCCAACACCTGGAAAGCCTTACAAGGAGCCTACCATCACAGTGAAAGGTCAACGAGTGCAAGTGGTAGACAAGTTCACCTGCCTTGGAAGCACATTGTCTAGAGTTGTGCACATTGATGATGAAGTCAATGTCAGGATTGCCAAAGCTAATGCAGCATTTGGCCGACTACGTGGAAGTGTTTGGGATCGAAGTGGAATCAGACTTGACACAAAGCTGAAAGTATACTGATCCGTGGTGCTGCCAACACTATTATACGCATGCGAAACAGTTCAAACTTGGACAGTTTACAAACGGCATGCCGAAAACTGAACCACTTCCATACAAGCTGTCTTAGAAAACTTCTAAAGATCAAGTGGCAAGACAGGATTCCAGACACAGAAGTCCTGAAAAGGGCAGGGATGCAGAGTGTACATACTCTTCTGAAATTGGCACAGTTAAGATGGACAGGCCATGTTACCAGAATGCCTGATGGAACGTTTGCCAAAGCAAATCCTCTATGGAGGATTACAAATAGGAAAACGCCCCCATGGTGGTCAGAAGAAACGATACAATGACACCTTCAAAGCCTCCCTTAACGACTTCAACATACCATAGAGTCGTGGGAACAGATTGCACAGGATCGAACAAAATGGCGTGGACTCATAAGAAGGGGTGCTGGCAAATACGAAGCAAAAAGAAACATGCACAGCGGAAAGACAGAGCTAAGGCATCACCAACAGAGCTTTCTTCCTCAGACCTCTCATGTGCTATCTGCAACAGGCAGTTTAGAGCTAAGATTGGTCTCATAAGCCATCTTAGAACACACAAATTATAGCACTTCACGCATTTGATTAGGATTGGTCAGTGTCAGTAATGACAGACGAACATCAAATAGCGGGCCGTTATCGGCCCGTCGGGGTAGCTAATGGGCAGATAACAGCCCGCTGTATATTTATGAAGAATGCTAGCTGGATAGGCCTACTTGCCGATTCTCATGCAACGTTAGTCGCCTCACTGCCATATCGTATATTAAGTAACCTGCATTTTGAATAAATTTTCTGCAAAACAAATTACGGAATTATCCCTGACACATGGTGGCGACTTACCTAACGAACTCATAAGACTTCTTGTTGATTTTTTTTTTCTGAACAATTATAAAAGATTACAAATAGCAGTAAAATGAAAGGATATAACTAAATGATGTGTGGCAGACTGCACGTTTAATGATTAACCTGCGCAACACCATGTTGTGAAAAGAAAATCGTAAGGAGATCTTCCGGAGGTGGTTGCGGGGAGTCCGTTTAGGTAGCGTTGAAGGTCGTTCGTTACTGTCTTCTGATCGACTACTGATACTCTGACGCTAAATATTTTCATCTATTTGAAGAAGATGGCTACAGTTTCTTGTTGCCAGTCATCTGGCACACAGGCTCTATAAGCAACTGATGAGTACCTGGATGTTGTAAGGTGGAGACAGGAGATCTTAGAATTACATTTATTTAATACCCTTGCTTTCAAGTCATGCTGCATAGATGCCTCATGAACATTAAGCTTGACCAACAATGCTGCTAACTCTGAGATCAATAGATCCGTTGGATGGCAGCTCATTGCCTGCTTCTCGAGTGTAAAGCAGACTAGGAAAACTCATTACAGATATAAATCAAAGCACTGACAGCACTGATGGGTCAATTGTCTCTGAGAGTTAGGCTGGCAAAATGGTTCTGAACGGGGACTTAGGACTGTTTCAGTCAACCCTTAACTTTCTATAATTTAAGCAAACAGTGCAGACCCTGATCAGACGCCGCGTCTGATCTGGGCCTGCAATGTTTGCCAATGTCCCAAATGTCCCAGTCTAGATTTTACATAAAACCCTCTATCAACAGCGCTCTGACGTCACAGCGACAAGAAAAGTCCGTTACCCGGATGGTTTGGTAACATTGGTCAATGATAATCCTTAAGAGAATTTTGGCGTTTGTATACTATGGCTCGATTGTAACAATCGACTCAAAATAGTATAGGAAATGTCCATGAAGAGCCACAAAGAGATCACAGAACACAGCCTACCAATGACACCAAGAGGAAGAGCTAACATACCATGACATACAGACACATATGCCACAAACCAGAGAAAAGTCAAAGTGACCAACTCCATCTTCCTCAATGACGTGATCGCACTGCTAGACATTATCCACTTAGCGCAACAATAATTGAATAGGACAAAACATGAGGGTAAACCGAGCTTACTGATACCAAATTTCCCACCCTTTGGTTTAAATGTAAAATACTTAGTGACTTCCTAACTCAATAAGTGAAACATCACAGAAAAAAAAAAACAAAAAAAAAAAACGAGTAAATAGTCCCGGGAGCGGGGATGAAATCGGGGGCGTGGTACAATAAAATGTCGGTAAATGTCTGTGACTACGTGGCGCGGAAAAGACCCACTTTCTTCAGCCGGAGGAGCACCGAAAGAACTTTTTTAGGCAATCCAACACCAAAAGATTCCATTATTTATTAGATATCTCGAGATAATTCCTTTGCATAGCACAATGTGCAGAGAGTCAGCTCCGAAAACCCATAATTCTAAGCCCTTAGTGGCGCATACACACCTGTTAAATTACTCAGTACTCACTTGTCCACTCGGCCTGAGCCTCGGCCTTTTGAATTCCATTTTCTCTCACACAAGTTGTCCCAAACGCGATACTTCTGACCAAAACCTTTTCAATATTTCATTTCAGTCAGGGCAGTTAAGATCTGGGTCTTCTGTTAGGGCAAAGATACTAGGAATATGTTTCCAACACCCGTTAGTACCACAAGATCAAATATCGGTGAAATTTCTGCATAAGTGTCTCTAGCTTTGATAATCAAATCAAAACGAAGACATGCATGTTTCACTACTTACTGCACATGTGTAAAGTCTCTTTTAATTGTCTGACTGTGCATGAAAGTAGAGTTTATCTTGCTTTCTAATTAATTTTTGATTGGCATATAGTCCTACAACGAACTACGTCGTCCTTAAATTTTTGTAGAAAGTACACCATGTCCTTCAAAAGTGGATGTATAATTGGCGTTTTGAATATATGCCATATATGATATGTTCTGGTTCCTTATACTTTGTAAGGATTTATACGAATGAAATACTGTTCAAACCAAAAGTGGATGTGTCAAATCAATTAGCAATATTTCCAGTGTAGAACAAAATTCTTTCCTTTCTGTGTTGATCCCTTCCTAGAACGGATTTGGTTTGCAGAAAACCAAACACGAGAAGAGGGTACTTATCACATAGGCGAACAGCAAAGTTTCAGGCGAGCCTTCGCATAAGGACAATCTCGCCAGAGCCTTTGCTGTTCGCAGACATGCAGAAGGGACCTTGAGGAAGCTTTAGGCAAAAACCACATCTGTGAACAAAAACCACACGTCTGTAGCCCCAAAAGACGACTGCCATGCGCATTTGAAAAACCGCAACCGGAAAACCATATGGTTATTATTATTATTATTATTATTATTATTTTTTTTTTTTCGTGTGACGACTCAAATGAGGTCACTAAGGTACCGTATTTACCCGAAGTATTGGGGCATCTTATCATCTTATCATATTTGTCCTAAAGTTTGAAATAATCCATTCTACTACCTGTTGATGTGTCTAAAATATTGCTGTATGTATGGCAAACAGTGTAAAGCCTGATCAGACGCCTAACCGTCCCAAAACTCACTCTGCTTTTAACATCTTTCAGAAAGTCGTATTTAGCTTAGCGCTTACACAGAAGAAGTACATTTGCAAATTTTTGTCATGATTTAATGCAAAATCATTTGTTGTGACTGCCTATGCACAAATATGTATTCATATTTTTTTTGTTTTTTTTTTGTTTTTTGTTGTTGTTTTTTTTTGTCAAATATTTTCACTTTTTTCCTGTAGTAAAATGGCAGCTATCGGTAGGGTAGGTAACTTAGAGGCAGGTTTTCAACAGGTTCCGTGAGTTCAGTTTTTCAGAACTTTTCACAATATTGTTGCGAAACATCAAAAATTTAAAATCAGCAAAGAGAAGTAAAGAATATTTTCTTGGATAAAAATTCCAAAAAGTTCACTTTACTATACAAATTTGCATAGATCAGACTAATATTTATGTGTAACTTTAATTTTAGGATAAATACTTGAGAACAAAACACAGAATCTGAAAAAACAAATGGTTTCTGACAAGATATGGTCAGTCAGAACAAAATCAGAACAAAATATGTTTATCTAAAATAAAACGCCAAGCTGTGTAACCAAGCTCCCAGGATATCAAGGGGGTTATCTGTAAAATCTGGGCTTGGACATTGGTAAATAGTACAGATCCAGATCAGACGCCGCATAACGCGGCGTCAGATCAAGGTCTGCACGGTTTGCTTAAATTTCAGGAAGTCAAGGGTTAAATGAAACAGTCTTAAAATCCCCTTCAGAAACATTTTCCCACCCAACACTCGGAGACAATCGACCAATCAGTGTTGTCAGTGCTTTAATGTATATCAGTAGAAGAAAACGTGTCAGAATCAACGCGTGCATGTAATTTTCAGAAGCCAAGTTATCATATCCATTTTGTTTGCATCACATGAAATAAAATTTAGGCTTAATGATCATAGGAACTTTAATTTACAAATTGTACTTGTAAGGCGTTATACTAAACCCATTTATGCCGAATAAACTCTCCTACCTCAACTCTTTGGACAGGTCCATTTCTAATAGAAAGGATGTGTACTTAGTTTTTAATATTACCATGTTTTTTTAGAAATTCCTGTTTTTAATGCAAATTGTGTAGATCCTGGTCAAATGCCGCAGTCTGTGGCGTCTTAGATATGGGTCTCTAGTGTTTGCAAACGTCCCTTTTATAGGATGCTAGGCACAAATGGGTTAAATTTCAAGGTATACTTGTTAAAAGTCATACTTAAACAATGAGAAATGCTGTTTCCCCACAGACACAGAGCTGTGTTTAACCTTTGTCCTGCTGAACCCGGATATACCATGCCTTTGAAAACAGTGTAGATCCAAATCAGTTGGCGTCTTAAGACTGAAGCCAACTGATCTGAATCTGCACTGTTTGTCATTCTGTATGTGGATTTATATCAACAACCTGGAAGTGGGTGAGGCCCACTTAATTTATTCAGCACGAGACGGTTTAATGGCCATTTAGTCGCCATATGTATTTCACTTGACTCACCTGAAAGAAACTCGATTTATCGCGAGGCCTGTAACTCATGAACGCACAGGTGCCATTTTTGAAAAGAACGCGTTTTGTCTTCATAAAGTCTCCACACGGAAATTGTTTCGTTTCGGATGAAAGAAACTTGTTGTGGCATGGAAACATTTTTCAACATTTATCAGGGAATAGTATTCATGTCAGAATCAACTTTTTCAAAATGCACCGGTTTATAATAACCATTAACCCAACATGA
The DNA here is from genome assembly GCA_964016985.1 of Anodontia alba. Lineage (NCBI taxonomy): Eukaryota > Metazoa > Mollusca > Bivalvia > Lucinida > Lucinidae > Anodontia > Anodontia alba. The sequence continues at coordinate 79,495,710 of OZ024823.1, forward strand.
AATTGTTTCAACAGATGAAAGAAAGAGAAGATGTCAAACGGAAGCTAATACATTTACCACAAGCCTTAAGACATACCAGAATCGACGCAGTATTGCCTTTTTTGAAGCGAACCATGTACATTAGATCTATGTAGTTTATTCTCGGCCATAATATGATTTTTCGTTTGAATCAGCTGAAAAACAACAACAACAACAACAACAACAACAACACACACACACACACACACACACACACACACACACACACACACACACAGAGAAAAAATATCGCAAGAAAACATTTTTATAAATATTTCTCAGGGACCGTATCAAATCCAGAATAGACGCTTAAATGACGTTTTCGAGTAAACCTATGCAACAGAGGAACCACTTTGGAACGGTCATTTGAAAGCTACTGGGATTTGTGGGATGGGGTCTTAAACACGTTTTACAATTTTAAATCATATCATGTTATTGTTTGAATCACACCAAGAAAATCAAGTTATCGTAAGGAAACTAATTTCTAACATTTATCGGGGACCGCGACTCCTGTCAGAATCGACTTATAAATGTCGTTTTCGAAATGTGGTTATTTAAGTGTACATAAAATCATATTATGAATTTCATTTGAATCAGTTTTAGCATGCACGAAGGGCCGTTATTCCTCGCGTTATAAACTCACCTGAGCACGAAGTGCTCATGGTGAGCTATTGTGGTCAGTCAATGCCCGTCGTCCGTCGATCGTCTTGCGGTGTCACCAATTGCTTTAAAAGCCTACTCCTCCTACACCCCTAGGCCAATTGACTCGATACGGTAGGAAGCATTGGGGTGACTTGTAGATCAAAAATAGCTAAAATCGTTCCGATCGGAAATCCAAGATGGCCGCCATGGCCGCCAGTTTTAAAAATTTTTTTCGCTTCTTCTCCTGAACCGAAAGACCAATTGACACCAAACTTGCTAGGAAGCATCGGGGTGACTTGTAGATATAGCTAAAATCGTGCGTTGGAAATCTAAGATGGCCGCAAACATTTTTATAAATATTTCTCAGGGACCGTATCCAACCCAGAATAGACGCTTAAATGACGTTTTCGAGTAAACCTATGCAACAGAGGAACCACTTTGGAACGGTCATTTGAAAACTACTGGGATTTGTGGGATGGGGTCTTAAACACGTTTTACAATTTTAAATCATATCATGTTATTGTTTGAATCACACCAAGAAAATCAAGTTATCGTAAGGAAACTAATTTCTAACATTTATCGGGGACCGCGACTCCTGTCAGAATCGACTTATAAATGTCGTTTTCGAAATGTGGCTATTTAAGTGTACATAAAATCATATTATGAATTTCATTTGAATCAGTTTTAGCATGTACGAAGGGCCGTTATTCCTCGCGTTATTAGCTCACCTGAGCTATTGTGGTCAGTCAATGCCCGTCGTCCGTCATGCGGTGTCAACAACTGCTTTAAAAGCCTACTCCTCCTACACCCAGAGCCAATTGACTCGATACTTGGTAGGAAGGTTTGGGGTGACTTGTAGATCAAAAATAGCTAAAATCGTTCCGATCGGAAATCCAAGATGGCCGCCATGCCCGCCAGTTTTAAAAACAATTTTTCGCTTCTTCTCCTGAACCGAAAGACCAATTGACACCAAACTTGCTAGGAAGCATCGGGGTGACTTGTAGATCAAAAATAGCTAAAATCGTGCCATTCGGAAATCCAAGATGTCCATGGCAGCCATCTTGAAAATTTATTTTTCGCTTTTACTCCTAAACCAAAAAGCCAATTAACTCCAAACTTGGTAGGAAGCATTTGGGTGTCTTATAGATCAAAAATAGCTAAAATCGTTCCGATCGGAAATCCAAGATGGCCGCCATGGCAGCCATCTTTAAAATCTATTTTTCGCTTCTTCTCCTAAACCCAAAAGCCCATTGACTCCAAACTTAGTAGGAAGCATCGGGATGACTTATAGATCAAAAATAGCTAAACTCGTGCCGATCGGAAATCCAAGATGGCCGCCATGGCAGCCATCTTGAAAATCTATTTTTCGCTTCTTCTCTTGAACCAAAAAGCCAGTTGACTCGAAACTTGGTAGGCAGGATTGGGGTGACTTGTAGATCAAGAATAGTTAAAATCGTGCCGATCATAAATCCAAGATGGTCGCCGCCATCTTGAAAATCTATTTTTCGCTTCTTTCCTAAACCCAAAAGTCAATTGACTGGAAACTTAGTAGGAAGCATCAGGGTGACTTGTAGATCAAAAATAGCTAAAATCGTCCCGATCGGAAATCCAAGATGGCCGCCATGGCTGCCATCTTGAAAATCTATTTTTCGCTTCTTCTCCTGCACCGAAAGGCCAGTTGACTCGAAACTTGGTAGGAAGCATTGCGGTGACTTGTAGATCAAAAAATAGCTAAAATCGTGCCGATCGTAAATACATGGCTGCCATCTTGAAAATATATTTTTCGCTTCTTCTCCTAAACCCAAAAGTCAATTGACTCGAAACTTAGTAGGAAGCATCAGGGTGAAGCATCAGGCCATGGCCGCCATCTTGAAAATCTATTTATCGCTTCATCTCCTGAGCCGAAAGGCCAATTGACTCCAAACTTGGTAGGAAGCATCAGGGTGACTTGCAGATCAAAAAAAGCTAAAATCGTGCTGATCGGAAATCCAAGATGGCCGCATGGTGGCCATCTTGAAAATCTTTTTTCGCTTCTTCTCCTAAACCCAAAAGCCACTTGACTTGAAACTTGGTAGGAAGCATCGGTGTGACTTATTCATCAAAAATGGCTAAAATCGTCCCGATTGGAATTCCAAGATGACAGTCATGGCGGCCATCTTGAAAATCTATTTTTTTCACTTCTCCTGAACCGAAAGGCTTATTGACTTTAAACTAGGTAGGAAGCATAAGTGTGACATGTAGATCAAAAAAAGCTAAAATCGTCCCTATCAGAAATCCAAGGACGCCATGATAGCCATCTTGAAAATCTATTTTTCGCTTCTTCTCCAGAACTGAAAGGCCATTTGACTCGAAACTTGGTAGGAAGCATTGGGATGACTTGTAGATCTAAAATAGCCATGGCGGCCATCCTAAAACTCTTTTTTTCGCTTATTTTCCTGAACCAAAGAGCCAGTTGATTTGAAAATTGGTAAGAAGCATCGAGATGACTTGTAGATATAAAAATAGCTAAAATCGTTTTAATCGGAAATCCAAGATGGCGGCCATCTTGAAAATCTATTTTTCCCTTCTTCTTCTGAACTGAAAGGCCAATTGACTCGAAACTTGGTAGGAAGCATCGGGGTGATTTGTAGATAAAAAATAGCTAAAATCGTTGCGATAGGAAATCCCAAATTGCAATCATGGCGGCCATCTTGAAAATTTGTTTTGAACTTTTTCTCCTGAACCGAAAGGGCAATTGACTCAAAGTTCATTGGAATTATCGAGGTTACTTGTAGATCAACAGTAGCTAAAATCATTCTGATTGGAAATCCATGATGGCTGCCATCTTGTTTATGTTTATTATATTTCCCTGCCATTGAGCTGTTTACATGTTTAAAATCGTGTTTCTTCAGAAACCACTTAGCCATTTGCCACCAAATTTTACATTGATCCTGCTGTTGAAATGTGATTGAGAGTTTGTTCAAATCATCACACTCCATTGACTGTCATATCATATATTCTTCTTCAAAATTAAGAACTGCTTAAATGATGATCTTTTCATTAGTTGCGATGACAGGATTGGAAAAATGTTGCATAACATCTACATATCTGCAATGGCTATGTCACACAGGTGAGCGACCCGAGGCCCACGTGGGCCTCTTGTTCACGCCATTTACGAATTGAACCAAGAAGTGATATACATCAAGCCAATATGCCATACATGTATGAATATTGTTTGATTATTAGCATTTATCAGAGACCGTAAGAGTCGATTTCGATACTTCATAAGGGCGAGGTTTCGTGCGAGTAAACCTGATTTAAGCACTCGCACGCACCAACCCCCAGCATTAGTAGGTTCTTATTTGTTCGTTCATACCTCACGAACAGACGCAGTTAGACCCACTACCTTTTGTTTTCAGGGGCGGATCCAGGATGTTTTTTGGAGGGGTTCGATTAAATTACCGTAATTACTCTACGTATTCGGAAAGACATACCTGAGCAAACAGTGTAGGCGTTGATCAGACGCAGGAGAACGTGGCATCTGATCAAAGTCTGTACTGTTTGCCACTAATCCAGCAATTTTACACACATTCGTAGTAAAATGGACTTTTTTTAAAGAAAAGTTTTGTTTGTGTTGAGGTTTTACCGCCCAGTCAACCCAATGTGTCATGTCGAGCGCGGTCAGTTTACCTAACCTAACGTTTACTTGGCAGGCTTAGTCCTCTAAGCGGTTAACCAGTATTTTGCACATTCTTTCATCAGAAACTGACAACTGCCCTTCTTGAATCAGCGGGGCAGTTTCAAGAATGATTCAAGAAGGGCAGTTTCTTGGGTCTAACTGCGTGGGGTATGAAATATTTCGAGATATCCGTTCCTCGACATATCAGATTTGCAGAATTGAGGAAAAAATAAATCGAACAACAACATTTCAAATAAATATGTAATTGAACTCCTGGAGTAAGGGGCATATTGAAAATATTGTGGAAATGAGGAGAAATTGCTCGTTAGGAGCTATTTCATCTCTTTTCCACAATAGTTTGTTACCTGTTGTTAGATTTCCATGTTCAAACAGGGACCAGATTTTCATGTCGAGATTAGGGGTTATTCGAGATAAGCGAAGTTGAGATAACGAGAGTCGAGTGTATATGACATCCCTCACGCCGACGAAAACCATGATTCTCGATGAGGCATGCCTCACAACCAAAGGAACTTAAAGAAAACGAAGCCCTCGTCAGTAACCACTTTATGTTTGTAATCCGACTGTTGCGTCGTAGAGGATTAAAGAACCGTTTCTTGCAGTGAATATGAAAAGGAGGGGTGGGTAGAAAGATATAATTATTAGTATCGAGGATTTCGTTAACGTACAAATAAATACTGTAAAGCCGAACTTCAACTGTCTGACTTTTAAGGCGCCATATTCCTCAGAAATAAACATCTTATTAAGCAAGAAAGATTTAATAAATTGATATATGTATTAATACAATCATAAAATGTGGCACATGACAGCCTGCAAAAATTTCAGTTAGTCGCTCGTTGTTGAAATGAAATGATTTTTATCGTATCTTTGAATTAATGTTACCAACATTAGATTCGGAGATGCGATAAAAAATCATTTCAATTTTGATCCAGTTCAAAAACGAGAGACTCTGAAATTTTACAGGTTGTCAGATGCCACATTTTATGATCGTATTAACGTATCACTATATATATATATATATATATATATATATATATATATATATATATATATATATATATATATATATATATATATATACAGTCAAACCTGTCCTAAAGGCCACCTGTATTAAGCAATCACCTGCCTTTAAAGGCCACTATTTCAGATCCCATCAAAGGCAAATAAGTGGAAATCCACCTGTATTAAGCAAGCACCTGTCCTAAGCAACCAATTTTTGGCTTTCCCTTCGGCGCTTGCTTAACACAGGTTTGACTGTATATATATATATATATATATATATATATATATATACCTTTCTTGGATAAAAAAAAATGTCTATTTTGGAAGAATATGGAGCCTTTAAAGCACATGTCATGTTTATCTCAAAAACGTATGTTCTGCCCAAATAAAAAAAATATAATTGAAGATACCCAGGAAATTCTACAATCGCTAAGCACAGCCCTCCCGCAGAACAAAAAGGAGAGATGAGGAACGAATAACAAAACAAACATCATTCATGAAACCACAGACGAACAAACAACACAGCAAGCATTCTACATAAATCTATAGCGGGCCGTTATCGGCCCGTCAGGGTAGCTGACGGGCCGATAACGGCCCGCTGTAGATTTATAAAGAATGCTAGCTGGGAAAGAAGAACTGCAACAGAGGAACCGCCTTGGAACGGTCAATTCTCATTATGAAAGACAATAACAAGAAAAACGCATAACGAAAAGAGTTGTCTCTCTTGCATGTGACACACCTACTGGTCCTCCTCTTCATCCCTACCAAATATGAAAGCAATCCACTGAAGAAAAAAGGTAACATACAACTTTGAAAAAAGGTTAACCAAAAGGTAAACCTCGGACGACGCCCGACGCCCGCCCGCCCGGACAGCGCTATTTTAAAGGACAGATTAAAAAAAAAAAAAAAAAAAACACCCAAAAAATGATACCAACATGGTTACAGTGTTCTTTTCATGCCACGCCCGTTCATGATTATAAAGGCCACGTACAGTCGAACTTCAATGGCTCGAACATCTTTGGGGCCATAGAACTTTGTTCGAGATATGGGTAGTTCGAGCCACTGAGGGTTATTCATAGCGCCAGGTCAGGAAGCAAATAGCGATAATTTAGGGAAACCTTTTCAATTATCTAATGAGGCGATTCTAATGAGTACACACAACATACAATTTGATGATAAAGTAAGAAAATTTCCCTAACTATTTTGTTTTTCTTGAGATAGCGAAAGAATTTCGTAGGGACTCAAAAACGATTTCGAATTAGCCATGGTAAACGAGCCATCGGTGTTCGAGATATTGAGGTTCGACTGTAATTATCCAGTGCGAGCAAAACCATGTAAAAAAAAAAAAAAAAAAAAAGATCCGTGTTGTTTTTTTTTCAACACGTTTTACATTTTCCTAAAAAATGAGCTCCTTTAATTGACGAATATCTCTTTATTCAGCATAATTTCGTCAAGTCGATATAAGCAAGAGTGTTTGTTGGCTGAACTTATGAATTAAAAGTGACACTTATAAGTATAATTTTCTCAAGAACGTACTTGGTTGAACAAGAGTGTCTTATCCCCAAACTTTAAATTTAAGTACCCTTGCACTGCATATGGATACGAGTATAGGATTTGTTGATTATAGGTGCAAGCAGCTGTCAGCCAGTCCAAATTTCACGCAAGTCGCACTCGGCTGTTGGAAGAATTTCAGTTACTTGTACTGGTAAATTGATTTAAAGACTAGAACATCAATTTACATAAGGAAAATGTGGAATTACATTGTCACTAAAATATCACTCTCCCGTGAACTCTCTGACTGAAATGGATTTCAGAGGGCCAAAACCAGTTCCCTTCTTTCGGAATATCGCATGTTAAACATAACTTTATGGAATGTAAGTAAATGGCTTTGATTGTCAATGGCATTTAGATTTATGCTAGTATATGGTGACCCTGCACTATGCCGGGAATTTTGCAGGCATATATTTTCTGAAAGCCTATATGCTAAATTAATAAATGAAACATATTAGCACTCTTACTGTTGGGGTTTTACGGCAAGTTAAATACGTTACCTAGATGTAATTTGTAAATTTATGTTGTAGTAGAACTTACCAGAAATCATGGTAATGGTGATAGGCTGTAATGTTAATATGCTTTAAGACACTTAGCAGAGATGTCACTCTAATTTGATTAAAAAATGTGGAATACCCTTGTCTCTGGGGTGACAGGTAACGTAGATTGCCATTTAGAATTTTCGCATACACCTCTTATCAATTCTTATACATCTCGGCTTTATTTTAATATCGCATTAAGATACAATATCAATAAACTACTTTCTCAGGCCTTTCAAATGATGTATGTTTGAGCTTCCTACGAGCTTTCATTCTGTCATAAATGACGATAAGGTATGCCTATCCCCTCTTTAATATCCGATAAATACCATATTCGGCATCAAAACTGGACACGACACACATCATATGTGAACTTGACATTTCAAATAAGCATGTACTTAATGTATATATTTGATTGTTAAGAGTGTATTGTGCATTAACGTATATATTTGATTGTTAACAGTGTATTATGCATCCAAAGGGCTACCAAATTAGACAAAGACCTACGGTTTATAATTGTAACGTAATTTACGTTACATAATGGTAACGTAAGATACATACTTATATTTAAGCTATTTAAGCAGAGAATCATTTATGTAACCTTGTTTAGCTACTACTATATTATAGAGAAAACGGTTGACAATATTTCTCTCCCGAAAAGGAGAGAGTGATATATTAGTAAGTAGTAGAAAAGATAATAAACCCACGAGATATAAAGGATCAGAGAAAATGATAATTAAAACAAACATCCCATATGTTGCAAGAATAACAGACCCTTTTCCGCGAACGGAGGGTACCAAACAACCCTAGAGCATCCAGTCACTAAACTGACATTGCGTAAAAATCAACAAAAAAAGCAACATTTCGCACCACTACATTTGTCAGAAATGTTCCCCTATTACTCTGTCTCGTCATAAGTCTCGTCCTTATATGGTCTCTATCATGTTCTCCACTTCGTTGGAAAGTTCAGCATAATCATGGTCCTGAGTTTCTAACTCAAGCTCTGAAGTACAAGCACACATGACATCAACAGTTCTTGTGAGAAAAAAATGTAGGCACTAGTCCATTCGAAACCAGTGGTGTTATCTTCAGCTAGTTTCCAGCCATGGCCCACTGGGGAAGGAACGTCCGGGTATATCTGATCTACATGAAGCCTTTCGTGTGCTTGATAACTGACTCTATATACATTTCCAGTGACTCCCTGCAGGGCGGCAGAAAACTCAGACTGACACCATCATAGCTACTTAGCAACTCACCTGATAGTCTTTGATACTTGAACAAAAAGAGCATACCTCAGCGTGTTCACATCTGTATATTTAGGTTTACCATACTTGTAGAAGTCAAATACAGTTGACTCTCGTTATCTCGACCTCGCTTATCTCGAATAACCGCTTATCTCGAAGTGAAAATCTGGTCCCTGCCTAAACATGAAAATCTAACAACAGGTAAAAAATATTGTGGAAACGAGGAGAAATTGCTCCTGAGGAGCAACTTCTCCTTTTTCCACAATATTTTCAATATATCTCTAACTTCAAGAGTCCAGTTACACATATATTTGTTAAATGTGGTTGTTCGAGTTATTTTTTCCTCAATTCTGCAAATCTGATATGTCGAGGTACGGATATCTCGTAGTATTTCAGTGGGTCCATTGGAATTCGAGATAACGAGAGTCGACTGTATATCATGGTTCCTTTACAGGACTTCGAAAACATTTACTGTCTTACCAAGTTAGTAAGAACATGATAGATTCTAAGCTAACGAATCAGATATATAGGAATAATATAACAGTATAATAACCTGTGCATGTGTTAGAGTGTATTCGAAGTGTACATACTGAGTCCAACCGGAACAATCTCAAAGTAATCTCAACAAGAATAGGGGTCTGTAGTATGTATGAAACATAGCAAGTAATTGCTTTAATGACCATTTACAGTCAAAAATAATCCAGACACTGAGCCCTCTTTCTGAGACGAAAAATCCCCTCTATCGTTTGAAAGGATAATTCTTATCTCAAATTTAAGCCATATATGTTATGTTTGATCAAGTATTAAATCCTATCCTATCGAATTGTTAACAAGAATTTACTCTCATTGAGTAGTTCAGCTTTACACTATCTATTTTATGCTTTTAAAACTATTATTTTGTTTTCTTTTCTCATTTCAAATATAATAAAAACTATACAATTACATTCTACAATTTCAATAATTTGATAAAAATCTATATAAGGGAATGTTAATTTCACTATAATACGTCTGTACAATATTATTTATTTATTTATTTTATTTTATTTTATTATTATTATTATTATTTTGTCAATTCTACTGATGTAGTTTTACAAACTTACTGTTTAAAATATAGAATTTTCATATACCAACTACTAAACAAATTTCACTTTTCATGCGGTCCCCTACCTTATAGGCTAATGTGTGCATAAAAGGTTTGGCATCAAATATTTTTACTAAATTTGGTTTGGTTATGTTTCATTTAAATGGACCACTTACAAAAATAACTAGAAACTGTCATTAATGTAACACTCTGTTTGTAACATTTAAAATGCTTTGCATATTTGCTTCACATTAGAATTTAACACATTACTTTCCGCAAAAGTCTTTGAAATAACGCTTACGACATTAGATAACGCATTTCGTTCTATAAACTAACAATAAACTGTAACAAGTATGTCTCCAAAACTCATCGAACGTCCAAATCTTACCCATAGGAGTGTATAAGACATTAAATGTTCCGCAGAACACGAAGGAGCATGCTTTTGTGTCCATTCTTTCTTCAACCTGTGTGCATGTATTGTCTCGTACATGTAGAACCTATCCAGCTGAACAAACTGTGCAAATGCAGATTCAATGGTGTGCAGGGTCTTAACTAATTGACTTAGAACCGTTGTTGACTGAGTTACCGAGTTAGGTGAAAATGAAACACCGCAAGTAAAACTAGTTTAAGCTCCCAGTATTTTTCCTACTGACCATTCCAATGCGGTTCCTTTGTCGCAGTTCTTCATTGTGCGTCTGGGGTTTCATTTGTGATATTTGATTTGTTACTTGTTTGTTCTCTCTCCTTCTTTTGGGTCATCTAAAGGGCTGTGCTTCGTGATTGTGGCAGGCATTCTCTGGGTATCTTCACTTAATATTTTTGTTCTAGGATGATGGAATGCAGTGGCAAGAACAAAAAATGACATGGTAAGAGCATGGAATATGGACATGAGTAGCCATGTAATGTTATGGCAAACCACGGAATGCCTTGGAAACAGGCCTTTTAAATGCCAAAATAACTCTAAAAAAATTAATCCGTTTTTTTCCCCCAAAAAATTAATCAATAATCTATTCCTCAGCCAAAACTAAGTCTATCAATACACAACGATCTTTTCCTCAAGTCTCTCCATGCTGTTTTGAGACTGCTTACGTTCAGACTCTCCATGTCGTCTCAAACTCAACTTTAATGTGATTTATACACTTTGCAGATTTACCTCCATTCTGTACAAATAAGACTGTGACGGCCTGTTTCCTTTCCTGCATACCAAATCCCCTATAAAATGAGTCTACGCTAAAAGGAAATAATAGAGCATATTATTTCCTTTTAAAGTAGCCCCCTTTTCAGAAGGAAGGCAAACCATTTTGACAGTTGCCTCCCCTGAAAACGAATTCCTTCCTCTTACAAAAGTCCAAAATTGCCGTGGCATTCTATGTCGAGAATACTACATGCTTACCATGTTATTCCATTTTAATACATTCTATAGTCTTTGATAGGATTGTCATGTAAGGTCCATAACAAGACAAAGCGGAAATTTCATCCAGGTCCACTCTTTTGTAAAACTAGCATCCCCGGAAGTTTTACTACTTATAGTTAATGCGATGGTCATAGTCTCTGCTCTTTATGTGGCATTAATTGTGGCTGTTCGCTGCGGTTTCTTTTTTCGTGTTTCGTTCTGTTTATTGTTATTGTCTTTGGTGGATCCTCTCTGACATTGTGATCATCTGTTCACCAAGCCGTTCTGGTGATCCAGATCAAGATCATGATCACGTCTAACTTTGTATAGCGTTTGGATGATCGAGACTACTCGTTTGGGGAAGAGGGCGGACTGGTTCTTTACATTTCTTTTGTTTACTATGGTGGCATATAACTGACATCTAAATATTGAGATACTAAGTCGACTTTTGCTGCTTTTATGTCGACTTAAAATGTATGACCTGATACTATATCGACTTCCGGTGACAATGGTTATCGCAACTGCAAGTCGTTATTATGGTGGCATATAACTGACATCCAGTTGTTGAGATACTAAGTCGACTTCTTCTGCTTTTATGTCGACTTACAATGTATGACTTGATACTATACTTATACTGTCCAGAAGTGTCATCCACAATGTCAGCATCATGAAACACTTTTACAACTATATGTCGACATTATAATTATTATCTTGACTTCCGGTCATGTTATGTAGTAGGATTTGTTGAGAAGATAATGATAGTCAGATAGTGACTATGCCGGCCGAGATAGTTAAATTCGGGACGATGTGACGTGTTAAGTTTAGGGCTTATTATAGTGTTTGGTGGCATATAGATATTATATAATTATCGTTTCTTGTAAACAACGCTGCGATTGCAATAAGACTGGCGCTACCTGTGTGATTTTGGTCTAAAAATACCTGGTGTTACTTTAGGTAACCAACACAGACTGCTGGGAAAAGAGTAGTATTTTTAGGACATATCTATAAAAATAAACTTTCACTGCTACGAAAACGTATCTCAACGCTAACTGGCAAATCATGGCATGAAAAAGAACCGGAAGTCGAGATAATAAAAAAAAAAGAAAAGTCATTATACAATGTTAACACGCTTTGTTTTCTTGAAGGCAGCTTAGAGCAACATTACGACCTGCAGACGCGATAACCATTATCAACGGAAGTCGATATAGCATCAAGTCATACATTTTAAGTCGACACAAAAGCAGAAGAAGTCGACTTAGTATGTCAATATTTATATGTCAGTTATATGCCACCATAGTTTACTCTTCCCCTTGGTGCCATTGGTAGGCTATGCTCTTTGGTTATGGTTCTTCCTGGACATCTTCTGAACTTTTTTGTCACCCACTTTGTTTACTGTCGTATTTACTTTGTGCCGAGTTTTCTTGTGCCGGATTTAACATTATGGTGACCGCCTTAAACTGCTGCCCAGTTTGCTTTCTGAATATCTCTCTGTCTACAATTTCAATAAATATTGTTTTTATTTATATTCAGAACTGCTTAAGAAGATAAAGTTGAATTTTGGCGTTCCTAAAGCCTCCCCAAAGATTTACTGTTGGCCTTTCCAAGGCGGTATTTCTATTGCAGTTCCTGTGTTTTTATGAGTAGACTGAGCTGTAACTCTTAGCTGCAACAGTTTTCTGGGATCTATCTGACACACTAAATCAGGGCAGTCAAACTGACGTGGTAGTAGTGATGGACGACAGAAAAAGCTTTTGATAGGGTTGATCATCAGAGGCTATGTTCAGCTTGGTTTTCATCAGGGTTCGGTATAAGGACCTTGTCTAATCCTAATGTATATTACTGTGAGTATGTACACTTGATGCTTTCCGCTATTTTTACAAGGGAGAAAACTTTAGTGACATCATGTCTGTTTTCCTGCACAGCAATCCCTTTCTGAAGGGGTGGGGTCGTTTTTTTTTGTTTGTTGTTTTTTTGTTTGTTTGTTTTTTTTAGAGTAGGTCCCTTTACAGAAGGGAAACAAAACAATTTAGAAGAGTTGTCTTTCGTAAAAGTGTATTAGTTCTCCTTAAGGACATCCTCGATTCCATACAAAGCAACATGTTTTCAGCAGATGATACTATTGTGTGCCTCGTCATCTAGAATCAGACAGACAGTACACCATTCAGTCAAGTCTAAGCAAACTCGAAAACTGATTATGATTTACATTAGTAAAAAACGCCAGCTTTCACAATATATCCAAAACATTATCACTTTAGGCTTACCACTATCGCAGAAAAAATAAACATGAATTATATAGATGCTACAAAAATAAAATCTAAAATACAGACCATCCCCTACCTCACCCTATCCCACACACGACAAAATAGGAATATTCGAAATGTTGACCTTACAAAAAAAGCCAATATGTAGTAGAAAAATATCAGCATACCCTCCCCCCCCCCCCTCCCACCCCCCCCCCCCTCGTGAGATGAACAGTTACACGCTAAAAATATAATATTTTCGTTTATTTGGTGTACCTCTTGCTTACAACGAATCCCTCTTTTCAGTGCTCTTTCCATTCACTTTGTGTAGTTTATACGTGCCAAGCAGGTCCACGTGCGAAGCACGCCTATTCACCCTCACACACTGTGTCACAAATAAAATCATTCTGAAACTGATTCTCGCTTCGTTCTGATGGGATTTGCAAAATGTTGTTGTTTACGTTTATCGGATCGTAAAATTACTGATGTTTTTTTCTCTCTCTCTCTTCAGAAAAATAATGCAGTTTTCTTTCGTCAAAAAGTTAATATTCAGAAGAAATTCTCAACGACTGATCATTTAAATGTCATATCCACAAATATTAATACATATTTTATCTGTCAACTAGCTAAAACTAGGCATTAAAATGGTCACCATAAAGCTAGTGTTACGTTTGCGCGCGTACCTGCTGATATTGGAAAACTATTTGAATCATTTATGTGTCAAACTGCATTTCTGTTGTTTAGTCATCGGGGCACTTTTGCTCATTCAGATCCCCTCGGTCAATCATTCGGATTCCCTGTTGCCATGCAACCACAACTGGGTGACAGCAACCTACTTATGCTTCACTGAACGCATTGTGTAAACTCGTTTTTTCCAGTGTATTTTGAAAATATCTGTTTTACATTTTGTTTCAAATGAGTTGAAAATATTTGCTTAAGCATATCTCAAAGTTGTTGTGCTGAAGGATGTGATAATTGCTACGTATGTATGACGTATTTAGACGGGTCCTAGAAACAAGGCCCTCCAACGGGTGTCCATGTCCATTTGTTCCCTAAAAGTGTTCGGCCTTGTTCCCAAAAAGTGATTTTCAAAAAAGTTCATGTTCCCTGTTCCACAAAATAAGTTTCGTTCCCATGTTAGCTTAAAATATTTGCCAATGTTCCCTTTTTCCCTGAAAATAAATGGGCATGTTCCCTTATTCCCCAAAAACCCTTGGAAGGTCTCAGAAGCGGTCATTCCAAATCATTGGGCGCTCATTAAAGACATCGTCCCGTATGTTTCCAGCCGACAAAGCCATTACAGGACTATAACCATGCGTGTTGGTTTGTTGCTTTGCACGCATCTATGAAGTGCCTAATTTCATATTAAACAGGATTGAAATGAACTGCTGAGTACAATACATGTTGTATCAGCTAAAAACAAACTGTACTCCAATAGGAGTATCGGTATCATAAACTTAGGAAAAGCTTTTTCTTATTTTTATCGTCAACCCTACGAATTGGCCTGTAAATACCGGACAAAAACACTTCAGGTACAAGGCCTGTCGGAACCTGAATTTTATGGTGACTTAGTTTATAAGTTGAGAAAAAAAAAAGTAGGAAATCCTGACTTGTCTGATCATTTTAGTAAAACTGTTGTTATGAACGATAAGGGCATAACATTGATGTCATAAAACAGTCTGCTTGCTTAGCGGTTAATCCAATCACGGTTGACCGCTTTGCTTACCTCTTTAATTGCACGCCAGTGGGTTGGGTTCAGACTCTATGATGGCCCCGACTTAAAAACTGTTCATAAGATGGTCTGTGCCAGAACTTTTTATGCCTGTTTCTCGGCTCACAGGAGTTCTGTTGGTGGTTTTCTTCAGTATTCCAGTTGTGTTGTTTAGCAATCTAAGGATCTCCAAGTGTCTCAACACGTTGTTTCTGTTGAGTCCCATCTTTGCTTCATTTCCGTACTTCACCATAGTGCAGATTATATTTCATTTCCTTAGAGATCATTGGGCCCATTGTGGTATACAATGCATTTGAAAATGATGTTTGATCATTATATACGCTAGAGGGCGTAGGAAGTGTTGCAAACTTCATTACTACTAATGAAGAGTCTCAATAAAGCCGAGACTCACATTTTCTAATATGTAGTGTGTTCTTTGTTTCTGAAGGCAATCTTTTTTATGTTTGTTTATCTGTTATTTATTTGTTGTCCGTAATGACTCATGGATGAGTTGGAAGACCCCCACACTGACCGAACAAATCTATGTTTTTACCGCTATGGAGGTGAGGGCGAGGATTAGGCTCCCTTAAATTTAGCGTAAGCCCACCTCTCCCCTCCCCTGCACCACCCCAGTAACACAGTACTGACCTACCAAGGCGGTACTTTCAATGTGGTACTTTTTGTTAATTGTTATGAAGTGTTTCACTTTCTAATGTTCTTTTAAGAATATAATTTGGGCAACAGAGTTGCCACTTTTTGGGAAAGAGTTGCCTACTCTGCTTGCATGTGATGGCTGCTTAACAGTATTTGTCTGGTTTTGGTGTTGGGGCCCGGGGGTTTGGGGCTTGGTGTGGATCTAATTGTATCAGTTCCTGAGTTCACTTATTTACTTTAAACATTTGAAACCATCAGTTTTATTCAGATGTGATAATATTTCCACATTTGGTTCCATAATCTATACAGAAAGAGATAATAAATCTTTATTGCATTCTGGGTTATTATCATTTGTAAATAGACGAACTCCCTGGTAAAAGTGGTGTGCATTCTTTTAGTTCTGGTCCCTACAAATTGTGATGTGCAGCCTATTTAACTGGGACAACGGGACACAATTATCTGGTACCTACAATCGCAGAATCCGATATTTCACAAAACCGGACACCAATATATCGGTCATGACGAAAGAACATCCACGAGCAGTAGACGCTTTATGATATTATTAAAATGTCATATAAGATTTGATTCAAGCTTCTCTCCAAACCACTTCCTGTTGGATTGGAAAAGTTTATGAAAAGTTAATCAAGTTCTGTGCAAAAATAGTGAAATAAATCGTTTTGTAATCGGAGACATTTTCAAACCAAAACATATTTTAGATAGTGACAGTTATATGCAGCATTTTTCAAGTAGTGGCTATGAGTTAGATACGAAAAATTCTTATCAGGTGCGTATTTATTATTGTTAGTGTTACAGAGCTTTTTCATTTGATTTGCTTTGCCCTTTGATCAGCTATATAAAAAAGCTGAATGAAGTATCATCAATGAAAAGTGTTAACTTTCGGATATCTCGTGACCGACTGCTGCTGATGTTTTTCATGTGTTAGAAATGGACTGTCAGTTAATGTCACTGTCAGTCTATTAGCTACTTTCTCAGTGCTCCAGCTAAGTGAGTGACCTCTGCCATATTTTGCTGCCCTTTGTCCTTTTAAACCATCCTGATGTCTATATTTAAGTGAAAGTGTCATTTAATTGGAGAATGAATAAATATATATGTGCATGTTTAAGAATAAATAAGTAGAGAAATAAAAAAGTAATAAATAAAAAATAATATTTTGCTGCCCTTTGAAACCATCCTGATGTCTATATTTAAGTGAAAGTGTCATTAAATTGGAGAATGAATAAACATATATGTGCATGTTTAAAAATAAATAAGTAAATAAATAACAAGTAATGAAAATAACATTAAATTGGAGAATGAATGAATATTTATGTGCATGTTTAAAGGGCAAATACGAAGGTTTTAATTCTACTAAATATTTAAGGGCACTTCAGTAAGGAGGTGACTGCCAAAAACCGCATCAAATTATTTTTAACGGTTTCTGAAATATTGCGATTTGAAATTTGATATTTAACATCCAAGAGGATGGAATTCAGGCTGCCTCATTAATATTCATGAGCCCTTTTATGACATCATAAGGGAACAGTTAAATTTTAAACTTTTTTAAATTGCCAATATTTTTTGCTATTTAATCTGCATCAATTTAGTTTTCACATTGTTTAATTTATTCAACTCCTTTAAACTAATATACATAGGAATTTAACTCTTATTTTCCGTTTAAAGTGCTACATTTCAAATTTAAAAAATTCATCTAAATAATTTAAAATCCAGTTTCAATGTCGCCTTAATAATTTGCCTGAATTGACTCTTTTGGTTTCATTTATATGATATATACCCAAAATTCACTATTATTAAAAAAAAACTTACGAAAAATTTAATATTAGTCAAGTTTTAAACATTTTAAAATTTAGCTTTAATTTTAAATATCTGATTAAATTTTTAGTTAAATTCTCTATTCGTGGGCTTATTTGTGGACAGAGACCAATATCAATAATGGTTAAGGAGAAAAACTATGTAGCATATAAGGAAATGCAGAATATTCCTGTTTAAAATTTCAATTTAAAATTTAAGTTCCACTATGACATCACAGAATATTGCATTGTGGGCCTTAATCAATACACAATCCAAGGGAGGTTACTCTAACAGGAAAAAAGGTAGGTATCGTAAATTAATCACCATTACTTTTGATTGGATTGGAATTTTTTGATGGGGTTTTCAACCAAATTATTCTCTTAAAGCATTCTATCAACACCCTGAAAACCAGGCATATTTTAAATTTCTTTGTATTTGCCCTTTAAGAATAAATAAGTAAATAAATAAGTAAATAAATAAAATAATTGAATCAAATCATATATGACATTTTAATAATATCATAAAGCATCTACTGCTCGTGGATGTTCTTTCGTCATGACTGATATATTGGTGTCCGGTTTTGTGAAAGTTACTTCTGTGATTGTAGGTACCAGATAATTAATGATTATTTACCCGTTTATTAGATATGACTTCACACCTGGGACAAGTAATTTTACATGATGGTTTATTATTTGCAAATACATGATAAAATTTGAAATAATATAATTATGCTTATGTATTGCTTAGCTCTCTTAAAAGTGACAAACCATTACATAGCTCCAAATAAGAGGGGGTATCCACTTAATGAGTACCCACAACGTACATTTTTATTAAGAAAAAAGAAAAATACCACTATTTTTCAGTAGAATAGTGCCATATTTAGAGCTATATATTTGCCCTCCAGTCCTTGTTGGAGCACAGAATTACTGGAAATACCATATACATGTATTTATGATTCTAGCATAGTTGAACAGCTAAATACTTTTGCATAAGGCCTAAAAAAAAGTCTTATTTCCAATGCATCCTTTTGATCTTGAAGAAAATCAGCTTAAACTACATTAATAGAAATACTCATATGTGTGGAATTATCAAATGCATAAAAAATCATGACATTGCTTGTACCAAAACACAAATACTGGAAACTCTTTATGAAATAGTTCATTATAAGACAGTTTCAGATAAAAGAGGGTTCAAAGAGTTTTAGCCAAACAAAAATGTTTGGATACAGTATTCTAATATATGCCCTAGCGGGGGGGGGGGGGGGGGGGGCACATTAAAATGACAGTATTAAGTCCAAATTTGGGCCCAAAAATGATATTTTGATTGCTTTAACTCAATGTTGCATGTTTAGTAATGCTTTTCTCATAGAAAAGTTGGAGGGGGCATTTATTAGAGAGGTAGAATAAATTCGGTAAAATAACCATGTATATAACCAAACAAAAAAATTTTGATATGAACAAAAATGAGTCTATATATTTTTGTTTGGATACAACACAATTGTTTTGCTAACACGGTTTTTGCTTTGGATCCAGGCAGTAGTGTTATAAAAAGGTTGTGGTGTAATTATCTTTAATATGAAATTACCATATTTACCCTAAGTATTGGAACACCTTGTCTACATGCCATATTTTTCCTAAAAATTGAAATAATCCATTCTATTACCTCTTGATATGTCTAAAATATTGCTGTTTATATGACAAACAGTGTAAACCCGGATGATGCATCTGATCTGGGTCTACACTGTTTGCAAAGGCCTATCTGTCCCAATACTTAGGGTTATTATGGTAGGCCCTGCCTACTAGGCTAATTATGGGTATGGTATTATTATCATGAACCTTTTTCATCGTGGACCATCTTCACAGAGATTTTATTAATTTGAATAGAATTTTGCAATTCTAAAATATTGAATAATCATCAGAAACAGGTGTTAAGCAGTTGAAAGGCCTATATGTGTATGTGTGAAAGACCATATTAAATGAGCAGAAGAGTCGGTGTACCAGTTTACCATGCAGAAAATTGGGGAACTTGCTTTTTTTTTTGTTGATACTGAAAATGATAATGTACATGTAGACTACAGATAAGAAGAACAAAACAAAAAAACTGGTTATGTTGTTTTTGTTTTGTGCCAAGTGACAGTTTGTACACCTTTTCCAATATTATGAGCATCTCGATTACATTGATAAAAAAAATTTGAATTCATCTTTGATAATTTGCATACAGCAACTTTTTGAGTACATGCAGTCTATCTCTAGACTCTATCTTTTCTATCATTTTCTCTTTTCTTTTCAAAGGTATACAATCTAGAACAGCTTATTATGATTTGATAAGTTATGTCCCATAGTGGAAAAGATAGAGTCGTTTCTGTAGTAAAACAGTGAAATGGGATTAAAGAGACAAATACAGCTACAGGAAGTGATAAAGAATGACAACAATTGCGGAAATGACTGGAGCCAGTCTAGAGTACATGTACTGTCATAGTTTCTTTTATAAAATTGGGAAGACCTCACAATTAATAGAGCATTCTGTTACGGAGACAGAAAATCAAAAGAATGTGAATTTGATATTTTTATGGATCTGATTGGTTGCGAAAAGCAAGACACTTTATACTATCACTTGATTTTTCTTTAAAATAAATTTCTTTACAAAACCATGATTTTTGGTGCCGGCCAATGTTACCTCGGTGAGATACTTGTGTTATACAACTGCATTTTACATTCAGAATGAAATGTTGTGAAAGGTTAACTTATATACTGTATTGACCTTATTTGCATTGTTTCGCTGGTTTCCTGCTTACTGTAAACAAATTGGTGGTGAAAGAGTTTAGCGATAAACCATGATTTGAACACCAGTCTCACAGAAACTTTGTACCACAGTTTGATTTTCACAGAACCGGTTTTTTTTTTTTGTTTTTTTCTGGCAACATTACGGAAACGTATGTTGTGGGTACTCAATAGAGGTGCTTCTAATTGGTACCAACAACATGTTTTCTTGGAGAAATAAGAAAATATTATGTGAATACCCCCTCTTATCTGGAGCTATGACATTTTATCCTAAGTACTGAACTGATAAGCCTAAACAATCAATGTAGACACAGATGCCACAGAAAGTAGCATCTGATCAGGGTCTACATTTTTATCACTAAACCAGCAGTTTTTTTAGATATGTGAATGGCTACTTAAATGCACTTGTTCAAATATTAACAGGGTTTTTCAGGCAATTTTTCCCTTGCTACTTTTGACACATTTACATAGGTTTTATACTAAGAACAATCAAAACCACCCGTCTACCTTGAAGCACCAGCTGTCGGAAAAGTTAGTGAACCTCCTGATTGGGACAGTATTGGTACTTGCTATTAAGTGTTAATTTAAGGTGTCCAAATTCTTAGAGTAAAGATGTTAACGTTGCATCAGTTCTCAAAAACAAAACTTACAAGTCACTTTCAGTGACAAGGTTTGCTTTTTTCCCCGCTTTTCTGTGTTAAATATTGATTTAATTTTAGTAGCTTTAATACAGCCATAATTTATAATCTTCAGCAAAATAATTTACTGTTTAGGAATAAGCTTTTGTGATTATGAATTATTTTTTCAATAACCAGCATGGCTCCAAATGAGGTGTTTTTTTTTTTACCAAAAATTTGATATGTTGATGTTATTCTTATTTCTTTCCAAAATCTTACCTTGTGGGTACTCATTAGAAGTGCCTCACTGAGGCACTTCTGATGAGTACCACAATAATGTTTTCAGAGAGAAATAAGAAAAAATATTTACCAGGTACTCCCTCTGATATAGAGCTATATGCAATATGACAAAACATGTAAAGCTGCTACATTGATACGACTTATCTGTAACTCAGGTGTTACAAATGAAAATCCACAACATATGCTCTCATCAAAAGATACCTTAACCCTTGTCCTGCTGAAGCTGGATGTACTCTGCCTATCCAGATCAGTTGGCTTCTGAAGAAGCCAACTGATCTGAATCTGCACTGTTTGTCATTCAATATGTGCATTTATAGCATCAACCTGGCTCAAGTAATCTGACTGGCTGTAAATTGGAAGTGGGCATGGCATCTTAATTTATTCAGCATGACAAGGGTTAAGAAAATATCTACTTTTTTTTCTTTTTTGGAGAAAATTGCCTCATCTTGAGCTGTAAAAAGATGACTCCAGTTAATACACACAATGTACCATTTACCAGTTAATACACACAATGTACCATGTACCATTTACATTATTTATTGCTCCTTAGAGAGATATTCTTGAGCAAAGAGTGTTGATCAAGATACTCCAAATATGGCATCTGATTGGGATCTATAGTGTTTTCCACTCAAATAGCTAGCTGTTTATAAAATATATCAAGAGGAAGTAATATGGACCGTAAATTTTTGGATGAAAGTATAGTTAGAAGGATTAAGATGTCTGAATATATAGGGGTAAATACTTTGTGTAAGAAAATTCATTCATTGGGAAATAAAAAAAGTACTTTTGTTGAAACCTTACCCAAAAGGAATAGCTGATCTTGGCTCCAGATAAGGTGGGGTCATTCTCGAAATATTTTACTTACCCATATTTCTCCTTGAAAAACATGTGTTGTATGTAATTATTAGAAGCACCTCAGCGAGTTGCTTCTAATGAGTACCCACAACAGACATGTTCATGCAGAAATAAGGGGAAAAAATGGTATTTTTGCATGAAAAAAAAAGCACCTTATCTGGAGATATGTCAGATCATTGATAGATATACACAAGTATTCTTCTACAAATCAGTTACTTGTATTGAAAGGGTATTAGAATAATGCTATGTCATGTTCCTTTTTTTTCTTTTAACCCTTGTCCTGCTGACTCAAGAAGCCACGCCCATTTCCAATTTTCAACCACTCAGATTACTTGATCAAGGTTGTTGATATAGATTCACATACTTAATGGCAAACAGTGCAGATCCAGATCAGTTGGCTTCTTCAGAAGCCAACTGATCTGGATCTACACTGTTTGCAAAGGCAGGGTATATCCAGGTTCAGCAGGACAAGGGTTAACCTGGAAGTACCACAGAAATCTCTCAGAGAAATCTGAAGTTGATTAGGCTGACACTGTTTGCTGTTTGTCACTCATCGAGCAGATTTTGAACTTATTACCAGCAGTAAACATCAGGCAGTAAAATCGACTTGTTCAAATTTTAGGACAACCATGGTAAGGAGTTTATGGTATTTCAATATTTAGGGTAAATACTGTATTGATTCAGTTCAAAATTCTGCCCTTGTATATTAACCCTTGTCCTGCTGAATAAATTAAGATGCCACACCTTTTTCAAATTTTCAGCCAATCAGATAACTTGATCCAGATTGTTAATATAAAGTCACATACTGAATGATCTTGATCTACACTGTTTGCAAAGGCAGTGTATATCCAGGTTCAGAAGGACAAGGATTAAAGCAAAATTGTAGTAGACAATATTCTATTTTTTTTTTTTTTTTCTAAGAAAATGAGACTTGGCATTTCTTGTGAATCATTTGTTAGGCAGACATTTCATATGAAATAAAAATAATAATAAAAAAAAAAATCAGAATGTCCAAACCACATCATTTTAATAATCATGTTTCATGCAAATTATCTGTGTTTGTTCAGGATGACTGCATGTAGGGCATTTGATTGATTATCTAGATTCGTATGACTTTAATAATTCATGTTTAAAGGGACATAAAACACCAAAAATATCACCATTGTAACAATGTGTGAATCATCAACATTTCTAAACATAGGCTTTTCATTTCATGCAAATTGCCTATATTTATTCAAAGGAGGTGCTTATGGTGGAAATAATAGTCAGGTCCTATCTTCTGGGAAAAAAGATAAAAAGTACATGTACTTTCAAAATGCCATCTGTAAACATACAAATGTAATTCCAGAAAAGATGGGGTATCTGCATAATATTTTTCTTATCTCTCCTTGAAAACATGTTGCCGTATTCATTAGAAGCATCTTGTTGAGGTGCTTTAAATGAGTACCTATAACATATGTTTTTGTGGAGATATAAAATCAAAGCATTGACAGCACTGATAAGTGGATTGTCATAGCAACAGAAAAGGCGATTTTTTCATCCGAAAAATGCTGATATCTTTCTTATTTCTCCACAAAAACATATGTTGTGGGTACTCATTAGAAGTGCCTGAGGCGCTTCTAATGAGTACCCACAACATATGTTTTTGTGGAGAAATAAGAAAAATTTTATGTGGATACCCCCTCTTATCTGTAGCTATGAATTGTCTCTGAGTGTAGGCTGGGAAAATGGTCCTGAACAGGGACTTAAACACTGTTTCATTTAACCCTTCTCTTCCTGTAATTTAAGTAAGCAGTGCAGACCATGATCAGACCTGTTTGACAATGTCCCAGTACAGGTTTTACATTTAACACTCTAATTATATTGCACTTTGACATCATAGTGACAAGAATAGCGACTCCGTTATAAATAACCATTCCCTGGATTTCTTCTAATGCGTGGCTTGGTTACATTGGTCAATGATAATCATGTGGACAACTATGTTAAGGAAATTTTGACATTTGTGGACTATGGCTTGATTGTAAACAATCTACCAAATATAATATATCAAGTTCTAAGTACATTAGCACTACCAAGAACATTGCAGTAGTATAAATAGGTACAGATAAACTGACTTGAAATTCAAGTTGCAGCTGTGGTCCTTTTAAGCCTTAAACACCAAGAAAACCTGCATCTGAAAATGTTGTCTGTTTATGTAGTCTGCTGAATATTCTTGCAAACTTTTCAAACCTATTTTTGCATACAGGCAAACAGTGTGGACCCAGATCAGACTGCTCCTCTAGGAGCAGTCTGATCTGGGTCCACACTGTTTGCACAAATGACTTAAAATCACAAGCAGATGACAAAGCAGACGACAGTTGTTGTGAATGGCAGTTTAAGGGTTAGCAGTGACATTTTGTATGCACAGTAAACATGTAGTAAAGTGCAAATAACAAATTATGGTAAATGTTATGCATGCTGGGTAAAATTTTTTGAAATTTTTTTCTGAGTTGTCCCAGAAAAGAGAGATTTGACATTTCTTGCAAACTTTCTCATAAGGAGACAATTTGCATGAAATGTCAAATCCTTTGTGTGGGGAGAAATAAGAAAAAAACAACAAACAACAAAATGTAAGCTGCTGAAAATTTTACCCAGCATGCTAAACTTTTATAGCAGCAGTTAACCTCATTCAAACTCCTCAGATTTTCAGTTAAATCTTGACCCTTTACCCTTAAAACTGCTTAGCGCCAATCAACTGCTGTAGACTACAATTTGAATTTTTTTTTCAGAGAAAGTAAGTCTTGACATTTCATGTGAATTGTCTGCTAAGCAGATGATTAACATGAAATGACAAATATTATTTTTCTCTGAAAAATGATTTAAGCAAAATATTTCAATATGTCATCTGCTGCACATGTGATTGGTTCTCCACATGATAGTGACGGGGTATTATGGTTTCATGTTGGTTGTCTGCGTGTCTTTCTGTCTGTCCATCAGTCTGTCGTATGTCTGTTTGTCCATACTTTTGTTCCCAGAAGATAATTTGAATAAATATCAATGGATTTGCACTAAACTTGATATGTGTAGTTTGAATAAATTATAAATATCAGTGGATTTGCACTAAACTTGATATGTCCATTGATATTGTGGAGATCTGTTTTGGAATTGCTAATGGACAAATTTCTTAGTTTTTGATTGAGTTATCTGCCAGCTACATAACAGAGTTGGGGTATTATCGTTTCAACTTTTTATTTGAAAAGTGGTTGGTGGGGTACTTCACTTAGCTACTACAATGTGAAGTTGTATTCAGGCATAACCATATATACCCAAAACAATCGGACACCTTAAGGGGACATTATACTGTGGAGGGAGACAGCTCTGTCAAAACTGATTTTGCTCTCTTCTAAAAAGGGGTCCACTAAAAGGAAAGAATTTACTCCCATATGGAACAAATTCTTTCCATTTAGAGTAGATCCCTTTTCTGAAGAGATTTGGTGTGCAGCAAGACACAAAAGTTGTCTGCTTTGTGGAAAATGGCGGAAAAATCTACCAGGTGTATCCATTCACATTAACCTTTGTCCTGCTGAATAAATTAAGATGCCATGCCCACTACTAATTTTCAGCCAATCAGATCACTTGATTCAATTGTTTTTTGATACAAATTCACATTCTTAATGACAAACAGTGCAGATCCACATCTGTTGGCTTCTTCAGAAGCCAACTGATCTGGATCCACACTATTTGCAAAGGCAGGGCATATTCTTGTTCAGCAGGACTAGGGTTAACTTCACAACATTTGTCCTAAAACTGGAACAAGTCTGTTGACCTTAGCAGTGTTGACTGGCCATAAAGCTCCCAACTCAAACAAACATAAACATTCTGCAGCATCTTATTTGAGTTCATGAATGCTATTTGCTCAGGCCTGTCTGTCTAAAACTGTATCCAATGATTTGGTATTGTTTATCTGTCATTACTGACAATGACCAATCCTAATCAAATGCGTGAAGTGATTCGGTAAACAGATAATAAAAGCCCTGATCAGACTGCACTACTGCACGAGCTGAGCCAGCATAAGCTGTCTGCTTAAGCTTCAGAGATACTTATTTATGCTGCAGCCATTCAAAGAAAGGTGGAAATGGCATATAGTGTTACCCCTGTCCGTCCATCCATCTCCGTCTGCGTCCAAGATGGCGTTAGCACTTTGCTTTTAAGTTTTGCAGGTGTTAGCGATTTGTGTATAAGTTCTTCAGGCAGTGGCATCCATGTCCTTTGGACACATTTCTAGTTTCCTACATACAACCAGTCATGCTCCGTTTCTTGAGTAAAGTACATAGTTTCAGTGTAAACAGTTCATGTGTTTGTGGACAAAGTGCGGCAACAACTTATTTTTCCTACAAATAGGGCTTAACATGCACATCATCTCACAGGGAATGAAAAGGAAATAAATTCTTTTTTTTTTCCAAGAAAAATAATTTATAAAACTCAACACATCATCTACTACTATTTTAAGTTGGTATTGATACATGTATATTAACACTCTGCATGCTGGATAAAAAATTCAGTAGACAACATTTTGAAGAAAAAAAAAATCTTGATTTTTCCCAGAAAATAGTCTTTGTCATTTCATGCAAACTGTCTCCTGAGACAGTTCATCCTACTTTCTGGGAAAAATGTAAAAAAAAATATATATATATTAATTTGTCGTCTGATGAATTAGCCCAGAGAGAGATAAATGTTAACTTCATCTACAAACATTTACATTTTATTTTTTACTTCCTACAGTACTAAATGTGTCTGATTACGAGCACAAAGACGCAACAGGTCAACCGGTTAGTCACCTGTTGTGTTGGCATAATCACAGCAGAACAAAATGTCTTGTGTTCAGTTCATTGTGTACTGATGAATAGAAAATTTTGACAGGAGCCCGATATATATATATATATATATATTTTTTTTTTTGCATGGTATTGAAGAAACTGTTAAATCCTTTTTTAATGCTTAGCACTCTGGGTTAAATTTTCAGCAGATGAAATATTGAAATATTTTTCTTATTTTTCTCTGAAAACAGGTTTTGAAATTTCATGCAAATCGTCTCCAATTTTCATAAAATCATATCCTTTTTCCTGGAAAAATTAAGAAAAATATTTCAAAATCTTGTCTACATAAAATTTTACCTGGAGTATGTTAAAGACAGACACCAGTGCCATGTAAACCGGCTTAACCTTTGGAGAGCCCAGCAGAGTTGCAGCAGACAAGTCTCAATTTTTTTGTATTTTTCAGAGAAATTAAGACTTAACATTTCATGTGTAGGGTCTGCTGAGCAGACGATTCATGTGAAATGTCAAGTCTTATTTTATGTGAAAAATTAAAAAAAAAAAAATAGAATGTCCTCTGCTGCAGTAGTGATTGGCGGTTTAAAGGTTAGCAGTTAACATCTTGTTTGTCCTTAGTATTTGTACTGACAGGCCTGTGTTAAACAGTGTAGACCCGTATCCGATGCCACAGAATATAGCATCTGGACAGGGTTTACCAGTCATCCAGCAGTTTTTAGACACATCAGTTGGCAGTGAAAATGGTCTCAAAATTTTAGAAGCCTGGTATTAGGGTATTCTACGTAATTACCACACTGTGCACATAGGTTTTTCAAAATTATTGGGAAAATTTTTAGTAAAATATGTATCCATCCACCTACTAAAAGTACGCTTTAAAAAACAAGGTCAGCAAATGACTTATTTAATGATGCTAATGCGATGTTTTTGTGTTGTTTTTTCCCCCTGATTTTCTTTATAAAAACGTCTGTTGTGTGTACTCATTTGAATTGCATTGAAAAATAGATGCAATTCATATGGGTGCCCACAACATATGCCTTTATGAAGAAGTAGACAAAAGGTACACTGGCTGTAATCTGAAGACCACAGAATTGCTTGACTGTGCGCTTATTGGGTTATGTGTGGTAACACTGGTTATTAGGTCGAATACAAGAAGTAGTTCGGGTATCTGTTTTTTTGTTGTTTTTTTTGGATATAACTAAAAACCTGTATCTGGCAGAAATCAGGTCTTGGCACCATAGATATCCACATAAATATTTTTCTTATTTTTCTGCAGCTGGCCTCGATGGCTCAGTTGGATGCACATCCGACTGGTGATCAGGGGGTTTCAGGTTTGATCCCAACCGGGTCTAGTAACATTCTTTTGTGAAGATGGATCACAAATGTTTTCTACAGTCATTTTTTCCCTTCAGTTGATTCAAGAAGGGCAGGTGTCAGTTTCTAGAGACAGAATGTGCACAAGGACTGGTTAACCACTTAGAGGACTGAGCTTGCTTAGGAAATGCATGTTGAGGTAAACTGACTGGCTCAACATGACTTGGCTGTTAATCTCCAAACTAACCAACAAAAATTTCTCTGCAAAAACCATAGAATATGGAGCATTTCTAATGAGTACCCACAAAGAACTGTATTCAACCTAATTACCACACTGTGCCCAGTTTTTTTCTCCACAATTACTGGAAAAACTTGTAAAATATCCATTAACCCTTATCCTGCTGAACCTGGATATACCCTGCCTTTGCAAACAGTGTAGATCCAGATCATTTGGCTTCTGAAGAAGCCAGCTGATCTGGATCTGCACTGTTTGCCATTAAGTATGTGAATTTATAGCAACAATCCGGATCAAGTAATCTGATTGGCTGAAAATAAGAAATAGGCGTGGCATCTTAATTTATTCAGCAGGACTAGGGTTAATAAGGGCAGAGCAGCAGAGGACTACTTCATGACAGGCAGATTTAATGATGCTTATTTGATAATTTTTTCTGATTTTCTTTGTAAAAGCATAAAAGCATATGTTTTTGATACTCATAATACATTTAATTTCCTCAAAAATACTGTATGTTCCCTGCTACAGAGGTGAAGGAGTGCTTGTTGGTTTCAGTCCAGATCCCGGTCACTGTAGAATTGGAGTCGGCATCGCCATGACAGTTTTGTGTATGTGCAATATCTCTGAGCCAGTGGGCAGATTTTCATGTATTGTGCAGGGATATATCTTTGGAGCAGGTCCTAGAGAAGATTTTAGTGACCATGGCCTGATTTTCAAGAAAAGCACAGGATAAATAGTGCCAAATTTACATGACACTTTGACAGGCTCATATGCACAGTATCTCTTGAGCTGGTTGGTGGATTTTCACCAAACTTGCAGGGATACATCATTGGGGCATGTTTTAGAGCTTGTCCCAAATATGTATCCCTACAAGTTTGGTGAAAATCCACAAACCTTGATTAGACTTTGGTGAACAGGACCTCATTTTCAAGGTCAGCACAAAACAGTGTCTAATTTACATGTTGGGAGGCACAGTTGTTTTTTCCTAAAAAAACAAAACAAACCCCAAACAATAGCTGTTGAAGCACCTTTCAGAGGACTTCTGATGTGTACCCATATTGTGACAACATATTTGTCTGGATATCTCTCTTTTCTAGAGGCAATGAGCAATGATTTCATGTGCTCTTGATAAGGCCAAATAAAAAAAATATGTGTGTTTAGGGTAACATGTTAGAAAAATAATAGGTAGGGTAGGTAGAGATTCTCTTTTTTTTTCTTTTTTACATTTTTTTATGAAGATTAATACCATAATTACCAAATATATTTGGACTTTGCACATAATTCACATGATTTTTTTATTAAGTCTGATTGAATAGCTTCAGATGTGTCTAAAAGTACTGATAGAATGGCAAACAGTGTAGACCCTGATCAAACTGCTCCTTTAGGAGCAGTTTGATCTGGGTCTATACTGTTTGCTCAGCCCTCCTTATCTGAGTATGAAGCGTAAATATTTTATCCTAGTACCACCTATTTTTTTTTTGTTTTTTTTGAGAAAACATGAAAAAAAGTGCTAAGTTTCACCAGGAATGTTAGGTAGGGTAGGGTTACCCTAAACACACATATTTTTTTATTTGGCCTAATACAGCATGAGCTGACAGGGAGAAAAAGACTCTTCTGACTCCCCGTTTAAATGAGTCTTTCAGTGCACATGCCCAACCCCTTAGCAGGGCCACATGCTTGGGGGGGGGGGTAACTTAGGGTTAATTTTGGTACGGGTGTGCGAGCCAGTATTTCAAAACCTACCCCATTCATATACCTGGCCTTCGAAAAAACGGACCCATTCATATACTTGATCCTCCAAAATGTTGACCTTTTCATATACTGCCCTTTGATTTTTTGTACCCATGTTTTGCTGGTTATTACTCAAATATCATAGTCAATTCATGTAATACCAAGAAGATAAGCAGCCTCGAAAAATCGCTGAGCGAAAAATATGTGCATATACCAGGATGTCAGAAAAATGGGGCCTTTCACATAGGAATCCAGAAAAATCGGGCCATTCATATACTTTTTGTTGAAAAAAGGGGGCCAATCATATACCTGGCAGTGCTGAAAAAGGGGGCTATTCGGCATGCACATCCCTACTATAGTACTATGCCATATATAGGAAGTTACCCCTCGTCACTTGAGAGATCTTAGCCAGCCCAGGAAAAGAGTGAGTAGGTTAATTGACTGGTTCAGCATGAACTTATAAGTGTTAACTGGGCAGTAAATCTCCAACACAAACTCATTTTTCCTTGTATTTTGACAAACTTGCTGAAAGACATATGATTAAAGCCAGAATAAATGGATGTTTCATTCTTTATTCTTTAACCTTAAGGCTTTACCGCTCAATGGGCAAATTCAGCAGACGATGATTTGACAATATTTTTCTTTATTTCCCAGACAATAGGCTTTGACCTTTCATGCAGATTGTCTTGAGACAATTTGCATGAAATGTCAAAGCCTATTTTCTGGGAAAATTAAGAAAAAATATTTCAAAATGTCTGCTGAAATTTTTACCCGGTATGCTGAGCATTAAGGTCTAACGCCATAATTAGTAGGTCAACTCAAAGTACACCTTTGTGTCACTGCTCGCTAAATATGACTCATGTCAAGAAAATAGTACCTTCAGGCACCTCCAACAAAGACAGCATTTTGATAAATATTGAACCCAGGCCTGCAAATTCTGATCCTAGTCATAGCGATCAGCCATTAGAAGTCTTAATCCTTGTCAGATCACAGCATGCCTAGCAAAGGCTGTGATCTTTCTGCTTTTGATCCGATCTTTGCTGAGCACATGCCATAAGATACATTTTCTCTTGTTTTGTCTCATTTTATCTTATTTTGCCTTACTTCTGCTGTGGTGATTTTATCTTTTTTAATTTGAATGTGTTAGCATGCTGGGTAAAAACTTCCGCAGAAGACAAATTAACTCTTTCCCCGCTAGTGGCAATTTTTGTTGTCTGCTGATAACCTTTGCAAACAGTTTGGACTCAGATTAGGCCCGACAAAATGTCGGGCCTGATCTGGATCCAAACTGTTTGAATATCTGATGGTATTCTAGTAAATACAATATCTAATTCACTGGTATTTTTGCTGAAAAAAAGTGAGTAGCTTCACATTTTTTCAGCAAAAATATTAGCATATATGCCATATTTAGTGGTCAAAATGTTAACTATTCTAGTAAATACAATATCTAATTCACTGGTATTTTTGCTGAAAAAATGTGAGAAGCTTCACATTTTTTCAGCAAAAATATTAGCATATATGCCATATTTAATGATCAAAGTTTTAACAATACGTTAACTAACAACATCGTTAGTTTTGAACAACTGGGCGCGGAATTTTATTTTTCATGTGCTCTGTGTCCTCAGTATCACTTTTTCACTATTAGTAAACCATACCCCCTCAGTGGCTCTTTTAGATGCATGCGCATTTGACTGGTGATCAGGAGGTTTGGGGTTCGATCCCTGCTGGGTTTGGCAACATTCTGTTCTGGAAATTGATGATGACATATTTTCTACAAGTCATTCTCTCCCTTCTGCTGATTCAAGAAGGGCATTTATCAGTTTCTAGCAAAGGAATGTGCACAAGTACTGGTTGACTGCTTAGAGGACTACGCCTGCCCAGGAAAAGTGTGCTTTGGTAAACTGACTGACTCAACATGACCTTAATAGTGTTGACTGGGGCTGTTAAACTTTACACCAACCCAATACCCACTCATGGACTTTGAGGTCAGTCATGGACTTTGAAATTTTATGTTGCACTTTTTGGTGAAAAATTTCTGAACCCCAGGTTTCTCTTAAAAAGCCTTGTCATGCTGAATAAATTAAGATCCCTTGCCCTCTTCAGCCAAGCAGATTACTTGATCCAGGTTTTTGATACAAATTCACATGCTGAATAACAAACTACAGAGGACTTGTTAAGGAGGAGTATTTGGTGATAATTATGGGATAATTTTTCTTATTTCTTCATAAAAACATATGTTGGGGGTACTCATTAGAAGACGAGGCGCTTCTAATGAGTACCACAACATATGTTTTTATGGAGAAATGGAGAAAATTATCCCATAATTATCACCAAATACTCCTCCTTAACAAGTCCTCTGAAACAGTATAGATCTGCACTGTTTGTTAAGACAATGCATATCTGGGTTCAGCAGGACTAGGGTTAAAGACTGGGATATATTAACCCTTGTCCTGCTGAATAAAGATGCCACACCCATTTCTAATTTTTAACCAATCAGATTACTTGATCTAGGGGTTTGATGCAAATTCTCATATTTAATGGCAAACAGTGCAGATCCAGATCAGTTGGCTTCTCAACTGATCTGGATCTACACTGTTTGCAAAGGCAGGGTATATCAGGATTCAGCAGGACAAGGGTTAACCCTTGCCATGCTGAATAAATTAAGATGCCATGCCCACTTCTAATTGTCAGCCAATCAGATTGCTTGATCCATGTTGATACAAATTCACATACTGAATGACAAACAGTGCAGGCCCAGATCAGTTGGCTTCTTTAAAAGCTGACTGATCTGGCTCTACACAGTTTGCAAGAGTATGTCATATCTTGGTTGAGCAGGACTAGGGTTAAGTTTCTATTTGGACTGATACATGTGTTAGATTCCGGTTCAATGTTTATGCATGACATGCCTAATACCCTCCCACCTTGGCTTTGAGAAATTTTATGTTAACACTTAGCATGCTGTTAAATTTTCAGCAGATGACTTTGAAATATTTTACCTGCGACTGCTTTAGTAAGCAGGAGTGACAAAGGGGTCACTTTCTGGCATCATCGCTGGTGTCATTGGTGTCAACAATGTTAAGTCTGTGGGATCAGCTCTCTTTCTCATCTAGGCTAGTGGAACTTTATACACACATCCCCTGTGATGAACCCTGCCCAGTGCCTTTGGCCATTATTGACCTTGACCTTCTTTTTGTGCTTGTATGAACATTGTTAGTCTGTGCATTAAGCTCTGTTTCTTGAACACTGCCAGCAGTTGAAACACAGCCCCACCACACACACACACACACACACACACACACACACACACACACACACACACACACACACCCAGGTCATGTCAAAATCAAGGTCATGGACTTAGAAATTTCCAGAAACAAAATGTGCAATATCAGGCGAGCTATCCTGTCTGGCGACAGGTCTTGTTACCAAAAGTGCTAAAATGGTTTCACTCCACTGAACAAAATGGCCACCAGAGC
Organism: Anodontia alba; assembly: GCA_964016985.1. Lineage (NCBI taxonomy): Eukaryota > Metazoa > Mollusca > Bivalvia > Lucinida > Lucinidae > Anodontia > Anodontia alba. The sequence goes on from OZ024823.1 coordinate 79,529,383, forward strand.
TAAAAATAGACAAGAGACAAGCTCTGCAGGGTCTTCTTTCCCTGCAGGTGCTTCACAGGGTCTTCTTTCCATACTGGTGCATCACAAATTTCCTTCTTCAAAGTTTTGCCATGGCACCCAATCAAAATTGCCACCTTTAATCGATATCTGTCAAGCTATTACACCATCTCTTCAGCAAGCTAGCTTGCACTCAGGTGAGTGATCCAGGGCCATATGGCCCTCTTGTTTTCAGAAAACAGGATTAGACATTTCATGCAGATTGTCTCCTCAGGAGACAATGTGCATGAAATGTCAGCTCCTATTGTCTTAGAGAAATAAAATTATATCATCAGTAAAGGAGCAGTCTGATCTGGGTCCACACTGTTTGCCGGTATGCAAAAAATAGGTTTGAAAAGTTTGCAAGAATATTCAGCAGACGACATAAACAGACAACATTTTCAGATGCAGTTTTTCTTGGCGCTTTAAGGGTTAATGATGCTGATGCAATATTTTTTTCTGAATTTTCTTTGTAATAGCATACGTTGTCTATACTCATTTGAATTGCCTCAACTTGTTGAGGCAGTTCAAATGAGTACCTTCAACAGATAATTTTATAGAAGAAGTAGATGAAGTAAAATGTGGTCTGCTGAAAATTTTACCCAGATTGCTAAACATTAACTTCTTGAATTCTCACGCTTATCCTAAAATTTGAACAAGTCCCATTTTATTACATGTCCCCATGTCTAAAAAATACTGGATGAGTGCCTAACAGAGTAGACACTGATCAGATGCAGCACTCTGCAGAATTTGATCTGGTCTACTCTGTTTGCACAGGCCTTTGTGTCCAAATACTTGCTACCGGGTATCCTGAAAGACTTTTTTATGCTTGACATTTTATTTTAACCCTTGTCCTACTGAATAAATTGATGCCACGCCCACTTCTAATTTTCAGCCAGTCAGATTACTTGGTCCAGGTTGTTGATACAAATTCAAATACTGAACAGCTAACAGTGCAGATCCAGATCAGTTGGCTTCTGAACTTCTTCAGAAGCCAGCTGATCTGGATCTACACTGTTTGCAAAGGCAGGTTATATCCAGGTTCAGCAGGACAAGGGTTAAATGAAAATAAATTGTTCTGATTGACCATATCTGATCAGAAACCTTAATTAATTTTGTCTTTTCTGTTTCTGTGATTTGGTCTCAAATATATACCCTAAAATTAGATTTACAGCCAAAAATTGGTCTAACATTTGCTATTCTATAGTAAGTGATTTTTTTGAATTTTTGTATTAAGATATTTTTAACTTTTCTTTGCTGAATTTGAAGTACATGTATGGATGGATGTTTCACAAGAAGATTGTGAAAATTTCAGAAAAATTGAACAAAAGGAATTAGTTGGTTTCTGCATAATTTGCATTCATTTTTACTAAGGGAAAAAGTAAAGTTATTTGATTTTTAAAAAGTAATGACCAGAATAAAAAAATTTGTGCATAAATAGTTACTACAAATGATTTTGCATTGACTCAGAACAGAATTAAGTAAATTTACTTCTTCTGTGTAAAATGCCAAGCAAACAACGATTTTCTGAAAAATGTCGAAAGCACAGTAGTTTAAATATGGTATTCAACAAATCAGATTTGGTGACATTTTTGCTTGTCATAGTTGTTTTTCATCTCTGTTGATTAGCTGACGGATTTTGCTATTTTTTACTTTTAATAGAAGGCTGTCACATAGCTCCAGATAAGGAGCTTTATTAAACCAAAAATTGTCAGTATTTTATGCCACTACGAAAACATATATTGTGGCCTCAGTGAGATGCTACTAATGAGTACCCACAACATCATTTTGTTGAGAAATAAGAAAAAAAAACATTTTCCCGGTGCCCCTCTTACCTGGAGCTATGCTGTCTCATCATAAAATTGAATGATGATGGCATAGCTAAAGATAAGCGGGGATATCCAGAAAATATTTTTCTTAGTTCTCCGCAAAAACATATGTTGTTGGTACTCTTCAGAAGCGCCTCACCAAGGTGCTTTTAATGAGTACTCACAACATGTTGTTTCACATAGAAATAAGAAAAATATCCATACTTTTTGGTTAAAAGGGCATTATCTGGAGGTATGCGGATGATCATTGATTTTTTAAGCAACAGCTCTTATTTAGAGCAGTTCTAAGAAGAGTTGATTTCTGTATTACTTGGTTCATATTGCTTGATAAATTTTGTACTGCTTGATAACTGTAAACAAATTATAGAACATATTTATGGGCTGTGTCATGCAAAAATGTACACGTATCTTCAGTCATATGTTGGCAGTGAAGGTCTGGATCAGCCTGCGCGTCTGCGCGGTCTGATCCAAGCCTTCACTGCCTGCTAACAGAATCATTGGATATTACAGAATGTATGAACAAAGAACAAAGCCATATATGATATTTGCATTCTGAATCTGGTCATTTTGCGTATATTTGAAGGCACTTTTTCACTTGATGCGCCCATCTTGAGTAGCAACCAGTTCACTGAGGTTGATGATGTTGAGTAAAAATAGTAATAATAAGATAAACCTTTATTTGCTGAATTTCAGTATTAGCCAATGAACTTGAACTTTTAACCCTGGTCCAGCTGAACCCTGATAGGTCCTGTCATTGCAAATAGTGTAGAACCAGATCAGTTGGCTTCTGAAGAAGCAAACTGATCTGGATCTGCACTGTTTGTCATTCAGTATGTGAATTTATTTAAAGAACCTGGATCAAGTAATCTGATTGGCTGACAATTAGAAATGGGCATGGTATATTAATTTAAACAGCATGACACAATACTTTTTTTCTAATTGTTATTTAACACTTGTCCTGCTGAACCTGGATATACCCTGCCTTTCAAACAGGGTAGAGCTAGATCAGCAGATGACATTCTCAGATATTTTTGTCATGCCTGCTATAGCAAGCAGGAGGGATATTAGTGTCCAGTTTTCTGTCTGTCTGTCTCATTCAGTCATTTGTCATTCGCTTCCTTCCACTGATTCAAGAAGGGCAGTTGTCAGTTTCTGGTGAAAAAATGTGCTCAGTACTGGTTAACTGCTTAGCGGACTAAGCCTGCCTGGTAAAAGTGTAGTTAGGTAAAATGACCATGCTCAACACGACCCCATTGGGTTGACTGGGCAGTAAAACCACAACACAAACAAACATTTGTTCATTTGATTTCCCATCCATATGCATTAATGTTAATGTTTAGGTAATTTCTGAACAAGTAATATACCTGTGCTCATCTTCCCTGGCATACGCTTTCTTCTAATGCTGGCCTTGATGGCTCAGTTGATTCCGTGTCAGACAAGTGATCAGGAGGTTGCGGGTTTGATCCCTGCCAGTCCGGCAACATTCTATATTTTCTACACTCATTCTCTCCCTTCCACTGATTCCAGAAGGGCAGTTGTCAGTTTCTGGCGAAAGAATGTGTACAAGCACTGGTCAACCACTCGGAATGCTAATCCTGTCCAAGAAAAGTGTGGTTATGTAAACTGACCAGCTGGACATGATCTTAACAGTGTTGAGTGGGCCGTAAAATGCCAAACCAACCAATCAACCCTAATGTGGACCCAATAAATGTGGTATCTTTTGATGCCCCTGGCCTGTTTCGCACAGTTTAATGACCTTTCCATTTTCCATGTTAACCTGATTCAACCCCAGGGTCTAGCTCTATTTGTGTTTAAGGGTAACACACATAATCTCCGAACTCAGTTTGTGCTTTCTCGAAAAGTGCAGCATAATTTTATGACCATGATCTGTTTAAAACTGCTAGATGAGTGGCATGTTGTGTAGACCCTGATCAGATGCTGCAGAACATGGTTGATAAAGTTGAAGATTTAGTCATTATTAACCCTTGTCATGCTGAATAAATTAAGATGCCACACCCATTTCTAATTTTCAGCCAATCAGATTACTTGATCCAGATTGTTGATATAAATTCACATACTTGATAACAAACAGTGCAGCTCCAGATCAGTTGGCTTCTTCAGGATCTGGACCTACACTGTTTGCAAAGACAGGATATATCCGGGTTTAGCAGGACTAGGGTTAACAGATATAAAAATGGATGTTCTATAATGTCATTAAATGGATGTTTTCATATTGGCCCTGTTACGGTTCCGAGGTCGGTCATATTGGCCTGAGGATGGCTGTATTGGCCTGAGGCGAAGCCAAGCATGCAAGGGCAAATACAGCCATCCAAAAGTCAATGCCAATGACCAAGGACCTGTAACAGCTAATATGAAACATTCATTTCAGGACATTTTTATGAATCAGCTTTTCAGGTGTCCATCTCCTTCCATGTCTGGCTTTAGCAATTTGAGTTGTTTTTCAGGCAGGGGCATTCATGTCCTTTGGACACATTTTTAGTCTTTGTACATGTAGGCAGGATTTATTCTGTTAAATATTGGCCTTCCTGAATGCCTTGGTTTTTATGCTGTAAATCCTTGTAACTTTTAGTAATGGCCCTTTCTCCAAACAGGTATAGAAATCATGCCAAACATTGCAGTGGTATGATGCAGACTGTAATTGGCACATATAAGAACAATAATTTCTTAGTTGATTAATTAAGAGTTTTAATAGGACAAGGATAATAAAGTGTCCAAACATTTGGGATATATACCATACTTTAAACTTGGTTCAGCCTGTGTGTCTTTGCAGTAATTGAGATGCCACTTGATGCTTAGCATGCTGGGTAAAATTTTCAGCAGAAGCCATTTTGAAATATTTTTTCTTATTTTTTCAAGAAAAATGCTTTGGCATTTCATGCCAATTATCTTCTGAGGAGACAATTTGCATGAAATGTCAGCCTATTTAGTGGAAAAATACTTAAAAACATTTCAAATTGTAATCAGCTGACATTTTCTCCAGCATGCTAAGCCTTAGCCCTTGTCCTGCTGAATAAATTAAGATGCCATGCCCACTTCTAGGTTTTAGCCAATAAGATTACTTGATCCTAATTGTTAATATAAATTTGTATACTTAATGGCAAACAGTGCAGATCCAGATCAGTTGGCTTCTTCAAAAGCCAACTGATTTGGCTCTACATTGTTTGCAAAGGCAGGGTATATCTGGGTTCAGCAGGACAAGGGTTAAGATGGCAGACAAATTATTTGTTGCAGTGTTTAACACACAACTGTTGAAATATTTTTTTTTATTTTCAAAGAATGTTGACATTTCGTGTGATTTGTCTGCTAGGCAGACATTTCACATAAAATGTTGAGACCAATTTTCTCTGAAAAATTAAAAAAGAAAAAAAAAAAAAAAAAAAAAAACATAAAATTTTAGAATGTCATCTTATACAAATTTTGCTTGGCACTTTAGAGTTGAATTTATTTATTTTGCATTGTGCCTTTGTCTGAAATATGAAAGCAGCCTTGAAATGACGGATGCAGGTCTTCAAGTCTGACTTTCTCTAAAATGAAAGTTGTTCAACATTCCCAAAGGAAATCCTATAAGTGTCATTCCATCTCAGCACAAATATTAAATGCAATCATCTTTTTTTTAATTTAGTGTCTTCTTTTATTTTATCCTAAAAAAAAAAAAAAAAAAAATAGTCCAACTTTGTGTTTCAAACAATCGTGTTGTTTCCATAAATGAAGAATTTGAAAAAGTACATGATTTTTGTTCATCCAGATCTTGAGGTTGCATTCATTCAAGAGACTGTTAAGCTAGACTGGCTCCCATCTATATATTTATTGTGTCGCCTGTGTAGCATGGCAGACACATAGGGATCATGTTATCCGTCTGCGTCGTCAGCGGTGGCAGCGTTGTCGGTGTCGCCATCACACTTTTCGTTTCCGTTCAATAACTTTTGAAGGGATGTATAGATTTCATTCAAATTTTGCAGCACTTAATATCCATATAAAATACAGGTCAAGTTAGATATTGATAATCATCCGCCAAATTTTGGCTGAGTTATGGCCCTTTTTTGACTTAGTTTTTGTTGTTCGTTTCTGCACAATAACTTTTGAAGGGATGCATTGATTTCATTTGAACTTTGCAGAACTTTATGTCAATGTAAAATACAGGTCAAGTTTGATATTGGTAATCATCCGCCAAATTTTGGTTGAGTTATGGCCCTTTTTCGACTTAGTTTTTGTTGGTGTGTTGATATTGGTTACCGCTCAATAACTTTTGCAGGGATGCATTGATTTTATTGAAAGTTTGAAAAGGATATATCATTGTACAATACAGGTCAAGTTTGATATTGGTAATTATCCGCAAAATTTTGGCCAAGTTATGGCCCTTTTTCGGTTTAGTTTTTGTTGTTGTGGTAAAATACAAGGTTAAGATATTGTTCCCCCTCAATAACTTTTGAAGGGATGCAATGATTTCATTCAAAGTTTGTAGTAAGGGGTTGCCTTTAGGGATAAGAGCGATTATAAGGACCAGTGTTTTTTTCCTTTGTCGTATCAAATAGTTGGCGCTTTAAGCAGGCGACACATCCGATACTTGGAGTTCTAGAATTTTACAAAAATTTGGTCTTTTGGAATGTCTTTCTCTTTGATTTGACTTATGAGTTTCTGCGAGGTAAGGGAGATGATATGTGCAGAAAAGCAGTCAAGAAGGAGTAATTTTTACCTTTGTTAGATTAGAAAACTAAAACTGATAGGGTGGGGCCAGGCTATTGTTATTGCTACCAAGATTTCAACTTTTGACACCATGAAAAAACAAAAACTAACAGTCATACCAGCCATGCTATTGACAGATTCAGCAGATGACAGTTTGATAAAAAATTTTTTTAAATCTTTTCTAGAAAATCGGATTTGACATTTCATACAAATTGTCTCCTAAGGAGACAATTTTCTTGAAATGTCAAATCCTGTTTTCTGAGAAAAAAAAGAAAAAAATATTTCAGAATGACGTCTGCTGCCAGTTTTACCCAGCATGCTAAGTGTTAAAAGCCATCTGCATTAAGCAGTAACTTCTCTCAAGAGACAAGATTTTTAGATCCCATAAAAGTTAATGCCTCAATACCTGTATTAAGCAAGCACCTGTCTTAAGCAATCACTTTTTGGCTTTTCCTTAGATGCTTGCTGAACACTGATTGGCTTGTATAACTTAGAGTACAAATATGTTGTGTCTTAGCTGAGTTGAGCTTGTCAGAAGAGATGGTATTACTCTTTCATCCCTGAGTTTCTGAAGTGGGCTGGTCTGTCCTTGAATTTCGACATGTCCACTGATACAAATACAATGTAGAGATTTCAGTCTAAAATAAAAAAAAAAGGAATGTCAACAGAGTAGATCCTGATGAGACCGCTCATAAATTATGAGCTGTCCCATCTGGATTTACATTGTACAGTATCTGGTTTGGGCTTTCGGGCTGAAACTGTAGTATGAGTTAATGTCACAAATCCAAAACCTTTTGAAATGTTGTTTGCGGGTTGCCTTTACTTAGTAAGCAAAGTGCTAACATTGATTCAAACATTTGCCATCAGGGATATAGAATCAGAAATTAGCCCTCAGCCTGCTGAATTCAAATTTTAGCAGATAACACCTTTATATAGCCTTCTTTTTTTTTCCCATGAAAATAAGGCTTGACATTCTTTGCAAATCATATAACATGATTTGCTTAAAAAATCCCACTTTTGTGTGGCAGGGAGTGGGTGGGGTAGGGACCCCCCACTTATCTAGAGCTACGTCAGATAGTAGCACCACCAGCATACAATGGTTTAAGAATGTTTTATGCTTTGGCTAATGCATCATCTATGGGTGTTTTGACAGAAATTCTAATTCTGTCTCCGCAAATTATTTATTTGCTTAATAGGTGTTGGATTCCGGGCTCTAATAGCCCTATAATGTCAGAAGAGATGGCACTGTTGTTGGTTGTTATAAAGTGACATACTGTTAGGCTTTTAAGATCTTATCTTCAATGTAAGATAACACTTTTTTGTTTCCATATTTAAATGGCTTCAGGTAAGGCACTTTTGCCGAGGGGCTTCTAATGAGTGCCCACAACATATGTTTTCATACAGAAATAAGAAAGATATGTGAATACCCCTACTTATCTGGAGCTCTTTGTTTGCCTGAAGTATTTGGACACCTCAACTCTTTACCATGTTTTCCCTAAAATTTGAACATGTCAATTTTACTGTCTGTTCTTGTATCGAAAAATTGCTGAATGGGTGGCAAACAGTGCAGACCCTGAATGCAGCATCAGATCTGGCTCTACAATGTTTGCTCAAGACTGTTTGTTCAAATACTTTGGGTAAATATGGTATTATATTATTCACAGGTTGAAGTGTCTGTGTGGCAGTGTGGTTTGCGCTTCCGACCTCAGATCACGAAAACCTGATGTAATGGTCAGTTTCTTCCCCCATCCAATTCTTCCCCCAGGGGGAAGAAATGGCCTGGTTGGTTTCTTCCCTGGCTTCCCCATCCAATTCTTTCCTCGGGGAAAGAAATGGACCACTTGGTTTCTTCCCTAGCTTCCCCCATCCAATTCTTCCCAGGGGAGAAGAATTCTTCTCCTGTGTGAAGAATTGAACCGGGGAAGAAACTGACGATTACACCTATAACACTGGGTTTTAATCACAGAATTCCTCCTATGACTGTATGGCACTTCACAACACAGAGCATTTCATTATTACCCTTCTGTCGTCTTGATATGACTTAAATAATGTTAAAAGGGACACATAACACCAAATCGTTAATCATAGGAGAAATTATCCATTTAATGATTGCAATGTTGACGTGCTGAGTGGTAGAGCATTTGGCTGCAGTGTTAAAGGTTGTGTGTTTGAGTCTGGGTCGGGATCATTCAGCCCATTCTGATATTTTGTTTGGAAAATTGAGTTATGCTTAACCCTTGTCCTGCTGCACTCAGAGAGACCCTGCTTTTGCAAACTGTGTGGATCCAGATCAGTTGGCTTCTTCAGATCTGCACTGTTTGCCATTCAGTATATGAATTTATGTCAACAATCGGGATCAAGTTACCTTATTTGCTGAATATTAGAAGTGGGTGTGGCATCTTAACCCTCGTCCTGCTGAACCTGGATATATCCTGCCTTCACAAACAGTGTAGATCCAGATCAGATGGCTTCTGAAGAAGCCAGCTGATCTGGATCTGCACTGTTTGCCATTAAGTATGCAAATTTATAGAAACAATTCAGATCAAGTTATTTGATTGGCTGGCTGACGGGCCCCCGTAGCCTAGTGGATAAGAGAGTTGACTCTTAATCCATTAGGTTTCTCACTGCTGTGGTTCGAGCCTGGCTCGGGTCATATGTGGGAAAGCCAAGTTCTGCTTACAGATGGTCAGGTGGTTTTTTCTCCGGGTTCTCCGGTTTTCGCCCACCTTCGATGAACGATCGGCTCGATATAAGTGAAATATTCTTGAAAGGGCCGTAAAACCCAAATCAAAAAAAAAAAAAAAAAAAAAAAATTCGATTGGCTGAAAATTAGAAGTAGGCGTGGCATCTCAATTTATTCAGCAGGACAAGGGTTAATTTATTCAGCATGACAATGGTAAAGACAGTGCTGGGGGCATAATTATGCAGCCCTGAAAACTGCAATGCTGTCATATGAAGAAGTTCAATAAAGAAGTTCTTGTCAGTGAGAAAGAAAAAAAAATGATTACCATATTTACCATATGTATTTGGACATACAGGCCTGAGCAAACAGTATAGACCCTGATAAGACACCGTAGAATACAGTGTCTCTTCAGGGTCTACATTGTTTACCACTCATCCAGCAATTTTTAGACAAATCATTGGGTAGTAAATTGTACTTGTTCAAAGGATTTTAGAACAAGTATGGTAAGGAGTAACGGTGTCAAAATGCTTAGGGTAAATACGGCACTCTGTATATTTCAAATCACATGAGATGATAATGAGCTTTCAATGACTAAAAGTGATGCAATAAATTTTCAGCGATCATTATAGATTTGCTGGACTTACGATCTTTGAAAAAGTTGTCACTTAAATATGATAAGGTGAGAGAATAATCAACACCACTTTAAAAAAAAAAAAAAATAATAAGGTAGTTATATAATTGAAATTTTTTTGCAAATGTCATTGCGATACTAATAAATTTAGGTCGGATTGTTTTCTTGTGGCCATAAATATGTTACAACAATTAGAACAAAGTAAATGAAGACATTGTGTCTAAGTTTGACAACGTTGCATGTCAGAATATAATTTGAGGGCAAGTTTCTCTCAGTTCTTTAAATACCACATTTGCCTTAAATATTGGGACATGTTAATTCATTGTCATATCTGTCGGAAAATTTGAACATGACTATTTTACTACCTGTTGGTTTTAAACATAGGTCTAGATAATAGAGGATATCAGGCAAATAGTTTTCTTATTTCTCAACGAAAACATATGTTGTGGGTACTCATTAGAAGTGCCTTGGTGAAGCACTTCTAATGAGTACCCACAACTCATGAGTACCCACAACTCATGAGTACCCACAACATATGTTTTTGCCAAGAAATAAGAAAAATGTAGATTCTTTTTGGTTGAAAAAAGTGCCTTATCAAGAGTTATGGGTTTATCTAATATGTTGCTTAGGGTTATTACGGAAGCCTAACAGTAAAGACAGTAATAACTGTGACTTAACCAGTGTAGGCTTAGCACCAGATAAGAGGGGTATCAGGTAAATATTTTTCTTATTAGCTCACCTGGAGCTGTGCTCCAGGTCAGCTTATGCTATGGCATCCGTCGTCAGTCCGTCTTTACATACGCCAGTACCATTCCGAGGTTAGCGTTTGTATGGGGTCTGTTTATTCCATCATTGTGGGGTTAAAAATTGTGTTGTGGAGGTTGACAGCTAGATAAAAATGATAGTTGTGGGGTTAAAGAAGATCAAAGAAAGATCAAAGGAACAACCTCATAACGTACCTCTCGTAAGAATGTCCGTCCATCCATCGTTAGCTTTTCAGATTTTCGACATCTCTTCCAGAACCATAAGTTGGATTGAGCTGAAACTTAGTGGGAGGCATTGTGGCAATATGGAGATTCAGAATTGCTAAAATCATTCCGTTCCTATATCCAAGATGGCGGCCATGGCGGCCATCTTGAAATTCTTCAAATGACATCTTCTAAACCATATGTCAGATGAAATGAAACTTGATCAGTACCTTAGTTAATTTTTTTACTTATTGGGTAAAATCCCACCATTTTTTCTTTGAACTAGGTAATTCGATTTTTAATTGGGTATTTAATATTCTTAGTCTGACACATTGGGTATTCAGTAATTTTGATTTGGTAATTATGTAAACAAATATGTTTTTATATCTGAAAGACATTTAAAGCCATTCTGGATGCTGCACAATTACTTTGGCCTTACCTAGTCATATTAATGTAAAGCTCTGTGGACTGACTGTTCATGGTTGGGTTATAGAGTATATAGTGCCCCCAAAAATGTAACTGAATATCTCATATGTATGATACCTTTTGGTCCACGATTTTATTGTCTTTTCTGACATGTTTTTTCTGACATGTTTTCGCAGGAAGGATGGCTACTCTCGGTTTCAAAATTTGTAACGAGTTCGTTCAAGATTTGACACACAATTCACTGGATTGCATGTGTCAATCAACTCAAGAATGTCCGTAACAATGAATGTTGCATCAAATTTCGCACATAGATAGTCTTATTGGTCTGGGGCTCAAGAGATAGTTATGCCCCCAACTTCGAAGAAGTTGGAGGGGCATATTGCTTCTGGGACTTTTGTGCGTGCGTGCGTCCGTCCGTCCGTGTGTCCGTCCGTTACACTTTTTGGTGCATAGCATAACTTCTGAACAATGCATGCTAGGGTTTTGAAATTTCATATATGGATTCTTCATGAAAAAATAGCTGACCCATATTTTTTTTCCCATAGGATTATGCCCCTTTCCTGAGTTATGGCCCTTTGAAAAAATATAGATGAAATCTTGTCAGCAAAATATCTATAAAGCTATTGAAGCTAGAGTCTTGAAACCTGGTGAATAGATTGGTATTGACGAGTTGATGACCTGATTAACTTTTGAATAAATTCTGAAAATTACTTCATGAGTTATGGCCCTTTATAACTTTGGGCATTTTTACAATTGCACACTTTTTGATGCATAGCATAAGTTCTGAACTGTGCATGCTAGGGTTTTGAAATTTCATATATGGATTCCTCATGAAAAAATAGCTGACATGTATTTTTTTTCTTATCAGGATTATGCCCCTTCCTTGAGTTATGGCCCTTTGAAAAAATATGGATGAATTCTTGTCAGCAAAATATCTCAAAAGCTATTGAAGCTAGAGCCTTGAAACCTGGTGAATAGATTGGTATTGATGAGTAGATGACCTGATTAACTTTTGAATAAATTCTGAAAATTACTTCATGAGTTATGGCCCTTTATAACTTTGGGCATTTTTACAATTGCACACTTTTTGATGCATAGCGTAAGTTTTGAACTGTGCATGCTAGGGTTTTGAAACTTCATATATGGATTCCTCATGAAAAAATAGCTGACATGTATTTTTTTTCTTATCAGGATTATGCCCCTTTCCTGAGTTATGGCCCTTTGAAAAAAATATGGATGAATTCTTGTCAGCAAAATATCTCAAAAGCTATTGAATGTAGAGCCTTGAAACCTGGTGAGTAGATTGGTGTTGATGAGTAGATGACCTGATTAACTTTTGAATAAATTCTGAAAATTACTTCATGAGTTATGGCCCTTTATAACTTTGGGCATTTTTACGTTGCACACTTTTTGATGCATAGCATAAGTTTTGAACTGTGCATGCTAGGGTTTTGAAATTTCATATATGGATTCCTCATGAAAAAATAGCTGACACATATTTTTTTTTCTTATCAGGATTATGCCTCTTTCCTGAGTTATGGCCCTTTGAAAAAATATGGATGACTTCTTGTCAGCAAAATATCTCCAAAGCTATTGAAGCTAGAGCCTTGAAATCTGGTGAATAGATTGGTATTGATGAGTAGATGACCTGATTAACTTTTGAATAAATTCTGAAAAGTACTTCATGAGTTATGGCCCTTTATAACTTTGGGCATTTTTACATTGCACACTTTTTGATGCATAGCATAAGTTTTGAACTGTGCGTGCTAGGGTTTTGAAATTTCATATATGGATTCCTCATGAAAAAATAGCTGACATGTATTTTTTTTCTTATCAGGATTATGCCCCTTTCCTGAGTTATGGCCCTTTGAAAAAATATGGATGGAATCTTTTTAACAAGCTATCTCAAAATCTATTGAAGCTAGAGCCTTGAAATTTGAGGAATAAGTTGGTAGTGATGAGTAGATGACCTGATTAACTTTTGAATAAATTCTGATAATTACTTCATGAGTTATGGCCCCTTGTCATTTTGGGCATTTTTACATTGCACACTTTTTGATGCATAGCATAAGTTTTGAACTGTGCATGCTAGGGTTTTGAAATTTCATATTTAGATTTCTCATGAAAAAATAGCTGACACATATTTTTTTTTTTCTTATTAGGATTATGCCCCTTACCTGAGTTATGGCCCTTTGAAAAAAATATGGATGAAGTCTTGTCAGCAAAATATCTCAAAAACTATTGAGGCTAGAGCCTTGAAATTTAAGGAATAAATTGGTAGTGATGAGTAGATGACCTGATTAACTTCTGAAAAGTACTTCTTGAGTTATGGCCCTTTGTCATTTTGGGCATTTTTACATTGCACACTTTTTGATGCTTAGCACAGGTTTTGAACTGTGCATGCTAGGGTTTTGAAATTTCATGTATGGATTCCTCATAAAAAAATAGCTGACACATATTTTTTCCCCCCGTCAGGATTTTACCCCTTTCCTGAGTTATGGCCCTTTGAAGAAATATGGATGGAATCTTGTCAGCAAAGTATCTCAAAAACTATTGAAGCTAGAGCCTTGAAATTTAAGGAATAGATTGGTAGTGATGAGTAGATGACCTGATTAACTTTTGAATAAATTCTGAAAAGTACTTCTTGAGTTATGGCCCTTTGTCATTTTGGGCATTTTTACATTGCACACTTTTTGTTGCATAGCATAAGTTTTGAACTGTGCATGCTAGTTTGAAATTTCATATATGGATTCCTCATGAAAAAATAGGTGACCCATATTTTTATTATCTCCCATTTTAGAGTTATTTCCCTTTTAATAAAATAACATTGAAATACTGTTGTTACCGTCATGGGCAAGCAGTGTTGGAGTCAAGCAGTGTTAGAGTCAGGCAGTTGGGGGCATAGTGTTTTACAAACACCAGCTCTAGTTTTTTTCTTCTCTGCGATGTGAAGACGCCATTTTGGAAACATCAAGATTGGTTTCCCGCAAGTTTGCCTGTGGTTTCTGATTCCGAGAACCGGATATACTTCGCCGTGAATTTTGGCCGAAATTGCCGATCGGCAGCTTTGATAAAACCCGGTACGCATTGGAGCATTATAGAGGCATTGGAGCATTATAGAGATTCAAAATTGATAAAATTGTTCTGTTCCAATATCCAAGATAGTCGCCATGGCGGCCGTCTTGAAATTCTTCAAATGACATCTCCTTACAAACCGTAGGTTTGATTAATCCAAATCTTGATGGGAGGCATCAGAGCGACATAGAGATTCAGAATTGATAAAATTGTTCAGTTCCAAAATACCAAGATGGCCGCCATTCCCAAACCCAAAACCAAGTTGGATTGGGCTGAAACTTGATGGGAAGCATCAGAGCAACATAGAGATTCAGAATTGCATACATCATTCTGTTTGGCTATACAAGATTGCCGATGGCTGCCTGAGATGTATCTTGAAAATCTTGAAACAACATCTGGGTTTCTGAACCCAGATTGAGCCCAAACTTAGTGGGAGGCATTGGGGAGATTTAGAATTGCTAAAATCATTCCGTTCCGATATCCAAGATGGCTGCCGTGTCAGCCATTTTGAAAAGCTTCAAACAACATCTCCTCCGGCCAGCTTGAAAGTCTTCAATTGGTATCTGCTCCTAAACAGTAAGTCAGATGGAGCGGAAACCTGGTGGAAGGCATCGGGGCAGCATGATGATTTAGAATTGCTAAAATGGTTTTGTTATGATATTCAAAATGGCCACCATGGCAGCCATCTTGAAAATCTTCAAATCACATCTGCTACCGAACGGTAAGTCTGATTGAGCTTAAACATGATGGGAGGCAGTGGGGTGTTATGGTAATTCAGAATTGCGTAAATCCTCCTGTTCCAATGTAGAATTCTTCAAACCACATCTCCTCCCAAACAGTAAGTTACATTGAGCCGAAGCTTGATGGGAGGCATCGGTGTGACATAGAGATTCAGAATTACTAAATCGTTCAGTTCCAATATCCATGGTGGCAATCTTGAAACTCTTCAAACAACATCAGATTCTGAATTGCTAAAGGCAATCTGATCTGATAGCCAAGATGGCCACCATGGCACAATGCCTAATCCAGGTGAGCGATTTCTGGCCCACGGGCCTCTAGTTCCTCCATGAAAACATATATGTTGTGGGTACTTATTGGCAGTGCCTTGGCAAGGTGTTTCTGATGTGTAACCATGACATACACTTTTGTGGAGAAATAAGAAAAATATCAATACTTTTTTTTCGCATCTGCTTAACCAAGCAGATGCCATATAGGCATCTAGCCTCACATTCATCCATGTATCCATCAATATTGTGACCACCCTAGCATTCAGGGCTCAGTTGTTCAAAGCACCGTTAGCTTAACTACCTTGTTAAGGGTCATTTCGTTAACTGTTTTAGCGGATTCAATTTACAACATTCTGATATTTTTTGCTGAAAAAATGTGAGTAGCTTTTACACTGCAAAAGCTACTCATATTTTTTCAGCAAAAAATTTCAGCATATTTGCATAATTTATCACTCAATGTAAATTTTAACGAATCATTAACTAACGATGTTGTTAGCTTTGAACAACTGGGCCCAGATCTATTTCTGGTTGACTATTTTATCTACAATCAACTTACATGGTATATGCTTTCTCCCTGACAAGGCTCAAACAACGTTTAGCCTAGTGTTTACACCTGTGGACACAAAACTGTGCAAACTTTGATGAAGTAACTTTCAATGAATCTGTTTGCTTCATGTTTGTTTGACAGTCAAATGTCATTCATGGACAATTCTAACAATTTACATTGATTGATCCTATTCATTTTGACAAGTACTTATTCTATTTTAGGTCTGATGTATGTTCTTGGCAGTTGAGATGTACTTTAATTGGGTGATGCAGGGCAGGCTCTGCCATGCAATGGACAACTTCTTATGTTTTGCATTTATACCTGGCTAGCATTTGACTGACAGGATGTTAGGATACGTGTCATATCAAAATGAAATGAAGCCCATCAAAGTTTGTACAGTTTTGTGTCCACAGGTGTAGCTCCATTTCTGGTAAAGTTATAACCTATGATAATCAAACCTGGCATACACTTCCTCCCTAACAGAGACTCCAAACAGAAGCCAACTGATCTGAATCTACACTATTTGCTAAGACAGGGCATGTCGTGTTTAGCAAGAGAAGGGTTAACTTCCTGTAAGTTATGCAAACAGTGCAGACCCTGATCAGAAACAATGTTCTGCTGCCTCTGATCTGGGTCTGCACTGTTTGCCAATATCCCAGTCCAGGTTTTACAGATAACCCTCTTTACAGATAACCCTGAATCACTCTGAGGTCACAGCGACAAGAATGGCATGGCTATGAATAACCGATACCTTGATTACACCTAATGCACGGTTTGATTACATTGGTCATTGATATTCACGTGGACAACTACCTTAAGGAAATTTTGGCATTTGTATACTATGGCTGGATTGTAAACAATCGACCTCTAAAAAATTCTGTATCTGGAGCAATGCATGTAAGGAATAACAAACTATATCTGCAAACCCCTCTAGTCTGGAGCTATATTCTTAATCTTGCCATGCTGAATAAATTAAGATGCCACACCCACTTCTAATTGTCAGCCAATCAGATTCCTTGATCCTGATTGTTGATAAAAATTCACATACAGAATGGCAAACAGTGCAGCTCTAGATCAGTTGGCTTCTTCTGTTTTAGCCAACTGATCTGGATCTACATTGTTAGCAATGACAGGGCATATCTGGGTTCTGCGGCAACTGATCTGGGTCTGCCATTATGAAAACACGCCTATTAAAATATATAGAAACAGTCACCTCCAAAAACTTAAAATTTTCAGATAAAAAACTCTGATATTTTTCATATTTCTGCACAAAACATAGATTGTTGGTACTCATTAGAACCGCCTTGGCGAAGAGGTACTAACAATTACCCACAATCTATATTTTTGAGCAGTAATAAGAAAAATAATTTATACCCCTGTAAACGCCAGTTTTACTATATAAAAGTGGGGTTTAAGGTGGTCAAAATTATATAGGCATGTTTTCGTGATGACTGTTCACCAATGTCCGAAATGTCTTAGTCCATGCTTTACAGATAACTTTCTATCAACAGTGCTCTGATGTCATAGCAAAAAGAATAGCGCCGCTATAAATAACCTTTACTTGGATTTAGTCTAATGTGGTTTGATTACATTGGTCAATGATAATCACGTGGACAACTACCTTAAGAAAACTTTGGCGTTTGTATTCTATGGCCTGATTGTAAACAATCAACTCAGAAATAATACAAATAAAAAAAGAAGTTACTAAAATAGATGCATGCTGTAGTCAAACTGGTTTTCGCATTTGGAAAGTTGTAAACAACTGCATTTACAAAAAGTGCATGAAATGAGAAAAATGTTCTGTAGGTTAACCCTTTAAGCATTGATCACAAATGCACACAAATGCAGTAGACAACATTTTGAAACCTTTTTTATTTTTCAAAGAAAATAAGGCTTGGCATTTTATATGAATCATAGGCTAGGCAGATGATTCATATGAAATGCCATGCATTATTTTCCCAGGAAAATATTGTTAAAAAATCAGAATGTTGTCTGCTGCAATTTTTTACTTGGAGCTTAAGGTAATACAAATTAAGTCAAGGAGACTCAAATACCGGTAAGCAAACTCGGTGGAAAATAGGGGGCTGGCTGTGTGAAATTGAGACTAACATGATATTCTTTCAAAAACTGCTTACCTCATGTTACTAAAGTGTTGTATGTTCCCTAAATATTGGACACAGAAACTCCCTACTCAACTTACCCTAAAAATTGAACATGACTGGGTGGTAATGTGGCCAGAATTGTAGGCTGAAATACAAACAGCACAGTATGATCAGGCTGCTTCTTTAGGGGCCATTTTATCTGAGTCTACATGGTTTGCTTAGACTGATCTGTACAAATATTTAGAATAGATAAGGCACCTAGAAAAAATAGCCATTAAATTTAATACTAAGCATGCTGAGAAAAAATTTCAGCAGACGACATTTTGAAATATTTTTTCTTATTATTCCGAGAAAACAGGATTTGAGATTCCGTGCAAATTGTCTAGGAGACAGTTTGCATGAAATATCAAATCCTGTTATCTGGGAAAATAAGAAACTATTATCAATTCGTCATCTGCTGAATTTACTCATAGCGCTTAAAGTGTCGTAGATAAGAGGATTTATCAGATAAATAATTTTCTTATTTCTCCATGAAAATATATATTGTAGATACTCATTAGAAGTGCCTCACTGAGGCACTTCTAATAATTTCCCATAATATATGTATTTATGGGGAAATCAGAAAAATGTGATGTTTTTGTTTGAAAAAGAAAAGTGCCTTATCAATAGCTAAGCAGTCGCATCATGAAATCCTAACGTGTCATTAGAGATGCAAGAATAGCTGCTGTTGAGATTTGAGCATAGGTAAACAGACACACCAGGAGTTCTTTGTTCTTTACCTTGACATCTTAACTCTTAAAACGCCAAGCAAAATTTGTAGCAGACGACATTCTAATTTTCTTTTTTGTTTTTCATAGAAATTAAGTCTTGATATTTCATGTAAATCATCTGCTTGGCAGATGATTCACATGCAATATCAGGACTTATTTTCTATAAAAAATTAATAAACAAAAAAGTATTTAAAAGTGTCGTCTCCTGCAGTTGTGATTGGAGTTTTAAGGGTTAACTCGAATGATAAAGATGAATTTTCTGTTGTTTTTTTAGACCAAAGCCCCAGATAAGAGAGTTTGGTTATAGTTTTGCAGCAGAAGGCACGGACCATATTGACTTTTTGCTTTGACCTTTTGACTTTAATATTGATGAACAAGTGTTTACTATGTAAACAAGTTTTTTATTTCAAGTTTTTTATTTAAAAAAGCAATGGGGATCCATCCGTCCATCTGTCCGTCACGCTATCTCCTCCTAAACCACTAGGCAGAATTTAACAAAACTTTGCCAATGACTTCCCCTCATGGTAAGGGTGTGTGAGAGCAACATGATTTTTCCGTCTGTCAAGTTTCTTAGGAGGAGATAGCTGTCCGTCACGCTATCTCCTCCTAAACCACTAGGCGGAATAGACCTTTTTCACATTGTTATCTCCCTTACCATGTGCTCTTCAGTTGAAAAATTGATAAAGTATATGTAATCAAATGATGGGGCACCGATCTGATACACTGATAAAATAGGTTACAATGAAATAAAGTCGTTTAAATTGGCCTTTGACATTTTGTAGTATTTTCTTATTTACTGAATGCCAATTATAAAAAGTGGATCATACCGATGAATAAGTTTTACACCTTGTAATTGATTTCCATAAAGTTTCTCAGGGCAGTAAGAGTAGTAAAACACTATAGGCCTACCCGGCCACACTTTTGTCTTAGATATTTTGCGAATCATCCCATTATTTGTAAAGAAGTGCAGACTATACTTAAATAAATTAATAGATAAATTTTCCATAACAAAATAATATTCCACGGATTAATAATAATTCCATGTATCATCTTTCTCATATGTTTTGATAATAAACAAAACATTTCTTAACCTCTATGATCATGAGCACGTGCCAAAAGTGGATATATCCATTTTCGGTAAATTATGACACTAGCCTTTGATTCAATGGATGATTTAGCACCTAAATAAACTGATTGAGAGGTGCGTGCCCTAATAGACGGGCCCCTTTCTGATCAGGCGGCATTTTATTGCTTTTCAAAGCAAACCAGGCGGCTTTATAGAAGCGCAACACGAGGTGGGACATGTTTGTATGACAACAATTTAGGACAATACCAAAAATTAGGTTGAAGCCGTGAAAAAGACCAAATGAAATGGAACATTAAATTCTGATATAGATAAAATTTACTTCACAATGATTATAAATATAATAGCTAAAAACTCGGGTTATAAGACGATCGTATCCGTCTATAGTTCTTAGTATGATATTTTGGGTATAAAATATGAATCACATTTCAGTTGATGGTCTTTGTTAGTATTTTAGTGAAAAAAAACAACTGATGTCTTGAATTTATTTATTTACTTATTTGAAAGGAACTTTGTTTTTACGTGGAAATAAAGAAAATGACATGCATGAACACGGATGTTCTGCTTGCGGTAAACAAAATCTTTGTGTTATTTTAAGTCTCCAGCTCTAAGCAGTATTTTGACTTTAAATACTTCTTTACTGAAGGAATGAAATAAAGTTTTACACCTTCGAGGAAGACGGTTTCATTTTTTTTTTTTTTTTTTTTATTTGGTTGTTTTTAGTTGATACGCTTTCATCTATAATATCCCAGGACCTCTATTCTGATATGCAGCATATTGAAGATTGCCCCCTTGATTGTAATCTCGCTGAGATAACACTCATTCGAGACTTAACTGGACAGTCTGGCCCATGCACACAACAATGTGAAAGTGGTCTATTTAACCAAACTTGCTATATGACTTCCCCCCATGGTAATGGTGTGTGAGAGCAACATGATTTTTCTGTCCATCCGGTGTCTGTTCATCTGTCACGTTATCTCCTCCTAAACCACTGGGCAGAATTTAACCAAACTTACTACATGGCTTCCCCTCATGGTAAGGGTGTGCAAGAGCAACATTATTTTCCAGTCTGTCTAGTGTCTGTCCATCCATCTGTCCGTCACACTGTCTCCTCCCAAACTACTGGTCGTAATTTCTCTTAACTTGCAGAATGACTTCCTTTCATGGTAAGGGTGTGCGAGAGCGAATCTGTCTGTCCATCCATCATGCTATTAGCAACATTAGCATGGTGCGTGGGCATTTGCCATGGCGTGCCATTGACTGTACAATGTAGTTATTTTTAGTTTTACAGATTCTTCCTTCCTGTTTGGGGGCTAGCCAGAAAAAAGAAAATAAATGAATAAAAAGATAAATAAATAAATAAAATAAATGAAGTAATTTCAAATTTTGGGAATGTAAAAATATTTAGCTCACCATAGTACAAAGGCTCCTGGGGAGTAAATAGGATAGTCAGTGATCCATTGTTTGTCTTTGATGGTGTTGTTGTTGTCAACACTTGAGCGCTGGTGAACTTAGTGGCCCATGTGCCTCTTGTTTAAAAAAGTGTCTGAGAATCAAAAAACATTTTTTTAAGCCTAATTGTGAGAAAATTACCAGTGCTTGTTGCTGAATTCAGTATTCAGTTTCCTCCACCATTCATATTGCCCTGCCATACAACAGAAAATGGCAATAAAAACAAATAAAGCAGCTGCCATGATGCATAAAACGCTTTTCTTCAAAGACAAACAAGCTAAAATTAATGTAGGCGTTAAATGGCAAACCATAACATAGAATGCCAGTCAGTTGTTGGAATCTTGACTGTAATAATTATACTTTACAAAATAAGTTAACCTTTCTCTTGCTGAACACGACATGCTCTGTCTTAGCAAACAGCGTAGATCCAGATCAGTTGGCTTCTGAAGAAGCCAACTGATCTGCATCTGCAGTTTGTCATTGAATATGAGAATTTCTATCAAAAACCCGGATCAAGTAATCTGATTGGCTGGAAATTAGAACTGGGTGTGGCATCTTTGTTTATTTAGCATGACAAGGGTCAAGTAATGCTAAACTATATGAATATAGTAACTATTACTTGTCGAGTTTTCAATCTGAGTGTGGACATTGAAAAAGGTCTTCTCCATCCCGTCAGTTCTAATGTATAGTATATTTTAGTGCATGTATAGTGTATTTTAGTAATGCTAAGCATGCTGGGTAAAAATTTCAGCAGAAAACAGTGTGAAATATTTTTTTCTTATTTTTCCCAGAAGATATTGATATTTCATGAATTTGCCTGAAATGTCAGAGCCTGTTTTCTGGGAAAAAAAGAATACAAAATGTCATCCAGTTGTTGTCTGTAGAATTTGCTCAGATGGTGATAAAGGTTTAATAATTGGAAAATTACCCTCTTAACCTTGAGGCTGCTAAGTGCGACTATTGTGACTATTGTCACGCTGGAGGGGTCTGCCAAGTCTAAAGCCTGTCATACTTACTATATACCACATGCAACCATTCAGAGCAAGTGTTCTCATACAGGAGTGAACCTACTTTCATACAAACACGCCACTTTTCATTTAAGATAGTCAGGTGCTGGATTTTACTCCCACTAAAAAAGACCGAGAATACCAAATTTCAAGCTGCCATAAATTTCAGCACTTACTTCAACAGATTGATCACGATTTTCTGGAAAAAAAGCCCATTACACGTGAATCACATCCAGTGAGGAAGAAGTAGGAATAACAGTAAGAACCTTTGTATGTCACTTGTTTCATTCACAATAGTACACAGTAGGCACTGGTCTCTTGTAACTTTTTTAGCTCACCTGAGCATAAGCTCAGGGTGAGCTATTGTCATCACCCTATGTCCGTCGTCGTCCGTCGTTCGTCGTCAACAATTAGTTTGTTAACACTCTAGAGGTCACAGTTTTTACCCAATCTTGATGAAACTTGGTCAGAATGTTTGCCTCTATGAAATCTAGGCTAAAGTCGATACTGAGTTACTTGGGGTCAAAAACTAGGTCACCAGGTCAAATCAAAGGAAAAACTTGTTAACACTCTAGAGGTCATAGTTTTGACCCAATCTTGATGAAACTTGCTCAAAATGTTTGCCTCTATTAAATTTAGGTCAATTTCGAAACTGGGTCACTTGGGGTCAAAAACTAGGTCTCCAGGTCAGATCAGCAGAAAACCTTGTTAACACTCTAGGGGTCACATTTTTGAAGCAATCATCATGAATCTTGCTCAATATGTTTGTCTTGATGATTTCTAGGTCAAGTTCGAAACTGGGTCAATAAGGGTCATAAACTAGGTCACCGGGCCAAATCAGCAGAAAACCTTGTTCACTCTAGCGGTCACATTTTTCAAGCAATCATCATGAATCGTGCTCAAAATGCTTGTCTTGATGATTTCTAGGTCAAGTTCGAAACTGGGTCACTTGGAGTCAAAAACTAGGTCACCGGGCCAAATCAGCAGAAAACCTTGTTAACACTCTAGCGGTCACATTTTTCAAGCAATCATCATGAATCTTGCTCAAAATGTTTGTCTTGATGATTTCCAGGTCAAGTTTGAAACTGGGTCACATGGGGTCAAAAACTAGGTCACCAGGTCAAACCAGCAGAAAACCTTGTTAACACTAGCGGTCACATTTTTGAAGCAATAATCATGAATCTTGCTCAAAATGTTTGTCTTGATGAGTTCTAGGATATATTTGAAACTGGGTCACGTGGGGTCAGAAACTAGGTCACCAGGCCAAATCAGCAGAAAACCTTGTTAACACTCTAGCGGTCACATTTTTGAAGCAATCATCATGAATCTGGCTCAAAATGTTTGTCTTGATGATTTCTAGGTCAAGTTCGAAACTGGAACACCTGGGGTCAAAAACTAGGTCACCTGGCCAAATCATCGTAAAATCTTATCACTCTAGCGGTCACATTTTTCAAGCAATCATCATGAATCTTGCTCAAAATGTTTGTCTTGATGAGTTCTAGGATATATTTGAAACTGGGTCACGTGGGGTCAGAAACTAGGTCACCGGGCCAAATCAGCAGAAAACCTTGTTAACACTCTAGCGGTCACATTTTTGAAGCAATCATCATGAATCTGGCTCAAAATGTTTGTCTTGATGATTTCTAGGTCAAGTTCGAAACTGGAACACCTGGGGTCAAAAACTAGGTCACCTGGCCAAATCATCGTAAAATCTTATCACTCTAGCGGTCACATTTTTCAAGCAATCATCATGAATCTTGCTCAAAATGTTTGTCTTGATGAGTTCTAGGTGAAGTTTGAAACTGGGTCACTTGGAGTCAAAAACTAGGTCACCGGGCCAAATCAGCGGAAAACTTTGTTAACACCCTAGCGGTCACATTTTTTAAGCAATCATCATGAATCTTGCTCAAAATGTTTGTCTTGATGATTTTTAGGTCAGGTTCGAAACTGGGTCACCTGGGGTAAAAAACTAGGTCACCTGGCCAGATCAGCAGAAAACACTCTAGTGGTCACATTTTTCAAGTAATCATCATGAATCTTGCTCAGCATGTTAGTCTTGATGATTTCTAGGTCAAATTTGAAACTGGGTCACTTGGGGTCAAAAACTAGGTCACCTGGCCAAATCAGCAGAAAACCTTGTTAACACTCTACCGGTCACATTTTTGAAGCAATCGTCATGAATCTTGCTCAGAATGTTTGTCTTGATGATTTCTAGGTCAAGTTTGAAACTGGGTAAAACTAGGTGACCTGGCCAAATCAGCAGAAAACTGTTAACACTCCAGAGGTCACATTTTTTAAATAATCATCATAAATATTGCTCAAAATGTTTGTCTTGATGATTTCTAGGTCTAGTTTAAAACTGGGTCACTTGATATCAAAAACTAGTTCACCTGGCCAAATCAAAGGAAAACCTTGTAGATGCTCTAGAGGCCACATTTTTGAAGTGATCATCATGAATCTTGCTCAAAATGTTTGTCTTGATGATTTCAAGGTGATGTATAGTTTTCTGTCCACTGACTCTCTTAAGTTTATCCATTTAGGTCAGTTTCTCAGTAATTATTGGTCCTACAGAGTGATATTTGGTACTTGTGAAGTGTTTGTGTTTAGGTCAGTTTCTCAGTAACTATTGCTCCTACAGCCAGTGATACTTAGTACATGCATACATCTTAGCATGGCCTCTTGAGTGCAGTCATCCATATTTGACCTTGACCTTTATTTCACAGTCCATTAGACATGCTACATTGTCTTACTTGTTAATATAATCATTTTGAACTTTGATCAGAATGTTTGCCTTGATCAGTTCTAGATCAGGCTCTCAAAGTGCTATGTTGCTCAGGTGAGCATTACAGGGCCATCATGGCCCTCTTGTTTTTTTTTTAAGTTTCTTAAACGGTTCCCGGTTGACATGTGACTGTCACATGACTTTCTAGTCTGTCATGTGACTTTCTAGTCATGTGACCGTCCCTTCTCCGGTAAAATGGCCACCTACGATCGGCAAATTGTATGTGAAAATTCCATGTAATTCCAGGCAAAATTAAGGGAGTAATGACTTCTCGAGCAGAGATACCCCCTCTTACAGGCTTGATTTATTTTTTTTCTAGCAGGCTAAGGGTTAACAGAAAGCCGATGAAAAACTAGAATCCAAAAAGTTAGCCTGAATTTGACATTTTGGGATTGAATTTGACACAAAAAATGCAAAATCACATTTTTTATTTTTTTCTAGTTAACCCTTAGGCTGCTAAGTGCGACTGTTGTCACGCTGGAGGGGTCTACCAACTCTAAAGCCTGTCATACTTACTACAGTGTAGCTCCAATATATCGCGGTCCTCGGGGTCCAGAGTCCGCTATCGCGATATAAACGGAGCGCGATATAAGTCCCGATATGTACCATGCATGTATAATGGCGTGCATAACACTCGCTCGGTTTGTCGCCGTGGTAGTTTGCTGAGACATCACGGATAAATGGCATTCAATCATGTTGTCACCATATTTCCTAATTAAAATTGGATTACAATTGCTCAATGGAATAATTTACAATGGTGCGCTATGTCTAACAAGTAATTCAAATCGAAACCAGCTGATAAACTACGTTTGAAAAAAAGAAATCGGATTGACAATTTAGGACGCCATTTTGGATACTCTGGTTCCCTAAAACGGCGAAGGGAAGTTACTCAATTGTGCTAAGATAACTCGAGTTGCTTCCCTTTGCTTATATTGCGGGCGCAGAAAAAACAAAAAAACTGTCGTTTATCAAAGTTAATTTCTTTTTATTTAAGTTTATTTGTTTTTTTTTGTTTTTTTTGACGCAGTTGTTTTCTTCTGAAATATTTATATCTGGCCTATTCGCGATATACTGGATTTCGCGAAATAATGGACCGCGATGTATTGGAGCTACACTGTATATACCACATGCAACCATTCAGAGCAAGTGTTCTCATACAGGAGTGAACATACTTTCATACAAACACGCCACTTTTCATTAGATATTCAGGTGCTAGATTTTACCCCCACTAAAAAAGACCGAGAATACCAAATTTCAAGCTTCCATTAATTTCAGCACTCACTTCAACAGATTGATCACGATTTTCTGGAAAAAAAGCCCATAACACATGAATCACTTCCAGTGAGGAAGAAGTAGGAATAACAGTAGAACCTTTGTAATACTATGTCACTTGTTTCATTCGCAGTAGTACACAGTAGATGCTGGTCTCTTGTAATTTTTTTTTTTTTTTAAGTTTCTTAAACGGTTCCCGGTTTACACGTGACTGTCATGTGACTTTTTAGTCATTTGACCATCCCTTCTCCGGTAAAATGGCCACCTACGATCGGCAAATTGTATGTGAAAATTCCATGTAATTCGAGGCAAAATTAGGGGAGTATTGACTTCTCGAGCATAGGTCCCCCCTCCTACAGGCTTGATTCATTTTTTTTCTAGCAGGCTAAGAGTTAATACCCTTCATAAGAGTCATAGTTTAAAAAAAACAACAAAAAAACCCCAACTAAAACCAAAGCACTGATAGCACTGGTTTCATTTAACCCTTAACTTCCTATAATTTAAGCAAACTGGAGACCCTGACCAGATGCCACGTTCTGTGGCATCTAATCTGGGTCTGCTCTGTTTGCCAGTGTCTGAAATGTCCCAGTCCAAGTTTACAGTTAATCCTCTATCAACAGCACTCTGATGTCACAGCGACAAGGATAGCACGCAATAAATGGCCATTACCTGGATTTTATCTAATGCGCGTTTTAATTACACTGGTCAATGATAATCACATGGACAACTACCTTTAGGAATTTTTGGCATTTGAATATTATGGCTCCATTGTAAACAACTGACCTTAAAAAACTAAAAAAAAAAAGAAAAAAAAAAAGAGAAAATTGTGTTATTAAGAATGTAATACATTTTTCAGATTTTAAGAATGTAATACATTTTTCAGATTTTAAATTCTAATTTGGATGCATAGTTTCAGTGATTATCATATTTTCTTAAATAATGGGACACGGTAGCTTCTTACCATAGATATTCTAAAAACATGAACAAGTCCATTTACTCCCTGTTGATATGGTTAAAAACTGCTGGATTAGTTGCAAACAGAGTAGACTCTGATCATATATTTTATTCTGAGGCATCTGATTGGGGTCCTTACTGTTTGGTCAAACCTGTTTGCCCCCATCCCTTAGGATAAGGATGATATTTCTGTGTTTTATTGAAAGTGATCATGACAACATGAAATGTTAAAATTACTTAACCCTTGTCCTGCTGAATCTGGATATATCCTGTTTTGCAAACAGTGTAAATCCAGATCAGTTGGCTTCTGAAGAAGCCAACTGATCTGGATCTGCACTGTTTGCCATCAAGTATGCAAATTTATAACAACAGTCTAGATCAAGTAACCTGATTGGCTGAAAAGTAGAAGTGGGTGTGGCATCTTAATTTATTCAGCAGGACAAGGATTAAGAAAAAAAAAAGAAAAAAGCAACATACAATATATATTCAGTCAGACAGGCCTGAGTAAAACAGTTAGGCCCAGATCACATGCCACAGAATGTATTTACATTGTTTACCACTCGTCCAGCAATATATATGTTACACATATCAGCAGGTTGTCAGATGGACTAAATTACATTTTAGGGCAAGTATGGTAAGGAATTCGGGTGTCCGAATACCGTAATAACCCTAAGTATTGGGACAGATAGGCCTTTTGCAAACAGTGTAGACCCAGATCAGATGCCACAGAACACAGCGTCTGATCGGGTCTGTGCAGTTTGCAATGCATAAAGCAATATTTTAGACACATTGAGTGGTAGTAGAATGGACTATTTCAAATTTTAGGACAAGTATGGTAACTAGATAAGGTGTCCCAATACTTAGGATTATTACAGTACTTAGGGTAAGTACGGTAGATTAAACAAAAACATGGGTATCATTTTTTCCCAAAAATTACAGTACTTAGGGTAAGTACGGTAGATTAAACAAAAACATGGGTATCATTTTTTCCCAAAAATATTTAGACAGACCAACGATCGGCTCCGCTCGATATGAGTGAAATATTTTTGAAAGGCTGTAAAATCCAAATAAAAAAAACAACAACAACAAAAAAACAACAAAAACAAAAAAAAAACAACAACAGACACACCTGAGCAACACCTGAGCAAAAAGTATAGACTCAGATCAGACTGCTTCTTTTTTTGTACTGCACCCAAAAAGTTTGTGTTTTTTTTTTTTTAGCTCTCCTGAGCACAAAGTGCTCAAGGTGAGCTATAGTGATCACCCTGTGTTCGGGGTGCGTTGTGCGTCATCCGTCGTCAACAATTTACTTAAATCACATCTCCTCATAAATCTGTGAATCGATTTTGAAATAATTTCATAGGAATGTTCCTTGGGTGGCCCTCTAACAAAATTGCTAGAATGGTTCTGCTCCGCTGAACAAAATGGCCATCAAAGCTAAAAATAGAAAAAACCTTTAAATGACATCTCCTCCTATGCCATAGGCCCAATTTCAAAATAATTTCACAGAAATGTTCCTGTAGTGATCCTCTACCAAACTTGCTAAAATGGTTCCACTCTGCTGAACAAAATGGCCACCAAAGCTAAAAATAAAAAAAAAAACCCTTTAACTGACATCTCCTCCTAGGCCAATGGCTGGATTTCAAAATAATTTCACATAAATGTTCGTAGGGTGACCCTCTACCAAAATTGCTAAAATGGTTCCGCTCCGCTGAACAAAATGGCCACCAAAGTTAAAAATAGAAAACCTTTAAAAGACATCTCCTAGGCCAGTGGCCCGATCTCAAAATAATTTCACAGAAATGTTCCTTGGATGACTGGCTACCAAAATTGCTAAAATGGTTCCACTCTGCTGAACAAAATGGCTACCAGAGCTAAAAATACAAAAAAACCTTTAAACGGCATCTCCTGGGCCAGTGGCCCGATTTCAAAATAATTTCACAGAATGTTCCTTGGATGCCCTCTACCAAGATTTTTAAAATGGCTGCCAAAGCTTAAAATAGAAAAAAAAAAAGAAAAATTAACAACATCTCCTAGGCCAATGGCCTGTCTTCAATATAATTTCACAGAAATGTTCCTTGGGTGACCCTCTTCCAAAATTGCTAAAATGGTTCCACTCCGCTGAACAAAATGGCCACCAAAGCTAAAAATTGAAAAAACATTAAATGACATCTCCTCCTAGGCCAATGGCCCAATTTCAAAATAATTTCACAGAAATGTTCCTTGGGTGACCCTCTACCAAAATTGCTAAAAGGTTCCACTCCGCTGAACAAAATGGCCGCCAAAGCTTAAAATAGAAAAACCTTTAAACGACATCTTCTCCTAGGCCTATAGATTGATTTCAAAATAATTCCACAGGAATGTTCCTTGGTCGATCCTCTACCAAAATTGCTAAAATGGTTCTGCTCCACTGAACAAAATGGCCACCAAAGCTAAAAATAGAAAAACCTTTAAACGACATCTCCTCCTGGGCCAATGGCTCGATTTCAAAATAATTTCACAGAAACGTTCCTTGGGTGTCCCTCTACTAAAATTATTAAAATGGTTCCGCTACGCTAAACAAAATGGCCACCAGGGCTAATCTTAGCTCAGGTGAGCAATCCAGGGCCATCATGGCCATCTTGTTTTACAGATAAAATGAGCATGGTTACCTGTATTCAGCCATGAATTGTGCATAGAATTTACCTAATATAAAATACCTGAAAAACCTTTGATAAATGTATTTTTCACTGATGTTCCTACAAGCAGATATAAATTTTGTTAGTATTCACCAAAAAATGCATCTTTAAACACCTGCAAAGTAGAGTACCATGTTGGTCGAAAAACAAGACTTCATTTTGTCACCTGACCCGATTCCTCTGTAACATTAGTTGTAAGCTGATACAATTAGTTCATAACCTAAAATTAATGTAATTTTTCTGCTTATATAAACACACAACACCTTTCATGTCCAATCAAACCATTTTGACAGTTGTCTACTCGGAAAGCATATTCATTCTCCTTAACCCATTGTAGATTGATTAGACTCTCCCACACTATATATTGGAAGAGTCCAATTTCAATTTTAGGTATATTCAGCTCTGAGATTTACATATTCCTAGAGAAAAATGGCTAAACTATTGGCAAACAGTGGAGACACTGATCAGATGCCACAGAACGCGGTGTGTGATCTGGGTCTGCGCTGTTTGCCAATTACCCTATTACGGGTTTCCCGACTACAATGGGTTAAATCTTCTTGTTCTTGAGCACAAACAGAGAAATAAAGTTTGTGTCAGGTAAATTATTAAATTTGAAAATAGCTTGAAATCAATGAGGAAAATATGAAGTATTGATGCATTGTTATGCCCCCAACTTCGAAGAAGTTGGAGGGGCATATTGCTTCTAGGACGTTTTTGCGTGCGTTCGTCCGTTACGCTTTTTGATGCATAGCATAACTACTGAACCATGCATGCCAGGGTTTCAAAATTTCATGTATGGATTCTTCATGAAAAAATAGCTGGCACGTGTTATTTCCTAACAGGATTATGTACCTTTCCTGAGTTATGGCCCTTTGAAAAAATATAGATGAAATCTTGTCAGCAAAATATCTCAAAAGCTATTGAAGCTAGAGCCTAGAAACCTGGTGAATAGATTGGTATTGATGAGTAGATGACCTGATTAACTTTTGAATAAATTCTGAAATTTTTTTCATGAGTTATGCCCTTTATAAATGTAGGCATTTTTGCATTGCACACTTTTTGATGCATAGCATAAGTTTTGAACTGTGCATGCTAGGGCTTTGAAATTTCATATATGGATTCCTCATGAAAAAATAGCTGACACATATTTTTTTATCTTATCAGGATAATGTCCCTTTCCTGAGACCCTTTGAAAAAATATGGATGAAATCTTGTCAGCAAAATATCTCAAAGGCTATTGAAGCTAGAGCCTTGAAACCCGGTAATAGATTGGTATTGATGAGTAGATGACCTGATTAACTTTTGAATAAATTCTGAAAATTACTTCTTGAGTTATGGCCCTTTATAACTGTAGGCATTTTTACATTGCACACTTTTTGATGCATAGCATAAGTTTTGAACTGTGCATGCTAGGGTTTTGAAATTTCATATATGGATTCCTCATGAAAAAATAGCTGACACATATTTTTTTTTTCTTATCAGGATTATGCCCCTTTCCTGAGTTATGGCCCTTTGAAAAAAATGGATGGAATCTTGTCAGCAAGTTATCTAAAAATTATTGAAGCTAGAGCCTTGAAATTTGAGGAATAAGTTGGTAGTGATGAGTAGATGACCTGATTAACTTCTGAATAAATTCTGAAAATTTTTTCATGAGTTATTCCCTTTTATAAATGTAGGCATTTTTACATTGCACACTTTTTGATGCATAGTATAAGTTTTGAACTGTGCATGCTAGGGTTTTGAAATTTCATATTTAGATTTCTCATGAAAAAATAGCTGATACATATTTTTTTTTCTCATTAGGATTATGCCCCTTACCTGAGTTATGGCCCTTTGAAAAAATACGGATGAAGTCTTGTCAGCAAAATATCTCCTATTGAAGCTAGAGCCTTGTTGAAGCTAGAACCTTGAAATTTAAAGAATAAATTGGTAGGGATGAGCAGATGATCTGATTAACTTTTGAATAAATTCTGAAAAATACTTCTTGAGTTATGGCCCTTTGTCATTTTGGGCTTTTTACATTGCACACTTTTTTATGCTTAGCATAGGTTTTGAACTGTGCATGCTAGGGTTTTGAAATTTCATGTATGGATTTCTCATGAAAAAATAGCTGACGCATATTTTTTTCCCACCAGGATTTTGCCCTTTTCCTGAGTTATGGCCCTTTAAAGAAATATGGATGGAATCTTGTCAGCAAAATATCTCAAAAACTATTGAAGCTAGAGCCTTGAAATTTAAAGAATAGATAGGTCGCAATGAGTAGGTGACCTGATTGACTTTTGAATAAATTCTGAAAAGTACTTCTTGAGTTATGGCCCTTTGTCATTTTGGGCATTTTTACATTGCACACTTTTTGATGCATAGCATAAGTTTTAAACTGTGCATGCTAGTTTGAAATTTCATATATGGATTCCTCATGAAAAAATAGGTGACACATATTTTTTTCCTATATATTTTTTACAAACACCAGCTCTAGTTTATTAATGTGGGTGTTTAAAAAATGGCCAAGTCAATAGTATATTTGTTGGGCTTGTTATGCAGTATAACAATAACCTTTATCTCTCTGTCAGTCAGCACTCCAGACCTCCTTCTGGTAACTGACTCCTCCGCCAGGCAGTTATAACCACACCCTCGTGAATTTCCTTAGACAAACTTTGTATTGATATATCTGTGCTTACCTGTAAAAAGCACTTGTTGATTTGTTTGTCTAACTAAAAACATTGACAATTACCTTATTAGCTATTTTGAATGGTCAGTTGCGGTTGTCAGTTAAATGGTCAAGTGACTTGACGGAGGAGTCAATTGCCCCAATAGGGTGAGACTAATGTCTATGGATGACTTTTTACTACATACTGATGTGTCTAAAAACTACTGGATAAGTGACAAACAGTGAAGATCCTGATCAGACACTGCAGAATGCCTACAGCCAGCGAAGATGCGCATATGACTGGTGATCAGGAGGTCGCAGTTCCACCCTGTCGGGTTGGCAACATTCTTTCGTGAAGATTAATCATGAATTATTTTCTACGGTCAGTCTCTTCCTTCCGCTGATTCAAGAAGGGTAGTTGTCAGTTTCTGACGAAAGAATGTGCACAATACTGGTTAACTACTTAGAGGACTAAGCCTGCCCAGTAAAAAGTGTGGTTAAGTAAACTGACTGCACTTGACATGACCCCAATGGGTTGGTTGACTGGGCCATAAAACCTCAACACAAACAAGAATGCCTATACTTAACTGTTTGCTCAGGTCTGTCTGTCAGAGTACACAGGGTAATACAGTATACAGTTATTCGATAATGTGAATTTGCATAAGGATGGTTCTTAACCCTTGTCTTGCTGAATAAATTAAGATACCACGCCCACTTCTAATTTTCAGCCAATCAGATTACTTCATCTTGATTGTTGCTATAATTTCACATACTAATGGCAAACAGTGCAGATCCAGATCAGAAGCCAACTGATCTGGATCTAAACTGTTTGCAAAGGCAGGACATATCTGGGTTCAGCAGGACTAGGGTTAACCTTTACCTCTCTCTGGGCTAATTCATCAGACGACAAATTAGTGATATTTTTCTAATATTTCCAAGAAAACAGGATTTGACATTTCATGCAAATTGTCTCTAATGTCTAATCCTGTTTTTCTGCGAAAAATAAGAAAAAATATTTCAATATGTCGTCTGTTGAAAACTTACCCAGACTGCTAAGCCTTAACAAATTCTTTTGAGAATATATTGCTCCAAAAAGAGAACATAATCTAGGTCAAGTACAAAATGCACATGTTGATCAGATATTTGAACTTGTCCCACATAAAGAGGCCTTGTGGTATATCCAAAGTATGAGCATTATCATATACTGATCATCTGCAGTCCAGTCAGGGCTTTGACGGTTTGTGTGGATGAAGCCTGATGGCTGAATGATATGATGATTTTTCAAAAAATCAAAGTCCTGATCAGCTTCATGCACAGGCTTGTCTGAGCCTCCACTATTTGTATTATTACTAAAACTTCTTTTTGCATTGTGCTGGCACTACTTTATGTTTTTATGTTTGTCTTTATTCAGCCTTGCCAATGTTTTTTTGCCTTAACATGAGGAAAGGTGTCTTCAGACATGCGCGCACAGCAAAGACTCAGATCAGACTGCGCAAATCGCAGTCTGATCTGAGTCTTCACTGTGCACTGTTTTGGTCACCAAGGATCTAATGTTTCTTCAGATGGACAGTGAAGACACTGGTCAGATCGCAGGGATGCACAAGCTGATCTGAGTCTTTGCAGGGTGCATGTGTCATAAGGCACATTTTCTTGCATTTTTGCATATATTGTTCATTATAGTTCTAGATAAAGGGTGGTGTTTTATGTTTTTTTTTAAGTAAGTTTGTCCTGATACTTCTTGCTTATATAAATATGAAAATACATGATATTATTACTTACTAGAATCACTTCATCAAGATCTGCCTAATGAGTAGCAAGAGTGTGTGTTTTTGTGGAGAAATAAGAAAAATATTTATCTAGGTACATCTCTCCTCTAGTGCCATGAAAACTTCATACCAAGGGAAACAGGATCTTGCTGTATTGTGTGAACAGAAAATCAGCCTGATTGGCCTGCACAGCTTCTATAAACTGTCTGATTGTGATCATCAGTGATATTCTGTAGTTCTGTATGCTGACAGTGAAGACTGATAAGATGGAATGAAATTGTTGCTGATCTGGGTCATTACTGTTTTCATGTTAACAGTTAAAGACTAAATATCGGGGCACTTAATAATTCTTTACCATATTGTCCTGAAATTTGAACCAGTATACTACCTGTTTTACCTGGGGGGGGAGGGGGGTGGGGGGGAAACTGCTAGATGTGTGGCAAACAGTGTAGATATTCAGATGCCATGCAGACTTTCCTGAATGCAACCTAGTGAGCAAGTAGCCCTGCAACATCAGCTACTTGTATGCGACATGAAGATTGATGTGCCACCAAAATCCAAGTGCAAGTTCACCCCTCACCTCAAAGTTTGGAAGCTTAAAGACCCTCAGACGAGCAATCATTTCCAGGAGGTCTTCAACTTGCATGTGAGCACGTCTGCAGGTGTAGCTGATGGGGCCATTGAGGATATCCGGAACAACAAGACTGGACTGCTCAAGACAACCGAGGAGGTGTGTGGCACAACACGGCCCCTCTGTTGGCGTCGTGAAACCTGGTGGTGGAATGAACACGTGGAAAAGGCCATTGCTGCCAAGCAGAAAGCTTTCAAGGCCTGGAAGACTGGTAAAGGCACTAGGGCATCATACGATGCAGCCAAATGCAATGCCAGACATGCAGTGCACCATGCTTGTCAAGAAGCCGACAAGAAGGTCTTCGAGAATATTGACCCCAAGTCTTCAGAAGTCTACCACCTTGCTAACCAGTTTAGAAGAGAGAATGCTGATGTTGTTGGTGACAAACTAGTGAAGAATGATGCAGGAGAGATGTCAATGAGTGACGACTCAAAGCACAAGGCCTGGTTAGAGCACTACCAAAGGCTTCTCAATGTTGAGTTTGACTGGGACCCAGACCACCTGTCTTATCAACCCCCAGTGGAAGGCCCATCTATCCCAATCACCATTGATATGGTTAAGAAGGCTATCTCACAGAATGAAGGCGGGCAAAGCACCGGGCCCATCAGGCAGAGTGGTGGAGATAATACGAGCAGCCGGTGACATGGGCGCCTCCCATCTGTGACCTTGCAGCTGCAATCATTCGCGATTGCAAGGTACCCTCTTACTGGGAGCAGAGTTTCATTGTCTGCCTCTACAAGGGAAAGGGGGATGCATTGGAAAGGGGCAATGATACTGTGGTCTCAAGCTAACAGAGCAGGTCATGAAAGTCCTGGAGAGGATTGTGGACGGCCTCATCAGACAGTTGGTGTCAATCGGTGATTCCCAGTTTGGCTTCGTATCAGGCAGAGGCACAACAGATGCAATCTTTAATGTCAGGCAGCTGCAAAAGAAGTATCTGGCTGCCAACAAGAGACTCTACATGGCTTTCATAGACCTGGAGAAGGCTTTTGATCGAGTACCTCGGAAGGTACTGAGAAAACTTGGTGTGGAGGAGTGGATTGTACGACTGGTGCAGGGGATGTATGCAAGTGCGCAGAGCCGTGTCTGTGTTGGTGAGGAGTACAGTGAAGAGTTTGAAGTGAAGGTCTGTGTTCACCAAGGCTCAGTACTCAGCCGTCTTCTCTTCATCATTGTGCTTGAAGACTTATCATGAGAGTTCCACTCTGGGGTCCCCTGGGAGGACCTCTATGCCAATGACCTTGTTATCATCGCTGAATTGCTCGAGGAATATGTCAGAAGGCTCTTGACTAGGAAAGAAGCAATGGAAAAGAAAGGACTGAGTAAATGCAGGAAAGACGAAGATCATGATCTGCGGTACAGGCCTGGACCTCCTGCAGAGTTCAGGCGAGTTTCCATGCGCCGTCTGTCGCACTGGAGTGGGCAGCAACAGCATCTTCTGCAACGGCTGCAAGCACTGGGTGCACAAGAAATGCAGTGGGCTCAAGTGCTTGACAAAAGCCCCTGACTACAGATGTACACGGTGCTAAGGAACTGCACGTCCCTTGGACGGCAGACCACAGAGGAAAGTCCATGTGGGACCTGACAAGCTGGAGGTGGTAGCTTCCTTTTGCTACCTAGGAGACATGCTTTCAGCAGCAGGTGGCTGTTAACTTTCAGCCACAACACATGTGAAAACCGCCTGGAAGAAGTTCAAAGATCTGCTACCAGTTCTCTCTTCATGCCACCTCTCTTTCAAGACATGTGACCGTGTGTACAGCTCTTGTGTGCGGAGTGCAATGCTCCATGCCAATGAGACTTGGCCATTGATAAAACCAAACATCCAACGTTTGCAGCGGAATGACGGCAATGATCAGACAGATCTGCAATGTCAGGCCGCAAGACATTGTCACCACCAGGTCCAATGAACTACTTCAGCGGTTTGGCATTGAGAATCTGGACCTCATTCTGAAGGAGAGAAGGCTCTGCTAGTATGGAAATGTGGAACGCTCCAATGGTACATTCAAGACAGCCTTTCACACACAGGTTGAAGGAAAGCATGGGCCTGGAGGCCCAAGATAACATGGAAGCAGCTGACAGAGAGGGATTGCAGAGAGTGGAAGCTCTCAGCTATCAACCCTCATGATAGAAATATGTGGAGATCTGGTGTGAGATTTGCCATGCGTGCAGCAAGCCAGCTATCTGGAAGGGGGCCCACTGATGTGGATGTTGCCCCTGTACCTGCATGTTAATCAAAAATCTGATTATGAGACAAAGTGTATGAATTTTCTGGGAAAAAAAAATAAATAAGAAAAATGTCATCAGTTAAGGATCTGCTGAAATTGCCCAGTGAGCAGGGGTCAAGCTGGTGCAGAAATTTAGGGAGAAGTGACTTCTCCCTTCAGACAAAACAGGGAGAAGTTTTATAGGATAAGGGAGAAGTCAAGACTCGGTTAACCTATCAACTTACTGAGCATGACACTGAAGGACTCTTGACTCGCTTTACCACATTGTCTTGGGAATTAACAAAAAAGGAAACAATTGTTACTGTAGATCTGTTAATTCTTACTTCTAAACCAGTTAAATGAGCCACAGAAATACAGACATGAGTAGGGCAAATGCATCATATCTGCACCTATATCTTTTTGGAAATTGATCTTCTCAGTCAAAACATCAAGATCTGATAAGCTATAAACATAATGATAAAAAGAAATTTGTTAGCTAAAATGTCTGTCAACTTTTAAACTTAGTTTTTAGCATTTTTAATGCTGCTTCTGACCAATTTTCAGCACGTAAATGGTTCTTTTATGAAAAAACGGACACCCACGAAAACTAATGACATTGACGAAAACTATATTTTGGTCACTTAGTAGGCAAACAGTTTTCCTCCAAACTTGTTTAACCACATTAGACTTTTATTCTGTGGCATTTCTGATACTTCTCACAACTTTTTTTCAAAAGAATTTTACCTTTGCATGTTTGTTCAATTTTTACTGGATTTCTCCTAATAAAAAGTTCGTTTTGCACAAGTATTAGCTTTTTCAAAAGTTGCAAAAATTGAGGGCGAAGTTTTTGTCGCCCTCAGGGCTTCCCAGGGCGACTATTTTGCCCCAGTCGCCCTGTAGCCTGATCCCTGGTGAGTGGTAAATAAATAAAATCATTTTTTGTCTGATCATGATGGTATCAAAATTAGGTTGAAAAAAAAAAAATTGAAGCAAATTTCAATCTCTCTCAATTGGGCTCAAGGCTACTCATGTTTCTGAACCTTTACTACTCTTTGGGCTAATTCAGCAGACGACAAATTAGCAATATTTTTTCTTATTTTTCCAAGAAAACAGGATTTTACATTTCATGCAAAATAAGAGGAAAATATTCCAATATGTTGTCTGCTGAAAATTTTACCTAGAGTGTTAAGCTTTACTTAATATAGGTTTAGAATTTGATGTAGCAATTCTCTTTGTCAGTATTTTCTGAGACAATAGAATTTTCGGGTTGTTGAACAATTTAATGACAGTTTACTGATTCTCAGTAGTCAAAGTGAGGCGGGGCATCATAGCTTTGATGTGGAATAAAAATGTCACAAGAATTTCTGAGTGACTTCGTGAGTGTATAATAAAAAAATGAAATCTTTGGTGTAATCAGTTTTTGATACTTCGCATTATTTTACAAGTTTTGCGATTTTCTGAAGGCAAAAAACTTTCTTCACATTGGAAATGATTTGGGATATTTTCAGAGATGGGATGCAGGCATTGACTCTGTTTTGAAAATTCCTAGAAGCAACTCTGTGTTAGTCAAAGGAAAAAATAAGCATAGCATCTGGAGTTGAGAGCATCCTGTGGACCATACTCATTTGATTACAGAGAGTAGAATGGAAAGCTTTTTTGCAAACTGATACTTGTTTATGAAATAAGTCTTGTGTATGAAACTGAGGTAGACTAAATCAAGAGTTCTAAATACAAAGATACAAAGGCTTCACAGAGAAAAAAATATGATAATTACATGTACTTTTAAGAGTGGTCTGCTGATATTTTTTATTTGGCATACAAATAGTTTACCTTTGCCACTCTCTAGGCAAATTTAGCAGATGACAAATTAAGAAAATTTTCCTAGAAAATAGGCATTAACATCCTAAAGAGACAATTTGCGTGCAGTGTCAAAGCTTATTTTCTGGGAAAAATAAGCAAGAAATATTCCATACTACATGTAATAATGTTGACTGCTGAAATTTTTTTCCCAATATGTTGGGTGTAAGGAAGTCAAGAGAAGTCAGTAGGTCATTGCCCTAAAAATGGAAGCTATCTTTCATAACTCCAGATAAGTGGGATATTTCTTATTTCTCTCTTAGTTCTGTTGGCACTCATTGGACTCACCATGAAAACTTGTGAGCACTCATTGGAATTGTCTCTGAAATGATTTCAGTGAGCACCCATAACATGTTTATACTGTCTGTAAACTGTGTTAACCCTTTAAAGCACCAATCACAACTAAAGTAGATGACAATTTTTTTTTTTTTTTCAGAAGGAAACAAGTCTTGACATTTCATGTCAATCATCTACCAAACAGACAATACAAATGAAATATCAAGACTTTTTTTCTCTGAAAAATAAAAAATGAAAATTTTAGAATGTTGTCTGCTACAAATTTTGCTTGGCGCTTTAAAGGTTAATGTGTGTGTGTGTGTGTGTGTGTGTGTGTGTGTGTGTGTGTGTGTGTGTGTGTGTGTGTGTGTGTGTGTGTGTGTGTTGGGAGTAAACTCTTTACACGTTGTCTGTCCATTACCATTAAGTTTTGGTCCTTGCGGGACCTTTCTTGTTTTCCCTCACAGAGATGATGCCAATAAATACAGCGTATGTTTTTGTGGTGAGGCAAATTGCAGTGAGTATCCACAACATATGTTATCATTGAAAAAAAGGTAAAACTGGCTATATTACTGGTTGAAAAACGAGTCTTATCTAGAATTGTGCTGAGGACACAAGAAAACCTAGCTTGTGCCATATGCAAACAGTGAATCTGAGACCGGTCTGCACAGTCATGCAGTGGATTCAGGGCCATACCTGCTCACATAAATAGTATGTATAGTATGTTTAGGCTGAAAATCCTGACCAGACTTCTAGTTCATATTCTTTACAGTTTGAACTTCCTGATATTTGCCAACACTGATCAGGTGCCACTCTTGACACATTAGTAGAGAGTGAAATGGACTTTTTTGAAATTTTAGGACAGGTACATTGTATCTATGGTACTGAGGCCTTTTGATAATCAATACCTCCAGATAAGAGAAAGTATCAAGTAAATATTTTTAGCTCACCTGAGAACAAGGTGCTCAAGTTAAGCCTAGTCCTGCTGAACCTGGATATACTCTGCCTTTGCAAACAGTGTAGATCCAGATCAGTTGACTTCTGAAGAA
Organism: Anodontia alba; assembly: GCA_964016985.1. Classification (NCBI taxonomy): domain Eukaryota; kingdom Metazoa; phylum Mollusca; class Bivalvia; order Lucinida; family Lucinidae; genus Anodontia; species Anodontia alba. The sequence continues at coordinate 79,569,820 of OZ024823.1, forward strand.
GCCAACTGATCTGGATCTGCTCTGTTTGCCATTAAGTATGTGAATCTATATCAAAAATCTTCATCAAGTAATCTGATTGGCTGAAAATTAGAAATCGGTGTGGCTTCTTAATTTATTCAGCAGGACAAGGATTAAGCTATTGTGAATGGCCTGTGTCAGGTGTCTCCTGTGTCATGTGTCATCAACAATTTCTTCAAATGACATCACCTCCGAAACTACTGAGCCAATTTCAGAATAGTTTCCCATAAATATTCCTCTAATGCCCCTTTACCAAAATTGCTAAAATGGATCTGCTCAGCTGAAAAAAATGGCTGCCAGAGCTAAAACTGGAAAAAAAAAAAACCCTTTAGGACATCTCCAAGGCCATTGGCCCGATTTTAAAATAAATTCACAGAAATGTTCCTCTTATACTCCTTTACCAAAAGTTCTAAAATGGTTCCGCTCCGCTGGACAAAATGGCCACCAGAGCTAAAAATAGAAAAACCTTTAAACGACTTGGTCTAGGCCAGTGGCCTGATTTCAGAATAATTTCACAATATTCCTCTAATGCCCTTGTACCAAAATTGCTAAAATCGTTCCACTCGGCTGGACAAAATGACTGCCAGAGCTTAAAATAGAAAAACCTTTAAACAAATCTTTTGGCCAGTGGTCAGATTTCAGAATAATTTTAATGAAATGCTCCTTGCATGCCCTTTCCAAAGTTGTTAAAATGGTTCAGCTCTGTGGAACAAAATGGCGGACAGAGCTAAAAATAGAATATTTTTTAAATGACATCAACTCCTAGGCCAGTGGCTGGATTTCAAAATAATTGCACGGAAGTGTTCCTCTTATGCCCCTTAACCAAAATTGCTAAAATGGTCATGCTTGGCTGAACAGTGGCCACCAGATGTGAAAAATAGAAAAATCTTTAAATGACATCTCCTACTAGGCCAGTGGCCCAATTTCAAAATAATTTCACAGAAATGTTCCTCTTATAGTCCTTTTCCAAAAGAGTCATATAGGGAAAAACTTTAAAACTCTCCTTGTCTGAAACTAGAAGGTCTAAGCATTGGATATTTGGCATGTAACTTTATCTAATGGGCCTTTACCACAATTGGTCAAATTATGCTATATCGACTCAGATAGAGAAAAACTTTATCTTATCTCAAACTAAAAGGCCCAGGCCTTTGATATTTGGTATGTAGTTTCATCTTGTGGACTTCTACCAAGATTGTTCGAATAATAACCTTGGGGTCAAATTTGGCCCCACCACAGGGGTTCATTTGTAAAGGACCCTCATGTCACTCTTGAACATAAAATTTATACAAAAATCTTAAAGCAATCTGCTTGTGTGATTTTTCAGTATCAAATATATAAATCTGTTAAGTAAGTAAGTAAGTAATTAAGTAAGTTCTTTATTTAGAGAGGGTGACCCATTTGGTACAACCAGTCTTCCATGGGGCCCTCTTTGTTTAAAAACAACAACAAAAAAACGCATCAACATGAACAATATACCGTATTCGATCTAATTACCGCACATACCCCTAGAAGCGCACAGTCAAGAAATTCCGTAGTCTTCAGATTACAACCAGTGTAATTTTTCTTAACTTCTTTTTAAAAGCATATGTTGTGGGTACTCATTTGAATTGCATCGACTTGTCGATGCAATTCAAATGAGTGCCCACAACATATGCCTTTATAAAGAAAATCAGAAACAATCACATAATCATCATCAAATAAGTCCTTTTTCTGATCTTTTTTATAGTGTATCCTTAGTAAGTAGATACATATTTTACCACAAATGAGTGTTCCCAGTAATTTTGAAAAACCTAAGCGCACAGTGCAGTAATTAGGTCGAATACGGTATGTAAACACATTAAAATGACAGTCAGAGGGAAAAACATAGCAACAAACAGAATAAATAAAAGTTACATATGATACGTAAAAATGATATTACAATGATAAAATGATAAAATGTGGTGGAGAAATTATACGAAAATGATATTTACAATGCAAATTTGTGGTGGAGGTATGTCTAATTCATGAAATGAGTTATTCGTTTGCAATCCATTCGACAACGTTCCTAGTAAAAGTATTAATCGATAACTGTTAGCTCAGGTAAGCGATATAGGACTGTCATGGTCCTCTTGTTCTTATTTCTGCATGAAAACGTATGTTGTGGGTACTCATTAGAAGCACCTAAGCAAGGCACTTACTAATGAGTACCCACAACATATGTTTTCATGCAGAAATAAGAAAAATATCCATATCTTTCGATGGCACTATGTGACATTTGTATTGATCCTATATGTGAACAGCGATGATGTCAGCACAGTCTGATCAGTACCCACAACATATGTTTTCATGCAGAAATAAGAAAAATATCCATATCTTTGGATGGCACTATGTTACATTTGTATTGATCCTATATGTGAACAGCGATGATGTCAGCACAGTCTGATCAGGGCATCTTTGTCAATATATTCTAACGCTCTTTTCAGTGTTACAAATCAATTTTATTTCATTGATATGCTTCAGTGATTTCCATAAATAGTCAGACAACTTAACCTCTTAAAGGTACTTGTGTCTTGAATTTAGACCAGGTCAATTTGTCTGTCTAGAGTGGTGGAATTGCGAAGAGTGTAGATACTAAATGAACAATCTGATTTAGTCTATGGTTGTTATGCAGGCATTTATGGAAATTTCCCCATAAAGTGTTAAGAATTTTTTTTTTTCATGTTTGCAAAGAAAAAGGGGCAGGGCACAGAAATTGTAACAAATACTACTTGTTTACAGTGTGTAATCTTTTATCACAGAGAATATGATAAAAACAATATGACACATTTTCTACCATGAGTATCATGGCCTTCAATATGTAATCTATGACAAAGTTGACAATTTAATAGACAGACCAAACTGAAATATCGCTTTGACTTTTATATTTACTATTGACCAGGATATGTCTTGTCAATTTAGGCTTAGCAGTCAGAAAATCCAGCATTCCACATGGGGCAGGTATTAGCTCACCTTTGCAGGTAATACCTGTGTACACATTAAATATTATAATCAAAAGGTCAGTAAACTTTATCATACAAATATGTCAAGGCTGGTATCCTTCGAAATACAACAGACCAAAGAAACAGAAAATAGCGGACTCTGTTTGAGTGAGTCTATTCTTGAGGAATAATGAAAAAAATGCAATACCCCTCATGCCCCCTAGCAGGTTGTGGGGAACTCAATTTTTCACATACTATGCAGAAGCCCAGGGCTCAGTCTAGGGGGTGATTTGGGAAAAAAGTCTCCCTGTACTGGCTGACTGCTGCCTATTTTGAGATGAGGGAGAAGTTTGAATGTATAGAATATATAGGGAAATCCAAAAATGGAACCAAAACTTTTTTCTGAAAGCCTGAAAATGTCACAAAACTTCTCCCTATCTGAACGTTCTAGGCTGACCACTGGTTCAAGCCAGATTGTCCCAAAGAACCAGAAAATTAAATACCGCATTCACCTTAAGTATTGGGACAAACAATGTTGACTCAGATCAGATGCCACATAATGTGGCATCTGATCAGGGTCTACACTATTTGCCACTCACCCAACAGTTTGTAGACATATTAGCAGGTAATAAAATAGAATTTATTCAACTTTTAGGTCAAATATTCTGGGGGGTTATGGTGTCCCAATATTTAGGGTAAATATAATTTCTTTATTTTTTCAAAATATGGGACAAGTACACAAGCAGGCAATCACAAAATATTCCATCTTAGGAAACCTCGGGAAATACAGAACAAATTGAACCAGATAATAGAAGACTCAGTTTGATCGAGTCTGTTCACAAGGAATAAAAAATGCAACATCCCTCCTGCCCACAACCTATCATAGCAAAAACAGCTTGGCCTGTGTAAACAGATGTATAAGGCCACTTTGTGTATGACTTTTCTCTCTGCACATTCTTTCATGATCATGAAAAATTTTCTACAGTCATTCTCTCCTTTCTGCTGAAGAGCAGTTGTCAGTTTCTGGCAAAAGAAAGTGCACAAATACTGGTTTAGTTAATCACTTAGAGGCCTAAGCCTGCCCAGGATAAGTGTGGTTAGGTAAACTGACTGGCTTGACATGACTTTAATGGGTTGACTAGGCTGTAAAACCGCAACTCAATCAATCAATGGCACAGGATCCTATAGGGTGGGACCAAAAAAGAGGAAAATCAGAAAATGGTGGAATTTGACTGTGATGTTGGAGAATTAACTTACTGAATGGCATTGAAAGCAGACAGTGATTTGTATTAATCCACATCCCTTTCCCTGCCGGAAAACCTAGAACAGAGATGAGCCTTGTTTCTCAAGATGCACTCATGTAGGACTACCTTCGAAAACATAAATAGTTGTATACAGCAGGACAGGGGCTATGTCCATAAGTTTCAAACACTTTATTTCATACTTTTTGATTTAAATTTAACTTTTTATGCAGTTCTTTCTTAAAATGCTTAGTGGAATGGCAAACAGTGTAGACCCTGATCAGTCACTTCTCCATCAGGAGCAGTCTGATCTGGGTCTGCACTGTTTGCATATGTTGTTTTGTCAGACACTTTGGTGAACAAAATTTTAGGTCATCTACCATAATTTATTTTGAATGTAATTAAAACTGAGGTTATATGAATTGTTAATTTAATTAACCCTTATCCTGCTGAATAAATTCAGATTACTTGATCCGGATTGTTGCTATAAATTCACATACTTAATGGCAAACAGTGCAGATCCAGATCAGAAGCCAACTGATCTGGATCTACACTGTTTGCAAAGGCAGGGTATATCCGGGTTCAGCAGGACAAGGGTTAAAATTTCATGATTTGTTACAAAATTTCCAATAAATAAAAGACAGCTTATTTCTTTTTAGTGGAACATATGGAGTAATATAGTTATTACATGTAGCAAAGCATTTATCGCTTTGCATTCTGGGTAAAAATTGCAGCAGACAACATTTTGAAAGATTTTTCTTACTTTTCTAAGGATGCAGGCTTTGTCATGTCATGCAAATTGTGTCCAGAGAAACAATTTGCATGACATGTCAGAGCCTTTTTTCTGGGAAAAATAAGAAAAATGTCCAAAATTAGCTCGGAGAGTGGTAATGGTTTTTGGAATTGTAGTGGATATTTATGGGTTTGATCAAATGAAGTATTAGTTTCTTATGCTTGAAATTATTCCATATAGCTGATCATCAAAGAGCTCAGAAATGGATTGATTCTCACTTTTAGTGTCTTTTCATGGGAAGTGTGATTTTGGATAATTGAATGTACAATAGAGCTGGGGAGATATTATCAATGCATTGATATACACTACAACCTCTTTATAACACGGTTCGTTATAACACGGTTTTGGATATAACACGGGTCAAAGACGGATCCCAAAAATGTATAGATTATATTGAAAAATGACCATAAATGGTCATTTTTCAATATAATCTATCCATTTTTGTTTGGATATAACACAGTTGTTTAACTAACACTATGGACCCCAACAATAGTGTTATAAAGAGGTTGTGGTGTATCACAATATTTTTTATGATCATACTCTATTGTGATACAGATGGTTATACTAAGTATTGATACTTCATGAAACCTGCATAATGCACTTTATATAAAAAGGCTTTTAACCTTTACCACACTCTTGTCTATTTCAGCAGACGACAGATTTATGATATTTTTCATATTTTTCCCAGAAAATGGGATTTGACTTCATGCAAATTATCTCCTGAGGAGACAATTTGCATGAGATATCAAAGCCTATTTTTTGGGAAAAATAAGAAAACATTTTATATTTTTATCCGCTAAAATGTTTTTTTAACCAGCATGCCAAGTATTAACACAATACTCTAATATTTCGTGACAAATATAGAAAAACAAACATAGTTAAAGTATCATGATACAATATCGTATTGGACAGTTGATATCGTGATAATATCGTGATTCTTTTTTCTACCCAGCTCTAATGTGCAGATGTTGGAAAATAATTAGAGACAAGTTTCTGCAACATTTTGTCTGGATTATTTTAGTATTAACTGTTAACCCTTAAAGGTTAACCAACTCTTAACGCTGAGCACACTGGGTAAAACTTCCAGCAGACGACATATTGAAATATTTTTCTTATTTTCCCAGAAAACAGGATTTGACATTTCATGCAAATTGCATGGAATGTCAAATCCTGTTTTCAGGGAAAAGAAAAAAAAGAAAAATAATCACCAATATGTCATCTGCTGAATTAGCCAAGAGAGTGGTAAAGGTTAAAAGTTTGAAGCAAAATTATAGCAGAGGACATTCTAAACTTCTTTTTTACTATTTTCTCTGAAAAATAATTAATCCTTAAAGCGCCAATCACAACTGCAGCAGACAATGATTTTTTAATTTTTTGTTAATTTTTCAGAGAAAACAAGTCTTCACATTCCATGTGAATCATCTGCCAAGAAAACAAGTCTTGAAATTTCATGTGAATCATCTGCTTGGCAGAAGATTCACATGAAATGTCAAGACTTGTTTTCTCTGAAAAATAAAAAAAATAAAAAATTTGAATGTCGTCTGCTTGGCTTTAAGGGTTAAGAAAAGATCAGAATGTCGTCTGCTACATGTACAGTCATGAACTGAATTTTGGCTCTAACCCAGGACCTTTTGATTCAAAGTCAGAAGCATTAACCACTTAGCCACATGGAATAAATGTAGATGATGAAAACTGATCACACATTTTTCAGCATTAAAGTTATGAAAAGTTCTGATGGCATTTCTTTTTGGCTGTATACTGTATAGCCACAAACACTTATTACGAGTTTAGTCTCAGTTTGTTTACATCTTAATTTAAATGAATGTCATTCAGGTTAAAACAATAAATGCTGGTTATACTTTCAAAATGATTGACACTTTTGTAGGACATGCCGAATAACTGGTTCCCATGTATCAGGTATGTCATATCTAACCGTTTTCTACTCTTTTGGCAAATTCAACAGATGACAGTCGGTGATATCTTTCCCAGAAAACAGGATTTGGCATTTCTAGCAAACTCTTATCTTTCCCAGAAAACAGGATTTGACATTTCATGCAAACTGTCTACATTCTTAAAGTGCCGAGCGAAACTTGTAGCAGAAGACAAAATTTTTGCATGTTTCATAGAAAGTAAATCTTGACATTTCATATGGATTGTCTTACAGATGATTCACATGAAATGTCAAGACTTATTTTCTATGAAAAATAAAAAAATCAAAACAAAAAAAATAGTTAAAAGTGTCGTCTGCTGCAGGTATGGTTTAAGGGTAAATACTGTCTGTGGTCTCTATGAAATCCTGAATATTAAGCATGCTGGGTAAAATTTCAGCAGACAACATTCTGAAATAATTTTCTAATTTTTCCAAGAGGACTTATTTTTTCTGAGAAGACAATTTGCATGAAGATTCAAAGCCTATTTCTCTAAGAAAAATATTTCAAGATGTTGTCTGCTGAAATTTTACCCAGCATGCTAAGCATTTAGTTATGTCGTCCCAATACTTTCGGTAAATACAGTGATAGCGGGGACTTTGCTCTAGGATAAAATTACCTTCCGCCAGATTGAGTTTGTCGGATAGATTGCGCAAGACCATTCTACGAGAGACAGCTTTCTGTGGTCTGAGGTTTCAAATGTGTGAAGTTTGCATCAGGATAGGTTATTCGGACACCTTCACTGCTTACCATACTTATCCTGAAATTCATACTATGTCCAATTTACTGCCTGTGAATATGTGAAGGTCCTTATTAAAGTCGGTTTTATCTTTTTAAAATTGACTTTTCGCGATATCCTTTTAAATACTGGATTTATGAAAAACATGCCTCTGATAAAAGTTTTTCAGGAGGACATCCTCCTGAAAAACTTTTATCAGGGGCATGTTTTCATCTTTTCATCTACTTCTCAAAAAGATTGATACCTCCTGCTATGTCTGAGTAAAGGGGTAACCTGATACAAATTTCAGGGAATTCCAGTTATTAATTTCCACAAAGCCCTCTTGGATGGACAGCAGCAACAGTTTGTCATCTGCTCAACACATTGTTAAGATAATCATTTATGTGGGTTGTTTAAAATATTTCATGTATACAAGTCTTCCGCACACACAAGGGGTGCGGGGGAGAGAGGGGCACGAGGAATAAAGTATAAACAACGATTAACATGTAATTGTCATTTCTTTCTGTTTTATTTAACATGGACACAGTTCCATACTGCACTGTTGGAGGACTTTGGGTTGCCTCAACTGTTTGTTCTTAAGGTTTCTTTACATGTGGCAGACTGAAACACACATGTAAAAGAAAGTTCATGTAATGACCCTACAGATGTACGCTTAGTTGAACTTACAGTATTCTTCCATATATAGACAATATTTGAAGCAGGCTGTTCATATATTTATGTCCCCCCTACCTAAGGGGGAAGGGACATATTGTTTTTGGGACGGATCCCGTTGTCGTTCACATCAGCGTAAAACTTCTTGTCTGCTCTGTAACTTGAATACCGTTTGGAATATTTTGATGATACTTCGTAGAAATGTAGATCAGGACAAGATGACATGTCGCATACAAGATTGACAACTCTAGCTTTCTTACTTTTGGAGTTATCACCCTTTGTTTTATTTGAAAAAGATTTCGTGTCCGCTCTGTAAATCGAATACCTTTGATACTTGGCAGAAATGTAGAACAGGACCAGACAACATGTCGTATACAAGAATGACATTTCTGCCTTTCTTTTGGCGTGGCATTATCTCCCTTGGTTATATTTGACTGATAATCCATTGATTTTGTGTCCGCTGTGTAAGTCAAAGACTCTTTGGAATATTTTTATGATACTTGGTAGAAATGTAGAACAGGACCAGACAACATGTCACATACAAGAATGACAACTCTGCCTTTCTTACTAATTTTTGCGGAATCCCCCTTTGTATAAAAGTATTAACAACGATTAATATGTAATTATAATTTCTTTCTGTTTTATTTAACATGGACACAGTTCCATTCTGCACTGTTGGAGGACTTTGGGTTGCCTCAACTGTTTGTTCTTAAGGTTTCTTTACATGCAGCAGACTGAAACACACATGTAAAAAAAAGTTCATGTAATGACCCTACAGATGTACGCTTAGTTGAACTTACCGTATTCTTCCGTATATAGACAATATTTGAAGCAGGCTGTTCATATATTTATGTCCCCCCTACCTAAGGGGGAAGGGACATATTGTTTTTGGGACGGATCCAGTTGTCGTCCGCATCAGCATCGGCATCAATACTTGGTACTTGGCAGAAATGTAGAACAGGACCAGACAACGTGTCGCATACAAGAATGACAACTCTGCCTTTCTTACTTTTGGCATGGCATTATCTCCCTTCATATATTTATGTACCCCCTTACCAAAGGTTGGGGGGGACATATTGTTTTTGGGACAGATCCCATTGGCGTCGGCGTCAGTGTCGGCATCGGCGTCGGCATAAAACTTCTTGTCTGTTCTGTAACGTGAATACCCTTTGGAATATTTTGATGAGTCCAACACTCTTGGGAATATTTTGATGATACTTGGTAGTAATGAAGAACAGGACCAGACGACATGTCACATACAAGAATGACAACTTCGGCTTTTTTTACTTTTGGAGTTATCTCCCCATCTTTTGTTTGAATTTGATTTCTTGTCTCTGCTCTGTAACACAATGCCCTACGGAATATTTTGATGATGCTTGGTAAAAATGTAGAACACAACGAGATGACATGTTGCGTACAAGAATGAAAATTCTGGCAGGATTGGGTTGGGGGAGGGGTGGGGGGGGGGGGGAAGGGGGGCTGGGGGTGTGGTGGTGGGGACATTTTTTTTTTTCTAAAAAACCTTTTCTAGTTACATCTAAATGGTGTGATTGACAGCACAATACTGCTTAACCACTTAGAGGACTAAGCCTGCCCAGTAAACATGTGGTTAGGTAAACTGACTGTGCTCGACATGACCCCATTGGGTTGACTGGGCTGTAAAACCTCAACACAAACAGACAGAACCAAACTTATTTTATGTTCAAAAAATGATAATTTGGGAACTCTCCATCTCAGCAGAGCAAAAACTACAGAAACATGACAAGCCATTAATTCAGTTCTCCTGAATAATTTTCATCAGGGACATATACTTCAAAATTTCATATTTAACCCTTGTTCTGCTGAACCCGAATATTCGTAATTCCCTGCCATAGCAAACAGTGTAGATCCAGATAGTTGGCTTCTGAGAACTGATCTGGATCTGCATTTTGAGCTCACCTGAGCCGAAGGCTCAAGGTGAGCTATTGTGATCACTCACCGTCCGTCGTTGTCGTCGTCCGTCTGTCAGTCCGTCCGTCCACAATGTTTAAACAACATCTCCTCCTAAACCACTGGTTGGATTTCGATCAAACTTCACAGGAATGATCCTTGGTTAGTCCTCTTTCAGAGTTGTTCAAATGGTTCCGGTTCATTGCATATCTAGGTCACAGGATCTAAAAATAGATTTTTTAACTAAAAACTTAAAATATCTTCTTGTCAGAAACCGCTGGACGGATTTCAATATAATTTTGCAGAAATGTTCCTTTGGTGATCCTCTACCAAGATTGTTCAAGCCATTTGGATTCGTCAAAAAACATGGCCGCCAGAGGGCGGGGCTTATTTTCCCTATATAGCTATATAAAACATTTTAAAAATCTTTTTATCAGAAACCACTGGACCGATTTCAATATAACTTGGCAGAAATTTTCCTTTGGTGATCCTCTTTCAAGATTCAGTTCAAGCCATCATGATGCATGAAAAAAAACATGGCGGCTGGGGAGTAGTATATGGAACTAAGTCAAGGGCAGATAATTCAAAAATCAAACAAGCAAGAGTTGTCTTCCTTTTTCACGACACATCGTCTTAATGTCATGCATGCACCTGTAAAGTTTCATAAATATATTCCGTACGGTTTAGGAGTTATGGCCGGGACACAAATTGGGACGGACGTTCGTACGGGACGGACAGGGGTAACACTTAATGCCCTTCCGCAATTCTTCGAATAGGCGGGGGCATAAAAAGGTGCTAGATGAATGGCAGTGGTGTACATTGTCATATCAGGGTCTGCATTGTTTGCTCAGGCCTGTCTGTCTGAATTCTTAGGGTAAATATGGTAATTTAAGCACCATCCCATTAAAAGATCTTTAACCTCACTACTACAGATGGGAAAAGTGGCTGTGCAAACAGTGTAGGTTCTGATGAGATGGCTAGTTATGAGCCATCTCATCAGGATCTACATTTTTTGCCTTTCAGAGTTTGAATTTTGTCACTTTTAGCAAAATATTCGATTGTCTTACAACCCTTTTGAGAAAACAAACTCATCCAGATTCAGAGATGGAAAAAATGATTTGAATTTCTTAGAGTTGAAAGAGCTGTTTTGTTTTGATATGCCTCTTTAATCTCTAAAATAGTAACTTGTCTAGACAAACCGTAATTACCCTAAATAATTATTTGGCTATTTATATTTATTCCTCATCTTACTTAACTATTCAATAATCGTAAGTATTGGGTCCAACAGGTCTTAGCAAACAGTGTAGACCCAGATCAGAGGACACACAGTGCAGTGTCTGATCGGGCCTATTCTCTTTGCTACTTATCCAGCAATATTTAAGACACATCAATTTTAGGTCAAGTTTGTTAAGGAGTTAAGGTGTTCCAATACTTACGGTATAAAAAAAGATTGACCAAGTCCATTTGGGCTGTTTCATGCGAAAACATGTCTTTGGCATATGTGGACAGGGAAGGCCCAGATCAGTCTGTCATCTGCAGTCTGATCAGGACTTTCCCTGACCGCTTATAAAATCATTGGGTACTGTAGAATGTTGCGAAGTATAGCAAAGTTCCTGATCAGACTATATATCTCCACTGGCTGATCCGGGTCTTTGTGTCCCCGCATCAAAGGGGAGGGAGGTGTTACGCCCTAGAGCGGTCAGGGCGGTACCGATGGTGATTTCCTATTAAATGAGACTCCGGTTTGGGCTTTGCCTATACGTACCACTACACAGAAACTCTAACAACGTTAGATTTTGTAACTTTTTTCTTACTTATATATATATATACACAACATATAATAACATGAAATGACAATAATTAACTATTACACACAAACACACAAAAATAACAGTCTTGACATACCCCAGCTATACTCTTCGCGTCGGCTACGGTAGCTCAACACGGGTGGTGACTGATATGTTTTACAATTTGACTAACTTGGTAGGTTAGCCAAATTGTTTAACAATATCAATATGATTCCACCCAAGTGTGCTGAACCCTGGGCCGATGCGAAGAGAATATGCTGGGTTATCTTCCGAATTCTTTATATGTTAATACGGGCCCTTTATATATTTTTTTTAACACTTTATAACATACTAGTTATTTCCTTTAAGGATCCTGTTTAATTAATTATATTTCATATTCATATCCTTAGTTGATAGAAAAAATCTCTAGGTGATCTGGCGCCTTGGCGACCGTAATTTCACCATATTTCAACCTCGCCTCTATGGGCGTCTGCTAACAACACATCTTTATCTGTTGTTCAGGCTCTAAGGGCCTGTAAGGTGAATGAAGGGCTACAATAAAAAAAAAGAACATAACAATTACTAGATAGACTTAACAATTACTAGATAATGATTACACCACCATATGATGAAGCTTGCCGTATGACTACATATATATTCAATCAACAATGACGCTATACATCGCCGGATGGTGTGACGTCATTGGCGTCACAGCTGAATCCTCGACTTCTATTATCGACGTCGCCGTGACTCATCCGCAGCTTCAATCCAATTGTCGACGTCGGCGCAGTCGACAGCTAGTTATTACCAGCTCTCAGCAGCGTCGCTCTTCGACGTCATATGCAAAACTCCATATTATTACATTAATTGACATAACAGTAATAAATAAAATTAGGGACATGACATTTGAAATGCACACAGATAGCAACCAGAGCAAAGACATTTTATCTGCTCTACCTGCGATCAGGACATTCCACATCGGGGTCATGACACATCAAATGCCCATGGCTAAACTGACATTTCGATTGTCAACCTATTATTATGACATTTCAACCTTCTAGTATTTGGGACCCGACATTTGTACTGTCGACCCAAATGTCATTCACTAATAAATGTCAACCCCTAACATATCATATAATAATACATACAGCTTTACGGAATATTTCGTCTGCCGCATCAGGGCAAAAAATTCGAGCAGACGAAAAAATATTTACAAATTAATGATTTTAACTTTACTAAATTATGTTGCCCGGTCCTATGTAACCGCGAATGCTTGCAATTTATGTGTTTTTAAAATTTAACAATAAATGACTGCACGTACACTGGGCAGGCTTGGTCCTCTAAGCGTCTATTTGCCCATATTCCGTGCCGTCTTTCGCGAAGAGGGCATAAATTACCTATATGCGTGTCTGTCATGCGTGTATGCCTTCATGTCGCGAATTTGATGATAATCGTGATGCTCCTATGTGCTCATCGGTAAGTCCGGCTCTGCTCTGTTCACAAGTCCCCCTATATTTTGTGTCTGCCATAAAGAACCGATCAGATTGAATATACTGCAGTCTGATCAGCGTCCTTTATAGCCACATCATTCCCGCAAAATGAAGACACCGACTAGACCGAATTTACGCTTGATAGGAAAGACCCCGATAAGACTGATTATACTGCTCAGCCTGCTCAGCGCCTTTCCCATACACCTCCTGCGCTGGGAAAAACCGCACCAGCCTGTAACATTTTTGCACAACTGGTCAAGTATACGTGAACAAATCTAAATAAAATGCAGAACTGTACTACCATGCGTCTGTTATATAGACCGTGTAATCAACAATTGGCAGGTTTTAAATCAGACAGTAATTCATTTCTGGTCGTTCAGACCTTGCAAATAAAACCTACAAACCGATGACTAACACTAAAATTATCAAAAGTAATAAATATTCACTCACCGAAATGAATCCCATTCAGCTGAGAATGTGTCCTCTGACACTTCTGTTGTACAATTTCGCCCTTATGGGAATCATTTACGGTGGAGTTTATATAGGGCCGGTATTACGCCACCACATGGATTATACGCGTGTTACATGGGCAACCTGTGTACTTAAGTTATTTATGGTAACATCGCATGATGTTTTACTAGCTACGTAGGGTTAAGGCGAAAATGGCCTTATGTAGGTGAAAAGGTACTCTACGTAAGAAAAAGAAACTGTCCCCTTTGGTGTTCCCTTTCTGTGTCGTCACAAAGGCCCCTCCATAAGTGGACACATGGACAGGTACTATATACAAGTGCAACTCATCTTACACGGTTTATCTGCTTAGATAATCCGTTCTAAACCGGTAAGGCTGAAGTTTCAATGCCCATCGCATGATACGGGGGTTTAACACTTTGGCGGATTGCAAGAACGACAAAGGTTTATGATCAGTTTCTAGCAAAAACTCAGTGCCGAATAGGTATTTTCTAAACTTCTCAATTGCCCAGATTATGGCCATACATTCTTTCTCGATCACTGAATAATTTTTCTCCCGAGATACCAATTTCCTGCTTGCGTAAGCAATAGGAAATTTACCTTCACCTTCGAATTCCTGGAGCAATACGGCTCCTAGACCAGTTTCTGAAGCATCTGTTCTAAGAATGAACGGGACTCCGTTCTGAAACACAGGTAAACGAAGAATGGGATCAGACGTGAGCCTATTTTTCAACGTCTGGAAAGCCTTTTCATGATGATCTTGCCAATCTTTGATATTATTCGGCCTTTCTTTCTTAGTTAAATCTGTCAAAGGTGAAGCTATAGTTGAGAAGTTTGGAATGAATTTCCGATAGAATCCAGCTAAACCTATGAATGATTTGACCTGTTTCTTAGTTGTTTGTCTAACAGCATCTCTGATTGCCTGTATTTTTTCATCTTTGGGTCTAACAAATTGTCCCTCGATATTGTGACCAAGGCATTCAATACTGCTATACCCGATCATACATTTTGAAGGCTTAGCGGTAAGTTTAGCAGATCTGAGACGATCCAAAACCTGA
Source organism: Anodontia alba (assembly GCA_964016985.1). Classification (NCBI taxonomy): domain Eukaryota; kingdom Metazoa; phylum Mollusca; class Bivalvia; order Lucinida; family Lucinidae; genus Anodontia; species Anodontia alba. Next base: position 79,584,879 of record OZ024823.1, read on the forward strand.
CGTAAAGACGTCATATGATCCTGCCAAGATGAAGAAAAAACCCACGTCATCTACAAAACTGTCTACGTTATGAAGACCCTGCAAAACGATGCGGATTAGCCTGTAAAATGAAGCACCCGAGTTTACCAATCCAAACGGCATAGTTTTGAACTGAAACAATCCCCGTGGAGTCTCAAATGCTGTCAAAGGTTTAGACTCTTCAGTCAATTCCACTTGCCAGTAACCTTTACTTAGATCAATTTTTGTGAAATATTTATGACCTGACAGTCTATTGATCACTTCCTCCATATTCAGCATTGGTTCTGCATCGAATTCTGTAACCTTGTTAAGTTTTCGGAAATCGATACAAAACCGTACCGACCCATCCTTTTTGGGGACTAACACAACAGGTGAAAAATATGGAGAAACTGACGGCTCAATTACTCCTAACTCTAGCATTTCTTGAACTTCTGTTTCCATAACCTCTCGGGTTTTATATGGAATAGGGTAACCTTTAGATCTTACGGGCTCTGTTGTCAGTAATTTAATATTATGACGTATTATATCTGTACGTCCGGGTAAACGTCTGTATGTTTCCGCGCGCTGTGTTAACGGGAATGTACAATCTTCTAACGAATATTCATCCGCCTCGTCAGTTTCAACCACTGCAACAGTTTCAATCGACATTAATCGATGCGACGTCATGCTTTGACGTTCTACATATTGCTTCAACATATTAGCATGGTAAGTTCCGATGACGCCGTTGACGTCAATCCAGTAATCCATTCTATTTAGAACTTCGGTCACTTCGAATGGACCTTTCCACTGTAATAATAATTTGTTGCTATCGGTAGGGAGCAACAGTAACACCTTATCTCCTACATTAAACCTTCGCGATTTCACGCGTCTATCGTAATATGCCCTTTGCTTGCCCTGTGCCTTACGTAAATTCTCGTAGGCTAACTTACATGTCTGCTCTAATCTTTCCCTAAGATCTATTACGTATTGGTAAGTAGATGAAACTTGTTCATCAGGAATCTCCTCGGACCATATATCTCTTAGTATTGCCATGGGGCCACGAACATTACGTCCGTATAATAGTTCAAAAGGTGAAAAACCTAGAGATTCCTGCGGAACCTCTCTAATGGCAAATAACAGTGCGGGAAGATATCTATCCCAATCCTTGGGCCTTTCTGCACACATCCTACGAAGCATTTGCTTTAAAGTAGTGTGGACCCTCTCAATTAATCCGTTACACATGGGATGATAGACCGAGGTCGTTAATTGCTGGAGGGATAATAATCTTGCTACCTCCTTCATGACCTCCGAAGTAAATTGGGACCCACAATTGGTCAACATTTCATCTGGTACTCCTACCCTACTAAACATTTCTACCAACGCTTCCGCAATACGCTCAGTTTCAATGCTAGGTAATGCTACCGCTTCTGGTTACCGTGTGGCATAATCTATCATTGTTAATATATAGCGGGACTTCTTGTCAGAACAGGGTTCAATTGGGCCAACAATATCAACTACTCCACACTTGAAAGGTGTATCAATTAGTGGCAATTTCCCTGAAGGTACTTTTGTTACACGCCCCTTTTGAATTGTCCGTTGGCAAATGTCACAAGATTTACAAAATCTTGTCACATCCCCACAAACACCAGGCCAAAAGAACTCAGGCACAACTCTATTCAAAGTTTTTCTAATACCCAAATGACCGGCCATTAATGACTCATGGGCAAATTTCAAAACCTTTTCTCGAAAACTGGTTGGGACAATAAGTTGTAATGATACCTTATTTCCCTGTATAAAGTTTCTATACAATAAGTCCCTTTTCTTAATTATCCTAGTTTCACCTCTATTTAACCCTCGACTCTTGGTAACGACCCCCGAGTCGGCTTTACGCCTTATGTGTTCGAGTTTGGGATCGGACATTTGAGCGTCCTGAAATGCCTTCTTATTCTCACTCAAAATCTGATCAGGGACTTTAAGTTTCCGATAGGCCTTATCATCTTGCTTAGCCTGGGCTCGTGTAACAACACCCACTGAAAAGTGCGACATATCAGGTAATCTTGAACCATCAATGTTGCCAATTACCAAGTCGTATAAAGTGTCATCCATACATAATGCCTCAGTTTGGCCTTGAAAAAATGGGCAATCAACATCAATAACTGCTAAAGGATGCCTTTGCGTAGTTTCATCTATCAGAGTCACAGTTGATTCTTTACCGATCAACTGATCCTCCGAAACCAAGCTCTTTCTAACAACCACCCCAGTACAACCAGTATCCCTCAGGATTACAACTTTCTGGCCATCCACTGTACCAGGTGCTGTTGGTAACCGGGATTTTAAGAAATAACAGACCCCTTCTTTGCCATTCGCATCTGAATGCGAAGAGATATCTACCTTACTCTGGTAAAGGGCTTCTATACCATCACTAGACACCTTTGGTCCCTTTACCTTACAAAAGTTGAACTGGTGGCCTCCCCCTTGATGCATTTTCAGACTTATTGCTAACACCTCTACCATAACCGCGATTATTTCCTCTACCAAAACCTCTGCTCCTGTTACTACCGCGGCCCCTATGAAACGCATTATCTCCCTTCATTTGCATGCTATTAGTCTCCACACTGGAGTCAGTCACTAACCTCCCTCCGTTGCTAAGTTCCTCTGCGCTTGACGCTACCTTTCTATCGGGATTATTCCAACATTTATAAGTCAAATGTGGTTTCCCACAAATCCTGCATTTAATTTCCGGCTTATTTCCGGGCCTACTTGATTCATTCTTATAGGTAGTCTTATCTTTGTTCTCGCGTTGCCCCTTCGCGACACAGCTATAGACGTCGCCTCTCGCCTCAGCAAACAAGTCGGCCTCTCTAGCCATCTCCTCTAAGTTCTTAAATGTCTTGGGCTTTAAATGAACATACAATTCCCTACTGCACGAATCCAAAAATTGGTCACGTGCCATAAAATCACAGACCGCTTCATACGATTTTTCTACCTTTGCCATCGCCAGCCATTTATTCAAATAACTATTCAATCTACTACTGAACTGCATAAAAGTCTCTGACTTCTCGGGCCTACTATAACGAAACTTCTTAGAAACCCGCGCTCAGTCATATCGAAATTTTTCAACAACGCCTCCTTCAACTTATCATAACTAGCTGCATCTTCATTCGATAACCTATCATATACATCTAAAGCTCGCCCTTTTAATAATGCACTTAAATATGCTGCCCATAAATTTGGATCCCATTTCTTTGCTGTTGCGTACTTTTCAAACCGCGACAGATAACTGTCCATTTTATCTTTACTATCATCAAAGTACGGCAAGCCATGTGCTGTACGGTCTTTTGATTTACTATGTTCTATCTCAACCTTCTGTAACTCTACCTGACGGGCCAAATCTATCTTCTCTTTTTCCAAATCCTGCCTCATTTTCTCTAAATCTAATTCTTTCTGGGCCTCTAATTTAAACCTCTTGATCTCTGCCTTGGCTCTGGCCTTTTCGGCCTCGGCCTCAACTCGGACCTTCTCTGCCTCAGCCTCGACTCTGACCTTTTCTGCGTCAGCCTCGGCTCTGGCCTTTTCGGCCTCGGCCTCGGCCTCGGCCTTAGCTTTCTCGGCCTCGGCCTTAGCTTTCTCGGCCTCACGCTCTGCGGTTCTATCTGCCCTTTGAATATCCTGCTGTCTACTGACCCAATCTCTTAATTCCTGGCCCTCATATCCTAACTCCTTTCCTAACTTTATTAACTCTGCCATATTGACTCACGTAAAATCTCACGTCAAATGTAACTAACTAAAATTTAACTACACTATGTCCAACTAAAACGTTGGTAACTTTGTTGACATACGTATGTTATATTTTAACTTCCGTCTTAGTTTTATAAATCAGCGACGTAAAGTTTATATATCTCACCGCCGGCTTATTATTAACCTGATATGTAATAACTTACATAAATAAACAACGTTACGTATGACGTCTAATTTATTTTACTGACGTTACTCAAGGTAACTAACCACGCGTCACAGTTTAACGTAATCTAACGTTACACACAACGTAGTGACTTAATGACGTAAGTTAAATATGACGTTACTTAACGTAAGAACACATTAGATCTAAGTACTGGCTATGGGTTACAACAATTCTAAAATTATTCACCCTAGGAAATATTAAATTAAAATCAGCCTAGGAATTTATTAACATTCAACTAACACTGACCCAATTTGCTATACGTGTGTTCAAGACAATTAGGGTTCCCACTCAGACTGCGTAGCCGGTTCCTACACAGTTTGGAACATCAGCATGTTGCACTTCATCATGTGGGAAATTTTAGACCTCTGATACATAGGAGAGAAAAAAAATGCCCTTATATTAGAACTATAAAAAATATCTTATTGATATATCAGTATAGTAGTACATACAGGAAAAAAAATTCAAATCGGAACCTAATCAAAAGGAAATCATCCCATCAGTCTGACACCAATATGTTACGCCCTAGAGCGGTCAGGACGGTACCGATGGTGATTTCCTATTTAATGAGACTCCGGTTTGGGCTTTGCCTATACGTACCACTACACAGAAACTCTAACAACGTTAGATTTTGTAACTTTTTTCTTACTTATATATATATACACAATATATAATAACATGAAATGACAATAATTAACTATTACACACAAACACACAAAAATAACAGTCTTGACGTACCCCAGCTATACTCTTCGCGTCGGCTACGGTAGCTCAACACGGGTGGTGACTGATATGTTTTACAATTTGACTAACTTGGTAGGTTAGCCAAATTGTTTAACAATATCAATACGATTCCACCCAAGTGTGCTGAACCCTGGGCCGATGCGAAGAGAATATGCTGGGTTATCTTCCGAATTCTTTATATGTTAATACGGGCCCTTTATATATTTTTTTTAACACTTTATAACATACTAGTTATTTCCTTTAAGGATCCTGTTTAATTAATTATATTTCATATTCATATCCTTAGTTGATAGAAAAAATCTCTAGGTGATCTGGCGCCTTGGCAACCGTAATTTCACCAAATTTCAACCTCGCCTCTATGGGCGTCTGCTAACAACACATCTTTATCTGTTGTTCAGGCTCTAAGGGCCTGTAAGGTGAATGAAGGGCTACAATAAAAAAAAAGAACATAACAATTACTAGATAGACTTAACAATCACTAGATAATGATTACACCACCATATGATGAAGCTTGCCGTATGACTACATATATATTCAATCAACAATGACGCTATACATCGCCGGATGGTGTGATGTCATTGGCGTCGCGGCTGAATCCTCAACGTCTATTATCGACGTCGCCGTGACTCATCCGCAGCTTCAATCCAATTGTCGACGTCGGCGCAGTCGACAGCTAGTTATTACCAGCTCTCAGCAGCGTCGCTCCTGGACGTCATATGCAAAACTCCATATTATTACAATAATTGACATAACAGTAATAAATAAAATTAGGGACATGACATTTGAAATGCACACAGATAGCAACCAGAGCAAAGACATTTTATCCGCTCTACCTGCGATCAGGAATTCCACATCAGGGTCATGACACATCAAATGCCCATGGCTAAACTGACATTTCGATTGTCAACCTATTATTATGACATTTCAACCTTCTAGTATTTGGGACCCGACATTTGTACTGTCGACCCAAATGTCATTCACTAATAAATGTCAACCCCTAACATATCATATAATACATACAGCTTTACGGAATATTTCGTCTGCCGCATCAGGGCAAAAAATTTGAGCAGACGAAAAAATATTTACAAATTAATGATTTTAACTTTACTAAATTATGTTGCCCGGTCCTATGTAACCGCGAATGCTTGCAATTAATGTGTTTTTAAAATTTAACAATAAAGGTTATTTTAGACTGCATGTACACTGGGCAGGCTAGGTCCTCTAAGCGTCTATTTGCCCATATTCCGTGCCGTCTTTCGCGAAGAGGGCATAAATTACCTATATGCGTGTCTGTCATGCGTGTATGCCTTCATGTCGCGAATTTGATGATAATCGTGATGCTCCTATGTGCTCATCGGTAAGTCCGGCTCTGCTCTGTTCACAAGTCCCCCTATATTTTGCGTCTGCCATAAAGAACCGATCAGATTGAATATACTGCAGTCTGATCAGCGTCCTTTATAGCCACATCATTCCCGCAAAATGAAGACACCGACTAGACCGAATTTACGCTTGATAGGAAAGACCCCGATAAGACTGATTATACTGCTCAGCCTGCTCAGCGCCTTTCCCATACACCTCCTGCGCTGGGAAAAACCGCACCAGCCTGTAACATTTTTGCGCAACTGGTCAAGTATACGTGAACAAATCTAAATAAAATGCAGAACCGTACTACCATGCGTCTGTTATATAGACCGTGTAATCAACAATTGGCAGGTTTTAAATCAGACAGTAATTCATTTCTGGTCGTTCAGACCTTGCAAATAAAACCTACAAACCGATGACTAACACTAAAATTATCAAAAGTAATAAATATTCACTCACCGAAATGAATCCCATACAGCTGAGAATGTGTCCTCTGACACTTCTGTTGTACAATTTCGCCCTTATGGGAATCATTTACGGTGGAGTTTATATAGGGCCGGTATTACTCCACCACATGGATTATACGCGTGTTACACGGGCAACCTGTGTACTTAAGTTATTTATGATAACATAGCTTGATGTTTTACTAGCTACGTAGGGTTAAGGCGAAAATGGCCTTATGTAGGTGAAAAGGTACCCTACGTAAGAAAAAGAAACTGTCCCCTTCGGTGTTCCCTTTCTGTGTCGTCACAGGAGGCATATTACTTTTGGTGCAGATCCCACTGGTGTCGGCATTGGCGTAACACTTTCTTGTCTGCACAATATCTTGTTAACCAGTTGTTAGATTTTAACCAAATTTTCATGGATATACAATTGGGACATAAAAAAGATCTGATTAGATTTTGGTGACCTTGACCTAATTTTCAATTATAATTTCATATGTATACTGCAGTAGAAATACATAAAATTTGATGGGGGACCTTACCAAAACATGCCTATTCAAATATATTGAAAATTTCACCACCATACCTGAAAGTTTTCTGATAAAAATTTTGATATTTTTCATATTTCTGTTCAAAACATAGATTGTGGGTATTTGTTAGAGCTGCCTCACTGAGGATCTACTTTTTTGTGCAGAAATAAGAAAAATAATGTCTACCCCTGTAAACCCCAGTTTTACTATATAAAAGTTGGGTTTAAGGGGGTCAAAATTATAAAGGTATGTTTTCGTGATGATATCAGTTTTGCTGTTTGCATGTACCCAGAAGACACATTTTCTTATGGCATGGCTCCATTGACTGACTTGAAGTTGTTCAGAATTGCAAACTCTGATCAGACTGAAGCAGAATGCAATGTCTGATTAGGGTTGCCACTGGTTGCAAATAGTTTAGCTTTTTTTAGGTCACCTGAACCGAAGGCTCATGGTGAGCTATTGTGATCACTCACCGTCCGTCGTCGTCGTCGTCGTCCGGATGTCCGTCTGTCCACAATCTTTAAACAACATCTCCTCCTAAACCACTAGTGGGACTTTGACCAAACTTCACAGGAATGATCCTTGGTTGGTCTTCTTTCAAATTTGTTCAAATGGTTCCAGTTCATTGCATATCTAGGTCACAGGAGCTAAAAATAGATTTTTTAATTAAAAACTTAAAAAATCTTCTTGTCCGAAACCACTGGACCGATTTCAATATAATTTTGCAAAAATGTTCCTTTGGTGATCCTCTACCAAGATTGTTCAAGCCATTTGGATTCATATACTGCACAAAAACCATGGTCACCAGGGGGCGGGGCTTATTTTCCCTATTTATCTATATAGAAAACTTTAAAAATCTTCTTGTCCGAAACCACTGGACCGATTTCAATATAATTTTGCAGGAATGTTCCTTTGGTGATCCTCTACAAAGTTTGTTCAAGCCATTTGGATTCGTCAAAAAACATGGCCGCCAGGGGGCGTGGCTTATTTTCCCAATATATCAATATAGAAAACTTTAAAAATCTTCTTGTCAGAAACCATTGGACCAATTTCCATATAATTTTGCAGAAATGTTCCTTTGGTGATCCTGTACCAAGATTGTTCAAGCCATTTGGATTCGTCAAAAAACATGGCCACCAGGGGGCGGGGCTTATTTTCACTATATATCTGTTTTGAAAACTTTAAAAATCTTCCTGTCAGAAACCACTGGACCGATTTCCATATAATTTTGCAGAAATGTTTCTTTGGTGATCCTCTTGCAAGATTGTTCAAGCCATTTGGATTCGTCAAAAAACATGGCCGCCAGGGGGCGGGGCTTATTTTTCCTATATATCTATATAGAAAACTTTAAAAATCTTCTTGTTAGAAACCACTCGACCGATTTCAGTATAATTTTGCAGAAATGTTCCTTTGGTGATCCTGTACCAAGATTGTTCAAGCTATTTGGATTTGTCAAAAAACATGGCTGCCAGGGGGGGAGTGGGGGGAGGGGGGGGGCTTATTTTCCCTATACATCTATATAGAAAATTTAAAAAATCTTCTTATCAGAAACCACCAGAACGATTTCATTATAACTTGGCAAAAATGTTTCCTTGGTGACCTTCTACCAAGATTGTTCAAGTAATCATGAGTTGTCAAAAAACATGGCCGCTAGGGGGTGGAGCTTATTTTCCCTATATATCTATATAGAAAACTTGAAAAAATCTTCTTGTCAGAAACCACTGGACCGATTTCAATATACCTTGGCAGAAATGTTTCCTTGGTGACCATTTACCAAGATTGTTCAAGCCGTCATGATTTGTCAAAAAACATGGCCGCCAGGGGGCGGGGCTTATTTTCCCTATATATATCTATATAGAAAACTTGAAAAAATCTTCTTGTCAGAAACCACTTGATCGATTTCAATATAACTCGGCAGATATGTTTCCTTGGTGACCCTTTACCAAGATTGTTCAAGCATGGCTGACAGAGGGCGGGGCTTATTTTCCCCGTATATCTACATAGAAAACTTTAATGATCTTCTTGTCAGAAACCACTGGACTGATTTCAATTTAACATTGCAGAAATGTTTCTTATGTAACCCTCTATCAAGTTTATGCAAGCCGTCATGATTGATCAAGAAACAGGGCCACCAGGGGGCGGGGCTTATTTTCCTTATATATCTATATAGAAAAACTTTAAAAGTCTTCTTTTCAGAAACCACAGGTCCAATTTCATTACAACTTGGCAAAAATGTTTCCTTGGTGACCCTCTACCAAGATTGTACAAGTAATCATGATTTGTCAAAAAACATGGCTGCTAGTGGGTGGGGCTTATTTTCCCTATATATCTATATAGAAAACTAAAAAATCTTCTTGTCAGAAACCAATGGACCGATTTCAATATAACTTGGCAGGAATGTTTCTTTGGTGACCCTCTATCAAGGTTGTTCACGCTGTCATGATCGTCAAAAAACATGGCCGCTACGGGGCAGGGCTTATTTTTAGCTCACCTGAGCTATGCTCAGGATGAGCTATTGTGATCACTTTTCGTCTGTCGTCCGTCCGTCCGTCCGTTAACATTTTCAAACAACTTCTCCTCTGAAGCCCCTGAGCCAATTTTGCTCAAATTTTATATGGAGCCTCCTTAGGTTGGGGGAATGAAAAATTGCTAAAATGCTCACAGTCCATTGACCAAGGTGGCCGCCATGCCCATATATGGTAAAAACCTTTAAAAATCTTCTTCTCCAGAACTGAGGATGCCTTGGGGCTGAATCTTTGCATAAGTCATCGGGGACAGGAGATCTACCAAAATTGCTAAAATAAAGGTCGTATATTGACGTTTGACCTTTTTACAGCAAGGTCAAGTTTGCTTCCCTATGCATTTGTATGGGAAAAAACATTTAAAAATCTTATTCTCCAAAACCGAGGATGCCTTATGGCTGAATCTTTGCATATATCACTGGGAACAGGCGATCTACCAAAGTTGCTAAAATAATTGTCATACATTGACATTTGACCTTTTTACGGCGTTGTCAGTTTGCTTCTGTATGCATATGTATGGGCCCTGTACATTGTATGGAAAAAATGTTGATAATTTCAAATGATTTTTCCTCTGAAGCCTCTAGGCCAGGGCTCGGGAAAACCGGAAAAATAGCCGGTCTGGACCGAAATTAAGAATTCTGGACTGATTTCAAACACCCCAAAACGCTAATAAATCGGTCCAACAGGTTTGTGCCTTGAACCCCATTTTTCCCAAACCAACCAATTTTCACAAATCAATGATGTCTAAAAAATCACAAATGGTCAAGTCTTTCCAAACTGACAACGTCCGCGCACTTTTTAAATGCGATATTATGGTAGTTAAAAGGCTCTAAACGGTCATTTGACATGTATATTGGAGAGACAGCTGAATAACGGCAACCTTCCCCGCAGCACAAATTAATTACGTCATTATCCAAACATTGACAAAAAATCAACACTTCACTGACCTTTGTGCGGTAAACAAGCGATTAACACGAATCATCAGTAACGGTAGTCTGATAATTAATCTGTTTGTGTGACACGTGTGAATACACTGAGACTGCAAAACATCCAGGTGCAGTCGGCGTGTCCAAAAGATCAAAGGTCGCTTTACTGAGAGTGATAAAAGAATGCACCGCTTGAACGCACCTGTTTTCTTCCTCTTCTTTTTTGTTTTGATCAACACGGTTTGTCGGTCCCAGATTCGATAAATGAATTCCCAAACCGTGTACATCCTGATCAGATGTCGCATACAACGGCGTCTGATCTGGGTATTATTGATTGCTTCTTTTTTTTTTTTTTTTTGTTGATTGCCGTAACACGCGAGTATAATTCAAGGTAGATTTCACAGTAAAAAATAAGTAATGCACCACTTGCGCTAGGCAAGATTGGTCAGTGCTTAAAATTTAAGCAGTCTGATCAAATCTTGAAACACTGAAAACTGCAAAACCGCCCGTGGCGCAGGCCTTTTTTATTAGACCTAATTAGGTCCATGAAAGTCGTTACGTTCCGTCTCTCCTGTTTCCCCGCCGTCTTCATGCTTATACAAGACGGGAATCAGTTGTTTATAAATAGTTTAGGAAAACCCTGCGGAGGTGGAAATAACAACAAAACCGTTTTTTTCTTTTTTTTTCTTTTTTTTTTTTTCTTTTTTTTTTTTTCTTTCTTTTTACATACCTGACTGTATTTATTGATGACGCCAGCTTTGATCATGCTCGTTGTACCCGGACTTCCGTGATATAACGGAGTTGAGGTGTATTATTTAAAAGGAGTTATAGGACTGCCAATTGTCATTAGTTTTCGTGACAGGTGATATACACGTATTTTTTGTTTTGGAAATGGGCTCATTGATGACATCATCGTCATCGGCTGGACCGATTCAGATTTCAAAATTTCCAGAGCCCTGCTCTAGGCCAGTGTTGCTCAAATTTCATGCAGAGCCTTCTTGGGCAGGAGAATGAAAGATTGCTAAAATGGGCATGGTCCATTGATCAAAATGGCTGCCATGCCCATATATGGTAAAAAAACTTTAAAAATCTTCTTCTCCAGAACCAAATAAGCCCTGGGCCCTAATCTTTGCACAAATTATGGGGGAGAGGAGATCTACCAAAATTGCTTAAATGATGGTTCTATGTTGAAATTTGCTTCCCCTTGCATTTGTATGGGCCATATACATTTATATTGCAAGTATCGAAGTGACATGCATATCTGCAGTGGTTATGTCACTGAGGTGAGCGAGTTGTGGCCATGGGCCTCTTGTTCCCTATATGTCTATATAAAAAACTTTAAAAATCTTCTCTTAAGAAACCGTTGGACCAAGCTCAATGTAGCTTGGCAAGAATGTTGCTTTTTTGACCCTCTACCAGGATGGTTCAAGCCTTCATGATATGTCAAAAAACATGGCCTCCAGGGGTAGGGCTTATTTTCGGTATATATCTGTATAGAAAACTTTAAAATTCTTCTTTGTCAAATACCTCCTGACCAATTTCAATAATGCTTTGGTGACCCTCTACCAAGAATGTTCAAGCAATCCTGATTTGTCTAAAAACATGCCTGCTAGTGGGTGAGGCTTATTTTCCCTCTATATCTAAATAGAAAACTTTAAAAATCTTCTTGTCAGAAACCACTGAACCGATTTCAGTTTAACTTGGCAGGAATGTTCTTTTGGTTACCCTCTACCAAGTTTGTTCAAGCTGTCATGATTCGTCATGGTTATAAAATTTATACATAAAATTTTAGAGCAATGAACTTGGCTGAAACTTCAACATTAAATATGCAAATCTATTTGCTCAGGTGAGCGATATAGGACCATCATGGTCCTTTTGTTTTTTCTAGAAATATCTAAATAACATAGCCTGACATACCTAAAACTGAAATTAGACTCTTCCAATATATAGTGGGGGAAGTTTATTCAGCCTATAATGGGTTCAGGTACCGAATTTTCCCTAAGTATTTGGACATCTTTACTCCTTTCCATAATTGTCCTAAAATCGATTTTACTACCTGCTTATGTGTCTAAAAACTGATGGATGAGTGGCAAAAATTGTAGACCCTGATCTGATGCCATATTTGCGGTGTATGATTCGGATATGCACTGTTAGCTAAGTTCTGTCTGTTCCAATACTGAGCGTTTTTACAGTAAATTGTGTTTAGTTTGTTTTGAAGCATGATCTGCACTGTTTGCAGGCCATTTGGTCAAACCACTTCAGACACCACCCCATCAGGTAATCAAATGGACTTCTTTCAATTTTTGGTGCTTAAAAGTGTTAATCACAATTTCTACATATCTTTTTTGGATTATTTTTTAGAGAAAATGAGGTTTGGCATTTCATGTGAATCATCTGTTAGCAGATGATTCTCATGAAATGTCAAGTAGTATTTTCTCTGAAAAAAATACAAAAATAAATTAAGACTGTCATCTGCTATAATTTTACTTCACTGTTTAAGGGTTAACCCTTAAAGAGCTAATAACAACACCAACAGACAACACTTTTAAATGTTTTTTTTTTTTTTTTTTTTTGTTTTTGTTTCTTTTTTGTTTTACAGAGAAAATAAGGCTTGACTTTTCATATGAGATGTCTGTCAGCAGATGATTCACATGAATTGTCAAGTCTTATTTTCTCTGAAAATGATAGTAAAAAGTTAGACTGTCATCTGGTACAATTTTGCTTGGCAGTTTAAGGGTCAAAATTGGTTTGGTGTTGAAGTCCAAGTGTTACTGTGTCCAACAATATGATATCATATACCGTATTCGACCTAATTACCGCACTCTGCGCTTAGGTTTTTCAAAACTACTGGGAAAACTTGTGGTAAAATATGTATCTACCTATCAAGCGTACGCTTTAAAAAAAGATCAACTAATGATTTAGTTGATGATATTTATGAGCTTTTTTTTTTCCTGACTTTCTTTATAAAAGCATATGTTGTGGGGACTCATTTGAATTGCATCGATCCACAAGTTGATGCAATACAAATGGATATATACTCACAACATACGCTTTTATAAAGAAATAGACAAAAAGTACACTAGCTGTAATCTGAAGACTATGGAATTGCTTCATTGTATGCTTATAGGGGTATGCGCGGTAACTAGGTCGAATATGGTATTTGGGATGTTATCCAGCAAAATGGTTTCAGTTACAGTCACGCCCAGATGCCCTAATTAGTAAAAGTACATCTTGGCACATTTTAAAAACAAAAAAGTCTTAACCTTGTCCTGCTGAATAAATTAAGATGCCACCACCCACTTTTAATTTTCAGGCAATCAGATAACTTGATCCGGATTCTTGCTATAATTCACATACTTAATGGCAAACAGTGCAGACTCAGATCAGTTGGCTTCTTCAGAAGCCAACTGATCTGGATCTACACTGTTTGCAATGGCAGGGTATATCCGGGTTCAGCAGGACAAGGGTTAATTAAGATTCCCAGATTTTTTTGTAAAAAGAATAGATGCATGCAGGCTGCTTTTTATCTTTATTTCAATTTTTCCAGTTTGGTACATTCTTGGACATTTGGCAAAACAAAATAGCGTTGCTTTTTTACAGAAAGGTAAAATGTAAGTTTTCAGTTTCAAACTACATAAATAGATCATAATTTACCGATTTTCTGTACAAGTAAGTTAACCCTTAGGCTGCTAGAAAAAAATGAATCTAGCCTGTAAGTGGGGATACCTCTACTCGAGAAGTCATTACTCCCTTAATTTTGCCTCGAATTACATGGAATTTTCACATACAATTTGTAGATCGTAGGTGGCTATTTTACCGGAGAAGGGATGGTCACGTGACTAGAAACTCACGTGACAGTCACGTGTAAACCGGGAACCGTTTAAGACACTTAAAAAAAAAAAATGTTACAAGGGACCAGTGCCTACTTTGTACTATTGTGAATGAAACAAGTGACATACAAAGGTTCTACTGTTATTCTTACTTCTTCCTCACTGAAAATGATTCAGATGTTATAGGCTTTTTTTTCCAGAAAATCGTGATCAATCTGTTGAAGTGAGTGCTGAAATTAATGGCAGCTTGATTTTTGGTAGTCTCGGTCTTTTTTAGTGGGGGTAAAATCCAGCACCTGACTACCTAATGAAAAGTGGCGTGTTTGTATGAAAGTAGATTCACTCCTGTATGAGAACACTTGCTCTGAATGGTTGCATGTGGTATATAGTAAGTTTGACAGGCTTTAGAGTTGGCAGACCCCTCCAGCGCGACAATAGTCGTGATTAGCAGCCTAAGGGTTAGTGTACCATACAATTGTGGACTGGATTGCAATTTGGTTAAAAACAATTCTCAGATAAATGTGAAAACTCTGTTATGTATTTTCATGGGTTGAAAAAAAAAATTTCCCAGTGAAAAATATTGTATATGTGGAACAGTTTGGACAGATCTGTCTGAGAATCTAAGTTTTAGCTCACCAAAAGCTTATAGTGTAGATGGGTCCATCATCCGTCGTCTGCGTCATGGGCATTGTCAACGCTGTCTGCGACAACATTTTCAAACCACATCGCTGAAACTGCTTGGTCAGTTGAAACCAAATTACATGTGGATCCTCCATGGGTAGGGGAACAAAAGTTGGTTCATAAGGTCTGGGTCATATGACCAAAATGGTGCCATGCCGATATAGTAAAAAGCCTTTAAAAATCTTCCACTCAGAAATCGAATGACCTTGAAACTTTGTATGCAGCATTGGCCCTATCAATTTTATTCAAATGGTGAACCTTGATTGACCTTGCCCAATTTTACGGCAGCGTCATATTTGGTCTTTTAGGCTTTTGTATGGGAGAAAAGGCAAACAGTGAATTTTTCTGATTCTGTTGTAGCCTATGACATCAAAGTTGATTTATGCAATCAGCTAAATATACTTTTATAAATACCAAGTTCAATGTCATTTACTGACCTTGATCCTAAGTCCTTCAGATTCAGTTGTTTCAAAATATTCTCTAAAATCACTTAGCTGATTGAAACCAAATTGCATATAGACCATCAAAGGGGTTGGGAAATCACAAAGTTTGTTCTGGGATCTGGGTCACATGACGTGGCTGTCATGTCCATATATGGTAAAAAGGAGTTGAAGTTCTTTATCTCAGGAACTTACAGGCTTAAATGACTTTGAAACTTGGTATGTAGCATTGGGGACTGGCTCTACCTAGTTTATTCAAATGATGACCCTTGGTTGACTTTGGCCTATTTTACAACAAGGTCAATTTAGGTCTCATAGACTTTTGTTTGACAAAAAGGCAAAACAGTGGACAGTTAGGTTACAAGAGCTGACAGGCTTCAGGGGAGCTTATAGGATAGTCAGTGGTACATTGTTTAACTGTGAATGTGTCATTGTCCAAGGCTTGAGCTCTGGTGAGCCCATGGGCATCTTGTTTTATTTGGTCTTATCAGGACTGCTTTTGTCATAGCAACAGATAAGGCACTTTTTTTCATCTGAAAAATGCTGATATCTTTCTTATTTCTCCATGAAAACATATGTTGTGGAGAAATAGGAAAAATATTATGTGGATACCCCCTCTTATCTGTAGCTATGTTTTGTGCTATGACAATTCAGAGGAGTTGTTAAGGAGGATTATCTGGTGGTAATTCTGGCAAAATTTTCTTTTTTTTTTTTAGCTCACCTGAGCTCTGCTCAGAATGAGCTATTGTGATCACTTTTTCGTCTGTCGTCCGTCCGTCCTTCCGTCCGTCCGTTAACATTTTCAAACGACTTCTCCTCTGAAGCTGCTGAGCCAATTTTGGTCAAATTTCATATGGAGCCTCCTTAGGGTGGGGGAATGAAAAATTGCTAAAATGGTCTCGGTCTGTTGACCAAGATGGCTGCCACGCCCATATATGGTAAAAACCTGTAAAAATCTTCTCCTCCAGAACCGAGAATGCCTTGGGGCTGAACCTTTGCAGGAATCATCAGGGATGGGAGGTCTACCAAAATTGCTAAAAGTATTGTCGTACATTGATGTTTGACCTTTTTACGGCAAGGTCAAGTTTGCTTCCCTATGCATTTGTATGGGAAAAACCTTTTAAAAGCTTCTTCTCCAAAACCGAGCATGCCTTATGGCTGCATCTTTGCATATATCTTTGGGAAGAGGAGGGCTACCAAAATTGCTAAAATAATGGTCGTACATTGACATTTGACCTTTTTACTGTAAGGTCTGGGAAAAATGTTCAGGATTTCAAACAACTTCTCCTCTGGAGCCTGTTGGCCAATTTTGCTCAAATTTCACATGGAGTCTCCTTAGGTAGGGGAACAAAAGATTGCTAAAATGGTCACGGTTCATTGACCATGATAGCCGCCATGCCCATATATGGTAAAAACCTTTAAAAATCTTCTTCTCTAGAACCGAGGATGCTTTGTGGCTGAATTTTTGCATAAATCATCGGGGACAGGGGGTCTACCAAAGTTGCTAAAATAATGGTCATACATTGACATTTGACCTTTTTACGGCAAGGTCAAGTTTGCTTCCTTATGCATTTGTATGGGAAAAAACATTTAAAAATCTTATTCTCCAAAACAGAGGATGGCTTGTGGCTGAATCTTTGCATATATCATCTGGAATGGGCGGTCTACCAAAGTTGCTAAAATAATTGTCATACATTGACATTTAACCTTTTTACGGCAAGGTCAAGTTTGCTTCTGTATGCATTTGTATGGGCCCCATACATTTGTACGGAAATAATGTTTGATAATTTCAAATGGCTTTTCCTCTGAAGCCTCCGGGCCAGTGTTGCTCAAATTTCATGCGGAGCCTCCATGGGCAGGAGAATGAAAGATTGCTAAAATGGGTATGGTCCATTGATCAAAATGGCTGCCATGCCCATATATGGTAAAAACCTTTAAAAATCTTCTTCTCCATAACCAAATAAGCCCTGAGTCCTAATCTTTGCACAAATTATGGGGGACAGGAGATCTGCCAAAATTGCTAAAATGATGGTTCTATGTTGACATTTGACCTTTTTACCTCCAAGGTCCGATTTACTTCCCCATTTGTATGGGCCATATACATTTATATCTAACCCTGACTTGTAGATCAACAGTAGTTAAAATTGTTCTGATTGGAAATCTAAGATGGCCATCATCTGGTTTATATTTATAATATTTCCCTGTCACTGTGCCGTTTACATGTATAAAATCATGATTCTTCAGAAACCACATAGCCAATTTCCACCAAATTTCACATTGATCCTTCTGTTGATATGTGAGTGATAGTTTATTCAAATGATTATGCTCCATTGACTGTCAGGCCCATATATTCTTCTTCAAAACTAAGAACTGCTCAAATGATGATATTTTCATTAGTTGCCATGATAGGATTGGAAAAATGTTGCATAACATCTGCATGTCTGCAGTGGCTATGTCACTCAGGTGAGCGAACCGTGGCCCTTGGGCCTCTTGTTTTTTCTTATAAAAATATATTTTGTGAGTACACATTAGAAGCACCTACCTGAGACACTTCTAATGAGTACCCATAACATATTTCTTATGGAGAACTAGGGCTCTTGGACAGCCTCACTTTAACCACTTTTAAACAGGCATAAATACACACTTTTATTGAAATGGTTGTTTCCAGTTGGTTGATGTTTAATGTTTATTACCATAAACTTTACATCAATTCGACATGTCATTGCACTATTTTATTATAGAGGTGTTTTATCTCAACTGATGTATTTATGTAAAGAATTGTGATGTAATTACTATATTTACATAACTCCAGATAAGATGCTTTTTTTTCAGACCAAAAATTGTTTTGTTTTTTTTTCTTATTTCTCCACGAAAACATATGTCATTGGTATTCATTAGGGGTTTCTAATGCATACCCATAACATATGTTTTCACTGAGAAATAGTGAGGACCTTTTAATGAGTACCAAGAACATGTTTTCGTGAAGGAATAAGAAAAATAGCTTTCTAATAACCTCCTCCCAGGGGACTTGATAAGGATAATTCTGGGATAATTTTCTCCAGATCTCCATAAAAATAAATGTTGTGGGTACTCATTAGAAGTGCCTTGGCGAGGCACTTCTAATGAGTACCCACAACATATGTTTTTATGGAGAAATAATAAAAATTATCCCAGAATTATCATCTTTTGTCCTCCCCCTCTTATCTAGGGGAATGATATATGGTATAGTGGGACACATAAAGTCCTTTCAGTCCTTGTCCTAAAATTTGAAGAAGTCCATTTTACCTGTTAATGCATGTAAAAACTGCTGGATCAGTGGCAAACAGTGTAGACCCTGATCAGAAGCTTCCTGCTGTGGCATCTGACCTGAGTGTAAATGTTTGCTAAGCCAAGAAAAAAAATATGTGTTTAGGGTAACATGTTAGAAAAACATTGGTAAGGTAGGCAGGGACTCGTTTTGTTTTTTTTTACACTTTTTCGTGTAAAATTTTTACCATAGTTACTAAATATATACCATAATTTTTACCAAGTCTTAAAGTACTGATAGAATGGCTAGTAGTATGTCTCTGATCAAACAGCTCCTATAGTTTGCTCTTGGTCTACACTGTTTTTGCTCAGATATACTTGTCAAGTACTTTGGTATCAGGAAAACTGCTCCCCGTAAAACTGCCCCTGGAAAATAAATTGGTCACCAAAAAACTGCAACTGCAACTGCAACTACACACCCTACCCCCGCCCCCCTCCCCCCAGCCCCCCCCTCCCTAAGGAAACAATATATATTGGTCAACAATGCATGCTCTCCATCAATCCAGGTCACCTGCAAAGCTAGGTCGTTATGGCCTACTTCCACAAAAATTAACACCAGGTTAGGTTGTTAGGTTTTAGGGGTCGGCCTGCACATTTCCTGTCTTCTGTAGGTCAAAGACACATCACACTTAGCATGCTGGGTGAAAATTTAGCAGATGACATTTTAAGATATTTTTCTTATTTTTCCTCCGAAAAATAGGCTTTGATAATTCATGCAAATTGATTTTGGAGACAATTTTGTATGAATTGTCAAAACTTATTTTCAGGGAAAATAAGAAAAATGTGATAAATTTGTCTTCTGCTGAATTTCTCCAGAGAGTGGTAAAGCTAAAAAAAAATGATTGAAGTGACAAACGCATTCTCTTTAGATACAATTTTTCCCCTTAATAATTTCTGCTCCTGCCACTGGCGTATATACCATTTTCCTAGTTGCCCAGATGAGCAATACAGGACCATCTTGGCCTCAATTATTGTTTGTAACAGTCATATTTATTTGATATGTCAGCTAATATCTGTTTATGATACCTGATATAAATTGAGCCCTTCACATTAAAATTTACTTACCTAAATCTTGGGACACCTAAACGCCTTATTGTACTTTTGCTAAAATTTGAACAAATCACTTTTACTGCTGGATGAGTGACAAACAGTTTAGACCATAATCGGATGCTGGGTTCTGCAGCATCTGATCATGGTCTTCACTGTTTGCTCAGGCTTTCTGTCCAAATACTTCGGATAGATATGCTACACCCTAAAACTTATGACAGTGGGTAAATTTGGCAGACTAAAAATTGCCAGAGGAATGGTTAAGGAGGAGTATTTGGTGATAATTCTGGGATAATTTTTCTTATTTCTCCATAAAAACTTATGTTGTGGGTACTCATTAGAAGTGCCTTGGCGAGGCGCTCCTAATGAGTACCCACAACATATATTTTTATGGAGAACTGTAGAAAATTATCCCATAATTATCACCGAATACTCCTCCTTAAGAATTCTTCATATTGCTGACATTTTTTCTTATTTCTTCCAGAAAATAGGCTTTGAAGTTTCGTACAAATTGTCTTTTAGAGACAATTTGCATGAAATAGCAATCTGGGAAAAATACGAAAAAATATTTCAAAATGTCCTCTGCTGAAATTTTTACCCAGCATGCTAAGTGTTACATCCTAACAGTTCTCATTTTACTTTGAGGGACTCAACTTAACAGCATTTAACTCCTCATCTTTCTTTTGCCGTCCTGGCTGTGAAATTCTTTTATTTCATCTCCCTTGAATCTGCTTAACATGTAAATAGATGATGACAGAATGATGAATGATAGTTTTAGTATTTTTCCCAGAAAATAGGGTTTACCATTTTATTTCCTTAGGAGATGATGGGCATGAATTGTCAATCCTTTTTTCTGGGGAAAAATTTATAAAATGAAGATTTTAAAGTATTTTACATGAATATTTTTTTTTAATTCAGGATGTAGAGACGTAAAGATATTATTTCAAAATTTGCCTGAAAGTTTGTAAATTAAGTAGATATGTGTTACATTGCTTACAGATACAAAGTTCTCTATATACAATTTTATATGTTACGATGTTAAAAAAAAGTAATTGTGGGAGTCTTAAAATGAAAGGTAATAGAAAGATTTGTAAATTAATTTGTTCTCAAAGTGCAGTTTTTGTATGTTGTAGTATAAATAAAAATACTGCGAGTCTTTAAAATAAGAGGTAATAGCAAAATTTGTAAGTTAACCCTTGTCCTGCTGAACCCGGATATACCCTGCCTTTGCAAACAGTGTAGATCCAGATCAGTTGGCTTCTGAAGAAGCCAACTGATCTGAATCTGCACTGTTTGCCATTCAGTATGTGAATCTATATCAACAACCTTGATCAAGTAATCTGATTGGCTGAAAATTAGAAATGGGTGTGGCTTCTTAATTTATTCAGCAGGACAAGGGTTAAGTAGATTTCTCAGTAGCTAACTACTATTATAGCCAGAAAATGTGTTATGGGTACCGAGGAGAAGTGCCCCGGCAAGGCGCTTCTAATGAACACCCACAACATATGAGCTGCTAAGTCAGAAAGTGTACCTTCAGACGTCATGTGTGCCCAACAAAGATTCAGATCAGCCTGCACGGATGCGCAGGCTGATTTGTGTCTTTGTTGGGCAAGCATGTCGAAAGGCACGTTTTCTCATGTTGTGGCTCAAAGTAAAACATCTATACTTTTTATGCCTCCGCTTTGGATAATGCCAGGGGCATGTAGTTTTTTCGGTTTTCCTTATGTGCGTACGTGGGTACATGCATACGTGTGTATGAGTGTACGTCCTTCTGTACGAATGTGTTTACATACGTACGTACATGATCCTGTTAGACTCAGGTTAAGGCATTTGTACCAGGTAGAATTTTGCAGTTTAATAGTCAGGTACCCCACAGCAGGGGCATCCATGTACTGTGGACACATTTCTAGTTTTGTATGTTAATACTCAGAATATGCACCATTTATAATACTGTATCCCACCTAATTACTGCACTGTGCGCTTAGGTTTTTAAAAAATATTGGGAAAACTTGTGGGAAAATATGTACACTAAGGGTACACTTTAAAAAAAAAAGATCAGAGAAGGACTTGTCAGATGATGCTTATGTGATGTTTATTTTTTTTTTTCTGATTTTCTTGATAAAAGTATATGGTGTGGTTACTCATTATGCCCCCAACTTCGAAGAAGTTGGAGGGGCATATTGCTTCTGGGACGTTTGTGCGTGCGTGTGTCCGTCCGTCCGTCCGTTACACTTTTTGGTGCATAGCATAACTTCTGAACAATGCATGCTAGGGTTTTGAAATTTCATATATGGATTCTTCATGAAAAAATAGCTGACCCGTATTTTTTTTCCCATCAGGATTATGCCCCTTTCCTGAGTTATGGCCCTTTGAAAAAATATAGATGAAATCTTGTCAGCAAAATATCTCTAAAGCTATTGAAGCTAGAGTCTTGAAACCTGGTGAATAGATTGGTATTGACGAGTTGATGACCTGATTAACTTTTGAATAAATTCTGAAAATTACTTCATGAGTTATGGCCCTTTATAACTTTGGGCATTTTTACAATTGCACACTTTTTGATGCATAGCATAAGTTTTGAACTGTGCATGCTAGGGTTTTGAAATTTCATATATGGATTCCTCATGAAAAAATAGCTGACATGTATTTTTTTCTTATCAGGATTATGCCCCTTTCTTGAGTTATGGCCCTTTGAAAAAATATGGATGAATTCTTGTCAGCAAAATATCTCAAAAGCTATTGAAGCTAGAGCCTTGAAACCTGGTGAATAGATTGGTATTGATGAGTAGATGACCTGAATAACTTTTGAATAAATTCTGAAAATTACTTCATGAGTTATGGCCCTTTATAACTTTGGGCATTTTTACAATTGCACACTTTGATGTATAGCATAAGTTTTGAACTGTGCATGCTAGGGTTTTGAAATTTCATATATGGATTCCTCATGAAAAAATAGCTGACACGTATTTTTTTTCCCATCAGGATTATGCCCCTTTCCTGAGTTATGGCCCTTTGAAAAAAATATGGATAAATTCTTGTCAGCAAAATATCTCAAAAGCTATTGAAGCTAGAGCCTTGAAACCTGGTGAGTAGATTGGTATTGATGAGTAGATGACCTGATTAACTTTTGAATAAATTCTGAAAATTACTTCATGAGTTATGGCCCTTTATAACTTTGGGCATTTTTACAATTGCACACTTTTTGATGCATAGCATAAGTTTTGAACTATGCATGCTAGGGTTTTGAAATTTCATATATGGATTCCTCATGAAAAAATAGCTGACACGTATTTTTTTTCTTATCAGGATTATGCCCCTTTCTTGAGTTATGGCCCTTTGAAAAAATATGGATGAATTCTTGTCAGCAAAATATCTCAAAAGCTATTGAAGCTAGAGCCTTGAAACCTGGTGAATAGATTGGTATTGATGAGTAGATGACCTGATTAACTTTTGAATAAATTCTGAAAATTACTTCATGAGTTATGGCCCTTTATAACTTTGGGCATTTTTAGCTCGCCTGTACGAAGTACAAGGAGAGCTATTGTAGTCACCCCGGTCGTCCATGTTTGCGTTTGCGTTTGCGTTTGCGTTCCCGTTCCCGTCACACTGTGTTAAAGTTTTTCAAATGCTTATATCTCAACAGTCACTCCTCACAGAGGCATCAAATTTGGAACTTAGGTACCTTGGAGGGTCTTCTGAGATTCCAAGAGAATAAACCCCTGGGTTCATGCCCCTGGGTGGGGCTAGGGGTCAGAATCTAGGACACCTTTGTAATACTGTGTTAAAGTTTTTCAAATTCTTATATCTTGACTTTCACTCCTCATAGAGCATTCATATTTAGAATTTGGGTACCTGGACGAGTCTTCTGAGATTCCAAAAGAACATACCCCTGGGTTCATACCTCAGGGTGGGCCTTGGGGTGGGGCTAGGGGTCAAAATCTAGGACACATTTGTAAAATCTTATATGCCTACAGGTTATAGACACAACTGGTTATACATCAGCTAACTATGTGACATCAGTTTAAGTGTAAGAGAGTGAAGGTCATGGTGACCTACATTTTACGGTCCAGGTCACCTAGATTTCACGGTCCAGTGATTTTGCCTTATATCTTGAATACTATTTGTTGGATAAATGTTACACCTGGGATATTACTTCCATGTGACCCAATGAATGACCACTTACTATATCTAGGTCATTGTGACCTATATTTCATGGTTCAGTGATTTTGCCTTATATCTTGAATACTTTTTGTTGGTTAAATGTCACACCTGGGATATTACTTCCATGTGACCCAATGAATGACCACTTACTATATCTAGGTCATTGTGACCTATATTTCATGGTTCAGTGATTTTGCCTTATATCTTGAATACTATTTGTTGGATAAATGTCACACCTGGGATATTAGTTCCATGTGACCCAATGAATGACCACTTACTATATCTAGGTCATTGTGACCTATATTTCATGGTTCAGTGATTTTGCCTTATATCTTGAATACTATTTGTTGGATAAATGTCACACCTGGGATATTAGTTCCATGTGACCCAATGAATGACCACTTACTATATCTAGGTCATTGTGACCTATATTTCATGGTTCAGTGATTTTGCCTTATATCTTGAATACTATTTGTTGGATAAATGTCACACCTGGGATATTACTTCCATGTGACCCAATGAATGACCACTTACTATATCTAGGTCATTGTGACCTATATTTCATGGTTCAGTGATTTTGCCTTATATCTTGAATACTATTTGTTGGATAAATGTCACACCTGGGATATTAGTTCCTTGTGACCCGATTATTGACGTCAAAATATATCTCTGTTGGTGTGACCTATATTTCATGGTTCAGTGATTTTGCCTTATATCTTGAATACTATTTGTTGGATAAATGTCACACCTGGGATATTACTTCCATGTGACCCAATGAATGACCACTTACTATATCTAGGTCATTGTGACCTATATTTCATGGTTCAGTGATTTTGCCTTATATCTTGAATACTATTTGTTGGATAAATGTCACACCTGGGATATTAGTTCCTTGTGACCCGATTATTGACGTCAAAATATATCTCTGTTGGTGTGACCTATATTTCATGGTTCAGTGATTTTGCCTTATATCTTGAATACTATTTGTTGGATAAATGTCACACCTGGGATATTAGTTCCTTGTGACCCGATTATGGACGTCAAAATATATCTCTGTTGGTGTGACCTATATTTCATGGTTCAGTGATTTTGCCTTATATCTTGAATACTATTTGTTGGATAAATGTCACACCTGGGATATTACTTCCATGTGACCCAATGAATGACCACTTACTATATCTAGGTCATTGTGACCTATATTTCATGGTTCAGTGATTTTGCCTTATATCTTGAATACTATTTGTTGGATAAATGTCACACCTGGGATATTAGTTCCTTGTGACCCGATTATTGACGTCAAAATATATCTCTGTTGGTGTGACCTATATTTCATGGTTCAGTGATTTTGCCTTATATCTTGAATATTTGTTGGATAAATGTCACACCTGGGATATTAGTTCCATGTGACCCAATGAATGACCACTTACTATATCTAGGTCATTGTGACCTATATTTCATGCTTCAGTGATTTTGCCTTTTATTTTTATTACTATTTCATGGAGAATTGTCATACCTGGATTATTATATCTATGTGACAAAATGATTTACATACAAATACATCTAGGTCAGTGTGACCTATATTATATGGCTTAATGATAAAAATGTTACAATATAAAATGTACCCAGCAGGCGGGCTCGCTGTCCTCCGACAGCTCTTGTTACAATTGCACACTTTTTGATGCATAGCGTAAGTTTTGAACTGTGCATGCTAGGGTTTTGAAATTTCATATATGGATTCCTCATGAAAAAATACCTGACATGTATTTTTTTTCTTATCAGGATTATGCCCCTTTCCTGAGTTATGGCCCTTTGAAAAAAATATGGATGAATTCTTGTCAGCAAAATATCTCAAAAGCTATTGAAGCTAGAGCCTTGAAACCTGGTGAGTAGATTGGTATTGATGAGTAGATGACCTGATTAACTTTTGAATAAATTCTGAAAATTACTTCATGAGTTATGGCCCTTTATAACTTTGGGCATTTTTACGTTGCACACTTTTTGATGCATAGCATAAGTTTTGAACTGTGCATGCTAGGGTTTTGAAATTTCATATATGGATCCTCATGAAAAAATAGCTGTCACATGTTTTTTTTTCTTATCAGGATTATGCCTCTTTCCTGAGTTATGGCCCTTTGAAAAAATATGGATGAATTCTTGTCAGCAAAATATCTCAAAAGCTATTGAAGCTAGAGCCTTGAAACCTGGTGAATAGATTGGTATTGATGAGTAGATGACCTGATTAACTTTTGAATAAATTCTGAAAAGTACTTCATGAGTTATGGCCCTTTATAACTTTGGGCATTTTTACGTTGCACACTTTTTGATGCATAGCATAAGTTTTGAACTGTGCGTGCTAGGGTTTTGAAATTTCATATATGGATTCCTCGTGAAAAAAAAGCTGACACGTATTTTTTTCTTATCAGGATTATGCCCCTTTCCTGAGTTATGGCCCTTTGAAAAAATATGGATGGAATCTTTTTAACAAGCTATCTCAAAAACTATTGAAGCTAGAGCCTTGAAATTTGAGGAATAGGCTGGTAGTGGTGAGTAGATGACCTGATTAACTTTTGAATAAATTCTGAAAATTACTTCATGAGTTATGGCCCCTTGTCATTTTGGGCATTTTTACATTGCACACTTTTTGATGCATAGCATAAGTTTTGAACTGTGCATGCTAGGGTTTTGAAATTTCATATTTAGATTTCTCATGAAAAAATAGCTGACACATATTTTTTTTTTCTTCTTATTAGGATTATGCCCCTTACCTGAGTTACGGCCCTTTGAAAAAAATATGGATGAAGTCTTGTCAGCAAAATATCTCAAAAACTATTGAGGCTAGAGCCTTGAAATTTAAGGAATAAATTGGTAGTGATGAGTAGATGACCTGATTAACTTCTGAAAAGTACTTCTTGAGTTATGGCCCTTTGTCATTTTGGGCATTTTTACATTGCACACTTTTTGATGCTTAGCACAGGTTTTGAACTGTGCATGCTAGGGTTTTGAAATTTCATGTATGGATTCCTCATAAAAAAATAGCTGACACATATTTTTCCCCCGTTAGGATTTTACCCCTTTCCTGAGTTATGGCCCTTTGAAGAAATATGGATGGAATCTTGTCAGCAAAGTGTCTCAAAAACTATTGAAGCTAGAGCCTTGAAATTTAAGGAATAGATTGGTAGTGATGAGTAGATGACCTGATTAACTTTTGAATAAATTCTGAAAAGTACTTCTTGAGTTATGGCCCTTTGTCATTTTGGGCATTTTTACATTGCACACTTTTTGTTGCATAGCATAAGTTTTGAACTGTGCATGCTAGTTTGAAATTTCATATATGGATTCCTCATGAAAAAATAGGTGACCCATATTTTTATTATCTCCCATTTTAGAGTTATTTCCCTTTTAATAAAATAACATTGAAATCTCGTATATTTGTACTGTTGTTACCGTCATGGGCAAGCAGTGTTGGAGTCAAGCAGTGTTAGAGTCAGGCAGTTGGGGGCATAGTGTTTTACAAACACCAGCTCTAGTTTGAATTGCATCGACAAGTCGATGCAATTCAATTGGGTACCCACAACATATTGCTTAAAAAGAGGTAGATAAAAAGTACACTGGCAGTTATCTGAAGACTACAGAATTGTTTGACTGTGCATTTATAGGGGTATATGTGATAATTAGGTCAAATATAGTAGATTACATTGAAATGATCATACAGTAATTGTAACTAGTAAAAACATATTGCACTTATTGACAGGAGGCTCTTCCACAGAGAACTGTTTTTCTTTTGGGCCCATTGAAAGAAATTGGCGGCCATCTTGTCACGCGGTTGAACAATGAGCAGGACTAACCCTTGTATATAATGTTACAGAACTTGTGTAAAGTCCTGAAAATGACATATTTCTTTTTTGTTTTTTGTTTTTTCACCAGTAGGCATGTCCCCATGCATTTCCCTATCATGGAAAGATAAAATTGGATTTTGAATTCAAAGTAAATTACCGGTAAATAGAAGTATTGTATGTGCTATGTAATGCTGAGTTATTTTGATTTTCAGCTTGATAAAATATGCATTTGAATGTACAGTGTGCATTCTTAATAAAACAGGTTATTCAATCTATAGCACAAATTATTTGACACTCACTCGTATTGCAGAGATGCACACACACACAAAAAAACTCATGTGACTTCACTGTTCTCCTGTAGGAGCAGTGATATGATTCTTCACTGTTAACCCTGGTCCTGCTGAACCAGGATATACTTTGCCTTTGCAAACAGTGTAGATCCAGATCAGTTGGCTTCTGAAGAAGCCAACTGATCTAGATATGCACTGTTTGCCATTAATTATGTGAATTTATATCAACCATCTGAATCAAGTAATCTGATTGGCTGAAAATTAGAAATAGGCATGGCATCTTAATTTATTCAGCATGGCAAGGGTTAATATTGTATTTTGTCAGAAATGTTGATGTACAGAATTTTAGAAGAATTACTATATACATGTATTGAGAATAAGTCTCATTATGAAGGGACGATAATATAGTAATAGGCTTTGTGTAAAGTATCCATAACTCTAGATAAGATGGGGTATGATAAATAGTTTCTTATTCCTCCACGAAAACACATGTTGTGGGTACTCATTAGAAGCAGCATGTGTTTTCGAGGAGAAATAAGAAAAATATCAAAACTCCTTGATTGAAAACACACACACACACACAAAAAAAAACAACAAAAAATAAAACACACCAAAAAAAAAACAAAAAAACCCAAAAAACCCCCCTTTTCTGGAGCTATAAAAGATAAAAGCCTGCAGTGGGATTCAAACCACCGACATTGTGATCCAAAGCTCTGGGAGCCAGTTAATGAAGGCCTCTGTCATATCCTGTGAGAACCTCTTTGCACTTGGTACAAACCATCCTTAGTTTTTGCATATTTTTATGCTCCAGGAGTAAATTTACCTACTTTTATATTTACCTATTTTCATGCACCAGTTAATCTAATTTGTTTTTATATCATTGTAAATATGATTTGACTTTTCATGCATTCTCTTATTCCCCACCTGTCTGCCACGTAAACCATAGCATGGCATTTCATGACAAATAATAATAATAATGATAATAATAATGATAGTAATAATAATAATTTCAGTGTAATAATAATAATAAAAGTAATACTTATAATTTCAGTGTATTACTACTACTATTACTACTAATACTAATAATAATGATATTAAAAATAACAATAAAACTTATCCTAAATTATCACTTTATCTGGAACTGTGATTGTAGTAGTAGTAATAATAATAATAAAAATAATTTCTGTCTCATTGATTAAATCCATTTAGTGAACAAAGAAAAGTCATTTAAATTCTTTTGCATCATGATATTTTTTTTTTTATTATGATGTTTTCTGAATGTAAATGGGGCATATTTATATGACATAAAACAGTAACATGCTACTGCTGGGAATAACAATGACAAATAGCTGTTAGCTGTAATATGGTGCTTTTTTGAAGCATTACCATAGCTCTAGATAGGATTTTTTTTTTTCCAACCAAAAGTTATTGATATTTTTTCATATTTTTCCTCGAAAGCATCATAATATGGGTACTCATTAGCAGTGCCTCAGCGAAAACATATTTTTTTTTGCGGAGAAATAAAGTAAATGTTTGCTGGATACTCCCTATCTAGAAATACACATTTTTCTTATTTTCTCTGCAAAGCATATTTTGTGGGTTCTCACTAGAAGCGCCAGGAGAATCCTCCTTTTAAATGTATCATCTCTTTTGTTATGGAGACCATACGCATGAGATATTAAGCTGTATCATCTCTTATGTAACAGAGATTATTCACATGAATAGTTAAGCTGTATCATCTCAAAATTTGTCCTGGTGAATATTCACATGAAATGTTCAGCCATATCATCTCTTGCTTTATTGAAATTATTCACATAAAATGCTCTCTCATCTCTTCTGTTTATGGAGATCATTCACATTAAATGCTAAGCTGTATCATCTCTTTCTTTTAGAGATTATTCACATGAAATATATAGCTTTATAATTTCTTTAACACTGGTCTTGCCGAAGCCAGATATGCCATGCCTTTGCAAACAGAGTAGATCCAGATCAGTTGGCTTGTGAAGAAGCTAACTGATCAGGATCTGCACTGTTTGCCACTAAGTGGTATCAGCAACTTGGATCAAGTAATCTGATTGGCTGAAAATTAGAACTAGGCATGGCATCTTAATTTATTCAGCATGACAAGGGTTAAATGGGGTGTCAAGCTGTATCATCTCTTATGCTGTGGAGATAGGGGGTCAGAGGGCAGATGTTAGATATAATAAAGTCAATCTATACTTCAGTAAAGTCAAGGGTGAAAAATAATAATATCCATAGCGAATACTTTTCATGTAGTATTGGAGTAAGACAAGGGGAGTGTCTCTCACCATTTTTGTTTGCCATGTATGTCAATGATCTGGAACAAGAAATGAGTGAGAAGGGGGTAAATGGAATAGATATAGGCATGGCAAAGCTTTTACTTCTACTCTACGCGGATGATATTGTTCTTTTTGCCAAATCAGCAGAAGAACTGCAGAAATCTTTAGATATACTGGAAGTATACTGTGATAGATGGAATTTAACGGTAAATGAAAATAAAACCAAGATCGTTATATTTGGAAAAGGGGGAAGACTGCCTGCAAACCTACAGTTCAGTTATAAAGGAAGTAAAATTGAGATTGTTAATAAATTTTGCTACTTGGGTATAGTTTTTACATGCGAAGGCTCATCATTTGAAACGCAAAAAAAACCTTTCAGGACAAGCTCTAAAAGCAATTTTTACACTGAAGAAATATTTGCATAAAACCATCTCATATCCTTGATTTATTTGACAAACTGATGTCCTATTTTAAATTATGGAAGTGAGGTTTGGGGATTTCACAAGCTAAGTCAATAGAAACAGTTCATATGCAATTTTGCAAAAGGATGTTGGGAATAAAGCAGTCAACGCAAAACGACTTTGTTCATGGTGAACTGGGACGGGTCGACTATCAATCACTTAGGAATATAAACATTGTAAAGTTCTGGTTAAAAATTATACATGCCGATCAGCGAAAATACATAAAATGCATATATAACATGATGTTAACTGATATAGAGTTAAGACCAAATAAGCAAAACTGGGCATCAATGGTTAAGAATTTGTTAAGCCGTTTGGGATTTTTAGAAGTTTGGAATGCCCAAGGGGTAGGTAATATAAATAATTTCTTATATATTTTCAAAACTAGAGTCAGAGATATATATATATATACAAGACTGGCATTCCAGACTTGAAAACTCAACAAGAGCAAGGTTTTACATAAATATATCAAATTTTGAGTTTCAAAGATATTTAGAAGTATTGCAGATCGAAAAGTATAGAAAAAGTTTATGTAAACTAAGAGTGCCCTCGCATAGATCAGAAGTAGAAATGGGTAGATGGGCAAAGCTAAATAAAATTTTGTATGATAATAGAAAATGCATGGTTTGCAACGTCCTCGAGGACGAGTTTCATTTTGTCATCATATGTTCACTTTATAAAGATCTTAGAAAAATCTATATTAAACGATATTACTGGCAAAGGCTGAACATGCTGAAATTCTTAGAATTATTCGCTACGGAAAATATCACTATCATTAAAAATCTCAGCATATTTATTGAAAAGGCATTCAAATTAAGGGATCAGTCAGGAGTTATATAATAAACAGAGTTAGTAACTAAATGAATTACTATATAGTTTTCAGCTGGCGCCTCTGCTAATTCACCTATTTGTGCCTAGCGGCCCATACATTGGCCTCTCAGGAGCATAGTCCGATGGGGACCGTTACTATCTGCGCTTAAGAGCAGGTATATAAACCAGACCAACGAGCGGAGCGTGCGCGTACGTGGTCTGGTATGGATACTTTTCTACTACACTTGAATTGTTTTTCCTTTGCGTGTTCACAGGCGGCATTTTGTATAAAAAATCTTATATACAAATGTATGTAAATATAATGTATGTAAATATATATTATTGTTAGTATATATGAGAGAGAGAGAGAGAGACAGACAGAGAGAGAGACAGACAGAGAGAGAGAGAGACAGAGAGAGAGAGAGAGAGAGAGAGAGAGAGAGAGAGAGAGAGAGAGAGTGTACATACTGGATTTAAAGTATTAATTATCCCAATACACAACAATTATTCAGTCATAACACTGCAAAACCACTGGTAAGTTATCGAAGAAAGCCGTATTAATCGCTTCAAGGTGCATGGGTTAGTTACAGATAGCACGGACTGTTATATCTGCACGTGGTCAGCCCTCACTGATTTCACGAATTTTTTCAGGTAATAATGGTCATAATGACTGATATTCCAGCTGTTACAAGCGTGATCGACTGCCCACCTGTGGTTTGATGATCTGGAATGTGTGAGTGAGGTTGGTGATGTAATGCACAAACAGTCAAAAGTCCTTAATTTTGAACGTATCAAAATGTCTGAAGTTTGCAATGAAAAAAAAAAAAATAAAAAAAAATGAGTTCATGGGCTGACACAACGGCTTGTAGGTGTGGATGAGACCGTATCACTTGCCAGTCAGCCTATGTTCTCATGCTGAAAGCCACAACTTTTGAATATGTATATGTGTGTGTGTGTGTGTATGTATGTATGTATATGTGCATGCACGCATGACAGGAATATAATTTTCAACCATTAACATTAACAAAAAGATAGAAAAAAAAGTATCATTTAATTGTCAATCTCGCGCATGCATTTCAAACTGCTATTTCTCAGTGTAACTCTTATGCCATATTCCATATGGATTGAGTGAACTAAAGTCCTCTAATGTGAACAGAACGGCGTCTGATCAGGGTCTATACCCCTTTGAATTTAATATGGGAATTGCTCTGGAATATGGTAATAATGATATAAGCTAACCAGACACCCCCACCCCCCCACCCTTTTTTTTTTTTTTTTTTTTCGCTGGTCCGAAACATTGGGGTGGAGGAGTCCACTCGGCATCAACAGATTATACGATACAAAGTCTGAAAAAATTGCACCTCTCCCGAATACATTGGAATACATTAGTATTGATTTTTAGGTAAATTTACTGTGTATAATGTATGTTCCCTATCCTGCATATCATGTATGTTGAAATTTGTATATGTGCTCATGGGCCATACGGCTTAATGCATGAATAAATTAATTACTTACTTACTTACTTAATTCACATGAAATGTTTGGCTGTATTATCTCTTTTATCCTGGTGATTATTAAGATGAATTATCAAGCTGTATCACAGTGCTTGCATTAAGGGAAATCTGGGAGTCAGAGACTCCTGAAAATTGGCCTGGGACTTCCAAAAATCAATGCCAGGAAGTCTGGGACTCCCAACTTTTAAAGATATTTAGTCATTTATAACAAAAATTTAGAATGAATTTATAAGTTATTTACATGTAGCTTAAGAATGGCGGTTTTACTCCACAAATGAGAGTTTAACAATATTGAGGTTGAATTTCTGAAAGTGAGTGAAAAAAATTGATCACCAGGACTTCCAGATATTAGAGCTAGGAAGTCCTGGGACTTCCTGATTTTGACATTTAGTGCAAGCACTGTAGTATCATCTCTTCTATCCTGGTGATTTAAACTTGAACTGTCAAGCTAAATCATCTCTTTTGTCTTGGTAATTATTAACAGGAACTGTCAAGCTGTATCATCTCTTTTGCTGTGGTGATTATTAACACAAACTGTCAAGCTGTATCATCTCTTTTGTCCTGGTGATTATTAACACAAACTGTCAAGCTGTATCATCTCTTTTGTCTTGGTGATTATAAACATGAACTGTCAAGCTGTATCATCTCTTTTGTCCTGGTGATTATTAACACAAACTGTCAAGCTGTATCATCTCTTTTGTCCTGGTGATTATTAACACAAACTGTCAAGCTGTATCATCTCTTTTGTCCTGGTGATTATTTACACAAACTGTCAAGCTGTATCATCTCTTTTGTCCTGGTGATTATTAACACAAACTGTCAAGCTATATCCTCTCTTTTGTCCTGGTGATTATTAACACAAACTGTCAAGCTGTATCATCTCTTTTGTCCTGGTGATTATTAACACAAACTGTCAAGCTGTATCATCTCTTTTGTCCTGGTGATTATTTACACAAACTGTCAAGCTGTATCATCTCTTTTGTCCTGGTGATTATTAACACAAATTGTCAAGCTGTATCATCTCTTTTGTCCTGGTGATTATTAACACGAATTGTCAAGCTGTGTCATCTCTTTTGTCCTGGTGATTATTGACATGAACAGTCAAGCTATATCATCTCTTTTGTCTGGTGAATATTAACAGAAACTGTCAAACTGTATCATCTCTTTTGTCTTGGTGATTTTTAGCACAAATTGTAAAGCTATATCCTCTCTTTTGTCCTGGTGATTATTAACACGAACTGTCAAGCTGTATCATCTCTTTTGTCCTAGTGATTATTAACACAAATTGTCAAGCTTTATCATCTCTTTTGTCCTGGTGATTATTAACACAAATTGTCAAGCTGTATCATCTCTTTTGTCCTGGTGATTATTTACACAAACTGTCAAGCTGTATCATCTCTTTTCTCCTGGTGATTATTAACACAAACTGTCAAGCTCTATCTTCTCTTTTGACCTGATGATTATTAACACAAACTGTCAAGCTGTATCATCTCTTTTGTCCTGGTGATTATTAACACGAATTGTTAAGCTGTATCATCTCTTTTGTCCTGGTGATTATTAACACGAATTGTTAAGCTGTATCATCTCTTTTGTCCTGGTGAATATTAACACAAATTGCTAAGCTGTATCATCTCTTTTGTCCTGGTGATTATTAACACGAATTGCTAAGCTGTATCATCTCTTTTGTCCTGGTGATTATTAACACAAATTGTTAAGCTGTATCATCTCTTTTGTCCTGGTGATTATAAACATGAACTGTCAAGCTGTATCATCTCTTTTGTCTTGGTGATTATAAACATGAACTGTCAAGCTGTATCATCTCTTGTCTTGGTGATTATTAACACAAATTGTTAAGCTGTATCATTTCTTTTGTCCTGGTGATTATAAACATGAACTGTCAAGCTGTATCATCTCTTTTGTCTTGGTGATTAT
Organism: Anodontia alba; assembly: GCA_964016985.1. Lineage (NCBI taxonomy): Eukaryota > Metazoa > Mollusca > Bivalvia > Lucinida > Lucinidae > Anodontia > Anodontia alba. Next base: position 79,619,969 of record OZ024823.1, read on the forward strand.
AAACATGAACTGTCAAGCTGTATCATCTCTTTTGTCCTAGTGATTTTTTTAACATGAACTGTCAAGCTGTATCATCTCTTTTGTCCTGGTGATGTTAAGTAGTATCATCTCTTCTTTTATGGAAATTTTTCACATGAAGTGTCAAGCTATATCATCTTTTATGCTTATGGTGATTATTCACATGAAATGTTAAACTGTCATCTCATAAGTTTTGGAGATTGTTCACATGAAATAATAACCTGAATAATCTCTTATCTTAAGGAGATTATTCTCATGAAATGTTCAGCTGTATTAAATTTTTATGTTATGAAAAATCAAGCTGAAACATCATATATGCAGTAGGAATGATTCCCATAAAGTGCCAAGCATAATCTTGTATGCCATAAGATACTTACATGAAATGTCAGGCTGACTCATACATGCTATGGAGAATGATTCACATGAACTGCAAAGCTGAATTGTTTCCTCTAATGTGGACATCATTCACATCAAAATTTCAAGATTCTGTGCTATGGAAATGATTTACATGAAATGTAAAGCTCATTTTTTGAATGGGTTTTTAAAAAAATCTGTCCTTTAGAATAGCGATGCCCTGGCGGGCGGGCAGGTGGGTGGGCGGCTGGGTGGTCAGGCGGTCGGGCATCGTCCAAAGTTTAGCTTTTGGTTAACCTTTCTTCAAAGTTATACGTTACCTTTATTCTTCATTGGATTGCTTTCCTATTTGGTAGGATGAAGAGGAGGACCAGTAGGCGTGTTGCGTGCAAGAGACAACTCTCACTTTCTTTATGTACTTATCTCCCCTGATGTCCGAGGTTTGCCTTTTGGTTAACCTTTTTTAAAAGTTATATTTTACCTATATTCTTCAGTAGATTACTTTCATATTTGGTAGGGATGAAGAGGAGGACCAGAAGAGCTTGCAGAAAGACAACTCTCACTTTCTTTGTTATGTACTTATCTCCCCTGATGTCCGAGGTTTACCTTTTGGTTAACTTTTTTTCAAAGTTATATGTTACATTTATTCTTCTGTGGATTGCTTTCATATTTGGTAGGGATGAAAAGGAGAACCAATAGGGGTGTCACATGCAAGACACAACTCTCACTTTCTTTGTGATGTACTTATCTCCTCTGAAGCCGAAATCTTGTGCAGGCCATAACTCTCATACTGTTTGAGATAATTTGATAATATTTGATAGGAACATATATCAAGTCAAGTAAGAAGGACAATTCCTTTGTTCTTTTTTCAAGTTATCTCCCCTGAAGGAATTTCTAAGCCAAAATCTTGTGCACTTTATAATTTCTGAATGGTTTGAAATATTTTGATAATATTTGGTAGAGGCATAGATAAGGACCAGTAGGCATGTCACATGCAAGAGAGACAACTATGACTTCCTTCATTACGTACTTATCTCCCCTGAAGCCGAAAGCTTGTGCAGCCAAAATGGATTTTATTGGACAGGTTTTACAAAAATTTGTCCTTTAAAATAGCGATGTCCAGATGGGTGTTGGGTGTTGTCCGAGGTTTACCTTTTGGTTGCTCTTTTGGAAAAACCCGTCCATAATGCCATTAGGCATTTTTCTTGTTCTTGTTCTAAAACAAAATAATACCCGGTAAGAATATTTCTCAAGTTTGTAGTGTGCTTATTTCATAATATTAGATATTGGTGTGCTAAAAAATAATTGTTTTTAGAATGATATAAAAAAATAATCATAATAATAATTTTATCCTAAGCTCTGTTTTTGAATGATACATAATGCCCCTCATTTTGAAATATCCTATTGTAACGATCATTACGTCTTCCCATTTATATAACCAAAAAAATTTCCCTGGAGGGCATTGCTGTGATATATGCATTTTAAAAGCATTCATATGACTTGCAAATTTCTTTTTTGTCTCTGCAAAAATGTTTACAGCTCTCCAGATTAGCCAAAATCTCCAGATAAGCCATTTTTTTTTTTTTTTTTTTCAACATTAACCCATTTATGCTGTGTCGACTCTTCTACCTTAAATCTTTGGACAGGTCCATTTCTTGTATAAGGGGTATCTGGTTAGTTTTTATATTATTATCATGTTATGTAGAAATATGTGAACTTAATGTAAACAGTGTAGACCCTGATCAGATGTCTGATCTGGGTCTACACTGTTTGCCAATGTCCCTTTTATGGGATGCCAGGCTTAAATGGGTTAAAGAATATCTAAAACATATAAGTTTATCATTAATGCTAAGCACTCTGGGTAAAATTTTTAGCAAATGACATTTTACAATATTTTTTCTTTTTTGTTTTCTCCCAAGAAACAGGATTTGACATTTCATGCAAATTGTCTCAAATGGAGACAATTTGCATGAAGTGTCAAATTATGTTTTTCTGGGAAAAATAAGAAAAATATTGTTAATTTGACGTCTACTGAATTTGCCCATAGATTGTAGGTAAAGGTTAAAATTATCAAGCTGATGGATACCCCAAACCAAATGGTTCTGCAGAGATATAAGAAAATTTTAATCATGATTGCAAAGACATTATTTTTTCATCCAAAAATTACTAATACTGTATTGCTTAATTAAAACTTACTTTTCTGGGTAAAAATTTCAGCAGACGACATTTTGAAATATTTTTTTTTCTGATTTTCCCAGAAAACAAGTTCTGACATTTTCATGCAAATAGTCTCCAGTGGAGACAATTTGCATGAAATGTCTAAACCTGCTTTCTGGGAAAAATAACAAAAAATGTCACCAGTTTATCTTCTGCTGAATAAGCCCAAAGAGTGGTGAAGGTTAATGTCAGCTGTTTAAATTACTAGAAAAAACTTGTAAAAATTTCTGCCTAATAAGGGCACTTATAACACTTAAAAGTGACTAGCAAAATTGTAGCAGACGACATTCTATTTTTTTGTTAATAAGTACTTTTCAGAGAGAATAAAACTTGACATCATATGTGAATTCTTTGCTAGGCAGACAATTCACATTAAATGTCAAGCCTTATTTTCTCTGAAAAAAAATATTAAAATATTTCAAAATGTCATCTGCTGCAGTTGTATTTTGCACTTTGAGGGTTAAAAGAAAGAGCACAAGAGGACTTCTTGAGAGGGCATTAACACTTGGCATGTCTGGGCAAATTCAGCAGATGACAAATTGATACTATTTTTCTAATTCAGCTATTTTCTAATTTTTCCCAGAATATAGGCATTGACATTTCATGCAGATTATTCCTAGGAGACAATTTGCATGAAATGTCAAATCTCCTTTTTCTGGGAAAAATAAGAAAAAATATTTCAAAATGTCGTCCGCTGAAATGTTTACTGAGCATGCTAAGTGCTAAATGGTACTTAATTGTTCCGATTTGCTTATAAAAACAAATGGAGTGGATACGTGTTAGAATTGCCATGACAATGCTAATGGGTACCCCCTGCATATGCTTTTATGGAGAACTGGATAAGGAATCAGAACTCAGAAATTGCATGATTGTGCACTTATCGGAATTTATTTGGTTATGAATATAGTCACACCTATGTATCTCCTGCAGTGTACTACAAGATGGCATGTTCAGCACAATAGCCCAAGATGAATAAGACCTAATGTAGAATGGCAAATGTGCTTAACCCATTGTAGTCTGGAGACCCCTAAAAGGGTAGTCGACAAACAGTGCAGACCCAGATCAGACGCCACAGAACGCGGCATCTGATCAGGGTCTTCACTGTTTGCAAATAGTTAAAAACAAATTTCTCTAGGAATATCTAAATCACACAGCCTGACATGCTTAAAATTGAAATTAGACTATTCCAATATATAGTAGGGGGAGTTTATTCAGTCTACAATGGGTTAATATCAGTTATTCATAATTCCTGAATGTGTAAGAAGCGTCTGGGTGGCCGAGTGGTTACCGCTTCTGACTTCAGATCATGAGGTCCCTTGTTCAAATTCTGCTGGAGGCGGAATTAAGCACATGCTTGTACGGTGTTTTATTGCACAGACCCTTTCATTATCACCCTTCCATTATCTCAATATTAACCCTCAGTGTGGGGAATCCACATGACCAAATGACTAGGTACACGGAGCTTGTTACTATTTTCAGCTCAGCGTAAGGTAGGATTTTTTAGAATATCTCTATTTGTACCAAATGGAATTTGTTCAAATAAATTGCAGAGTACGTGGAAAATCAAGCTCTTTCTGGTGGTGTAAGTGCTATTCTGCGATCTGGTCTAATTCTCGAGAACATTCAAGGAATTTTTTTGCTGTCAATCTGGGCTGCCGGGACAATGTACATGATTTTTGACAAAAAACATTCTCTGACTGTTCTCCAGAATCAGACCAGATTGCAGAATAACGCTTACACCACCAGAAAGAGCTTGATTTTCCACATACTCTGCGCTTTATTTGAACAAATTCAATCAGGTATTAATCAAGATATTTTTAAAAATCCTACCTGATGCGGAGCTAAAAATTGTAACAAACTCCGTGTACTTAGTCATTTGGTCACAAGGATTCTCCTCCGTGACCCTTGTCCTGCTGAATAAATTAAGATGCTACACCGACTTCTAACTGACAGCCAATTAGATTGCTTAATCCAGATTCTTGCTATAAGTTCACATACTTAATGGCAAACAGTGCAGATCAGGATCAGTTGGCCAACTGATCTGGATCTACACTGTTTGCAAAGAAGGATATATCCTGGTTCAGCAGGACAAAGGTTAAATACAGACAACCCTCTTTATACTGACACTGGATACAACAACAAAATTCTTTATGATGACAATTTGACTGTTATGAACCCATTACTTAAGAGGTAACAAACAGTCACATATTATGCAAGACTATTGTATTTAATACTTTAAAGAAACATATGTTTTGGATATGTGTTAGAATCACCTCAGTGAGGTGATTCTAACAAATATGCAAAACATATGTTCTGTCAGAAAATAAGAACAAAACAAGACCTTCCTTACATATCTATCTGCTCATTAAGTGTTCTGGGGGTGGTCGGGTGTGGGAAAGGTGTCGTGTATCTTACGTCACCGGGGTGTCCAACTGATATTGGCTTACAGTTGGGCAAGGCCTGCTATCCTTGTAGCAGGTAAGGGTAAAGGGGGAATGTTTTTATTTCTTCTGTTTCTTCACTTTCATTCCTGTTTCTCTTTCTTCCCTGTCCCTCTCTTACATCTCCTATCTCTTTTCTCCTTTTCTCTAGGAGACGACACAAAATGACCCACAAGGGTTGACATGTCGTTAAACCCCAACACAGTCATCTGTACAATAGCAAATTCATTTTAATGGCAACTTCTTTGGGAACAAATGTAACGAGGGTTCACTGTAATGTTGAAAGGAACATAAAACACCAAATTATCATCATGTGCAAGCTGATTTGGGCCTTTGGTGTCCCCATATGCCCCAAAGCTATCATTTCTTGTGGCGCATTCTCAGAGGACTTGTTAAGGAGGAGTATTTAGTGATAATTCTGGGATAATTTTTCTTATTTCTGCATACAAAACCAATGTTGTGGTGGGGGTGGTCGGGTGTGGCAAAGGTGTCGTGTATCTTACGTCACCGGGGCATCCAACTGATATTTGCTTACAGTTGGGCAAGGCTTGCTATCCTTGTAGCAGGTAAGGGTAGAGGGGGAATGTTTTTATTCTATTTCTTCCCTCTCATCCCTGTTCCTTTTTCTTCCCTGTCCCTCTCTTTCATCTCCTCTACTATCCCTTCTATCTCTTTTCTTCTTTTCTTTGTGAGACGACACAAAATGACCCACAAGGGTTGATGTGTCGTTAAACTCCAACACAAGCAAAAACCAATGTTGTGGTACTCACTAGAAGCACCTCTCTGAGGTGCTTCTAATGAGTACCCACTACAGATGTTTTATGGAGAACTGGAGAAAATTATCCCATAATTATCACCAAATACTCCTCCTTAACAATTCCTCTGCATACTTACTGAATTTTCCTCAACTTGTATTTTGAAGGAAAAAGAATAGTTACTTCGATACTGTTCTTATCTAGATCTGTGCACAGGCTGATCTTGGCTGTCTGAGTGGCATACATGCAAAAGGAGACAATTTGCATGAAGTGTCAGATCCTTTTTTCCTAGGAGATAATTTGTTGTCAGATCCTATTTTCTTGGAAAAATAATAAAGATATTTTTCAGAATGTCTGCTGAATTTGCCCATAGCATGGAAAGTGTTAATAAACAAATACCATTTTGATGGCATTTTTTTTTGTTTGTTCAATATTTGTGATATAATATAAGTGGAACAAAGTGTTTTATCCTTGTGCATCATGTAATGACAGATGAATTCTGTTCATAGGTCTAGATAAGAGTGGGTATCAGGTAAATATTTTTCTTATTTCTTGAGGAAAACATACATGTATGTTGTGGGTATTCATTAGAAGTGCCTCACCGAGGTGCTTCTAATGAGTAACCACAACATATGTTTTCATTGAGAAATAAGAAAAATATAGATACTCTTTGGTTGAAAAAAGCACCTTATCAAGAGCTATGAATAATGTCATGTTCTTCAACACTTATGTTGGAATTCCATGCAGATGCTGGCCCATTACTTGCCAGTACTCCTAACATTTCATCCTTTTATCTGTTTTTTTTTTTATCTTTTTTTTTTTCTTTTTCTGTAAACAATTTTATTATTAGTAGTGGTTTGGATACAAGTACATTCATATGTTATTACAATCACTTTTTTCATTGGCTACATGTATCTATAAAATATATGTTTAAAGTTTCTGATATTGAAACCTAATACAATGTACTGGATATTCACATTTGCAGGGGGTAAACAAACATAGGATGAGACAAGGTCATTGGATAGAGTCATTGCTTGTTTAATCTGGATTTTTGGAGTAAAAAACTCAATATATTCTGGTAACTAAAATGCACACAATGCACCTGAGATGCAACCAATTCCTGAGCCGGCCTCGGCTCAGTTGGATGCTCGTTCAACTGTTGATCAGGAGGTTGCGGGTTCGACCCCTGCCGGGCCGGCAACATTGTTTCTTGGAGATTAATCATGAAATATTTTCTATGGTCATTCCCTCCCTTCCACTGATTCAAGAAGGGCAGTTGTCAGTTTCTGGTGAAAGAATGTGCACAATATTGGTTAACCGCTTAGAGGACTAAGCCTGCCCAATAAATGTGTGATTAGGTAACCTGACATCGCCAGACAATAATACTTCAAGATATCCGTACCTCGACATATCAGATTTGCAGAACTGAGGGAAAAATAATTTGAACAACCACATTTAACAAAAATATATATGGAACTGGACTCTTGAAGTTAGAGATATATTGAAAGTATTGTGGAAAAGAGGAGCAATTGCTCCTAAGGAGCAATTTCTCCTCTTTTCCACAATATTTTTTTATCTGTTGTTAGATTTTCATGTTTAGGCAGGGACCAGATTTTCACTTCGAGATTGGGGGTGGTCGGGTGGTGCGAAGGTGCTGTGTATCTTACATCACTGGGGCGTCCAACTGATATTGGCTTACAGTTGGGCAAGGCCTGCTATCCTTGTAGTGGGTAAGGGTAGAGGGGGAATGTTTTTATTTCTTCTGTTTCTTCACTTTCATTACCGTTCCTCTTTCTTCCCTGTCCCTCTCTTTCATCTCCTCTACTCTCTCTTCTATCTCTTTCCTCCCTTTCTCTGGGAGACGACACAAAATGACCCTCAAGGGTTGACGTGTCGTTAAACCCCAACACAAGCAAGTTCACTTCGAGATAAGCGGTTATTCGAGATAAGCGAGGTCGAGATAATGAGAGTCAATGTACTTAATGACAAACAGTGCAGATCCAGATCAGTTGACTTCTGGAGCCAACTGATCTGGATCTACACTGTTTGCAAAGGCAGGGTATATACGGGTTCAGCAGGACAAGGGTTAAGTTGTAAACAGACTAAAATACATTTAGCTTCCATATTTACACTGGGACTGGTGGGGTGGTCGGGTGGTGCGAAGGTGTCGTGTATCTTATGTCACCGGGGCGTCCAACTGATATTGGCTTACAGTTGGGCAAGGCCTGCTATCCTTGTAGCAGGTAAGGTTAGAGGGGGAATGTTTTTATTTCTTCTGTTTCTTCACTTTCATTCCTGTTCCTCTTTCTTCCCTGTTCCTCTCTTTCATCTCTTCGACTAACTCTTCTATCACTCTTCTCCCTTTCTCTGGGAGATGACACAAAATGACCCACAAGGGTTGACGTGTCGTTAAACCCCAACACAATCAAAAACACTGGGACTGGCAGGCCTGAGTATACAGGCTCAGATCCCATTGCCCCTAAAGGAGTAGTTTTATCAAGATTTGTAATGTTTGCCATTCTATCATAAAAGATTAGATCTCTGAAAGAGCTCACCTCAGCTCAAAGCTAGATTCCTAATTATGTACTTAAATGGGCTTTTACCACAATGGAAGCTGTGGGTGGAGGTTAGGATCCCATACAGCTAGCTCAATAAGCCCCCCAATAATTCATTACTGACCATTCCTGAAGGCAGTACTTTCATTGTGGTACTTTTTGTTAAATTTTCTGTTGTGTAAATCAGTCAATTCAAATTTTAACATAGCCGGGCAACAGAGTCACATACTGGGGCTATGCCTTTCTGTAGTATTTCACTTACAAATGTTTTTCTTTTAACAATTATGTAATGCCATCAGTTCTGGAAAGGGCTGACAACTCTGCTTGCCATTTGTTCTTTTTGTGGCTGTTTAATTGTATTTGTCTATCTTACCCTTTGTTGTTGGATCTGATTGTATCAGTTCCTGAGTTCACTTTTTTACTTTTCTCAGTTTTAGGATAAGTATGGTGAGGGCTTTGAATATCCAAATATTTATGGTTAATTATAATACAGTATATATGTACAGATGAAAATGTATGTTTGCATGTATGTGCTTGTGTTAACACACACTTGCATAATCATGCATACACACACACACACACACACACACACACACACACACACACACACACACACACACACACACACACACACACACACACACACACACAATGAAATATGAAGCCTTATTTTCTCAAAAAATGAAAAAAAAAAAAAAAAAAAATAAGAATGGATCTGCTGCAGTTGGTAAAACAATGAATGTCAGCTGATATTTTGAATTTAAGGTTAAATTTTCTGGGAGATCCATTTGAGCCATACCGGGAAAGTATTTTATGGCATATGCATTAAATAATAAACATCACATAAAGAGTGTCAGGTGAAAAGGAGACTTCAGGGCATATGTGAATTTCCATGTCAGCCAGCAAAGTCACTGTGTCTGATCCTAACCTTTGTTATATGTCAATATCTCAGACTAGTGTTCCTTTTTAAAATGGATTTAGAGTTTATATAATAGAAAAAACAACAACAAAAAAAAAACAAAGGCATACATTCTTTCATACATTGTTGTTACATTCATTGATACAATAGCTGGTAGCTGCTGATCCTATATTATGCTTGTCTAGTCCTTGATTCCTGTGAGTGGAACCTTTTGCAGTTTAATTGATTTAGGAAAGGCCTTCTTAATGATCTTTTCTTTTCTGTGTCATTTTCTATTCCAATCTGATTTCAAATATCTAAGTTAACCCTTAGCTTGCTGAGAAATAAATGAAACAGGCCTGTAAGAGGGGTACTCGAGAAGTCATTACTCCCTTAATTTTGCCTCCATTTACCTGGAATTTTCACATATAATTTGCCGATCGTAGATGGCCATTTTACCAGCAAGAAGATGGTCATGTGACTATATAGAAAGTCACGTGACAGTCACGTAAACTGGGAACTGTTTAAGACACTTAAAAAAAAAAAAAAAAAGTTACAAGAGACCAGCGCCTACTGTGTACTATTGCGAATGAAACGAGTGACATACATAGGCTCTTCTGTTATTCCTACTTCTTCCTCGCTGGAAATGATTTAGGTGTTATGGGCTTTTTCTCCAGGAAATCGTGATCAATCTGTTGAAGTGAGTGCTGAAATTAATGGCAGCTTCAGATTCGGTATTCCTGGTCTTTATTAGTGTGGGTAAAATCCAGAACCCAACTATCTAATAAAAAGTAAAAGTGGCATGTTTGTATGAAAGTAGGTTCACTCCTGTATGAGAACACTTGCTCTGAATGGTTGCATGTGGTGTATAGTAAGTATGACAGGCTTTAGAGTTGGCAGACCCCTCCTGGCCTACAGCAGTGTAAAAGTTAAGTCACCTCAGTCTGCAGAAATTCACATTTGGGTACATTTAAAGATTGTCCTGCTCTTCTTTAGAAACTGGGTGTTACAAATGAATGAGACATCCTGTAGGTGTTGTGTACCCCTGCCCCATAGCCATATACATGTCAAAATTAATAATAGAAAATAAAGGCTTGAAGACATTTTCTTGAAACTTGGCTTTGATGTTTATGGAATAATGGCTTCTCTTAAGTACCAGAAATATTCACTTTGAGATACACGTAGCCCTGCCCTTATGCTATACACATGTCAAAAAGAATATGTATATCAGGGAATATCAGAATCTATATATAAGAAATGTAAGCAAAAATCATTTTCAGTCAGCCTTTAAAACTGCTTTGTTGAAACTTGCCTTGAAAAATGGATTCATGGCATTTACAGAAATGTAATGGCTCTTTCACTCAAGTGAGGGAGATGAGGCCCATGGGCCTCTTGTTTAACCCATTGTATACAAAATAGTTTCTCCCACACTATATATTGGAAGAGTCCAATTTCAATTTTAGGTATGTCCAGCTATGAGATTTACATATTCCTAGAGAAAAATGGCTAAACTATTTGAAAACAGTGGAGACGCTGATCAGACGCTGCGGCATCTGGGTCTGCACTGTTTGCCAATTACCCTTTTACGGGTCTCCGGACTACAATGAGAAGTTTATATAATTCATGCAGCATACGATCAGTGACTGGAAAATGGCTGGTTTATTCCACAACCCAAATGGTATTCTGTGAAATTACAAATTCTTTCCTTTTAGGGTAGACCCCTTTTCAGAAATTCAGAAATAATTTTGATAGTTATCTCTCTCGGAAGTGTGTCCATTACACCTTTGAACACATCTTTTTATGATCGACACAGTCTTTTGTGGAGAATGCATGAAATCATTAAAAACATCATATCATATATCATAATCGGATTTTTGATTAACATGCAGGTACAGTGGCAACTTCCACATCAGTGGGCCCCCTTCCAGATAGCTGGCTTGCTGCACACATGGCAGATCTCACACCAGATCTCCAGGTACGTCTATCATGAGTGTTGATAGCCGAGAGCTTCCACTCTCTGCAATCCCTCTCTGTCAGCTGCTTCCATGTCATTTTGGGCCTCCCAGGCCCAAGCTTTCCATCAACCTGTATGTCAAAGGCTGTCTTGACTGCACCATTGGAGCATTCCACATGTCCATACCATCGGAGTCTTCTCTCCTTCAGAATGAGGTCCAGATCCTCAATGCCAAGCTGCACAAGTAGCTCATTGGACCTGGTGGTGACAATGTCTTGTGGCCTGACATTGCAGATCTGTCTGATCATTGCCCTGTCATTTCGCTACAGACGCTGGAGGTTCGGCTTTGTCAATGGCCAAGTTTCGCTGGCATGGAGCATTGCGCTCCGCACACAAGAGCTGTACACATGGCAACGTGTTTTGAAAGAGAGGTGGCGTGAAGAGAGGACTGGTAACAGATCCTTGAACTTCTTCCAGGCGGTTTTCACACATGTTGTGGTTGAAAGTTCACAGCCACCTGCTGCTGAGAGCATGTCTCCTAGGTAGCAAAAGGAAGCTACCACCTCAAGCTTGTCAGGTCCGACCTGGATATCCTTCTGTGGTCTGCCATCCAAGGGGCATGCAGTTCCCTGGCACCATGTACATCTGTAGTCAGGGTCCTTTTTCAAGCGCTTGAGCCCACTGCATTTCTTGTGCACCCAGTGCTTGCAGCCATTGCAGAAGATGCTGTTGCTGCCCACTCCAGTGCGACAGACAGCGCATGGAAACTCGCCTGTCAGAACTCTGCAGGAGGTCCAGTCCCGTACCGCAGATCATGATCTTTGTCTTTCCTGCATTTACTCTCAGTCCTTTCTTCTCCATTGCTTCTTTCCAAGTCAAGAGCCTCCTGATACATTCCTCAAGCGATTCAGCGATGATAACAAGGTCATCGGCATAGAGGTCCTCCCAGGGGACCCCAGAGCGGAACTCTCATGATAAGGCTTCAAGCACAATGATGAAGAGCAGCGGGCTGAGTACTGATCCTTGGTGAACACCACCTTCACTTCAAACTCTTCACTGTACCTCTCACCAACACAGACACGGCTCCGTGCATTTGCATACATCCCCTGCACCAGTCGCACAATTCACTCCTCCACACCAAGTTTTCTCAGCACCCACCAGATGACCTTCCGAGGTACTCGATCAAACGCCTTCTCCAGGTCTACGAAAGCCATGTAGAGTCTCTTATTGGCAGCTAGATACTTCTCTTGCAGCTGCCTGACAACAAAGATTGCGTCTGTAGTGCCTCTGCCTGGGACGAAGCCAAACTGGGAATCGTCGATTGACACCAACTGTCTGATTAGGCCGTCCACAATCCTCTCCAGGATTTTCATAACCTGCTCTGTCAGCTTGAGACCGCGGTAGTTGCCCCTTTCCAATGTGTCCCCTTTTCCCTTGTAGCGGGCCTTCCACTGGTGGTTGATATGACAGGTGGTCTGGGTCCCAGTCAAACTCAGAAGCCTTTGGTAGTGCTCTAGCCAGGCCTTCTGCTTTGAGTCTTCGCTCATTGACATCTCTCCTGCATCATTCTTCACAGGTTTGTCACCAACAATATCAGTGTTCTCTCTTCTAAACTGGTTAGCAAGACGGTAGACTTCTGAAGACTTGGGGTCAATATTCTCGTAGACCTTCTTGTCAGCTTCTTGACGAGCATGGTGCACTGCATGTCTGGCATTTTGTTTGGCTGCATCGTATGATGCCCTAGTGCCTTTACCAGCCTTCCAGGCTTTGAAAGCTGTCCGCTTGGCAGCAATGGCCTTTTCCACGTGTTCATTCCACCACCAAGTTTCACGACGCCAACGGTGTGGCCGAGTTGTGCCATCTACCTCCTCAGTTGTCTTGAGCAGTCCAGTCTTGATGTTGTTCCAGATATCCTCAGTGGCCCCATCAGCTACACCTGCAGATGTGCTCACATGCAAGTTGAAGACCTCCTGGAAATGATTGCTTGTCTGAGGGTCTTTAAGCTTCCAAACTTTGAGGGGAGGGGTGAACTTGCGCTTGGATTTTGGAGGCACATCAATCCTCATGTCACATACAAGAAGCTGATGTTGCAGAGCTACTTCCTCACCAGGGATCACTTTTACATCTGTGACAAGTTTGCACATGGTCCTACGGAAAAGGATAAAGTCTATCTGCGTGGCTATGTTTCCAGACTTGTATGTGATGAGATGGCTGTCATGTTTCTTGAAACGTGTTCCCAAGAAGCAGGTCAAATGCTAGGGCGTATTCTAGGATTCTCTCACCCTCAACATCTGGTTTCGGCCTGCCATACCCCATCCCACTATGCACTTCCCTGTATCCAGTGCCTGCACAGCCAACATGGCCATTCCAATCTCCACATGGGATCAGAAATTCTGATGCTGGGATCCTGGCAGTCACAGCATGCAGCTGATCAAAGAACAGGTCCTTAACCTCATCACTTAGACCACTCTGTGGGGCATACACAGACAGAAAGGTAACCACACGCTGGCGGACTATGAGTTTCACTAAAATAATTCTGTCGGAGACTCTGAACCTCAAAAACTTTCTCTATCCACTCTTCTGCCACAAACACTCCTACACCAGCAGTGCCTTTGTTGTTTCCTGACCAGTAGAGCTTGTACCTGGTGTCCTTGCCCTTGATTGTGCGGCAGCTGCCACCATGGTATCTGGTCTCCTGAATGCAGCAGACATCCACTTTCCTGCGGGATAGTGTTTCCACTACCTCGCAAACTCTTCCTCTCAGGGTGTTCACATTGAGTATTCCCACCCTGAATTTCCTCAGGTGCTTGCTGGATTCGCCACAATGGCCCGACCCTGCCTCCCACACCTGACAGGAGGCCAAGCCGGAGACGTTACCAACAGAACTTTGATGTCTGTTGGCACCGCCTAACTCTGAATCTATTTTTCTTCTTGCCATGTAAGATTTTGGAACAATTGTTTTTTTTTTACGGGATCGCCTGTCCTAGCTGACATCCCAACTCACTTCTTTTACGGCATCTGAGTATGCACGCCGTTCCCGCACTCGGGCAGTGTGCTTTGCCGTTGCATGAAATCATTAAAAACAGTATGTATATACTAAAAAAAATCTGTGAAAATAAAAACCTGGGAAAAATATCAACAATACATTATCTACATTCTTGAAACAAGCAGTATAATTTTATTTTATTCTTTTTTATACATCAATTTTGCCATCTGCATGTTGTTGCTATAGAACATAAGAAAAATATTAACCCTTAAAGCACTAAGCAAATTTTTAACAGACAGCATTCAAAGATTATTTTGTAATTTTTCAGAGAAACGAAACTTGACATTTCAGACCATTCGCATGAAATAACAAGCCTTATTTCTCTGAAAAAAAGAAAAAAAAAAATGTTTCAAAGTGTGATCTGCTATATTGTGAGTAGTGCTTTTAGGGTTAACATTTTACATGCCTTGTTTAACTAGAAGTTGTAAGTTGACTATATTGGTACACTTCATTTTAGAAGATGATTTAAATAGAATGTCAAGTCATGCTTTCTGGAAAAGTAAGTAAATTATTACTTTTTTGACATCTGCTGATTTTGCTCTGGGCGCACTAAAGTTTAAAAAAACTGTGAGACACCATTAGTAGCATATTTACTGTATTTACCCTAAGTATTTGGACACCTCAACTCCTTACCATACTTGTTCTAAGATTTGAACAAGTATAAAGTTGCTGGATGAGTGACAAACAGTGTAGACCCTGATGAGACGTTGCATTTTGCAACGTCTCATCTCGGTCTATGCTGTTTGCACAGGCCTGTCTGTCGGAATATATATGGTAAATACGGTACCAATCACAACTGCACCAAATAACATTTTTTTCTTTTATTTTTCAGTATAAATTAAGGCTTGTTGAGATAGAGGACCCTTAGTAACATTGACTGAATACATATTTATAATTCATAATACCCCACCGGCATACAAAGTATGCTGAGATGTATATAGTTTTTGTCTTTTCGTTTGTCTGTTTGTCCTTTAGTCTATTTATTCATTTGTATGTTAGTTTGTCCTTCCCTTAGTTAACACTTCTGTCAAAGTTTTGCGTTGAATCTTTTATTTCCAAACTAAAAGATGGATTTGATTTATATTTGGTATGATGATAGTAGATTGATGATAGATGT
Organism: Anodontia alba; assembly: GCA_964016985.1. Taxonomy (NCBI): domain Eukaryota; kingdom Metazoa; phylum Mollusca; class Bivalvia; order Lucinida; family Lucinidae; genus Anodontia; species Anodontia alba. The sequence goes on from OZ024823.1 coordinate 79,635,324, forward strand.
TGGTCTAAACATTTTTTAACAACTGTCCCCATCCTACCTGTGACCTCAGGCTCAAGGTCACAGACTTAGAACTTTAGGCAATTTTAGCAAGCTTGAGTTTTGTTTAAGAATCTACTTTAACCTATTTTAACTTAAACTTGGAAACAACTTACACAGATAATTGGTCAGGCTTGGCTCAACCTTGTGATTTAGACTTGTGGGTCATGAAGTGAAGGTCAGCATGACCTATATTTCATGGTCCAGTGATTTTTGTCTCATATCTTGGAGTCTACTTTGTCCAGTGAATTTGTCATATATCTTATAGTCTATTTCATGTAGATTATTTGATGGATTAACATCATAGTTGGTATAATGGATTAATGTGCTACCTCAGATTGACCTCTCAAGTATATGTAGGTCAGTGACCTATATTTTATGATCCAGTATTTTGCTTCATACCTTGAAGACTATTTAATTGAGAAATGTTGTACTTAAGGATAATAGGTCAGTGTCACTCAAAGCTTGACCTTGTAAACAATATGTGGGTCAGTGACCCATATTTCATGGTCCTTTGATTTTGCCTTATATCATTGTCATTGACTTGAAAATATTTTTATAATTAAGAAATGGTGATGAAAGAGGGTATTCATGGCCCACTGGGCACTTGCTCTAGTTTTGAGCTGCATCTTATGTAATTAAGGATGTTGTTTCATTCAGATAAAACTAGTTGTGACAATGTCATCTGCTATAGTTTTGCTTGGCACTTTCAGGGTAAGAGTATATTGTTAGCTTTGGAGATGATATTCAGTTGTCAAATTTCAGATGTTCTCACATGACAAATTTAACTCAACACTTCGCATGCTACATTTAAATATATGCTGACATTTTAACCCTTGTCATGCTGAATAAATTAAGATGCCACATCCACTTCTAATTTTCAGCCAATCAGATTCCTTGATCCAGATTGTTGCTATAAATTCACATTCTTTAAGGCAAACAGTGCAGATCCAGTTCAGTTGGCTTCTTCAGAAGCGATCTGTATCTACACTGTTTGCAAAGGGAGGGTATATTCGAGTTCAGCAGGACAAGGGTTAAACTCAACTGGCTGAATTAAAACATTACATGTTGTTTAAAGTATGTTTACCTTAATTGTCCACTCTCTTTGCAAATTCAGCAGACGACAAATTAATAATTTCCTTTTTTTCCCAGAAAACAGGATTTGACATGTCATATCCTGTTTTCTGAAAAAAAAAAAAAAAAAAAAAAGATAAAAATATTTCAAAATGTGGTCTGCTAAAAATTTTACTCATAGTGCTAAACACATTAACTATAATGTGCTAAAATCTAATATTTCTTACTTTTCACTCAGAATAGGATGCTGTCTTTTACTTAAATCAAATAATTTTTTTAGACAAATTAGGTGGCACAATCCTATTTGTTGCCTAAGGCATGCTAAAGGTTGAAAATGATATCCCTGATGTTCTATTTTTATCATGAAATGAAGACATTTATGTAACAAATAGAACATGTACATTGACTGACATACATTAGAAATAGGTTTGTTTAGATAGTCTTGGATTTCGCAAAGCCTGCTATTAGTTACTTTGTGTTCATCTGGACTCTGCCTGAGCAAATAGTGTAGACCCAGACCAGACTGCAGATGGGCATTTTTGGAGCAGTTTGATCTGGTTGCCATTTCGCCAACAGTTTTAGACCCATTTATGGGACATTAATACTTCCATACAGACAAATTGACTTAACCCTTAAAAAGCCAATCAGAACTGCAGCAGACTGGTTTTCTTAAAAAAAAAAAAAAAAAAAAAATTCTGCTCAGAACAGTGGCTCGAAAGATTAAAATGTACATTTTTTCTGCTCAGAACAGTGACATTTTGGAAGATTAAAATAATAATGCACTTTTCTGTTCACAACAGTGACAAGGAAGATTGTGATGTACGTCTTAATCTGCTCAGAACAGTGGCCAGAAAGATCACTGCTCAGAACAGTGATGAAGAAGATATAAGATTAAGATGTACGCTTTTCTGCTCAGAACACTTTTCTGTCTCCAGACTAAAATGGATGAAATGATAAAGCATTGATATTTGTTTCTTAATTCTCCAGGAAAAACATAGCATATTTACCCTGAATAGGTGTTTGAATACCTTAACTGTTTACCACCCCTGTTCTTAAAATTTGATCAGTTCCATTTTACAACCTGTTCTTGTAATCTAAACAATGAATGGATGAGTTAAACAGCTGTTGGATAAGTGACAAATAATAATGCTGGCTGAGATCATTCCCACAGAATGTGGCGTCTGATATTGGTCTGCACTGTTTGCTCAGACATGTCTCTCCGAATACGGTACTTATGGTTAACCATTGTCATGCAGAATAAATTAAGATGCCATGCCCACTTCTGATTTTTAGCCAATTAGATTACTTAATCCAGATTGTTGATATAAATTCTCATACTGAATGACAAACAGTGCAGATCCAGATCAGTTGGCCTGGATCTACACTGTTTGCAAAGGCAGGGTATATCCAGGTTCAGCTGGACAAGGGTTAATATATGTAATGGTTACTTGTTGATGTGCTTCTAATGAATATCCACAGTTTGTGCTGTTAGGGAGAAATAGGAAAATATTAATTATCAGGAGACCGTAATAATTCTAAACATTGGGATAGACAGGCCTTAGCAAACAGTTTATATCGCAGAATATGGCACTATTTTAGACACATCAACAGGTAGTACAATAGACGTTCAAATTTTTGGACAAGTATGGTAAGGAGTTAAGGTGTCCCAATAATTAGGGTTATTACGGTAACCTAATCTACAGCTATAAGACTACAATTATGCAAGCTGATTGAGATCTGTATTGTGTTTCTTGGCTTAGTTTATCTTGATATTTCTAGGAGGATTTCTGTTCAGGGCAGACAGATTGTTGATCTCTACATTGCTTATTCAAATAATCCAAAATTTAGAAGTACAAAATCCATGATGAACCTTTAAAGTGCCAATCACAACTGCAACAGACAACATTTTGAAATATTTTTTTATTTTATTCTTTAGAGAAAATAAGACTTGACATTGCAAGTGAATTGTCTACTAGACAATTCACTTGAAATACCAAGCCTTATTGTCTCTGAAAAGTAATAGAATTAAATTTAGAATGTTGTCTGCTGCAGTAGTGAATGGCTCTTTAATAATGGTTAAAAATAAGGATTGCTGTAATGATTTCAGGTCAAGGTTTCGCAAAAAATTCTGTTTGCGCTCTGGAGGCAAATTCAGCAGACGACAAATAAGTGATTTTTTTATATTTCTTATAAAATTACATGAATCTATTAAATGACTGGAGGTCATGTCCTGTTTTCTGGAAAAATGAGGAAACTGTTTTCTTCATTAACGCTTGGCATGCTGGGTAAAATTTTCAGCAGACAACATTCTGAAATATTTTTCTTATTTTTCCCAGAAAACAGGCTGTGGCATTTCATGTAAATTGTATCCAATGAAGACAGTCTTCATGAAATGTCATAGTCTGTTTTTTTGGGGGATCATCAGTTTGACGTCTGCTGAATTTGCCATAGAGTGGTAAGTGTTTATTTTAGCATCCTCCTCTGAAGCCCCTGATAGCCAATTTTGCTCAAATTTCATATGGAGCCTCCTTAGGTTGTGGGAACGAAAGGTTGCTAAAATGGTCCGGGTCCGTTGACCAAGATGGCCGCCATGCCCATATATGGTAAAAACCTTTAAAAATCTTCTTCTCCAGAACCGAGGATGCCTTGGGGCTGAATCTTTGCATAAATCATTTGGGACATTTGCTTCCCTATGCATTTGTATGGGAAAAAACATTTAAAATTCTTCTTCTCCAAAACCGAGGATGCCTTGTGGCTGAATCTTTGCATGTATCATCAGGAACGGGAGGTCTACCAAAGTTGCTAAAATAATGGTCATACATTGACATTTGGCCTTTTTACGGTAAGGTCAATTTTGCTTCCTTATGCATTTGTATGGGAAAACTGTTCAGAATTTCAAATGACCTCCTCTGGAGCCTCGGGCTAATTTTGCTCAAAATGTTCAGAATTTCAAACGACTTCTCCTTTGGAGCCTCTGGGCCAATGTTGCTCAGATTTCATTTGGAACCTCCCTGGGGCAGGGAAATGAAAGATTGCTAAAATGGTTGTGGTCCATTGACCAAGATGGCTGCCATGCCCATATATGGTAAAAACTTTTAAAAAATCTTCTCCAGAACCGAGGATGCCTTATGGCTGAATCTTTGCATAGATCATCGGGGACGGGAGGTCTTCCAAAGTTGCTAAAATAATTTTTATACATTGACATTTGACCTTTTTATGGCGAGGTCAAGTTTGCTTCCGTATGCATTTGTATGGGTCCCATACATTTATATGGAAAAAATGTTGATAATTTCAAATGACTTCTCCTCTGAAGCCTCTGGGCTAGTGTTGCTCAAATTTCATGCGGAGCCTCTTTGGGCAGGAGAATGAAAGATTGCTAAAATGGGCATGGTCCATTGATCAAAATGGCTGCAATGCCCATATATGGTAAAAGCCTTTAAATACTTTCTTCTCCAGAACCAAATAAGCCCTGGGCCTTAATCTTTGCACAAATTATGGGGGACAGTAGATCTACCAAAATTGCTAAAATGATGGTTCTATGTTGACATTTGACCTTTTTACCGCCAAGGTCAAATTTGCTTCCCCATGCATTTGTATGGGCCATATACATTTATATTGAAAGTATCGAAGTGACTTGCAGATCAACAGTAGCTAAAATTGTTCTGACTGGAAATCTAAGATGGCCGTCATCTTGTTTATATTTATTATATTTCCCTGCCACTGTGCTGTTTACATGTATAAAATCATGATTCTTTAGAAACCACATAGCCAATTTCCACCAAATTTCACATTGATCCTACTGTTGAAATGTGATTGATAGTTTATTCAAATGATCATGCTCCATTAACTGTCAGGCCCATATCTTCTTCTTCAAAACTAAGAACTGCTCAAATGATGATCTTTTCATTAGTTGCGATGATAGGATTGGAAAAATGTTGCATAACATCTGCATATCTGCAGTGGCTATGTCACTCAGGTAAGCGAGCCGTGGCCCATGGGCCTCTTGTTTTTATACGCCTGTTTGAAAAACGGGACGTATTATGTTACGGGGTATGGCGTCCCTCCGTAAACTTTTTCGTTTCCGGCTAACTCCTCCTACAGTTTACATCCGATCAAGCTGAAACTTGGTATATAGTTAGATCATGATGTGGCGCAGTGCATATTGTTTCGGGGTTACAGTCCACCAAATGTTTGCAGAGTTATGCCCCTTTGAAAATTCCTGTAAACTTTTCATTTCCGGTTTAACTCCTCCTACATTTTACATCCGATCATGCTGAAACTTCATGTATAGTTAGACCATGATGTGGAGCAGCGCATATTGTTTCGAGGTTAAAGTCCACCAAATATTAGCAGAGTTACGCCCCTTTGAAAATTTCAGTAGACTTTTCGTTTCCGGCTAACTCCTCCTACAGTTTACATCCGATCAAGCTGAAACTTGATATATAGTTAGACCATGATGTGGCAGAGCGCATATTGTTTCGAGGTTACAGTCCACCAAATGTTTGCAGAGTTATGGCCCTTTGAAAATTTCTGTAAACTTTTCATTTCCGGTTAACTCCTCCTACATTTTACATCCAATCAAGCTGAAACTTCATATATAGTTAGACCATGATGTGGAGCAGCACATATTGTTTCGAGGTTACAGTCCACCAAATATTAGCAGAGTTACGCCCCTTTGAAAATTTCAGTAGACTTTTCGTTTTCGGCTAACTCCTCCTACAGTTTACATCCGATCAAGCTGAAACTTGATTTGTAGTTAGACCATGATGTGGAGCAGCGCATATTGTTTCAAGGTTACAGTCCACCAAATATTAGCAGAGTTATAATCCTTTGAAAATTTCTATTAATTTTTCGTTTCTGGCTAAATCCTCCGACAGTTTACATCCAATCAAGCTGAAGCTTCATGTGTAGTTAGACCATGATGTGGAGCAGCGCATATTGTTTCGAGGTTACAGTCCACCAGATATTAGCAGAGTTACGCCCCTTTGAAAATTTCAGTAAACTTTTCGTTTCCGGCTAAATCCTCCTGCAGTTTTCATGCTATCAAGCTGAAACTTGATTTGTAGTTAGACCATGATGTGGAGCAGCGCATATTGTTTCAAGGGTACAGTCCACCAAATATTAGCAGAGTTAAACCCCTTTGAAAATTTCTATTAATTTTTTTGTTTTCGGCTAAATCCTCCTACAGTTTACATCTGATCAAGCTGAAACTTCATAAATAGTTACACGATGATGTGGAGCAGCACATATTATTTCGAGGTTACAGTGCACCAAATATTTGCAGATTTATGCCCCTTTGTAAGTTTTTGTAAACTTTTCGCAGCATGTTGTTTAGAGGTAATAGTGTGCAAATTTTATTATATAATAGGTATATTTTTTGCAAATAACCAAAGTTTTGGTCATATGGGCAAGATATTGATTTTTTTTTTTTTAACATTTTCTTTTATTAGACTTGCAAGGAAAGGCTGTCATTATTAAATCTTTATAAATACATAATTCTTTTTGATTTGGCTCCCTTGAAGAACAAAAATAAAATCAGTATTAAACAAGTTAAAGGTTTATAAAAAAATTTCTTGCAGCATTTTTTTTTTTTTTGGTTGTTTATTTTTGTTTTGTTATTGTTTGGTCCGATATTGAAGTATAGGAAAAACAAATCAGCTCATATAAGCTTATAATATAGCCATGCTTCTGTGGTGTGTCTCCGTCAGAAAGCACTTCTCCCTAGAAGCAGCAAACTTCTCCCTATTTTCCCAGGAGGGAGAAGTCATTTCTCCCTTAATTTCTGGGCCAGCTTGGACCTTTAGGTTACAGTTCACTAAATATCAGCAGAGATATGCCCCAATGAAATTTAAAAAAATTTTTTTTTTTTTTGTTATTCCACTTACAGTTTATATCTGGAGCATTGAATTATACAGGAGCCAGTTTATGTGCTACATCTTATTACTTGCCACGGGCGTATAATGCCCCGCTTGGCGGAGCTCTTGTTGATTTTTAGAGAAAGTAAGGTTTGATGTTTCATATGTATCTGCCTAAAGGCTTGACAATCCATATGAATTGTCTGCCAAGCAGACAGTTTGCCTTATTTTCTCTGAAAATACTGTCTTAAGAAACAAAGCCAAAAAAAAAAAAAAAAGAAAATGTCTGCTGGAGTCTTGATTGGCCTTTTCAGGGTTAAAATGTCTGTCTGCTAATACATTTTATTGCACCTGTCAAATAAGTGCAATACTGGCAGCTGGTTTTCTGTTCCTCTGTCTGTTTGTCCGTTAGCATTTGCATCAACCCTTGAGTTCAAGTCCATTTCTGAGTAAGTGTAACACACAATCTTTTAACCTAGGTCCACTTGAACTGTAATGTTGGACAAGACTAAATAAAATAAAGATATTGATGGGATGCAAATTACCAAAATTAAGTTTTCTTTCTCTGCCAGGCTCCTTAGCACTTTCTGTAGGATGTCAGACTGCCAATCAATGGGTCACAAGTTTGAATCCCAGCTTGCCACATATTTTAGCTGACTGGCTCAACATGACTTAAACAGTGTTGACTGGGCTGTAAAACTCAAAATTAAGTCAAATAAAATTTCTCTCTCTTTTTTTTCAGGTTGTAAATTTGTAATATAGCAATAAAATATGGATCAAATGGATATAGATGATTCTCCTCACCCACTGGCTCCCAGCAACAGAGGTGGTACGAAAATATCCAGGTATGTTGATAATATACTCTGAAAAAAAACGCACAAAAAATGGGACTCTATAGTCAGTAGCATCCAGGGTTCGCAAGCTCGAATCTAGCTCAGCCACATGATAGGAAATTGATTGTGAAATGATTTCTATCATTCCTCCCTTCCGCTGATTCAAGTAGGGCAGTTGTCAGTTACTGGCAAAAGTATGTGGCATCTGAACTGTGTCTACAGTGTTTACAGAAAGCATTCTGAAAGATAATTAGGCCTGAGCAAACAGTGTAGATCTGGATGAGACACAGCAGAATGTGGTGCCTCATAAGGGTCTACATTGTCTGCCAGTTTTTAGAAATGTATAGACACAACAACAGGTTGTACAGTGTACTTGTTCAGTTTTTAGAGCAAGTATGGTAAGAAGTTAAGGTGTCCGAATATTTAGGGTAAATGCGGTGCTTTGTTTGCTCTGATGTGTCTATTCGAATATTTATGTTAAATATTCATAGATTCCAGATAAGAGGGGTATCCAGAGAAACATAATTTTCCTTTCTTATAAAAGTTTCGTGTAGGTACTCATTAGCCCTTAAAATGCCAAGAAAACCTGCATCTGAAAATGTCATCTGTTTATGTCGTCTGCTGAATACTCTTGCAGATTTTTCAAACCTATTTTTGCATACAGGCAAGCAGTGTGGACCTTGATCAGACTGCTCCTCTAGGAGCAGTCTGATCTGGGTCCACACTGTTTGCAAAAATGACTTTTAAAATCACAAGCAGATGACAAAGCAGACGACATTGTTGTGATTGGCAGTTTAAGGGTTAGAATTACTTCAGCAGTTTTCATGGAGACATAGGGCAGATATGAAGTATGAATTCGTACATTTTGGTAGAAGAGTGTCCTTGAGGTATACATGTGCAGGCCTCGGTGGCTCAGTTGGATGCGTGTCCGACTGGTGATCAGAAGGTTGCAGGTTCGACCTCTGCGAAGTAAGCAACATTCTTTTGTGAAGGTTTGATCATGAAATATTTACTACTATCATTCTTCCTCTTCAGCTAGTTGTCAGTGTCTGGTAAAAGAATGTGCACAATACTGGGTAACCGCTTAGAGGACTAAGCCTGCCCAGTAAAAGTGTGGTTAGGTAAAATGACCATGCTCGACATGACTCCATTGGGTTGACTGGGCAGTAAAACCTCAACACAAACAGCACAAAGAAAAATACATGTGCAGGCTTAGGTGAATCAAAAAGATGGCTTTTTTAGGTTTTTAAAATTATGTGTCTTCATTTCCCAGTCTGTTTTATGATTGATACTTGTACATACCCCAAATACTGGACTTCTTACCTCCTTATCTTACAGGTCCTTAAAATCCATTTTGCTATATGTGGATATGTCTGAAATACTGCTGGATGAGTGACAAACAATGTAGATCCTGATCAGATGCCCCATTTTGTGGCGTCCTGTTTAGGATCTGAACTATTTGCTCAGGCCTGTGTGTCCCAGTACTAAGGGTTAATATGGTAATATGTCTTTATTAGAAAGAATATTCATATCTCCAGAGAAGGCAATTTTTTCTGCCTAAAAGCACCAATAATTTTCTTTTTTCTCCACAAAAACCTATATTGTGGTACTCATTAGAAGCAACTCATCAAGGTGCTTCTAATGAGTACCCACAACATAGGTTTTCGTGGAGAAATAAGAAAAATATTTATCTGGATACTTTATCATCTGGAGATACAATAGTTTTAGAAAGAATCCTTTCATGGGACTGATAGCTACAGGATCAAGAAACTAGATTCTGCTTGGAATTATTACTGTAATTTAACCGTAATATTTGAGCCACTGTGTGAGAAAATGTACCTTCGTACATGTACTCGAGGATCCAGGGTTTCTAAAGGCAGACAGTGAAGATAGATCAGACTTTGCGGATGTGCAGGCTGATCTGATACGTCTGGGTGCACAGTGTCATATGTTTTACGGTACTTTTTTCGATGTTGCAGCTCATTTGGACCAGAGGAGGAATTAAGGAAGAGTATTTGATGATAATTGTAGGGTAATTTTCTCCAGTTCTCCATGAAACATATATTAGGTGGATATGTTAGAATGGCATATATGTTTTTTTAGGGAGAAAAAGAAGAAAAAATATCAAAAAATATCATCAGAATTTTTCCCTTCAGCAATTCATCTGATTCAGAATATTAGCATTGCATATATGTTTATAGGGAGAAATAGTAGAAAGAATATCCTAAAATATTATCAGATATTTTTCCCTTCAACAAGTCATCTTATTCAGAATGTTAGAACTGAGTATATGTTTTTTGGGAGAAATAGTAGGAAAAAAATATCCTAAAATATCAGAATTGTTCACTTCAACAAGTTATCTGATTCAGAATGTTAGAATTACAACAACAACGTTAAAATTTTGTTCCCAAAGATGTTGCCATTAAAATGAATTTGCTGTTGTACAGAATACTTAATGAGCAGGGTGATAGGTAAGAAAGGTCTTGTTTTGTTTTTATTTCCTCATAGAACATACATATGTACATTTCGGATATTTGTTAGAATCACCTCAGTGAGGCAATTCTGTTTCTCTAAAGTACCCAGATGAAAAAGTCGATGAAATTTCACCCAGATTTCACCAAAATTCTACTGAAATTCCAATGGAATTTCGTAGGAAAAATACTGTAAAATTTGGTCATAATACCAGCAGATTTTTTATGTAATATCACAGAAATATTACCGCAATTTCATTGAAATATCATCATAATTTCAGCAAAATTTCAGATAATTTCACCGTTATTATGACCAAATTTATCACTGTAATTAAACAAAATATCAGTGAAATTTCACTGATAATTCTATGATATTACAGTGAAATTTTGGAAAAATTATGACCAATTTTATCAAAGTAATTTCTACAAAATTTCAGTGAAATTCCACCAGACTTTTGATGAAATAATGGTAAAATTCCACTGGAATTTCATCAAATTAACAGTGAATAAATATGGTCATTTTATACATGTTTGCGAAGTAATTTCAGCATAGTTTATTTTTAAGAACACAGGTTTTGGGCCTTTTGTCTCATGATTTTTTAGCTCACCTGAGCTCTGCTCAGGATGAGCTATTGTGATTACTTTTTGTCCGTCGTCCGTCCATCCGTCTGTCCGTCCGTCCATCCATCCATCCATCTGTCCGTCTGTGTGTCCGTCCGTTAACATTTTCAAACGACTTCTCCTCTGAAGCCGCTGAGCCAATTTTGCTCAAATTTCATATGGAGCCTCCTTAGGGTGGGGTAACGAAAATTTTTTAAAATGGTCGCAGTCCGTTGACCAAGATGGCCGCCACGCCTATATATGGTAAAAACCTTTAAAAATCTTCTTCTCCAGAACCAAGAATGCCTTGGGGCTGAACCTTTGCAGGAATCATCGGGGACGGGAGATCTACCAAAATTGCTAAAAGAATTGTCGTACGTTGATGTTTGACCTTTTTACGGCAAGGTCAAGTTTGCTTCCCTATGCATTTGTATGGGAAAAACCTTTAAAAATCTTCTTCTCCAAAATCGAGCATGCCTTATGGCTGAATCTTTGCATATATCATCAGGAACGGGAGGGCTACCAAAATTGCTAAAATAATGGTCGTACATTGACATTTGACCTTTTTACGGTAAGGTCAATTTTGCTTCCTTATGCATTTGTATGGGAAAAATGTTCAGAATTTCAAACAACTTCTCCTCTGGAGCCTCTGGGCCAGTTTTGCTCAAATTTCATATGGAGCCTTCTTACATAGGGGGAACAAAAGATTGCTAAAATGGTCACGGTTCTTTGACCAAGATGGCCGCCATGCCCATATATGGTAAAAACCTTTAAAAATCTTCTTCTCTAGAACAAAGGATGCTTTGGGGCTGAATCTTTGCATAAATCATCGGGGACAGAGGGTCTACCAAAGTTGCTAAAATAATGGTCATACATTGACATTTGACCTTTTTACGGCAAGGTCAAGTTTGCTTCTTTATGCATTTGTATGTGAAAAAACATTTAAAAATCTTATTCTCCAAAACCGAGCATGGCTTTTGGCTGAATCTTTGCATATATCATATTGAATGGGCGGTCTCAAATTTCATGCGGAGCCTCCGTGGGCAGGAGAATGAAAGATTGCTAAAATGGGTATGGTCCATTGATCAAAATGGCTGCCATGCCCATATATGGTAAAAACCTTTAAAAATCTTCTTCTCCATAACCAAATAAGCCCTGGGTCCTAATCTTTGCAGAAATAATGGGGGACAGGAGATCTACCAAAATCGCTAATATGATGGTTCTATGTTGACATTTGACCTTTTTACCTCCAAGGTCAAATTTGCTTCCCCATTTGTATGGGCTATATACATTTATATTGAAAGTATCGAAGTGACTTGTAGATCAACAGTAGTTAAAATTGTTCTGATTGGAAATCTAAGATGGCCATCATCTGGTTTATATTTATAATATTTCCCTGCCACTGTGCTGTTTACATGTATAAAATCATGATTCTTCAGAAACCACATAGCCAATTTCCACCAAATTTCACATTGATCCTTCTGTTGAAATGTGATTGATAGTTTATTCAAATGATCATGCTCCATTGACTGTCAGGCCCATATATTCTTCTTCAAAACTAAGAACTGCTCAAATGATGATATTTTCATTAGTTGCGATGATAGGATTGGAAAAATGCATGTCTGCAGTGGCTATGTCACTCAGGTGAGCGAACCATGGCCCGTGGGCCTCTTGTTTTTCTTTTTTCTTTCTCTGGGATTTGAAACAAATGCGAAGTTATATCAACATTGATGCTTTCGCTAGGGTCCAACATACAAGTACAGGATTTCCAAAAAGATGGGATCGAATTTTAATAAGCGATAAGGACATTTTTTAAAACACATCTGAAAGAAGTATAGATCATCATGATTCTGTTTAACTTATGTTCTGCTTAATGAAGGGCAGACTGCCGGAAAAAAGTGGGACTTCCTAGATTTTCCTGTGGGACTTCCAAATCTGAGGGACAGGAAGTCTGGGACTTCCTGAGTCTGAAAGTTAATGGAAGCCCTGATTATTTCATTGAAATTTCACAGAACTTCCAGTGAAGTATCACTGAACTTATTTGTAATATTAACTTGTTCCCAAAAGGCTGTATATCTTTTAACCCTTGTCATGCTGAATAAATTAAGATGCCACACCCACTTCTATTTTTCAGCCAATCATTTTACTTGATCCAGATTGTCGATACAAATTCAAATACTGAATGTCAAACAGTGCAGATCCAGATCTGTTGGCTTCTTCAGAAGCCAACTGATCTGGATCTACACTGTTTGCCAAGGCAGGGCATATCCGGGATCACCAGGACTAGGGTTAATACTGGGCAAAAGATGGATATTAGATCATCCATAAAATGTCATGGGGAAATAAAACAAACTTAACAAACTCTTTTTCTCTGAATGGCTACATAATGAATTCCAACAGTGCAGTCTCTGTTTACATGCCATACTGTACCCCACCCATTTTAAATGACTATCAGTGTTTTAAAAAAAAAAAAAAATCAACAGCCCTTTACTTATGATGATGTTTGATGTATCTTCTTCAGTCAAATTTGTGTTAACTAGGGCCTGGCAGCATGCTTAAATGTTTAATCTTACACTAACTGAAATCATCAGAAACTGTTGACCTTTAAAAACCATGTGCTTTTGCAAACCTGTGTAACTGCCATCATATTGCTTCATTTCTGCCCTACAGTTTTCCTACAAAACCTTTTAAACTGTGGTCTCATTTGTACTCACTATAATATCAGCTAATGTTCTGTGATGTTTGCCATCTAGAAACTGCCTCAATTATTTTTTTCCAATAACTTCGAAAATCCCTCCATTATCTAGGCAGCCATTTTTTCCCCATCATGCATCTGAAGTGATGATGTCATCACTGATATTTCACTGAAATTTCACTGATATTTCAGTGAAATTTGATGAGGTTTCACTACAATGTATAACTTCTATTCTATTTTTAGTGGCAAAATGATTTAAGATGAAAAAATATATATATAACTTAACCCTTGTCATGCTGAATAAATTAAGATACCATGCCCACTCCTAATTGTCAGCCAATTAGTTTGCTTAATCAAGGTTGTTGATACAAATTCACATACTAAATGACAAACAGTGCAGATCCAGATCAGGTGAAGAAGCCAACTGATCTAGATCTACACTGTTTGCAAAGACAGGGTTTATCCGGGTTCAGCAGGACCAGGGTTAAGAAGATACACCCTGCATAGCATACAAAAAGCACTGACAGCAAATTTTTATATCATAGAAATTTTCCTTCCATGCATAATATCAATTTTGTATTTTCTTTTTCTTGAATAAGGCCAAAATATTGATGAAATTCTGTAAGCTGCTTTTAAACTAGTTTAAATGAAATTCCACGGAAATATCACTGGAGTAATATGAAATTTCAGTCAAACAACAGAATATCACTGATAGTTTGCTGTATCACCAAAATTTAAATGAAATTTTACTGAAATATCACTGGAATTTTATGAAACTTTGGTCAAACAGCAGAATATCACTGATATTTTGTTATATCACCAAAATTTGGGTGATTTTTCACTGAAATTTCAGTACCATTTTCACCTGGGTATTAAATACAATATTCTTGCATAATTTTGACTAATTGTTACCTCTTAAGCAAAGGTTTTGTGACAGTCAAATTGTCATTATAACAAATTTGTTGTTGTATCGAGTGTCCGTACAAGGAGGGTTGTCTGTATGTTTTTAGGGAGAAATAGTAGAAAAAATATCATAAAATATCATCAGAATTTTTCCCTTTAACATGATATCTGATTCAGATATTGTAACTCCTTCCTGTATTGTCCCAAATCTTGGACAAGTCCATTTGATTTGTGATGTGTCTGAAATACAGTTGACTCTCGTTATCTCGACCTCGCTTATCTCGACCTCGCTTATCTCAAATAACCGCTTATCTCGAAGTGAAAATCTGGTCCCTGCCTTAACATGAAAATCTAACAACAGGTAAAAAAATATTGTGGAAAAGAGGAGAAATTACTCCTCTTTTCCAATATATTTTCAATATATTCTAGCTTCAAGAGTCTAGTTACACATATATTTGTTAAATGTGGTTGTTCGAGTTATTTTTTCCTTAATTCTGCAAACCTGATATCTCGAGGTACGGATATCTCGAAGTATTTCAGAGAGTCCCTTGGAATTCGAGATAACAAGAGTCGACTGTATGCTGGCTGAATGAGAAACTGTAGAGAGGATTTGTTAAGGTGTCTTAACCCATAGCAGTCTAATGAACTCCTCCACACTATATATTGGAAGATTCTAATTTTGATTTTAGATATGTCAGGCTATGTAAATTAGATATTACTAGAGTAAAATGGTCGAACGATTTGCAAACAGTGGATACTCTGATCAGACATTGCGTTTTGCGGCATCTGATCTGGGACTGCGCTGCTCACCAATTACCCATTTAGGGTCTCCAGACTACAATGGGTTAAAAGAGTTAAGAAATGACAGCAGAATGCTAGATAGCGGCAGTCTGTTTCCTTAAGTCTGTTTTGTCTTGCTTTTCCGTCTCCTTTCGAAGCATCAGAGTGGCCGAGTTGTTTGACCTCTCGACTTTACATTACGAGGTCTCCCAGTTTAAATCCAGCTGGAGGCAAAATTCAACTCATGTTTGTACAATGCTTCATTGCACTGAGCCTTCCATTATATCTCTTCCATCATCTCAATATAACTTAAGTAATGTTGAAAGGGACTTAAAACACCAAATCATCATCATTTCTCCATCTTTCAGGGAGACTGCTTGACATGACTGAATATTGTTAAACCACAACACAGACAAATGAATGAGGATTTGATGATAATTCTGGGATAAATCATTTTTATCAAATTTTACAAAAATCTTTATTTTCTGAATAACTGGATTTAGTAAGGGGAATAAATACACTTTAAGGGAGGAAACTCTGTCAAAATGGTTTTGTCTCCCTTCTGAAAAGGGGTATTCTCTAAAAGGAAAAAATTTGCTCCCAAAGGGAGCAAATGTTTTCCTTTTAGAGGATACCCCTTTTCAGAAGGGAGCAAATTGTTTCCTTTTAGAGGGGACCACTTTTCAGAAGAGCCTGAGCAGGAAAGCTAACAGGAAGTCACAAAAGTTATCGTCCTTGTAAAAATGACGGAAAATCTACCAAGTGTATCCATATACAGTCTCCACAGAGTGATACGTAGGCCAAAAAAAAAAGTATTAGATTCTCAGACACCGTGGCATCTGTCCAAAAGGTCCCGCATATATGATGTTTATCAGTGGTAATTTTTTTCTGACCCACGAAAATATGTGACACTGGATTTTACTTGCTTATCTGAGAATCATTTCTAATCAAATTGCAATCTAGACCACAAATATATGGTATTCTTACTTACTTGCAAAGAAAATCGGTAACTTAACGATCTGTTTATATTGTTTGAGACTTTAAACTTGCATTTTAGATACTTCCGGTAATTTACCACCGCCATTTTGTTTAGCCAAACAAACCCAAATGTCCAAGACTGTACCCAACTGGAAAATAATAGTAAAAATAAAAAGCCACCTGCATGCATCTATTTTTTGAAAAAAGTGTCTGAGAATCTAATAACATTTTTTTTTTTGCCTTACTGGTCAAAAATGTACTCTGCATATTAGATACTTGGCCAAAATGTATTCTGCAAAAACTCCATCTTTGCCAGTGATCTTGAGGCCAAGGTTACAGACTTGGAAATTTCACAATAAATGCCAGGATGTAAATTTTCAGCAGATGACATTAAGTCTTTGCATGCTGGGTAATTTTGCATGCTTTTTCTATCGTCTGTGGATTTTTTTTTAAATTAACTTTTTCAAAACAATCTTTCAGGAATACCATCAGAGTGTCATACAGTTTGGATCCAGATCAGGCCTGACGTTTTGTCAGGCCTGATCTGGGTCCAGACCGTTTGCAAAGGTTATCAGCAAACAACAAGTAGGGAAAGACTTAAGAAATATTTTTCTTATTTTTTTCAGGAGACAGGATTTGACATTTCATGCAAATTGTCTCAAATGGAGACATTTGCATGAAATATCATATCTTGTTTTCTGGGAAAAATAAAGAAAATATCATCAATTTGTTATTTGCTGAATTAGTCCAGATAGGGGTCAAGTTTAAATTAATACTTAAACTTGTATTAGATACTGGTCTAGAATGTATTCTGCACAAACTGGCAAGTGCCAGTAACCTTGAGGCCAAGGTTACAGACTTGGAATTTTACAGTTAGTGCCAGGATGTAAAATATTTAAAGTTGATATTTCGACTGATGATGTTTGGCCTTCTAAATTGGAACTTTGATTCTTGAAATTTAGTGACAGAATTGTTAGTGTTAGAAAGATAAATTAATTAGAAAAATAGACAAAATGTGTTCCTTTCTGGGACATGAGTTTAAAGTCAGCAGAAATAAGAATAGAACTAAAGTTCTGATACAGAACCATATCTCTACTGTTCATCTTGGGGCTAGAGAGACTTAGTGCAGACAAAGTTTAAGGGTTAACCCTTGTTAAGATGCCACACCCATTTCAAATTTTCAGCCAATCAGATTAATTGATCAAGGTAGTTGATATAGATTCACATACTTAATGGCAAACAGTGCAGATCCAGATCAGTTGGCTTCTTCAGAAGCCAACTGATCTGGATCTACACTGTTTGTAAAGGCAGGGTATATCTGAGCTCAGCAGGACAAGGGTTAAGCCCTTTCTGATCTACTGTCCTTTCGACATCTCTTGGAAAGACGTTTTTTGCTTGGCGTTTTATTTCAAATGAAAATATTTCGTTCTAATTGACCATATCTTATCAGAAACTATTTGTCCTTTATGTTTCTGTGTTTTATTATCAAATATTTACACAAAAATTAAAGTTACGGCCAAAAGTTGGTCTGACCTATGCAATCTCTATAGTAAAGTGATTTTTTAAAATTTTTGTGTAAGAAAATATTTTTTACTTTTCTTTGCTGAATTTGAATTATTGATGTTTTACAACAATATTGTGAAAATTTCAGAAAAATTGAACAAGTGGAACTTGTTGAAAATTTGGCTCCAAGTTACCTACCCTATAGATTTCTGCATGATTTGGCTTCATTTTCACTATGGGAAAAAGTGAAAATATTTGATTTTTTAAAAACCAATGACTAGAATAAAATGTTTTATACATAGGTAGTTACGACAAATGGTTTTGCATTAAATCATGACAAAAATTTGCAAATTTACTTCTTCTGTGTAAAGCGTCAAGCAAAAAACGACTTTCTGAAAGATGTCGAAAGCACAGTAGTGTACTGCTACTGCTCACAAAAGAATCGGTGTGAGGGAAATTCCTTAATATTAAAAGATGTAAAAAATACTGAAAAATTCTACCCCCTAAGTTTGATTTCAATGAAAAATATTTCAAAATGCCATCTGCTGAAAATTTTACCCAGAGTGCTAAGCATAATAGGAGAACAGCTCTGTTGGACTGCATCCAGTAGAGCTAAAATTGCTAGTCAGATTTAATTCATTGCAGTTCAAACATGTGATAAAAACAAATTTTAACCTTTACCACTCTCTGGGCATTTTCAGCAGACGACAAAATGATGTTATTTTTCTTATTTTTCCCAGAAAACAGGATTTGACATTTCATGCAAATTGTCTCCTTAGGAGACAATTTGCATGAAATGTCAAATCCTGTTTTTCTGGGAAAAATAAGAAAAATATTTCAAAATGTCGTCTGCTGAAAATTTTACCCAGAGTGCTAAGCGTTAAGAAACTTGTCTAATGCATTAATACCTTTAACTTTTCAAACCGCTCCAGTTTTGTTAAAATTGGATGAGTAAAAATAGGATAATTAAGTTTCTTGTAAATGTCAAAATACATTAAAGTCTATGGGATTTTCACTTCGGTGAATCTTTAACCTTTACCACACTCTGAGCTAATTCAGCAGAAGAGAAATTGATGATTTTTTTTCCAGAAAACAGATTTTGATATTTCATGCAAACTGTCTCCAACGCAGACAGTTTGCATGAGATATCAAGTCCTGTTTTCTGGGAAAAAATAAAAAATATTTCATTTATGTCATCTGCTGAAAATTTTACCCAGAGTGCTAAGCTAACTATAGGTCACAGACTGAACTCTCAACATGCTGGAAAAAATTTTCAGCAGATAACATGTTGAAATATTTTATATTTTTCCCAGAAAATAGGCTTTGAAGTTTCATACAAATTGTCTCCTTAGCAAATTAGTATACAATTTGCATGAAATGTCAAAACCTGTTTTCTGTTTTACCCAGTGTGCTAAGCATTATTTTGACCACTAAAAACTATAGGTCACAGACTTAATGCAAAGCAAAATAGGCCTTGACATTTCATGACATTTCATGCATAGTCTCTCCTTAGGAGACAATTTGCATGAAATGCAAAGCCTGTTTTCAGGGGAAAATAAGAAAAATATCAATTTGTCATCTGCTGAATTAGCCCAGAGAGTTGTAAATGTTATTTTGGCAACTGACTAAGGTCACAGACCTAAGAAGAAATTTTACATTGAAGTTTTTGGTTTAAATTTTCTTAAGCTTTTGACTCATGGATGCTTTAATATATCAAAGGTAAATTTGATTAAAATCAGATAAGAATTAAGTAAGTTAAAGATGTTTAAAGGTTTCAAAACCATTATCAAGGGCGCCACCATTTTGAATGTTTAACCCATTGTAGACTGAATAGACTCTGCCACACTATACGAGGGGTGTTCAAATATGAATGCAACTAGGCCAATATCTTGCTTTTAACCACGATTTGCACGAAATAGGTACATGTATCGTATAGATGGTTGTGTAAGCTCTCCATTGATACAATACATGTGTAAATCCGTTCAGTCTAGCTTTGACAATTGCTCGATTAACACTGTCTACTTGTGTACACTAAAGCTAAAATGGTTGGGAAAAGGTCTCCTTTCACTGACCAAATATGGTCCTATATCAAGAACCGCTGTATTCTTGGTATACAGGCAAAAGGGATATTTAATGAAATATGTCGTGTTTATGGGAACAAAAAACTTTCTTTTTCATCTGTCACACAGTGGTGTAAGAAATTTAAAAGTGGTGTAGATTCGGTAAAAGATGCGCCTCATGCACACTGTCCGAAAACTGCAACTTCGCAAAAATAGTTGAAAAGTAAAGAATTTGGTTGCTACCGATGCAAGATTTACAACTAGGCATATAGCTAAATGCGTTGGTATCTCAGTAGGAGCTGCTCATACAATTCTCAGGCGTGATTTAAAAATGAGAAGGATAAGTGCCAGATGGATACCCCATCTCCTTACAAAAGAACAAAAACTTCTCAGGTAAGAATAGCAAAACAATTGTTGAAACAGTTCCCTAAATACAACAATCAATCTTTCGCAAATATCATCACTGGCGATGAAACGTGGGTTCACTTTTATGAGCCCAAGCGAAAGATACAGAACAAAATATGGGCAACCAAAGGAAGCCAAAGACCTTGCATAGCAAAACGCACCAGGAGCATCAAAAAGGTAATGCATGTAATTTTCTTTACAAATCAAGGTCCTGCTATTCAGATTGCCGTACCAAAGGGTAAATCTGTAAATGCCAAGTTTTACAAAGGCAAAGGTCCTTCATAAATTAAAGAAATACTTCTTAAACCGTAGACCAGCAACTGGTCTCTGTGGTGTCAGGTTGTTGCAAGACAATGCTTCGTCACACAAAACGGCCATTGTAAGCGAATATCTGAAACAGGAAAAGGTTGTTGAGCTTCCTCACCCTCCTTATTCGCCAGATCTTGCCCCTTGTGACTTTTTCCTATTCCCGAGGCTCAAAAAACACCTCGCTGGAAGAAAATATCAAACGTGCAAAAATCTCGGTTCGGCTATTTTTCAGTGTCTGAACAGTATACCTCGAAAAGATTATGAAAACGCATTTGAAAATTGGATTAAAAGACTGAAACTTTGTGAGTATCACATGGTGGCGAGTATTTTGAAGGACTGAGATAAAAATTTTGGCATTGTTTGTTAAGCGCTTCTGAAAATTTACCCAGTTGCATTCATATTTGAACACCCCTCGTATATTGGAAGAGTCCAATTTCAATTTTAGGTACGTCCGGTTATGAGATTTACATATTTCTAGAGAAAAATGGCTAAACTATTTGCAAACAGTGGATACCCTGATCAGATGCCAAATTCAGGGGCATCTGATCTGGGTCTGCACTGTTTGCCAGTTATCCATTTACGGGTCTCCCACTACAATTTGGGTTAACAAGATTCAAAACGTTTCAAAATATTGAATAAAATCTTTGTTGTGATATAAAACAATGTGGTTTTCAATCAAAATCATTAAATGTCTAGAGAAGAAGCTACGAGTATATACACAAATATGAAGATTGAATATTGATAAAATTTTATTTATTTGTACTCACTTCATGTATTTTAGTGTTGAATTTAGTATTGCTTTTAACTGGTTTCTCCATAAAAAAAAATGGCAGCGCCACCTAACTCCTGGAATGTTTTAGGTTATGGTTTAGTTGACAAGGCTTGGTTTCAGAAATACACTTTTGTGTGGCTTATGTGTCAAAAAGAAAAATCTAGACCAAATTGAGAAGAGCACTTTAATAGTTCTTTACACCCATATTCATTAAATCCACTTTTTTTTTTTTTATGAAAAATGCCAAATCTAAATACGTTGTTTTGAAAATGGTAAAATTTCCCATGAAAATGGTAAAAATTTCCCATCGAAATGATAATTAATGCAAAGTCACATGACTTTTGATTCAAACTGACGTGCTTTCATAAAACAAATCAACAGAACTGCCCTATTTGTACATAAGATAAATGCTCAGACATTAATTTATGTGACTGGAGGGCTGGCCTTGGTGGCTCAGTTGGTGGTCAGGAGGTTGCGGGTTCGACCCCCGCTGGATCGGCAACATTCTTTCATGGAGATTTGATCAATGAAATATTTTCTACAATCATTCTCTCCCTTCCGCTGATTCAAGAAGGGCAGTTGTCAGTTTCTGGCGAAAGAATGTGCACAATACTGGCTAACCGCTTAGAGGACTAAGCCTGCCCAGTAAACATGTGGTTAGGTAAACTGACACCTCGACATGACCTCATTGGGTTGACTGGGCCATAAAACCTCAACACAAACAAACAATTAATCAAACCTTTCTTGGAATAATAAAATGTCTTTTTTGAGGAATATGGAGCCTTTAAGCAATTCCCTGTATTTAAAGGCAGGGCCCAGTTGTTCAAAGCATTGATCGCGTAGCAAGCTCGTTAATGACAAACTCATTAACTGTTGTAGCTAAGGTATTTTCAAATACATTGATATTTTTGCTGCAAAAATGTGCAAATGTGAGTAGCTGTATCTGCAAAAAAATGTTGATGTATTTGCCATATTTCAAGATAGAAATTTTATTATTATATAATTAATCTGAAATAGACTGTCTTTCATTGGCTGAGAGCTGTTTTCAGCGAAAAGAATATATCATGCTCAATGGCTTGCCCACGCCTTCCAGTGAATATCAACTTTTAGTGACGTCGCCAGTAGTGACACTGACGTCTAAGCGCACTGTTTATATTAATGGGGTCTGGTGTTGATGTTATTTATCAAGAGAAAAGACCAACTATATAATAAAACAATTATTGACTATTGAGTTATTGGATATGACATTGATATCCAACATTGAATACCAATATTGACCTCGGCTTTTGCCTCAGTCAATATTGGTATTCTCTGGTGGATATCCCGTCATATCCAATACCTCAATGGTCAATAATTGTATAACGACACATTAGCTAACAACTTCATTAAGTTTTGAACAACTAGGCCCAGATTTTTTAGTTCCCATTCAAGGAAAATAAGTAAATAAACCTGCATTAAGCAAGCACCTGCCTTATGTAACCTTTTTAACCTTCTCTGGAGCTTGCTTAACACAGGTTTTATTGTATAGATGATGTAGCTAGCTTTAAGAAATACAGTCAAACCTCAATAATTCGAAGTGCAAGGGACTGCAGGAACTCCTTCGAATTATCGCTAGTTGGAATTTCCGAAATCAGTAGTTTTCAGATATGTTCGGATTTTTTATTCAGTATCGTTGAAGTAATGGGAACATCGGCATTATAGATAATGAGCTGCTTGAAGGATGAGCTAATCATCTTTTACGCTTGACAGGCCTACGGAACCACAAAATAAAAAGAAAACATGAACTTACATTTTTATTTACAATCGTCAACAATAATGAAAATGAAGGTTAAATGTAAAGTAACAAACCAATTTACTGACGAAATATTTAACCTTGCAAAACACGGTGCAGAAAAGACAAACATTGACAGCTAGCGAAGATTTGTATCAGTCTGCAATAAACTGGCTGATACAGATCAGGAAAGGGTTATATCCACGTTTCTAGCCAATTTTGTTTTGCCTTTTTGCCCCTACTTTCACTTTAAAAAAACATCCATAAATATTCAGGAAATTCGTCTCAGAATTATTATTTTTGCTGTAACCATACTATTACAGATCCTTCGTATTTACACGTTACATGAATCACTGATCTTTAAAATCCATTAATGACCCATAATAAAAACACTTAAAAATATCAAATAACATGATCACTGCTAACCATCTCAATTAAAGACACCCTTTATTCAATCAAGGATCATCGCTTAATAGTGTGACCGTTAATCCTGTGTCAATTACCTGTAGCGAATAAACCCGTGGAGTCACTCAGGTGTGTAACAATCGAACACGCCGCACAAAGAAATCATGATCATCGTGCGTGACCTTGATTGGCAGTTTGGAATTTCAAATTTAGCAGGAATTTCTTTAATTGGGTCCGACAAACATGTTCAGAATATTCACTGTTAATACGGTGTCTGTTACCTGTGATGAATAATCCCGTGAAGTCACTCGGGTGTGTAACAATCGAACTCGCCGCACAAAGAAATCATGATCACCATGCGTGACCTTGACTTGCAGTTTGGAATTTTGAATTTAGCAGGGGATTTTAATAGGAATTTCTTTGATTGGGACCGATAGTGATCTGTTCGAAAGATAGATTTTTTTGAAAAATTGAAATTCGAAAAAATCGGTTATATTTTTGCAAAAAATTATAGTGAAAAAAGTCCGGACCATCAGTCGTCTTTGTAAAATCGTTTAAAAAAATTGGCGTTCGAATTACCGAGGTTCCACTGTAATTGTTTCCTAAATTTGTATTAACCCTTGTCCTGCTGAACCTGGATATACCCTGCCTTTACAAACAGTGTAGATCCAGATCAGTTGGCTTCTGAAGAAGAGATCCAGATCAGTTGGCTTCTCTGGATTTGCACTGTTTGCCTTTAAGAATGTGAATTTATAGCAACAATCCAGATCAAGCAATCTGATTGGCTGAAAATTAGAAGTGGGTGTGGCATCTTGATTTATTCAGCATGACAAGAGTTAAGAATCACATATTTTTGCACAAAAAGCTGAAATGCATGTCCACAGAAATAGTAAAGTAGACTAGTCTCTAGTATTACTCAGTCTTTGTCCATGACATATTTTATACACTGTTGAAGTTTTAGTTCACTTTCTCAATTTTCAAATTGTTTTGTAGCAGAACGCTGCCATTGTTTTATCTGACCATTTGTGGGGTGTGAATTTGCCATTGAGCCTTGAACTAAGTACAATGCACATTTGCTTCCATAAAAACCTTGCAGAAAAACACCTGCCTTAAAAGGGTCATGACTGGAAGTGTGTTTTACATGGTTGAAGGGAAAATCACTCTTAGCTTATTTTTAGCTCACCTGAGCTCTGCTCAGGATGAGCTATTGTGATCACTTTTCGTCCGTCGTCCGTCCGTCCGTCCGTGCGTCCGTGCGTCCGTCCGCCCGTGCGTCCGTCCGTTAACATTTTCAAATGACTTCTCCTCTGAAACCGCTGAGCCAATTTTGCTCAAATTTCATATGGAGCCTCCTTAGGATGGGGGAACGAAAAATTGCTAAAATGGTTGCGGTCCGTTGACCAAGATGGCCGCCACGCCCATATATGGTAAAAACCTTTAAAAATCTTCTCCTCCAGAACCGAGAATGCCTTGGGGCTGAACTTTTGCAGGAATCATCGGGGACGGGAGGTCTACCAAAATTGCTAAAAGAATTATCGTACGTTGACGTTTGACCTTTTTACGGCAAGGTCAAGTTTGCTTCCCTATGCATTTGTATGGGAAAAACCTTTAAAAATCTTCTTTTCCAAAACCCAGCATGCCTTATGGCTGAATCTTTGCATATATCTGTGGGAACAGGAGAGCTACCAAAATTGCTAAAATAATGGTGGTACATTGACATTTGACCTTTTTACGGTAAGGTCAATTTTGCTTCCTTATGCATTTGTATGGGAAAAATGTTCAGAATTTCAAACAACTTCTCCTCTGGAGCCTCTGGGCCAATTTTGCTCAAATTTCATATGGAGCCTCCTTAGGGTGGGGAAACAGAAAATTGCTAAAATGGTCACGGTCCGTTGACCAAGATGGCCGCCACGCCCATATATGGTAAAAATCTTTAAAAATCTTCTTCTTCAGAACCGAGAATGCCTTGGGGCTGAACCTTTGCAGGAATCATTGGGGACGGGAGGTCTACCAACATTGCTAAAAAAATTGTCGTACGTTGACATTTGACCTTTTTACAGCAAGGTCAAGTTTGCTTCCCTGTGCATTTGTATGGGAAAAACCTTTAAAAATCTTATTTTCCAAAACCGAGCAGCCTTATGGCTGAATCTTTGCATATATCTTCGGGAACAGGAGGGCTACCAAAATTGCTAAAATAATGGTCATACATTGACATTTGACCTTTTTACGTTAAGGTCAATTTTGCTTCCTTATGCATTTGTATGGAAAAATGTTCAGAATTTCAAACAACTTCTCCTCTGGAGCCTCTGGGCCAATTTTGCTCAAATTTCATATGGAGCCTCCTTAGGTAGGGGGAACAAAAGATAGCTAAAATGGTCACGGTTCGTTGACCAAGATGGGCGCCATGCCCATATATGGTAAAAACCTTTATAAATCTTCTACTCTAGAACCGAGGATGCTTTGGGGCTGAATGTTTGCATAAATCATCGGGGACAGGGGGTCTACCAAAGTTGCTAAAATAATGGTCATACATTGACATTTAACCTTTTTACGGCAAGGTCAAGTTGCTTCCTTATGCATTTGCATGGGAAAAAACATTTAAAATCCTTATTCTCCAAAACCGAGGATGGCTTGTGGCTGAATCTTTGCATATATCATCTGGAACAGGCAATCTACCGAAGTTGCTAAAATAATTGTCATACATTGACATTTAACCTTTTTAGGGCGAGGTCAAGTTTGCTTCTGTATGCATTTGTATGGGCCCCATACATTTATATGGAAAAAATGTTGATAATTTCAAATGGATTTTCCTCAGACGCCTCCGGGACAGTGTTGCTCAAATTTCATGCGGAGCCTCCATGGGCAGGAGAATGAAAGATTGCTAAAATGGGTATGGTCCATTGATCAAAATGGCTGCCATACCCATATATGGTAAAAACCTTTAAAAATCATCTTCTCCATAACCAAATATGCCCTGGGTCCTAATCTTTGCACAAATTACGGGAGACAGGAGACCTACCAAAATTGCTCAAATGATGGTTCTATGTTGACATTTGACCTTTTTGCCTCCAAGGTCAAATTTGCTTCCCTATTTGTGTGGGCCCTATACATTTATATTGAAAGTATCGAAGTGACTTGTAGATCAACAGTAGTTAAAATTGTTCTGATTGGAAATCTGAGATGGCCATCATCTGGTTTATATTTATAATATTTCCCTGCCACTGTGCTGTTTACATGTATAAAATCACGATTCTTCAGAAACCACTTAGCCAATTTCCACCAAATTTCACATTGATCCTTCTGTTAAAATTCAGAAACCACTTAGCCGAATTCCACCAAATTTCACATTGATCCTTCTGCTGAAATGTGTTTGATAGTTTATTCAAATGATCATGCTCCATTGACTGTCAGGCTCATATATTCTTCTTCAAAACTAAGAACTGTTCAAATGATGATATTTTCATTAGTTGCGATGATAGGACTGGCAAAATGTTGCATAACATCTGCATGTCTGCAGTGGCTATGTCACTCAGGTGAGCGAATTGTGGCCCGTGGGCCTCTTGTTTCAATTTACAAATTGTTTTTTAAAAGAACACCTGTGGTGTACTATTTGACTTTTTATTGGGCTTGAAGCTGCATTTAACCTTGAACTATTTGCTTTCATGAACCTTTTCTGAACTGATCCTGACAGAAAAAAACAGCTGCATTAACGCTATAAGTTGCTTTTCATTTCTTCATTTGAGCTGCAGCCTAGGATTAATGCTTAGCACTCTGGGTAAAATTTTTGTACTGTTTGACTTTTATCGGGCTTGAACCTGCATTTAGCCTTAACCCTTGTCCTTTGAACCCAAATATACCCTGCCTTTGCAAACAGTGTAGATCCAGATCAGTTGGCTTCTGAAGAAGCCAACTGATCTGGATCGGCACTGTTTGCCAGTAAGTATGTGAATTTATAGCAACAATCCGGATCAAGTAATCTGATTGGCTGAAAATTAGAAGTGGGCGTGGCATCTTAATTTATTCAGCAGGACAAGGGTTAAACTACTTTCTTCCATGAACCTTTTCTGAACTGATCCTTGCAGAAAAAATAGCTGTAATTTGCTCTTCATTTCTTCAAACGCAGCATCACAATTTCCAGATGTGGTAAGATACATTTTCCCAAGACACTGGTTATCTGACATGGCAGAAAATAATTATTCCTTATTCGATTATGGAATTAGCCCTAAAAGCGCTAATCACAACGGCAAAAAAAAAAAAAAAAATAGAGAAAATAAGGCTTGACATTGTAGCAGATGACATCTTTTTTGTATTATTTTTCAGAGAAAATGAAACTTAGCATTTCATGTGAATCATCTATTGGTGACAGTTTACATGAAATGCCAAGTAATAATAATAAAAAAAAATAGAATGTTATCTGCTACAATCTTCACTAAAAAGCAGATGATAAATGAGTATTTTTTTTATATAAAAAAAAAAATCATAGAAAATAAGGCTTGACATATCATTCAAAGCATCATGGATAATAAGCCTGACATGTCATTCAAAGCATCTCTCTATCTAAGTGTCATTTGCTGTTGTTTAAATTCAGCAAGTTAAAGGTTAGAAAGGTTTTATAAGAGTTGACTTCATTTGAGGTGTGAGATGATCTTTCATCAGAAGAAAAATATATTGTATTGTGGAGGACCAAGATCAGGTTGCCAGGATGCATAATTTATACACCTTCATTGTCTGCTTAATCCTTACAAAACTAATCACAACTGACAATATTTTGAAATATTTTATGCCAGATGAGAGTTCTATGATTTATCATGAGGGTCCAGTTGATTTAACATGAGAGTTCTGTGGGTTTAGCTATGCTCAGGATGAGCTATTGTGATCACTTTTCGTCTGTCGTCTGTCCATCCGTCCTTCCGTCCGTCCGTGCGTTAACATTTTCAAACGACTTCTTCTCTGAAGCCGCTGAGCCAATTTTGCTCAAATTTCATATGGAGCCTCCTTAGGGTGGGGGAACAAAAGATTGCTAAAATGGTCGCGGTCTGTCGACCAAGATGGCCCCCATGCCCATATATGGTAAAGACCTTTAAAAATCTTCTCCTCCATAACCGAGGATGCCTTGAGGCTGAATCTTTGCATGAATCATCGGGGACGGGAGGTCAACCAAAAATGATAAAAGAATTGTCGTACGTTGACGTTTGATTTTTTTACGGCAAGGTCAAGTTCGCGTCCCTATGCATTTGTATGAGCCCTATACATTTGAATGGGAAAATTGTTGAGAATTTCAAACGACTTATCCTCTGAAGCCTCTGAGCCAATTTTGTTCAAATTTCATATGGAGCCACCTTAGGGTGGGGAAACAAAAGATTGCTAAAATTGTTGCGGTCTGTTGACCAAGATGGCCGCCATGCCCATATGTGGTAAAAACCTTTAAAAATCTTCTTCTCCAGAACGGAGAATGCCTTGGGGCTGAATCTTTGCACAAATCATGAGGGATGAGAGGTCTACCAAAGTTGCTAAAAGAATTGTCGTACCTTGACATTTGACCTTTTTACGGCAAGGTCAAGTTTGCTTCCCTATGCATTTGTATGAGCCCCATACATTTGAATAGGAAAATTGTTGAGAATTTTAAATTACTTCTTCTCTGAAGCCACTGAGCCAAATTTGCTCAAATTTCATGTTGAGCCTTCTTAAATCTGGTGAACGAAAGATTGCTAAAATGGTCGCGGCTCATTGACCAAGATATCCGCCATGCCCATATATGGTAAAACCCTTTAAAAATCTTCTTCTCCAGAACTGAGGATGCCTTGGGGCTGAATCTGTGCACAAATCATCAGGGACAGGAGATCTACCAAAGCTGCTAAAAAGATTGTCGTACTTTGAGATTTGACCTTTTTACGGCAAGGTCAAGTTTGCTTCCCTATGCATTTGTAAGAGCCCCATAACATTTGTATGGGAAAATTGTTGAGAATTTCAGACGACTTCTCCTCTGAAGCCACTGAGCCAAATTTGCTCAGATTTTTAGCTCACCTGATCAGGAAGTGCCCATGGTGAGCCATTGTGGTCAGTCAATGTCCATTGTCCGTCATGGGTCATGCAGCGTGTGGCATCAAAAAATGCTTTAAAAGCCTACTCCTCCTACGCCCCTGGGCCAGTTGACTCGATACTTGGTAGGAAGCATCAGGGTGACTTGTAGATCAAAAATAGATAAAATCGGAAATCCAAGATGGCCGCCATGGCGGCTATCTTGAAAATCAATTTTTCGCTTCTTCTCCTGAACCAAAAGGCCAATTGACTCCAAACTTGTTAGGAAGCATCAGGGTGACTTGTAGATCAAATATAGCTAAAATCGTGTCGGTCGGAAATCCAAGGTGGCCACCATGGCAGCCATCTTGAAAATCTATTTTTTGCTTCTTCTCCTGAACTGAATGGTCAGTTGACTCCAAACTTGCTACGAAGCATTGGGAAAACTTGTAGATCAAAAATAGCTAAAATCGTGCCAACTGGAAATCCAAGATGGCTGCTATGACAGCCATCTTGAAAATCTATTTTTCGCTTCTTCTCCTAAACCTAAAAGTCAATTGACTCAAAACTTAGTAGGAAGCATCAGGGTGACTTGTTGATCAAAAATAGCTATAATCTTCCGATCGGAAATCCAAGATGGCCGCCATCTTTAAAATCTATTTTTCGCTTCTTCTACTGCACCGAAATGCCAGTTGACTTGAAAGTTGGTAGGAGGCATTGGGGGTGACTTGTTTTACTTGTGATGTTTTGAAAATTTCAGCATTTTAATCTTGTAAACAAGGTATTTCAAAAACTGTTTAAGCCATTGCCTTGTCATAAGAGTATTGGAAAAATGTTGCATGCCATCTGCATATCTGCAGTGGCAGTTTCACTCAGGTGAGCGAGTCGTGGCCCGTGGGCCTCTTGTTATGAGAGCCATTAGTTTATTATGATAATTCTGTGGGTTTATGAGAGTTCTGTGTATGACAAGAGTTTTTGTCGCACCTGTGCCATGACCCGTCTGTTCATCAACAATTAACTTGTGAGCGCAACTCCTCCTACAGTTTTTGGCCAATCATTTTGAAACTTCATAGATGTTTTGGCCATGGCGTGTAGATGTGCATATTGTTTGCTCATAATTCTCAGATTTTTTTTTTTCAACTTTTTCCGCTTTGTCAACTTAGTCAGTTTTTACCTAAAACCCTTATAGTCAGTGGGTGTCTCGTGAGCGCAACTCCTCCTACAGTTTTTGGCCAATCATTTTGAAACTTCGCAGATGTTTTGACTATGGTGTGTAGATGTGCATATTGTTTGCTCATAATTCTCAGATTTTTTTTTTTCAACTTTTTCGCTTTGTTAACTTAGTCAGTTTTTACCTAAAGCCCTTATAGTCAGTGGGTGTCTCAGTTTTTACCTAAAACCCTTATAGTCAGTGGGTGTCTCATGAGCGCAACTCCTCCTACAGTTTTTGGTCAATCATTTTGAAACTTCACAGATGTTTTGGCCATGGTGTGTAGATGTGCATATTGTTTGCTCATAATTCTCAGATTTTTTTTTTTTAACTTTTTTCGCTTTGTTAACTTAGTCAGTTTTTACCTAAAACCCTTATAGTCAGTTGGTGTCTTATGAGCGCAACTCCTCCTACAGTTTTTGGCCAATCATTTTGAAACTTCACAGATGTTTTGACCATGGTTTGTAGATGTGCATATTGTTTGCTCATAATTCTCAGATTTTTTTTCCCAACTTTTTCCGCTTTGTTAACTTAGTCAGTTTTTACCTAAAACCCATATAGTCAGTGGGTGTCTCGTGAGCCCAACTCCTCCTGCAGTTTTAGGCCAATAGTTTTGAAACTTCACAGATGATTAGATCAGGGTCTGAAGATTTGCATATTGTTTGCACATAAATCTCAGATTTTTTTTTTTTCAACTTTTTCCGCTTTGTTAACTTAGTCAGTTTTTACCTAAAACCCATATAGTCAGTGGGTGTTTCGTGAGCCCCACTCCTCCTGCAGTTTTAGGCCAATAGTTTTGAAACTTCACAGATGATTAGGTCATGGTCTTAAGATATGCATATTGTTTGCACATAAATCTCAGATTCATTTCAGCAGAGTTAGGGGCCCTTGATTTATGCCCAAAATTGGTTTCCACTAAATATCTTGTGAAAGAATTGATGGGTTAGGATCATATTTTGCATACATATTGTTGTTAACAATACCTAGCTTGGGATTGTCACATGACATTTTTCGTCATTTTTCAGCTGAGTTACTGGCCTTGATTAATGGGCAAAAATGATATCCGCTCAATATCAATATCTTGTGAAATAATGGACAGGTTTAGATCAAATTTTGCAAGCCAGTATTCCAAATTTTCTACTTTGTCCATTTTTCTTACAAACTAACCCATCAATTTCTTGAATACTGCAAAATAGATTTTTTTCAATACAAATAGGAACTTGTATGACTTAATCCCCGCAGGTGCAACATCGCTTTCTGCTGATTTCTTGTTTTGATTATTAATAGAGCCCTGTGGATTTACGAGGAGTGATCAGAAAGAACTAGGACTAGTGCCTGTATCGGATTATTGTTATAACAAGAATTCCGCGGAAGGCGTCATCGCACCTGCTGGGGCAAAAGTCACAGGAGCCACAATCAGAACGTGGTTATTAAATAAGTTTATTTCATTCTTAGCAGTGCTTACTTGGAAAACTGGGTTGAAAAAAATGTAGACAAAGTGCCTAGTGGGGCACATATATTCCAGGCCAGTCCCATTCCCTCTAATGGCTACATCTTCAGCACTGACTTTTCGTATCATACAGCCCAATGATAATGGAACGTTGACGTAAAATGTGTAAAAGTCACTGGAGCATAAAATATAGGTCAAGGTCATGGGTCAAGGTACCTGCTAATTCAGTACATCAAGGAGAAGCACAATGCAAGGTATGGTGGTTGTAGGCCTTATAGTTGAGGAGTTATCAAACATCAACGTAAAATGTGTCAAATATAGGTCAAGGTCACCGGATCAAGGTACCTGCCAAGCCAGTGCAATGAGGTGAAGCACTATGCAAGGTTTAGTGGTTGTAGGTCTTATATTTGAGGAGATACCGAACATCAACATAAAATGTGTCAAAGTCACTGGAGTGCACAATATAGGTCTAGGTCACCAGGTCAAGGTACCTGCCAAGTCAGTACATCGAGAAGAAGTGCTATATAAGGTTTGGTGGTTGAAGGCCTTACAGTTGAGGACATATGGAAGGGTGACTTAAAAGGTGTAAAAGTCAATGGAGCGCGAAATATAGGTCAAGGTCACCCAGTGAAGGTACCTGCGGAGTCCGTACATTGAGGAGAAGCACTATGCAAGGGTTGATGGTCGTAGACCTTACAGTTGAGGAGATATTGAACATTGACGTAAAATGTGTAAAAGGCACTGAAGCACAAAATATAGGTCAAGGTCACCGGGTCAAGATACCTGCCGAGTCAGTACATCTAAGAGAAGCATTATGCAAGGTTTGGTGGCTAGAGGTCTTACACTTGAGGAGATCTGGAACATTGATGTAAATTATGTCAAAGTCACTGCAGCCAAAATATAGGTCAAGGTCACCAGGTCAAGGTATCTGCCAAGTCAGTACATTGAGAAGAAGCACTTTGCAAGGTTTGATGGTTGTAGGCCTTATAGTCGAGGAGATACCGAACATCGACGCAAAATATGTCAAAGTCACTGGAGCGCAAAATATAGGTCAAGGTCACCGGGTCAAGGTACCTGCCAAGTCAGTACATCTAGGAGAAGCACTATGCAAGGTTTGGTAGTTGTACCCCTTATAGTTGAGAAGATCTTGAACGTCAACGTAAATTGTGTCAAAGTCAATGGAGCGCAAAATATAGGTCAAGGTCACTGGGTCAACATACCTGCCAAGTCAGGAGGTCAGGGAGATGTGTCATGCAAGGTATGATGGTTGCTGTAGAATTGTAGTTGATTAGAATACTAACTTCGACGTAAATGTCGAACTTCGACATAACAGAACTGTTAACAGACAGACGGACGGATGAACGGACAGACGAATGGAAAAGCTGGCACCTATGTCGCAAAGTTGGGAGGTCAGGGAGATGTTTCATACAAGGTTTGATGGTTGTTTAGTTTTGTAGTTGATTAGAATACTAACTTTGACATAAATGTCGAACTTCGACATAACAGAACTGTTAACAGACAGACAGACGGACGGACGAACAGACAGATGAATGGAAAAGTGGGCACCTATGTCGCAAAGTCAGGAGGTCAGGGAGATGTTTCATGCAAGGTTTGATGGTTGTTTAGTCTTGTAGTTGATTAAAATACTAACTTTGACATAAATGTCGAACTTCGACATAAATGTTGACAGACGGACGGACGAATGGACAGACATACGGAAAAGCGGACACCTATGTCGCAAAGTCAGGAGGTCAGGGAGATGTTTCATGCAAGGTTTGATGGTTGTTTAGTCTTGTAGTTGATTAGAATACTAACTTTGACATAAATGTCGAACGTCGACATAAATGTTGACGGACGGACGGACGGACGGAAAATCGGACGCCTATATCGCACCCTGCTACAAGCAGGTGCGATAAAAACCAACTTGGAATATTTACTGTTTTTCAAAGTAACCACCTTTGTATTCTATGCACTTATTCATTCTTGATTTCCATGCGCGAAACACGTGGGCAAGCCTGTCACGTGATATTACTCTCAATGACCCAGTCATAGCTTGGGTTAGCTCCTCTCTGTTCTCATAGCACATGTCTCGTAGAAAATCTTTCAAAACAGGAAATAGCCAGAAGTCACAAGGGGCCAGGTCTGGACTATAGGGTGGGTGGGCTACTGTTTCTATGTTTAGTTTTTGCAAAATTTCCTGTACAAATTTGGCTTTGTGAGCTGGGGCGTTATCTTGGTTATCTCTGTAGAAGATCTGGCTGTTTCTTTCGTATGGCCTTTATTAAATTTATTTGAATAATGCGGGCATAATACTCAGCATTGACTGTAGTATGTATAGGTACAACATGATTTGGAAGAAAACATTGAGAAGAGAAAAAACATGATGCACATAACATTACCAACTGACTTAGAAAGTTTGGCTTTAACAGGAGACGACAATGTTGGATGTTTCCATACACTGCTTTGTTGTTTAGATTCGGGCTCGTAAAAGTGTACCCCCATTTGCTCGGGCGTCAGTAGCCGAGGTACCCATCTTGCTCAAACATGCGACATTCCAAGTTTGTCAGTTAAAATCTCCTGGGCACTTCCATATTATGAAATGCTAAATGTTTCAGCTATTTCCTTGACAGTAACTCAGTGATCTTGCTTTACATGCAGCTGTACATCCACAATGATTTTGTCTGTTACTGATGTTGATGGATGGCCAGACTTAGGGTCATCTTTAACGGTATTGCGCCCTTCGCTAAATAGTCTGATCCATTTACAAATACCAGATTTCTTGAAGCAGAATCCCCATAAACTTTCTTTAAATCGGCTTTAATTTCTGATAAAGACTTTCTGAGTTTAACATAAAACTGAATGATTTCTCTCTGCTCAAATAAAACGTCGCCACTAACCCAGTATGTGACATCATTAAAATGACGTCACACTTTGCTTACTTGAATATGACGTCGTTTGAAAGCTTGAGTCAGTTTACAGGTAATTAATGCTCATCTATGCAAATTTTTGTTATCTTAAGTGAAATAGTTTTCAAAATAACGAGGCGGTCCCCATTCTTTTCGCTCACCCCTCGTATTATGAAAATTATGTGGGTTTATTATGTGAGTTGCATGGGTCTGATATGAGAGCTGTGGGTTTATGGTTTTATGAGAGCTTTGTGGGTTTATTATGAGAGTTCTGTGGTTTTATTAACAGAGCCCTTTGGGTATGTTATGAGTGTTCTGTGGATTTATTATGAGAGTTCTGTAGGTTTATATTGAGAGTTATTTGAGTTTATTACGAGAGTTCTGTGGTATTATATTGAGAGTACTGTGGGTCTACTATGAGAGTACTGTGGGTTTATTATGAGGGGTCTGTAGGTTTATTAGCTCACCTGAGCTCTGCTCAGGATGAGCTATTGTGATCACTTTTCGTCCGTCGTCCGTCCGTCCGTGAGTCCGTCCGTCCGTGCGTCCGTCCGTCCGTGCGTCCGTCCGTTAACATTTTCAAACGACTTCTCCTCTAAAACCGCTGAGCCAATTTTGCTCAAATTTCATGTGGAGCCTCCTTAGGGTGGGGGAACGAAAAATTGCTAAAATGGTCGCGGTCCGTTGGCCAAGATGGCCGCCACGCCCATATATGGTAAAAACCTTTAAAAATCTTCTCCTCCAGAACCGAGAATGCCTTGGGGCTGAACCTTTGCAGGAATCATCGGGGACGAGAGGTCTACCAAAATTGCTAAAAGAATTGTCGTACGTTGACGTTTGACCTTTTTATGGCAAGGTCAAGTTTGCTTCCCTATGCATTTGTATGGGAAAAACCTTCAAAAATCTTCTTCTCCAAAACCAAGCATGCCTTATGGCTGAATCTTTGCATATATCTTTGGGAACAGGAGAGCTACCAAAATTGCTAAAATAATGGTCGTACATTGACATTTGACCTTTTTACGGTAAGGTCAATTTTGCTTCCTTATGCATTTGTATGGGAAAAATGTTCAGAATTTCAAACAACTTCTCCTCTGGAGCCTCTGGGCCAATTTTGCTCAAATTTCATGTGGAGCCTCCTTAGGGTGGGGGGAACGAAAAATTGCTAAAATGGTTGCGGTCCGTTGACCAAGATGGCCGCCACGCCCATATATGGTAAAAACCTTTAAAAATCTTCTCCTTCAGAACCGAGAATGCCTTGGGGCTGAACCTTTGCAGGAATCATCGGGGACGGGAGGTCTACCAACATTGCTAAAAGAATTATCGTACGTTGACATTTGACCTTTTTACAGCAAGGTCAAGTTTGCTTCCCTGTGCATTTGTATGGGAAAAACCTTTAAAAATCTTCTTCTCCAAAACCTAGCATGCCTTATGGCTGAATCTTTGCATATATCTTCGGGAACAGGAGAGCTACCAAAATTGCTAAAATAATGGTGGTACATTGACATTTGACCTTTTTACGTTAAGGTCAATTTTGCTTCCTTATGCATTTGTATGGGAAAAAGTGTTCAGAATTTCAAACAACTTCTCTTCTGGAGCCCCTGGGCCAATTTTGCTCAAATTTCATATGGAGCCTCCTTAGGTAGGGGGAACAAAAGGTTGCTAAAATGGTCACTGTTCGTTGACCAAGATGGGCGCCATGCCCATATATGGTAAAAACCTTTATAAATCTTCTCTAGAACCGAGGATGCTTTGGGGCTGAATGTTTGCATAAATCATCGGGGACAGGGGGTCTACCAAAGTTGCTAAAATAATGGTCATACATTGACATTTGACCTTTTACGGCAAGGTCAAGTTGCTTCCTTATGCATATGCATGTGGAAAAACATTTAAAATCTTATTCTCCAAAACCGAGGATGGCTTGTGGCTGAATCTTTGCATATATCATCTGGAACGGGCGGTCTACCAAAGGTGCTAAAATAATTGTCATACATTGACATTTAACCTTTTTACGGCGAGGTCAAGTTTGCTTCTGTTTGCATTTGTATGGGCCCCATACATTTGTATGGACAAAATGTTGATAATTTCAAATGGCTTTTCCTCTGAAGCCTCCGGGCCAGTGTTGCTCAAATTTTATGCAGAGCCTCCATGGGCAGGAGAATGAAAGATTGCTAAAATGGGTATGGTCCATTGATCAAAATGGCTGCCATGCCCATATATGGTAAAAACCTTTAAAAATCTTCTTCTCCATAACCAAATAAGCACTGGGTCCTAATCTTTGCACAAATTATAGGGGACAGGAGATCTACCAAAATTGCTCAAATGATGGTTCTATGTTGACATTTGACCTTTTTGCCTCAAGGTCAAATGTGCTTCCCTATTTGTGTGGGCCATATACATTTATGTTGAAAGTATCGAAGTGACTTGTAGATCAACAGTAGTTAAAATTGTTCTGATTGGAAATCTAAGATGGCCATCATCTGGTTTATATTTATAATATTTCCCTGCCACTGTGCTGTTTACTTCAGAAACCACTTAGCCAATTTCCACCAAATTTCACATTGATCCTTCTGTTGAAATGTGATTGATAGTTTATTCAAATGATCATGCTCCATTGACTGTCAGGCCCATATATTCGTCTTCAAAACTAAGAACTGTTCAAATGATGATATTTTCATTAGTTGTGATGATAGGATTGGATAAATGTTGCATAACATCTGCATGTCTGCAGTGGCTATGTCACTCAGGTGAGCGAATCGTGGCCCGTGGGCCTCTTGTTATGAGAGTTCTGGGTTTATTATGAGAGTTCTGGGTTTATTATGAGAGTACTTGGGGTTTATAATGAGATCTCTGGCTTTATTATGAGAGATCTTGGTTTGTTATGAGTGTTCTGTAGGTTATTATGAGAGTTATTTGGATTTATTATGATAGTTCTATGTCTTTATTATGAGAGTTCTGTGGGTTTATTATGAAATGTGGGTTTATTATGAGAGTTCATGTGGGTTCATGACAATTCTATGGGTTTATTATGAAAGCTCTAGGGTTTATCATGAGTGATCTTTAGGTTATTATGGGAGCTGTGGATTTTTTATGAGTGTTTTGTGGGTTTATTATGAGAATTCTGTGGGTTTCTTAGGAGCGCTCTGGGTTCATTAATAGTGATCTTAATGTTATTATGAGAGTTCTGTGAATTTATTATGACTGTTTTATGGGTCTGTTATTAGATTTCCTTGGGTTTATTATTAGAGTTCTGTGAGTTTATTATGAGTTCTGGGGTTTATTATGAGAGTTCTGTGGGTTTAATATGAGAGGTCTGTGGATTTATTATGAGGGTTCTGTAGGTTATCATGATAGTTCTGTGAGGTTTTGTGGGTTTCTTATGAGAGTTCTATGGGTTTCTTATGGGAGTTCTGTGTTTTATGAGCGTTCTGTGGGTTTATTATAGGAGCACTCTTGGTTTACTATTAGGGCTCTGTGGATTTATTATGAGAGTTCTGTAGGTTATTATTGTAGTTCTGTGAGTTTGTTATGAGTTCTGTGGCTTTTTTATGAGAGTTCTTTGATTATGAGAGTTCTGTGGGTTTGTTATGAGAGCACTCTTGGTTTACTATTAGGGCTCTGTGGGTCTTTTATGAGAGATCTGTGTGTGTATTATGAGATTTGTGGGTTTATAAAGAGAGTTGTGTAGATTTATTATGTGAGTACTGTTTTTACTTTATAGTTGCAAAGTCATTGTATAACCCTTAAAGCACTAAGCCAAATTTTTCCCGATAACATTCTAATTTGTTTTATTTAATTATTTTTTTTTTTTTTTTCAGAGAAAATAAGACTTGGCATTTCATAGGAATCAGATGATTACCATGATTACCATGATATACGAAGACTTACTTTCTCTGAAAAGTAAAAAATCAAAATGTTCTCTGCTGTTGTTCTGATTTAAGCACTATACGGGTTTAATATCCTCTCAGAAAAAAAAATTATTACTGAGAGCATAAAGAGTAGTCGTATGGCAATTTGTTTCTTGCAAATGAATCAATTATTATAAATTTGCAGAATTATAGGACATAAAAATCACCTGATCTATGTTGTATTGGCCTAAAGTCATCAAGTACTCTTGGATTGACCTTAACCATAATACTGGCAGATTCAGCAGATGACAAATTGATGATATTTTTCTTATTTTTCCCAGAAAACAAGATGATATTTCATGCAAATTGTCTCCTGGGAAAAGTAACAAAAATATTTCTAAATGTCTTCTGCTTCCTGGGAAAAGTAAGAAAAAATATTTCTAAATGTCATCTTCTTCAAATTGTACCCAGAGTGCTAAGTGTTAAGTACCAAGCAAAATTGTAGCAGATCACTTTCAAAGTTTTCTTTTTACTGTTTTTCAGAGAGAGAAAATGACAATATTTCATGTGAATCAACTGCTCGGCAGATGAGTTACATGAAATATCAAGCTCTATTTTCTCTGAAAAAAAAAAACAAAACGAAAAAACCCCAAAAACTCCAAAGGTCATCAGCTACAGTTGGGATTGTTGCTTTAAGGGTTAGTTACCGTATTTACCATATGTATTCGGACAGACAGGCCTGAGCAAACAGTATAGACCCAGATGAGATGCCGCAGAACGCGTCATCTCATCTGGGTCGACACTGTTTGCTACTCATCCAGCAATTTTTAGACATAACATCGGGTAGTGAATTGTACTGGTTCAAATTTTAGAACATATATGGTAAGGAGTTGCGGTGTCCGAATACTTAGGGTAAATACGGTACTCTCTGGGCAAATTATAAAGATGACAAATTGATGTTAGTTTTCTCAGAAAATAGGGTTTTGCATTAGTTGTAGGTTTTCTTTCAATCTTAAGGTGAAAATTTACATGAAATTTCAAATCTTGTTTGCTGGGAATCAGAAAAAATGGAAATGTCTTCTGCTGAAAGTTCTGCCAAGCATGCTAAATATTGAAGACTCTGTGATCTAAGGTAACATTTTCAGAACCATATTTGACTAATTACTGCACTATAATGCACTGTGCACTTATTTTTTTTTTTCCAAAATTACTGTGAAAACTTGTGGTAAAATATGTATGCACCGCGCAACTAAGGAAACTATGTATGCATCTAGTGACTAAGGAAAAAGAAAAAAAAAAAAAAGATCAACAAAGGATTTATCAAATGCAATATTTTTATGCCTCCCAACCTAGGAGAGGGAAACATATTGATTTTGGTGCGGATCCTCTTGGTGTTGGCATAGGCATGACACTTTCATGTCTGCGCAATATCTTGTGAACCAGTGGTTGGATTCTTACCAAATTTTCATGGATATACTTTTGAGACATAACAAAGAACTAATTAGATTTTGGTGACCTTGACCTAATTTTCAAGGTCACAGCACTAAAAACCTGAAAATTTAGTGTTGGGGAACATCTGTTTTTTCAGAAAACACCGTATCTAGTTGTGAAATTGCAAGTATATAGGGGTATATAGTGTTTGTCTTTTCAGAAACATTGGTTGTTTGTGTGTGTGAATTTCTTTTTTTCATCATAGATTTCTCAGGAACTACTGGACCTAGGATTTTGAAATTTGGTACAAACATTGGGTATAAGTTGTTATATTGTGTAAGAGAGAATCAGGCATGTTGATGGTTATGGCATGGGCTAGGGATATAGGTGACCCATGGTCACTTTGTCAA
This sequence comes from Anodontia alba, assembly GCA_964016985.1. Lineage (NCBI taxonomy): Eukaryota > Metazoa > Mollusca > Bivalvia > Lucinida > Lucinidae > Anodontia > Anodontia alba. The sequence continues at coordinate 79,676,044 of OZ024823.1, forward strand.
GTTAGGTAAACTGACCAGCTAGAAATAGCCTCAATAATGTTGACAGGGTCATTAATTCCAAACTAATAAACCAGCCAACTTTAAAAAGGAAAATGTACAAAAAAAATTTTTGCTATGGGCAGACCAAAAATATCCTGAAAAAAGAAATGCAAAAAAAAAACATGTTGATGCAAGTCAAATGAGTACCAACAACATACGCTTTTATAAAGTGGTATAGAAGTACACTGGCTGTAATCTGAAAACTATGAATATTGCTTCCCTGTGCGCTTAGGGTTATGTACAATAATTAGGTCCAATATGGTATACATGTACCATTAATATGTATTTGTTATTTCCATGCAATTATACCATTAATGTTTGTTTTTGTTTTTTTCCATGTAACTGTACCATTAATGTCTGTTTGTTTTTAGCTCACCTGAGCACAGAGTGCTCAAGATGAGCTATTGTGATCACCCTGTCTGTTGTACATGCATTTGCGTTTTGCGTTATGCATTGTCAACATTTATGTTGTTCACCCTCTAGAAGCTACAGTTTTGCTTCAATCTTCATGAAACTTAACTTAAACAGAATGATTTACATTATGATATCTCAGTCAAGCTTGAATATGGGTTATATGGGTTATGTCAGGTCAAAAACTAGGTCACTAAGTCAAATTTCATTTAAAACCTTATCCACCCTCTGGAGGCCACAGTTTTGATTCAGTCTTCATGAAACTTTACCAGAATGTTTATCTTGATTATAGCTTGGTCAAGTTGGATATGGGTCATGTCTGGTCAAAAACTAGGTCACTAGGTCAAATTTCTTTGAAACTTTGTTCACCTTTAGAGGCCACACTTTTGCTTCAGTCTTCTTGAAACTTAAGCAGAATGTTAATCTTGATTGATAATAACTTGGTCAGGTTTGAATATGGGTCATGTGAGATCATAAACTAGGCCATTAGGTCAGATTTCTTTAAAACATAATTCACCCTCTAGAGGCCACATTTTTGCTTCAATCTTCATGAAACTCTGCTAGAGTATTTGTCTTGATAATAGCTTGGTCAAGTTTGAATATGGGTCATATGAGGTAAAAAAACTAGGTCATTAGGTCAGGTTTCTTTTAAACATTGTTCTCCCTCTAAAGGTAGCTTGGTAAAGTTTGAATATGGATCATGCCTGGTCAAAACCTAGGTCACTAGATGAAATTTCTTTGTAACCTTGTTCACCTACTAGAGGCCACAGTTTTCTTCAGTCTTTATGAAACTTTACCAAAATGTTTGTCTTGATGATATGATTGGAAAATGGATTATCTTAGGTTAAAAACTAGGATACTTAAGGTCAGATTTCTAGAGGCCACAGTTTTGCTTAAATCTTAATGAAACTTTACCAGAGTGTTTGTCTAGGTTATTATATCGGTCATATTCAAATATTGATCATGTTGGATTAAAAACTAGGTCACTAGGTGACAGTTTGTTTTAAAACTTGTTTACCCTCTCGAGGCCACAGTTTTTCTGCAATTTTCATGAAACTTTACCAGAATGTTTGTATTGATGATGTCTTGGTCATGATCAAATATGGGTCATGTCAGATCGAAAACTAGGTCAAATTTCTTGAAAATCTTGTTCACCCTTTAGAGACCACAGTTTTGCTTCAGTTTTCATGAAATTTTACCAGAATGTTTGTCTTGATGATAGCTTGGTCATATTTGAATACGGGTCATGTCAGGTAAAAAACTAGGTAACTAGGTCAAATTTGTTTAAAGCTTTTTTCACCCTATACAGGTCTGAATTTTCTTCAATTTTCATGAAACTTTACCAGAATGTTTGTCTTGGTGATATAACAGTCATGCACAAATATGGGTCATGTCAGGTGAAAAACTGGGTCAATAGGTCACATTTGTTTAAAACCTTGGTTCTGTTTAGGTCAGTTTCTCAGTAACTATTGGTCCTACAGCAATGATACTTGGCACTTGCATATATCTAGCATAGCCTCTTGAATGCAGGCTTCCATATTTGATCTTGACTATTTCAAGGTCCACTGACTTTGTTTTGGCATTTACAACAGTTTCTAAGTAACTAGTGGTCCTAAAGCCAGTGATTCTTAGCAAATGCATACATTTTAGCATGCCTCAAGAGTGCAGTTATCCATATTTGACCTTGTCCTGTATTTCACGGTTCATTAGTCATGCTACATTGTCTTACTTGTTCATATAATCATCATGAATCTTGATCAGAATGTTTGCCTTGACCATTTCTAGGTCAGGTTCTCTAAGTTCTATGATATTCAAAATTGAGCGATACAGAACCATTATGGGCCTCTTGTCTCCATGTAACTATACCATTAATATCTGTTTTTTTTTTCCTCCATGTTACAATACCATTAATATCTACAAATGTATACCATTAACTTATATTTGTTTTTGCCCCCTGCCATTTTCAGTGGGGTGGCATATAGTATCAACACAAGCCGTACCTACGTCCCATCCATCCCGTACATAACACAAATAGTTTCCGTGGGATATCTTTTGAAAAGATCTTTATATTGGATTTTATACACAGGTATATAATCATAAAATGTAGGTCAAGTTTGATTTAGGGTAAAATCCACCAATTATTTTGGGAGTTATGGCCCTTTTTCAACTATGAAAAATTTTCAACATTGAAAAATGGTTTCCGTTCAATATCTTTTCAAAAGATTAGTGTATTGGATTCAAACTTTATACACAGGTATATACTCATAAAATGTAGGTCAAGTTTGATTTAGGGTAAAATTCACCAATTATTTTGGGAGTTATGGCCCTTTTTCAACTTTGAAAAATGGTTTCTGTTCCATAACTTTTGAAAAGATTAGTGTATTGGATTCATATTTTAAACACCAGAATATAATTATAAAGTATAGGTCAAGTTGGATTTAGGGTAAAATCCACCAATTATGTTCGGAGTTATGGCCCTTTTTAACATTGAAAAATAGTTGAAAAATGGTTTCCGTTAGATATCTTTTGAAAAGATTAGTATATTGGATTCAAATTTTATACACGGGTATATAATCATAAAGTGTAGGTCAAGTTTGATTTAGGGTAAAATCCACCAATTATTTTTGGAGTTATGGCCCTTTTTCAGCTTTGAAAAATGGTTTCCTTTCCATAACTTTTGAAAAGATTAGTGAATTGGATTCATATTTTATGCACGAGCATATAATTATAAAATATAGGTCAAGTTTGATTTAGGGTAAAATCTACCAATTATTTTTGGAGTTGTGGCCCTTTTTCAACGTTGAAAAATAGTTGAAAAATGGTTCCATCAATATCTTTTGAAAAGATTAGTGTATTGGATTTAAATTTTATACACAGGTATATAATCATAAAATTTAGGTCAAGTTGGATTTAGGTAAAATCTGATTTAGGGCAAAATGCCTGCGTGTGGGTGAGGATGGCCTCTGGATGAGGGTATCTGTGTCATATTGACACATTTCTAGTTTTTTCCATGTAACTGCATGTGTACCATTAATATGTTTTTTGTTTTTTTTCATGTAACTTACATATATATAGAGTTTATTCATTCTCCTATTTTAAATATGGGATTTATAAACCGAGGGAGGTAAAAAAAGTCTGATAAAGAAACGAGTGCGAAGCACGAGTTTCTTTATCAGATTTTTTTTACCTCCTCTTGCCGAAAAAAAATGAATCAGACCTGTAAGAGGGGGTACCTCTACTTGAGAAGTCATTACCCCCTGAATTTTACCTCGATTTTCATGAAATTTTCACGTATAATTTTCCGATCCTAGGTGGCCATTTTACCGGAGAAAGGATGGTCACATGACTAGAAAGTCACGTGACAGTCATGTGTAAACCGGGAACCGTTTAAGACACTTAAAAAAAAAAAAAAAATTACAAGAGACCAGCGCCTACTGTGTACTATTGCGAATGAAACGAGTGACATACATAGGTTCTACTGTTATTCCTACTTCTTCCTCACTGGAAATGATTCAGGTGTTATGGGCTTTTTTTCCAGAAAATCCTGATCAATTTGTCGAAGTGAGTGCTGAAATTAATGGCAGCTTGAAATTTGGTATTCTCGATCTTTTTTAGTGTGGGTAAAATCCAGCACCTGACTAATGAAAAGTGGCATGTTTGTATGAAAGTAGGTTCACTCCTGTATGAGAACACTTGCTCTGAATGGTTGCATGTGGTATATTGTAAGTATGACAGGCTTTTGAGTTGGCAGATCCCTCCAGCACGACTATTGTCGCGAACAGCAAGATAAGGGTTAAAATAGGAGAAATGAATAAACTGTATATTACGTGCATTTCACCGCAATAGAGTACACCATTTAAGAGGCTTTTGTGGCAAGTCTAGTCTGCCAGTTTGTTTACGCTGTCATTTCTATTTTGGGTCGGCGTAGTAATACACTGACATTGACAGTTTGAAGCAGTGAACACTCGGGCGCCATTTTGAAAAAACAAAACGAATCGAGAGATTGAAAATTGATAAAATATTCCCATTGAAATGGATATTTATGTGTTTCTGTGCACAGATAGGATTAACTTCTATGCTTGTGACTTGATTCAACGAAAAAAGCTTATGGATTTAAACATTTTCAGCCGGTAAGTAAGGATTTGAGATCATCCCACGGGTCAAAATCTAGGCCTTTCATATGTTACAAAAAAAAAAGTAGTTCCGGTTAAAGAGATTTATTTCCCCGGCTAAGAGGAAATATTTCTTCTTAGAAAACAAGGAAAATACCAGTTTTATGTCTGGTAGAAATCATGGTATTTCTTGGTTATGCATGTAATATACCATTATTATCTTTTTTTTTTTTTTTTTTTTTTTTTCAGGTAACTATACAAGTATTATCTTTTTTTTTCAGGTAACTATGCCATTAATATCTGTTTGTTTTTTCCATCTAACACTATATATATATATATATATATATATACATATATATATATATATATATATATATATATATATATATATATATATATATATATATATATATATACCATTAATATGTGTTTGTCTTTTAGGGCTGAGAAATCACGCAGAGCAGCCAAAGATCGACGTGATAAAGAGAATGTTGCAATGCAAGCTTTGATGGAAGAGTTGCCTGTGTCAGAAGAAGTTCTGAACAAAATGGACAAAACTTCCATAATAAGACTGGCCATTTGTTATATCAGGATTAAACATTATGTGCAGAAAGGTAGGAGATTTATTATTAACGCTTAACATTTATCCTGCTGCATTTTCTTCTGATCTGGGTCTATGAAAGAGGTACCCTTGTCTGAGCACTCATTATTTCCCTTGTTTTTCACAGGCCTACAAATAGCGGATCAGTCATGATCAAATGACTATCATGTGATAGCGAAACGTATGACAAACCAGTTTTCTTTAAACATATTTAATCCATTGTAGTCGGGAGATGCCTAAAAGGGTAATTGGCAAACAGTGCAGACCCAGATCAGACACCACAGAATGCGGTATCTGATCAGGGTCTCCACTGTTTGCAAATAGTTTAGCCATTTTTCTCTAGGAATATATAAATCTCATAATTACCAGACATACCTAAAATTGAAATTGGACTTTCCAATATATAATATGGGAGAGTCTATTCAGTCTACAATGGGTTAACATACTTATCAATGGGTTAACATACTTATCAATAAACAAGAACTCCAAGAGACAAGTGCAGAATGTGGTTATTTCAGGAAGGATTTGACAACTTGCATTATCACTGGAAGTAGTTTAACCCTTGTCATGCTGAATAAATTAAGATGCCATGCCCACTTCTAGTTTTCAGCCAATCAAATTATTCAATCCAGGTTGTTGATACAAATTCAAATACTGAATGGCAAACAGTGCAAATGCAGATCAGTTTGCTTCTTCAGAAGCCAACTGATCTGGATCTACACTGTTTGCAAAGGCAGGGTATATCCGGGCTCAGCATGACTAGGGTTAAGTAGAGTCAGTGTGGTTGGCACAGGAGCCTATTTATAGTTCAGTAGAGTCAGTGTGGTTGGCACAGGAGCCTATTTATAGGACCAAAAAAATGTAAAACAGACAGTAGTGAAATATGACTGTGATTTTGGGTAATTGTTTCACTGACTGGCCTTGACTGCAGACAAACAAAGGTTTATGTTACAGCACAGAAGTAAATTTTAATGCAAAACCATTTGTTGTAACTACCGATGCACAAAAAATTTTATTCTAGTTATTGGTTTTAAAAAATCAAATACATTTGTACATTGTATTTTCATTTTTTCCAATAGAAAAAAATGGCTGCTAAAAATTGATCACATAGGTACTTTGGATGCAGGTTTTCAACAAGTTCCACTTGTTCAAAATTTCTGAAATTTTCACAATATTGTTATGATACATCAGTTATTTAAAATCTGTGAAGAAAAATATTAAATAAATTAAAAAATTCCAAAAATCTTGTTTACTATAAAAATGCATAGGTCATACAAATGTTTGACCATAAAATTAATTTTGTTGTTACTATTTTAAAACAAACCAAGGGAATAGATATGACAAATAGTTTCTGATAAGATATTGTCAATCACAAATGAATTTTCCCATTTAGAATAAAACACCAAATACAAAACCTCTTTCTGAAGGATGTCAAAAGCACAGTAGTATTGTATATGTCAGTTGTTCATTTTTATGAACATCAACACAGCCAAAGTGTATGGTTTTGATGTTATGTTTTTGTCATATTTTGTCTGTAAACATAAATTCTTTTGAGCCAGTTCTTTTTAGTTGTCATAACTTGTGAAGTTGTGACAGATTTGCTTGTCTATCATTTCTCCATTGTGATGGTAATATTAACCCTTGTAGTGCTAAGCAAAATTTCTTTATATATATATATATATATATATATATATATATATATATATATATATATATATATATATATATATATATATATATATATATATATATATATATATATTTTGTTTTTCAGAGCAAATAAGACTTGGCATTTCATGTGAATCATCTGCTATGTGTATGCAGATGATTCACATGAAATGTCAAGCCTTATTTTTTCTGAGGATAAACTGCCGCCTGGTGCAGTTGTGGTTAGCACTGTAAGGGCTAAAAGTATGGACTAAGCTACCGCATGTTTGCATAATGTACATTTGTACAATGAACCAGCTATACGGCCAGGCCTGAACAAACAGTACAGACACAGATCCTAATGGCAGTTGGAACAAAGCCTACATTATTTTCCCTTCAGCCATCACTTTTTAGAAACTCTGCTTGAGGCAGTCAAATGGACTTGTACAAATTTGAAGTTAACCCTTATTCTGCTACGAAAGTTTCTGATCTGGGTCTTTAGAAGGGTACTCCTACCTAAGCACCTGTTACTTCCATTGTTTTCCATGGATTTACTTCACACTTGCACATGTCATGTATCCATGGACTGGCTAACTGTTAGCACAAAAAAAAGTCGTGATTATGTATCAACAACCATGTAATCTGATTGGCTGGACATGATAGCGAGTCATGTTGCAAACCCGTGTTTGCTTCACATTTAAAAGGAAAAAAAGAAGAAAACTCCAAGAGACTAGCACTATATGTGGCCATTGTAGGAAAGATTTGACAACTTACAATGATACTTTTACCATTGTGTACATTTATTACTGGAACTTGTTTAAGTAGAGTTTGGGTGGTGGCACAGGAGCCTATTTGATCTGATAGGGGTGAGACACAGAAAAGTGAAAGTGATGACATTTGGAGAATTATTTCACCAACTGACCTTGAATACAGACAAATGAAGATTTGTGATAATGTACATTCCCTCCTCTATCAGACAACTTAGAACTTAAGGTCAGGCATTGTTTCTGGAGTTGCCCTCAAACAAGCCTACCCCTGAAAGCAAATATATATGTGACCCACAGGATAAGGGTTTGATAAGGAGTTACATATTCAAACTCATTGCCGCACATACCCCTATAAGGGCACACTCAAGCAATTCCATGGTCTTCAGATTACAGCCAGTGTACTTTTTGTCAACTTCTTTATAAAGGTATATGTTGTGGGTACCCCATTTAAATTGCATCGACTTGCTGATCTTTGTAGCTCACCTGAGCACGAAGTGCTCATGGTGAGATATTGTGGTCAGTCAATGTCCGTCATCCGTCGTGCGTCATGCGTCGTCTGTCTTGCGGCATCAACAATTGCTTTAAAAGCCTACTCCTCCTACACCCCTGGGCTAATTGACTCGATACTTGGTAGGAAGCATCAGGGTGACTTGTAGATCAAAAATAGCTAAAATCGTGCCGATCGGAAATCCAAGATGGCCCCCATGGCCGCCATTTTGAAAATCTATCTTTCGCTTCTTCTCCTGAATTGAAAGGCTAATTGACTCCAAAGTTGCTAGGAAGCATCGGGGTGACTTGTAGATCAAAAATAGCTAAAATCGTGCTGATCGGAAATCCAAGATGGCCACCATGGCTGCCATCTTGAAAATCTATTTTTCGCTTCTTCTCCTGAACTGAAAGGCCAATTGACTCCAAAGTTGCTAGGAAGCATCGGGGTGACTTGTAGATCAAAAGTAGCTAAAATCGTGCTGAACGGAAATCCAAGGTGGCCACCATGGCCGCCATCTTGAAAATCTATTTTTCGCTTCTTCTCCTGAACTGGAAGGCCAACTGACTCCAAAGTTGCTAGGAAGCATCAGGGTGACTTGTAGATCAAAAATAGCTAAAATCGTGCTGATCAGAAATCCAAGATGGCTGCCATGGCCGCCATCTTGAAAATCTGTTTTTCGCTTCTTCTCCTGAACTGAAAGGCCAATTGACTCCAAACTTGCTAGGAAGCATCAGGGTGACTTGCCTCGCTTGGGGAAGAGAGAGCTAATCTTAGTGCTTTTTGTACGTTTGTTCGGTGTGTGCTTGTTTAGATTTGTCGGTTTCCTCTTCCTCTTGGGGTCTGGGAAGGGCTGCGGTTTGTGATTGTGGCACTCCCTGGACTTTCCTCTTACCTTTTTTGTAGATTAAAAATAGCTAAAATCATGCTGATCGGAAATCCAAGATGGCCGCCATGGCCGCCATCTTGAAAATCTATTTTTCGCTTCTTCTCTTGAACTGAAAGGCCAATTGACTCCAAACTTGCTAGGAAACATCAGGGTGACTTGTAGATCAAATATAGCTAAAATCGTGCCGATCGGAAATCCAAGCTGGCCGCCATGGCAGCCATCTTGAAAATCTATTTTTTGTGTCTTCTCCTAAACCCAAAAGCCAATTGACTCCAAACTTGGTAGGAAGCGTCAGGGTGACTTATAGATCAAAAATAGCTAAAATCGTTCCAATCGGAAATCCAAGATGGCCGCCATGACAGCCATCTTGAAAATCTATTTTTTGCTTCTTCTCCTGAACTGAAAGGCCAGTTGACTCCAAACTTGCTAGGAAGCATCAGGGTGACTTGTAGATCAAAAATAACTAAAATTGTTCCGATTGGAAATCCAAGATGGCCGCCATGGTGGCCATCTTGAAAACCAATTTTTCGCTTCTTCTCCTGAACTGAAAGGCTTATTGACTTTAAACTAGGTAGGAAGCATCTGGATGACTTGTAGATCAAAAATAGCTAAAATCATGCTGATCGGAAATCCAAGATAGCTGCCATGGCGGCCATCTTGAAAGTCAATTTTTCGCTTCTTCTTCTGAATGGAAAGGCCATTTGACTCGAAACTTGGCAGGAAGCATTGGGATGAGTTGTAGATCTAAAGTAGCCAAAATCATCCTGATCCAAAATCCAAGATGGCTGCCTTGGTGACCTTCTTGAAAATCTAATTTTTGCTTTTTCTCCTAAACTGAAAAAGCCAATTGACTTTAAACTTGGTAGGAAGCATCGGGTTGACTTATAGGTCGAAAATAGGTAAAATCTTTCTGATTGGAAATCCAAGATGCCTGCCATGGTAGCCATCTTGAAAATCTATTATTCCCTTCTTCTCCTGAATCGAAAGGCTTATTGACTTTAAACTTGGTAGGAAGCATCTTGTAGATCAAAAATAGCTAAAATAGTCCCTGTTGGAAATCCAAGATGGCGGCCATCTTTTTTATATATACTTATATAGGGAAAACCTTTAAAAATCTTTTTATCTGAAACCAGAAGGCCCTGGCCTTTGATATTTGGTTACATAGCTTCATCTAGTTCACATGTCTATTCAACAATAAGGCTCCATTTGATCATGCTTCTGTCCAGCACCCCCCAGCCTGTCATCCGAAAACATTCATTTTCAACAAATTTTAAACAAACATTGTCCTATGAAGAGAAATCATAGTCTTTTAGAATATACTAGAGACAATGACACTCAGGTGAGCGAATTAGGGCCCTCTTGTTTTAAAATGTTCCCTTATTAGGTAAATACATTTTTTTACCACAAGTTTTCCCAGTAATTTTGAAAAATCTAAGTGCACAGTGCCATAATTAGGTTGAATACAGTAAGTTGTCTTAATGTTTAGTGAAATTACGGTGAGATATGACGAGATTTGAGAAGCAAGTAGTCACTCTGCTGAGTTTAAGTCTTTTTGATAGTCTGTCTCAAGACTTTTTTCTCTTTTCTTTACAAAGGTATATGTACAGTTTATACGATTTAATCAGTTATATCCCTTAGTAGAAAAGATAGAGTTGTACTTCTAATGAGTATCCACAACATATGTTTTTGTGAAGAAATAAGAAAAATATTTATCTGGAGACTCTGTCTTGTTCAGAGTGATGGAAAGGAGCGTCTTATATGGGCCTATCATTCTTGAGTTTTCTGCATGTCATGGCTACTTTAACCGTTACCACTCTCTGGGCAAATTTAGCAGATGGCAAATTGATGCTATGTTTCTTATATTTCCCAGAAAACAGGATTGGACATTTCATGCAATTTGTCTCCATTGGAGACAATTTGCATGAAATGTCAAATCCTGTTTTCTGGGAAAAAATTTAGAAAAATTGTTTTGATATGTCGTCTCCTGAAAATTTTTCCCTGCATGCTAAGCATTAATGAATGAGATTTTTGCATGATTGTAAAAGTAAATTTAGCAAAACTTTTACATTGAAATTGATTTGTACTAGTTTGCTAGATCCTGAAGATTGATCATCTCGGCAGTAGAACTTGACAATCAATTAGATAATTTAGTCAACTAAGGGAAGTAATTAAGTAAGATAACATGATGTTTATAAACAAGAGTTGTATGCCCTCAGACTTCAAAATCTAGAGAAAACTGAAATACATATATGTATACTTGTAATCTATAGATCTAGGTAAAAGCTAATTTTTCAGGCTTAAATTTATCAGTGTCTCATTTCTGCATGCAAACATTATGTTTGAAACTTTTTTTTACTGTGATTACAATGAAAGCTAGACCCATTCTTGAAGGCGCAGATATTGATGTATCATGGTCTTGCCTGATAGAAGAAACTGGAGTACCCAGGGAAATCCACTTATCAGAGATGGGTAACCACTACCCTGTCACATGCCAGAGCGGAGAATCAAACCTGGGCCACTGTGAGCGTTGATCAGCCGGAGACATACTTCTGAACTATTAAGCCCATTCTGATACAGACAACCCTCTAAAAGTTACAACACTCGATACAACAACAAAATTCGTTATAATGACAATTTGACTGTCACGAGACCTTCGCTTATGCATAACAATTACTCGCAAATTATGCCAAAATATTGTATTTAATACTTTAAAGAAACATATGTTTTGGATATTTGTTAGAATTGCCTCACTGAGGCAATTCTAGCAAATATCCAAAACATATGTTCTGTGAGGATATAAGAATAAAAAAGTACCTATCTTACATATCAGTCAGCTCATTAAGTGTTCTGTAAAACAGCAAATTCATTTTAATGGCAATGTCTTTGGGAACAAATTCTGTCATTGTTACGAGGGTTTACTGTATCTTGGAAACATGTTGTGCATACTCATTAGAAGTATCTCATGTGACATAAATATATCTAGTGAATACCCATAATGTACATTTTTAAGGAAAAAGATGATAATAATACAGGAAAACCTCATCGACGACTCATTTACCATGGTTAATTCGAACCACGGAAATTCTCTTGATAGCCCGATGGAAATATATATGGATATTTTAGGGAAATTTTCTTATTTTGTCATGAAATGTATGTTGAATGTACTCATTAGAATCACATCATTGAGGCAATTATAATGAGAACACTCAACATACCATTATTATACAGAAGATCGAAAAAACATCCCTAAATTGCCTCTTCATCTGGAGCCATGATTAATCCTCATTGGCTCGAACTACCCATGTCTCGAACAAATTTACGTGCTCCCAAATATGTTCGAGCTATGGAGGTTTGACTGCATATACTTTTGTACCAAGCACTGACCAAGGTGTTTGAACTGTTTCATCCTGTTTCGTAACAAATGAAACGAATGAAACAGACCAACAGTGAGAACTGCTATTGGTGTGTTTCATTTCTTTCATTCTTTTTCAGTCCATTTTAGAGTATTCCTTATATATTTTAATTGTTTCATCTGTTTCTGTTACGGAGAAAAAAACGTGCCCAAAAAAAACCTGCGTGGTTTTTGTGCAGTATCTATTTGACTGTATTAATTAACACATTTATTTGGATATACCTCTCTTATCTAGAGGTATGTAAGCTAATGCATTTTCACCATATAGTATGAGAATTGAGGGAGATATGGTGATAAAGTTCAATGATTAAGATAGAGTTAACAGTATAGAAGGTTGCTAGAAATAACAAATTGAAAAAAAGTAGTTTAAAAAATGCAAAATGCTGATAATTCACCCAATAATGCAAGTCCTATGCATACCCCTGGTTTCTCTATATATTATTGGGAAACAGGGGTGTGATGGAGGGGATGTATACATTCCATAGATTTGTTAAAATATTGCCTACCACACTGTCTTAGAATAATTTTTACCGTAACAACCCTAACTATTGGGACAGATAGGCCTTTGCAAACATTATACACCCAGATCAGATGCCGCATTTTGTGGCATCTGATCAGGGTCTACACTGTATGCCGTACATGCATCAATATTTTAGACACATCAACAGGTAGTAGAATGGACTATTACAAATTTTAGGACAATTATGGTGAGGAGGTGTCCTAATACTTAGGGTAAAAACGGTACTTCGAAACATGTCTTGTAGTTACTCTTGTTGGTACAATCAGGCTTGGGCAAACGATGTGGCATCTGATCTTGATCTACACTGTTTACACTCATCCGGCAGTTTTCAGATACATCAGCATGTAGTGAAATGGACTTGTTTAAATTTTAGGACGTGTAACAAGATCTGACATTAATTTTATTATCCATAAAAGCTGTTAAAATATTTTATTGGCACTCTCCTTAGAATCTACTGTGAGGGTACTTCTGAACAATAGCCACAAAGTTGGATTTTAATATCAAGTTCTGCTAACAGCTTTTATGAAGGTCTAGTGTTTAGGGAGGCAGGGGAGGCGTCTTGGTATGTTAGCTTTACAGCAAAGTACAGTTTATGTACAAAGGGAAATAACTTAATGTGAATAGACAAGACATGAGGAACAATAGTTATGTACCTTCAGTGTGAAGGAATAGTGAAAAATGGGCATCTTCTCTAACAATTATCACTCTCTGAGCAAATTCAACAGACAACAAATTGATTACATTTTTGTCGCGCCTGCTTTTAGCATGGCATAATATAGGGATCCGGTTTTCCGTCCATTTGTCCATCAGTTTGTCTATAATCTGTCAACATTTGCGTCAACTCTAGCTTAGACCCAAATGTTCAAGTTCATTTCCTAATAACCTTAAAGCCTACATTGATGATATTTGGTTTAAGCTTGGGATGACAACTTAGACAACAGTATCCATATTTGACCTCGATCTAGATTTCACGTTTGGCACAGCATAGTCTTTGGCAGGTTTCTAGTTCTTATTTTTCCCAGAAATAGGCTTTGACATTTCCTGAGAAGGCAATTTACATGAAGTGTCAAAGCCTATTCTCTGGAAAAAAATAAGACAAATATTTCAAAATGTCATCTGCTGAAATTTTTAACCAGAGTGCTATGCATTAAAAAGACAACAAAAAAACAACAGAAAAACAATTACAGAATGTTCAGACTGTACCCTTCTCTTGCTGAACATGACATGCCCTGTCTTAGCAAACAGTATAGATCCACACCAGTTGGCTTCTGAAGAAGCCAACTGATCTGGGTCTGCACTGTTTGTCATTAAATATGTGAATTCTATAAAAAACACGGATCAAATAATCTGATTGGCTGGAAATTAGAAGTGGGTGTGGCATCTTAATTTATTCAGCAAGGCAAGGGTAAAAGTAAAAATCCTGCTACATTGCTTTCTGCAATCACCATTTTGTGTCTGGATGTGACACGATATACCTGGTAGTGCTGCTTAACCCTTGTCCGCAGCTGAACCTGGATATGGCCTGCCTTTGCAAACAGTGTAGATCCATATCAGTTGGCTTCTGAAGAAGCCAACTGATCTGGATCTGCACTGTTTGCCATTCAGTATGTGAATTCATATCAACAATTTGGATCAAGTAATCTGATTGGCTGAAAACTAGAAGTGGGCATGCATGGCTGAAAATTAGAAGTGGGCGTGGCATCTTAATTTATTCAGCAGGACAAGGGTTAAACAATTTGCATGTTGGGTAAAAATTTCAGCAGAGGATATTTTGAAATATTTAGAAAATATGATTTGACATTTCATGCAAACTGTCTCCTTAAGAGACAGTTTGCATGAAGTGTCAGATCCAATTTTCTAGGAAAAATAAGAAGTGTCAGATCCTATTTTCTAGGAAAAATAAGAAAAACATATCATGAATTCGTCAACTGCTGAATTTGCCCGTAGCTCTAAGTGTTAGCCCATTTCAGACTGAATAAACTCCCCCACACTACTATGTATTGGAAAAGTCGAATTTCAGTTTTAGGTATGTCAGGCCATGTAATTTAAATATTCCTAGAGAAATAATAGCTAAACTTTATGCAAACAGTGGGGACCCTGATCAGATGCTGCAATCTGCAGCACCAGATCTGGGTCTGCACTGTTTGCCAATGACCTTTCTTGGGGTCTCCAGACTAAATTGGGTTAATTGGAATGTTATTAAGCAAACAACAAGTTTTGACATATTTTTCTTTCTTTTCCAAAACAGTCTCAGGTCTCAGCATTCTCAGTAAATTGTATCCTTAGGAGAAAATTCACCTGCATGTTGAGTCCTGTACTTTGTGGCAAATTTGTGAAATTTGTAAAAAACATTGCTGTTTGCTGCAGACATATTTAAGTTTTTGTTTTTTTTATTTTTCAGAGTAAATAAGGCTTGAGATTTCATGTGACTTACCTGCTAGGCAGATGATTCTGAAAATAATTTAACCCTTGTCCTGCTGAACCCGGATATACCCTGCCTTTGCAAACAGTGTAGATCCAGATCAGTTGGCTTCTTCAGAAGCCAACTGATCTGAATCTGCACTGTTTGTCATTCAGTATGTGAATTTATATCAACAGCCTGGATCAAGAAATCTGATTGGCTGAAAATTGGAAGTGGGCATGGCATCATAATTTATTCAGCAGGTCAAGGGTTAAATATTGTCTGCTACAATTTTGCTTAGCACTTTAACCTTTACCATTAACCATTCTAACTCAACCACAGCTAAAAGATGTAAGAATCTATAGTACTCAACACATACCTAAGTTGGAGCCCTGGCACAGGTCTGCTTACCAAGCACTTTAACCTTTACCACTCTCTGGGCATTTTCAGCAGACGACAAATTGATGATATTTTTCTTATTTTTCCCAGAAAACAGGATTTGACATTTCATGCAAATTGTTAGGAGAGAATTTGCATAAAATGTCATATCCTGTTTTCTGGGAAAAATAAGAAAACTATTTCAAAATGTTGTCTGCTGAAAATTTTACCCAGAGTGTTAAGCGTTATTCCTTATATTCCCCTTAGCACTCTGGGTAAAATTTTCAGCAGATGTCAAATTGACAATATTGTTCATATTTTTCCCAGAAAACAGAATTTGACAACAATATTGTTCATATTTTTTCCCAGAAAACAGAATTTGACATTTTGAATCCACTGGTGAAATATATGGCAAGAAGGATATATATATATATATATATATATATATATATATATATATATATATATATATATATATATATATACATGTATATAGAAAAAGAAAAAAAATAATTTCACTAAAGATGAAAATATTGATTTTCTTCCCTGAAACATACTGTAGGCAGTCTATTATGGTAGATGTATAGGAGTCCTATGCCTATGGATTGTTACATCTATAAGGAGTTTTGGTTGAGTTAGAAGGGTTAAAAATGGGTAGAGGGGATGTGCAGGGGGATGTTGGGGTGTGGAGAGTGCAAAATAATTTATATCCTGCATGCAAACAGTATGTCCCAGCTAAGCCTGTATGTTCCAGATTTATAACTCCTTTTACACACACACAATTTTGACTGCAAAACTTCAGACTGAAGGGAAGTAATAATAGCAGGAAGTTATGAAAATTTTAACTACACTTAGTTCCCTTATATCAAGCTAACTCAAGTCACTTTGATGTCAGCTGTCCTGAAGTTTGTGGGTTTGATCCCCATTAGAGTCATACCAAAGGGTTTAATAATGGTACTGGCTACTCTTTTGTTTGGCACTCATTAAGAAGGTAGAGCTGGGGGCCAGTGTTGGCATTGTAACAAGGTGAATATTGGGTCATGTGTCTGGGTTATTATAGTTCAGTGAGGAGCACTCTAAGCTCCCTGTCACACCCAGACATTGTTGCAATATGATGGAAAGATTGTGGAAAGTAACGTGAAACCCCTCCCCTCTTAACTCATTACTGAATAAACTCTCCCACATTATATATTGGAAGAGTCCATTTTCGATTTTAGGTATGTCAGGCTATATGACAGATATTTCTTAAGAAAAATTGTTGAATTGTTTGCAAACATATTGAAAGAAAAATGGTTGAACTGTTTGCAAACAGTGGAGACCTTGATCAGACAGCACATTCTGTGGGATCCGATCTGGATCTACACTGTTTGCCAGTTACTCATTTAGGGGTCTCCAGTCTTCAGTGGGTTAAAAGAGTGGGCATCTGATAGCTGTATTTCTTATTTTTCCATGAAGGGTACTTATTAGAATAGCCTTTTGAATGGCTTCTAATGATTACCCACAGGGTGTGTTTTCATGAAGAAATAAGAAAAATATTGCTGCTTTTGGATGAAACAAGGGGTCTTATCTGGAGTGATGAAAATGACAGCAAAATCATTCAAGTAAATCCATTCGTCATAAAATGCTAATAAAGTGGTTTTAAATAGGATTTTTTTCTAAACTGCAAAAAGTACATTTTATTGCCCTGTGCGTACTAATCCATAGCTTAAGATAATAAGGGTATTCAGATAAATTCTCTTTTCTCAAAATATATATGAAAATATATGAGCCAAAATGTTCTCTTGAACATGTGCACCCAGCAAAGATTCAGATCAGCCTGCACATTTGAGTAGTCTGATCAGAATCATCACTGGGGCCATTTTGGACGGCCAAGGATGCAAAACTTCTTCATATGGACAACAAAGACTCTGGTCAGACTGCACAGATGTACAGGCTGATTGAATCTTCATTTAGTGCACATGTTGAAGGTATGTTTTCTCAAGTTGATGCTCATATTGATGCATAATGCAGAAAATGGCCTGGGCCCAGTTGTTCATTTTAGCAAACATGACTTTAACATTTCTATCTTGAAATATGGCAAGTACATTGATATTTTTTGCTGGAAAAATGTGAGTAGCTTTTGCATTGCAAAAGCTACTCACATTTTTCCAACAAAAATATCAGTGTACAGTATAACCTGTGGTAAGCAAAAAAGGGGTTGTTTAAGACAGTTGCTTGCTTAATACAGGTAAATTTCAACTTCTTTACCTTTATTTGTATCTAAAATAATGGTCTTTTAAGACAGGTGATTGCTTCATAGAGGTGGCCTTTAAGACAGGTTTGACTGTATTTGAAACAGTTAAAGAGTTTGTCATTGCCCTCTATGCCATATACAATAATGAAGATCCAGAGTAGCTCGAGCACTCCCGTAGTCTGTTCTTGGCTTTCGTTGCCGTCTTGCAGAATTACTGAATCATATGGGCTTCAATTTGCACAGAGCATGTCGTAATCATCCTTCCATCGTCTCGATATGACTTGAATAATGTTGAAAGGGACGTAAAACACCATATCATCATTATCCCTCTCTCTGGGATATGGCTCAACATGGTAGGGCCTTTAACCCTTAAAGCGCCAATGACACAGACGACAATTTTGATTTTTTTTTTTTTTATTATCAGAAGAAAACAAGTCTTCACATTTCATGTGAATCGTCTGCCAAGCAGACGATTCAGTCGGCCTCGGTGGCTCAGTTGGATGCACCGTCCGACTGGAGACCAGGAGGTCGCGGGTTCAACTCCCGCCGAGGTCGGCAACATTCTTACATGGAGATTGATAATGAAATATTTTCTACGGTCATTCTCTCCCTTCCGCTGATTCAAGAAGGGCAGTTGTCAGTTTCTGGAGAAAGAATGTGAACGATACTGGTTAACCGCTTAGAGGACTATGCCTGCCCAGTAAACGTGTGCTTAGGGTAAACTGACTGCGCTCGACATGACCCCATTGGGTTGACTGGGCCATAAAACCTCAACACAAACAAACATTAAATATCAAGACTTGTTTTCTCTGAAAAAAAAAAATGAAAATTTTACATTGTCGTCTGCTACAAATTTTGCTTGGCGCTTTAAGGGTTAATCTTGACGTACACAAACAATTCTCTATGAAAACATATCATTTGGGTACTCTACGAGGCACTTTTAATGAGTACCCACAATATATGTTTTCATGGAAAAATAGTAAATATGTTTTTAACGTGAAATAAGAAAAATATCAATATTTTTTTTTTGAAGGCAATATTGTAGAATCTGTATCTGCCATTGTTGCACAACAGAGCATTCTATAGACCCTTTAAACCTTTGCTTGTTCATGCCAGCTATTTTTTATAATGGCACTAGCTGCTCTTTTCAATTGTTGGAGTCCAGCAGTAAGAAAGTATGTCTAGGACTGGTCGGTCTCGAGTCTGACTGTCTGAGTGTGTATCATGTCATGTGCTCTTACGTTTTCTTACTTCTCCGTGAAAATGGATGTCATGGCATCCCCTTAGAATCAAATCAACAATTGTTATGTCATATATATTACTGTTGAGAAATAATAGGAAATAAATCAGGTATTTTTTTTCCAGTCAAAATGTGTTGATATTTTTCTTACGTCTCCATGAAAACATAAGTTGTGGTATATGTTTTCATGAAGAAATAAGAAAAAAATATTCACCTAGACATCCTTCTTATCTTTAAAAGTGTGTATCTTATCTGGAGCTCTGACATTTACAGACTAGAAAAAGTGCAGACTAAGAATTTCTTCAGGGTTACGCACCAAGATTAAACAGAATCGATAGTAGAAAATATCAATAAAGCCAAATGTCGTGTCTGCTTGCCGTGTCTTTGGGTTCGATATTCTTCTTTCTATTTGTGGTGTTTTAATCTGGAGGAGATATCCAATATCCAATATTGTTGGAATTAATATTTAGAATGCTGGGTAAAATTTTCAGCGGACGACATTTCCAAATATTTTTCTTTTTTTTCTCGGAAAATAGGCTTTGAGATTTCTTGCAATGGAGACAATTTGCATGAAATTTCAAAGCCTATTTTCTTGCAAAAATTAGAAGAAAACAATGTACCATCAGTTTGTCGTCTGCTGAATTTGCCCATAGCATGCTAAGTATTAAATCTTGATTCAAGCCTTACATCTGCTAAATTTAATCAGCAGACAACAAAATTAATGCAATGTTGTTGTTTTTATTGAACCCACAACTGCAGCAGACAACATTTTGATATATTTTTTTTATTTTTCAAAGAAAATAATTCTTGACATTTTATATGAATCATATGTCAAGCAGAAGATTCACATAGAATGTTGTGACTTGTTTTTGCTAAAAAATAAGAAAAAAAAAATTGGAATGTCTTCTGCTACAAATTTTGCTTGCACTTAAGGATTTATGCATTTTTTTTTTTTTAATTTTGTCTTGAAAATGTGGTTGTAAATATATTTATCATTCAAGCAAAATTTCAAGAAAACAAATAAGAAAACTTTTTTTTTTTCAATACTTTACCATTCTGTGGGCAAAATTCAGCAGACAGCAATTTTGAAATCAGTTTGCTATCTTTAGAGAATTTGCATGAAATGTCAAAGCCAGTGTTCTGAGAAAAATATAAGAAAAAATATTACATAATGTCTGCAGAAATTTTTACCCAGCATGCTAACTGTCTCTTTTGTCTGCTTTTAAGTTCAGCTGGTTACATTTTATGTATTAGGGGCAAAATATTTCAAAATCTTTTTCTTCTTTAAGAACATTTTTTTAGCCGAATACATTCTAAAACATTTGCCGGCCTTGGTGGCTCAGTTGGATGGGCATCCGACTGGTGATCAGGAGGTTGCGGGTTCGACCCCCGCCGGGTCGGCAACATTCTTTCATGGAGATTGATCATGAAATGTTTTCTACGGTCATTCTCTCCCATCTGCTGATTCAAGAAGGTCTGGCAAAAGAATGTGCACACTACTGGTTAACTGCTTAGAGGACTAAGCCTGCCCAGTAAATGTGTGGTAAGACAAAGTGACTGCTCAACATGACCTCATTGGGTTGACTTGGCTGTAAAACCTCAACACAAGCGAACAAACAGTCTAAAACATTTTTTTTTATTTTGTTTAGACAAAACAGTGTTGATATTTCATGTGAATCATCTTCATAGCAGACAATTTACTTGAAAAGTCAATCTTTATTTTCTTAGAAAAAATGAGAAAAAATACTGCAAATCTGTTCTCCTTTTTTTTTTTTGGGATGGTCTGTTGCGATTGTCACTCACTTTTTGTCTGGTAATTTCGCTGTTAGCATATTAATGGTTCAGAGATTGTCATAGATTCATTATAACATTCCGGAAGTGGAGCTGTAGGCAGTATGGAAGTGGCTAAAGCAGTATGGAAGTGGGATGATTGCATTAACCCTTGTTCTGCTGAATAAATTAAGATGCCAGGCCCAATTCTAATTTTCAGCCAATCAGATTACTTGTCCAGATTGTTAATATAAATTCACATACTTAATGGCAAACAGTGCAGATCCAGATCAGTTGGCTTCTTCAGAAGCGAACAGACTGGATCTACACTGTTTGCAAAGGCAGTGTATATACGGGTTCAGCAGGACAAGGGTTAATCGGGGCACATACATGCTCCCAGATTATTGGATCATGCTTCAAGGTTTTAACGGCACTGCCGAGCATGGCTTTACATGTGTATAACGTAATAACCTAAGTATTGGGACAGGACGGCATGAGCAAACAGTGTGGACCCAGATCAGATGCTGCAGGCACTTCCAAATAGTACCAGAACATTTTCATGGAGAAATAAGAAAAATATCAAGAGGTTTTGATTAACCTTTACCCCTCTATGAAGCAGACGACAAATTGCTGATATTTTCTTATTGTTCCCAGAAAACAGGATTTGACATTTCATGCAAATTGTCTCCATTGGAAAATTTGTTTTCTGTGAAAAATAAGAAAAATTATTCAGTATGTCGGCTGCTGAAGTTTTTACCCAGAGTGCTAAGCGTGAAATAAAACACATTATATGGAGGTTATATGGAGCTGTACGTAAAATCAATGCTTCCGTTAACCTTTATTATTTTAACACTCTGTGGGCAAAATTAGCGAATAAAAAAATAGGTCCATTTTTCTGAGAAAACATGAATTGACATTTAATGCAAATTGTCTTCTTGCATGAAATATTAATACTGTCTTCTAGGAAGAGGATGAAAAATAGTTCACAATATCTTCTGCTGCCGGTTAATCCTTACAGTGCTAAGCAAAATTGCAGCAGATGACTCTCATTTTTCTAGCAGACTATTCATTTGAAATGCCAATCCTTATTTTTCTCAGAAAAAAAAAAAATCAAAATGTCTGCTGCAGTTGTGATTTGCCCTTTAATGCTTGGCACTATTGTTAAAAATTTCAGCTGATGACATTTTGAAATATGTTTCTTATTTTTCCCAGAAAACAGGTTTTGATGCTTCCAGTGGAGACAGTTTGCATGAAATGTCAAAACATGCTTTCTATAAAAATAAGAAAAATATTTTAAAATATCATCTGCTTAAAATTTTACCCAGAGTGCTTAGGGTTAAAATTTTCCAGATAATCCTGGTGATTCATACACAACAGGATCACACCAGGAATATCTTATTGTAATTTTTACCAGCTGCTGCATAAATTGCACTTTTTGATGACTTGTGATAAAATATTAATAGCAAAATCACTTCCATTTAGATAAAAAGATTCAATATTTTTTTGGTTTTATATGTTTTTAATAAGCCTATGCTTAGTGAAGAAAAAAAAGTTTTACAACTGAAAATGATATTACAAGTTGAAAAGTGTCATTGTTTTTTTAGTCCAATAGTAATATTTACTAGTCATAATTTCAATGATAATTACTGATATTTTTCTTATTTTGCCCAGGAACAAGAAAATTTCATTCAGAAAGCAGATGATTTGAATGAAATATTATCTCCTTTGGAAGGAGAGAGGAGAATCAGAAAATAAAGTATATTAACACTTTGCATGCTTGGTAAAAATTTCAGCAGATGACATTTTTGAAATATTTTCCTTATTTTTCCTAGAAAATAAGATCTGACACTTCATGCAAATTATCTCCTCAGGGGACAATTTGCATGAAAAATCAGATCTTATTTTCTAGGAAAAATAAGAAAAATATCACCAATTTGTCGTCTGTTGAATCTGCCCATAGCATGGTAAGTGCTCAAAATCTTAGCTCTAGATAAGAGGGCATAGCTCCATAGAAGAGGGGTATTCACATGATATTTTTCTTAATTTTCCACGAAAACATATGTTGAGGTACTCATTAAATGCCCCTTGCCGAGGTGCTTCTAATGAGGACAACAATATATGTTTTAGTGGAGAAATAAGAAAAATATAAGCTTTTTTTTTGATGAAAAAAAATATGCCTTATCTGAAGCTGTGTAAAATTATTTCTGCCTGTTAACTTATAATTAGCTCAGAGGAGCAAGGATATGTGGTCTGGATGCAATATCAAGGGAAGAAAATGCCTGTCTGCAAAAGTTATCTCCCTTTGAAAAATGCTGGCAAAATCTTGAGGGTTATCATTTCATTTGAAAAGGAGAGACGGTTTAAAGGATGCAATATCAAGGGAAGAAAATGACTGTCTGCAAAAATTATCTCTCTTTGAAAAAATGCTGGCAAAATCTTGAGGGTTATCATTTCATTTGAAAAGGGGAGACAGTTTTTGCAGACAGGAAGTAGCCTCCCAAGTTTGAAACCTAAAATATGCTCTAAATGAAAGTTTGCAAATTGTTAATAATAACCCCCAATGAGATTAGAGGCAAATTTTCTGTGTAAGGAGTTATTTCCCTTAGATGTGTACCAATATTGATACCATTCTCTTGGAAAGTTTAGCAGATGACAAATTTATATTTTTTCTTATTTTTCCCAGAAAACAGACTTTGACATTATATGCAAATTGTCAGTCTGTTTTCCAGGAAAAATAAGAAAAATATTTCGGAATGGCATTTGCAGATTTTCTTACCCAACATGCTAAGCATTTAAATAAAACAGGACTTCAGATAAGCAGAGAATTCAACACTTTTCCTGCTCCATCAAAAAACAACAAATATTCTGTGACGATTCAGACCAAGAGGACATAACATTTGTAAATTGCATGATTGTATGAAGAAATTAGGAGAAATAGAGGAAATCAATATTTTTTTCTGCCTGAAAATAGGGCTTGTAATCAGTCTTGAGTCTTGTCAGGCAATGAAGGATGAACATTGCTTTTATAATGACAGACACTAAAGATGCTGTTGTAGATATAATTATAGATAACTGAAAGTTCATATGAGGCCATGACCTGTACTTGAAAAACCCATCTGTAAATTTGGCAGACCATATAGGTGATAGTTGACAGTCTTTTATCAAAAGCAAAATTGTAGCAGACAATGAGAGACACTAGGGATGCTGTTGTAGGTATAATTATATAAGTAAAAGTTCACTTAAAGGCCACACATGTTCTTGAGAAACCCTATTGGGGCTGCCTCTGTGTGGCTCTGCTGCCTAGGAGCATTAAAAATCTGACTGGATAGATAAACCCTATTGTATTGGAAACATTTTGCAGTCAGTCCACAACTGACAGTTGATTTACAAATGTTTACTCTGGTCCTGCTGAACCCAGATATGCCCTGCCTTTGCAAACAGTGTTGATCTAGTGAGCAGTACAACAAAAGTTAAATGGGAGAAAAATATTATTTCCAGAGCTCTAAATAAGAGGCATGTCCGGATAAATATTTTCCTTATTTTTTAATGAAAATATATTTTTTGGCCTTGGTGAAACACTTTTAATAAGTATAAAAAAATACGATTTTGTTGTGAAATTATTTTGGGTTGAAAAAAGTGCCTTATCAACCTGATCAAGAGCTCTCTTATCTTTTTAGCCATCTGATCATATACTTCATTTTCTTTTCAAGGTAACAGGCAACTTTTGTCAACAAATATACCATTAAAAATGGCCCATAGCTCCAGATAAGAGGTGGTATCCACATAATATTTTTCTTATTTCTCCACAAAAACATATGTTGTGAGGCACTTATAATGAGTACCAATAATATAATGTTTTTGTGGAGTATTAAGAAAAACATCAGCAATTTTTGGTTGAAAAAAGCACCTTATCTAGAGCTTTGGGCCCATAATTTTTTTTTTTAGATTGATATCTCCATATATGTAAGTGCCTTATAGACTATGAATATTTAGTCTGATTTACTGGTATTTTGACATGCATTTCAGATTCCTGTCTAACTGAAAACAGATGGAATGAAACAAACAAACAAATAAAAAAAATGACAATGTCTTCATCAGGTCATGTTCATACTCTGGATAAAAGGGATATCAATATAACTATTTTATTTCCTTACACATAAGTATTATGTTGGATATAGGTCTAAATAAGAGTGGGTATCAGGTTAATATTTTTCTTATTTCTCCACGAAAACATATGTTGTGGGTACTCATTAGAAGCACCTCACTGAGGCACTTCTAATGAGTACCCACAACATATGATTTAGCAGAGAAATAAGAAAAATATCAATACTTTTCGATTGAAAAGAGTATCTTATCGAGAGCTATGTTGGAACAGCCTTATCGAGAACACATTGTGGAATTAACTTTTTAGAAATATCAAATTTTTGTTGGTTGTTAAAATAATCTTGTCTAGACCTCCATACTTTCTTAGAAGCAGGCAGAAAACCACAGCTAGTTTTTTTTTTTTGTGGCGACTGTTTTAGCAAGCAACAGTGACACACTCTCCAGCATTGTTATTGGTGATCATCAATGTCAGTGTCAACAATGTTAACCTTTAAACTGCCAATCACAACAATTGTCGTCTGCTTTGTCATCTGCTTGTGATTTTGAAAGACATTTTTGCAAACAGTGTGGACCCAGAGCAGTCTGATCAGGGTCCACACTGTTTGCCTGTATGCAAAAATATGTTTGAAAAGTTTGCAAGAATATTCAGCAGATGACATAAACAGACCACATTTTCAGATGCACGTTTTTTTTTGCATTTTAAGGGTTGTCTTAGTGCTTTTAGCTCTGTTTCTCAAAGATCTAGGGTCACAATCTAGGCTAATGAAACTTCATACATGTACTTACATCTGCCATCATGC
Organism: Anodontia alba; assembly: GCA_964016985.1. Classification (NCBI taxonomy): domain Eukaryota; kingdom Metazoa; phylum Mollusca; class Bivalvia; order Lucinida; family Lucinidae; genus Anodontia; species Anodontia alba. The sequence continues at coordinate 79,701,855 of OZ024823.1, forward strand.
AGCTGGCCCATTGCTATCGACTGGTACTGACCTTGACCTACTTTTCATGCTTGGTTGAACAATATTTAGTTTGTGCATTTAACTCTGTTTCTTGAACAGTACCAGCAATTACATAGCCATTTGGCAAATTTCATCTTGGATAGGTGTCTATGTAAATTGTGCCTCTGAATCAGACTTAATATGTATAATATCAGTTTACAATTAACTTTCATGCATATATAGGTCCAGAAAAATGCAGTATTCACAAGATAGTTTTCTTACTAAGAAGATGATTCACATGAAATGACAAGCCTTATTTTTTCTGAAAAATATATAAAAATTCAAAATGTCATCAGTGCTGCAGTTATGATTAGGGCTTTAAAGGTGAAAGTGTGTGAATAGTTAGTGTAATTACGGTGACCATGCATTTGTGCAAGCCAGTGTTTGGTTGACAATATCATTTCGTACACATTTTCTCCTTAACCCTACTCTTGCTGAACAGGACATGCCCTGTCTTAACAAACAGTGTAGATCCAGATCAGTTGGCTTCTGAAGAAGCCAACTGATCTGAATCTATCTATCTATCTATCCAGATTTTTAATGCTACCAGGCAACTGAGTCACATAGAGGCAGCGCCAGAAAAATCTGGATTAGTTTACCCATGACCTTGGCTTAAAACGGTGCCCACGCATAATTCATGCGCAAACTACCTCGCCTGATCGGACCATATGCATAAAGGTCAAGGTCTGTAAGTTTCAGAATTGAAAATTTGGTCAAAAGAAAAGAGCTTCAATACGTGTGTATTACCAATACACAGTGTAATCTCACACTTGCTCAGTTGTGCCACCACACCGGGAGAGAAGTAAAAGGAAACAAAAAAGAACCACCAACCTTTTATCTGGTATAGGCACCTCCTCCTCTTCCTTGTAACACCAGCAGCAAGCATACTCTTTTTCCTTCTTCGACCCCCACGGCTCTTCTTAGGGTCATCCAGTCATGGATCTTTCAGAGACACAGTTAACGTTAGTTGATTCGTGCCTCCTACACCGACCTGCTGGGCACCAGCGAGTCCATGGCTGATTTGTCAGTGTTTTTCCGCATGGACATCTTGGCCACCAAAGACGTTGCCGCCACCACACCAGCTGTGAGGTGTGTCGTCTGATAGTTCGTGGGGGACTGATCTGAATCTGCACTGTTTGTCATTAAATATGTGAATTTCTATCAAAAACCCGGATCACCTAATCTGATTGGCTGTAAATTGAAAGTGGATGTGGCATCTTAATTTATTCAGCAAGGCAAGGGTTAAGAAAACAGGCTTTAACAGTTCAGTTTGCATGGAATGTCAAAGTCTATTTTCTGGGAAAGATGAGAAAAAATATTGTCAAATTGTCTTCTGTGGAAATAGCCCAGAGAGTGGTAAAGGTTAAATACCTGTAAACACCCAGGGAATCCCGATATCGGGATATCGGAGGTTGCGAGATTTCGGAGGTAAACAAATGACGTCATCCAGCGACAGGGTATGTACTTATCCATTTTTAATAGCTTATATCTAATTCTTTTGATGAAAAAGCTGAGTTGCTCGTTCTAGAGACATAATAATGAATATGTTAAAGCAAATATTTCCTTTCTCAGCTACTTTGTGGAGGTGAAAACGGCATTTGAACCAAGATGATCTATTTTTCATCCCATTTTTTGCCTTTTCGACGGCTACCAGCCCGATCATGGTAAATGACATGTTGGTTTATTATTGCCCAAGGATGGATTTATCTTTTCTTCGACTGTCTTCATAGTTGTTTCAGTTCATCAACAAAAAATAACGCCTCCGGATGAATTTTAAAGCAAGTACTAGCGAAATTTTGGATAACGGAATATTCGGAGGTACATTGACACATGATGCTGTGGATCTCGGAGGGACTGTTGCTGGATTTCGGAGGCACTGAAAATTGATGGAGTGAGTTCTGTCTAAAAAAAAAGCAATATAAATTAAAACCTGCTCGCACAATATGGTGCTAAGCCTGTCTACAAATACTAGAGTCTCTTTTTGTAGCAATTTTAATAGGGTTTGATTGGTTTGAAGGAGAGTTTAATGTATACTGAAAGGAAAAAGAAACGCAGGGTAGAGTTTTTTCCTTCTTATTTTAACCATTTTTACGGTGTTTACTATAGCCATACACTTTTACAGATTGTCCTGTGAATGTGAACCGCGGGTATACCAGTCTTTGGTCGATGTGCTATCTACCCAGTGTGTAAAATCATTCAACCGTGTACTACACAGTGCATTGCACGGATAATACGGAAAGCCAAAATTTCGTGCAAAACAAGCATTTTTAAACCTTCAGCACAAGATTTCCTCATACCATTTGGTACACTTCAACGATACACAACGCTCTTCGATTCTTTTACCGATTTTTCTTTTCATTTTTACGCTACTTTGAACTTTTTTTCAATCATGGTACGATTGACTGATGTTCAGAGGGGTAGGGCAATTGCGTTACTGATGCAGGGTCAGAGGCAACAGCAAGTTGCCAATCATTTTGGGGTTAACGTCTCAACAATTGAACGTCTTGTTAGACGTTTAAGGGAGACAGGGCATTTAGCAGACCGACCGCGGTCTGGGCGTCCACGCGTGACGTCGCGACGTCAAGACAGGACAATCCGTCTGGCACATTTGCGGAATCGTCATCTCACTGCTACCGAAACTGCCCTTAATACAGTAGGTACGCATAATCGACAAATTTCTCCGAAGACTGTTGGAAGTCGATTGCGTGAGATTGGTCTTCGAGCTCGTCGTCCATACGTTGGTCTGCCTCTGACCCAGGCACGTAGGTTGCGTCGTATGGCGTGGTTGACGGCGCATGCGCCCAGGCTATTTCCGATGAGGCAGTGGAGACGAGTTCTTTTTACAGACGAGTCTAGGTTCACTCTCTATCGCGCAGATGGTCAACGTCGTGTGTACCGACGTCGCGGAGAACGCTTTGCCAACGCCTGTGTTGTCGAATGGGATCGGTTTGGGGGTGGCTCCGTCATGGTCTGGGGAGGCATTGCTCATGGGATAAAATCACAGTTGATTATTGTTGCGGGCAATATGACCGCAGTAAGGTATAGGGATGAGATCTTGCGTCTTGTTGCAGTCCCGCTTGTGCAACAACATAATCTGATTCTGCAGCAGGACAATGCCCGACCACATGTTGCCCGAGTTTGTCAGGATTTCCTGGCAAACAATAACATCGCACCACTAGCATGGCCACCGTACAGTCCAGATTTGACCCCAATAGAGCACATGTGGGATGAGCTGGACAGAAGGGTTAGGAAGCGCCGAAATCCCCCCGCAACTCTCGCACAACTAAGGAATGCGTTGATCGATGAATGGAATAACATCCCGATGCGAACTGTCAATGCTTTGGTTAACTCTATCCAAAGGAGAATTAGGGCAGCAACGGCAGCAAGAGGGGGGCACATCCGATATTGATTTTCAGTTTGATTTTGATTTCAAGATTTGTGGGGTAGCTACCAATGAACTTCAATAACTCGAGACTTGTTGATCACAAACCAATGAAATTTGGAACTTTTGTTCCATACATGTACCGTTTTGTAATCATAGTTAAATATTTAACAAACATTTTCAAACTTGAATGAAATTTAGGAATAAAATTTACCCTGCGTTTCTTTTTCCTTTTAGTATAATAATATTACTAGAACCAATGCCATTACGTTTAAGAACTTATATGCAATAAAACAGCTTTTCGCTGCAAAAATGATGTTCTGTATGTGAAACGTGATATTTTCCTACCTAAGTTTTGATTGAAATGTTGATTTTGGAAACTCGTAAGAACCACAGCGCCGATGAAGTGCCAACGAGTGCCATTAGATCAATTATTCATAGCAATATCCCAGCTTGGCACAATATTCACCAGTATCAGTACAAAAACTCTATAATATTATAAAGTTAACAATAGGTGCTTATTCGTCCTTTAAAATCTATGGAATCCAGTTAAACATTCAAAACAAAAAGAAAACACCCATATGTCCGTCATCTTGATATCTTATAATGCCCTTAACTCCCATCATGTTAACGGAATTTCATCAAATTTGCATCGAAATCCAAATGCTCTAATGTATAGTTTAGAAATATATTGTTCTTTGCTTGTATTCTCCTTGCACGTACAACAGAAAGTCCATATCAGAGAATCTTCATTGTATTCTTTTTTAATTTATGTAACGCTCCTGATTTTAAATGCTTGTCGGCAAACTGTCTTATAAGAACTCCCCATGTGGAATTACTTAACATTGTTGTCTACAAATCTTTACGGACAGTCCGCTTATCTACACATTCCCCTGTTATCCCATTTTCCTAATATAAGTGAGATTTGCAAGGGGTCTTCACCGCATAAATGTGCTAGTGTGATATGATAATTATATGAGTTGTACTGAGGAGACCTTTGTCATTTTCATTTGCTGTCAACAGAACATTGCAGATTTTGTAACGTGTTCTTCCATACGCGCTGTTTGTGTGTGTGTGTGTGTGTGTGTGTGTGTGTGTGTGTGTGTGTGTGTGTGTGTGTGTGTGTGTGTGTGTTTTATTCATTTCATTTATTTTATTTCATTTATTCTTTGCCAGTCAGCATATACGCTTTGTTCGCTTGCTACATGCCACTCCTGACGATTCAGGTAATCGTCTTCAACATATTAAACCAGGCAAGATCACGTTTCAGAAAAGATGTAGCCGTTTTAAGAAGAACACAAAATTTCCTTTTCTCCGATATCCCGTTAACCAATATAAATCTGTCCTCCGACATCCCTGCATCATACCTCCGACATCCTGTTACCAATAAATATGACAACAACCCTAAAGAAATCTAAAAAAAATCTGCCACTTAGTAATTTTTTCACATCTGCTATTTCTTGTATAATTTATAGAAAGGTTCTAGATTATACAGACATACATACTCAATGAAAAAGCTTTACAGGATAAAAGCTATAAACAATTGAAAATTGAATTTGGGTGAAAAGACAATGAAATTTCCTTTTAAAACGTGATTTTGAATAAATAGGAGGATACTTTATATTGAAATGTCATTTTCATGTATTAAACTATTCAACTGAGAAAATATTGGTTACGTTGCTAATCCTCCAGAAGCACTTTTTTGATCATTAAAAGAGGATAAGTGCATACACTCTCGCTGGATGACATCATTTGTTTACCTCCGAAATCTCGCAACCTCCGATATCCCGATATCGGGTTTCCCTGGGTGGTAAAGTTTTCAAAGAATGTATTGTGCAGTTTATGATGTCTCTTCTGACATTTGAAAAACCACAAGATGTTGTCATTTAATTAATTTAAGAAATAAATAGACATTTATTTTGACCTGAATTGTGTTTGTTCTCATTCATGATAGATATATGACTGTCTGTGTAAGAGGACCTTTTTTTTTTTACTGTCTGCATTGCACTTGAGAGGAGCTTTGCATATTTGTTACTAGTCTGATGCAATTAATCTCATTAGCCTTTTACCTGCTGAGTTTAAATATTAGCAGACTTTAACACGCTTTGCATGCTGGGTAAAAATTTCAGCAGACAACATTCTGAAATATTTTTCTTATTTTTTCTAGAAAATAGTATTTGACATTTCATGCAAATTGTCTCCTGCTATGTTGTATACAGTAAATATCCTAAATTTCGAACACTTTATTCTCTACTATTCTGGCCTAAATTATGCTTCTTATGCACTTGTTTCTTAAAATACTTAGTGGAATGGCAAACAGTGTAGACCCTGATCAGACTGCTCCTTCAGGAGCAGTCTGATCTGGGTCTGCACTGTTTGCATATGTCATTTTGTCAGAAACTTTAGTGTTCAAATTTTTAGGACATTTACTGTACTGAAATTTTACCCCACATGCTTAGCGTTAATTATCAAGTCATTGATAGCCACTCAGACATGGCAGGGCAGAGTCTGAGTCTTATGATGATGGGAGTATACTTGCAAAATGCCTTTTCAGTCTGTGATTGTGGGCTGTTACCTTTTATTTGTGCCAACCCATGCTGGGCTGGGCTCCTTAGGGCATTTGCTAGTATGTCTGACTGCAGATCCAGAGTTTGCAAGTTTGAATCCCAGCTTAGCCACATTGATCATGAAGTCATTTTGATGGTCATTCTCCCTCGTCAGCTGGTTCAAGAATGGCAGTAGTCAGTCACTGGCAAGTACTGGTTAACCATTAAGGCATTTAGAGGACTAAACCTGCCCAGGAAAAAGCATTTACCTAACCTTGACCAGCTCAACATGACCTTAACAGTGTTGACTTAATTGTAAAGCTGAAACTCTAATTCACCAGTCCTTTTATTTGTGCTCAGTCTCGCTGGACCTCACTGGCTGGATAGGGTTTGTATCAAGGCTCTGAAAGATGAAGAATGTACTAACAAATAATTAGGGCATAAGTACCTGCTGTTGTCCTCAAGATGGTCAGTCACCTTAAACTGACCTATATGTAGGTACAAATATTTATTCAGACACCATTTAAGTATGATAGCCAATAAACAAGGGTATGTCAACTCAATTGGGAAAGTCTGTTTGTGTTTTACATTTTTATCTGTCTGTTATTAATAGTTTTATGGCTCCAGCTGATATTATTATCACTCTAGGTAAAATTTTCAGCAGACAACATGTTGAAAGACCTTTCTTATTTTCCCAGAAAACAGGTTTTGGCATTTCATGCAAATTATCTCCAATGCATGAAATGTCTTATTCTGTTTTCTGGGAAAAATAAGAAAAATACCACCAATTTGTCATCTGGTAAATTAGCCCAGAGAGTGGTAAAGGTTAATACCTATGCTACCATAGTTATCCAAAGTGTTCAGACACCTTAATTTCTTACCAAACTTGTCCTAAAATTTAAACATAACCCATAGCTCCCGATTAGGTACTTTTTTCAATCAAAAAGTACCAATATTTTTCATATTTTTTTAAAATGTATGTCTTGGTTAGTCAGCTGTTTAGATGCTGGTGAGCTTGATCTCATCTGTATAAAGGTCACACTAGAGATTGTAAAATTTAAACCCAAAACAGTTTGTGTGCACTATATCTTGATGCATTATAAATAATTCTTTTACACAAAAAAACATCACAGGGACACATATAGGTTGATTTGATTTTGGTAATGATGACTTCATTGTCAAGGACCCAGTCGTCCAAAGATGGTCAGATTTTAACCTAAAACAGCTTTGTGCTCTGATGGATGGGTTTAGGTCAGACTTGCATAGATACATCATGAGAACAGTGTGAAGAAATGGTTAGATTTTGGTGTCCTTGACCTCATATTCAAGGTCAGCATATGATTTAGTATGTTTTAGATGAGGAGATTCTGTTTTCTCCAAAAACAAGTTTCTTGTGCATACTTTCTTGCCAGTAGAATGTGAGTTTCTTTTGTTATAGATAGAAACTGAGTTGTGACCTGAAAATTTAGATGTCAGTGACCTTGAAATGCTATTAGGGGAATTGTTTTTGGACCACTTTCACATGCACTCTTATCCGACAAGGAAAACCACTCCAATGTTTTGTTTCAACAACCTTATTTGCTTTTCAGATTTAATCTTATATTTAATAAACAATCACATTCTCTTTTGTGACTTTCCACTCTTTGGGTATAATCAACAGACGACAAATTGATGATTATTTTTCCCAGAAAACAGGCTGAGACATTTCTTGCAAATTTTCCCCAAAGGGATATTTGCAAGAAATGTCAAAGCCAGTTTTCTGGGGAAAACACGAAAACTACATTTGTATTTCAAAATATCATCTGCTGAAAATTTTACCCAGCATGCTAATAGATAAGAGTAAATTGGTGGACTTGGTTTAAAATAGGTTACATGTTCAATGACACTGGTGGACAAACTGGTAGGAAATAGGAACCAGAATAAGCTGTTTTGTATCAGTTGAAAATATATTGTAGAATTCAGAGCTCTAAAGAGTGGTTAAGAGAATATTTTTCTTATTTCTTTACGAAAACATATGTTGTGGGTACTCATTAGAAGCGCGTTATTGTGGAGAAATAAGAAATATTTACACTTTTTACGTTGAAAAACACTCCTTATCTAGATCTCTGGTAGATAGTATCACTAACCCACTTGGCACGTACTTCCTACTAGCAAATAATCGGCAGCATGAGAAATGAGCTCTCTTGATACATGCAGAGAGTGAAGGCTCTAATCAACCAGCACATCTGCACAGTCTGGGTAAGGCTTCTGTTTGCATATGTTCTGTAGTACCCGTTGAGCTGTAACCAAGCAACAAAGGCCCTGATCAGACTGTTCAAAATTCAGTTTGCAGGCCGATCTGGGCCTTTTTTTTTTTTTTGCCTTGCATATGAAATAAGGCCCCTTTTCCTGTGTTTAGCATCAAATATATTTAAACAATGATATATTATTCATAGCTCTAGATAAGCTGATTCTCTGAAAATATTTTTTTTATTTCTGCACGAAAACATATGTTGTAGGTACCCACAACTTATGTTTTTATGCACAAATAAGAAAAAAATTAATACATTTTGGTTGAAAAAAAAAATCCTTATTTGAAGCTATAAATAAGGTCTAAGAACAAAATGCCTTATTTTCAGCTGTGAATTAGGTGTAGCAAATTAACCACAATCAGAAAACCTGCCAATGAAGACTCAGATCAGCCTGAGCATACACACAGTCTGATCAGTCTTTGTCGTCTGTAGAAGCGTGAAATATTTTGCTACCCAGAGTGCTAAGTGAAGACTGGTTAGACTGCAGATGTGCAGACTGATCTGAATTCACATCACAAAAACATGTCTATGTAATTTTGACCCCCTTAAACCCCACTTTTATATAGTAAAACTGGGGTTAAAAGGGGTATACATTATTTTCCTTATTTCTGCTCGAAAACATAGATTGTGGGTACTGGTTAGAACCGCTTCGTCAAGGCAGTTCTAACGAGTAACCACAATCTATGTTTTCGAGCAGAAATATGAAAAATATCAGAAATTTTTATCTGAAAAATTGCCATTTTTTGGTGGTAAAATTTTCAGTGTATTTGAATAGGCATGTTTTCGTAATGACTTGGCGCACATGTCAGAAGGTACCCAATACATTGTGTTATGGAGCTGATCAGTCCTATATCTCTGAAGCTTGAATGAAAATTTGACCTGAATACCGTAGTTACCATAAGTAATGGGAACCCTTATCTTCTTATACTTGTCCTAAAATATGAAATAGTCCATTAATCTACTTAATCTACTACCTGTTGATTTGTCTGAAATATTGCCATATGTATGGCAAACAGGGTAGACCCTGATAAGATGCTGCTCAGGATCTATACTTTTTGCAAAGGCCTATCTGTCCCAAATTTTTAGATTTATTATGGTAGTTTGTGAGTACTTACTACTTTACTATGCCAAAGTCATTGCGAAATACTCAGAAAAGATTTTGCAATCAGTTTGACACAATTACTGATGCAGTACGGCAAATGTTTACCATACTAGCCTTAAATATTTGGATACCTTAACTTTTTACCATACTTGCGGTAAAATTTGAACAAGACTGTTTTACTACCTGTTTCTGGGTCAAACTTTTTATGCTAAAAATTGCTGGATGAGTGGCAGATAGTGTTGATCCTGATCAGATGTCATACCTGTGGCATCTGAGCTGGATGTCATGATACGAAAACACTCCTATTCAAATTTATTGAGAATTTTACCACCAAAAAATGAAAACTTTCAGATGAAAAATTCTGATAGTTTTCCTATTTCTGCTCAAAACATAGATTGTGGGTACTTGTTAGAACTGCCTCAGCAAGGTGGTTCTAACAAGTACCCACAATCCATGTTTTTTTTCAGCAGAAATAAGAAATTTAATGTATACCCCTGTAAATCCCACTTTTACTGTATAAAAGTGGGGTTTAAGGGGGTCAAAACTATATAGGCATGTTTTCATGATGTACAGTGTTTGCTCAAGCCTGTCTGTCTGAATACTTTAAACTTCACCGCTCTATCGGCAAATTCAGCAGACGTCAAATGAATGATATTGTCTTATTTTTTCCCAGAAAACAGGATTTGACATTTCATGCAAATTGTCTCCTGTCAAAATCTGTTTTCTGGGAAAAATAAGAAATATTTCAATATGTCGTCTGCTGAAAATTTTACCCAGAGTGCAACGTATTAATAGGGTAAATACAGTACTTATTTGTGACTGGGACACATATCTGCATAGGAATACACAAAGAAAATGATTAGCATTCTCAGTGAGCTCTTGTTGCATGTGCATTGCTTAGTGTTAGAAATTATCCTTCAGCATAACTCACTATCAGGCACTTTTTCCAACAAAAAAAGTATCAATATTTTTCTTATTCTCTTCACAAAAATATATGTCACATGTATTCATTAGAAGCACCTAAGAGAGACAAGGATTTCGTGGAGAATAGAAAATTGTTTAATTCACATTTGCTCTTATCAGGAGCTATTTGGTATTAACCCTTAAAGCGCCGAGAAAAACTGCATCTGAAAATGTCATCTGTTTATGTCGTCTGCTGAATATTCTTGCAGACTTTTCAAACCTATTTTTGCATACAGGCAAACAGTGTAGACCCTGATCAGACTGCTCCTAAAGGAGCAGTCTGATCTGGGTCCACACTGTTTGCAAAAATGACTTTTAAAATCACAAGCAGATGACAAAGCAGACGACAATAGTTGTGATTGGCGCTTTAAGGGTTAAGACCATGCACAGCTTTATGATAGGGTAAAAAATTCCCCCATTCTGCAAAGCAGATGATTCAAATGTAATGTCAAAACTTATTTCCTAGGAAAAATAAAGAAAAAAAAGAATTTTGTCTGCTATAAATTTCCCAGGTCGCTTTAAGGATTAAGGTTTAAAAAAAGCTAGAAATTCCCACTTAAAGAATCAAAACCAGCCCCATGCCGAGCTGCATGTTTTCTTTTTGTTCTGTTTTACAAGGTCTGCAAGCTCAACTTTGACCTTGTATCGGATTCAAATAATCTAAAGTCTTTCCATTAATGGATATAATTGATTATCTGGGAATAAATTACTGAGGTGAAAACACGATAACCCTTTTTACTAAAATACCAACAAAGATTGGCGGACTGTTTTTACGTCTGCACGTTTTTGTGTATACATACACTCCTTTTCCTTCCTGTGGTTGAAATTGTTGAAAAATAATTTTTGGGGACACAAAGGTTTATCTTTAATGTTTAGCACTATGGGTAAAATTTTCAGCAGACGACAATTTGAAATATTTTTCTTATTTTTCCCAGAAAACAGGTTTTGACATTTCATGCAAATTGTCTCCAATGTAGACCTTTGCTTGAAATGACAAATCCTGTTTTCTGGGAAAAATAAGAAGAATATTATCAATTTGTTGTCTGCTTAATATGCCCAGGATAAGGTGTACTATACTTATTGACATCATTCTTCAATTTTGAAAGTACTATCAAACAACATTTTTTATTTCTTTATGTTTTTTCACAGATAATAAGATTTGAGATTTCTTGTGAATCATCTGCCTAGCAAATGATTCACATCTCATGACCAGTGTTATTTTCTCAAAAATATATAGCAAATATTATTATAAACTGTCTCTGCTGTTATTTAACATTGTAATACTTTATTTGTTTTCGGGTGGGGTAGGCCTACAAGACACAGCCGAGGAGGATGGAAAAAATCTTTGTTTGTCTGCATTCTAGAGTGGTCAGTGGAATTGTTCTCCAAAATCACTAAAGATTTCACAGTCTTCTAACCATCCCATTTTTCTGTATTACCCTACTACCCTACCAGATTCATTCGGCTCCTGCCCTTACCATGTAGATTGCACCAAAACATATTCTGGTGATAAATTTGAACAAATGGCAGTGCTCCATTTACCGTATTCGACCTGATTACCGCACTGTGCGCTTAGGTTTTTCAAAATTACTAGGAAAACTTGTGGTAAAATATGTATCTGCCTACTTAGGGTACACTTTAAGAAAAGAACAGCAAAGGACTTTTTTGATGATCTTCATGCGATTTTTTTTCTTATTTTCTTTATAAACCATATGTTGTGGGTACTCATTTGAATTGCATCAACAAGTCGATGCAATTCAAATGGGTACCCACAACATATGCCTTTATATAGAAGTAGACAAAAAGTAAAAGAACATTGGGTGTAATCTGAAGACTACGAAATTGCTTGACTGTGTGCTTATAGGGGTATGTGTGGTAATTAGGTCAAATATGTTAGGCACTTTTTTTGCAACAAAACAGTTGATATATTGATCTTTTTCTTATTTCTTTTTGTGGGTGCTCATTAGAAGTGCCTTTCTGAGCTGCTTCTAACTTGAGTTCCCAAAGCCCATATTTTACTGGAGAAATAAGAAAAATAGTTATGTGGGGATAGCCATCTTGTCTCTGAAATGGGTGGGAAATCAAGACAAGTGATCAAATCCTGCCTCCACTACCCATACTTTGCCCTAATCTCTGAATATGAGATGAAGTGCTTTTAGTTTTTTAGTCCCTGCCAACAGTGAACATTTTTGTCACATGACCTCTGTAATGATGAGTCACATGATCTGTTTTGCTGTATCTCTATATCTGCACCATGTGCAATTAAATAACTTTTACCCTTGTCCTGCTGAACCTGGATATACCCTGCCTTTGCAAACAGTGTAGATCCAGAACAGTTGGCTTTCTAAGAAGCCAACTGATCTGGATCTGCACTGTTTGCCATTCAGTATTTGAATTTATATCAACAATCTGGATCAAGTAATCTGATTGGCTGAAAATTTGAAAAGGGTGTGGTATCTTAATTTATTCAGCAGGATAAGGATTAGCTAGCTCAAGTGAAGCTACCCACTCCAAAGTCTGTGAAAAAAGTCCTTATTATAATGGTTAAATATGACATGTTTTAAAACCTTGAACCTATAAGATAATATTTTTTTCCCATATCTGAGCTGCAATGTCAGTTGAACACCTTTGGATATGTACATCCAGCGAAGATTCAGCCTGTGCATTTGCATTGTATGATCAGACTCTTTCCAGGGTTCATTTGGGATAATCAAGGATGCAAGGTTTCTTCATGTGAACAATGATGATGGATCAGACTGCCCAGATGTGCAGGCTGATTTGAGTCTTTGTTAGGCACCCATGTCTGAAGGAACACTTTCTCATGTTGAGGCTCTTTTATCGCATGTGCAGGAAATAAAACTTGACAAGTCATTCAAATTGTCTCCTTTTCTCATAGACTGTCTTGACAAGTCATTCATTGTCAGGACTGTCTTGACAATTCATTCATTGCCAGTTAAGCCTTATTTTTTTTTTTTTGTGGGGAAAAAGGAGAGAATCTGAACGAAATACGAAACCTTGTTTTCTGTGAGAAGGATGAAAAAATGTCTGGTAGTTTTGCCTATAATGTGCAGAAGGTTTGAAATAGGTTTGTTTGTCCCAATTTGGTTTCTCTGTCATGCAGGCATGAAAAAAACAAAAAAAAACAAAAAAAAAAAAAAAACATTGCAAGCTTTTTATTTGCTTTGTAGTTATATTTCCAAGGTCAGTCATAAAAAATTACCATGTTTACCCTAAGTATTGAGACAGACAGCCCTGAGCAAATGGTGTGGACACAGATCAGATGCTGCAGAAGAAGGCATCTGATCTTGATCTTAAATGTTTGCCACTCATCATAGTAAACAAACTTGTTCAAATTTTAGGAGAATTATGGTAAGGAGTTAATGTTTATCGATATTTAGGGTGTTTAGGGTATTAATAGGATGTAGGTAATAAAACTGACAATATGATCCACAGTAAAATAAACTTTACTTTATGATCTGTGTACCTTGTGAAGACTACGATCAGCCTGCTCATCTGTGTTGCCTGATAAAGAGTGGGTTGATGCCCAACTAAAAAACTTGAATCCTTGGTTATCTAAAAAGTGCCCAGTAAAATTAAGGCTAAGATTAATCTGGGTAGATTGTGCACAAATGCATAGCTCTAGATAAGGAATTTTTTTCAACTAAAAAGTAATGGTATTTTTCTAATTTATCCATGAAAACATATGTTGTGGTGCTCTTTAGAAGTGCCTCACTGAGGCACTTCTAATGAGTACCCACAACATATGTTTTTGTGGAGAAATAAGAAAAATATTATGTGGATACCACTTTGTATCTGGAGCTATGCTCAGATTAAACAAAAACACTCCTATATAATTTTGACCCCCTTAGACCCCACTTTTATATAGTTAAACTGGGCTTTACAGGGGTATACATTATTTTTCTAATTTCTGCTCAAAAACATAGATTGTGTGTACTCGTTAGAAATTCCTTGGCGAGGCAGTTCTAACAAGTACCCACAATCTATGTTTTGAGCAGAAATATGAAAATTATCAGAATTTTTTATACCCCGCCACACAATAGTGGCAGGGTATTATGGTTTCACGTTGGTGGTCTGTGTGTCCGTCCATCTGTCTGTCCATGTCTGTCCGTCTGTCGTCCGTCCGACCATTTTTTGTTTCCGGATGATAACTTGACTAAACATCAATGGATTTTCACCAAACTTGGTATGTGCATTGATATTGTGGAGATCTGGTTTGGGATTGCTAATGGGCAAATTTCGTCAAATTATCTGCCCGAGACACACCTGTATTTTCGTTTCTGGATGATAATTTGAGTAAATAACAAGGGATTTTAACCAAACTTGCTATATGCATTGACATTAAGGAGATCTGGTTTGGGATTGCTAATGGGCAAATTTCGTCAAAATTTACGGAGTTATCTGCCCGAGACACGCCCATATTTTCGTTCCCGGACAATAACTTGAGTAAATAACAAGGGATTTTAACCAAACTTGCTATGTATATTGACATTAAGGAGATCTGGTATGGAATTGCTAATGGGCAAATTTCGTCAAATTTTTACTGAGTTATCTGCCCGAGACACGCCCATATTTTCGTTTCCAGGTGATAACTTGAGTAAATAACAAGGGATTTTAACCAAACCTGCAATATGCATTGACCTTAAGGAGATCTGTTTTGGAATTGCTAATGAGCAAATTTCGTCAAATTTTTATGGACTTATCTGCCCAAGACACGCCCATATTTTCATTTCCGGACGATAACTTGAGTAAATAACAAGGCCTTTTAACCAAACTTGCTATAAGCATTGATATTATCAAGATCTGGTTTAGGATTGTTATCTGTCCATTGATATTATCAAGATCTGGTTTAGGATTGTTATCTGTCCCTCCGTCATTTTCTTTTCAGACATTTTCTTAATGACAACTTTAATACATAAACAAATAATTGCTATGGCGTGGTATTATGCTTGCGGTGCTTTTATTTTTTATCTGAAAATTTTCATTTTTTTGGTGGTAAAATTTTCAGTATATTTGAATGGGCATGTTTTCGTAATGCATACATTTTCTCATGATAGGGCTGTTATGGTGAATGTCAGACTAAATCTTTCTTGCATGGCCTGTGAAGGATGTAAAAAATCTATTTTGTTGTCTAATTATAACATTTTATCACTCAGTCACTTATCTGATTTTTTGCCACTTTTGTAAATGCAGTTGTAAAACTAAAATGAATGAAAGAATTGTTATCAGTGACAAAAATTATTTTGTGACTCCTAAGAAGACTGACGATGCAAGAAAGAGACATGCTACAGAGATGCTATCACAGACATAGAAGCTGTTGTATATTTTAAAGTTTAGTATGCTATAACATTTCTTTTTTTTTTTTTATGATTTTAATTAACCCTTGTCCTGCTGAACCTGGATACGGATATACACTGTTTTGCAAACAGTGTAGATCCAGATCTGGATCTGCACTGTTTGCCATCAAGTATGTGAATTTATAGCAACAATCTGGATCAAGTAATCTGATTGGCTGAAAATTAGAAATGGGCATGGCATCTTAATTTATTCAGCAGGACAAGGGTTAAATATCAGCTATAAAACTGTATACTGTATTTGCCTTAAGTATTCAGACACCTAAACCCCTTACAATACTTGTCCTAAAATTTGAACAGGTCCATTTGTATCTGTGGTGGTTCAGGTCTGTCTGAATACTGAGAGGTAAATACGGTACTGTTAAACCACTGTAATTATTATAAAATGTGGTCTTTTGAAGCAGGTGGTCTCTGAACACAGGTCACACGTAATACAATTTAATCATGTAAAGTTTAGATGTTCCCTAAATATATGTTAGACAGAATTCAATTTAATCTTTGGGTGGTCTCTGAATATAGAGCAGACGGAACACAATTTAATCATGTAAGTTTTGGGTGGTCTTTGAATACAGGTTGGACTGAACACAATTTAAAATCAGGTAAGTTATGGGTGTCCTCTGAATATAGGTCAGACTGACCACAATTTAATCATGTAAGTTTTGAATGGTAACAGAATAATGGTCAGACTAAATACAGTTTAATCACGTAAGTTTTGGGTGGTCTCTGAATACAGGCCAGACTGAATACAATTTAATCATATATGATTTAGGTGGTCTCTGAATACAGGCTAGACTGAATACAATTTAATCATATATGATGTAGGTGGTCTCTGAGGTGGTCTCTGAATACAGGCCAGACTGAATACAATCTAATCATATAAGTTTTAGGTAGTCTCTGATTACAGGCAGGACTGAACACAATTTAATCCTATAACTGTTGGGTGGTCTCTGAATACAGGCTAGAGTGAACACAATTTAATCATGTAAATGCATGTTGGGTGGTCTGTGAATACAAGCCAGACTGAATACAATTTAATCATGTAAGTTTTAGGTGGTCTCAGAATCATGTAAGTGTTAGGTGGTCTCTGACTACACTGAGTCCAGACTGATCACAATTTAATCATGTAAGTTTTAGGTGGTCTCTGAATACAGGTCAGATGAATAAAATTATTCATGTAAGTATTGGGTGGTCTCTGAATACAGGCCAGACTGAACAGAATTTAATCATCTAAGTGTTGGGAGGTCTTTGAATACAGACCAGACCAGACTAAACACAATTTAATCATGTAAGTTTTAGGTGGTCACTGATTACAGGCTAGATAGAATACAATCTTACAATCTTACAATGTAAGTTTTTGGGTGTTCTCTGAATACAGGGCAGACTAAACACAGTTTAATCATGAAAGTTTTGGGTGGCCTTTGAATACAGGTCAGGCTCAATGCAGTTTAATCATGTAAGTTTGGGTGTTCTCTGAATACAGGTCAGATTTAACACAATCTTTTTGTAATCATACCACAAAGGTTATGTTTATCTTGAGTATGATGAAAAGCAGAATTGAGAAGAAAAAGTTGAAAAGCTGAATTAGGGAATGCCTTAAAATGGCCTATATTGGGTTGGGGCTGCAGGTGGAGATTGGGGACTTAATCCTTTAAGAGCTGACCAAAAATTGTAGCAGACAACATTCTAAACCTTTTGTTAATTTATAGAGAAAATAGACTTGTCATTTCATGTGAATCATCTGCTAGGCAGATGATTCACATGTAATGTCAAGCCTTATTTTCTCTGAAAAATACAAAAAAAAAAAAAAAAAAAATCAAAATGTAATCTACTGCAGCTGTGATTAATATAGTAGTATTATGCTATCTGCACAGCATTTGGTCATGAAAAATGACAGACATAAACTGATGACCAAAAGTGTTGTAGTGTGTTGCATTATCTTGCATCATCTGGTTGGAAAAAAAAAAGGGAGAGATATGTGATTCCAGACATGTGATTTAAAGTCCACATAACCTTGAGACAGTTTGAACT
This sequence comes from Anodontia alba, assembly GCA_964016985.1. Lineage (NCBI taxonomy): Eukaryota > Metazoa > Mollusca > Bivalvia > Lucinida > Lucinidae > Anodontia > Anodontia alba. The sequence continues at coordinate 79,719,578 of OZ024823.1, forward strand.
TGACATAGTTTGATAACCCATTGAAAGCATGTTTTTGTTTACACAAGGTTACACTATTTGATCTAGAAATATCCTGACCTAAATTATCTTGGCACAAAATGCTTTTGTGGATGAAATATTCAAGTTTCATTAGACTATACAGCTATTTTGCCCTACACAAATTAATTTGCATATTTCTGGTTTATTTGGGTTAAATATATTAAATTTAAAACTGTGTTTGAAAGAAGAATTTGGTCTTTGGCCTGTTGTCAGATGACAAATTGGTGAAATTTTTCTCCCAGAAAAAAGGGCTTTAAATTTCATGTGAATTGTCTCCTAAGCACAAACGTAATGCCTTTGTATTTTTGGGGTTTAATCGTTACCACTCAAAAGGCAAATTCAGCAGATGACAAATTGACAGTATTTTTTTTAATTGTTTCAGAAAACAGGATTTGACATTTTATGGAAATTGTCCCTTTGGCACTTTGTCCATTTACTTAGGCTGGAGTAACCTTTAGTAAAATGTTGTCTGTTATCTACTTCACTATTTTGTGTAATATTGTAACATTATATATAACCCTCAGCATTTTGATTTTTTTCTTTTTTTTTCATTTTTCTATTTTTTTTTTCAGAAAAAAATAAGGCTTGGCATTTCATGGGAATCATCTGCTAGGCAGACAATTCACATCAAATGCCATCTTGTTTTCTCTGAAAGTAATAAAAAAAAATAAAAGAATGTTGTGTGCTACAATTTTGCTCAGTGCTTTAATCTTTTGGTGCCAAATTTCAGACGACATTTGTCGTCTGCTTTTTTTTTTATATGCCCGTTTGAAAAACGGGATATATTATGTTACGGGGTATGGTGTCCGTCCATCCGTCCGTAAACTTTTTCATTTCCGGCTAACTCCTCCTACAGTTTACATCCGATCAAGCTGAAACTTGGTGTATAGTTAGACCATGATGTGGTGCAGTGCATATTATTTCGGAGTTACAGTCCACCAAGTGTTTGCAGAGTTATGCCCCTTAGAAAATTTCTGTAAACTTTTCATTTCCGGTTCACTCCTACATTTTACATCCAATCAAGCTGAAACTTCATATATAGTTAGACCATGATGTGGAGCAGCGCATATTGTTTCGAGGTTACAGTCCACCAAATATTAGCAGAGTTATGCCCCTTTGAAAATTTCAGTTGACTTTTCGTTTCCGGCTAACTCCTCCTACAGTTTACATCCGATCAAGCTGAAACTTGATTTGTAGTTAGACCATGATGTGGAGCAGCGCATATTATTTCAAGGTTACAGTCCACCAAATAATAGCAGAGTTATACCCCTTTGAAGATTTCTAATAATTTTTTGTTTCTGGCTAAATCCTGCTACAGTTTACATCCAATCAAGCTGAAACTTCATGTACAGTTAGACCATGATGTGATGCAGGGCATATTATTTCACGGTTATAGTTCACCAAATATTAGCAGAGTTATGCCCCTTTGAAAATTTCAGTAAACTTTTCGTTTCCGGCTAAATCCTCCTACAGTTTACATCCTATCAAGCTGAAATTTTATTTGTAGTTAGACCATGATGTGAAGTAGCGCATATTGTTTCAAGGTTACAGTCCACCAAATATTAGCAAAGTTAAACCCCGTTGAAAATTTCAATTAATTTCTATTAATTTTTTGTTTCCAGCTAAATCCTTCTATAATTTACATCCGATCAAGCTGAAACTTCATAAATAGTTACACAATGATGTGGAGCAGCACATATTATTTGGAGGTTACAGTGCACCAAATATTTGCAGATTTATGCCTCTTTGAATGTTTTTTAAAACTTTTCGCAGCATATTGTTTAGCCGTAATAGTGTGCAAATTTTATTTTATAATAGGTATATTTTTTGCAAATAACTAAAGTTTTGATCATATGGGCAAGATATTGATTTTTTTTTTTTCTTCTTCTTTTATTAGATTTGCAAGGAAAGGTTGCCATTATTAAATCTTTATGACTACATAATTCTTTTTGATTTTTTTTTTTTTTTTTTAATACTCTTCTGATTTGGCTCCCTGGAAGAACAAAAATAAAATCAGTATTAAACAAGTTAAAGGTTTACAAAAAAAATTCTTGCAGCCTTTTTTTTTTTTTTTTTTTGGTTGTTTATTTTTGTTTTGTTATTGTTTGGTCCAATATTGAAATATAGGAAAAACAAATCAGCCAAAGGCTCATATGAGCTTATAATATAGTCATGCTTCTGTGGAGTGTCACTTCTTCCTTAATTCCTGGGCCAGCTTGGTCGCTTAGGTTACAGTTCACCAAATATCAGCAGAGATATGCCCCAATGAAATTTTTTTAATTTTTTTTTTTTTGTAATTCCACTTACAGTTTATATCCGGAGCACTGAATTATACAGGAGCCAGTTTTTGTGCTACATCTTTTTACTTGCCAGGGGCGTATAATGCCCCACTTGGCGGAGCTCTTATTAACAAACTATTGCTTGGAATGAAGTTCATATGTAAAGTTGAAAGACTGAATGTTAAACAGTGTAGATCCGGATGAGATGGCTTATTATGAGCCATCTCATCTGGTACTACGTTGTTTGCAAAAACATTGTTATCACCTATGGCGGTGAAAGGGTTAAGAGGACTACTATATTAGGTTAGCTTTGGAGTGGTTGTTCCCGTTACTGGACTCAATATTATTTAAAAAAAAAAAAAAAAAAAGGAGAAAAGTAATGAACCAGTTTTTTCAGTTTTTCGTGGTTGCATGTGTATTTGGATGCATATTGTATTTCCCTGAATATTTGGACAGACAGACCTGTACCTACAGTGTAGATTAAGATCAGATGCCACAGAATGTGATGGCTGATCAGGATCTTTACTCTTTGTCACTGATCCAGCCAATTTTCACCCTTTAACTGCCGATCACAACAATTGTCGTCTGCTTTGTCATCTGCTTATGATATTTAAAGTCATTTTGCAAACAGTGTGGATCCAGATCAGACTGCTCCTCTAGGAGCACTCTGATCAGGGTCCACACTGTTTGCCTGTATGCAAAAAATAGGTTTGAAAAGTTTGCAAGAATATTCAGCAGATAACATAAACAGACGACATTTTTGGACGCTGGGTTTCTTGGCATTTTAAGGGTTAATACATTTCCAGGTAGTTAAATGAATTTGTTCAAATTTTAGGACAAGTAGGGTAAGAAGCTAAGGTGACTGAATACTTAGGGAAGTACAGGTTGCCTTTATACTTTTCACAGAGCTTGGCCTCTAGACAGGGCTATAAGGTCATTAAAATTTGAACTTTTGACATTCATTCATACTAAAATTTTGTCAGTTTCAGATTTCTCATATTTCAGTAGTGAAGTTGCTTTCCTCCATAAACATCATAATAATTATCTGAATATTTATGACCCTGTTACACCAGGCAAGTCAATCAGCTTTGATGGCATGTTCTAAAATCTAGCCTAGCTGTCCTAAACTGACCTGGCCTTGCCAATACTGTTTCAGAACCTATTATACTGAGCCTGGCCAGGTAATGTAAAGTTTGGTGTATTTAAGATTTTAAGGCTGCACAGGAAATTATGTAAGGTTCCTGAAGTTGAAAATTGTATTTGGCCTGTCCTGAAGTTATAGGTCATTGAATTTGTCGTGGCCAGGGCAGGCCAGGCTTGATGTTAGAACATGCCATCTCTCTGACTCCTTGGTAAGGCTTACAGTCATAAATTATAACTTAAGTCATTTCATATTTCTCAAAAATTTTTTTAGTCTGCTTTAACCTTGACTGTAGGAATGGCTTTTTGTAATGGCTTAGGTTTCTCCACTAAGATATACCATATCTGACCCTTTTACTGCACCTTGAGGCTTCTGGACATACTCAAAAATCTTGTGGTATTGATTGATTGTGTTGGGGCTGAACGACATGTCAACCCTTGTGGGTCATTTTGTGTCGTCATCCAGAGAAAAGGAGAAAAGAGATATAGGAGGTAGTAGAGGAGATGAAAGAGAGGGACAGGGAAGAAAGAGGAACAGGAATGAAAGAGATGAAACAGAAGAAATAAAAAATTCCCCCTCTACTCTTACCTGCTACAAGGATAGCAAGCCTTGCCCAACTGTAAGCCAATATCAGTTTTGGATGCCCCGGTGACATAAGATGCACGACACCTTTGCCACACCCGACCTCCCCCAAATTTTGTGGTAAATTGCCAGCCTAGAAAAGGCACATTTAAAAGAAAGATCAACAGAAAACGCGTCTTGAGGGAGTATTCAATGATACTTATATGATAGTTCTTATTTCTGGTCCTGCTGAACTGGGATGTGCCCTGCATTTACAAACAGTAGATCCAGATCAGTTGGCTTCTACACAGTTTGTCATTCAGTATCTGAATTTGCATCAACAATCTGGATCAAAGAATCTGATTGGGTGAAAAACAGAAATGGGCATGGCATCATAATTTATTCAGCATGACAGGCGTTAAAGATTGATACACCTGGGCTACTCTTGATATGGAACATCACTACCAAAGAGCAGTCCAAAATATTTCTTGTTATTTGGCAGAATTTTGATGCTACAAGGCACCGAGGTAAGAATGTGTTCTGTGCATTTGTGCCTTGTTATAATGGATAAAGCGCCAGTCACGATGATTGTCGTCTGCTTTGTCTTCTGCCCATTACTTTAAAAGTCATTTCTGCAAACAGTGTGGACCCAGATCAGACTGCTTCTTTAGGAACAGTGTGGACCCAGATCAGACTGCTCCTTTAGCCTGTATGCAAAAATAGGTTTGAAAACTTTGTAAGAATATTCAGCAGACGACATAAACAGACGACAATTTCAGATGCAGGTTTTCTTGGCATTTTAGGGTTTAATGCTTAGCATGCTGAGTAAAATTTTCAGCAGACAACATTTAAAATAGTTTTTCTTTTTTTCCAGAAAATAGGCTTTGACATTTTATACATATTGTCTCCTTATGAGACAATTTGCATAAAATTTCAAAGCCTATTTTCTGGGAGGAGGGGGGGTGGGGGTGGAGAGGGGGCGGGGGGGGAGGAATATCATCAATATATTTGTCATATGCTGAATTTGCTCAGAGAGAAGTAAAGGGTAAAATTACCTTCTTAGAGAAGCTTTGGTTAGTACTCGCCAAAAATGTTTTTGGAAAGTCTCCTTACAAGGAAAAAAAAAACAACAACAACATTTGTCTGGGTAATTGTCATCTTATTGTGTTATATGACTCCAATGTACTTTTGATTTGAGTTTAAAAAAGTTCAAAATCATTAACTACGAAAAACTGAAATTTTTGGTTCAGTGTCTCATGTGTTGAGACAAAGTTATATGACAGAAAAATAAGATACGTGCCACTATGTACAATGCATATCTGTGATGTAATTTCCCAATTTTCAGTGTGACCTCTGTCAGGTAATCCTTGTCAAGGTATTTTTTTTTTTTTTTTTTGGCTCTGGCATGTCTTTGTGCATGAACCTCTTACAACCCTTATTATTAACCCATAAAGTGGTAATCACATCTGCAGCAGACATTTTTATTTATTTTTTTTTTTTTTTTTTTTTTTTAGAGAAAAATAAGGCTTGACGTTATGTGACTTGTCTGCCTAGCAGATAATTTACATAGAATGCCAACTCTTATTTTCCTTGAAAAATAAATAAATAAATAAAAAAAACCAAAAAAACAGAATGCCGTCTGCTACAATTTTAGTTAGCATTTTAAGGGTTAAAGTGACCTATATTAAATGAAACTTGTCAAGCAAAAAAGGCGTCTTCAAAAAATGCAAAATGAACCCCCATATGCACTGCATTTGCAAATAGTGTAGATCACGATCAGTCCCCACCCCCCACTATGATTTGGGAACAACACCCCCCAACCCCCAACCCCCATCCCCCCATGATTTGGGCCTTTATGTCAGGTTTGTCTCGAAGACATATTTTTTTTTTTTTGATTCATTTCAAATTGTTAGGTAATGTATGAAAATTATTGCCAATAATTTTAATTGTAGTGTAATACAGTTTGTCAAGAAACAATCTGATTTTATTTTTTTTTTGTCCTAGTTTCATGCTCTGAGGACAGCTCCTAATAAGAGGAAGAATCACTGAAAATATTTTTCTTATTTCTGCTTAAAAACATTTGTTGTACTTACTCATTAGAAGTGCCTCAGCAAGGTGCTTCTAATGAGTACCCACAATGTGTGTTTTTGTGCAGAAATAAGAAAAATATCAATACCAGTACTTTATTGATGAAAAAGTACCTTATTTGGAGCAATATCCAAGTTCACACTAAGGTCTTTGTGTCAATAGTTAACCATTGTCTTGCTGAATAAATTAAGATGCATGGCCATTTCTAATTTTCAGCCAATCAGATTACTTGATCTGGATTGTTGCTATAAACTCACATACTTAATGGAAAACAGTGCAGATCCAGATCAGTTGGCGTCTTCAGAAGCCAACTGATCTGGATCTACACTGTTTGCAAAGGCAGGGTTTATCCGGGTTCAGCAGGCCAAAGGTTAAGGGTCTCTGATTGGCCTAGTTTTCAGATGAATATATCATTTTGTTGCAGCTTGTGAAAATGTGCCTTTAGGGTATGTGCAGATAGCAAAGGCCCAGATCAGCTGCACATTTTTGCAGTCTGAGGCCAAAAATAAAATTGTTTGTTTGCAATTGCCCACCTACCCACCAAAATCCTCCCTACCCAAAATATTTTTGGACCACTTGGGACAGCATTTTTTTTTTTTTTTTTTTTTCTAAATGGCAAATTTACTATGATCACCCAAAATGGTGAGGCAATTCTAGCAAATGTCCAAAACAAATGTTTCTTTAAAGTATTAGATACAATAAATATTCTTGCATAATTTGTGACTAATTGTTACCTCTTAAGCGAAGGTTTCATGATGCTCAAAGTGTCGTTTTAACGAATTTTGTCATTGTATGATATGAGTGTCCATATAAATAAGTTCGTATAGAGAAGGTTGTCTGTAGTATGTTATGCACAGAGTTTATCATCCTCCTATCATCTCGATTTGCCTTAACCCTAGTCCTGCTGAACCCGGATATGTCCTGCCTTTACAGTGTAGAGCCAGATCAGTTGGCTTCTTCAGAAGCCAACTGATCTGGATCTGCACTGTTTGCCATTAAGAATGTGAATTTATATCAACAATCTGGATCAAGTAATTTGATTGGCTGAAAACTAGAAATGGGCATGGCATCTTAATTTATTCAGCAGGACATTTAGGATTAAATAATGAGGAAAGGAACATAAAACCCTATGTCATCATCATCACCATCATCAAGATGATCAACATCATCATCATTATCATCATCATTAGGCTGAGCTGGGGTTTGCTATCTGCATATGCCCGAAGACACCTTTTCGCATGGCGCAACCCATATCTTACTTATCCTAAAATTACTTACTGATGTGACTAAAAATTACCGACAGAGTGGCAAATAGTGCAGACCCTGATCAGACTGCTTTATTAACAGTTTAATCCTGGTCTACACTGTTTGCTCAGGCTTACTTTCCAAATAATTCAGGTATATATGGTAAGTTGAGAGAGAGAGAGAGAGAGACCGACAGACAGAGACAGACAGAGAGAGGGAGAGAGAGTTCTGGAGCTCTGATCCTAAAGTGATAAGCAAAATTGCAGCAGACAACATTATGAATTGTTATTATTATTTTTAAGGGAAAATAAACCTTGGCATTTCATGTGAATCATCTGCAATGCAGATTATTTACATGAAATGTTAAGCCCTATTTTTTTTAAAAGAAAAAAAAATATGTATAAAAATGTCATCTGCTGCAGTTGGAATAAGCATTTCAAAGGTTAAATAGTTTATGAAGTGCCCCAAGAAATTTGGCTTCTTGCTACTAATGTTAATTCTAGCTGAAAAGGTAATTTCAGTTAAGTAATTGTTTTAACCCTTAAAGTGCCAATCACAACTGCAGCAGACAACATTTTGAAATATATTTTTAGTTACTTTTTTAGAGAAAATAAGGCTTGCCCTTTCATGTGAATCCTCTGCATAGTAGATGATTCACATGAAATGTCATCTTATTTTCTCTGAAAACAAATTCATCAAAACAGAACTGTTTTATACAAAGACATGAGAACCTTCCTGTAGAATTGCCTTCATGTTATATGTCCTATATTATGTTGGCACATTTTTATTACAGTATTTTGCCTAAATATTGGGATATTATTACACCTTACCATACTTGTCAGTTATACTGTTAATCTTTCTAACATCTTCTGAATGAGTGGCAGACAGTGTTGACCCTAATCAGATGCCACATTCTGTGCCATCTGGTCTGGGTCTACATTGTTTACTCAAACTGTCTGTCCGAATAATTATGGTATTCAGTACTATTTAACCTCTTGTAGGTTGATCTTTGCTTGTGACATTTTGCATAATCATATATCATTTTTACCAGCTGTCATATTTTCATTTTTATATACATGCATGATACATAAGCTACTCAAAAGTGATGGATTTGCTGACACGATTCTCCATGGCATGATGGTGTATTTTGATATTCTCATATTTTGATGTTCACGATTTCATGCTTAGCATGCTGGGTAAAACTTCAGCAGATGATAGTTTGAAACTTTTTTCTTATTTTTCCCTCCTAGGGAGACAATTTGCAATTTTGAAATGTCAAAGCCTGAGAAAAATATCACAATTTGTCATTTACTGAATTAGCCATGATATTTCAGTCATTTCTCTCATCACGAAAACATACCTATACAATGTTGACCCCCTTAAACCCCACTTTTTTATAGTAAAACTGGGGTTTACAGGGGTATACATTATTTTTCTTATTTTTGCTCAAAACATGGATTGTGCGTACTTGTTAGAACCACCTCACCAAGGCAGTTCTAACAAGTACCTACAATCTATGTTTTGAGCAAAAATATGAAAAATATAAGATTTTTTTATCTGAAAATTTTCATTTTTTTTTGGTGGTAAAATTCTCAACGTATTTGAATAGGCATGTTTTCGTGATGTGTCAGACAACATCCTACAGTCATTAGAATTCTGCCTCAAGCCTGGTTTAAACCCATGAGCTCTAAGGTCAGCAGGTGGGCGCTAAACTTGCTGTGTTGCCAGTCTCCAAATTTCGCATAACTCTTGACAAGCTCATGTGTTCCCAAGCCATTTTTTTCTCTTCTCCAAAACAAACTAAGTTCTGTATACTCATTAGAAGCACCTCATCATGGTTCTCGATTGTCAAATTTTAATCCCAAAAAGCTTGTGTGCACTATCTGTACTACTAAAAGAACGAATTAGCCTCAAAAACTAGAAAACGGTAAAAACCTGCTGTTGGTTTGTTTAAATTAATAACAATATTGTTCTTATTGATAAATTTTATATTTAATTTACGGAGTTTTATTCAGTTTTCCATTTTTTTTGGGGGGGAAATAGACAATACTTTATTCAAATTCTTCCAAAGTAGCTTCTCAAATTTACCACATATTAGATAGATTATGTGCACATTGTAAATAAATCAGACGTCAACGAAGCACAGACGGGTGCGTATTTATATGACTGAACGTTCAGTATTCCCTGTGTGGCGTAATAGGCAATTTATACATTGCAGCGATGCTTCTGTAAATGACAAAGGTGTGAACCAAATGAAAGAACAAAGTACGAGAGCGTAATGGCATACGTAATTTTTTTTTTCGGAAAAATTCATTTATTTCAAACTGCATTGAAAAATCTATCCAATAATTATTTTAATTTTGGTCAGTTATTACTTTACTCTGTGGTCAATACAGGTGAAAAGCAAGCTACATCATACTCATTCTTTGAACCATCTCAAACACCGCTGGGTCAGTCCGAACCCAATCCGATCACCATCGGTTTCAAGCTATTGCGGTTCGACTGTAACTGGTGCTAGCGGCAACTCTGCATATATGAGCCGTCGCATAACAAAATCAACAAAATGATCGGTGCACCATGCGCAGTAACCTGTGCATCTGTCCAGTCTGATCCATCTTCACTGTCCGCATGTAGAAACCTTTACCCTTAACAACCCATTGAGTGCACAGCCAGACAGATCAAACGGCGAATATCCATGTTGACCTGACTCTCCCCTGGGTGCCAAGTCATTTTGTTAAGTTTGTCATGCGCTGGCTCATATGGTTAAACCATCCGAAATCAGCAGGCCGATTACCTATAAATCTACCAGCGCAGTGGCTAAGTAGCTAGAATGTCTGCCTTGCGTTCGAGAAGTTGTGTGCTCGATCCTTGGCCAAGCCATACCAAAGAATTCAAACATGATATTACTGTAGCTGTTCTTTCGCTTGGCGCTCAGCATTGAGAAAACGGAACTGGTCGGCCTGGTATAACGTGACTGGATGGAATGTTAGTCTGGCACGGGATATTTAATGAGGCAGCACTTTAAAGGTGAATATTGAGCTCCCTGTCGTATAAAGACATCGTCGCGATATGAATAAAAGATTGTGACACTGAACAAAGATAGAATTTAATAAAAAAAAATAACCTTCGAACTTTTTTTTCAGATTGAAATCTGTTTGCTGAATCAAAATTTGATATAAGACCCCAGTCTTGCGCGGGTCCTTTTTCTAGTTTTACCTAAGTCAGTTAATGAATTTACGTCAAACTTGCGTAGATATACTCGTATCTCTGGGACATTGTGAAGAATTGCTTAGATTTTGGTACCCTTGACCTTGTTTTCCAGATCAGCCTAACTTAGAATGTTGGAGGAGGGTGGGGGTCAAGGGATGAGAATGTTGGAGGGTGTGTGTGTGGAATAGGGGCCAGGGTGGGGGCAGTGGTGCAGGGAATGACATCTGTGTTCTCTGAAAATTATGTGTGTCTCCCCCCCCACCCCCCTCCCACCCCACCCCCTCCCGCAACCACGTCCGCTCTGTAACTTGAAAACCCTTTGGAATATCCGCCCTGTCACTTGAAAACCCTTTGGAATATTTTGATGATACTTGGTAGAAATTTAGATCAGGACGAGATGACGTCGTGTTCCATACAAGATTGACAACTCAGGCTTTCTTGCTTTTGGAGTTATCACCTTTTGTTTTATTTGAAAAAAATTTCGGATCCGCTCTGTAACTCGTATACCCTTCGGAATATTTCGATGGTACTTGGCAGAAATGTAGAAAAGGATGAGACAACATGTCATATACAAGAAAGACAACTCTGCCTTTCTTACGACAGTGATAAGCCATTGATTTCGTGTCCGCTCTGTAAGTCAAAGACCCTTTAGAATATTTTTATGATACTTGGTAAAAATATAGAACAGGACCATACGTCATGTCACATACAAGAATGACAACTCTGGCTTTCTTACTTTTGGCGTTATCTCCCTTTGTTATATTTGACAGTGATTATCCACTGATTTCCTGTCCACTCTTTAAGTCAAAGACGCTTGGGAATATTTTTATGATACTTGATAGAAATGTAGAATGGGACTAGACAATGTGTCATGTAAAGAATGATAACTCTGCCTTTCTTGCTTTTTGGCGTTATCCCCCATTGTTATATTTGACTGATCAGCCATTGGTTTCATGTCTGCTCTGTAAGTCAAAGACCCTTTGGAACATTTTTATGATACTTGGTAGAAATGAAGAACAGGACCATAGGACGTGTCGCGTACAAGAATGACAACTCTGGCTTTCTTACTTTTGGCGTTATCTGTTATATTTGACAGTGATTATCCATTGATTTCGTGGCTGTTCTGTAAGTCAAAGATCCTTTGGAATATTTTCATGATATTTAGTAGAAATGTAGAACAGGACTAATTGACATGTTGCATACAAGAATGATAACTGCCTTTCTTTTGGCATTATCTCCCTTTTGTTATATTTGGCAGTGAATTTGTGTCGGCTCTGTAACTCGAATACCCTTTGGAATATTTCGATGGTACTTGGTAGAAATGTAGAACAGGATGAGACTTGTCGTGTACAAGAATGTCAACTCTGCCTTTCTTACTTTTGGCATTATCTCCCTTTGTTATATTTGACAATGATAATTCCTTTGGAATATTTTTATGATACTTGGTAGAAATGTAGAACAGGGCCATATGTTATATCACATACAAGAATGACAACTCTGCCTTTCTTACTTTTGCTGTTATCTCCCTTTGTTATATTTGACAGTGATTATGCATTGATTTCGTGTCCACTCTGTAACTCAAATACCTTTGGAATATGTTAATGGTACTTGGGAGAAATGTAGAACTAGATGAGACGACGTGTTGCATACAAGAATAGCAACTGTCCCTTCCTTACTTTTGGCATTATCTCCCTTTGTTATATTTGACAATGATTATGCTTTGGGCTCTGTTAGTCGAATACCCTTCAGAACATTTTGATCATACTTGGTAGAAATGCAGAACAGGACGAGATGATACATCACATACAAGTGACACCTCTGGCTTTCTTTCTTTTGGAGTTATCTCCCTTTGTTTTGTTTTTGAAATTAATTTTGTGTCAGCTCTATAACTTGAATACCCTTCAGAGTATTTTGATGGTATTTGGTAGAATTGTAGAACAGGATGAGATGACATGTCCCGTAAAAGAATGACAACTCTGCCTTTCTTACTTTTGGCATTATTTCTCTTTGTTATATTTGACAGTGATTATGCATTGATTTCGTGTCCCCTATGTAAGTCGAACATCCTTTGGAATATTTTTATGATACTTGGTAGTAATGAAAAACGGGACCAAACAATATGTCACATACAAGAATGACAATTTTGACTTTTTTTTTTTTACATTTGGAGTTATCTCCTCTTCTTGTGTTTGAATTTGATTTCTTGTCTCTGCTCTGTAACACTAATACCCTTCAGAATATTTTGATGATACTTGGTAGAAATGTAGAAGAGGACGAGATGACATGTTGCGTACAAGAATGATAACTCTATGGGTTGGGGGTTGGGGGACATTTGGTTTTTTTTTTTCTAAAAAACCTTTTCTAGCTATTTCTAGTTATTCTTATTTGATTTTTTCTCCCCAAAAGCATATGTTACTGATACAAAACATACTTTGTGGGTACTCATTAGAAGTGCCTCAGTGAGGCACTTGTAATCAGTACTCACAACATACCTTTTCAGTAATTCTATTATGGTGTCTCACCAAAAAACATATTGTGGGTACTCATTAGAAGTGCCTCACTGAGGCACTTCTAATGAGTGCCCACAATGTATGTTTTATTGGGAGAAATAAGATATCCATATTTTTGTTGGAAAAAAAGAAGCATCTTACCTGAAGCTATAATGGACTGAACATGGTACATGGCAGTCTTCCTGCATGTGCTCATTCAGATCTGTACATGAATATCTGCGCATACTTTCTCTCGAGGCACTTCCAGTAAGTACCCACAACATGTTTCAGGGAGAAATAAGAGATTGGTGCTGGCTCGGTGGCTCAGTTGGATACACATCTGACAGATAATCAGGAAGTTGTGGGTTCGACCACTTCCAGGTTGGCAACATTCTTCGCTGAGACTGATTATGAAATATTTTCTGCAGCTATTCTCTCCCTTCCACTGATTCAAGAAGGGCAGTTGTCAGTTTCTGGCCAAAGAATGTGCACAATACTGGTTAACCGCAGAGGGGACTAAGTCTGCCCAGTAAATGTGTGGTTAGGTAAACTGACTGCGCTCGACATGACCCCATTGGGTTGACTGGGCTGTAAAACCTCAACACAAACAAAATATACTTTTTTAGTGGAAAAGCATCTTATCTAGAACTATGGACTGAATTTGTGGTACATGGCAGTCTTCATGCATGCGCACATTCAGATCTGTACATTACATGAATATCTGCACATACTCATGAAAATCTGTGCACACAGCAAAACTGTATTGAGTACTGTGGCATGATCAGCTTAAATCTCAACAGATAACAAACTGATGATATTTTTCTCATTTTTCCCAGAAAATAGGCTCTGACATTTCAAGCAAATTGTCTCCTTAGGAAACAGTTTGCATGAAATATCAAAGCCTATTTTTTTTTTTTTTTTTTTTTATAACCTTTACTGCCACTTTATGGGCAAATTCAGCAGACTACAAATTGATATGTTTCTTGTTTCATCATTTTTGTTTTTTTTCCACAAAAATAGTCTTTGACATGTCATGCAAATTTTCTCCAGAGGAGACAATTTGCATGACACGTCAAAGCCTATTTTCTGGGAGAAATAACGAAAATATTTGAAATTGTCCTCTCCTGAAATTTTTACCCAGCATGCTAAGCATAAGGTAAGAGGAGTATCTAGACCAATAGTTTTCTTGTCTCTACACGCATGTTATGAATATTCATTAGAATTGCCTCTGTGAAAAATTAGAAAAAAATATAAATATATTGTTTTTATTGAAGAAAAAAAAAAATGTCTTATCTATGCTTCTAGTATTGGGACGGTAGTTGGACAGGCAGGATCTAGCAAATAGTGAAGACCCTGATCAGATGCAGCAGAACATATGGTAAGGAGTAAATCCTTGTCCTGCTGAGCCCTGATATGCCATATCTTTGTGAACAGTGTAGATCCAGATCAGTTGGCTTCTGAAGAAGCCAACTGATCTGGATCTACTCTGTTATTCAGTATTTGAATTTATATCAACAGTCTGGATTAAGTAATCTGATTGGCTGACAGTTAGAAATTGGTGTGGCATCTTAATTTATTCAACATGACAAGGGTTAAGGTGTCCCAGCATTTAGGGTAAATTTGAGCCAAAACATCAGAAAACTTACCTTCTGACATGTGTGCCCAGTGAAGATTCAGATCAGCCTGTGCATTTGCATCAGAAGACCTTTTGTCTCATTGCAGCTCATATAGTTTAGAGGAACAACTTCGACTGATGCCCCTGTTTGAGGGAGGGGATCTTGGTACAGGCTGCCATGGGGGGAGGGGAAGTTAGTGCAGGCTGCCATGGGATGTTCAGTTAAATTTCTTTTCTAATTTTATGACTGCAAGCACTTTTGATTTCAGATCACAAGGATGGCAGAGTAGTGGGCACTTCTGATTTCAGATCACAAGGATGGCAGAGTAGTTAGCACTTCTGATTTCAGATCACAAGGATGGCAGAGTAGTTAGCACTTCTGATTTCAGATCACAAGGATGGCAGAATAGTTATCATGTCTGATTTCAGATCACAAGGATGGCAGAGTAGTTAGCACTTCTGATTTCAGATCACAAGGATGGCAGAGTAGTTAGCATTTCTGATTTCAGATCACAAGGATGGCAGAGTAGTTAGCACTTCTGATTTCAGATCACAAGGATGGCAGAGTAGTTATCATTTTCTGGTTTCAGATCACAAGATCCCATGTTCAAATCCCACTGCAGGCAAAATTCAACTTGTGACTGAGGCTTCATTGCATAGGCCTCTTGCTATCTCAGTATGACTTAAATACTGTTGAAAGGAATGTAAAACATAAATTTATCATCTTCATTCAATACTATATTTTTGTCATGCTGAATAAATTAAGATACCATGCCCATGTCTAATTATCAGCCAATCAGATTGCTTAATCCAGATTGTTGACTGAATGACTAACAGTGCAGATCCAGATCAGTTGGCTTCTACAGAAGTCAACTGATCAGAATCTGCACTGCTTGCAAAGGCAGGGTATATCTGGGATCAGCAGGACAAGGGTAAGAATTTTGCCTTTACCACTCTGGGCTGAGGCAATTTCTAATGAGTACCCACAATACATGTTTTTGTAGAGAAATAAGAAAAAAAATATGTGAATAACCACTCTTATATGGAAGTGAATATTTTTTCACAAAAATATTGTGGGCACTCATTAGAACTACCTCTTTGAGGTATTTATAATGAGTACTCGCAACATATTTTCATGAGGAAGTAAAACAAATACTCATACTTGTAGTTCATAATTAGGCCCTGCCATGCGAAAACGTGTCTTTTGGGCTTATGCAGACAGCAAAAGCCCAGATCAGCTGTCAGCTTATAGAATCATTGGGTACAAAGAATATCAAAGTTCCTGACCAGACTATATACATGTATCTCTGCTGGCTGATATTCTTTACCACAAAGACATCTTTTCTCATGTCTCAGCTCATATTATTAGAATTGCCTCAAAGAAGCAATTCTAATGAGTACCACAACATCTTTTCTAGCAAAAATAGTAAAAATACAGATATGTTCAGATCAAAAAAGCTCCGTATGCTTTGCGTGGTGCAGATGACATTTTGAAATATTTTTCTTATTTTTCCTAGAAAAATAGGATCTGACACTTCATGCAGATTGTGCATGAAGTTCTAGGATATCATCAGTTTGTTGTGGTCTGCAGAATTGGCTCATAGTGCTTATCTGTGGACCTGATATACTATAGGAATGTATAGTAAGGCAATATTGCACACACCATATTCTATTTATATCACAAGGCCACAGTAAATTTGAATAGGAAAAGGAAAACCCCAGCATGCTTGTGTGAAATCTGTTTGCAAGTATACCTAGTCATTGGATTTATTTACTGGTTTGGATATTTATACAGATTTCGTAAAAATGCAAAAAATGAAGTTACGAACTAGGATAAGTAAAAATGGGAAAGTGTCTGCCATTACGAGAAAAAAGTTAAAAGGTAGGGTTGCAGTCCTTTGTATGAAATACCGTTTTCCATGCCAGACATGTAAATGTAGTGCAGTGGTTTAGTCACATGGCTTAGGTATTGAATAGTTAGGCATGTGTCGGGGTGAATTGAGGATAATGACCTGAAATAAAGATATGTAAACAAGTATGGCCTGGTGAAAATTGACCAGTAAGAGGGTTGTATTTGATTGGCTCAGTCACAGGTTCAGATGTCCGAAAATGTACTTTTAAAATGTGGACTGGCCTGTAATTTATGTACTAGAGTGCTCTTGATAAACCTCTAAAGTGCTGAGTAAAAATGTAGCAGATGAAGTCTAAAGTATTTTTATTATTTTTCAGAGAAAATAAGACTTGGCATTTCATGTGAATCATCTGCTTGGTGGATGATTCACATGAAATGTCAAGTCTTTTTTATCTCTGAAAAAAACAAAGGATAGAAAAATAAATAAGTTAAAATCTGTCTGCTGCAGTTGTAATAAGCACTTTTAGGGTTGACATTTAAATCAAATGGTGATCCGATCAACTGGTTTTATTTTTGTTCAGAATAAAAGGACACAGAATATATATAGACTAATTTAAATAGATTTTCTACTTCTCAACAACAACAAAAAAAAAAACAAAACAAAAACCAAAGAACAAAAGAAAAAAAATAGCATGTTGTGGTACACATGGTACACATGTTGTTTTTGTGGAGAAATTAGCATGAAATATCTCTTCTTTTTTTGCCTGAAATTATAACAATAATAGCAGCAACAACATGAAAAAAATTTAAGGACATGTACGCCCAGATAAGAAGCTTTTATCTGACTGTTGAATCCTTGGATTCTTGGCTGTGTCCACAGAGTACCCAGACTGGCTCCAAAATAATATCATGACTATAAAGGCTGGTCACTTGACTAGTGATCAGCCTTTATAGTCATGATAGTATTTTGGTTTTAATTTAGTGGTTGTCAAACAGGATTATAAGTTATTGGAGACTGGAGCCAGTCTAAGTGCCCAGCAAAGACTGCCAGACTGAGCTTGTTTCAGAGCTCAAGATGGAGGAGGTATCAGGAAAATATTTTTCTTTTTTCTCCATGAAAACGTTGGCGAGGGGCTTCTAATGAGACCACAGTGCCAGTTTTTCATGGAGAAATAAGACAAATATCAAAAATGCCTTATCTGGAGCTATAATTTTATAATGCAAGGCTGGTCTTAGTCTTTGGGCTTGATGTCCACCAGGAACAGGAGTGTGTGTGTGTGTGTGTGTGTGTGTGTGTGTGTGTGTGTGTTACAGTCTACTTATATGTAGTAGTCATACATGTATTTTTGCCATCCTTGGTGGCTCAGTTGGATGTGTGTCCACCTGGTGATCAGGAGGTTGCCGGTTGGATCCCCCCCCCCACCTCCCCCCCCGGGTCAAGTAACATTCTTTTGTGGAGATTGATCATGACATCTTTTCTACAGTCATTCTTTCCCTTCTGCTGAATCAAGAAGGGCAGTTGTCAGTTTCTGGCGGAAGAATGTGCACAAGTATTGGTTAACCATTTAGAGGACTAAGCATTCCCAGGAAAAAGTGTGATTAAGTAAACTGACAGCACTGGACATGACCCTAAGGGGTTGACTTGGCTGTAAAACCTAAACACAAACAAACATACATGCATTTGGAATGAATTTCCCTTTTTCAAGCCTGACAGTGTATGTATAGGTCTTGTAACAGAAATTTGTGGCATAGCAATAAAGGCAACTGATGCAGTAATATCTGTCCATAACAAATCATGCATCACCAAACAGTGATGCAGTAAGGCCAAAAAAAACAAGTATTTGATTCTCAGACAGTGCTGTATCTATCCAAAAGATCCCGCATATATGATTTTTTTCAGTGTTAAGTTTTTTTCCAACCCACGAAAATACGTGACACTGGATTTTACTCGTTTGTCTGAGAATCATTTCTAACCAAATTGCAGTCTAGACCACAAGCATATGGCACTCTTACTTACTTGCAAAGAAAATCGGTAAATTATGATCTGTTTATGTTGTTTGAGACTTTAAACTTGCAGGTAGATAGATTTTAGATACTTACGGTTGCCATTTTGTTTAGCCAAACAAACCCAAATGTCCAAGAATGTACCCAACAGGAAAATAAAAGTAAAAATAAAAAGCCACCCGCAGGCATCTGTTTTTTTTGAAAAAGGTGTCTGAGAACCTAATAACTTTTTTTTTTGCCTAACATTAGACTGAAACATGTATACATCATCCGACAATGATGCAGTAACAGAAAAAAACAAGTGTTCCTGAGAAAGAACATAGTTACATGACATCACCCTATAACACCACAGTTTGGAGACCACTCCATAAAATAAGGTCTCTTCTTTCAAAATACAGCATAGTTCTAAATGAGACAATTTTTTGCAGCCAAAAAGTGCGAACATTTTTACTGTTTCCCCACAAAAACATATTTTGTGGTACTCTTCAGAAGTGCCTCATAGAGGCACAACATACGTTGTGGGTACTCATTTGAAGTGCCTCATAGAGGCACTTCAAATGAGTACCCACAACATATGTTTTTGTGGAGAAATGAGAAAACTATTATGTGGATACCCCTCTTATCTGAAGTTATGATCAGGTGAATGGGAATCTCTACAAGGACTTGGAAAGCTTCCCACCACTGGTACATATTCCAGCGTCTCTCTTGGCACTGATCTCCAAAACAGCCAGTTTTCATATGGTATCCTACCATATTTACGGTAAGTTTCTGCTGATTCAAGAAGGGCAGTTGTCAGCCTCTGGCGAAAGAATGTGCACAAATACTGGTTAACTGCCTTGAGGACTAAACCTGCTGAGGAAAAGGGTGATCAGGTAAACTGACCGGCTTGACATGCCATAAAATCTCAATCAGTTGAACAGATAAGTCTGAGGAAACACTGTAGACCCAAACCAGATGTTGCAAAATGATCAGGGTCTGTACTGTTTGCCACTCATTCAGTAGTTTTTGGACATGTCAACAAGTAGTCAGATGACTCAATCTTATACCCCATTCTTCAATGAAATGTTTTATACAATGCAACAAAGAGTTGCAGAAGTATTATCTTTGTTTTCCTGCCTTGGTAGAAATCAAAAAACATCAACACTTTTTGAGAAAAAAAAAATGTTATCTAGAGCCATAGGTTTTACCATCATCAATAAATCAGAAAGCACTAGCTAGCTGTCGGAATGCTCCTGCAAAAAAAGCATAATTACAGATAATAAATGAGTTTCCCCAACCCTTCTTGCCTGACTACATCCTCTCCCCTCTGGGTTTGACATTTCAGTCAGATTGTCCAATTTCACATAAATTTTTCTGAAGGAAATTAAGAAAAATAAGTTAGAATATTGTCGGCTGACAGGTAAATTTAGCAAGCTGAAGATTAAATCTCTGGTGCTTTTAATTACCTGTCTTCTTACCTCTGGCATTTACAAGTTCGATATTGGCTTTACATGCCTTTAACCCTTTACCATTCTCTGGGCAAATCAGCCGATGACAAATCGATGACACTGGACAAATCAGCAGATGACAAATTGATGACATTTTCTTATTTTTCTCAGAAAATAGGTCTTGATATTTCATGCAAATTGTTTCTGATGGAGACAGTTTGAATGAAATGTCAAAATCTGTTTTCTTGGAAAAATAAGAAAAATATTTTAAACTGTCATCTGCTGAAATTTTCTACCCAGAGTGCTAACTTTTGAAATTTCTATGCCTGGTGGTAGTGAAAATAAAAGATGACAAAAGATAAATACTTCCTTATTTTTCTTCAGGCTCAGCATTTCTGAATGCTATTTTCAGGAATAAATCAGTTATCTGCTAATATTTAGTTCAATTCAGCAGGTAAGGAGTTAGAAAATAATCTGATTTGTCAAACACACCTGAACTCAGCAGTCTCTGGGCTGCAGCTACCAGCTAAGACACCTACTACACTACAACCCCTTTATAACACAGTTCATTATAACACGGTTTTGGATATAACACGGCTCAAAGATGGATCCCAAAAATGTATAGATTATATTGAAAAATGACCATAAATGGTCATTTTTCAATATAATCTATACATTTTTGTTCGGATATAACACAGTTGTTTAACTAACACGGTTTATGATATGGACCCCAACAATAGTGTTATAAAGAGGTTGTGGTGTATTCTGATACATGGAGGTGAGATGCCCCTACAGCAAGTTTTTGTGGTGAGTTGGAGAAAACTTAGCCCAGAATTGTATTGTACTTACCTTAAAGTATTCAGACAGACCTGCTTGAGTAAACAGTGTAGACCCAGATGTGACATGGCCAATTAGAGTCTACACTGTTTGCCACTCATTCAGAAGTTTTTAAACACATCAGGGCCTCAGGGGGGTGGTTGGGTGAGGCAAAGGTGTTGTGTATCTTGCGTCACCGGGGCATCCAACTGATATTAGCTTATGGTTGGGCAAAGCCTGCTATCCTTGCAGCAGGTAAGGGTGGAGGGGGGAATGTTTATATTTCTTCTGTTTCCTCACTTTCATTCATTTTCCTCTTTCTCCCCTGTCCCTCTCTTTCATCTCCTTTACTATCTCTTCTATCTCTGTTCTCCCTTTCTCTGGGAGATGACACAAAATGACCCACAAGGGTTGACGTATCGTTAAACCCCAACACTATCAATTTAGACACATCAACAGGTAGTAAAATGGACGTTCAAAATTTTATGACAAGTATGGTAAGGAGTTAAGGTGTTCAAATATTTGGGGAAGGTATCCAGAGTTTGACGTCTTTTAAAGAGACAGTTTGCATTAGGGTTTGACATTCCATTCAAATTGTCAAACTCTATTTTCTTTGAAAAATAAGACAGAAATATCACTAATTGTAGTCAGCTGAATTTTCAGAGAGAGAGAGAGGTATAAGTTGCAGAAAAATCTGTGAGCATATTCTTATCTTTTAGAGTAGCAAAAATTTTTACAGCAGAGCAACTTTCCTTGGATGTAATTTTTTTTTCCCATGCATGGACATTTCTGTATATCCATGAAGTACAAAACCATCTTTATTCTTGGTAACAGCTTGTGTATCGCTGAATATTTTGTCTGAATGTAGTATATATGGGCAGTGTAAGCGAAAAAGTACCTTTGAACACGTGCAAAATGTGCAGATTTAGATCATCCTGTGTATGTGCAAAGTATCATCCAGGCCTTTGCTTTCCATTCATACATTTTATAGTATCCAGTGATTCTTTTAGTGGACAGTGAAGACCCCGATCAGACTGTACGGATGCGCAGGCTAATCTGGGCCTTTGCTGTCCGCAAATACCCAAAGACACATTTTTACATGGCACGGCCCATTTTTCTTAAAGGAAGAGCTTGAAATGGCTGGAAACCGTGAATATCGGCTAAATGTGTCATCCGTTACTAATGTTCAGCATGATTCATTATTTCGTGCACAGCTGCAGATAAGGCGGTAATTGTGGCGACAATTTAAGATAAATTTTCTTATTTTTGCACTGCACTAAACTGTATCTTGTGTGTAGCTTGTAATTCAGCTAGTACAGTAGTACCATAAGGTAAATTTTGATGCAAAAATAACAAAATTATACCAAAACTTATCCTGTGAGACTCAATTGAATCATCTCAGTGAGGCAGTTCCAGTGAGTTTCACAAGACATGTTTCTATGCAAAAATAACTAGAATTAAAGAAGCAGTTCCAGTGGGTCTCATAAGATATGTTTCTATGCAAAAATAACAAAAATTAGAGGCAGTTCTAATGTCACATAAGATACGTTTCTATGCAAAAATAGCAAAAGTTAGAGGCAGTTCCAGTGAATTTCACAAGATATGTTTCTATGCAAAAATAGCAAAAATTAGAGGCAGTTCCAATGAGTCTCATAAGATATGTTTCTATGCAAAAATAACAAAAATTATCTTCTCAAAACTTTATTTTTTTTTGTGAAGCAATGCATATGTGGAGATAAATAATGCCTTCTTTGACCAAAGGGTGTTAGTTTCATTTTATTATTTTTCCAAGAAAACATATATATTGTAGCATAGCCATGCATTTGAGTACATGAAAGATGTTTTCTTGGAGAAATAAATTAAAAAGATATCTGTCTTGTTGCTCCTCTTATTTTTGTGCTGTGAATAAATTTAAATGAGCCCACACGGTGCAAAAATGTGTCTTTGGGCATATGCGGACAGCGAAGGCCCTGATCAGACTGTGCAGCTGCGCAGTCTGATCAGGGCCTTCACTGTCGGCTAACAGAAGCATTGGATACTACAGAACATATTATGAATGGAGAGCAATGGCTCAAATGATACTTTGTGCAGGCACGGGATGATCGGAATCTGCACACTTTGCGTATGTTTGAAGGCACTGTTTCGCTTGATGCAGCCCAATTTACCATCCTTTTTGATAGATTTGTCCCATTCACTGTAGGTTACAGAGTACACAATGTAATTGATTTCTAATGATTACCTGTCATCAGTATTCATCATACAGCATCTTTTCAGTTTTTTCTTGTTACTGTGTGACTGTCGCTTGTATTTTTTATTTTTACATGTACCTTCTTTTGTGTTAGTGTCGCTAAGCATGTACCGTATTCGATCTAATTACCGCACATACCCCTATAAGCGCACAGTCTTGAAATTCCGTAGTCTTCAGATTACAGCCAGTGTACTTTTTCTTTACTTCTTTATAAAGGCATATGTTGTGGGTACTCCTTTGAATTGCATCGACTTGTTGATGCAATTCAAATGAGTACCCACAACATATGCCTTTATAAATAAAATTAGAAAAAAACGCATAATTATCATCAAACAAGGCCTTTTTTGACCTTTTTTTAATAGTGTATCCTTAGCAGGTAGATATGTATTTTACCACAGCCGAGTGTTCCCTGTAATTTTGAAAAACCTAAGCGCACAGTGCGGTAATTAGGTCGAGTACGGTAATATCTGTTTCAACATTTACTTTCTTTAGAAATACTGGAACAGGCCTCACTGGGGTTCAGTAGCAAGACATAGGGCTTTGAGATTGTAACAAGCATGCCATTGCTAGGTAGCAAGACAGAGAGCTTTGAGATTACAAGCCTGCCATTGCCAGGTAGCAATCAAAGACATAGAGCTTTGAGATTACAAGTCTGCCATTGCGAGGTAGCAAGACATAGAGCTTTGAGATTAAAAGCCTGCCATTGCTAGGTAGCAAGACAGATTTTTGAGATTACAAGCCAGTCATTATTAGATAGATGATTTGTATGAAATGCCAAGGCTTATTTTCTCTGAAGAATACAAAAATATTCAGCTTGTCCTCAGGTGCAGTCATGATTTTAACCCTGAATGTGCCAAGCAAAATTTGTTGCAGAGGGCATTCTGAATTTTTTTTTTCAGAGAAAACAAGTCTTGACATTTCATGTAAATCAGCTGCAAACAGCTGATTCACATGAAATGTCGAGACTTGTTTCCTCTGAAAAATGGGGCTGGTCGGGTGTGGCTAAGATGTCGTGTATCTTGGGTCACCGGGGCATCCAACTGATATTAGCTTACAGCTGGGCAGGCTTGCTACCCTTATAGCAGGTAAAGGTAGACGGGGAATGTTTTTATTTCTTCTGTTTCTTCACTTTCATTCCTGTTCCTGCAGGTTTTCTTGGCATTTTAAGGGTTAAGGTTAATAAGACTGGACTTTGCTGAAGACTAAACATTGCATCACCATTAACTAAACTCAGCCAAAAGAGTTGTAAATATAAGCTACATTTTTTTTGCAATTTCATAATATAAAAATACTAAAACCCCATAAAATTACTAAATACAGTATGTAAATCAGAATTAAATGAAATAAATCCTAGTTCTGCAGCTCTTGTGTAAATACAATGTATGCTCAAAAATGACTTCAAACCCAATTTTGTTTTGGGTTTTTGTGTCAAAGTAAAATGTTTTAGGGCTGATGAAAAGCTAGTTAATTATAACCCAGTGCTTTGAGATGATTAATAAGGCTTTGATAATAAAATTTGACAAAACTTGAGAAAATGTACCTTCCGATATGTGCGCCCAATGAAGACTCAGATCAGCCTGCACATCCCAAAGTCTTATCATGTATGAAGAAACGTTGCATCCTTGGCCATCCGAAATGTGCCCAGTGAAGATTCTGATCAGACTTGCGAATGTGCAGGCTGATCTGAATCTTTGCTGTGCACACGTCAGAATATATGTTTTCTGAAGTTATGGCTCAAATATTGATTATCACTTTCTTGTTTGGCAGTCTAGACTGGCTTTAACGCTTAGCACTCTGAGCAAAATTTTCAGCAGACGACATTTTGAAATATTTTTCTTATTTCTTCCAGAAAACAGGTTTTCACATTTCATGCAAACTGTCTCCAATGGAGACAGTTTGCATGAACTGTCAAAACCTGTTTTATGGGAAAAATTAGAGAAATAACACTCATTTGTTGTCTGCTTAAATTAGCCCAGAGAGTAGTAATTGTCAAAATTTTGAAGATTATAATTATATTAACTTCTGATGGCAAGTTATTGGTATCTTTCATATTTTTTTTCCAGAAAATAGGGTTTGATTATACCTTAAATCATCTGCTGCAGAGAAAATAAAGGTTGACATTTCTGTGAATCATCTGCCTTAAGCACATGCCCAAAAAATACATTTTAACCTTTACCACCCTCTGGGCTATTCAGCAGACAAAAATTGATAATATTTTTCTTATTTATCTGAGAAAACAGGATTTAATATTCCATACAAATTGTCTCCATTGCATGAAATGTCAAACCCTGTTTTCTGTGAAAAAAGAAAAATATTTTAATATGTCGTCTGCTGAAACTTTTACCCAGAGTGCTAAGCATTAAAATAGCATTGCTCATGTACATATTCATCTCGGAACATGTACTGTATAAGCATATACTGTACTAAAATACCTTATTTTTTTTTTTTTTTTGTTTTTTGTTTTTTGAGTTTCAGATTGCTTGTGGTTTTTCACTCAAACTGATAGTAAACGCTTTGCATGCTGGGTAAAAAATTCAGCAGACAACATTAAGAAATATTTTACTATTTTTCCCAGAAAAGAGGCTTTGAAGTTTCATGTAGACAATTTAAATGAAATGTGCTATCCACTTTTCTGGGTAAAATATCTTTTTTTTTTTTTTTCTTTTTTTTTTTTTTCTTTTTTTTTTTTCTTTTTTTTTTTTTTTTTTTTGTCTGCTGATTTAGCCCAGAGAGTTGTAAAGGTTAAAAATGCTTTGTCCCAGGACTGGTAGGGAGTGTTTGAGGTTAGGCACTCCTGGTTTGTACTTGCCCACAAGATTCTATAGTTCCTGCCACTAACTTTTTTAGTTGGCTCATTCAAATTCTGGGCCCAGTTGTTCAAAGCTAATGACGTGGTTAGTTAACGATTCGTTAAAATTTACATCGAGTGATACGCAAATATGCTGAAATTTTTTGCTGAAAAAATGTAATGCAAAAGCTACTCACATTTTTTCAGCAAAAAATATCAGAATATTGTGTATTGAATCGGCTAGAACAGTTAACGAAATGACCCTTAACGAGCTCGTTAAGCTAACAACGCTTTGAACAACTGAGCCCTGATTTATTTCTAAATCAGTTAATTCATCCATATATTATCATTTGTTTTTTTTTTCTGAATTTTTTTTGTCTTGTCTTGATTAAACCTTTAAGCGCCAATCACAACTGCAGCAGACCACGTTTCTTTTTTTTTATTATTCAAAGAAAATAAGTTGACATTTCATATGAATCATCTGCCAAGCAGATGATTCACATGAAATGTCAAGACTTATTTTCTCTTTTAAATAGAACAAAATTATTAAATTTTAGAATGATGTCTGCTACAAATTTTGCTTGGTGCTTTAGATCAACAAAAGTGTTAGTGTCAGTGTTAGCGCTGGCATCAGTGTGACAGTTTCTTGTACACACAATGTCTCATAAACTCGGCAGATTTTCATTAAATTTGCACAGATACATCATTGACACAAGCTTTAAAGCTGAGTAGATGTTGGTGACCTTGACCTCATTCTCTTTGTCAGCACAGGACACTTAGTACCAAATTTACATACAGTTTCTTATGAGCATGATGTCATGTACCTTTGGACAAATTTTCATGAATTTTTTATGAATACATCATTGGGACAAGCTAAGTTAAAGCTGATTAGATTTTAGTGTCCATGACATCCTTTTTTGTTGTTGTTTATTTCTTCTGAAAAACAGCTCTAGTATTTACATTTTTTCTTTTTTTTTTATGTTGGCTGGAAGTATGGTTATGTGCCTCTAAAAAAATTTTAATAACAGCTCAGAATCCAGTATGTCTGTTTCCAGAATTTCTATGAACAAGTAGATAAAATGTTGATAATTTTTTGTGGAAAAAATAAACTTGAGGACCCACAGCATATGTGACTATCATGCAATAATTGTGTGAGTAAACAATATACATAGCTACAGATAAGAGTGGGGTAGCCACATATTATTTTCTTATTTCTCAACGAAAACATATGTTGTGGGTACTCATTAGAAGCGCCTCGACATATGTTGTGGTACTCATTAGAAGCGCCTCGGCGAGGTGCTTCTAATGAGTACCCACCACATATGTTTTTGTCGAGAAATGAGAAAGATATCAGCATTTTTTGGATGAAAAAAGCACCTTATCTGTTGCTATGAATATATCTCTGTTGTAGTCTGTATTAAAGGGTAAAGGTGACAGTGAGGTTTTCTTGGGACTTGTAGGATCCTTTTCAGTGTTTACATCCTGCTGAAAATGCCTGTTCAAAATTTGACAGCCATACTTTTTTATATTTTAAAGGCTCATTCACAACAGCAACAGACAACATTCAAAATAGTTTGTTTGTTGTTTTTTTCTGACAAATGTAGGGTGACATTTCTTGTGAATCATCTGCTAGGCAGATGATTCTCATGAAATGTCAAGCTTTCTTTTGTCAGGGAAATAAAGATAAATGTTTTAGAACATCAACTGCTACAATCTTGAATGGCCCTTTAAAAGCTCATTTATCTTTTGTCAAATTAGGGTTGGTTTTGCCTTACAAAATATGAATGAACTGGCAAAAAAAAGTAAATTTTCATTCAATAAATTTTTAACAGGTAAAGGCACTGTTCAAGGTTAGATGGTACTGTGTAGATAAATGGGAGTTTTTGTTAGAATTCTATTGGGAAGCATTTTGAGAGAATACCTACTGGGTGCATTTGCATAAACAAATAGTACAATAATGATATAATGGTTTCTTGTTTTAAGTCATATCGAGAGATGGAAGGGTAATAATGAACAGAACAGAACATAACTTTATTGAATATAAACTGAGGCCACACGCAGGTGGCGTAAGAGCATAGTATACAAACGGACAAACAAAGGCAAGTAATAAACAGACATGTATAAACATAAGCAAATGCAAAAATGAAAAGGAAGCAGGAGCATCACACCACCAGGCCTATGCAATACAGTCAGGTTTTAATGACGTTAATGAATTTCAGATGGAAAAGGAATGATATTCCTCCCATCCCAACCCCAAACACAGACCACAAGTCCCATCAGAATTGTTGCATTTAAGCAGTTCTAACAAGCAGCCTCACTCCACGTCTGGAGCAGAAACAAGAAAAATAATGTATACCCCAGCAAACACCTCTCCTTCCTACATAGGGTGGGATTTGTCGGGGTCTTAATCACATAGACCTGCTAACACGATGCAAACTGCAAAAAATAAAAAAAACATAATGACATGAACATGTAATGCTGAATTACGGAAAACTTAGTTAGCATTTGAAAATTTCTTCATAATAATTTCTATAAGACAAGATAATTTGATAAAAAGATTTTTATTTTCAGTAGATAATAGTTCTCTGAATTTAATAATATTGGAACGTTTGTAAAAATATGGCATTAAAAAGTTCTTTCTTTCTGACTTGAAATGATTGCATACAAAAAGATAGTGAAATTGAAAGACTGTACATGCCAGAGGAATTGTTAAGGAGGAGTATTTGGTGATAATTATGGGATAATTTCCTCCAGTTCTCCATAAAAACATATGTTATGGTACTCATTAGAAGCGCCTCACCGAGGCGCTTCTAATGAGTACCCACAACATATGTTTTTAATGGAAAAATAATAAAATTTATCCCAGAATTATCACCGAATACTCCTCCTTAACAATTTCTCTGTGTGCAGTGAAGTGCCATACAACTATGAACTAAATTCCACCGCTATTATGAATCATATCCAGAACTTGTGGTACGTCAGAGGTAGGGAGCGCTTAAACTACACGGACATTTCCGAACAAATAATAAAAATACATAGCTCCAGAGGCACTTTTTCAACCAAAAAGTATTTATATTCTTATTTCTTCATGAAAACAGGTTTTGGGTATTCATTAGAAGTGCCTCATTGAGGTGCTTCTAATAAGTACACACAAAGTATTTTTTTGTGGGGGAGGGGGGGTGTGTGGGAGAGAAAGCATGAGTACCCACAACATACGTTTTTGTGGAGAAATTGAGGTGCCACATTTATATATAGCAAAGGGCTTCTGATGAGTATTCAAAACATACCTTTTCGTGGAGAAATAAGAAAAAATATAGGATATCCTCTTATCTGGTGCTATGAAATATCAGGACTTTTTGGATTAAAAAGAAAGAAAAAAAATAAGGAAAAAAAAAATACAACAAAAAAACATCCTGATCCTGTCTAGTGCTATGTGTAAAAATTCATCATATTGGGTCTTCAATTATTTAGGCTTCAAATATTTTACATTATAATGTTTTTCTGTTTTCCATTTAATTTTATCCTTTACACAAAGAGCATTTTATCATTTTACAGCCCATTTAATTTGAAAGTCTGTTGATGTCATCACGAAATTGATATGCAAGGGTTCAAACTGGGACACAGGAATTTTGTAATACTTGAAAATTTTTGTGGCTGATCTTTACAGGATTGGTTGCAGATTATATTTTTTCCCCTCTCACAGGCGGGAATTAAAACAAAGAATAAACCTAAACTGACCTGAGAATTTAATTCTGGACACTTTATCTTTTCCAATGCTTTGACAAATGATTTTATTTCTTCAGACTGGGTTTGACATCTCAGGACATATTTTATTTAAATCACCCAAGGGACACCACATTTACTCATCCCTGGGACAGTTTGACCTTAAAGCTCTAATCACAAAAGCAGCAGACAGCTTTCTGAAGAGAAGCTCTGTTTTTTTGTTGTTTTTTTAAAAAAAAAAAAGAAAGAAACCCCCAAAAAACAACACCCACACAAAACAACTACAGCTAATTAACCCTAAAAGTGCTAATTACAACTGCAGCAGATGACATTTTTTCATTGTTTTATTTTGATAGAAAATAAGACTTGATATTTTTCATGTGAATCGTCTACCTATGAAGGGTTAAATGAAATTTCAACTGTATTGTCTTGGAAAGGACATAGTAACAAAAAGTAATTTTTGCGCAGTGGGCTGATGCTACACCACTGGGACTCATTACGAAAACATGCCTATTCAAATATATTGAAAATTTTACAACCAAAATGAGGAAAATTTTCAGATAAAAAAAATTCTGATATTTTTCATATTTCTGCTCAAAACATAGATGCCGGCCTCGGTGGCTCAGTTGGATGCGCCGTCCGACTGGAGACCAGGAGGTCGCGGGTTCAACCCCCGCCGAGGTCGGCAACATTCTTTCGTGGAGATTGATCATGAAATATTTTCTACGGTCATTCTCTCCCTTCCGCTGATTCAAGAAGGGCAGTTGTCAGTTTCTGGCGAAAGAATGTGCACAGTACTGGTTAACCGCTTGGAGGACTAAGCCTGCCCAGTAAACGTGTGGTTAGGTAAACTGACCGTGCTCGACATGACCCCATTGGGTTGACTGGGCCGTAAAACCTCAACACAAACAAAATCAAAACATAGATTGTGGGTACTCGTTAGAACCGCCTCACCGAGGCGGTTCTAACGAGTACCTATAATCTATGTTTTTGAGC
Organism: Anodontia alba; assembly: GCA_964016985.1. NCBI lineage: Eukaryota > Metazoa > Mollusca > Bivalvia > Lucinida > Lucinidae > Anodontia > Anodontia alba. The sequence goes on from OZ024823.1 coordinate 79,750,099, forward strand.
AGAAATAAGAAAAATAATGTATACCCCTGTAAACCCCAGTTTTACTATATAAAAGTGGGGTTGAAGGGGGTCAAAACTATATAGGCATGTTTTCGTGATGTAAAACTGCACCCAGGGGAAAAAGGAGGAAAAAAAATTGTCAGCTTATTGTCACACAAGGCAGTGAAATATTATGTGTCATTGTGAACAAGATGTTACCATGTGTATTAGTCAGTGGAACATGCAGCTTTGCAGGGAGCTGTCTTTTGTCTGTCCGTAGCTTCAAATAAGAAGGGGTGTCCACCTGATAATTTTCTTATTTCTCTGCAAAAGCATATGTTGTGAGTACTCATTAGAAGCACCTCGATGAGGCGCTTCTAATGAATACCCAGAACATATGTTTTCATGGAGAAATAAGAAAAAATAGCAGAAATTTTTTGGTGGAAAAAGCTCCTTATCTGATGCTGTGGCTCTGTCCATCTGCTCAAGTACTCACACACTCTTTCATTCATGCATGCTTTTCCTGGCCTGTGGAAACAAAGACAGTTATTGAATTGTATTTTTTTCTTATTTTCTCTGAAATCATGGCTTAACATGTTAACATTTGATTCAAATCCTTTCTGGAGGAGGTATTTAACCCTGAAAGCACAGTAAATTAGCACCATTCAAAGTGCAGTAGACAACAACAACCCTTAAAATGCCAAGAAAACCTGCATCTGAAAATGTCATCTGTTTATGTCGTCTGCTAAATATTCTTGCAAACTTTTCAAACCTGTTTTTGCATACAGGCAAACAGTGTGGACCCTGATCAGACTGCTGCTAGGAGCAGTCTGATCTGGGTCCACACTGTTTGCAAAAATGACTTTAAAATCACAAGCAGATGACAAAGCAGATGACAATTGTTGTGATTGGTAGACTGGGACACCTAAGCTTCTTTCCATGCTTTTCCTAAAGAAACTGAGCAGTTTACGCAGATTTCACCATGTTTGTCAAAATGTCCTCACGGTACAGTGTGTTTCTGGAAAAATATGTGCTGAAATCTGAGCCCGTTTCAGTTCGTTTCGCCTCGTTTCAGTAGGTTTCCTGTATATTCTTATCGTTTCAGTTGTTTCACTGGTTTTGCCTAACAGTCCATTAGAGTTAAGGAGACTCAGCCTAACAGATAATATTAGGTGGAAATTAACAGGAAAGATGTCTTACATTGTTGAGTTTTTTTCTATATAACTAATTGTTTCATTTGTTACTCAGTTTCGGCGAAACGAAATGTGCCATCCCGGAAAACTGCGTTCCTTTTGTGACCTATCTAGTACAGTGCCTGTAACATCTTTGCTGGACTAAAAGTCAATGTCCCCTCTATTACCTGATAATGAGGAGGTCATGGTGCATCAGCTTCACACTACTGGTTTGTATGCATATTTGAATATATACACAGAGGCAAAAGAAAGCGTGCACTTTGTGAACATATGTTTCTTATTTTTCACTGCAAAAATGTAAGTAAACTGGGTGAGTTGTGCTTCGTGATTGTGGCATTTCCTGGGTATCTTTTAAAGATACCCAGGAAATGCCACAATCACGAAGCACAACTCACCTAAAAGATACCCAGGAAATGCCACAATCACAAAACACAACTCACCCTAAGGCCCAAAATATGCTTGAAGCACAACTATCCCAAAGGCCCAAAATATGCAAGGTGCATGTTTTTTTGTTTTTTTTGAGGTACAGTAATGTGCTGAATAAAATTACTAAATGAAACACCTGACAGGTCACACTATATGTATATGTTGATACTGCACTTTTGGAATTGTGCATCGTATTGGACAATCCAATTTTGCTGTTAATTAACCCTTAAAGCGCCAAGCAAAATTTGTAGCAGACGACATTCAGACAACTGCTTGGCAGACAATTCACATGAAATGTCAAGACTTGTTTTCTCTGGGAAAAAAAAAAAAAAAAAATAGATAAAAAAGTTTTCGTCTGCTGCAGTTGTAATTGGTGCTTTAAGGGTTAATATTTGCATTCTAGGTTGTTTTTCTAAACAAACCACAACCTTTGCATTTCATTTACATGATAGAAATGGATTCAATTGCAAAGAGAAATTGAGCCAGAAAGATGTAACAGAATGGCTGCTCAGAGCTGTTTTAGGCTCATTCATTGCAATGGATTGCATGGCTTTTTGGAAGTATTAGTAGCGAGATAACAAGGAATGTGAATGGCCAGCCTGTAACATCCCACTTATAGTATTGCATTCAAATAAAATGAAATGCACTCTTTGTGCCAAGAATTCAAAAACTGAATAACAGTAAAATTGGATTGTCCAAAACAATGTGGTCAAAAATAAGAAAAATATGGGCATTCAAAAAGTGAATACTTTCTTTTGAATCCGACTATACTTATTTTACCACAAAAGCATAAGAACACAAAATGGTGTGCCCTTTAGGACAAGCACTCAATCCCCTTGTGTTAATTAATGTTTTATGATCTCTGAATACATGCAGAAAGGCAGGTAATGCACAGGAAGTTGAAGTGAACACACATGATCATGGGCATGATAATCTCTACTCTTTACTTGCTGAAGGAGGATTCAGCAGACGACAAATGAGGATATTTTCCCTAAGAAAATACTTTTTGATATTTCATATGAATTACTTCTAAGGAGACATTTCAAGCCCTTTTATGCATGAAAAATAGTAAAAAAAAAAAAAAAAAAAAAAAAATTTTAAAATGTCATCTGCTGATATTTTTATTGAGCATTTTAATAGGTGTTGGCAGCCATGTTGCTAAATCACTTTGGTATTTGCAGATACCACATGAATATCTGCACATAGAGCATTTCAGCATTCATACCTTATCTACCCCAAGTATTTGGACTATTAATCTCCCTACCATATTTGTCCTAAAAGTTGAAGGGGCCCCATTTCACTGCTTACCGATTTGGCTAAATTATACTGCTGGATGAGTTACAAACAGTGTATACACTGGGGGTTCTACTATTCAGACATGTTGATTTCTTATCCTATGTAAGACTAGCAGGTGATATGTCTAGAAAATTCTTACAGAAAAGCAAACAGTGCTGACCCTGATCAAACTACTTCTTCACATAGCTCAAAATGGGGTACTTTTTTTTTCAACAAAAATACATTCGTACATTGTAATGAAGACTTTTAACTCTTAAGACACCAAACACAACAATTGTCATCAGCTTTGTCTTCTGCAGGTTACTTTAAAATTCATTGTTGCAAAACACTGTGGACCCAGATCAGACTGTTCCTCTAGGAGCAGTCTGATCTGGGTCCATACTGTAGGAGCAGTCTGATCTGGGTCCACACTGTTTGCCTATATGCAAAAAGTATGTTTGAAAAGTTTGCAAGAAGATGCAGCAGGCGACATGAACAGACAACATTTTCAGACGCAGGTTTTCTTGGCAGTTTAAGGGTTAAACTTAATTAATCCTTGTCCTGCTGAGCCCGGATATACCCTGCCTTTGCAAACAGTGTAGAGCCAGATCAGTTTGCTTCTAAAGAAGCCAGTGATCTGGATCTGCACCTTTTGCCATTCAGTGTGTGAATTTTTATCAAAAACCTGGATCAAGTAATCTGATTGACTGACAATTAGAAATGGGTGTGGCATCTTAGTTTATTCAGCATGAGAAGGATTAAATTTAAGTAAAAAAATCTTTATTACAATTATATGTATATATTTTTTTCTATGTCTCGACAAAAACATGCTATGGGTAGTCTTTAGAAATGCCTCCTTGAGAAGCCAAGGTGATTCTAAATTGAGTACCCACAAAATGTTGTCATGGAGAAATAAGACAAAAAAAAAAAAAAAAATACTCTGAATCAGGGCTTCAATGAAGAAAAAAATGCTTCACAGCATCTAGCATTTTTTAACACTAAGCTTGCTAGGTAACACTTTGAGCAGATGACATTTTGAAATATTTTGGTTATTTTTCCCAGAAAATAGGCTTTAACCTTTCATGAAAATTGTCTCCAATAGGAGACAATTTGTGTAAAAGGTCAAAGGCTATTTTCTGCGAAACGTAAGAAAATTGTCATAGATACATGTTTGCAGACTTTGCCGGTAGTATGTTAAATATACAGCGACAGATAGTTTGTTCCAAAAAGCCAAAGAATTTCCAGTTTTGTGTATAGACGTTACTTATAATCGAGAAGGAGAATATTTTGGGGTCGAAAAAAGTAAGGAGTGTCCTTAACCCTTGTCATGCTGAATAAATTTAGGTGCCACACACACTTCTAATTTTCAGCCAATCAGATTACATATTCCAAATTGTTGATATAAATTCATGTACTGACTGACAGACAGTGCAGATCCAGATCAGTTGGCTTCTTCAGAAGCCAGAAGCCAACTGTTCTGGATCTACACTGTTTGCAAAGGCAGGGCATTTCCAGGTTCAGCAGGACAAGGGTTAATATAGGGGGAGGTGCCATTATTAGGAGAAAATATGGTAATTAGCATTATATAGCTTATTTTAGTTTTGAAATCTTATAATGTTTATCCTTGAATAGTACTGTTTGTATTGTAATATTAGTAATTTGTGTAGTGTCATTCAGAAAACCCCTGTAAGATCATGTTATACAAATTTAAACCTGACTGTCACAATAGTGTTATAGTCTTTTATGTCGAGCTTTGGCGACTGATCATATCTTGTGTATGGGGTATTATAAATTGTTTATGCTTAATAAGCCGCAAGGAAGGTTAATTACGCAGAGTTTTGGAATAGGAAAAATATCCAGATGAACTTTGATATTTTTTCCTGTATAAAAGTGTATGTTATGTGGTTTCTCATTAAAAATTGCCTCAGTGAGACAATCCTAGTTGTGACCTATAATATACATTTCTGTGCCGAGAAATACCAATGCACATACATGTTTTCACTGAAAATAAAACAAACTTTTCTAGAAATAAGTATAATCATTCACCTGTGATGATGACAGGCAAAACAATGTTGATCCCTGGTCTGACTGCAGCATTATATATAACCCCATTTCAGCCAAAAAGTTTGGGCATTTTTCTTATTTCTTCACAAAAATACATATTGTGGGTACTTATTAGAAGTGCCTTAGCAAGGCGCTTCTTATGAATACCCACAATATATGTTTTTGTGGACAAATATTTATAATAAGACAAATACTAATCTGATACCCATTCTTATCTAGAGCATTGAGAATAGTATCACTGCTGACTCTTGAGAAAACATTGCCTATCCTTCAGAAAAAAAGCAACACAGGCAGAACAAGATAGGTCTTGAATGATTTCTGGTTCAGAAATTGACCCTTATTAATGACCAAAAACAGATGTTATTTTTGTCCCAGCAGTGATATTTGTTACAGCTATTTCAAGATGAGCTGATTGTGAGCTGATTATCTGTACAATCACTTTATAAAAATGCACTCAGATCTGTGTGGCGAGCAGTGATATAGATTACAGCCATATAAAAATGGGCTGAATTATATCATATACCATATTCAACTTTATTACTGTATTTATTATCAAGAAGTATAAAATGGGACGATTTCTGAGTCTTCAGATTAAGTCTCCAGTCCCCATCACTCACAAATACCCCATGTAATTTCAACCACTTCTCCATAAAAGCACAAGTTATGGCTTCTCAATAGAAATTTGGACACCTTTTTAATGCTAGTCTAATGAGTATCAACACAAAATGACACCTATATATTTTACCAGAAATTCTGCGACCAGGAATCAAACCAGGCTTAATTCTTTTGTGGGCTCAAATAACACGGGTGCGGATAAAACTGATATTTAGAAGATAAATTATGTTACTAGGTATTGATAGTTTATTTCTTGAATATATAATATATTCATTTGCTTGAAGCCTTGTCACAAGAGTTCCGCTCCAAGGTACCCTGGGAGGACCTCTATGCCGATGACCTTGTTATCATTGCTGAATCGCTCGAGGAATGTGTCAGGAGGCTCTTGACTTGGAAAGAAGCAACGGAAGAGAAAGGACTGAGAGTAAATGCAGGAAAGATGAAGATCATGATCTGTGGTAGTGGGCCTGGACCTCCTGCAGAGTTCAGTTTCCATGAGCTGTCTGTCACACTAGAGTGGGCAGCAACAGCATCTTCAGCAATGGCTGCAAGCACTGGGTGCACAAGAAATGCAGTGGGCACAAGCGCTTGACAAAGGACCCTGATTACAGATGTACACAGTGCCAGGGAACTGCACGCCCCTTGGATGGCAGTTCACAGAAGGAAGTCCAAGTTGGACCTGACAAGCTGGAGGTGGTAGCTTCCTTTTGCTACCTGGGAGACATGCTCTCAGCAGCCGATGACTGTGAACTTTCAACCACAACACATGAAAACCGCCTAGAAGAAGTTCAAGGAGCTGCTACCAGTTCTCTCTTCCCGCCACCTCTCTTTCGTGGCCATGTGTACAGCTCTTATGTGCAGAGTGCAAGGCTACATACCAGTGAGACTTGGCCATTGACAAAGCTAAACCTCCGACGTCTGCAGCGGAATGACAGGGCAATGATCAGACAGATCTGCAACGTCAGGCCGCAAGACATTGTTACCACCAGGTCCAGTGAGCTACTTGCATGGCTTGGCATTGAGGATCTGGACCTCATTCTGAAGGAGAGAAGGCTCTGCTGGTATGGACATGTGGAATGCTCCAATGGTGCAGTCAAGACAGCCTGTGACATACCGTTGAGGGAAAGCGTGGGCCTGGAGGCCCAAGATGACATGGAAGCAGCTGACAGAGAGGGATTGCAGAGAGAGGAAGCTCTTGGCTATCGACCCTCATGATAGACATACCTGGAGATCTGGTGTGAGATCTGCCATGCATGCAGCAAGCCAGGTATCTGGAAGGGGGCCCATTGATGTGGAAGTTGCCCCTGTACCTGCACCTTAATCAAAAAATCAGATTATGATGATATAATGATATGATGGTTCATCCAAGCCACTTTTTATTTGAACACAATTTTCATGATAGATGTTATACCTCTTATTCATGTTATCTGCATACATTAATCCATGTATTTTGGACTAATGAAGGCACGAGTTACTGTTCGTTTAAAAAGGTTCTTTTTTTTTTTTTTTTTTTCAATATCAGTAGTAGTAGTTCTTGAGAACTGGTTAATGCATGAATAGCTTATCATATTAAGACTCATCTTGATTGGTGCAGTTTTCTGCTACTTTTTTGTTTAATGTTCCAGAAAAATGTTTGGGAATTGTAAAACAGAGACAGGACTTGTTAAGGGGCAGTATTTGATCACAATTTTCTCAATACCTTGTTGAGGCACTTCTTATGAGTACACACAACATACATTTTATAGGGAGAAATAAGAAAAAAGATGTCCCAGAATTATAACCAAATACTCCTCCTTAACAAGTCTTCTGTAGAGGGTAAGAAATGCTATAATAATGCATATATTCTGACAAAATACAATTGTATAAAGGATGCAACTTTTGTCAGAAGGAGGATGTTTAGTAAAACGTAGCCTGCAATTTTAAGAGAAAGTCGCTGGTTTGTTGAATAGGCCAAATGGCATTCCTTTGAATTTAACCTTAAAGAGAGCTTGTGTTGTATGCTGTTTGTTGTGGCATTGGAAACAAAACAGAAAGAGGGAGAGAGCAAATTAACAAAAAAGCAGATCTCAAAATTTATTCAACAAACCAACAGCACTCTGAAAAAAAAGGTATTCAGGTGACAACTGTATGAAAGTAACAGGTTTTGAAAAATTCCAACTGAAGACATCTGTCAATATTTCAGGTAGGTCTTTGATGGTAACTTAGTTAATGCATGAGCCATTTGAAATTATCTGGATCAAAATACATAAGCCAGTGTCATTCAGAAATTGATAATTTCTTTGGTCTTTGCCCAAACATAGAAACTATAGAAATAATACAACTGATTCAGTTCGTTAGTACCTGTTTTATCTGTATAGTAGCCATATCAGGTAAACAATGCATAACACACTGTCATACTGTCTTTGTCTGTGGATACAATATTTCTTTTTTGCATTTAGTTGTCGGTATGCAGTAGTTTGAAGATAGGCCAAATGGGCATGAGATCTAAATGACAAAGTATGGTGGTCTAGTTGCAGAACTTTGTTAAACATAAAATGAAGTTCAAAGTATAGACATAAAATGAACAAAGTTGCTATTCTGTCAGATGTTTTAGATCACATTTTACATTTTTGGAATAAGGTTGCTTTAAATTAAGACCGTTTATTCAGTACATTGACAAGCACATATTGTTAAGTGCCTGTCATCTTTTAGCTACTTTGGTCTTAAGTTTTATTGCATTCTTTTTCTATTGGAAGTGAACTAGGCTTATGTCTCCCAACACTGCATATATTTATAGGAATCTGGCTGTTAGATTATATTCTTAATTTTTATATTTTGACATTGGTTTAAACATTATTTATTTAGAACTCTTCACATATACATAAAAAACACAATATTACATGGTACAGGATCTGATAAAAAGCTTAAAGCTTATATGAATCATCTCCTGAAACAATATTTTGACATTTGCCTGTACATTTGATACACTCTATCTGCCTTCAGATTTGATATTCACATAGTCAGTATTGGCAATTAATTTAGCATAGTGTGTAATTGTCTTTGAAATATTTAATTGTCAATATTATATCATAATATAGCTGGCCCATTAGTTCAAATCGATTAACAGTTGATCTTGTGTAATAGTAGTCATGATTAATATCAAACTGTCATCCAGTTTATGTTGATCTCCACATGCATGTCCCAGTCACCTAAGATTATTATCATTCAGGAGTTTTAAGTTCTTTTTATTTGTTAGGGTAAATGTTTGAGCAGATTGGAAATCTTTATATTTTACTGATGTTTGGCATGCATATGAGATTGATTGCCAGCAGGACTCCAGATATTTTTAGTTATATTTTTTTCTTATTTTCTCACTGAGAACATACATTCATGTATTCATTAGCATTAGAACTGCTTGAATTGGATATTTCTGATGACTACCCACATCAATGTTTTGAAGAAATAAGAAAAATAGTCATTACGAAAACATATGCCTATTCAAATATATAGAAAATTTCACCTCCAAAAAACTGAAAATTTTCAGTTAAAATACTGATATTTTTCATATTTCTGCTCAAAACATAGATTGTGGGTACTTGTTAGAGCTGCCTCACCGAGGCAGTTCTAAAAAGTACTCACAAACTATGTTTTTGTGCAAAATAAGAAAAATAATGTATACCCCTGTAAACTGCAGTTTTACAATATAAAAGTGGGTTTTAAGGGGGTCAGAATTATATAGGCATGTTTTCCTGATGTACTTGCGTAGCTCCAGATAAGGCACTTTTTTTAAACCAAAAAGTGCCGGCCTCGGTGGCTCAGCTGGATGCGCATTCGACTGGTGATCAGGAGGTTCGGGTTCAACCCTGGCCGAGTCAGCAACATTCTTCCATGGAGAATTGATCATGAAATATTTTCTACAGTCATTCTCTCCTTTCTACTGATTCAAGAAGGGCAGTTGTCTGTTTCTGTGGTGAAAGAATGTGCACACTACTGGTTAACTGCTTATATAGAGGACTAAGCCTGCCTAGTAAAAATGTGGTTATTAGTAAACTGACCGCGCTTGAGATGACCTTGGTTGACTGGGCCATAAAACCTCAACACAAACAATAAACCAGAAAGTATTGATAGTTTTCTTACTTTTTATGAAAACCTATGTTGTGGGTACTCATCAGAAGCATCCTACAGACTTGTTTTTTCTCCAAGAAAACATATCTTGCAGTACCCAATAGAAGTGCCTCTGACAGAGGCACTTCTATTGAGTACCACAAGATATGTTTTCTTGGAGAAAAAAACAAAAAATATTTTACCAGGTACCTCTCTTATTTAGTGCTATGATTTATCTCAATTAAAGACCATGCACACAAGTTCTTTTAAGAATAAAGGTTTCGAGACAGTTGTTTTGCTAGTACATATCAGAATGATCATGTTTTGATTATCTGCTTTTTTATAAGTGGTCTCTTAACAAAGGGTGGTGAATAAGACAGGTTTGACTATATCTGGATACCTGTAATGTGTATTATCAGGACAGTCCATAACCCTGGATAAGGAGGTGGGAAGGAGGGTGTTGGGGATCAGATCAGTATTTTGGTACTTTTAAAGAGCATGCACAACATATCTTTCATGGAGAAACAAGTCAAATGTCCATACTTTTTGGTTGAAAAAAAAAAGCCCTATTAGGACCCATAGTATCATTTAATTTAACCATTACCACCCTTTGGGCTTCAGCAGACGACAGATTGATGATATTTTTCTTTTTTTTTCCCAGAAAACATGATTTGACATTTCATGTCAGTTGACAACTTGCATGAAATGTCAAGTCATGTTTTGGGAAAAATTAAGAAAAAATATTTCAAAATGTAGTCTGCTGCAAATGTTACGTTTGTCAAATGGTCAGCCTCTATAACATATTTATGCAATCTATGGCACGTAGCTTTTACCATAGTATCCTGAATTTTGAACAGTTGGTGCTGGGTCTACACCATTTGTCCAGACTTGACTCTCCAAATATTTAGGGCAAAAATATTATTTGCTTAATCTTGATGGGCTGGCAATATTTAAACATTGTCAGTCCAATCTCAACTTGGCATTCGTCACCTTCAAAAGTGTTCATTTTAGGCTATAATAAACAAAGTTTAGGTGACAAATGCTTAGGAGCTGTGATGTTTTGTGAGAAAATGTACTGCCTATATGGGCAGCTAAGGCCTAGATCAGCTTGCACATTTGTACAGTTTGATCAAGGCCTTTGTTACCTGCTAGTAGAATCAGTTGGTACTGCAGAATATATGGACAGATATAGTGCTGATAAAATTAAGATGCCACGCCCACTTCCAATTTTCAGCCAATCAGATTTCTTGATCCAAGTTTTTGATACAAAATCGCATACTTAATGGCAAACAGTGCAGATCCAGATCAGTTGGCTTCTGAAGAAGCCAACTGATCTGGATCTACACTGTTTGTAAAGACAGGGTATATCCGGGGGTCAGTCGGACTAGGGTCAACCTTCTCTGTTATCACAGCTCTTAAATAAGAGGAGTACCCATGTAAAAATTCTTATTTTTACACAAAAACATATGTTGTGGGTACTCATTAGAAGTGTTTCAGCAAGGCGCTTCTAATGAGTACCCACAACATATGTTTTTGTGGAGAAATAAGAAAATTATCAATATTTTTTTATTTGAAAAATGCTCCTTATCAAGTGGTACATATCAGTTACCATGGGCATCATAGCCCTTTTCTCACATTGCACATCCAATTAATTTTCAGCATGTTGTCAGTTTTTTTCCCTTCCTGAAAACTCATATCAAGTGAAATTGAAAACATAATAAGAGTCAGGTCAGTCAGCTTCTGCTGTATTTATCCTAAATATTCTGCCACCATAACTCCTTACCATACTTGACCTAAAATTTTTACAAGTCCTCCCTGGCCTTGGTGGCTCAGGTGGATACGCCTCCAACTTGTGACCACAGCGGCCATCTATAAATTCTTCAAACAACATCCCCTCCCAAACCATAAGTAGGATTTAGCCAAAACTTGATGGGAATAGAAACACCACAGTGACACAAACCCCTGCTGGGTCCGCGACATTATTTCATGGAGATTGATCATGAAACATTTTTTACGGTCATTCTCTACCTTTTGCTGATTCAAGAAAGGCAGTTGTCAGTTTCTGGCGAAAGAATGTGCACAGTACTGGTTAACTGCTTAGAGGGCTAATCCTGCCTTGTAAAAGTGAGGTTAGGTAAACTGACAGTGTCCAAAATGGCCCCAATTGGTTGACTGGGCTGTAAAACCTCAACTTAAACAATTAACAAGTCCATCTTGCGTCCTGCCGATGTGACAAAACACTACTGAATGAATGACAGACAGTGTAGACTGATTAGATGTCATATTCTGTGGGATGATCAGATGCCAGACTCTTTGTCATCTGATCTAGTTTGCTGTGGTACTTAGGATAAATGTGATTATCAGGGTCTGTTCTTATTTTACTGCATAGATTATTCATTGGTCAGTTATTTTGGAGGGTCTGAGAGGATCTTTATTATCTCTGACAAGACTGAGAGTCCTGATAACACTTCAGATGCCTGTTCAGCAATTGATTAAGCTATTGATGACTGATGTCAAAGAAAACCTGAATACAGAGGACATTATTCAGATTCTTAAGGATAAATTAGGTTTTTGTTTGTGTATCTTTTGCATATTGCTTCATTTGTTAACCCTAGACATGCCTGTCCTAGATGATTTGGTAAGATATACCTTAAATATTCAGACCCCTCGACTCCTTACCTGCTTCTCCTGAAATTTGAAAAAGTCCATTTGGCTGCCTGGTGATATATTCGAAAATTGCCGGGTTAGTGGCAAACATGTAGGCCTGATCAGATGTTGCATTCTGCGGCATCTGATCTGGATCTAAATTCTTTGTTCGGCCTGTCTTTCCAAATATTTGGGCGGTGCAGAATATAATCAAATATAGCAAAGTCTCAGATTAGACTATATGGATTCACTTGCTGACCTGGATCTTCACACATACCCGGGAGACACCTCAACTTGTGAAGCGGCTCTACGGTCAAGATGTTGTCTGCTGAATTTGCATGTTAGTCCTTACCCCTTAAACTGCCAATCACAACAATTGTCATCTGCTTTGTCATCTGCTTGTGATTTTAAAAGTCATTTTTGCAAACAGTGTGGACCCAGATCAGACTGCTCCTAGAGGAGCAGTCTGATCAGGGTCCACACTGTTTGCCTTTATGTAGAAATAGGTTTGAAAAGTTTGCAAGAATATTCAGCAGACAACATAAACAGATAACATTTTCAGATGCAGTTAAGGGTTAAAGTCCTTATCACAACTGCGGTAGACAACATTTTGAGATTTTTTTCCCAGAGAAAATAAGGCTTGGCACTTCACATGAATTGTAGAGTTAGATTTTATCAAAGAAATGGCTTGGCATTTCGCACAAATCATCTGCCTTTTACATGAAATAACAAGTCCTATTTTCTCTGATAAATAATAAATAAAATAATATGTCATCTGGTACAATTTTGCATAGCACTTTAAGCCTTAAAACTGAAAAAAATGTCCCGTTTTACCTACCATAATTAAAAGGAGTTAACAGAAAATAAGTTTGGTTGTAATTGATAGATCTGTTACCATAAAAATGTTCTTAAGGAAGTGATAAATGTCACTGATATTGTCTCTGTGCTATCAGCAGACAGTTAGTTCATTAACAACTTGAAAGGTAAAACTGTCAGGCCATACAAGAGGATTAATTTGCTCAGAATTGAAGTTGGTATAAGGTGCTTTGTTTTGCTTTAAGTAGACAAGTCAGTTGTCTGTCTGAGTTGTAGCTGAGGTCCAGATAAGGTGTCGAGGCAGGATGATTTAAATTATTTTTACAGCAAACCATAATATCTTTTGGGTATTTTTTGCATCTAGGCATGCAGTTCTTGCAAGTATCTCATTATGTCTTGCAGCAAAAATAAATAGAATCACAACTGCAGCAGATGACATATTACATATTTTCAAATCATTTTTCAGAGAAAATAAGGCTTGATATATATGTGAATCACCTGCCTAGCAGATGATTCACATGAAATGTCAAGCCTTATTTTCCCTGAAAAATACTAAAAAATGCTTATACTGTTGTCTCCTACAATTTTGCTTTGTACTTTAAGAGTTAAAATGGATCAGTTTGTCTGGCGCAGTGAGGGCTCCCATGGGCTTGTGAATCGATTTACCTGTTATATTAGACATTGTCTTCGCACCTTTCAACTCACTGAGCATTGAAAAATAATGACATACAATAATAAAGCTTCCTGTTCCCCAGATACCCGATCTCCTCATGTTCAGGGCCCAGTTGTTCAAAACTAACGAAGTCATCAGTTAATGTATTGTTAAAACTTTCATCATTAAATATGGCATATATGCTAATATTTTTGCTGAAAAAATGTGAGTACCATAGCTTTCGCAAAAAAAAGCTACTCACATTTTTCCTCAAAAATACCTATGAATTTGGTATTGTACTAACTAGAACAGTTAACATTTTGACTACTAATAAGCTCGTTAAGCTAACAATACTTTGAACAACTGAAGCCAGGTTGTTTGTGATTCTAGTGTGTTAGCACCTCGGCTTTACTAGATGAACCTTGAATGCACAAATCATAACTGCAGAAGATGAATTTTTATTATTTTTATTTTTATTACATTTTAGAGAAAAAAAGGCTTGAAATATCATGTGAATCATCTGCTAAGAAGATCCTTAACCAGTTAAAAAATTACCTTGATAGTATCGACTGGGCTGTTAAACTTCTAACCAATCAACCTTTGTAGAGCAGAAATGTATGTTTTCTGTGTTACATAGCTACAGATAAGAGGGGCTATCCACATAATATTTTTCTTATTTCTCCATGAAAATATATGTTGTGAAATATCATGTGAATCATCTGCTAAGAAGATCCTTAACCAGTTAAAAAATTACCTTGATAGTATCGACTGGGCTGTTAAACTTCTAACCAATCAACCTTTGTAGAGCAGAAATGTATGTTTTCTGTGTTACATAGCTACAGATAAGAGGGGCTATCCACATAATATTTTTCTTATTTCTCCATGAAAATATATGTTGTGAAATATCATGTGAATCATCTGCTAAGAAGATCCTTAACCAGTGAAAAAATTACCTTGATAGTATCGACTGGGCTGTTAAACTTCTAACCAATCAACCTTTGTAGAGCAGAAATGTATGTTTTCTGTGTTACATAGCTACAGATAAGAGGGGCTATCCACATAATATTTTTCTTATTTCTCCATGAAAATATATGTTGTGGGTTCTCATTAGAAGCGCCTTGGTGAGGTGCTTCTAATGAGTACCACAACATATGTATTCGTGGAGAAATAAGGTAGGTATCGGCATTTTACGGATGAAGAAAGTGCCTTATGTGTTGCTATGTGTGTACTGGTGTGCACCCAGCTACTGATTCTTTACCAGTAAGGATGCATTATTTACAAAGGGTCCATATCAAGCCAAAAAGTACCTTCGGTCATGCGCAAAACTTGCAGATTCAGATCATCCTGCTCATCAGCAAAGTATCATCCGGGCCTTGGCTCTCCATCCATACATTCTGTAGTATCCATTGATTTCGTTAGCAGACAGTGAAAGCCCTGATCAGACTGCACGAATGTGCAGGCTGATCTGGGCTTTCGCTGTCTGCATATGCCCAGAGACACATTTTTGTGTGGCACAGCCCAAATAAATAACATAAAGCCCAGAAAAAGCCACAATCCTAGAACAGCCTACCAATGATACTAAGAAGGAATAAACTACAATATGCCTTTAAAAATGTGTTCCCCATTGATTTCCCAACAAGTAGAAGTAAATTTTTTGTCAGCATTGGCTGTGAATTACTATCTAAAACATGGGCCACACCAAATATTCGGTTGAAAAAACAAGACCCAATTATGTCTGCCTGATTAACCAATCTCACCCTGTTTTCGAATCTTATGCAGCTGTAGTATTCAGCCGTCACAAGGCAGAGTCTGCTTAGTGACGGAATTAGAAAGAAGCTGTGCTCCATGCTGCGTGATAATTTGTAAGTCAGTACAAAGATGCAACAACTCCATAGGTCCAGATAAGGTGTGTTTTTGTTTCGAAAATTGTTGATATTTTTATTATTTCTCCACTAAAACATATGTTGTGGGTACTCATTAGAAGTGCCTTGTTAAGGCCACTCTAATGAGAACCCAGAACATCTGTTTTCATGGAGAAATTAGGTAAATATTCCCTGGATGCCCCCTCTGATGCTAAGCTACTTGTACATATAAGAAGCTTAATGCATGACGCATCATTGATTTTCGAAAATTTATCCGAAATCTAATCCACACGTCACCATTTTCTTTTTATGTCCCACATGTGCTGCATTGTGAAACATTCTCACAAAGGCTTTAATGCAAAAGCGCTAAGCAAAATTGAAGCAGACGACATCCCAGATATCTTTTTTTTTTGTGTGTGTGGGTTTTTTTTTTTTCAGAAAAATAAGACTTGACATTTTATGTGAATTGTCTGCTAGGCAGACAATTCACATAAAATGTCAAATCTCCTTTTCTCTGAAAAATGCAAAAAAAAATAAATAAAAATATAAAAAATAAATAAATAAAATAAATAAAAAAAAATAAATAAATAAAAATGTTGTCTGCTGTAGTTTAGGGATAAAAAAAAAAATCTGAAAAGTAGCTGCTGTTTCTGTATAGTGTGATAAGTAAAAAAAATTTCCATAGCTCCAGATAAAGGGGAGTATCCAGATAATGAGTACGTGCAATATATGTTTTTGTGGAGAAATGAGTACCCACAACATATGCTTTAATGGGGAAGGGAAATAAGCAAAATATCTACTGTTTTGGTTCAAAAAGCACCTTTTTAGGAGCTCTTGTTATAGTAAATGTATGTGTCTGAGGAGAAGAACCAAAGTAGGACTCAGTTATGACTCAGGATTGATTTTTGTTATTTTTGAACCAGCTTAACCCTTGTCCTGCTGAACCTGGATATACCCTGCCTTTGCAAACAATGTAGATCCAGATCAGTTGGCTTCTGAAGAAGCCAACTGATCTGGATCTGCACTGTTTGCCATTAAGTATGTGAGTTTATAGCAATAATCCTGATCAAGTAATCTGATTGGCTGAAAATTGGAAGTGGGCATGGCAACTTTATTCAGCAGGTCAAGGGTTAAGCATAGCTTATGGGTACTCACTAAAATGACCTTGTTGAGGCAATTTCAGTCTCTATCCCAGGCATAGCTCCAGATAAGTTGTTTTTTAGGTTTTATTATTATTATTTTTGCACCAAAAAACAACTGATAGTTTTCTTATTTCACCACAAACAACTTATGTTGTAATTAATTTAGACTGGCAAAAGAACAAAATCAATTTTAGAGTGTGGTCTGCTACAAATTTGCTTTAAATAGCACTTTGAGGGTCAATCTGGGTACACTGTTTCATGAGACCTCTGTGTCCAAATATTTAGGATAAATACAGTACTGTACAGACAGCCATTCTATTGACAGAACTTGGCGGCCACATATTTGTAAGAGTTTAGCAAATACATTTTGGTCAGTCAATATTTAGATTACTGACAGTCTGGAGTGAATCTGTGATGTTTCTCTCAAGAAACTGGTTCACTGGCCTGAAGTTCCATAGGAGAATTTGATGATAATACCGTATTTACCATATGTATTTGGACAGACAGGCCTGAGCAAACAGTGTATACCCAGATGAGACACTGCAGAATGTGGCATCTCATCAGGGTCTACACTCTTTGCCACTCATCCAGTAATTTTTAAACACATCGAGTAGAAAATTGTACTTGTTCAAATTTTAGAACAAATATGGTAAGGAGTTGGGGTGTAAGTACAGTAACATCAAATACTCCTCCTTAACCCATATAGCCCCAGCCTTGGTGACTCAGTAAATTAATGGAAGCATGTCCGACTGGTGATCAGGAGGTTGTAGGTTCGATCCCCACTGGGTCGGCAACATTCTTTCGTGGAGATTGATCATGAAATACTTTATATGGTCATTCTCTCCCTTCCGCTGATTCAAAAAGGACAGTTGTCAGTTTCTGGCGAAAGAATGTGCACAATACTGGTTAACCTAGCTTGCCCAGTAAAAGTGTGGTTAGGTAAACTGACTGCGCTCAACATGACCCCATTGGGTTGACTGGGCCATAAAACCTCAACACAAAACAAACGCATGTAAGCCTAATGGACTTTGCCACCCTTATACATTGGGTGATTCCATTTGTTATTAAAGGGGTGTGCAGTGTATTTTTTTTTATTTTTGTTCTATTTGTTATTGAAATTCTTGTAAGCAAACTGAGAAGACCTTGATCAGAGGCCACATAATGAGGCATCTGATCTAGGTCTGCACTGTTTGCCTATGTCCCACAAAAGGGACGCCAGGATTAATGGGTTAACAAGTCCTCTGCTGAATCCTTTGAGTCCTGTAGCCCCAAGACACATACCCTTGCAAACTGTCATGCCATCTAATCAGAATCTACACTGCATAGTGTCTCAGTTGGTATAGTGCCCTCTTTGTGACCAGGACTTTGTAGGTTTAATCTCTGGCCCAGCCATACTAAAGACTTTAAAAATGGTTCTAGCTGCTTTTTTGCTTGGCACTCAGCATTAAGAAAGGAGAGCTAGGACTGGTCAGCCCAGTGCCAGTATAATGTGACTGAGTGGAATATCATGTCCTGTGTCTGGAGTGTGATAGATATTTCAGTGAGGCAGCACTCTAAAATAAAGCATTGAGATTCCTGCCACATCCAGACACCCTCATGATATGACTGAAAGATTGTTTAAAGCAATGTAAAATCTGAATAAAACAATAACAACTGCTTTTGGATGCCTAAACAGTGTATGTGGAGTTAACATTTTGGAGACAGCTTTTATAAAGTTAAGGAGGCAGTTTGTATGAAGCCTTTTATATAGATTCAAATTTTAGTACAAGTATGGTAAGGTGTTGATGTATCCCAATATTAAGGATTAATACAGTATGTTGGAAAACAGATAAGCAAATAAAGATAAATATTGCACATCCTAGTGTATAATAATGGTCCAGGAAATCAATGTTTATAAGTCATTGACTTTGTGGTTGAAAATATTAGTTTCCTTGAACCACTTGTATTTTTCCCCAGTGAACAATTTTAAGCTACCATATTCACACTAAATATTAGGACACATTAACTCTAAAAGTGCCAAGCAAAATTTGTAGCAGACGATATTCTATTTATTTTTCAAAGAAAATAAGTCTTGACATTCAGAGAAGTCACACCAAATACCAAGACATTTGCTATGAAAAAAAAAGAGAAAATATTTAAAAATATTGTCTGCTACCACTGTGATTGGCACTTTAAGGGTTAACTCTCTTCATATGTGTTCTAAAATTTGAACAACTCCATCTTACTGTCTGTTGCTGTCTTGAAACTGCTAGATGAGTGGCAAACAGGTAGATCCAGATGAGATGCCACATTTTGTGGCATCTTGGTTTACACAGTTTGCTTTAGGCTGCATGGTCAATACAGTATGGGGGGCGGGGTTGCACATGTGCATGATGATATGAATATCCTTGCATTCTGCTCATGATCGAAGGCAGTTTTTGGCTTGACGCAACCCATTTGCTAATTCTGTAGCGAGCATGTCAAGAGCTAATAAAAGCTTGCCATCATCATTAACTGTTCCTAAGGACAACGGCCAGTAGATCGGGAGGATGGCTCACTATTTGGGAGGAATGTTTCTAATTGGTAGGATTCCTCTAATCCTGCTTACTGTGCAATAATTGCTCTTTGGAAGCTGCTGTAAATCTTACTGTTTGACAGAAAATATAACCATGACTGTCACTCAGCTTTTTTAGTTTTGCTTATAAGTATCAATAGTATGGACTAACTCTTAAAGTGCTAATCACAACTGCAGCAGATGACATTTTTTGGGTTATTTTTCAGAGAAAATAAGGCTTGGCATTTCATGTTTCACATAAAATGGCAAGTGTCATTTTCTCTGAAAAATAACATATGACAACTTTAGAATGTCATCTGCTATGTTAAGCACTTTCAGTATTAGCAGTCTGTCACAAATTCATTTACACTCTGGAAAAAATATAAAGAAAGAAGTGAATTGTCGTCTTTTTCTTATTATTTATTGACAGGTTTTTTATTGACAGTAATTATGGTTTAAGGTGAAAATGAGTATCGAAATTATCCATAGCCAAAGTAGCGTGAAAGATTATCGAACATTTTGTAGTTTGTTTTTTTTTTACCTTCCTCTATCATTAGTCATTGAAACATCTGTTGCAGGTGGTGTCTTTTTACCGTCAACATGCAATCGGCAAAGTCAGCAGACAACATTTTAAAATATATTTTTCTTAATTTCCCCAGAAAATAGGGCATAGCATTTCATTCAAATTTGAATGAATTCCATTTATTTGAATGAAATGTCAAGCTCTTATTTTCAAGGAAATTCTCTGAAAAGTAAAACTTTAAAACTTATCTGCTGATATTTAAATTATGTCTGCTGATACTAAAATTCCACACGCTAATTTGATATTTTTAATCAATAAGTATGGAAGGTCAGTTAAAACAGGGCATTATGACGTTTGAGACACATAGACTGAGACCAGCTTACGTTTCTACAGTCTTTGCTGTTTGCTTATTATCTGTCCCAGTCCATGCAATACACCGATGTTGCATATATAGATATACAAGTACTACACCTGTGGACACAAAATGTACAAACTTTGATGGGCTTCATTTCATTTTGATATGACACGTATCCTAACATCCTGTCAGTCAAATGCTAGCCAGGTATAAATGCAAAACATAAGAAGTTGTCCATTGCACGGCAGAGCCTGCCCTGCATCACCCAATTAAAGTACATCTCAACTGCCAAGAACATACTCAGACCTAAAATAGAATAAGTACTTGTCAAAATGAATAGGATCAATTAATGTAAATTGTTAGAATTGTCCATGAATGACATTTGACTATCAAACAAACATGAAGCGAACAGATTCATTGAAAGTTACTTCATCAGAGTTTGCACAGTTTTGTGTCCACAGGTGTATAGTCACAGTCAAAAGGCCACATTAGTCTGTAACCATGCTTCAAAGCTCCAGATAAGACGTGTTTTTGAAGCAGATAAGTAATGCTATTTTTCTTATTTTGCTGCAAAAACATGTTGTGGGTACTCATTAGAAGTGCCTCGGGGAGGCGCTTCTAATGAGTACCAATAACATATGTTTTCATGCAGATATAAGAAAAATGTTTATCTGGATACTTATATTATCTGGACGTATGATGCTTTGTGTCAGGTTACAATCTTGAGTACTTTTATCAAAGACTGCAGCTCACCTGACCATGCATCACCTGACATCCATTGCTATCTTACATAATCTGCACTTTTTAAGATGTCATGTACCATAATAAACCTAAGTATATATCTGTTTGGACAGACAGGCCTGAGCAAACAGTGTAGACACAGATCATATATTGTAGAAGGTCGGATCTGATCAGGGTCTACATTGTTTGCCACTCAGGCTTAAAAAGTTTTATTTCCATTTTCTTGAATGACTGTTTAAATTAAACGCAACTGCATTTTTTTTTTCTGGGGAAAAATAGTGACGACATACGACTGTATGCCAGCATCCTTTCATATTCCTGTCATCCATTTGACCATGTTAGTTTTAGATTTTTAGATTTGTACATTCATTCCAGCATGATGGCATCAGTCTGTCTTCTGTTGTGAATATTTTTTACAAAATATATTCTTAACCCTTGTCATGCTGAATAAATTAAGATGCCACGCCCATTTCCAATTTTCACCCAATCAGATTGCTTGATCCAGGTTGTTGATTCGCATACTGAATCACAAACAGTGCAGATTCAGATCAGTTGGCTTCTTCAGAAGCCAACTGATCTGGATCTACATTGTTTGCAAAGGCAGGGTATATCCGGGCTCAGCAGGACAAGGGTTAAGATTTTCAGTAATCTTTTAGTGTTTTATTTTTATATGCTGAAAGTTTTAAAGCTAAGTGTTAGACTGAAATCAGTTCTCTTCCAATCTCTCTTAAAAAAAGGGGGGGTGGGGGGGGGGGTGCGGTGAGGGGGTGGGGGAGAACACTTGTCAGAAAGAATTTTCCCAATACTTAGGATAAATACTGTAACTTCGGTGGCATTTATTTTCCTGTGTTTTTTTTTTTTTTTTTTTTTTTTTTTTGCATCCTCAACCTTGAAACATAAGTGTGTTTGCTACCATATTTACCCTAAGTATTGGGACTTCTTATCTTCTTATCATTCTTGTCCTAAATTTGAAAAAGTCTATTTTATTACCTGTAGATGTGTCTAAAATAGTGCTGGATGAGTGACAAACAGTGTAGACCCTGATCAGACGTCATATTCTGCAGTCTGTTCTGGGTCTATATTATTTGCTGAGGCATGTCTATCCCAATATTTAGGGTTATTACAGTACTTGTAAAAATTAATGTCTTCTGCTTGCCAACATAAGCTGACTGAGCAGGAAAGATAGTTGTTTTTAATCACATTTTTTACCTGTGTTTTTGACATAGGCTTTCTTTGGTTTTTATCGATTACCATCAACCAGGCAACATGAACTCTAGTATTTTTCAGATGCCTGTTGAATTATTAGGTTCTGCTGTGTTAAAAAGCTTTAAGCCAAGAATTTGGCATTTAACTGAGATATTATGATATTGTCTTGAAATGTCATGAAGAAAGTTGTAGGTGGAATCCTGGAAATTGGCCAGTTGTTCGAAATTCATAAGGATCTACAAGGCTACAAGGTGTCCTACTTTGATATCCATATAATATATACAAATATCCCCCCCGCCTTCCCCCGCCCCAACACACACACACACACACACACCAAAAAAAAAGAAAATAATAATTTTTAATTAAGGCTAGCTGATGGAAGCCAACATGCTAATCAATAATGGGTCCTTTCACATCAATGGAGAATTAATTAGTAAAGGTAAAGATTGATGGACACAAATGCAGATTTTGTGGATAACTGCATTGAATAGCACTCACTTTTCTTTTTCATAGGAAGTATTTTGTTGGTCAGAGAAGAGAAAAATAACTTCTTCTATATATTTAGATTGTTTCTTTCTATGAGACTTGAAGGACTGGAACCATTACAAGAAGTTGCAAGCGGCAGTCCAAAGAGAGACTCCAACAATGGAAAAGACTTACATAGAAGAGATCGTGAGTGGCGATTTGAAGCAAAACCCTAAATGCTTCTATTCATACATAAAAAGCAAGAGGCAAGAGTCTGAAGGAGTGTCTTCACTCATTGACAAGAATGGCTTCCTTCAGAGTGATAGCACAAAGAGAGCTGAAGTACTGAATGACCAGTTCGTCTCTGCCTATACTAAAGAGGACACAGAAAGACTGCTGAGTAAAGGGCCCAGTCCGTTCTCAGCCATGCGGAAGGTCATTGTAAGCCCAAATGGAGTCGCAAAGCTTCTTCGTGACCTAAAACTACATAAAGCCTCCGGACCTGACAGCATTCCAACATACATATTGAAAGTGGCTGCTGATGAAATTTCCCGAGTCTTAACAAAGATATTCCAGACGTCCCTTGATACAGGTGAAGTCCCTGCAGACTGGAGGAAAGCCAACATTGTCCCATTCTTCAAGAAAGGTGACAAACATCAAGCCTCTAACTACCGACCAGTTTCCCTGACTTCAGTGACATGCAAAGTTCTGGAACATATAGTCCACAGTAATTGTATCAACCACTTTCTCCACCAGGACATTCTCTGTGACAACCAACATGGATTCCGATCTAAACGCTCCTGTGAGACACAGCTAATTACAACACTCCAGAGTATCACCAGCCAGCTACGTACAGGAAGAGACCAAGTAGATGTCATCTTGTTGGATTTCTCAAAGGCCTTCGATAAAGTGCCTCATCGACGCCTTCTCCACAAGTTAGACCTCTACGGTATACGAGGGGATACCTTACATTGGATCCAATCCTTCCTTAGCTACAGGAAGCAGCAAGTACTTCTGGAGGGTTCCATGTCATTTCGGGGGTGCCCCAGGGGACTGTCCTAGGTCCCCTACTCTTCCTTGCATTCATCAACGATCTGCCGGAGTCTACATCCTCTGACACGAGACTGTTCGCAGACGATGCTCTCATATACAGGCACATCAAGAGCGATGAGGATGCAAGACGACCACAACAGGACCTAGATGCACTACAGAAATGGGAAAGTGAGTGGCAAATGAACTTCCATTCAGAAAAGTGCCAGGTTATAAGAATATGTACAAACCAGAGATTCAGACGGGAAACAACATATACCCTCCATGGTCATATTCTTGAAGCAGTTGAAAGTGCCAAGTATCTAGGAGTTACACTTGGTGAAGATCTCCAATGGAAAACTCATATAGATAACATCACTGCAAAAGCGTCAAGAACAGTTGGATTCCTATGACGTAACCTGTATAACTGCACCAAGGAGGTTCGTGAGGCAACTTACTGTTCCATCGTCCGCCCTACCCTCGACTATGCATCATCTGTATGGGATCCATACCGCACCACAGATATAAACTGTGTGGAGCAAGTCCAGAGAAGAGCTGCCAGATTTGTGCACCGTAATTACTGGGACAGAACTCCAGGATGTGTATCCCGTATGGTCAGGGAACTTGGTTGGCCTCCCCTGGTGGATAGGCGATGTGAGCACAGGCTACCAGTCCTCTCTGTATCTTGTACAGCATTGTCAGCCTGTGCTCACATCGCCTATCCACCAGTAGATATCAACCCAGGGCCCATACTGCGTACCAACGACAGACGCACAAGAGGGGGCAACTGTATATATCAACCAGCAGCACCTCAGCCGGTCTACAAATACTAGTTCTATCCGAGAACTATACAGGAATGGAACAGACTGCCGGCTACTACAACAGACTGTCCAACTCTCGAGGAGTTCACAGCTGCCATCCGGGCCACTGATGCAGCTGTCTTCGTCGCTCCGTAAACAGCCACCCTTCATGTTTTTAACTGTACATAGAGGACTTTTAATGTTTTTAACCCTTTCTGGAAGAGGACGGCTGTCCCATCCTCCTAACAAGTTAACGATACAGTCTAAGAAGACTCCTGACCTTTATATGGAAGACTAAGACGAAGACGAATCACACAAATAGAGCAAAGCAAATTTACTATGGACAAAAGGTCCTGTATTCTAATAACTAGTGGTAGATAAATCTTGTATGACTGCTGCTGTTACACCTGCAACTGCAACTGCAGTGAAGTAAACAATACCAAACTTAACTGTTGTCATTTAACATTAATCACAACTGCAGAGGAGGACATTTTGATTTTTTTTTTATTATTATTGCTCAGAGAAAACAAGGCTTGACATTTTCTATGTCATCTGCTGGGCAGATGATTCACATGAAATATCAAGCCTGAATTTCTCTGAAACTTAATTTTAAAAAAATAGGCAATTGTCTGTGGCACTTTAAGAGTTAAAAGAATTGGTGCAAAGAAGAAATTGTTTTATCTTATTTTTTTTTTTCTTGAATAAAAAATGCAGTGCTGCATCATAATGGTAATAAAAGAATCAAGCATTGTTAGTACTTCAACTATATTTACATAAAATCATCAACATCACGAAAACATACCTATAATATTTTGACCCCCTTAAACCCCACTTTTAAATAGTAAAACTGGGGGTTACAGGGGTATACATTATTTTTCTTATTTCTGCTCAAAAACATAGATTGTGGGTACTCGTTAGAACCGCCTTGCCA
This sequence comes from Anodontia alba, assembly GCA_964016985.1. Lineage (NCBI taxonomy): Eukaryota > Metazoa > Mollusca > Bivalvia > Lucinida > Lucinidae > Anodontia > Anodontia alba. The sequence goes on from OZ024823.1 coordinate 79,775,435, forward strand.
AGGCGGTTCTAAGGAGTACCCACAATCTATGTTTTGAGCAGAAATATGAAAAATATCAGAGTTTTTTATATGAAATTTTTCAATTTTTGGAGGTGACATTTTCTATATATTTGAATAGGCGTGTTTTCGTAATGAAATGATTTCTTACATAATTTATTTATGTGCTAAAGCTTTAGTATGCTGAATTTTAATATTGCCTTATGGCAATTACACATTTTTTCTGTGGGGAATAAGATAAAAAAAAATATATATAAGCTAATTTGTTTGTCTGCTACTTTTACCTAAAAGTTAACACTTGTGTTAATTTTTCTACTCTGAATGACAAACTGATGCCAGCTGCTTGTCAGTTGCACCATAAAATTTCATGAAAAGTTTGATAAGTTGATGAACAATCCCCAGATCACAGTGCTTATTTCCTACCATAGATCTTATTGTCTGTATCCACCATGGGCATAGAGAGTCTTAATGTTTCCTATTGGTACAGAAGCACTTTATGAAAGGTCATGGACCAGTCCAATGCCAGATTCTAAATGGAGTGATCCTTGAGAGCAATGAACACACACAAAACTGAAAACAGCTGAAGTGTCATGTTTTCTGGGCTAGTTTCGGCCAATTAAGCCTCATCAGTGACCCTCATCTAAATTTTCAAAAATACTTTTCTACCAAATAAAATTACTCAACCCCTATAATGCCATTCAAGGCAGATAATTCACATGAAATGTTAAAAATAATATGGAAGATTATATTCTAGGAAAAAAAACAAAACGAAAAACAGTAACAAAAAATGAATATTAGAATATTGTCTACTGTTGTGAATGGCACTTTGAGGGTTAACCCATTGTACACTGAATAGAATCTCCCACATTATATATTGGAAGAGTCCAATTTCAATTTTAGATACATCTGGCTATGAGATTTAGATATTCCTATAGAAAGAGGCTAAACTGTTTGCAAACAGTGGAGACCCTACATTCTGCATTCTGCGATGTCGAATCTGGGTCTGCACTGTTAACCAATTACCTGTTTAGGGGTCTCCAGACTACAATGGGTTAATTTTCAAGGTAAAAAATGAACATATTAGTACTTTAGTAACTTGATCTCATGCTCTGCATCATGTCTCATAAATGTCGAATCATGTCTCATGGATGTCTGTGCAAGCCCCTTGTGTGATCCTATGATTTGGGTACATCCACGTGACATGATACAAAGAATCAGCAGGTCATGCTACTGTAGTACTAATGTATATCTATGACACACTGCTCTACATGGTGTGTCAAGTACATGCATTTTTCACTATACAAATAAACTTGAATTTTAAGCTGGTGTTTCTTAACCTTTCAAGCCCCAAGCAAACATTGTAGCAGACAACATGCTAAAATTTTTATTATTTATTTATTTATTTTTTAGCAGAGGATTTGCATGAAATGTCAAGACTTGTCATCTCTGAAAAATAAATAAAAATCAGGGCCCAGTTGTTCAAAACTAACGATGTCGTTAGTTAACGTATCATTAAAACTTTGATCATTAAATATGGCATATACGCTAATATTTTTGCTGAAAAAATGTGAGTAGCTTTTGCATTTGCAAAAGCTACTCACATTTTTTCAGCAAAAATACGTGTGAATTTGATATTGTACTTACTAGAACAGTTAACATTTTTACCACTAATGAGCTCGTTAAGCTAACGATGCTTTGAACAACTGGGCCCAAATTTATCATCAGCTATGGTTGTGATTGGTGCTTTAAGATAACCCCTTGTCCTGCTAAACTGGATGGACCTTGCCTTTGCAAACAGTGTAGATCCAGATCAGTTGGCTTCTGATCTGGATCTGCACTGTTTGTCATTCAGTATGTGAATTAATGTCAACAACCTGGATCTAGTAATCTGATTGGCTGAAAATTGGAAGTAGGCGTGGCATCTTAATTTATTCAGCATGACAAGGGTTAAGACAAATGATAAATTGTTGCACTTTAGAGATAAAAGGAAAGGGTAAAAAAGATGATCAAACACAAGATAACATAACAGCTGTCTGGCCATTTGTAGTAAAAAGAAAAGAGACAAACTGCTTTCAGACATGTTGACAAACATATTCATGTAAATTGTCAGGTTTCTGTATGCAGTGTTTGATAGACCCATAGATTCATCAATGTAATTGTGAGAAGATACAAATAACAAGGATGTGGGAAAAAAAGAAACTTTACAATGAATTTGTAAAATACATATTGGCCAGATGCAAGATGTGAAAATAAATTTTTTTTTGTCAGTTTTCTGTAATTTCAAATCATACAAAATCTAGGCCAGCACAATGGCTCAGTTGGTAGAGCATCAGCTTTGTGACCGTGAGGTTGCGGGTTCAATCTCTGGCCGAGTCATACCAAAGACTTAAAAAATGGTACTAACTGCTCTTTTGCTTGGTACTCAGCATTAAGAAAGTAGAGTTAGGAATCAGAACTGGTCAGCTCAGTATCAGCATAATATCACTGGGTGGAATATCATGTCAAGTGTCTGGGGCGTGATATTTCAGAGAGGCAGCACTCTAAAAGTGAGTATTGAGCTCCCTGCCTCCTACAGACACAGCTAAAATGACTAAAATGTTGTTGAAAGTGATGTAAAGCCCAAATAAAACAAAACAAAACAAACATATAAAATCTTTAAAGTTTGCCCTTGGAATCAAAGAACACATGAGTGAAAGGATGAAAATCGGAGTCTCAGTTTTATTGAGACTCTTCATACGACAGCAGTGTAGTTTTTAGGGCTTGGGCTGCATTTTCCCCACAAGCACAGGTTCATTATGGAACTGGACTTTCCAAAATACCAGAGTGGGCTCAATGATTCCAAGGAAAATAAAAATATAAACTGCACTATGATGAAGTACGGGTACACTTCTTATGGCTGCCACACAGCATTTAACCTTTACCACTCTCTGGGCATTTTCAGCAGACGACAAATTGATATTTTTCTTATTTTTCCTTGAAAACAGGATCTGAACATTTCATGCAAATTGTCTCCTGAGGAGACAATTTGCATGAAATGTCAAATCCCGTTTTCTGGGAAAAATAAAAAAAATATTTCAAAATGTCGTCTGCTGAAAATTTTACCCAGAGTGCTAAGTGTTAACACAAGCTGCAGTGAAATCAACTAAAATGCCCCACTCATCAACAACACTAGCAATCAAAGCACTGACAGCACTGGTGGATAGATTGTCTCTAAGTGTAGGCTGGGAAAATGGTCCAGAGCGGGGACAAGACTGTTTCATTTAACCCTGAACTTCCTGTAATTTAAGCAAACAATGCAGACCCTGATCAGACGTCATGTTCTGTGGCATCTGATCTGGGTCTGCACTGTTTGCCAATGTCCCAGTCCAGGTTTTATAGATAACCATTTTTACATGACACTCTGATGTCACAGTGACAAGAAAAGCCCAGCTACAAATAACCGTTACCTGGATTTCGTACAAATGCACGATTTGATTTCATTGGTCAATGATAATCATGTGGACAACAGCCTTAAGGATATTTTTGGGAATTTATACTATGGCTCAATTGTAAACAATCAACTGAAAAACTGCAAGTAGTTTTAGCATATTTTGTAAAAAAAAAAAAAAATCCTTTTTGATTTGATGTTTTCACTTTTTATGCCCCCACCAATGTTTGCCCTATGTATGTATGTGTTGTGTGTGTGTGTTACCAAAATCTTGTCCACTCCATAACTTTGTTATCCCATGATGGAGTTTGAAATTATTTGGCAGAAATGTTTACCATCATGAGATGATGTGTTGCGTGCAAGACAGGTGGGGGTGGTCGGGTGTGGCGAAGGTATCATGTATCTTACGTCACCGGGGCATCCAACTGATATTGGCTTATAGTTGGGCAAGGCCTGCTATCCTTGTAGCAGGTAAGGATAGAAGAGGGATGTTTCTGTTTCTTCACTTTCATTCCTGTTACTTTTTTTTCCCTGTCCCTCTCTTTCATCTCTAGTATCTCTTCTATCTCTATTCTCTCTTTCTCTGGGAGATGACAAAAATGACCCTCAAGGGTTGTGTTGTTAAACTCCAACACAGTCAAAAAATCAAGCCTCAGGTTTGTAGCTCCAAGGTCACACTTAGAGGTCAAAGGTAAAAAATTAGGTCTATTTTTCAGAATGTGTTGCATGCAAGACCCATTGCTCCAAGGTCAAGGTCACACTTAGAGGTCAAAGGTCAGAAATGGGGTCTATTTTTTTAAGTGTGATTCATAACTTTGTCATTCCTTGAAGGATTTAGAAATTACTTTGCAGAAATGTTAACCATTATGAGAGGATGTGTCACGTGTCTGTAGCTCCAAGGTTACACAGAGGTCAAAGGTCAAAAATGGGGTCTATTTTTGGTGTCCGTTCCATAACTTTGTCATTCCTTGATGGATTTGGAAATTACTTTGCAGAAATGTTAGCCATCATGAGTCAATATGTCACGGGCAAGACCTAGGTTTGTTGCTCCATGGTCAAGGTTACGCTTAGAGGTCCAAGGTAAAAATGGGGTCTATTTTTCTTGTCCGGTCCATAACTTTGTCAGTTTCTAGATGGATTTAGAAATTACTTTGCAGAAATGTTAATCAACTGCAGAAATGTTAATCAACATCAAGACCTATGTCCGTACCTCTAAGGTCAAGGTCACACTTAAAGGTCAAAGGTAGAAAATGTTGTATTCAAATTGTCTGTCACACAATACTCATGTCTGTATCCCATGTTATATAGCGGGGGCATCTGTGTCCTATGGACACAGTTCTAGTTCGGCTTCGATGTAGAAAACAGATGCCTGTTGTAGTTAACCCTCTAAGCACAACAGCAGATGATGATGCTCAAAAATATTTACTTTTATTTTTCTGAGAAAATAAAAACAAAACAAAAAACTGTACCCTAAATTAGAAATTTTAAATGGCCTGTTTCAGGGTTAAAGGAGGGAATTGTCAGTCAAAGAAATTGTCAGAGAAATTTGTGGGAAAGGAGACTTTTTGATTGATGCTTGAGGTTTACCATTGATAAAATGAAGAGTTATTACGGGGTAATGGATCTATATAAAAAAATTTGTTTTCTTTATTTTGCAATAATAGTATTACCGATAACCCTTAAGTGTTAGCAGACATTATTATATATTTTTTTAATTATTTTGAAGAAGAAATAAGGCATGGCATTTCATGTGAATTATCTGCTAGGCAGAGGATTCACATGAAATCTCAAGTCTTATTTTCTATAAAAAAAAAACAAAAACAAAAAAAAAACAAAGATCAAAATGTTGTCTGCTGCAGTTGTCATTATCACTGTAAGGGTTAAAAACTATATTCTTAATTAACATCAATTACAATAGCAGGTGGTTGTGAATGAATAAAGCAGTTAACCTGCCTCTCAGCCCATGAATTGTTAATTAACTAATGACTGCACATGCTTCTCTGTTGCATTCTGTATGTATATATAAGCCAACTGAGTCTTACCTCAAGAAAAGGTTTTCGGATATGTTAACCCTTGTCCTGCTGAACCTGGATATACCCTGCTTTTGCAAACAGTGTAGATCCAGATCAGTTGGCTTCTGAAGAAGCCAACTGATCTGGATCTGCACTGTTTGTCATTAAGTATGTGAATTTATAGCAACAATCCAGATCAAGTCTTCTGATTGGCTAGAAATTAGAAGTGGGCATGTCATCTTAATTTATTCAGCAGGACAAGGGTAAATAGTTGGGCTCCAGATTGGCCAACAAAGTCGCAAGTCTGATAAGGGCGAGAATCATCCTGGGGGCCAAGTGGTAGTACTGGAATCTACCTATCAAAAAGGTGGTTTGGTCAAAAAAACTAATCGGCCTCGGTGGCTCAGTTGGATGCACCGTCCGACTGGAGACCAGGAGGTTGCGGGTTCAACCCCCGCCGAGGTCGGCAACATTCTTTCGTGGAGATTAATCATGAAATATTTTCTACGGTCATTCTCTCCCTTCCGCTGATTCAAGAAGGGCAGTTGTCAGTTTCTGGCGAAAGAATGTGAACAATACTGGTTAACCGCTTAGAGGACTAAGCCTGCCCAGTAAACGTGTGCTTAGGTAAACTGACCGTGCTCAACATGACCCCATTGGGTTGACTGGGCCGTAAAACCTCAACACAAACAAAATCAAAAAACTAATCCAGTGTACATGCAATGGCATAAATTTGCTTCCATCAGCAAACTCCAGCTAATTAATGTAGACAGTCTGTAACAACTCTTTTGCAATAATTGATACAAAAAATTGTGGGTACTCATTATCTCCCTCAACCTACGGGCAGGGGGACATATTGATTTGATGTTGATCTCATTGGCATCGGTCTTGGTGTTCAATTGGTGTCAGTGTGACACTGTCTTGTCTGCACAATCAATATCTTGTGAACCAATTGTTGGGTTCTTACCAAATGTTTTTTGGATGTATAAGTGGGACATAACAAAGAGCCGATTAGATTTTGGTGATCTTAACCTAATTTTGAAGGTCACAGCAATATAAAAACTGAAAATTCATGGTTGTGGGACATCTCTTTTCTCTGAAGACACCATTAGTAGTCGGATTTTGCCTCAGCAAGGCTATTCCTTAGAGCACCCAAAAGATATATATTGGTAAAAAAAAAAAGAAATTTATCTTCCAAATACTTATGTAGCTGTATGATATTTGTTGTCAGTCAGTACTGACAGTAATCACCCTTGTTTAAAATGGTTGACATCACAGAAACTTCTGTGTATTTATTAAATAGTGAAAACACAGAAGTTAACAAAAACTTATTTAAATAGTAAATAGCTGTAGACTCAGTTTTAAGAGTAAAGACAATTTCCCATCTCTTTCTAGAACATGTGACAATTTTGGATGACAACACTATCGTTGTGATCCAAGCAAAGACCATGTTAGCTAAATTGCTGTGTTGTATCCAAACAAAAATGTACAGATTATATAGAAAAATGACCATAAATGGTCATTATTCTATATAATCTATACATTTTTGTTTGGATACAGCACTTTTGGGTCCACCTTAAACCAGTCTTATTTCCAAAACTGTCTTATTTCCAAAAGCGTCTTATAAAAGAGGTTCCAGTGTGTATACATGTATGGGAAATAAGGAGTACCTTCTTATGAAGAAATTCTTTATATTGCCTGGAAATACATTTACTTTGAGTTCAGGCTCAGATGGTGTACCTTGTGGCAAAAATAACAAACCTTGGCAGAGGTATTCTTTTTTGAACTTTTAATTAGTTTCTAAATTTTTTATGTGGACCAAAGCCTCAGTTAACTGTGAGATACCCTTCTGTGTGCAGCTTCTAATTAATCTGTCTGATTACTGGAGTCTAAATAATGAATGATTTCTTTCACTAAATGAAATTTTGCCAGGTCTGAAACAGAATTTGGGCTGCCATTATAGTGAGGCTATTGAAAAATTGTCAATCATTCCCGTCTACGAACTGAAGTTTGATTATTGATCAGAGGAGAGACCCCTTGCAGGTCATGTATGGCCATTGCTCCCGGGACTGTGAAGTGTTTCAAAGTTTGTGTAGGGAGGGTAGTAAACTTTGCTTAGCTAATCTAAATGTACTTCACCTTTCTCTGTTTGTGACAAACATGATTTAGGTTTAATCCTAAACTACAATCTAGGCCGAGCAAAAATTGTAGCAGACAACATTCTAAAAAATATTTTCAGAGAAAATAAGTCATGACACTTTATGTGAATCCTCTGCTAAGCAGATGATTCCTGTGAACTGTCAAGATGCATTTTCTTTGAAAAGTGAACAAAAAAATTCAAAATGTCATCTGCTTCAGTTGTGATTGGTGCTCTAAGGGTTAAGGTATAGCATAAATTGATAAAGTATATGAGCCAGTGTATGACAAAATGTACGAGAGCTGTGTGACCAGTAAAGACTCAGATCAGCCTGTACATCCACCCAGTATGGCAAGGGCTATCTCTTATCCCTCTGTGAATAGCCCAGAGACTTTAGAAGACACATGATCAGCAAAGACTCTGATCAGACTGCACGGATGTGCAGGCTTATCTGAGTCTTTGCTAGTTGCATAAGTAGGCTGATCTGGGTCTTTGCTAGTCACATCAGTAGACTGATCTGAGTATTCCCTAATCACACAAGTGGGCTGATCTGAGTCTTCGCTAGTCACACAACTGTTATTGTCAGTTTTGTTGAGAACTGGCTCATATAGTATTTATTATTCCAACAGAAATATGAAATGGGAAACCTGTTAATGTTTGCTTTAAGGTTTTGTGAAAAAAAAGTCCTAATGCAGATGTATTTGAGTCTACATATCATTTCTTATTTATGTATCCTAGATAGCATATTTGTAAATGGTATTACTTACCTGAAAGAAATCTTCTGACTTTTACGTTCTGTCCAGAAGTTTAACAGTAGTTGAAAAGTTGATAATAAAAACAATTAAACACTAAGTAAATCATATCTTATTATTATCCTATTGAAATTGATTTCCATCTACGTGTTTTTTTTTTTGTTGTTGTTGTTTTACAAAATGTAGTATACAACATTACGTTAAGCTTATCCTTTTCTGAAAGTTAGAAATATATGTAATAAAATCTTACCAATTTATTAGATTCTTATAAATTAAATAGAGCAGATCAACAGCAACGATAACAGCAACAAAAAAACAACAACAAAAAAGAGTTAAGTACTATATGGTGGTCATCATACTTCATCACAGTGAAAATTAATATCACCTGATCCTTTGGGTTACTGAGCCCCTGTGGTGTGGGAGTGTCTGTTTTGTTCTTTACCAAAAAAGAAAAAGAAAACAAAACAAAACAAAAAAAAAACAAAAAACAAAAAAACATCTAATTTGAGTTCTTTAAGGATATGTAATTTTGATGAGGCAAGCACGAGAGTCCTGTATTAGTAATTTGCACCTCATGTGATATGAACAGGTAATAATGCATAACACTTAGTTTCCCCTCATTTATGTACTTTTTTTTTTTCCATGTTCAATGACTGCCAGTCACAGTAGAGGTTAAAATAGCCACAACCCATTTTAATGCCGTTAGGCGTTTTTCTTGTTTACTGTTACCACTGAGGGTGCATTATCACATATAGTGCAATATCAATAACATTTAATTAACCCTTATCATGCTGAATAAATTAAGATGCCATGCCCACTTCTAATTTTCAGCCAATCAGATTATTTGGTCCAGGTTGTTGATACAAATTCACATACTTAATGACAAACAGTGCAGATCCAGATCAGTTGGCTTCTTTAGAAGCCAACTGATCTGGATCTACACTGTTTGTAAAGGCAGGGCATATCTGGGTTCAGCAAGACCAGGGTTAAGACATCCTTTGTTTAAAAACAAGTAATTTGGTCCCATACTTTACTAGCTGATTCGCATGTATGCTCAGTGCAGAGTGTCTGCACTAAATGCAATATAAAGGTTGATTTAGCGTGAAAATGCCGTTGCATTTTTCATTAATCTGATTGTGGAATTCTGGCAAGTCTCCACAATACCCTCAGACTGTATCCTTCAAATGGTGGGTTTAGACATCTGTAAATTGGATCTGTACTAATTAGCAAGAATTTTATCCATAAAATTAGTTCATTTTAAAAGTTGCAGTGCATTTAAGTCTACATATAACTACCACTGGCTGGGAACAGAACTGGAGGAAACAGACCATTAAACTGACTATAGTACTGACTGACCTTGAATGTAGTCAACCTTTAGTTTCTCAAAAAGTACATTCCTTCTTCAGTCTGGGAAAAATCTTAAAATTTTTAAGTCCTAAAGCTTCATTTAAAATTATAATAGACATTCTAAAATTACTGATACTAGTGTGTGTGTGTGTGTGTGTGTGTGTGTGTGTGTGTGTGTGTGTGTGTGTGTGTGTGTGTGTGTGTGTGTGTGTGTGTGTGTGTGTGTGTGTGTGTGTGTGTGCGTGCATGCATGTGTGTGTGTGTGAAAATAAGGCTTGATATTTCATGTGAATCACCTGCTTGGCAGATGATTCATATAAGATGTAAAGTCTTATTATCTGAAAAGAAAACAAAAAAAAAAACAACTCCTATTTCTTACCATTAAAGCTCCATTCAAAATCATAACAGGAAACACTTTTTTTTTTTTCTACTTTTCTGAGAAAATAAGATTTAATAATTCATGACACAACAAGTGTTTATCATAGAGAAAAAAAGTGCAAATAAGGAGTCATTAATCTTGATAAATAATTGCATTGTCTAACATGGGTTCATTTTAGGGTCAGTTTTGTCTCAGTGTTATACTGTGTTCAGCACAAACACATATTTTAGTAATATCAGGTATTAGGGTGGTGTTAAAGGCCTGCCATACTTGCAGCAGGTGGCGAAGGGCCATGTTAATATTTCTTCTGTTGCTGCACTGCCATTTATTTTTGTTTTCCTCATCCTTCTGTAGTTCTCCCTATACTCTTATCTACTAGGTCTAAATCTGCCCCTTTTTCCCTTTCTCTAGGAGAACACAAAATGACCCACAAGGAGTCATGTGGTATTAACCCTTAAAGTGCCAAGCAAAATTTATAGCAGATGACATTCAAAATGTTTCTTTTTTTTTATTTTTCAGAGAAAACAAGTCTTGACATTAAATGTGAATCATCTGCCAAGCAGATGATTCAATGAATCATCTGCCAAGCAGATGATTCAATGAAATGTCAAGACTTGTTTTCTCTGGAAAAAAAAAAAAAAATTGTCATCTGCTGCAGTTGTGATTGGCACGTTAAGGGTTAAACATGAAATGGAGCCAAAAATAAAAGTTCTGTATTCAACCTAATTACTACACATACCCCTATAAGTGCACAGTCCAGCAATTTCTTAGTCTTCAGATTACAGTCTCTGTTGTTTTATTTACTTTATAAAAGTACATTGTATATATTGCTGGTACTCATTTGCATTGCCTCAACAAGTTTTTTTGAGTCTGCTAGCGACAGCTTGCAGGCTCTTTGCAATCGTATGGGGTTTTACGAGCGGATTCTCATCACAGCTATTTATGCATATATTTATACGCGCACTACTTCTTAAGCAGACGCAATGCGGCACTATTACGGTGAACTGAAAGTGAAGCAGCGGAATTTTGTAATGCTTTTTTATTTCGCTAACATAACTGTAACTGAAATCGATTTGGATAATGCAACTTGAAACATAGACTTCAAAATTCAGTGTAGTAATACACGCCCTACTTTTGTCACGGCGTTAACTCGACACGGGGTCCTGCTAATCACCCCATGGCACCCCACGGCATCCCAATGCACCCCAGGGCACTAAATTATTTCATTGTATTTATTAACTGAATGCTGAAATTACACCAGGGTATTAGTTTTATGTATCCAAATTTGTTTTTGTGATAGTTTAAGACATTAACCTTACTTCAAGCGATTATCTCGGGGCGCCTAAACACCAAGATTCAAAGGTGTCCTGTACCTCAGGGCACTGGGGTGTCCAATTGATATTGGCTTACAGTTGGGCAAGGCCTGCTATCCTTGTAGCAGGTAAAGGTAGAAGGGGAATGTTTTTATTTCTTCTGTTTCTTCCCTGTCCTCTCTTTCATCTCTTCTACTATCTCTTCTATCTCTTTTCTCCCTGTCTCTGGGAGACGACACAAAATGACCCACAAGGGTTGATGTGTCGTTAAACCCCAACACAATCAATCAAACTGACGATAAATTTAGCAAAGCTTGGACACAGTATATCTATATTGTGTCCGAGAGCAAAGAGACCAATGGTGTAAGTTGATACTGTATCAAAAATAAGTTTTAACTTAAAATTACATTTTATATTCAAGTTCAAACACAAGTCATCAGTATAAATGTTTATTTAGATAGAGACAAGTATTACAAAACTTTTACTGGCCGTCTAAAACACATATTTATGGTACATATACATATATTTTGATGCCATGGGGCGCAAAAAATTACGAGAGTTTTAGACATAATATTTTAAATCAAACACAAGTCATCATCAGCAATATAAATCTGTTTATTAAGATGAAGACGAGTATTGCAAAAGTATACTTGTCCATCTATAACATATTCTATGATAAATATCCATATAGTTTGATGCCGTGGGCTGCCATCGGGTACCGTGGGGTGCCATGGGGTGATTAGTAGGACCGCTCGCCATCTTTGATGTTGTGCTTAACAACGGAAGCTGAACGGAAAGAAAGGTATCAGTATTTACATAATCAGAATCTTCTTATTCGATATTGAATACAGCAAGAAATCAGGCACTTAATTCATTCCTTCTACATGAAATAACTTTATTCACACCTCAGTGACACGGAGTTGTTTTACGACTGCTGGCCCAGTTATAGGTTTATGACCCTTCTCTTTTGGACGTCTGAAAATCTCTTGAAAAGGGTAGGCATAGCTGGTCGGGCTAATCTATTGATGCTTAGGTGAAGCACTAGCAAATGACAATCAGTTATTAAAGCTAATCTGGACTGAACATAGCCATTTCAAATTTATTTAATCTGCTCTTGTCTTAACCCTTATCTTGCCGTTTGCGACAATAGTCGCGCTGGGGGGGTCTGCCAACTCAAAAGCCTGTCATACTTACAATATACCACATGCAACCATTCAGAGCAAGTGTTCTCATACAGGAGTGAACCTACTTTCATACAAACACGCCACTTTTCATTAGATAGTCAGGTGCTGGATTTTACCCACACTAAAAAAGACCGAGAATACCAAATTTCAAGCTGCCATTAATTTCAGCACTCACTTCAACAAATTGATCAGGCTTTTCTGGAAAAAAAGCCCATAACACCTGAATCATTTCCAGTGAGGAAGAAGTAGGAATAACAGTAGAACCTATGTATGTCACTCGTTTTATTCGCAATAGTACACAGTAGGCGCTGGGCTCTTGTAATTTTTTTTTTTTTTTTTTTTAAGTGTCTTAAACGGTTCCCGGTTTACACATGACTGTCACGTGACTTTCTAGTCACGTGACCATCCTTTCTCCGGTAAAATGGCCACCTAGGATCGGCAAATTATACGTGAAAATTTCATGAAAATCGAGGTAAAATTCAGGGGGTAATGACTTCTCAAGTAGAGGTACCCCCTCTTACAGGCCTGATTCATTTTATTTCCGGCAAGAGAAGGGTTAATAAGTTGATAAAGATAGAGTAAATTTATAAAGTTGCACTAGAATAATCGTGGAGCTGCATCAGGTGTTGAATTTGTATGAACTGGAGCATATCTAGAGTTGAACTTTAATAATTCTAGAAATTGGAAATTGCTGCTGGAGATACACTCATTTGGAATAATCAGGTGATAAACTTCATTGGAAAATAAAGAGGTTCATTACTCCAATCACTGCATTGGCCTATATATGCAGATAACAAAATAGATATTTTTGTGAAGAAAGAAACAAAACAGAAGAGAAATAATTGTATTTAGTTTTTCAGTACATGGTTAGATTATTTATGTATATCTGTTTCACACAGTAAAGACCCATTCTTGTTTATACATTAAAACAAGTAGAATGCATTTCCATCTGACTGATTTTGAGAAATTGATAGTGAAAGCATATAGTACAGAGTGTTCATGTTGGTTGTTTTTCAAGGAATAGTAAATTTTCTCACAAAGCCTTGTCTCTGAATGTAAATTTAATATTGGATGAAGCTACTGGTTGTAAGCAAGCGTGAAAATATGGATATAGAGCAAAATCCAGGTCCATCAAATCATATAAATCTACAAGAAAATGCATCTGTATTATTGCAAGGAAGTATCCATCAAGGAGATGAGATATTTAGTCCTGATTCAAGAGGGCGTCAATGCGTACCATGTTGTTCAGTATTTTGGTGAAAGCTGTACAGAAAAGGATCCGTACCAACATGTGGAATGTGAACAACATGAATGAAATTCTGTTTGCAGGAGATAAATTATACAAGTATGCAAAAAAGAATTCCAAGACATATCATGACTATTTAGAGCTATGTGATTTGCCACCTTTTTTTTTCACTTGACAACAAGCATTATCACTGGAAAGTGAAAAAAAAATATATATCATATCCTCAGTGGAGTATCCTTTCCTTGATTTAGAGACAACACTCGCTTTTCAACCCATATGCAGTCTTCGCTTAACGTACATTTAATAGAGTTTTTAAAGAAAGTCTTCTTTTCAGGAAGTACAATGCCCAGATGCTTGATATATTCCATAGAGCTCCATCTTATGGTTTAGTATTGGTAGCATTGGAATGCCACCTATCTTCTTTGCATGTATTGTGTTAGCATAGAAGATACACAGCACTCCATCAAGACTTTACAAGCTAGCAGACTTTTAGGACTATCAGTCCTTTGATTTTATTTTATTTTTTTATTTGCTGAATTTTTTGCCCAGCATGCTAAACAATAATGGTATATTGGGTAAATTTTGTGACAGGCTGAAAATTACCTATATACATGTATACTATAATAATGATACTTCATTTTCACAAAGTATTTCTGTCAGTAGCATGATATTGTCTCTAACAGGGTCATGAATATTGCCAATTTTCTTGGGAATACGTCTTTTGAGATAGCGATTGCTGTCAACTACGGTCATCACATCATGTTGTTCCATCAGGGACAAAGTCATTATTGTGAATGGAAGCTAATATTGATTGGCTGAAAAGTACATTGCATGCTTTCATTTGTTTTTTCCATTATTACCGTATTTACCTAAAAAATTGGGACAATTTAACTCTTACTAATATTGTCATAAAATTTCAACAAGTCCAAAATATTTAATGACCTGTTGATGTGTCTAATACTGCTGGATTAATGGCAAACAGTGTGTAGAACCAGATCAGATGAAGCAGAATGCAGCATCTGATCTGGTTCGACACTTTCAGGCCTGTCTGTCCCAGTACTTAAGGTATATTTGGAAATCAGTTCAAGTACTGTACATGTTAAAATCACAAAGAATTAATTTCCAAACAGCTAAATTAATGATTAGCAACATATAATAATATTACCGTATTTACTCTAAGCAGAAAAGTTAAAGTAGTATTTGACGAGAACTCTATCCATTCTCTCCAGATTTTGATGAAGATTTGTTTGAGTTACAATGGTTGGGACCTAACTTAACCCTTCACATGCTGAATAATTAAGATGCCCACTTCTAATTGTTAGCCAGTCAGATTGTTTGATCCAGATTGTTTGATACAAATTCACATACTTAATGGCAAACAGTGTAGATCCAGATCAGTTGGCTTCTTCAGAAGCCAACTGATCTGGATCTACACTGTTTGCAAAGGCAGGGCTTATCTGGGTTCAGCAGGACAAGGGTTAAATTAACTAAGAACTATTTTTGATGGATAGATAATTTGAAGTGTCAGTTGACATTTCTAGATCAGATGCCACAGACTGCGGTATGGGATCACTGCTAGACACAGACAGCAGATTTTAGACACATCAGTAAGATTGACTTGTTCAACGTTATCTGAATATTCAGGGTAAATACAACACATATTTGCACTCTTGGATAGCAGAAAGAGTCTTTGGCAGATAACAAATTAATGATATTTTTCTTATTTTTGTATTTTCAGATATGCTAGCCCTGACCACTAATGGAAATTACAATGGTCACTTCGGCAACAAATTAAAACCACCATTGACTATCACTTGTGGAAATAAAGACAAAGATCCTGGTGAGTAGTTTGTTGAAATACTATTAAACCACACAGGTAGTAGCAATGTATTTCATATTGGTGCACCATTTTTGTAAGCACTGAAGTGGCAAATGCAAGCGCCAGAGGTGCAAAACTCTACTAGGGAGTCTGAAGGCACCCCCACTCCACACACACACACCCCACCCTTGGAATTTTTTTTTGAAACATCGGTGCAATTTGGTTGTATCTGGCTTACTCTGGTGGCAATTTTAGCATGCATAAAATTCGACAATTTCAAGAAAAACTTAGCCAAATTTATGCAAAATGAGGTGTGTAAAATAAAGTTTTTTGTTTTTTTTTTCTTCACAATTTCTTTTTTGGTTTATGTGTGTAATGAAACCATACCATGGTAAAAGGCTGACCATTTCCACAGATGGATGGATGACACTAAATTTAGAATTTACCATATTTACCATAAGTATTGGGACACCTTATCTACTTACCATGCTTGCCTAAAATTTGAAATAGTCCATTCTGCTACCTCTTGTGTGTCTAAAATATTGCTGTATGTATGGCAAACAGTGTAGACCCTGATCAGACACCGCATTTGCGGCATCTGATCTGGGTCTGCACTGTTTGCAAAGGCCTATCTGTCCCAATACCTAGGGTTATAATGGTAGCTACAAACATCTTAAGCAGAACATTTCAAATTTGTAAACATAACGAAAATGTTGATCGCAGTTTGGAACTCGTTGAAATGCAACAAGTTTTGGCATATTTCATTGGGAACCCAGCCAAGTCACCGATTTTCAAAAAGAAATCCAGAAGGGTATGATCCCGGAACCTTTCACCCAGATAGCAATGTTCATCATACAGTCCAAATGTGTACATGGAAACTATCGTGATACATTGGTTAATGAGAATGGAAGTTAACTACTACATAAAAGGCATAGGTGGGGGAAGGGATAAAATTGGTGCTGTAAAATCATGAAAATTCAAACATGACCATTCCTGTCCATGTTGTTATTGATACATCTAAACATTCTAGTTTCAGAAACTGTTTGAATTTTGATGTTGTGTTAGTTATTAAGCACAAAATATGTCATCAAACTGACCTGGGGTAAGGCATTTATTTATTTATTTATTTTTTTTTGTTGTTGTTGTTTTGAGGGTGTTTGAGAGGTAATATAACACTGAGCACTTAGAGGTTACAACATCATTTTTTGGAAGTGAAGTCCACTGCTGATGAGGAACAAAGAGGTAACATATAAAATATAAAATTATAACCTAGGTGCACTCATAGATAAATGCCTGAAAAAGTCAGAAAAGCCTTTAAATACCTTACTCTAGGTCTGTTTAAGCACAAACTAGGCACCAAATTAATAATGGACACAACAACAAAATTCAAACAGTTTCTGAAACCTAGGGTGTTTGAATATATTAATAATAACAACACGGATAGGAATAGCCATGATTGAATTTTCATGATTTTACAGCACCGATTTTACCCCTTATATAACCAGTCCATGCCAGGACATTAACATATTGAAATACACATATACAAAACAGATATTTTCAGGTAGATACAGACACATATATTCCGAAATATTCCAGTTTCAGACACAAGTTGTCTAAGGGATAAATTTTATGTAAGATAATACCCTCGTAATAGAACATTCTCACCATAATGTTCGAGGCTCGGCTTTACCTCAAACATTTTACTGCAGTTATACCCTTCTTACAACATGAAAGTTGCAACAAGGAAATGAAGCATAGCTGAAAAATATTCTCGCCTGTCGTGGGATTCAAACCCGGTCTGTCTAGATAAAAATCCAATTCTCTAACCATTGCCAAAGAGTCGACTCACTGACGCAGTTGTCAGAGATTGAATATATACATACAAGCTATGCATAATCTGCCAAGGCAGATAATCGAAGATAGGAGTCATAGGCAGTAACACTCCCCCTCTTCAAGGAAGTCATCATTTATGATGACGGGAAACCATTTTCGGCGAAGTAAAGTCCGATCCCGGACGAGCCCCCATCTTATGACATGAAAGTCGTAACACAGGGATGAAGCATAGCTGAAAAAATTTCCCGCCTACTATGGGAATCGAACCCGGTCTGTCCGGATAGAAATCCAGTGCTCTAACCACTGAGCCAAAGAGTCGACTCCCTGATGCAGTTGACAGAGATTGAATATATACATACAAGCTATGCATAATCTGCCAAGGCAGATAATCGAAGGTAGGAGTGATAGGCCGTGACACCCTATATGAGTTAAAAGCAGGCAAGGTGAGAATGTTCTGCTACTCGGGTACTATCTATTATGTAATTAAATAGTTCATTGGGTATTTATATAACACAGACCCAATGATACACAGATGCCATTATTAAATGTTCAGAACTGAATGTAGTCATCACTGTGCGGGGTGGTTGGGTGGTGCGAAGGTGCTGTGTATCTTACATCACCGGGGTGTCCAGCTGATATTGGCTTACAGTTGGGCAAGGCCTGCTATTCTTGTAGCCGGTAAGGGTAGAGGGGGAATGTTTTTATTTCTTCTGTTTCTTCACTTTCATTCCTGTTCCTCTTTCTTCTCTGTCCCTCTTTTTCATCTCCTCTACTGTCTCTTCTATCTCTTTTCTCCCTTTCTCTGGGAGACGACACAAAATGACCCTCAAGGGTTGACGTGTCGTTAAACCCCAACACAATCAATCAAGTCATCACTGTGTCCGTAGGTTCTCGTACCTTACTTAAAACAAAGTTTTTTCATAACTACGATAATGGGGGAAAAAATGCAAGGGCTTCTTACAGTATGTTTGACAGATTCAGCGACGTTAAGAGAAAAAATTATAGCTGCGATAATTAATTAGCTGCGCACAACTGCATTGGATCTTGCTTTATTTCTTTTGAAAATTAGCATATAAAATTGTAATTCTGAGTAAAATAAAAGCCTACATTTTATATATTTTGACTAAATTATTGGTGTGACATGTCGCACCTCAAGACAATATTGGTGTCACCTGGTCACACCTGTAGCTACGCCCATGCCTCAACCCCTTTTTAACACTATTACTGGAATCCAAAGCAAACACTGTCTATGCTAAAAAACTGTGTTGTATCCAAACAAAAATATATAATTATAGAGAAAAAAATGACCAAACAAAAATGTATAGATTATATAGAAAAATGACCATAAATGGATGGTCATTTTTCTATTTATGTTCATACAGTCGTGCTAATGCAAACACTGTAGAGCAGTTTGATCTGAGTCTACAATGTTTGCCAGTCTGCCAGAAGTTTTAGATACATCATCAGGTAGTAAAATGGATTTGTTCAAATTTGAAAGATTATTCTGCTTATTTGGGACTATTTACACTTTCAGAGGGTAGGCCTACTTGAGGGCATCTCAGGACCTCCAGACTCCAGAAGCAAGGCTCATTCCTAGTTTTAGGTTTTCTGACACATCAACACAAACCTTCATTTGTGAAATCTCTGTCAGATTTCACCATTTTCCTTATGTTCAATTTTTATTCAGTCTCACCCTATCCAATCATAGGATCCTACCCCACCCACAAAGGCTCTACCTAAACAATTTCCAGTTATAAATGTACATAGATAGTAGATGAGTCCGTGCTAATAATCAAATCCTTCATATAATATCCACTTTTGGCACTAATCTCTTATTTTTTTTTGTACTAAGTATCTTAAACAAATGCCAGTCTATCACATGACATGTTATCACGTGATGGTCCTGTGATCATAACGGATCCTTGAATAGCAAGTCTGTCTATTGGTACACAACACATGCAGGTCTTGACTAGAATTGATGAAAAAAGAGGGAAATAATGGTTCCTCAGTTAAGATTACCCTTTCCATAGACCTTGATCAAAAGAAAATACAGCAAGATAAGGTGTAAGTCCCAATGTTAGACAGTTTACAGTAAATATGGTGCAGATGGCCGTCAGGAGGTGTAGGATTCAGTTCAGTTGACAGTGATATTCCAGTAGGAATATGCTTCCAGTTTTCCAAATACCATTTTAACTATAAATATTGGGATACCTGAACTCCTTACCTTACTTGCCTTAGAATTTGAACAAGTCCATTGTTGCTGTATTTAAAAATTGTTGGATGGAGTGACAAACAGTGTAGATCCAGATCAGATGCTGCATTATGCGGCATCTGATCTGGGTCGACTGTTTGCTCAGGCCTGGTTGTCCCAGTACTTAGGGTTATTACAGTATTTATCATTTGGCATTTATAAAATATCAATATTTTCTAGTGTCCTTATAAAAAGGTTCTTGTACGATGTATGTGAAGAGCGAAGTCCCAGATCAGCCTGCTCATACACACAATCTGATTTGGATATAAGCTGTTCATGGGTACATTTCAAATTATCTTGTTCTTCTGTTAGTGGACAATGAAGGCTCTGATCAGAATGCATGGATGTTCAGTTTGATCTGGGCTTTTTTGTCTGCATTGCACTTAGACTTTTTCCTTGCTGAGTTGTTCTGGGAATCATGTTTGAATTGTCAGTTCCTTTGAGATTTTCATGGTGTCAAACATAAGAAAAATGATTTTTGTCAGGCAAAAGTATAAACCTTAGAATTAGCCAAATCAGCTCGTATGAAGTTCTAGAGAAGATTTTTCCCAGCGAAACAGTATCAATATTTTTCTTATTTCTCCTTGAAAACTCTCGTTAAAATGTCCTTTATTTACCCAATTATAAAACGGCAGATGAAATATCAAGCCCTATTTTTCCGATCACATGAAATACAAAGCCTTAATTATTTTCTCTGTAAAATAAAACAATAATGATAAATGATATTTAAAAATCTTCTGCAACAGTTTAACTCTTTCCTGGCTTGTGGCGACTTTTGTCCTCTGCTCATAACCTTTGCAAACAGTTTATGTCGGGCCTGATCTGGACCCAAACTGTTTGACACTCTGATGGTATTCCTGAAAGTTTTTTGTTGAAATACTTAATTTGAAAAAAAAAAAAATCCAGACAACAAAAAACATGCAAAATTACCCAGCATGCAAATAGTTAAGGAAATTAGGGGCAGTGGACTCACTTTCAAAGTAGACAACTCTATGAAAATTGTTATTGTTCTTTTCTGAAAAGTGGTTATCTGAAAGTAAAGAATTAGCTTCCTTAGCTCCTTTTAGAGAAGGGTTTTAGTGTTCAGGAAAGCAAACAGGAACTCGCAAATGTTGTCTCCCTTGTCAGAAATGGTGGCAAATCCAGATAGCATATCTTTTCCTCTTAATTAACACTTGTCATGCAGAATAAATTAAGATGCCATTCCCATTTCTAATTTTCAGCCAATCAGATTACTTATCCTGATTATTGATATAAAATTCACATACTGAATGGCAAACAGTGCAGATCAAAATCAGGCGGCTCCTAGAAGCCACCTGATCTGGATCTATACTGTTTGCAATGGCAGGACATATCCGGGTTCATCAGGACTAGGGTTAAGTTGGACTCCCAAAACTGAAAAAAAACTGCATGAACTGTAAGGCTAAGGATTATTGAACTTTCCATCAGTGCAGCTCTTGTCAGCAACTCCTCCTTCGTCTTTCATCAGATTCTTTTGAAGTTTTTCAGATTTTCTTCCTTTGCTTTGATGTGAACATGTGCACCTGATTTCATTTTTTTTTATTTGGCAATTTTGATGGAGTTACACCCTTTTAGACTTAGAATTTCCATCCACAAAATTTGTAATAACAATATCTTTTGTGTCTTTCATTGGATTCTTTTGAAATTTTGCATATTTTCATCCACTGATGTAACAATACATTTCCCCCCGCCAAGGTCGGCAACATTCTTTCGTGGAGATTGATCATGCAATATTTTCTACGGTCATTCTCTCCCTTCCGCTGATTCAAGAAGGGCAGTTGTCAGTTTCTGGCGAAAGAATGTGCACAATACTGGTTAACCGCTTAGAGGACTAAGCCTGCCCAGTAAACGTGTGGTTAGGTAAACTGACCGCGCTCGACATGACCCCATTGGGTTGACTGGGCCGTAAAACCTCAACACAAACAAACAATACATTTACCTGTTTACAGTGAGTGTATCCTTCTGCACTTTAAACAAGACTTTAACTCTTACCCTGCTAGTGATGCAAACAGTTTGGACCCAGATCAGGCCCGACGAAATGCCAGGCCTGATCTGGATCCAAACTGTTTGGCACTCTCATCGTATTCCTGAAAGTTTTTTTTGAAAAAAGTTAATTTTTGAAAAAAAAATCCACAGATGAAAAAAAGCATGCAAAATTACTCAGCATGCAAAGAGTTAAAAATAGAACTGGTTGCCTTTTCCTTGCCGCTCAGCAGTAAGAATGTAGAGTTAGGAATCAGCACTTGTTGGTTAGGAATACATGTTATGTGTCTTAGTGTGTGACACTTTGAGGCATGCATAATAAGCTTCCTGTCATCTAGATAGATATTTTGACTTGATTGAAAGATTGTTCCAAGCAATGTTAGTTCTCAAACACAAACTGTCTTAGACTGCCATTATAACCCTAAGTATTGGGACATAATGTCCTGAGCAAAAATTATAGACCCAGCTCAAACTCTGCAGACATTCAGGCCTGGAAGACCCCAAATCAAACCCACAGAATGGGGATTCTGATCCTGGTCTACATGTTTGTCATGTATCCATCAATTTCAGACTCAAAAGCAGGCTGTCAAATGGATCTGTTTAACCCTTAAAATGCCAAGAAAACCTGCATCTGAAAATGTTGTCTGTTTATGTCGTCTGCTGAATATTTTTGCAAACTTTTCAAACCTATTTTTGCATACAGGCAAAACAGTGTGAATCCTGATCAGACTGCTCCTAGAGGAGCAGTCTGATCTGGGTCCACACTGTTTGCAAAAATGACTTTTAAAATCACAATCAGATGACAAAACAGACGACAGTTGTTGTGATTGGCAGTTTAAGGGTTTTGAACTTTTAGGTCAAGTAAGGAGTTAAGGTGTAATAATTGCACCATCCCCACCCACTTCTTTCTTGGAAAAAAAAAATTAGGAAGCAAAGCTGAGAAGCAAAGAGCTTACCTTAATCTGCCACATTTCCATCATAAAAAGGTCCTGATCTGCTACTTCATATCCAAATATAATCTCCAATTGAAAATGGCTCAAATTTAGTTAAATTTCAACTTATTATATACATTATATACAATCATTAAAACACTGTCATTTTTCTCTTTTTTTTTCACAAGTTCAAAGATTGTCTAATTACACATACACATGCAGTGATTTTTTTTTCCAGCGAGTCCCCCTTAAAATACTCATGATTGTTCTCTGGGATTCAGAGTTTTTATACCTATAAATGCCTATGAATCTCTTGTCTCACAAAATACAGAAGAAAACTACTGTTCAATATGTAAGGGGCTTATGACTTTATCAGGGACCTACGTGAGTTCCTTGGACTCAGTTAAATCAGACTGTAAAACAAAATTACTTCATATGATACCCATGAATTGAACTTAAATTTCATGCTACCTTAAACTAGAATAGGAGGGTAAAAATAAATGATGTAGACGTGAGAAAAAAATGTAGACGTGAGGAAAAGCAATGGGACACTGACCTCCCCTTGGTAGATACTTTCATAATTAGTGATCAGGCTGTTATGCAGTGACAAATCAATGACACTCGTGATTTCTGCATGAAAACTATTTTTTTAGTCTGATCTAATGCTTGTTTCAAGTATCATAAAATTTGAAAAAAGCTGTCTGCATTGTGGGAAAAATAGGAAAAATATCACAATATATCGCCTGCTGAAAATAACACCCAGAATGGCCGGCCTCAGTGGCTCAGTTGGATGCGCCGTCCGACTGGAGACCAGGGGTCGCGGGTTCAACCCCCGCCTAGGTCGGCAACATTCTTTCGTGGAGATTGATCATGAAATAGTTTCTACGGTTATTCTCTCCCTTCCGCTGATTCAAGAAGGGCAGTTGTCAATTTCTGGTGAAAGAATGTGCACAATACTGGTTAACCGCTTAGAGGAATAAGCCTGTCCAGTAAACATGTGGTTAGGTAAACTGACATGACCCCATTGGGTTGACTGGGCCGGAAAACCTCAACACAAACAAATACACCCAGAATGCCAACCGCTGTCTTTGTCTTTTTCTTTCTGCCAGGAAGTTTTGTTGACCAGTTTAGTTTTCATTTTAATGGTTCATTTCACTATGGATGTTCGGAAATGTTTGTGTTCTTAGGCATGATAAATAGATATAAAATTAACTTAACACAATAAAAATCTAAAAAAAAACATTTAATAAAAATCCTAAAATACTCTTAAATCAAACAAGTTGATTCGGACTGTTCATTCTTTGCAAGCAATTTACTCCAATCAGATGTCACAAAATGCGGCATCTGATCATAGTCAGCTACTCATCCAGGAGTTTTTAGGACACATCAACAGATTGTTTTATTGTCTTGTTCAAATTTTAGGACATGTATGGTAAGGATTACAGGTGTCTGAATTCTAAGAGTAAATACCATATCAGATTTTACCTTACAATAGAACGCATGCATGCATGCAGTTATCAGTGCATTTACACGTGTGACATGCAGAGGAGTTAAGGACAAGTGTTCGATGATAATTCTTGGATAATTTTCTCCATAAAAACCTGTGTTGTGGGTGCTCATTAGAAGCGCCTCGCTGAGGCGCTTCTAATGAGCACTCACAACATATGTCTTCATGGAGAAATAAGAAAAATATCGCAGAATTATCACTAAATACTCCGCCTTAACAAGTCCTCTGGGTCACATGCCAGCACTTCAGCAAAGAATAGTGCCATCATTAGGTAAATTGAACTGCACCATGTAAAAAGGAGCTTTCTTAGCATACACCAACAGCAAAGGGACAGGTGAGCTGTGCCTCCAGTGTTTGTTCTCATTCTAAGTCTATCAGTGAAAGTATTCGCTAAGATGACAGACTGATGTCACAATTTTCTAATTTTCCAAATTTGGACTCTGTGAGGTCCATTAGGATCCTATGCCAACAGTATGGCCTCCCTCAAAATTTTTGGTAATAAACTTGAACAGTTGGTAGATGACTCAGCAGGTTGTCAAGTACTTTTTACAGTACACATATTTTGCACTTTCTCTTGAAGCTCTTTTTTTAGTGTCTATAACAGACACCTGTTAGTCACAGGACTGCTGTAGTATGGATGTCATATTATCGTGGCAATTTTACTGTTATGAAAGCTTGTTTATGAGATACTGAATAAGATTAATGGAGCAGAAGGGGAAAACAGGTGCTCAGGTAAGGGTACCCCCTTCCAAAGACTCGGGTCAGAAGAAAATGCAGCAGGATAAAAGTAACCCTTGTCCTGCTGAATAAATTAAATTGCCAAGCCCACTTCTAATTTCCAGCCAATCAGATTACTTAGTCCGGATTGTAGCTATTAATTCACATACTAAATGACAAACAGTACAGATCCAGATCAGTTGGCTTCTGAAGCCAGCTGGTCTGGAGCTACACTGTTTGCAAAGACAGGGTATATTATCTGGGTTCCGCATGACAAGGGTTAATCATTAGCACTTCCTGGAACAGGATATATCTGGGTTCAGCATGACAAGGGTTAATCATTAGCACTCTCTGGACAAATTTAGTAAACCCACTCTACTTGCCGTCTCATATTGTGAAAGAACTGGATGTGTCTCCAGGATGATTGCAAAATTGGCTGGCAGTCACTTGTAGAAAGGCGCAACATTCACAGGCTGACTTTACTGGATCAGATATGGCAAGGATTGATAGATGTCATTGCAAGCTTCATTCTCTGCTCCAGCAATAAGCATACCAGAGGGATAAACCACATCTGTCAGCCAGCAGCAATTGTCGATGCAATTCAAATGAGTACCTAAAACATATGCCTTTATAAAGAAAATCAGAAAAATCGCGTAATTATCATCAAATAAATTTTTTTCTGATCTTTTTTATAGTGTATCTTTAGTAGGTAGATACATATTTTACCATAAATGAGTCTTCCTAGTAATTTTGAAGAACCGGAGTGTTCAGTGCAGTAATTGGGTTGAATACGGTATACTCTTTCTACCCAAGGACAATCCAGGGTTGGTATAGGTTACAAGCCATTGCAACCAACAGTCAGACCTTGGAAGAGTTCACAGCTGCCATTCAGCTTCCATCGTTCTTTTTGCTACATAAACAGCCATCCCCTCCTGTTTTTAACTGCTTTGAGACATTCTTTTACCAGCTCAGTTGGGACATGATATTTCAGTGAGGCAGCACTCTGAAAGTAAGCATTTAGCTCCCTGGTACATCCAGACACCATGGCAATATGACTGAAAGATCATTGAAAATAACGTAAAGCCTGAATAAAACAAACAAACAAATTAGACATTCTTTTTTAACTCCAGAAGGAGATGACTGACCCATCCTCCTTATCATGTCATTTTAAAATATCACCTGCTGAAGTTTTAATCTGGTACCTATATGCTAGGGTTAAAATTGTAAATTGAGGCCTGGTAGGGGGTTGCAAACCTTTCCCGATATATGTAAACATGGAGATTCAAACGAGTCTATCTGTGGTCTTGTGTTGGCTCACCCTCAAGCAGCCTATAGGAATTTATTTAAAGAAATCATGATGAAACCAAAAGAGTCTGAATGCATTAACCCCTTTAGGTCTGGTGACCCCTTAAAAGGTAATTGACAAACAGTGCAGACCCAGTATTTGCTATCACATAAAGAGCTAGTCCACGCAGTGAGCCTCAGATATTCAGATATAGGGCCTCATATTATACTTTATTAGCCTAAGTATTCAGAGGGACAGGCCTGAGCAGATAATGTAGACCAAGATCAGAGGTTACAGAATATGCTGTTAAATCAGGGTCTACATGTTTGTCAGTCATCCGGTAGTTTTCAGATGCCAAGAGGTAGTCAAATGGACTTCTTCAAAGTTTTATGACAAGTGTGGTTAAAAATATTCTGGTGTCTGAATATTTAATCTTTACCACTCTCAAGGCTTAATTCAGCAAACGACAAGTGGACAATATTTTTCCTATTTTTCTATAAAAAAATAGGCTTTGACATTTCATGCAGATTGTCTCCTAAGGAGACAATTTGCATGAAACGTCAAAGCCTGTTTCTTGGGACAATTAAGAAAAATATTTCAAAATGTCGTCTGCTGAAAATTATTACCCAGCATGCTTTCCCTTAAGGCAAATATGGCAACATCACCTCATACAGACACAAATGACATGTAATATATTTTATTGTATGCTAATTTCTTGTAAATTTGATAATTAATTGTTTATTAAGACATGTCCATTTAGATTATAGAGCTCCAGATAAGGTTTTTCTTTTTTTTTTTTTTTTTTTCAACCAAAAAGGTATCTTTGATCTTATTTTTCCATACAAACATATGTTGTTTGTACTCATTAGAAGTGCCTCAGTGAAGTGCTTCTGATGAGTACCCACAACACTATGTTTTCATGGAAAAATAAGAAACACAGTTGTTTATTCATCTGGATACTCTGTTTCTCCAGCATTATGAATTAAAACTTAGCACTGTGGGTTAAATTTTCAGCAGACAACGTTTTGAAACATTTTTTTTTCTTTCCAGAAAAATGGCTTTGACACTTCATATAAATTGTCTTTGCATGATGTGTCAAAGCTTATTTTCTGAGAAAAGTATATAAAAAAATAATAATAATAATACCAATATCACCAGTTTGTCATCTGCTGAATTTGCCCAGAGAGTGGTAAGGTTAAAATGAAAAATTGATGGGACACACAGTGAGAAAAGGATTTATGACATGCTACTTGATTAACCCTTAAACTGCCAATCACAACAATTGTTGTCTGCTTTGTCATCTGCTTCTGATTTTAAAAGTCATTTTTGCAAACAGTGTGGATCCAGATCAGACTGCTCCTCTAGGAGCAGTCTGATCAGGATCCACACTGTTTGCCTGTATGCAAAAGTAGGTTTGAAAAGTTTTCAAGAATATTCAGCAGACGACATAAACAGACGACATTTTCAGATGCAGGTTTTCTTGGCGTTTTAAGGGTTAACAGAGACAGGTCAGCCTAGTACTTTGCTGTTGGTTTTTAGCTAGCCTGTATGAAAGTACCACGGCATCGGCGTCATTTAAAATTTTTGGTTAGCTCTCAAAAGGCTATATCTCCTGAACCTCGTGATGGAAGTAGTTCATATTTGTCCTGATGTTAGACACTGGTTTGAGGTTTTATGTAGACTGGCTCCAGTCTCCAGTGACTAAACATTTTTCTCATAATCCTGTTTGATAATCCATTAAATAGAACCAAAAACTTTCATGACTATAGAGGCTGGTCACTAGTAGTCATGATAGTTTTTGGTTTTATTTTAGTGGATTATTAAACAGATTATAAGAAAACATATTTTGTCACTAGAGACTGGAGCCAGTCTTAAGTTTTATGCTGTACCAGCCCTACCAATATGAGTGATCTTGAGCAGTGGTACAGTAAATGTCCTAAAATTTTGAGCACTTTATTCCATCCATTTTTTTTTTGCCTTTATTTTGCTTTTTATGCAGCTGTTTCTTAAAAATACTTTGTGGAATGGCAAACTTTCTGATCTGGGTTTGCACTGTTTGCATGATGCCATTTTTGTCAGAAGCTTTGGTGTACAAAATGTTAGGACATTTACTGTAATTGAATATTTAGAGAAGCATCATTTCACTGTAGCCCCGATCTTTCTCCCAATGATTCTGTTAAATCCCCATATCAAGGAATATATGCGCAGTCATTATTTCAAGTCACATAGAGTAGTGGGAAGTGCACTTTTTCCTATTCATCCTATTTTATACTTTCTTGCGACATAGCTCTAGTTAAGGCGCTTTTTTCAATCCAAAAATATTGATATTTTTCTTATTTCTCCACGAAAACATATGTTGTTGTACTCATTAGAAGCACCTCGGGGAGGCGCTTCTAATGAGTACAACAACATATGTTTTCGTGGAGAAATAAGAAAAATATTAACCTGATACCCACTCTTATCTAGACCTATGCTTGCGTACCTAAATCTTTATTATTATAGCAATACCAAACCAAATTGATATACCATTTTGACGCAAATGATCCTCATGGGTTGTAGCCGTCAAACCTGAACTCATTATCATCAGCATCAGTGCACTTTTCCTATCTATAAACAGTATACCCCAAAACATTTGAAATGGCCTTTTCTGATCATAAAACATCTGGAAAAGCGTATGCAAGTGCACAGAGAGTACTTTGAAAGCATGAAGTCAATTTTTGATCAGATGAGCCTTATATTAACCCATAAAGTGCCCAGCTAAATTTGTAGCAGATGACATTGACAACATTCTTTTTTTTTTTTTTTTTCATAGAAAATAGTGTCTTAATCATGAAAACATGCCTGTATAATTTTGACCCCCTTAAACGGGATTTACAGGAGTGTACATTATTTTTCTTATTTCTGCTCAAAAACATATATTTGGGTGCCCATTAGAACCACCTCATTGAGGCAGTTCTAATGAGTACCCACGATCTATGTTTTTGGCAGAAATATGACATATATCAGTTTTTTTTTTATCTGAAAATTTTCATTTTTGGTAGTAAAATTTTCATTATATTTGAATAGGCATGTTTTTGTAATATGACATAGCTTGAAATATCAAGCCTTATTTTTATGAAAGCAAAACTAAAAAATAATAAGTTGACATTTCATTTGAATTGTCTACTAAGCACTGGCACAATGGCTCAGTGGTAGAGCACCCGCTTTGTGACCCGGAGGTTGCGGGTTCGATCCCCGGCCAGGTCATACCAAAGACTTTAAAAATGGTACTAGTTGCTCTTTCGCTTGGCGCTCAGCATTAGAACTGATCAGCTCAGTGTCAGTATAATGTGACTGGGTGGAATATTATGTGAAAGTGTCTGGGGCGTGATATTTCAGTGAGGCAAAACTCTAAAAGTGAGCATTGAGCTCCCTGCCACATCCAGACACCATCACGATATGACTGAAAGAGGTTGAAAGCGATGTTAAGCCCATACCAAATAATTGTCTACTAAGCAATTCACATGGAATGTTAAGACTTATTTTCTATAAAAAATTAAAGAAAAAAAATGTCTGCTGCAGTTGTGATTGGCCCTTTGAGGGTTAATAACTGCCACTGTTGCCACTACTTTCGAAATGCCCCTCCTAAGTGTATAAATGAGTGCATTCCAGTTCTGGTGACTTGCAGTCAGTCAGCTTCAGGAATTCACACCATAACCTGGCTTTCCTCCAGGCAAAGCATGTCATAAACTGCTGAAAAACTTCAATGAAAACAATATAAACTGGCAAAGAGATAGCTGCAACTGATGTCAAACATATGATGCAGAATTTGAGTAAAGGGCCTTATGCCATATGCAAAGCTACAAAGGCCTAGAGTACATAGCTGAAGGCATGGTATTCAGCAGTATTTGTGGATTCTGTAAGCATTTACTATAGCATAGGTATTTCCATAAGAGGGGAAAGTCATATAATATTTTTTCTTATTTCTCCACAAAAATATATGTTGTGGGTACTCATTAGAAGCGCCTTGGAAAGGTCAAATGTTTTCATGGAGAAATAAGAAAATATACCAGTACTTATTGGTTGACTCCTTGCCCTGCTGAATAAATTAAGAAACCACACCCATTTCTAATTTTCAGCCAATCAGATTGCTTGATCCGGATTGTTGCTATAAATTCACATACTTAATGGCTAACACTTTTGCCACTGAAAATATCTGTATTGCTTAACCCTGCAGAATCTTTGGGGGACATTCTGTTTTCTCTGAACTCACTGTTCTTGTTATTATCTTGTACTTTTGTAACTGGAAAGAGCCACAGCATACAGAAATAGAATCATTGTGCATATGTGAACATTGAGGGGCCTGAGCAGCCTGCTCTCCTTCTGCAGAGTCTGATCTGACGTTCCTTCTTTGGCAGTGGATTTAATAATACATAGTCTGTATCCTGACAAGGAAACAAGACCCTGTGCTGACTGGGCCTTGATGGGTGTTCTATTTTTGTTCAGCATGATTCTTTAAAGTTTATCTTGGCATCCTTCACAATTTTCCATTAACAGAGAATATGCATATGAATGTTGAAGAGTCATTGAGGACGTAGAACTGGAATTTCTAAGGGAGTCTGCTGTGAGATAGATAATCTTACTGATTCTCTGTTAGCCCTTAGTGCCAAGTAAGGCTGGCACAATTGATCGGATAATCGATTAATTTATCGATAAATTCCACAAAAATGATTATCATTACACATTTGCTAATAATCGATCATTTGATTTCTGTGCCTGTTACTTTGCCGTATTTATCATTAGTATTCAGACACCTAAACTCCTTACAATACTTTATCTAAAATTTGAACAAGTACAATTTACTACCCAATGTTGTGTCTAAAAATACCTGGATGGGTGGCAAACAGCATAGACCCTGATGAGACGCCGCATTTGCAGTGTCTCATCTGGGTCTACACTGTTTGCTCACACTTGTCTTTCCAAATGTATACAGTGAAGTATAACATGATGTAAGAGTCATGCTCAGTCAGATAGGTAAAATTATTACCAAATCTTTAGTGATTACTAATCGATTATTGATCACAATGGCAGGACTGATAATCGATTATCTTTTCAGGTCCGATTAGCCAGCCTTAGTGCCAAGTAAATTTGCAGCGGATGGCATTCTAAAATGTTTGTTTTATAATTTATCAGAGAAAATATTGCTTAGTATATGACTCAAAAGCAATGTAAAACATTATTTTCTCCACAAAAAAAACACCAAACTGTCATCTGCTGCAGTTGTCTTTAATCCTTGTCTTGCTGAATAAATTAAGATGCCATGCCCACTTTTAATTTTCAGCCAATCAGATTGCTTGATCCAAAAAGTGTTGATATAAATTCACATTCTTAACGACAAACTGTGCAGATCCAGATCAGTTGGCTTCTTCAGAAGCCAGCTGATCTGGATCTACACTGTTTGCAAAGATAGGGTATATCCGGGATCAGCAGGACCAGGGTTAATATTGAATGACAATAGTGAAAGCCAAACACTGCAGTTGTAGTTGTAAAAGTACTAAGTACTACTCTTGGTAGTACCAAGAGTTATCTACCATGATATGAAATATTTATGCCCCCGCCTATTCGAAGAATAGCGGATGGGCATTAAGTATTACCCCTGTCCGTCCCGTACGTCTGTCTTTCCTTCCGTCTGTCCGTCTGTCTGTCCGTCCGTCCGTACGTCCCACTTCGTGTCCGGGCCATAACTCCCAAACCATATGGAATATATTCATGAAACTTCACAGGTGCATACATCACATTGAGACGATGTGTCATGAACAAGGAAGACAACTCTTGCGCCTTTGGTTTTTGAATTATTTCCGCTTGACTTAGTTCCATATAGTTAACTGTGTCCGGGCCATAACTCCTAAACCGTATGAAATATATTCATGAAACTTTACCAGTGCATGCATCACACTGAGAAGATGTGTCATGAGCAAGGAAGACAACTCTTGCATTTTTGGTTTTTGCATTATTTCCCCTTGACTTAATTCCATATAGTAAACCGTGTCCGGGCCATAACTCCTAAACCATATGGAATATATTCATGAAACTTTATGGGTGCATGCATCACATTGAGACGATGTGTCATGAACAAGGAAGACAACTCTTGCATTTTTTGTTTTTGAATTATCTTCCCTTGACTTAGTTCCATATAGTAAACCGTGTCTGGGCCATAACTCCTAAACCGTATGGAATATATTCATGAAACTGTACAGGTGCATGCATCACATTCAGACGATGTGTCATGAACAAGGAAGACAACTCTGGCATTTTAGGTTTTTGAATTATTTCCCCTTGACTTAGTTCCATATAGTTAACGGTGTCCGGGCCATAACTCCTAAACCATATGGAATATATTCATGAAACTTTACAGGTGCATGCATCACATTGAGACGATGTGTCATGAACAAGGAAGACAACTCTTGCGTTTTCGTTTTTGAATTATCTTCCCTTGACTTAGTTCCATATAGTAAACTGTGTCCGGGCCTTAATAATAACTTCATGGTATACCTGTTACAATTACATATAAACCCTTTTTCTGAATGGCATTTGGCGGGGCCATCCGTGTCCTATGGACACTTTTTCTAGTTTAGAATATCATCTGTGGTTCTTTCAGAAGGGTTAAGTTACAGAAATTTGAACAAGGGCTGTTTCCAGACTGCTTAACTTGCCAAAACTGTTTTCCTATTATGAAAGCAAATAAGTATACAACCTTGATCTGTGCATTTTGCCAGTG
This sequence comes from Anodontia alba, assembly GCA_964016985.1. NCBI lineage: Eukaryota > Metazoa > Mollusca > Bivalvia > Lucinida > Lucinidae > Anodontia > Anodontia alba. Next base: position 79,808,334 of record OZ024823.1, read on the forward strand.
ATTCAGCTAGACCAAAATCAGTTCCGGACATTTTGTCCAAATGGCAGCTGGTTCTTCCGGACATTCTGAAATTTTCTTGGACAAATTATAAAAGCTAGAAAATCACTTTACTGTGGATTCAGCAGTGGGTGGGGGCTGGCATCATTATCGCCATTTCCCTTGCAGAATTCTGTTTGGTCACTACTTGATTTTGGCATGAAAAATGTCAACTTTTGTTGCTTTCTAGGGGACATGTTTTTGTGCGATGTTATGTCCAGCCCTTTACAAAATCACAAGTGTAATATTTTGCCTCGCATGGTGTCACATGTAAACAAACTCGATGAGATCAAGGGAAGTAACTCAAAGAGGATTCGGTCTTATCTACATTTCGGCCAGCCAAACAAATTTGACTGGTTCACTCTGTTTGCGGATGCAAAACTAACGGGCATTACCGAAAATCACAAAAAAATCAATATTGTTTGATAAGCAGTCCAGTACATCTTAGATTGACCAATCATCGGTCGTTTTACAAGATAAATATTGGCATCGAAAATAAACTGTAAACAACAGTAGAAATTCATATATTACAAGCCAAAAATGGCAATTGGACAATGTGTCCAACCAGGTCAGAAAAGTTTCGGACATCTGGAAATTTCAGCAGACTATGGCTGACGTCAAACTGAATCCCTGTTTGCAGACAAGCATGGGTTTGGTACTGAATAAAATATTTTATCTAAGTTTAAAATCACCATTATGTCAACTAAGTTCATGCAAGTGTTAGGATTGTATAAGTAGTTCAAAACTTTACATAGAAATTTAGCATTAACATTCCAAATCCATGACCTTGACCTATGAGTCAAAGGTAGAGGTTGGGATGGTGCTGAGTAAAACACAAAATGAGTATTTGCCAAATATCAAATAAATCTATCAGATTGTTTTCCTCTACTCTGTGTGCAATATCTGTCTTGGTCTTGTTTGAGTTGAAGTTTTATGGCCCAGTCAACTTTTTTAAGGTCACATCAGGTGGGTAGGTTAATCTACTTAGACTTTTTCCTGATCAGGCTTAGTCCTCTAAGAGGTTATCCAGTACTTATGCATATACTTTAGCTATGATCACTCCATGAAAGTTATGTGATTATGCTGGGATTTGAACTGAGGACCCCTGGATCTGCAGTTAAGACATAATACCAACTGTGCTATAGAGCCCGGCCTGTTTAGGTTGTGCAGAACTGAATGTGTTTAAGAATGATAGTTGCCCAGAATAGCTAGATATGCAGGAATACCTGGATTCATAAAGTCAACAGGTTCATTAAATTAGTTTCATTATTTTTGAAACTCCTGTTAAACAGTTGGCTTTTATTATATCAAGCTTTTTAGATAAGTTCTGATGAAGGGAACCAGGTGAATTTCTGTATATACAGAGTATTAATTGGAAGGACAGTGAGACCGTAGGTCTAATGATGTACTTGATTGATCAATTTCGAGTTAATGAAGTATTCAGAAGTCGGTATTGATTCCAAGTAGGCAATTTAATTTGCTGAAAATAATTTTTCAGAATCAGTTGTACCATATTTACCCTGAACATTGGGACAGACCGGCCGGAACAAACAGTGTAGACCCAGATCAGATGCAGCATTCGGACAGTTTTTGACATGTTAAGAGGTAGTAACGTGGATTTGTTCGAATTTTAGAACAAATATGGTAGCCAGTTAATGTTTAGAGTGCTGGGTAAAAATTCCAGCAGACAATATATTCAACAATTTTTTTCACAGGATTTGACATTTCATACAAATTGTCTCCCTGGGAGACAATTTGCATGAAATGTCTAATCTTATTTTCTCGGAAAAATAAGGAAAATATCGTTAAATTGTCTTCTACCGGAATATGCCAATAGCATGCTCTATGTAAACCCTTAAAACCGCAAGAAAACCTGCATCTGAAAATGTCGTCTGTTTATGTTGTCTGCTGAATGCTCTTGCAAACTTTTAAACCTATTTTTGCATACACGCAAACAGTGTGGACCCTGATCAGACTGCTCCTAAAGGAGCAGTCTGATCTGGGTCCACACTGTTTGCAGAAATGCATTTTAAAATCACAAGCAGAAGACAAAGCAGACAACAATTGTTGCGATTGGCGTTTTAAGGTTTAAGTGTTACAGTATTTAGAGTAAATACCTTAATCATGCAATTTTTAATTTGTTTTCCATATCAGATCTGATACCGTATTTACCCTAAATATTCGGACATATGAGAATGAGCAAACAGTCTAGACTCAAATCAAGCTGCTCCTTGATCCAGGTGACAAAATGGTTAGCGCTGTTGAGGATCATGAGGTCCTGGGTTTGAATCCCGCTGAAGGTGGAATTCAACTCATGACTGTACAGCACTTCATTGCACAGAGCCTTACATTATCACCCTTCCATCATCTCGATATGACTTCAATAATGTTGAAAGGGATATAAAATGCCAAACCATCATCATCCTTGATCGGGTCTACACGGTTTGCCGTTCCACCAAGAGTTTTGTGAAACAAACTTTATGCACACAAAAACAAAAATTAGGTGATTGTTGTGTACAATAAAGTGTTCCTAATTTTATAGGACATTTAACATACACATTTTTTTCACATACACATTTTTTCTTCTTTACAGTATTTGACATTCCTGGTATAGAGGAAGGGCAGCTTATGTTAGAGGCTTTGAACGGGTTTCTGATCTTCATCAGTAAAAAGGGAAAGATACAATTTGTTTCCAAAACAGTTGAAGATCATCTTGGACTTAAACAGGTAAGTCTCAGCAGTTAATCCTTTTGCACCCAAGTTTCTGAAATGGACTCTTCCATCTCTGAATTTGGACACATCCATTGTTGCAAATAGGGGTTTCGGTCAAACATCAATAACAGAATGGCAGACTGTGTAGATCTGATGACAGCTCGTTTAGAGCAGTCTCTTCTAAATCGGCACTGTTTACAAAGGTATCTTTATTGGTCTGTAGTGGATAAGACAGATTTTTCATCCAGAGATGGTAGATATTTATCTTTTATCTGCATGAAAACATATGTTGTGGGTACTCATTTCTTAGAAGTGCCAAGGCACTTCTAATGAGTACCCACAGCATATGCTTTTTGTGGAGAAGTAAGAAAATATTTATCTGCACATTGTGAAAACACTTTTATTTAAATATATTGAAAATTTTACAACCAAAAAAGGAAAATTTTTCAGTTAAAAAATTATGATATATTTTTCATATTTGTTCTCAAAACATGTTTTTTAGCAAAATAAGAAAAATAATGTATACTCTGTAAACCCCAGTTTTACTATATAAAAGTGGGGTTTATGGGGGTCAACATTATAGAGCTGAGTTTTCATGATGATACCACTCATTTGAACCCAGTCTCACAAAAGGGTCTTTATAGCTCCAGATAATGAGAGTATTCAGACAGTAATTATTGGGATCTTTGGGCCAAAGAATATCTTGATAAGTCGATTCCAGCGAGTAATTCCCCAGGATAAGGCATTTTTTTCTACTAAAAAGTACAGTAGAAACTCGATAATTCAAACTCCAGTTTAGAAGCCCCAACTGAAATATATGTATGCATTTTAACCCTCAGTTATTCAAAGTCTCAATAATTCAAACAAAACTGTTTGGTCCCTTGGACTTGGAATTATCGAGGTTCCACTGTATTGATATTTTCTTAATTATTTCTCCATGAATATATATATTGTGGGGCTTCTAATGAGTTACCCACAACATAGGTTTTTTGTGGGGAAATAAGAAAAGATTTTATCTTTGGCATCTTATCTTTTTCCAAAAGGTATGTCACTTTGACCTATACATTGGCATGTAACCTGCACTACAGAAACGGCAACAATACCAACTTCAACAAATAAATAAAACTTGCATATTGCCTGAATTGTAAGGCTTATAGGCTGATCCAGTTTGGATACTTGTTTCATCTGAAGAGGGCTCTGGATTGTTATGCAATATTTTGCCCTGTTAGTCTTTGTTTTAATATGATAACCCATATCAGTAGCCAAGTCTTCTGTCATTCTAAATTATATACTTGCATGCATGCAGCAAGATGCAAAAGTCAGTCCTACACCTGTAGACCATAGCTTTAAATAAGATGGGGTATTAGGCATAGCTCTTAATAAGGTGCTTTTTTCCACCAAAAAGTATCTATATTTTTCTTATTTCTCGACGAAAACATATGTTGTGGGTACTCCTTAGAAGTGCCTCGGCGAGGTGCTTCTAATGAGTACCCACAACATGTTTTCGTCGAGTAATAAGAAAACTATTTACCGGATACTCGCTCTTATCTAGACCTATGATTAGGTAAATATTCTTTTCTTATTATAACATACGTTTTGGCGAGGCACTTCAAATGAGTACCCACAACTTATGTTTTTTTTTGCAGAAATAAGAAAAATGAGCCAGCGCATGACAAAACCTACAATAAGACTTGTGCGACCAGCAAAGACTCAGTTCAGCCCGCACATCTGTGCAGTCTAATCAGAGTCCTCGCTGATCGCATGTGCCTGCTACAGCCACCAGGCTATCTGAAGAGGGATAAACAAGAACTCTTGCCATACTGGGTGGATGTACAGGCTGATCTGAGTCTCTCCTGGTTACACAGGTCTTATTGTAGGTTTTTTCTTGAGCTGGCTCGAATATCAACATTTTTTGATTGAGAAAAATGTCTTACATGGAGCTATGGTAGACAGCCTGTTAAAGGATTTGATGTTTGCAGGTGCAAAATCATAAATATGCATATAAAGCTATCTAAACCACACTTGGATGTAATGGGTGGAGTATATAATTACAATTTAATGCTAATAATTGTTTTTTGTTTTCATAAAAAGCTTAACAAGGTATTTAATAGCTGTCAGAATATTTTAGTCTATGGTCTGCTTTGTTTCCTTCTGCATTTTGTTTCACATGCCACCACACAGTTGCAAAATGCTAGATTTACATACACCACAACCTCTTTATAACACTATTGTTGGGGTCCATAGCATAAACCGTGCTAGTTAAACAACCGTGCTATATCCAAACAAAAATGTATAGATTATATTGAAAAATGACCATTTATGGTCATTTTTCAATATAATATATACATTTTTTATATTGAAAATATATACATTTTTGGGATCAATCTTTGAACCTTGTTATATCCAAAACCGTGTTATAACAAACCGTGTTATAAAGAGGTTGTAGTGTATTTCATTTTCAACAGTTAAAGCACCTTTTGCAGTCGAACTTCAGTGGCTGGAACATCTTCCTTACAATATAAATTTATTTGTTCAAGACATTGGTACTTCAAGCCACTGAGGTTAATCATAGCACCAAATGGGGATAAATTACATGACTTAGAGTCATGAAACTTTAGTCATTGTTATACAGCTAATAGGGAGAAGCTAAAGCAGCCACCAGCAATTGTCCTTGACCTTCTTCTCATGGCTCTTTGACCATGGTTGAATGTTTGGTTTCGGGTAAGTTTTTAGGGTCGGCTCGGTGTCTCATACATTGCATAGCCTAGAAGCAAGACTTTTTGTTAGTGTTACATCTGAAAGAGAGTAGCTAAAGTTTCATTGTCCAGATTTGTAGGTTTTGGTAAAATTTTCTGGGCCAGCTCCAATTCTCAGTTTTATTTACTTAGAACCATGACACTTTGGTGACTGTTACAGCTGGAAGAGAGAGACCTTGAAGCATGTGAACCATGACCTACTTTTACTGTTCATTCATTGGCTGTAGATTTATGGTTTCCACTAGACTTCTTACATCACGAAAACATGCCTGTATAATTTTGACCCCCTTAAACCCAACTTTTATATAGTAAAACTGGGGTTTACAAGTGTATACATTATTTTCTTATTTTGCTAAAAGAACATAAATTGTGGGTACTCATTAGAACTGCCTTGTCGAGGCAGTTCTAACGAGTACCCGCAGTCTGTGTTTTGAGCAGAAATATGGAAAATATAGGAATTTTTTATTTGAAAATTTTCCTTTTTGGTTGTAAAATTTTCAATATATTTGAATAGGCATGTTTTCGTAATGTTAGGATTTTGTAGATGTGAAACCTTGGTTACTATTACAGGTAGAAGAGAGAAACTGAAGTTGGCCCTCAGATTATGAAACATGGCCTATAATAGAATTGTTACACTTATGTACCGAATACATAGTAGCACTATCCATCTGTTCTAAGATGTAAACAGGGTTAAACATACATTGTAACCCATTTATGCCAAGTGGACTCTTCTACCCTAAGTCTTTGGACTAGTCCATTTCCAGCTGAAAGGATGTCTGTTAAATTTTTGCTTTTACCATGATTTATAGAAGTTCCTGTATTTAATGCAAACAGTGCAGACGTTGATCAGATGCCACATTCTCCAGTGTCTGATTTGGGTCTACTCTGTTTGCCAGTGTCCCATGTTTGGTACTCCAGGCATAAATGGGTTAAATGCTTTAAACAGAATTCTTGCACTAACAAAGCAATTTCAAAAATCAATATTTTAGGGGTTTGAAAGGGTTTAAAACACTGCTGAAATGTAATTGTTGCACTAACATACAAATTTCTTTATCCATTTTAGGTTCATATGATTGGAAAGAGTGTTACAGACTTTATACACAATAATGATCATGCTGAGCTGGTAAAACAGTTTAGCAAAGTGAAAACTGAAGGAAGACTGTCCATCACAGAGCATGAAGGTAAGTTTATTTGTTTTAATTGTTAACCCTTGTCCTGCTGAACCCGGATATGCTCTGCTATTACAAACCGTGTAGATCCAGATCAGTTGGCTTCTTCAGAAGCCAACTGATCTGGATCTACACTGTTTGTCATTAAGTTTATGAAATTTGTATAACAACCTGGATCGAGTAATCTGATTGGCTGAAAATTAGAAGTGGGTGTGACATCTTAATTTATTCAGCAGGACAAGGATTAAGCTGTATATGCCTGTTAGAAAAATAACAGGCTGTAACCAGTACTTGTTATGCCCCCACCTTCAAAGCAATAAAGATTTGAGCTATTTGAGCTTGAAACTTGGTGAGCTTATTGGGGCTGAGGGGTAGAACACTTGATAAACTTATGTTAAAGATCTGATATTTTAAGAGTTATGTCCCCATAACTCTTGATAAGATGCTTTTTCCAATCCAAAAATATGGATATTTTTCTTATTTCTCCTCGAAAACAAATTTTGTGGGTACTCATTAGAAGAAGGACAGTTGCTTCTAATGAGTCCCCCACAACATTATGTTTTTGTGGAGAAATAAGAAAAATATTTACCTAATGCCCACTCTTATCTAGACTTGTGTGCCTCTTTTCAGCATTGCATATTGTTGGCAGGGGCATAGTGTTTTACATTTTACATATTTCTAGTTTTGTTTACAGGCAGCAAAGGCCTGATCAGACTGTATAAATGATATAGTTCTCACATGCCTCCAAGACAAATGTTTGCTTAGCACAGCCCATATGCCCTTAACCCATAGGTCTAGACAAGATTGGGTATCAGATAAATAATTTCTTATTTCTCCACGAAAATATATGTTGTGGGTACTCATTAGAAGCGCCTCAGCGAGGTACGCACAACATATATTTTCGTGGAGAAATAAGAAAAATATCAATAATTTTGGAAGTAAAAAAAAAAAAAAAGCATCCTATCAATAGCTATGACTTAACCATAAGCTAAGAAAAAGAAGCTGAGTTTGTTTTGTTTTTTGTACATTGAGGTGATTCCAGTGGGTTCCCGCAAGATATGTTTTGGTGCAAAAAAATAATTCATAAATTAAAGAGGATTTGTTACGGAGGAGTATTTGATGATAATTTTGAGATAATTTTCTCCAGTTCTTCATAAAATATATGTTGAGGGTACTCAGAAGTGTCTCAGTGAGTACCCATAGCATATGTTTTTATGGAGAAATAAGATAAATTATCCTAGAATTATCACCAAATAGTCCTCCTTATCAAACCCACCTCACTTGTCACCTTACCTGAATCTTTGTCTAAGCCCTGCTTTACGTGACATGACTTATAGTGAGCTCATTTGGATTTATTAGAAGAATATCGATCAACCATGTGCTAGGAGACGTGAATAGTTTTGCACTTTACCACATTTACCATACATATTCTGCCTGAGCAAGCGGTGTAGGCCCAGATGAGATGCCGCAGAACGCGGTGTCTCATCAGGGTCTACATTGTTTGCTACTCATCCAGCATTTTTTAGACACAACATCGGGTAGTAAATTATACATTTTCAAATTTTAGATCAGGTATAGAGTTGAGGTGTCCAAATATTTAGGATCAATATTGTATACAGAATGAGAAAATTTGTACCAGTGATGATAAAAATCATATTTACCCAAAATATTGGGACTCCATAACTCTTTACCCTACTCGCCCTAAAATTTTTACAAGTTCATTTTTATTACGTGATGATGTGTTGAAAAACTGCTGTATGTGTGGCAAACAGTGTAAATTCTGATGCCACATTTAGTGGCATCTGATCTGGCTCTACACTCTTTACTCAAGCCTGTCTGTATTAGTACTTAGGGTTTACACTGTATACAGAAAAAAGATTTTTTTACAGTTGACAATTATAAGAATCTATATCATGGGTGAGGGGAGATAGGAAACTCCATCCCGAGGTTTACTGTCTGGCATTGGGGGTTGTTGGGTGAGTCAAAGGTATCGTGTAGCTTGTGTCACCGGGGAGTCTAACTGATATTGGCTTACAGTTGGGCAATTCATTTTCCTCCTTCTCCTTTAACCTTCTCCTTCATCTCATCTACTATCTCTTCTCCCTTTCTCTGGAAGACGACACAAAATGACTCACAAGGGTTGACGTGTCGTTAAACCCCAACACAATCAATACTCTCTGGCATGACAAGGCTTGCCGAGTGATGTCAGACTGTGATCCCGAGGGACAGATTTTTTCTATGTGTCCCTCACACCCACGATAGATTCATTTTCTTGCATACCTTTCATCTCTGAAAGTGGGTTTGATAATGCAGTCACTTCGATTGCAGACGTCTGCCATATTGCAATGGCAGTACCGTGATGTTTAGTGAAACCATTACGTTAAGTCAACCTTAATGATGGCGTACAGTGACTTTCTGTACAATCAGTGTATATCAAACATGCGAAAATTCTCCATTTTTACGTTTCCTGCGGGACAGATAAAGATGTTTGAGATAAGATTTGCTAGCACTGGTGTAATTTGTGGAAATCTGTTTCCATTATTATGCAAGAAAAAAAAATTGATACGTACCGATGCACCTCTTTTCCCAGGAAAAATACATCATCCTAGATCTCATTAGTGCTATGTGTCTTGTCTTAAAAAATAAGAAGTCTTGATTAGAATTTGATCCCAGAAAAATAATAATTTTGTTTTAATGAAGTATAAGGAATAAATTTTCTGGAGCCCTGAAAATAATGACTGTATTTACCCTAATTATTTGGTAAAGACAGGCTTGAACAAACAGTGTAGACCCAATCCAGATGCTGTATTGTGCAGCATCTGGTCTGGGTCTACACTGTTTGACCCTCATCCAGCAGTTTTGGGGTAGATTGTTTACAATCGAGCCATAGTATACAAACGCCAAAATTTTCTTAACCCTTAAAGCGCCAAGAAAACCTGCATCTGAAAATGTTGTCTGTTTATGTCATCTGCTGAATATTCTTTCAAACTTTTCAAATCTATTTTTGCATACAGGCAAACAGTGTGGACCCAGATCAGACTGCTCCTAGTGGAGCAGTCTGATCTGGGTCCACACTGTTTGCAAAAATGACTTTTAAAATCACAAGCAGATGACAAAGCAGACGACAATTGTTGTGATTGGCAGTTAAGGGTTAAGACAACTATAATAAGGCAAAAGTTGAAGTATCTTACATAGCCCCAGATAAGAGCACTATCAACATAATAGTGTTTTTTTATTTTTCCATGAAAACAAATGTAGTGGGTACTCATTAAAAGCACCTCACCGAGCCGCTTCTTATGAGTACCCACAACATATGTTTTCATGGAGAAATAAGAAAAATATCAGTACCTTAATAACTCTAAATATTGGGACAGAAGATCTTAATAAAATGTGTAGACCCAGATCAGCTGCCTTAGAACTCTGATCAGGGACCATCCTGTTTGCACTCATCCAGCAGGGTTTAGACACATCAGTAGGTAGTCAAATGCTTTTGTTCAAATTATGGGACAAGTGTGGTAAGGAGTTTAGGTGTCCCAATATTTTGGGGAAATATGGTATATTTTGTTAGGGGGGTGGGGGGGGGTGAATATGCCTTATCAGGAACTATATATTTAGGGTAAGTAATGTATTTTGACATTTAACATGCTTTAATAGCCTTGTATGTCATAAATGTTATATCATCTGACTAGGCCATCATTGATATGCAAGCACTGTTGTTGTTATGGAATTAAAGTTTTATACTTTAATTATAGACCCATTTTAAATTCAGTTTGGGTTACCTGTAGTATATAATTAAGGCATAGCACGCTATGAGCAAATTCAGCAGACGATGATGTAATTTTTCTTATTTTTCCCAGAAAATAGGATTTGACATTTTGTGCAAATTGTCTCCTAAGGAGACAATTTGCATGAAATGTTGGATCCTGTTTTCTGAATAAATAAGAAAAAAAATATTTCAAAATGTCCTCTGCTGAAATCTTTACTCAGCATGCAAAGTGAGAAGTTGTGTGCAGTGCATAATTCAGAGAACTTAAGCAAATGGGTGCAGTTTAGCAGAGGAGAATAACCCAGAAGATTAAAGCAATGGGTACAGTTCTCATATACTTTATGAGTTTGAGACGATGTTTCAGTTCATATAGTTGATACTTACAGTTCAGTTCTTGTAGTAGAGAAATTCCCAAAAGTGAGTGAGAGAGTAAGGGTAAGGCTGATTGACTGAGACTGCTGACTCACTGACTCACTGACTGACTTAATAAATGAATGAATAAATGAGAACAATGGTGAATTGTTTAAGAAATTGAAATATGAATATGGTTTAGGCGGTGGAGAGCTAAAATAATGATAAGAAAATAGTAAAGTAATACACGTTTGAATACAGAAAACTGAATAAGAAATATAGGGAGTAAGTACAGTTTAAAAAGCAGAGAATGACTCAAGAGACTGTGTTAGTGAATGCAGGTGTGGTACCATTGAGGAATGAATCCTGGTCATGGGCACCAAACAAATGTGTAACTGTAATCTTAGTATACTATTGTAGTCACAACTACCTACTGGTTGGTGAAGTTTTGTTTTTCATGTTAGTCACATTGTGTGAAAATTGAGTCTGGATCCCCTATGCATTTAGATAGTTATTCTGATTAGAGAGTGGTAAATTGTCTAAGAGGCTGAAGTAGTGAAAACAGAATAAAGAGTGGTAAATTGTCTGAGAGGCTGAAGTAGTAAATACAGATTACAGAGTGGTAAATTGTCGAAGAGGCTTAACTAGTGAATACATATTAGAGAGTGGTAAATTGTCTAGGAGGCTCAACTAGTGAATACAGATCAGAGAGTTTTAAATTGTCTAAGAGGCTCAGCTAGTGACTACAGAGGTAAATTGTCTAAGAGGCTCAACTAGTGAATACAGATTAGTGAGTGGTAAATTGTCTAAGAGGCTCAACAAGTGAATAGAGATAAGAAAGTTGGAAATTGTATAAGAGGCTCAACCAGTGAATACTGATTAGAGAGGTAAATTGTCTAAGGGGCTGAAGTAGTAAATGCGGTTTGATCAGTGAAGAATTGTCTAAGAGACTGAAGTAGTGAATACAGATTATAGATTTGCAAATTGTCCAAGACGCTGAAGTAGTGAATACAGATTAGAGGTAGGTAAATTGTCTGAGAGATGTAACTAGTGAACACAGATTAAGAGAGTGGAAAACTGTCTGAAAAGCCAAACTTGTGAATGCAGTTTTATGAATGAAGAATTGCCTAAAAGATTGAAGTAGTAAACCCTGATTAAACAGGGAGTCTGATCTGTGTCTGCAATGTTTGAATATGCCATTTTGTCAGAGAAGTTGATGTACAAAATGTTAGGATAGTTGCTATAGATTTATATATTTGTGAAAAAAATGTGAAGTTTTGAGCTGAATTTACCTTTACCACTGTCTGGGCAAATTGAAAAGACTACAACTTGACAATATTTTTCTTATTGTCCAAGAAAATAGGCTCTGACAGCGCATGCAAATTATCTCCAGAGGAGACAATTTGCACGAACTGTAAAAGCCTATTTCCTCGGAAAAATTAAAAATATTTCAGATTGTCATCGGCTGAAATTTTTACCCAGCTTGCTAAGCTTTAATCGATACTATTGCAAATATGGTGAACATTAACATGCTTGTGGCTAGTAACAACTGTCCTCATTATTGCAGCTTTAGAGATTCATTAATGCGAATTAGTTGTATGTTGTTACGCCAGAGGACAAGTTCCTGAAAATTGATTTCCCTGAGAATGACCATTAAATCATTTCAGTCAAAGGAAAAGAGAGTTTTGCCATGCTTACCCTAAGAACTAGGACAGACAGGCCTGATCGTGTAGACTCAGATCATATGATGCAGTCTACAGTTTTTGATAAGGGTCTGCCCTGGAAGTCACTGATCAGTTTTTAGACACAGAAACTGGTAGCATTTGTTAAATTTTTCAGGATGGGTTTGATAAGGAATTAAGGTGTCTAAATATTTAGGGTAAATATGTTCCACCCAGAGATCTAAGCAGTATGTAGAGGATACTTTTGCACTAATACATATCTTGTCGGTGAATATTTAGCAAGCAGTTCCAGGGAATACCCATTAGACATGTTTTGGTGCAAAAATAAATTTTCCAAAACTATCTCTGAGGGGCACCATAGCCCAGTCCTAAGACTGACACCAAACCCAGTTCAGATCATTAACTGTTCACTCCCAGCAGTGAATGGGTATCTTTCAGGGGAAGGTGCAGAAGATTGTCCACTACCATTTGTATGTTGTAGCAAAGACACAGTGGGCTCTAACTGCCACCACCCCTTTGGCTATGAGGCTTTGGGACCCTTTTCATCTACTTTCTAGCTATACCATTTTAACAACATTTTTGCAATTTAATGTGCAGGGCCCAGTTGTTCAAAGCGTCGTTAGCTTAACAAGCTCGTTAAGGGTCATTTCGTTAACTGTTTCAGCAGATTCGATATACAATATTCTGATATTTTTTGCTGGAAAAATGTGAGTAGCTTTTGCACTCACATTTTTTCAGCAAAAAATTTCAGCATATTTGCGTATCACTCGATGTATATTTTAACGAATCGTTAACTAACGACGTCATTAGCTTTGAACAACTGGGCCCTGATGTATTTTATATGGAACAGTATTCAATTCACTATTGCTGACACTGATCAGACTGCATTAAAATAGTTCCAGCAAATCTGGGTATTTCTTCTTCTGATCTGATCTGTGATAAGGTACCTATTGTCTAGACTGGTGTCAAATTAAGCAGGCAATATATCGGATGTGGAAGAGTTACAAGTGACTGATGGTTGTGTCTCCCTGATGGAGTTTTCTAATACTAAAGCAATTACGGAGAGATTTAAAACAGAAATGGTAGCTAGTTTCACAATAGATGGTAGTAATAATGATAATTGGTGTTACTGGGAAGCAAGTATTCAGTCATAGGTATTGTATTTGTTGGAGCAAACAATGGTGATGATGACAGACTTTCAAGCAGGCCTTACTTTTCCTACTTTTCCCTACTTTTTTTGTGCTGCTACTTTTCCCTATTTTTTTTTTCTGAAAATGCCCTACTATCCCAACTTTTAGTCCAAAAATGTTTGAAATGACCAAAAATTATAATTATTTTCCTAGCTGGCTTCACTTGCTCAGAGTAACTTAATCTGAGTAGCCACGATGCAAAAGTTTATAAAATATTCTTACTTCAGCAGTTGTAACTCTTTTTTGGAAAATTTATTTTGGTATTTCCTTTCCATGGTAATGTAGTTTTATCATTCAGAGAAAAATTTGTTTACTTATAATATCTTTTTTCTAAATTCGAAAACACCCAAAATGTCCCTACTATACCTACTTTTCATGGTTAAAATTCCTACTTTTGCTCTACTTTTTCAAAATTATGAGTCCTACTTTATCCCTAGTTTTTTGATGGAGGGCACTTGAAAGCCTGTGATGATAATTGTGAGCGTTGATTAAATGAAGTCGGTATAAAGTATGATTTCAGGGCTCCAAGAGGGGTACCCAGTCAAATATTTTTTTCTTGTTTCTTTATGCCACTCATCCAGCAATTTTAGATATTCATATATAGTAAAATGGACTAATTGAAACTTTAGGGGACTAAAAAAGTAAAGAGTAAAGTATGTGAATGTTTAGGCTAAACAAGGAATCCAAATTTGTGATGAAAATGAAATTTCGTGTAAAAGTGTGTCAGGGGGAGGGGATGGGGTTCAACTGAACAACCAAAACCCCTCTGGATCCACTCCTAGTTAAATTAACTCTTGTCATGCTGAATAAATTAAGATGCCACGCCCATTTCTAGTTTTCAGCCAATCAAATTACTTGATCCAAATTTACAAACTTAATGGCAAACAGTGCAGATCCAGATCAGTTGGCTTCTTCAGAAGCCTGCTGATCAGGATCTGTTTGCAAAGGCAGGGCATATCCAGGCTCAGCAGGACTAGGGTTAATTGAAAACCAAATGTTTTGGTTTAGATCCTAGTCATTTGGCTATTTGGTGCTGCCTTTTAACCCTAGTCCTGCAGAACCCAGATATACCCTACCTTTGCAAACAGTGTAGATCCAGATTAGTTGGCATCTGAAGAAGCCAACTGATCTGAATCTGCACTGTTTGCCATTTAGAATATGAATTTATATCAACAATCTGGATCAAATAATCTGATTGGCTGAAAATTAGAAATAGAAGTGGCATCTTAATATAGTCAGCATGATAAGGGTTAAAAGTGCTAGCAGACTGATCAGTTTGATATGGGTTTATACTGTTTGCATAAGGACTGCTCTAAAACATAGCTCTAGATAAGAGAGAAACAGTACCCAGATAAATATTTTTCTTATTTCTCCACAAAAACCTATGTCTTGGGCTCCCCATTAGAAGCCACTCAGTGAGGTGCTTCTAATGAGTATCCTGAAGGTATGTTTTCATGGAAAAAGAAGAATAACAATACTTTGAAAAAAAAATGCCTTTATCTGGAGCTATGCAGATATATAAGGTAAATAATGTATTTTGTCACTGACTTGCATCTTATAGGCATAGCTATAAAACTTCTTTCATGCTGAACTCAGCTGAGTATGAAATTTGTCCTGCTAATAAATCTCACTTACTAACAACTGCAAATTCTTTCTTGCTAAACATAGCAGAGCATGAAAATTTCTCTGCTAATAAAATATGAAAATGCCAACTATTAGTGGCATTTTCATATTTATCAGCAAGAAAATTTCATGCTTAGCTAAGTTTAGCACAGAAAAAGTTTTATAACCTGGGGGCCTGGGTAATTATTTTTCTGCCATAAAGTACTGATATTTTCTTTTGTCTCCCTGTAAAAATACATTGTAGAGAAGTAAGAAAAAGGTTTATTTGGATACCCCTACTTGTCTAGAACCTTTTTTTTATGTCAGAGTGGTAACATGTTTTGTTGCATAATTAGGTTTTGAGTTAATCCTTTTGTTTGCATGATAATCAATTTGGAAATAGAGATATTTTTTTTACTGGAAAGAGATATTAGAATAGAAGCATTTAATTTGAACGTCTTGGAGAAGACAGAACACAATCAAGTGTGCTAAATTAATATGAACCAAGCAGTGGGAAAATGTGTCTTCAGTTACATGTGGACATCGAATGCCCAGATCAGCCTGTACATCCGTACAGTCTTATTAGACCTATGCTGTCTGCATAGGGCATTATAGGATGGTGTGGAATGTATCAATGTATAGCAGAAGCCCTTATGGAATTGTGCCACTTTACAGGCTGATCAGGATCTTTGATATTCGTATAAGCGCCGAAGACACATTTTTCCATGACTTGGCCGGTATTGATTCTTGTGTTTTGAAGCAGACTACAGAGGAGTTGTTCAGGAGTATTTGGTGATAATTCGAGGATAATTTTTCTTATTTCACCATAAAAGCATATGTTGTGGGTACTCATTAGAAGTGCCTCGGTGAGGCACTTCTAATGAGTACCTACAACATACGTTTTTATGGAGGACCGGAAAAAATTATCTCAGCGTTATCATCAGTGACTCCTCCTTAACAAGTTCTCTGATTGAATGTCACTGTGGGGAGTCCTGAATCCTGAACGTCTAAGTGTTTTTCACTTATTATTTTTAGATCTTTTATTTTTAGACAGCTAGAAATGATATTTAGTTTCATTAATTAAATCTTTTATTTTTAGATGTATAGAAATTGTAGAGTTTCAAGATTATGCAAAAGTGCAAAAAAAAAAAAAAAAGACATGTGAAAAAAAATTATCAGAACAAGAAAAGCTTCCAGCAAGAAAAAAAAAATAAATGAAATGTGTTTTTGACCTAAAGGATACAAGTGTTTTTCGCCTAAAAAGTACACCATTATTTTTCACCCAAAGAATACCATTGCTCTTTGAACAGAGGATTAATTTTTCAGAGCGGAGAATGAACTGTAATGCTAAAAAATCTGACAAATAAAGAACAAATATTCCCTGATGTAAAAATAAATATTTGAGTCCATATGCATTTTCATAGAAACACAAAAACAGCTGATCACACATTTATCCTTTTGTTAATATGCCTTTGACAGCAAAATTGTAGAATTTTTGCATTGGGAGGAGGAGAGGGTTGAGAGGGCATGGTGGTAATGATGTGAGGAGAGGATAGAGAAGTCAAGGAGGTTGGATTATTGATACTGTTTAGTACATGTATTATCCTGGATGTTGTATCTGACTGGAAAATGTTTACATTTAGCAAGGGCTTTGACATGTCATACAAAGTCAGGAAAGTTAAAAAGAAAAAAAAAAAAAAACATGTTCAAGGTAATGGAGAAGTTGGCCATTTTAACCTTTCACAGTGGACTCTTCCATCTTTAACCAATAAAGTGGCAAGAAGTTGGGATATTTTGTAGTTGCTGATGTATTGCATTGACTAACAATTCGAATCGAAAGTTTATAAGCTTTTGTGTCCTGATCGCAAAGTACCTCTTCCATATAAAAACTATCTGCCAGGCAATTTTATACCCATAAAGGAGGCACCTACCTTTTCCAGGGTTTTACTATATAAAGTGTAGGAAACCCAGGTTACATTTTATATGGAAAAAAAATCTCACAATGCTCTGCTCTGTTGGAGGTCTGAAAGAGCTGGAAGCAAACAGCATTAAATCAATTGCCCTATCACTTTCATTGATTTTAGCTTTTTTTACTTCCTATAAGCAGTTTTCCATCAGTTCCACTGACAGGCAGTGGATGTGTTATGATCTGTTAGTCTTTTACTGTCTGTTCATATGACCTTTTACTCAATGTTGCAGTGATTACCGTAAATGTACTAAAATTTTGAACACGTTATTCCATACTATTTTGGCCTAAATTTTGCTTTTTATTCAGCTGTTTCTTAAAATGCCTAGTGGAATGGCAAACAGTGTAGACCCTGATCAGACTGCTCCTTCAGGAGCAGTCTGATCTGGGTCTGCACTTTTTGCATGTTATGTTTGTCAGACGCTTTGGTCATTGAAAATTGAGGACATTTACTGTAATTTTACAGGGTGAACTTCAATAATCAATTTTATACTGTGTTCTGCCTAATTACCACACATACCCCTATAAGTGCACAGTCAGGCAATTTCGTAGTCTTCAGATTAAGATTACAGCCTGTATACTCTTTATCTGCTTTTTATACCCAGCCACATTTTCCTGTTGGACGTCTGTGCGTCCATCCATCCATCCATCCATAGTTCTTTTCTGGACGATAGTTTGAGTAGGATTTGCACCAAACTTGGTATGTGCATTGATATTTTGAAGATCTGGTTTGGGAGTGCTAATGGGCAAATTTCGTCAATTTTTGACAAAGTTATCTGCCCACTACACAGTAGTGGCTGGGTATTATTGTTTCATGTTTGTATTTTATAAAAGCATATGTTGTAGGTAATCATTTGACTTGTCCAGGCAATTCAAATGAGTACTAACAAATAGATTTTATAAACAGATTCAGAAAGCATCATTAAATACTCCACTCATGCAGTCCCCTTTCTTTAAAGTATACACATGTTATAAGAGGATATTTCACTATGTGTTTTTTCCAGTAATTTTAAAAAACCTAAGCACACAGCATGGTAATTAGGGTGAATATGGTAATCAAACTGTAACTGTGGTTTATCTATTTTCTTGGCTAATCTTAATAAGCTAAGTTCCAATTTGATTTGCAATCAAACCATGCCAGAATTTATTTATATTACAATGTCTATTACGACTGTATTAAACCTATATATCTGGACTCCTTAACTCCTTACCATGTTTGTCATAAGATTGGAACAAGTCCATTTTACTGCCTGTTGATATATCTAAAAAAATTGCTGGATGATGGCAAACAGTCCAGACCCAACACAGTCCAGATCAGATGTCACATTATAGACCCAGATCAGATGTCACATTGGGTCAGTACAGTTTGCTCAGGACTGTCTGTCCCAGTTCTTAGTGTAAATATGGCGATAAAATGTGATAAAATAAATTTATATTGTAGTATCCATAGGTCTAGATAAGTGTGGGTATCAGGTAAATATTTTTTTCCTATTTCTCCACAAAATCACATGTTGTGGATATTCATTAGAAGCGCCTTGCTGAGGTGCTTCTAATGAGTACCTACAACATACATTTTCGTGGAGAAATAAGAAAATATCAATTCTTTTGTATTGAAAAAAAACACTTTTTCATTACCAATATAACAGTATATGAGACAAAGCAGCCCTCTGAATGGAGAAGAGATGGAGGTTGCAAGGAGGGTGCAGGGGTTTAATTCCTTCTTCAGCGTTTACTTTGCTACACACTATTTGTGTGTAATAAGAACAGTTTGATCTGAGTCTGTGTTGTTTGCCATTCTACAAGCACTTTTTGGGTGCATTACCAGACGTGGATTTGTCCCAAAGTAGTTAACCCTTGTCCTGCTGAACCCGGCTATACCCTGCCTTTGCAAACAGTGTAGATCCAGATCAGTTGGCTTCTGAAGAAGCCAACTGATATGGATCTGCACTGTTTGCCGTTAAGCATTTGAAATTATAGAACAGTCCGGATCAAGTAATCTGATTGGCTGAAAATTAGACGGGGGCATGGCATCTTAATTTATTCAGCAGGACAAGGGTTAAGTAAATTACTGTATTGAGCAAAAGGGCTTTTGTTGTTCAGTTCATAAGATAAGATACAGACAGTGTCACTAATAGCACAAATGGATGGCATTTGTTTGATCTGATTATACCCCTGACATACAATGTATGTGTTGGGATACATAGCTTGTGTCATTCCTATCTGTTTGTCCATTCATCTGTCTGTCTCTGTCCAATGCTAGAGTTTTGTATTGATTTTGTTACCTTTTTAGGATCAGGAGAACAAAAGATTACTAAAATGGTCTTTAAAACCTTCTCAAAAACTAGTCGGCCTCGGTGGCTCAGTCCGATGCACGCCTGACTGGAGATTAGGAGTCAAGGAAGGGTTCCATCCCTGCTGAGTCCGGTAACTTTCTTTCTTGAAGATTGATCATGAAATATTTTCTATGATCATTTTCTCCCTTCTACTGATTCAAGATGGGCAGTTGTCAGTTTCTGGTGAAAGAATGTGCACAAGTACTGGGCCCAGTTGTTCAAAGCGTCATTAGCTTAACGAGCTCGTTAAGGGTCATTTCGTTAACTGTTTTAGCGGATTCAATATACAATATTCTGATATTTTGTGCTGAAAAAATGTGAGTAGCTTTTGCACTGCACTGCAAAAGCTACTCACATTTTTTCAGCAAAAAATGGCAGCATATTTGCGTATCACTTGATGTAAATTTTAACGAATCGTTAACTAACGACATCGTTAGCTTTGAACAACTGGGCCCTGGCTAACTACTTAGTGGACTAAGCATTTGCAGGAAAAGTGTGGTTAGGTAAACTCACTGTGCTCCACCTGATCCTAATCGGTTGACTGGGCAATAAAACCTCATCTCAGTCGATCAACCTCCAAAACTAAGAATACTTAGAGGCAGAATCCTTGCACATAATAGTGTTAGGGATATGAGCTCCGCCAAATGTGCTAAAATCATGGTTCTAGATTGATCTTTTACCTTTCTAAAGCAGGCTCAAATTTGCCTATGCATTTGTACATATAGGGAAAAGTGAAAATCATTTTATTAAAGACTAGTGGTTGAAACTTACAATATATACATGATTTAATCAAAGTAGTAAAACAGTTCAGTTTACAATCAAAATTCTGTCCCGCTGAATGCTCACAGCATGTTATCACAGAGAAATAAGAAAAAAATATTTGGATGTATCTGGATATCCATTTAATCAAGAGCTATGATGCAAATCACATCACAAAACATATATATTAACCCTTGTCATGCTGAATATTTTAAGATGCCATGTCCACTTCTAATTTTCAGCCAATCAGGTTACTTGAACGGATTGTTGCTATAAATTCACATACTTAATGGCAAACAATGCAGATGCAGATCAGTACTTCAGAAGCCAGCTGATCTGGATCTACACTGTTTGCAATGGAAGGACATATACGGGTTCAGCAGGACTAGGATTAAAAGTACTCAATGCTACGCACTCCTCGTAAAACTTTCAGCAGACAACATTTTGAAATATTTTATTTATTTTTTTTCCCAGAAAATAGGCTTTGAAGCTTCATGCAAATTGTCTCCAATGGAGACGATTTGCTTGAACTGTCAAAGCATATTTTCTGAGAAAAATAAGAAAAATATTATCAGTTTGTTGTCTGCTGAAAAGAGTGGTAAAGATTGATATAAATATCATCTGCTAAAATTTATTGGGCCTGCTGAGAGTTAATCAGAGGTCTGTCACTGGTGAGATCGCCTATTTTGTCATTCTGTTCAGTCTAAAAATCCGAAAGAATCCCCGATACATGTAATGTACTTGTATTGAATAAAAAATATGTACGTATGAATTGCTTACTTAGCATTCTGCTCACACCAATCGTTATTTTGATTTTCCCTATTGATCTGATATCTGATAAAAGAAGTGGTTTGCTTACAAAAAAAAAAAAAAAAAATGTTTTGAAAGAAAATGCTAATCAGTTTTTAAAAAGAGATGTTTACTTTTCCCATAAATAAATTACATGACCTGCAAGAAACGAAAAGGTGCCTTATCCATAGCTTTGAATAGTAGGAGTAATCCAGGGCCCAGTTGTTCAAAGCATCATTAGCTTAACAAGCTCATTAGTGGTCAAAATCTTAACTGTTCTAGTAAGTACAATATCTAATTCACAAATATTTTTGCTGAAAAAATGTGAGTAGCTTTTGCAAATGCAAAAGCTGCTCACATTTTTTCAGCAAAAATATTAGCATATATGCCATATTGAATGATCACAGTTTTAACGATACTTTAACTAACGACATTGTTAGTTTGTTAGTTTTGAACAACTGGGCCCAGATTGATATTTTTCTTATTTCTCCACAAAAATATATGTTGTAGGATCTCTTTAGAACCACCTTTGTTACTTAATAGGAGGCGCTCCTAATGCATACCCACTACATATGTTTTCATGGATAAATAAAGAAAAGATCAGTGCTTTTATAGTTAGAGAAAGAGACTTACCTGTCAAAGATTGAGATTTACCTGCATGTATATTCAGGCAGTCTGTCTAGGCTCATACATGTATATATTTTATGAGGCTTAGATATTTTATACGTTGAATGGTAGACATGCCTCTTGCAGCACTGTTGCTGCCATCTGGGTCTGGTATATTAGCATACGGGTAATATAAGATTTTTGTTTGCCTGTTATGGGTAACTCCATTGTAAAATGCACCAATTTTGTCATTGAGTAAAATGTCATCATGACACAACAGGGGCCTTCTACATGAACAGGGAAAAAATGTACATATTTATGCTAAATATTGGAACAAACAAGTCTGGCTGAATACTGTAGACCCAGATCAGATATTGCTAAATGCAGCATCTAATCAAGGTCTACACTGTTTAACGCTTATCCAGCATTTGTTTGGATGCATCAGAAAGTAATAAATGGATTTCTTAATATTTTAGGACATACATGGTAAGGAGTTAAAACTTAACCACATCAGATGACAAACTGTTGAGATTTTTCTTATGTTTTTCTAGAAAATAGGATTTGACATTTCATGCAATTTGTATGAGATATAAAATCCTATTATCTGGGAAAAATGTTTCAAAATGTCATCTGCAGAAATTTTTACCCAGCATGGTAAGTGTTAAGATGTCCCAAGATTTAGAATACTTGAAGTATTTTTTTTTTCACCCTACCAATGATGAAAGACCTGGTATGCCTGCATGGTTATGATTGCATTTGCTGCACACTGCAGGAAAGGGGCAGTTATGCCATTACACAGGCAGTGAAGGCCTAGATGAGCCATCCATGCATTCTGATCAGGGTTTTTGTTGCCTGCCTACAGTCATCGAATCCCATAGAATATATTGTCAAAAAGAGAAATACATGATTAGATTGTATTGATATGAAGGTCATAGCTCAGATAAGGAACTTTTTCAGTTGAAGCCGGCCTCGGTGGCTCAGTTGGATGCGCCGTCCGACTGGAGACCAGGAGGTAGCGGGTTCAACCCCCGCCGAGGTCGGCAACATTCTTTCGTGGAGATTGATCATGAAATATTTTCTACGATCATTCTCTCCCTTCCGCTGATTCAAGAAGGGCAGTTGTCAGTTTCTGGCGAAAGAATGTGCACAATACTGGTTAACCGCTTAGAGGACTAAGCCTGCCCAGTAAACGTGTGGTTAGGTAAACAGACCGCGCTCGACATGACCCCATTGGGTTGACTGGGCCGTAAAACCTCAACACAAACAAATTTTCAGTTGAAAATACTGATAATTTCTTTTTCTCCACGAAAATATATTTTGTGGGTACTTATTAGAAGTGCCTCGCCGAGGCGCTTCTAATAAGTACCCACAACATATGTTTTTGTGGAGAAATAAGAAAAATATTATCTGGATACCCCTCTTATCTGGAGCTAGATGCAGGCTGATCTCCGCCTACCCTGTTCGCATAAAATGTAAGGAACCCTTTTCTCGTGTTGTTGACCATTCCCGCATAGTCACTTGAAATTTTTAACTACAAACATGAAAGGTCTTCTGATTTATAAGCTGGTCTAAGGCCAATGTGATTTGCATACAGAGTGAAAAATGTTTGTCGGAAACAAGATTGTGAAAGTGTTGCTGATATAAGTGTTGATTATTCAAGAGCCAATTCAAAACCTATGTTTCTTGTCATATGAAATGTCCCTTAGAGCAAACATGTAAGTTATTTAGCTGGTAAAGCCCTTTCAAAATTGTAGACGCAACATTCTAATTTTTTTTTTTTTTTTTTGTGTGTTATTTTTGTTTCAGAAAAAATAAGACTTGGCATTTCATGTGGATTCTGTAGAACCAGGGAAGGGACATACTTGTTTTATTGTCTGAGCAAGATAATAGCTTGTTCACACAAGATAATATCTTGTCCATACAAGATAATTTGTTCAGACAACTTATTGTCTGCACAAGCTATCATTTTAAATGCACAAGATAATATCTTGTTCACCCAAGATAATATCTTGTTTGGACAACTAATTATCTTATATGTATTGTAGTCTGGGTAATTGGCAAACAATGCAAACCCAAATCAGATGCCGCAGAAAGCGCTTCTGATCAGGGTCTCAACTTTTTGCAAATGGTTTAGCCATTTTTCTTTAGGAATATCTAAATCTCATTGCTGAATGTAACTAAAGTTGAAATTGGACTCTGCCAGTATATGGTGTGGGAGAGTCTATTCAGTCTACAGTGGGTTAACAGCATACTAAAAAGATTATCCTTACAACTCTGTGGGCAATCTAGCTTATGACAAACTCATGATGTTTTTTCTTATTTTTCCAGAAAATAGGTGTTTGACATTTCATGCAAATTTTCCTTAGGAGACAGTTTGTTTGAACTGTCAAAGCGTATTCCCTGGAGAAAAAAACAAAACATATTTCAAAATGTCATCTGCTGAAAAGTTTAATCAACATACTAAGGGTTAATTCAATGTGCAAAGAATTCTGGGGGAAAGGAACACAGCCAGCAGCTGTTGAAAAAATGGGAATTGATTAAGTTTTATAGATCTTTGGTGGATTTGATTAACTTTTTATTGTCACTTTGGCAAGATTTTCCATACTAATGAAGTTTTGTTTACTATGATGTAGAGCCTGCTGATAAAACTTTGATCACTAAAAAGATTTGAGCTGAAAAATTAGCATGCTGGGTGGAAATTTCAGCAGACAACATTTTTTAGATATTGTTTGTTTTGTTTTTTTTGTTTTTTTTTTCTTACTTTTTCCCAGAAAATAGGCCTTCACATTTCATGCAAATTGTCTCAGGGGCAATTTGCATGAAATGATAAAGCTTATTTTCTGGGAAAATAAGAAAAATATCACGTTTGTTGTCTGGTGAATTTGCCCAAAGCATGATAAAGGTTAAAGCAACAGTCAGAACTGCAGCAGACACCATTTGGAACTAATTTTATCTTTCAAAGGCACTTCTGATGAGCATTACGAAAACATGCCTGTTCAAATATACTGAAAATTTTTCTACCAAAAAATGAAAATTTTCAGAAAAAAAATTCTGATATTTTTCATATTTGTGCTCAAAACATAGATTGTGGGGCAGTTCTAACGAGTACCCACAATCTATGTTTTTGAGCAGAAATAAGAAAAATAATGTATACCCCTGTAAACCCCAGTTTTACTATATAGAAGTGGGGTTTAAGGGGGTCAAAATTATACAGGCATGTTTTCGTAATGGTATCCACAACATATGTTTTTGTTGAGAAATAAGAATGTATTTTTTAATCTGAACACCCCACTTATCTAGAGCTATGGGATACCCACAGCATTTCTGGGATACCATCTAAAAATGCAGATGCCATTATACCAAAACTGAAATCTTGCTATCTCCTTATTTAAATACCATAAATGTCAAGATAGATAGGCCTGAGCAAACAGTGTAGACCCAGATCAGATGCCACAGAATGTGGCATCTGATCTGGACCTACACTGTTAGCCACTCATCCAGCAGTTTTTGACTCATAAATTGGTAGTCAAATGGACTTGTTCAAATTTTGGGACAAGTATGGTAAGGAGTTATGGTGTCCCAATTTTTAGGGTAATTACGTAAGCCTCTGTTTGGCTGCTGTGCATTCAATATCTTAATTTAAGCCTTAAAGTGATAACCACATTGGCAGTAACCATATACTGCCTAAAGCTTACTTCTGCAAATCCAAAAGCAGGGAAATAAACAAGCAAATAAACTAAGTCAAATAGCAACAGACGACATTTTATTTTTCATTTTGTATTTTGCAGAGAAAATAAGGCTTAACATTTCATGTGAATCATATGCCTACGAGATGATTAACATGAAATGCTTTTCTCTGAAAAATAATAATAAACAATCAGAATGTTGCAATCTTGCTTTGCACTTTAAGGGTTAATTTCACTGCTTTTGGATTTGCAGAACTAAGCTTTAGGCAGTATATGTTTTCTTCAGTTTCTCCAAATTGATTTCCGTGTTTCTGCTGATTTCCTTGTCTCTGCAAAATTCCGTAATTGAATAAATCTGATGAAATAAAGTGCACACCAGACGCCCGTCTACTAGTCTGAGAACGTAACGAAAGAGATGCATGGATGCATTGATTTGAAATAGAATATACCAAATTTGCCTGAAGTACGTGACACATTTACTCATTACCATAATTGTCCTAAATTTTGAAAAGTCCATATGACTATGTGTTGATGCATTTAAAAATTGCTGGATGAGTGGCAAACAGTGTAGACACTTATCAGATGCCATGTTCTGTGTCTAAACTGTTTGCTCAGACATGTCTGTTTGAATATTTAGGTTATATACGGTATAAGTAACTTGAATATTGCTGGACATCAGGGCCCAGTTGTTCAAAGTGTTGTTAGCTTAACTGTTTTAGCAGATTCAATATACAATATCCTGATATTTTTTGCTGAAAAAATGTGAGTAGGCTACTCATCATTATGAAAACACGCCTATTCAAATATATAGAAAATTTTATCTCCAAAAACTGAAAAATTTCAGATAAAAAACTCAGATATTTTTTCTTATTTCTGCTCAAAACATAGATTGTGGGTACTCGTTAGAACTGCCTTGGCGAGGCAGTTCTAACGAGTACCCCCAATCTATGTTTTAAGCAGAAATAAGAAAAATAATGTATACCCCTGTAAACCCCAGTTTTACTATACAAAAGTGGGGTTGAAGGGGGTCAAAATTATATAGGTATGTTTTCGTGATGCATTTTTTCAGCAAAAAATTTCAGCATATTTGTGTATCACTCGATTAAAGTTTTAACGAATCGTTAACTAACGACGTCGTTAGCTTTGAACAACTGGGCCCTGCTTTTTTTTTTTCAGTTCCGCATTTACCCTAAATATTTGGATGCCTTAATCCTTACCGTACTTCCCCTAAAAACTTCAAGTCTATTTTGATATCTTCCATAACATAATGCTGTCACCCGTTGCCTTGCAGGTTTTGCAGCTCCTAGTTTGTAATTAGTAGTACCCAGAAGAAATGATGTAGTTCTTATCGAGAACATGCTTAACTTCCGGTGAATGTGATAGAAGTTCTAATTTGAATATGGCTAGGCATTAAGGCTGTAAATCAATACCAGGGGTGGTTGGGTGAGGCAAAGGTGTCCTGTAGCTTGTGTCACCGGGCGCCCAACTGATATTGACTTACAGTTGGGCAAGGCTTGCTATCTTTGCAGATGGGGAATGTTTTTATTTCTTCTTTTTCTTCACTTTCACTTATTTTCCTCTTTCTAACCTGTCCCTCTTTTTCATCTTTACTATCTTCTTTCTTCTCCTTTTCTCTGGGAGATGACACAAAATGACCCACAAGGGTTGACGTGTTGTTAAACTCCAACACAATAAAAAAATCAGTACAGTGTTTTTTGTTGTTTTTTTTTTTCCCTGTTTCTTATTTGCCCTAAACAGGGATCATCCTAGAGGGCAATTTGGGAGAAAAAGTCTCCCTAAGCTGGATGACCATCCTGTCTTGAGCTGAGGGAGAAGTGAAAATGTATAGAATATATAGGGAAATCCAAAAGTTGGACCAAAACTTCTCCCTGAAATCCTGAAATTGTCGCAAAACTTCTCCCTCTTTGAAAGCTCCAGGATGACCGTCATGACCCCTGCTAAATATTCAGACACCGTCTTACCATATGTGTCGGAACTCTCAGGTACTTAATATGATATGGTACCTGCCAATTTTGTTCTTCTTTATAAGGCCCATGCTTTGTGTCTTCAGATAAGAAGGGTGGGGTCAGATCAAATGATTGTTTAAATATTTTGTGGATACTCCTTGAAATTGCCACTGTGGCAGTATAAATGAGTACTCACAACATATATTTTT
The DNA here is from genome assembly GCA_964016985.1 of Anodontia alba. Classification (NCBI taxonomy): domain Eukaryota; kingdom Metazoa; phylum Mollusca; class Bivalvia; order Lucinida; family Lucinidae; genus Anodontia; species Anodontia alba. The sequence goes on from OZ024823.1 coordinate 79,835,913, forward strand.
GTGGCAGAGTAAGAAAAATGTAAGTGCTTTTCAGTAGAAAAAATGTTTTATCTAGATTGGTGAGTTTAATAATCAGGTAATGTCACAGGAATATTGCAGGATTGATTTACCGTATTAACCCAAAATACTGGGAGACGTTAGCTCCTTACCATACATATCTAAAAATTAGGAAACGTCCATTTAAAAACCTGAAGATGCCTTCAAATGCAGCTGCACTGAGTGACGAACATTGTATACCTGATCAGATGCCGTATTCTGCAGTATCAGATTTTGTTCTACTCTATTTGCTTAGGCTTGTCTGTATCAATACCTAGGGTAATCATGGTAATTAAGGTAAATGTCCACTGTTCCTCCCATGGGTACAGAATTAATTTTTTCTATATCACTAATGGTGGCTGAAAGCCATTAGTTAACGCTCAGCATGCTGGGTAAAAATTTCAGCAGACGACATCTTTTTTAAACATTTTCCCAGAAAAAAGACTTTGACATTCCATACAAATTGTCTCCTTTTGAGACAATTTGTGTGGAATGTCAAATCTATTTTCTGGGAAAAATAAGAAAAAATTACCATCAGATTGTTGTCGCCTGGAGAGCGGTAAATGGTTAACCCTTGTCCTGCTGAATAAATTAAGATGCCACACCCATTTCTAATTTTCAGCCAATCAGATTACTTGATCCAGGTTGTTGAGATAAACACACATACTTAATGGCAAACAGTGCAGATCCAGATCAGTTGGCTTCTTCAGAAGCCAACTGATCTGGATCTACACTGTTTGCAAAGACAGGACATATCCGGGTTCAGCAGGACAAGGGTTAATTAATGGAAAGAGATTTTCTGAATGCATCATGAGTGAAAACAACAACCAGTTGTGAGATGTTAAAGCTGACTGACCCTGAATGGGGAGAAAGTAAGGTTTCCTTGAATATACATCCCTCCTCTTGTCAAAGAAAATTGGATCAAGGGGGTTTGTCTCTGTTTCTGGAGATTATAGCATGCACTGGACAAGACCTACATATCAAAAACCAGTATTCTCATCACATGCACTTTAACCCTTGTCCTGCTGAATAAATATGGATGCCACACCCACTTCTAATTTTCAGCCAATCAGATTACTTGATCCAAAATATTGCTATAAATTCACATAATTAATGGCAAACAGTGTAGATCCAGATCAGTTGGCTTCTTCAGAAGCCAACTGATCTGGATCTACACTGTTTACAAAGGTAGGGTATATCCGGGTTCAGCAGGACAAGGGTTAAGGCTTACCACTCACTAGGCAAATTCAGCATATTCAGCAGACACCAAATTGGTGACACTTTTCTTATTCTTCTTAGAAAATAAGCATTGACATTCCTTGCAAATTGTCTCCTTTGCTTGAAGTGTCAAAGTATATTTTTCAGGAAAAATAAGAAAAATATTTCAAAAAATAAAGTCTGCTGGAATTTTTCACCTAACATGCAATTGTGAGGCAGAGAGCATTAAAAGTTAAATGTACTTTCATTCTCTATTGGAGCTTAAATGAGAACAAAATAAAACAAATAGTTTCAGACTTCTTTTAATACCAGATTAAGTGGGTAAGCTTCTGTGTTTTGTGTAAGCTACTTAAATCCTGATTTACGTGATGTTCCGCAATGAAGGCTTCTATTAATATAGACATTATGTGAAACGTATTTTCCAAAATGACATTATTAAGAAAATACAACAAAATAATAATACCATTTAATTACAATACCGTGTTTTAGCAGATCTCATTTCAAGCTATTAAGCCTCTTATTTTAGAATGAATTTTTTCCAATTAAGGGGAATGTATACACTTGCAAGGGAAGTAACTCAGTCTAAATTGATTGTCCCCTTCTGAAAAGGGCTCTGCTCTAAAATGAAAGAATTTGCTGCCCTTGGAAATAGTGAAATAGATCCCTTTTCAGAAAGGGTTTGGTTTGCAGGGATCCAAACAGGAAATCACAAAAGTTATCTCCCTTCTACAAAATGGCAGAAAATCTTCCAAGTGTATCGAGTCTACTTAATGTAGAAAAGTTCAAAATGTTAACAATACTTTAGTATAAAATTGTCATCATGAAATTCCATTTTTAGAACTCTGTTCATAGCTCTCAATAAGAGAGTAATCATTCAGACAAATGTTATTCTTATTTCTTCACAAAAACATATGTTGTGAGTGCTCATTAGAAGCACCTCAGTGATATGCTTCTAATGAGTACCCACAACATATGCTTTCATGGAGAAGAGAATGTGTCCTTTTTTAACCCTTGTCATGCTGAATAAATTAAGATGCCAGGCCCACTTCTAATTTTCAGCCAATCAGATTACTTGATCAAGATTGTTGATATAAATTCACATACTTAATGTCAAACAGTGCAAACAGTTTGCAAAGACAGGGTATATCCGGGTTCAGCAGGACTAGGGTTAAAGGCAAAAAATGCGCCTTATAATCATTCAAGCACAAAGCAAGATTGTAGAGGAAAACATTCTATTTTTTTTTTTTTTTTTAATTATTCTTCAGAGAAAGTAAGGCTCAGCATTTCATGTGAATCATCTGCTGCTACCACATTATTCACATGAAATGTCAAGCTTTATTTTATCTGAAATATATAAAAAAAAAATCAAAATGTCTGCTGCAGTTGTGATTAACATTTCAAGTATTATTGGAGCTGTGAAATATTTAGGGTACCATTTAGACCCGACAGGTGTGAGCAGACAGTACAGACATAGATTGCAGCATCTGATCAGGGTCTCCATCATTGTTTGCCATTCACACTCTCTAAAAAATGCAAAAAAAAATGAGAATGTTGTGTGCTACAGTTTTGCATGGTGCTGACAGGACAAGGGTTTCAACATTTTCTACAAGATTGCTTGTGCACCGAGAGAGAATGAAGCCTCACATCAGTCTGCACATCTTCACAGTCTGATCAGAGTCTTCCCAGGGCTCTCAGTGAGTAACCAGGGATCCAATGTGTCCTCAGGCAGACATCAAAGACTCTGATCACTGCACTGAGGTGCAGGCTGATCTGAGTTCAATGGGTGCATATGCAGTCTTGTAGGAAATGCTGTGCCCTAGCTGATTAATAACCCTTGTCAAGCTGAATAAATTAAGATGCCATGCCCACTTCTAATTTTCAGCCAATCAGATTTCTTATACTCCAGATTGTTGATATAAATTCACATACTTAATGACAAACAGTGCAGATCCAGATCAATTGGCTTCTTCAGAAGCCAACTGATACTGTTTGCAAAGACAGTGCATATCCGGGTTCAGCAGGACAAGGGATAATAGTCAAGCAGGAATACACATAATTTCCCAATACTGGAGGATATTATACCCATGTGAGATATTTGGAAGTTTTTGTACCCATGTGATGTCATACTACAAGTGCATTACAGTACTCTTAGGTTAATGCTTTGCACTCTGTTTAAATTTTTCAGCAGACAACATTTTGAAATATTCTCTTACTTTACCCAGTAAACTCGTTTTGTCTCCATAGGAGATAATTTGCATGAAATGTCAAATCCTGTTTTCAGGGAAAAATGCAAAAACTATCATCAGTTTGTCCTCTGCTGAAATTGCCCATAGAGTGGTAAAGGTTTAAGTGTATATCCATTCAGATTTAACTATAGCTCCTGATGAAAGGGGGTATCCACATACAGTCAAACCTCGATGGCTCGAACCTCTTTGGGACCATGAAAATTTGTTCGAGACATCGGTGGTTTGAGCCACTGAGGGTTAATTATGGTGCCAAGTCAGGAAGCAAATGGCGATAATTTAGGGATTTTTTTTTATTATCTACACAATAATTGTATGTTGAGTGTACTCATTAGAATTGCCTTGATGGGGCGATTCTAATGAGTACACACAACATACAATTTCACAATAAAATAAGAAAATTTCCTTAAATATTTGTTTTCTTGAGCTATTGGAAGAACTTCGTAGGGTCTCAAAAACGAGTTCGAATTAGCCATGGTCAACGAGCCATCGGTGTTAAGCTATTGAGGTTCAGTGTTGAAATTTGGTATGATATTTACCTAGACCAAGACCTTAGACTTCATGGTAGAATTTCGGGGGTGGTCGGGTGGTGCGAAGGTGCTGTGTATCTTACATCACTGGGGCGTCCAACTGATATTGGCTTACAGTTGGGCAAGGCCTGCTATCCTTGTAGTGGGTAAGGGTAGAGGGGGAATGTTTTTATTTCTTCTGTTTCTTCACTTTCATTCCTGTTCCTCTTTCTTCCCTGTCCCTCTCTTTCATCTCCTCTACTCTCTTCTATCTCTTTTCTCCCTTTCTCTGGGAGACGACACAAAATGACCCTCAAGGGTTGACGTGTCGTTAAACCCCAACACAATCAATCAATGGTAGAATTGCCCCTGGGTGGGGCCAGGGGTCAGAATAAAACAGCCATATGGGCAAAGGTCATAGGGCATGGGCATCTGTGTACTTTGGACAGATGTCTAGTTTTTCATTTGACAAAAGCACGTTTTCTGGAGCAGGCCTCGGTGGCCCAGTTCAGGGGTAACAACCTACATCATAGCGTGGGTATCGTATCCATAAGCATGGGTATCGGATCCATATATTTGGCAGCCATTTTGAAAGCGAAAGGTAAGTTTTTTTTTATCGTAAAGCATTGGTCATAAAAAGGAGACACAACAAACAGGTCAGTGGGGGAGCTTTGAAGCTTAAGTAAACCATATACATCACTATTAAGCCATGAAAAGCTATTAAAGGAGCAAACACCTAACTACAATATCTGAAGTGAAAGAAGCCAGTAAGAATTTACTTTCGTTTCACCGGTTAGCATCAATGTATTGAAATGTTTGACAATTAAGACAGTGCACTTTCTTTGTACACTTCCTGTTTTAGTGGATAAAGCATTTTTTTTGCCACCTCTTAAGCCAAAATTTAAATTAAAACAGTGTTCAGGACATTTGAAATCGGGAAAATACATACCTTTGTCGAATAAAAATAACCGCCTCCCAAATGGTTCTGATATCTCCGACTGGTGAACAGGAGGTAATGAGTTTGATCCTGGCTGTCCAGCAACATTCTTTCATGGAGATTAATCATGAAATATTTTCTGTGGTCATTCTGTCCCTTCCACTGACTCAAGAAGGGCAGTTGTCAGTTTCTGGAAAAAGAATGTGCATAAGTACTGGTTAACCACTTAGAGAACTAAGTCTAGCAAGGAAAAGTGTGGTTAGGTAAACTGACCGGCTCGACATGACCTTAATGGGTTTGCTTGGCTGTAAAACTTCAGCACAAAACCTTATCTAAAGCTTTGGTCGAGCTTGTCTGGAGATATGAAATTGACAAGATGGATTGAAGAAGCAGCATTTACTCTGAAGGTGGCTGGTTCAAATGACACTTAACCCTTGTCCTGCTGAACCTGGATATGCCCTGCCTTTACAAACAGTATAGATCCAGATCAGTTGCCTTCTGAAGAAGCTAACTGATCTGGATCTGCACTGTCATTAAGTATGTGAATTTGTATGCAACAACCTGGATCAAGTAATCTCGTTGGCTGAAAATAAGCAGTGGGCGTGGCATAATTTATTCAGCATGACAAGTGTTAATGCGTAGCATACTGGGTAAAAATTTCAACAGATAGCACTTTCAAATATTTTTATATATTTTTTTTTTTTTTTATTTTTCCCAGAAAATATGTTTTGACTTTTCCTGCAAATTGTCAGATTTGGAGACAATTTGCATGACAAGTCAAAGCCTGTTTTCTGAGGAAGAAATAAGAAAAATATCATCTATTTGTCATCTGCTGAATGTGTCTTCTCAGGTGCAATTTAAAATTGACAAATACATCATTATATGACAGATATGTTACAGCTTGATATTAATAGATTCAACCCATGTTCCTTTGTAGAATGACAAATCATTATGGGTGTCTAACCTTCAATATCTGTATTCCTGTCAAATTTTTTCAGTATGGTAAAATAAATTTGTTTTTATTAATAAAAAATAAATTTAACCCTTCTCTTGCTGAACACGACATGCTCTGTCTTAGCAAACAGTGTAGATCCAGATCAGTTGGCTTCTGAAGAAGCCAACTGATCTGGATCTGCACTGTTTGTCATTAAATATGTGAATTTCTAACAAAAACCCGGATCAAGTAATCTGATTGGCTGGAAATTAGAAGTGGATGTGGCATCTTAATTTATTCAGCATGACAAGGGTTAAAATATTTGCTATGTCATTTCATAGTACAACTGGTTCACAAGAGAGTTGCCTTGGGTTGATCTGAGCGCCATGTGAAAATGTGTTATCAGGTATTGTGGACAGCGAAGGCAATCTGATCAGGGCCTTCACTGTCCGCTAACAGCATCATTGGATACTCCAGAATGTATGAATGGAGAATATAGGTCCAGATGATACTTTGCCCATGTGCAGGATGATCTGAATCTGCACATTTTTGTGCATGGTGGATTGCACATTTTCACTTGATGCAGCCCATAATTATATAGTGTAGAGAGAGGAGCTTGTGGATGAACAGAAGACTTGGTTATCCCTGAAGCAAGGTTGTTTAAATGCATATTACTGAAAAGGCTCTAAAAGAGCATTTACAACTTGTTTCACTTCATTCTCATCTCTGAAAAACATAATTTTCAGAATTTCAGAAAGATTGAAAAATGACATTTTTTGACACTGCTCTTCTTGTATTGGTGATTTAAGGACTCTATTCTTTCTTCCATCAGTCTGCTTATTCAGTCAGTCCATTTGCCAGTCAGCAGCATTTGCAACAATTCTTGCATTTAGCTCCCTTGATTGATCATTTCTACCATCGTTTCCTCACTTCTGCAGAATCAAGAAGGGCATTTGTCTGTTACTGGCAAAAGTATGTGTACAAAATACTGTTTAAATACTTAGCAGACTAATCCTCACCTGGAAAAGCGTGAGTAGATTAAATGACTGGCTCAGGATGATCTTAATAGTGTTGACTGGGCCATCAACTCAATTTAGGTCCCTTATAAGACCACTAAACTATATGTTGGTATCATAGTTCCAGATAAGAGGAGTATCAGTATAAATTATTTTCTTCTTTCTTATTTCTAATGAGTACCCACAACATATATTTTCATATTTAACCGTCCAGCTGAATAAATTAAGAAGCCACGCCCATTTCTAATTTTCAGCGAATCAGATAACTTAAAGTTGTTGATACAGATTCACATACTTAATGGCAAACAGTGCAGATCCAGATCAGTTGGCTTCTTCAGAAGCCAACTGATCTGGATCTACACTGTTTGCAGACAAGGGTTAAATTCTAAAATCAAAGTTTTTTTTTTGTTTTGTTTTTTTTGTTATAGGAAACCAGCTGAGTTTGATTTGTTACACCCCTTTAATTCATTGTTCTTGCTGACGAAAATCTTTGGGTGTTTACCATATGGATATGAGATGCACCAAGCAAGAAGGTGTCATATGCAGATAGTAATGGCCCAGATTAGCCTGCTTATCCGCACAGTCTAATCTGGGCCTTCACAGTCGGCTAACAGAATCATTGGATACTGCAGAATATATTAATGGCTAGCAAAGGCCCGGATGATACTTTGCCAGGCACAGGATGATCTGAATATGCCCATTTTGCACTTGGTCGAAGGCGCTTTTTTTTCTTGGCCCGGCCCATATGATAATGGATCAAGATCATAATATGTCAGATTTGATATACATCACTGATTAATATCAGGAAAGGGTACTCTGTCAGAATGAGAATTGATTTCCTTCTTATAAAAGGCAAAGGTTGAGAATTCATCATTTCCATTTTGTTGTTTGCTTTGCCAGTGGATTCTACAGGATCCAGTATTCCTGTAGGCATAACTTTAATCCCCCTTGGCAGTGGATTATCCATGATACAATATACCGGCAGGCAAAATCTCCCTTGGCAGTGAATTCTGCTGAATTCTGAAAGACCCAGTATTCCTGTAGCCAAATAGTAAACACTGCCTTGCCAGTGGGTTCTGCAAGATCAAGAATTCCTGTAGCCAAACAGTAAACCCTGCCTTTCCACTTGCCAATAGGTTTTTCAAGATCCAGTATTCCTGTAACCAAACAGTAAACCATGCCTCCCAACTTGCCAGTGGGTTCTACAAAATCCAGTATTCCTGTGGCCAAACAGTAAATCCTTTCACTAGTGAATTTTATAGTATTTAGTCTTTCAACAGCCAAACAGTAAGTCCCCTTTGCCAGTGAATTTTGCATGATTTGATATCCCTACAGCCAAACAATAAAATCCCACCCTTCCCCAGCTCACCCAGACTGATCAGATTTGCACGAGTTATGGCCCTTTGTAGCACAATACGGTTGCTGCAGATGACATTTTGAAGTAGGATTAAAAATAAGGATTGACTTTCTATGTGAATTGTCTGCTGTGCAGACAATTTACATGAAATGTCAAGCCTTCTTTCACTGAAAAGTAAATGATAATTAGAATTTTGTATGCTACCATGGGTTAATGCATTCTTGTCTGCAAACCTGGAATGTTTATAGAAGGATGAACCCCACGATAATGAACAGGCACATGAAATTGACAGGGTAGAAAAAATAGCAGCAATATTATGACAGAAATGCTACCATATACCAGATGCAGTATGAGAAAATGGCTTGTGTGCACACATCATTTCTCATGTAGATACTCATCTGCCCAATATTTAATATAAAAGGTACAGCACCTATAGTTTGTGTAATTTATGAATGAACCCTGTTTTACATACCGTATTCGACCTAATTACTGCACATACTCCTATAAGCGCACAGTTAAGCAATTCCATAGACTTCAAATTATAGCCAGTGTACTTTTTGTCTACTTCTTTATAAAGACATATGTTGTGGGTACCCATTTGAATTGCATCGACTTGTCAACATATGTTTTAATAAGAAAATCAGAAAAAAAAAAAAAAAAAAAAACTCGCATAAACACCAAATAAGGCCTTTGCTGATATTTGTTTTTAAGGGTAAGTAGAGTCATATTTTGAAAAACCTAAGCGCACTGTGCGGTAATTAGGTCGAATACGGTATATCAACACAAGGTAAACTGGGTCTCTTGATTCATAGAATATATTAAGCATGCATTTGTGAACAAGAAAGAGCATGGATGAGGCTCACATTGAAGAATGGCAGACTGATCTGACTGCCTTGAGGGTTCTGCAGATCCAGATTATCACCGGCACAGTGGCTCAGTGGCAGAGCATCCACTTTGTGACCGGGAGGTTGCGGGTTCGATCCCCAGCCGGGTCATACCAAAGACTTTAAAAATGGTACTTGCATGCTGCTCTTTCGCTTGGCGCTCAGCATTAAGAAAGTAGAGCTAGAACTGGACAGCTCAGTGTCAGTATAATGTGACTGGGTGGAATATCATGTCAAAGTGTCTGGGGCGTGGTATTTCAGTGAGGCAGCACTCTAAAAGTGAGCATTGAGCTCTCTGCCATATCCAGACACCATCGCGATATGATTGAAAGTGGTTGAACGCGACGTTAAGCCCAAATCAGACAAACAAGATCCAGATTATGAGATGATTTTTGTTTTTTTTTTTATATCAGAACATATCTTGTGGGTACTCATTGGAATTGCTTCACCAAGGTAATTCAAATGTGTACCAAAAAGATATGTTTTGGTGCAAAAATTATCCTAAATTGCAGTTCCCTTAAATTTAAATTCAGCCAGGTTAAGAGTAAGAACTTAAAAGGAAATTGCTTCAGCAACTAATAATTCCTCATTGAACTGTCTTGGAACAATGATTTATTATGTTGAATTCAGAGGATATGTAAATGGGGGAATATTTGGTGATAATTCTGGGATAATTTTCTCCAGTTTTTAATTAAAACTTATGTTGTAGGTACTCATTAGACGCACCTTGGCAAGGTGCTTCTAATGAGTACCCACAACATATGTTTTCATGGAGAAATAAGAAAAATTATCCCGTGATTATCACCAAATACTTCTGCTTAACCACTCCTCTGAATGATGCCATTTTTGTAGAATTAAACAACTATTTTTAGATGTCTAAGCAGCAATACAGTTTTGTAATAAACTTGATATCTTGCAATAAATTGTATGCACTTTGCATTATTTACGTAGGCAGATTCAGGGTTTCAGTAAAATGGTTCATTTTTGACAAGCAGCCAGAGTTGAAGGTTTTAGAAAATCGGAAATCTGGGACTGAAATCAAGAATTTGTATCAGTCTCACATGACTTTCTGTATGAAAATGGAATACAAGTATCACTAAGAACTACAGGAACCACGAAAACCACCTCTTGATATGCTACTATTACATAATCTTTACTGCATTCTCAAGCTAATTCAGCAGATGACAAATTTATTACATGTATAGTGTTTTTACTTTTCTCAGAAAACAGGATTTGATATTTTATGCAAATTGTCTCCATTGGAGACAGTTTGCATGAAATGTCAAAACCTGTTTTCTGGGAAAAGCAAGAAACATTTTTCGGTATATCGTCTGCTGAAAATTTTACCCAGCATGCTAAGCAATATAATCTTGTGATGACATAAAATTACTTGCAACTGCAGTTTTCAACTGATTTAGGATTTTTGATGTCACTTCAAACAGAATTTTATAATCTGTTGTTGGCAGTTTCTTTTACAAATCTTTGTTTATTTCCTCAAAACATTTTAAGCCTTTTAATTGAATAGAAATGTCAAGCTTTCTTAAATGCTGTTGAGATGAAATACCAAGCTTTCTAGAATGTTATTGACATGAATTACCTAACTTTCTTGAATGCTACTAAGTTTTCTTGAATGCTTTTGAAATAAGATGCCAGGAGACCATGGAAACTGTAGAAATACAAAATGCCAAGCTTTTTTTTTTTTTTTTTTTTTTTTTCCAAACGAAATGTCATTTACTACAATCTTTTGAAATGAAAAGCCATTTCCTTATTGCTGTGGAAATGGAGTGCCAGACTTCTTTTATGAAATGCAGGCTTTTTGGAAGACTGAACGATAGTGGCTCATTTGGATACGCATCCAACTGGTGATCAGGCGGTTACAGGCTTGATCCCCACCGGGTTGGCAACAGTCTATCATGGAGATTAATCATGAGATATTTTCTACTGTCGTTCTCTCCCTTCTGCTGATTCAAGAAGGGCAGTTGTTAGTTTCTAATGAAAGAATGACACACTTTAACTGCTTAGAGGACTAAGCCTGACCAGTAAAACTGTGGTTAGATGAACTGATCACGCTCAACATGACCCCATTGGGTTGACTGGCCCGTAAAACCTCAACATAAACAAAAAATTATAATAAAATCCCTTTTGTGGAAAATGCAAGCCCCAAGGTGTTTATTAGAAAAATATGGTATGCCTAATTAGAGACAGCCAAGAGGCTGAAGAAGAGATTAGAAATGTGATACCAGAAAAAAATATGCTTCTGTTTTGATATCAGAAACCAACAGAAATACTTCTATAAGAGTTAAGAGCATTCATGGCATAGTGAAAGAGGCAATACAAGATATAACTGATTTTGAAGATAAGCAGGATGGACTTGATACCCCATGCACAAGGCATTACTGCAGGTCCCAATAATCTGATCTGCATCTTAACTCTTATCCTGCTGAATAATTTAATTAGCCACACCCATTTCTGACTATCAGCCAATCAGATTACATCATATATTGTTTTCATTCAAATTCACAAACTGAATGACAAACAGTGTAGATCTTGATCAGATGGCTTCTTCAGAAGCCATCTTATCTGGATCTACACCGTTTGCAAAGGTAGGGGTTGTCGTGAACAGCAGGATAAGGGTTAATCGGAATAATCAGCATGCTGATTTCAGATGTTAGCAAGAAAACATTTTAAAAGCATTTGAAAATCTTACTTGGCTTGTCATAGGTCTTGCTGGTTATCGAAAAAAACAAAACAAAAAAACAACAACAACATAAAAAAAAACAATAGAAAAATGCCAATTATCAATTACTCTTTTGCCAAAATATTACTAAAGGGATAAAATTGTAGATGTTATGTAGACTAGTCCTGAAAACATCCCTACAGATAAAGGATCTTGTTTCCACCCAAAAGTATTGATAGAGGCACTTCTAATGAGTAACAACAACATATGTTTTCTTGGAGAAATAAGAAAAAAAATATCGGGATACTTACCTTATCTAGAGCTATGGAGAACACAGGTTTGAACTGGAGGTAACAAACAAGTTCATTTTCGCCATAGTTGTGTACAGTTATCACAGATTTGTGATGATTTTTATGATAAAACACGTCCATCAGATAAGCTATAGTTAAGAATAATTTTTGTTATTTTTCCAGGAAAGCATATGTTTTTGTTCTCACACTTCTGACTACTGACAATGTTGGTGTGGCTTTATTGTAGAAATTGTCTTCTGAACAGCTCTTTGTGTGGAGTTATGTATCAGCAGTACATTATTTGGTCCAAGTAATTTAACCCTTAAACAGCCAATCACAACAATTGTCTTCTGCTTTGTCATCTGCTTTCTCATCTACTTGTGATTTTAATAGTCATTTTTGCAAACAGTGTGGACCCAGATCAGACTGCTCCTCTAGGAGCAGTCTGATCTGGGTCCACACTGTTTGCCTGTATGTAAAAAATAGGTTTGAAAAGTTTGCAAGAATATTCAGCAGACGACATAAACAGATGACATTTTCAGAACATTTATCCCCATACCGAATTTGTTCAATCAAATATTGTTTCTAACTTTCTTATTTCTGCAAGAAAATCTGTGTTGTGGGTACTCATTAGAAGCGCCTCAGTGACGCACTTCTGATGAGTACCAACAACATATGTTTTCATCTGCTTACCATACCTGTCCTTAGAATTTTTACTCCGTAAAATGCCAAGAAAACCTGCATCTGAAAATGTTGTCTGTCTATGTCGTCTGCTGAATATTCTTGCAAACTTTTCAAACCTATTTTTGCATACAGGCAAACAGTGTGGACCCAGATCAGACTGCTCCTAGAGGTGCAGTCGGATCTGGGTCTACACTGTTTGCAAAAATTACTTTTAAAATCACAAGCAGATGACAAAGCAGACGACAGTTGTTGTGATTGGCAGTTTAAGGGTTAAATGTCTATTTCACTACAGTTGATGAGTCTGAAAACAGTTGGATGAATAGCAAATAGTGTAGTACCTGTTCCGATTACATACATTTAGCCGAAGTATTCTGACAGACAGGCCTGTGCAAATGGGATGGATTCAGCTCAGGCACCCAGAATATTGCACCTAAATAGGGTCTATACACTCTTTGCCATTCAAATTGCAATTTTTGGAGATCGACAGTGTGGGGAATCCACATGGCCAAATGACTAGGTACACAGAGTTTGTTACTGTTTTTAGCTCCGCATCAGGTAGAGGTTTTTTTTTCGATGTATACCCAATGGAATTTATTCAAATAAAGCGCAGAGTACGTGGAAAATCAAGCTTTTTCTGGTGGTGTAAGCCTACTCTGCAATCTGGTCTGATTCTCGAGAACATTCGGAGAATGTTTTTCGTCAGAATTTATGTACATTGTCCTGGTGACCCAGATTGACAGCAAAAACATTCGGAGAATGTTCTCGAGAATTAGACCAGATCGCAGAATAGTGCTTACACCACAAGAAAGAGCTTGATATTACGTGTACTCTGCACTTTATTTGAACAAATTCCATTTGGTATGAATAAAGATATTCTAAAAAATCCCACCTTATGTGGAGCTAAAAATAGTAACAAACTCCGTGTACCTCGTCATTTGGTCACCTGGATTCCCCACACTGATGAATACAGGTATTTATATGGAGTTGTTCAAAGTTTAGGACAAGTATGGTAAGGAGTTAAAGTCTAAATATTTGTAGGATAAAAACATAGTCTTGAAACCCCTAAAAGGGTAATTGGCAAACAGTGCAGACCCAGATCAGATGCAGCAGAATGTGGCGTCCAATCAAGTCTCCACTATTTGCAAATAGTCCAACCATTTTTCTCTAAGAATATCTAATTCATATAGCCTGACTTACCTAAAATTGAAATTAGAATCTTCCAGTATATTGTATGGGGGAGATCATTCAGTCTACAATGGGTTAAAAAGTGTCATGGGCTATGGAAACTTGTCTAACAGCCCTCATACCTAATCCTGTTATTGCAGCAACTTGATTGATTGAACGTATCTGGTTGACAGTTTGATGGTTCAGATAAATGGAAAAAATTTGGAATTTATCCATATCAATATCTCTTGTATTCTTGATTAAGTTATATGACCCCTTTTATTATTATGACTTCTTCAACTCTTCATTTGTTTGGATTTTAATGGGTATCTTAACCTTGGTCCTGCTGAACCCAGATATGCCGGGCCTTTGCAAACAGTGTAGATCCAGATCAGTTGGCTTCTGAAGAAGCCAACTGATCTGGATCTACAATGTTTGACATTATGTATGTGAATTTGTATCAACAACCTTGATCAAGTAATCTGATTGGCTGAAAATTAGAAATGAGTGTGGCATCTTAATTTATTTAGCATGGTAAGGGTTGACATTCCCATAGCCTAAGAAAAGGTTTTTTTTCAACTCCAAACCACTGATACATGTGTTTTTCTTATTTCTCATGAAAACTTGTCACTACTCCGGGGGGTGGGGGGGGGGGGGAACTTCCTATATATGGCATAGTACGGATGTGCGTGCCGACTAGCCCCCTTTTTCAGCACTGCCAGGTATATGATTGGCCCCCTTTTTTTAACAAAAAGTATATGAATGGCCCGATTTTTCTGTATTCCTGTGTGAAAGGCCCCATTTTTCTGACAGCCTGGTATATGCACATATTTTTCGCTCAGAGATTTTTCGAGGCTGCTTATCCTTCTGGTATTACATGAATTGACTGTGATATTTGTGTAATAACCAGCAAAAATGGGTACAAAAAGTCAAAGGGCAGTATATGAATAGGTCAACATTTTGGATGATCAAGTATATGAATGGGTCCATTTTTTCGAAGGCCAGGTATATGAATGGGGTAGGTTTTGAAATACGGGCTCGCACACCTGTACCAAAATTACCCCAGTTACCCTTCCCCCCCACCCCCCCCACCCCCCGAGGTCACTACAGGGAAAAAAAGAGGCTCATCAGACTTTACAGCAAATCAGTCTTTCAGTGCACTTGTCCTGCCTTTCAGCAAGTTCACATGTCTAGTTCTTTGGTAGACTGGCTTCAGTCTCCATTGACTAATATTTTTAGCTCACCTGGAGCTGTGCTCCAGGTCAGCTTATGCCATGGTCTGTTGTCTGTCATCGATCTGTCCATCTGTCCATCCATCCGTCGTCCATCATTTGCTTTTCACAATTTTGACATCTCCCCAGAACTTTAAGATTGATTGTGCTGAAACTTAGTGGGAGGCATTGTGCTAACATGGAGATTCAGAATTGCTAAAATCATTCCATTCCGATATCCAAGATGGCCGCCATGGTGGCCATCTTGAAATTTTTCAAACGACATCTCCTCCCAAACCAGAAGTCCGATTGAGCTGAAACTTGATGGGAGGCATCACAGTGACACAGAGATTCAGAATTGCTAAAATTGCTCTGATATCCAAGATGGCTGATGGCAGCCATCTTGAAATTCTTCAAATGACATCTCCCAAACCGTAAGTCGGATTGACCCAAAACTTGATGGGAGACATCACAGTGACACAGAGAATCAGAATTGCTAAATTGTTCCATTCTGATATCCAAGATGGCCGCCACTCTTCAAACGACATCTCCCAAACCATAAGTCAGATTGAGCCGAAACTTGATGGGAGGCATCGGAGTGACATAGTGATTTAGAATTGCGAAAATCTTTCCGTTCAGATATCCAAGATGGCCACCATGGCGGCCATCCTGAAATTCTTCAAAGGACATCTCCTACCAAACCTTGTTGGATTGAGCAAAACTTGATGGGAAGCATCACAGTGACACAAAGATTCAGAATTGCTAAAATTGTTCCATTCAGATATCCAAGATGGCCGCCACGGGGGCCACCTTGAAATTCTTCAAATGACATCTCCTCCCAAACCATAAGTCATATTGAGTGCAAACTTGATGGGAGGCATTGGAGCATTATAGAGATTCAGAATTGCTAAAATCTTTCCGTTCTGGTGTCCAAGATGGCCACCATGGCAGCCATCTTGAAATTTTTCAAACAACATCTCCCAAACCTTAGGTCAGATTGAGCCAAAACTTGGTGAGAGGCATCGGAGCAAAATAGAGATTCAGAATTGCTAAAATTGTTATGGTGGCCATGGCGGCCATCTTGAAATTCTTCGAATGACATCTCCTCCCAAACCATAAGTTGGGTTCAGCCGAAACTTGATGTGAAGCATCGGTGCGACATAGAGATGGCCACCATTTTGAAATTCTTCAAACCACATCTCCTCCCAAACAGTAAGTCAGGTTGAGCCGAAACTAGATGGGAGGCATCGGGGTGACGTGGAGATTCAGAATTGCTGAATCGTTCAGTTCCAATATCCAAGATGGTGGCCATGGTGGCAATCTTGAAACTCTTCAAACAACATCGGATTCTGAATTGCTAGAGGCAGTCTGATCTGATAGCCAAGGTGGCCACCATGGCACAATGTAACATATCATGATCAGCCTGATCCAAGTGAGCGATTTCTGGCCCACTTGGGCCTCCAGTTTTTTCTATAATCCTGTTTGATATTCTATTAAAATAAAAACAAAATATCGTGACTGTAAAGGCTGGTCACTAGACAATATCAGTTCCCACCATCACATCCAGACAGTGGCACTACAAGACTAAAAGGTTTTTGACAGTGACATTAAACTTTAAATCAAACAAACAAAAGAAGTGTATTCAGATATCCCTCTTATGTACAGCTACAAACTTTTTTCTCTTCTTTCTCAAAAAGACAATAACATATATGCTGGTACAGTAAATGTCCTAAAAATTCAAACATTTTATTCCATACTATTTTGGCCTAAATTTTGCTTTTTGTGCAGCTGTTTCTTAAAATACTTAGTGTAGTGGAAAGATAAACAGTGTAGACCCTGATCAGACAGGAGCAGTCTGAGCTGGGTCTGCACTGTTTGCATATGTCATTTTGTCAGACAGTTTGGTGTTAGAAATTTTAGGACATTTACAGTACTAATTGAGCAGGCACTCAACAAAACCTACAATAAGACCTGCATAACCAGCAAAGACTCAGATCATTCTATACATCCATTCAGTATGGCAAGGGTTCTCATTTATTCTTTTTTGGATAGCCTGGAGGCTGTAGAAGGCAAATGCGATCAGCGAAGACTCTTAATCAGATTGTGTGGCTGCGCAGGCCAATCTGAGTCTTCACTGGTGGCACAAGTCTTATTGTAGGTTTTATCGAGCACTGGCTCAATTAGAATTGCTTTGTAAAGGTGATAGTAATGAATACCAGCAGCTTGTATTTTAGTGGATGTTGCAGATTTAAAGTTGGATCCCAAAAATGTATCCAGATTACATAGAAAATTGACCATTAACCCTTGTCATACTGAATAAATTAAGAAGCCATGCCCATTTGTAATTTTCAGCCAATCAGATTACTTGATGCAGATTGTTTATATAAATTCACATACTTAATGGCAAACAGTGCAGATTCAGATCAGTTGGCTTCTTCTGAAGCCAACTGATCTGGATCTACACTGTTTGCAAATGCAGGACATATCTGGGTTCAGCAGGACAAGGGTTGATGGGTGGGGGCCTGTGTAAAATTAAATCAAAATTGAAGAGACAAAAAAAAAAAGCAAACACCCTGCTCTGGCTGTGCACTTTTGCATGCACACTTACAGTTTAATGCTTTCTTTGTGGGGCTGCATTAAAAGCCTCTTTCTGTTTGAAATTATGATATTGTGTCAGAACTTAATGATCAGCCCTCATACAGGTTCATTGATAAAGCTTTTTAGACCTACACAATCAACCACTAGGGGATCGAAACAATCAAACTAATTATGTAAGCAGCTTTCCTAGTCAAAACTATATATCATGCTAGCAAGTACAGGTTTTACCCTAAATATTGGGATCAGCCTGGGCAAACAGTGTAGGTGCAGATCAGATGCCTTATAATGCAGCATCTGATCAGCAAACAGTGTAGATGCAGATCATATATCTTATAATGCAGCATCTGATCAGGTTCTACACTGTCTGCCACTCATCCAACAGTCAATAGCTTGTAAACTGGACTTGGTCATATTTTAGGACCAGTGTGGTAATATTTAGGGTAAAATATGGAATATTTAGGGTAAAATATAGAGAGTAAAATACAGCGTATTTACCGATAGGGTAAAATATAGAGTATATTGGGTAAAACCTAGGATATTTAGATAAAAAATATGGAGAAGTTAGGGGAAACTATGGAGTATTTAGGGTAATAAATAGAGTACTTAGGGTAAAATACAGTGTATTTAGGGTAAAATATAATAATAAGTTTTATGGCTGCATTATCTTAATCAGATGCACAACTCCAGATCTCGTAAAAGTGTTTATTTCTGGATGAAAAATTTACCTAAAAAATCACCCTGATAGCTGAACAACTTTTCCTGACATAATGAGATGCCTTAAATCCTTGCCTTACTTGCCCTAAACCTTGAACAACTCCAGAACTCTTCAGAAGCCAACTGATCTGGATCTACACTGTTTGCAAACGCAAGACATATCCGGGCTCAGCAAGACTAGGGTTAAAACTGCAGAATGTGTTCTGTGGCACGTGATCCAAGCCTTTATTATTTGCTCAGGTCTGTCTGTCCCAGTACTAAGTGGAGCAATACCACCCAGAAATTGTTTACATGAAGAAACAAGACAAATGTTAATTGCTTACCTTCAGAAAAAAGGGTATCCACATAATATTTTTCTTATTTCTCCTTGAAAGCTGTGTTGTGGGTACTCATTAGAAGCACCTCAGCAAGGCACTTCTAATGAGTACCCCACAACATATGTTTTCTTGATTAAATAAGATAGATATCAGTACTTTTCTTTTAACACTTGTCCTGGTGCTGAATAAATTAAGATGCCACACCCACTTCTAATTTTCAGCCAATCAGATCACTTGGTCTGGATTGTTGCTATAAATTCACATACTTAGTGGCAAACAGTGCAGATCCAGATCAGTTGGCTTCTTCAGAAGCCAACTAATCTGGATCTACACTGTTTGCAAAGACAGGGTATATCTGGGTTCAGCAGGACAAGGGTTAAAATTAAGTGCCTTATATGAAGCTATGTACCCACAAATGGTTTTCAAAGGGAAAACAAGACAAATGTTCATTATTTGTGCAATTGTAGATTGTTCTCCTGCATAAATTGATATCATTATTGTGAATGTGCATAAGGATTTCATTGGGTTTAGTCACGCCTTTTTTTTTTGTTTATTTGTTAAATAGTTGGCTTAGCAAAAACAGTTGTAGCCCCCTGTTACCATCATCTATGATGTCTTCCATGCTTTGATATCCCATTGCTGATTGCTCAGGCCTGTCTATCTCAATACTTATGGCAAATTCTGTATGCACAGATTAGTGACTGCGAGAAAAGGGCTTTTCAGAAATATCCTGGAATCAACCTTTCAGTGCACATGGCCAGTCCCTTGGTGAGGCCACATAGTCTAGTTCTTTGGCTGAAGTGTCCCCACAGACTGCCTCTTATGTGAGCAAACAACATACATGGGTGAAAGTTTCAGTATTAACTCATGTCCAGCTGAACCCAGATATGTAACCCTGCCTTTGCAAACTGTGTAGATCTAGATCAGTTAGCTTCTCAAGAAGCAAACTGATCTGGATCTACACTGTTTGCCATTAAGTATGTGAATGTTTTGCAACAGTCCAGATCAAGTAATCTGATTGGCTGAAAATTAGAAGTGGGTGTGGCATTTTAATTTATTCAGCATGACAAGGTTAATACTGAATTCAGTATTAAGAAAAATTTTTGTTCCGTATAAAGTATAGGGAAAAGGTAATTTTCAGTATTGGAGAAGTGGATTTTCAGTACTGAGGATTTCTGGAACTTTCACCCATGAGCATAGGTTCTGGTGAGGCTGCGGATGTGCAGGCTCGTATGAATCTGCTGTTTGCATATGCAAAAATAGCTCTTTTCCCATGATGCAGATAAGACAGATATTTATTATCTGCAAACATCTGTAAATTGTTAATTCTGCAAAAACTGATATTGTGATTGTGCATATGCATAAAGATTTCACTGGGTTTAGTTACGCCTTTTTTCATTTATTTGTAAAACGGCTGGCTTAGCAAAAAAAAGTTGGAGCCCCCTGTTACCATCATCTACAGGATAATGCTCTGTAGTCTTTGATATTCCATCACTGATTGAAGCAAGCGCCATAAGTTTTGTCACAGTAGGCAATTTATCTGAATATCCCATAGAAATTGCTTTTGATTTCCATGAATAAGTTATCGATCACACGTTAATATGTCCTTTAAGTTGATGGAAACCTGTCTCAGGTTCTGCAGAATGAAACACATTGCTCTTTACCAGATTAGCATTCTGCTGATGAAATTGGTATTCAACAACCAGCAAGTGATGTATTTCTTATGGTTTTCAGAAAATTAGTTTGTTGTGTCTTGCTGCTCTTCTCACAAGGAGACAATTCACATGAAATCTCAAGCCCTACTTGCAGGGAAATATAAGAACTGTAGTTTGACCTTTACCACTCTGTGGGCTAGTTCTGCAGATGATAAATTGATGATACCTGCAAACTGTGTTTGGGAAGGGGGCGTATACTGTTTTCACATTGTCCATCCATATCATTATGTGTCCATCCATCCATCTGTCACATTTTGGTGTCCAGGCTTGGGTATCTAATAAGCACTGCTTATTGACATTTCTTGTTTTTTGCAGAAAATAAGCATTGACATTTCATGCAGATTGTTTCCTTATAAGAGACATTTTGCATGAAATGCCAAGGCCTATTTCCATTGAAAATAATTCAAAATGTCTGCTGAAATTTTTACACAGCATGCTTTTAGTTAAAATATCTTCTACAGACTTATAAATTCAGCAGGTTAAGAGTTAGCTTTTCATCTAGTTACCTTTCAGAGTTTAGATATCGACCATGTATTCCATATTACTGGATAATATGTCCCAGGCGGTAATGGATTTGCTCTTTGACATGTGGTTGGGTGATACGAAGGTGTAGTGTCACTGGGGCGTCCAGTTGATACTGGCTTACAGTGGGTAAGGCCTGCTAGCATTATAGCAGGTAAGGGTAGAGGGGTAATGTTTTTAGCTCACCTGAGCTCTGCTCAGGATGAGCTATTGTGATCACTTTTCGTCCGTCGTCCGTCCGTCCGTCCGTCCGTCCGTCCGTGCGTCCGTCCGTCCGTGCGTCCGTCCGTTAACATTTTCAAACGACTTCTCCTCTGAAACCGCTGAGCCAATTTTGCTCAAATTTCATATGGAGCCTCCTTAGGGTGGGGGAACGAAAAATTGCTAAAATGGTCGCGGTCCGTTAACCAAGATGGCCGCCTAGCCCATATATGGTAAAAACCTTTAAAAATCTTCTTCTCCAGAACCGAGAATGCCTTGGGGCTGAACCTTTACAGGAATCATCGGGGACGGGAAGTCTACCAAAATTGCTAAAAGAATTGTCGTACGTTGACGTTTGACCTTTTTACGGCAAGGTCAAGTTTGCTTCCCTATGCATTTGTATGGGAAAAACCTTTAAAAATCTTCTTCTCCAAAACCGAGCATGCCTTATGGCTGAATCTTTGCATATATCTTTGGGAACAGGAGAGCTACCAAAATTGCTAAAATAATGGTCGTACATTGACATTTGACCTTTTTACGCTAAGGTCAATTTTGCTTCCTTATGCATTTGTATGGGAAAAATGACCAGAATTTCAAACAACTTCTCCTCTGGAGCCTCTGGGCCAATTTTGCTCAAATTTCATATGGAGCCTCCTTAGGGTGGGGGAACAAAAAATTGCTAAAATGGTCACGGTCCGTTGACCAAGATGGCCGCCACGCCCATATATGGTAAAAACCTTTAAAAATCTTCTCCTTCAGAACCGAGAATGCCTTTGGGCTGAACCTTGGCAGGAATCATCGAGGACGGGAGGTCTACCAACGTTGCTAAAAGAATTGTCGTACGTTGACGTTTGACCTTTTTACGGCAAGGTCAAGTTTGCTTCCCTGTGCATTTGTATGGGAAAAACCTTTAAAAATCTTCTTCTCCAAAACTGAGCATGCCTTATGGCTGAATCTTTGCATATATCTTCGGGAACAAGAGGGCTACCATAATTGCTAAAATAATGGTCGTACATTGACATTTGACCTTTTTACGTTAAGGTCAATTTTGCTTCCTTATGCATTTGTATGGGAAAAATGTTCAGAATTTCAAACAACTTCTTCTCTGGAGCCTCTGGGCCAATTTTGCTCAAATTTCATATGGAGCCTCCTTAGGTAGGGGGAACAAAAGATTGCTAAAATGGTCACGGTTCATTGACCAAGATGGGCGCCATGCCCATATATGGTAAAAACCTTTATAAATCTTCTTCTCTAGAACAGAGGATGCTTTGGGGCTGAATATTTGCATAAATCATCGGGGACAGGGGGTCTACCAAAGTTGCTAAAATAATGGTCATACATTGACATTTGACCTTTTTACGGCAAGGTCAAGTTGCTTCCTTATGCATTTGCATGGGAAAAAACATTTAAAAATCTTATTCTCCAAAACCGAGGATTGCTTGTGGCTGAATCTTTGCATATATCATCTGGAACGGGCGGTCTACCAAAGTTGCTAAAATAATTGTCATACATTGACATTTAACCTTTTACGGCGAGGTCAAGTTTGCTTCTGTATGCATTTGTATGGGCGCCATACATTTGTATGGAAAAAATGTTGATAATTTCAAATGGCTTTTCCTCTGAAGCCTCTGGGCCAGTGTTGCTCAAATTTCATGCGGAGCCTCCGTGGGCAGGAGAATGAAAGATTGCTAAAATGGGTATGGTCCATTGATCAAAATGGCTGCCATGCCAATATATGGTAAAAACCTTTAAAAATCTTCTTCTCCATAACCAAATAAGCCCTGGGTCCTAATCTTTGCACAAATTATAGGGGACAGGAGATCTACCAAAATTGCTCAAATGATGGTTTATGTTGACATTTGACCTTTTTACCTCCAAGGTCAAATTTGCTTCCCTATTTGTGTGGGCCATATACATTTATATTGAAAGTATCGAAGTGACTTGTAGATCAACAGTAGTTAAAATTGTTCTGATTGGAAATCGAAGATGGCCATCATCTGATTTATATTTATAATATGTCCCTGCCACTGTGCTGTTTACATGTATAAAATCACGATTCTTCAGAAACCACTTAGCCAATTTCCACCAAATTTCACATTGATCCTTCTGTTGAAATGTGATTGATAGTTTATTCATGATCATGCTCCATTGACTGTCAGGCCCATATATTCTTCTTCAAAACTAAGAACTGCTCAAATGATGATATTTTCATTAGTTGCGATGATAGGATTGGATAAATGTTGCATAACATCTGCATGTCTGCAGTGGCTACGTCACTCAGGTGAGCGAATCGTGGCCCGTGGGCCTCTTGTTACTTCTTCTGTTTCTTCACTTTCATTCCTGTTTTTTCTTTCTTCCCTGTCCCTCTCTTTCATCTGCTCTACTATCTCTTCTATCTCTTTTCTCCCTTTTTCTGGGAGACAACACAAAATGACCCACAAGGGTTAATGTGTCATTAAACCTAAATCTGTGCAGCACCAAATAAAGTCCTTATATTTAACTCACCTGAGCTTAGCTCAGGATGTTCTAATGATTACTTTTCGCACATCTTCTCCATAATCTGCCTGTAGGTCCATCTGTCCGTGATCATTTTTAAAGGCATTTCCAAAATCACTGAAGAGATTTGAACTTAATTTGGTAGAAATGTTCCTTAGGTTGAGGGAATTCAAGTTTGTGTTTTTATGGCAGTCAGCTTGTTCATTTAGTAAAAGGTCCCATAAATTTATGATGGGAAAATGGGTAGATAACATGTTTTCTAAATTACCAATGAAGCAATTTGCATAAAGCTTGTCACAAATATTTCTGTGCAATCTGCTGCCAAATTCCAGTTGGTTGCCATAGCAACAGTTAGTTTCAACCCTTGGTTTAAACAATAGTTTATTGAATATAATGTGTACAACACAAACATACAAAAATGACATAAAGGATAAGGTAACAAGCTAATTATATCTTATGTGAAATCTTCTAGTTTCAACCCTTAAAGCACTACATCGATATGTAACAGACAACATTTTATCTTTTTTTCTCAGAGAAAATAAAACTTGAATTGTATGCTAGTATTAGGTTTTGGTTAAATTTTTATCAGGCAGAATATCCTGATTTCTGGCTTTATGTATATATCTGCAAACAGAACAAAAGTTTATTGGCAAAGCACAATTCAGGCAAGCTACACCGTCCTGCAACAACCCCTTATTGCTTATTGATGCTGCAAGATTAAACAGTGCTGCTGATGTAACAAATAATTCTGGATTGTGAAAAAAAAAAAATCTATATAGTGCAAGTCTGCTTTATCAATATTTTTTTCTGCCGAGTGATGGATTGGCACTGATTGGAGAAGAATGTTGCATTGGAATGGTAGAGAGATTTCCCAAAAGGTTACTAGGCCAAGGAAGCAATTCTGTAACAACATAATAAAAATAGCTTAGTAAATGTTTTGGATGCAGCTTCTGAAGGTTGTATCAATAATTTTTATATAATGATAAAATATTTTGCTGAATAAACCTAAACTCTTTCCCTTCTAGTGTTGATTTTTGTCGTCTCTTGGTAACTTTTGCAAACAGTTTGGACCCAGATCAGGCCCGACAAAATGTCGGGCCTGATTTGGATCCTAACTGTTTGACACCCTGATTGTATTTCTGAAAGATTTTTTTGGGGGGAAAAAGTTGATTTAAAAAAATCTACAGATGACAAAAAAAAGCATGCAAAATTACCCAGCTTGCAAAGAGTTAAATTACTAGTTACAGCAGCAACAGAAGACATTCTAATATTTCATTATATTGACATGAAATATCAAGCCTTATTTTCCTCTGATTTTTTATATATTTTTCAAGAAAATAAGACAGGACCCTTTATCCATTAAAATAATAAAATAGAATAAGAAAATAAGACGGGACCCGTTATCCATTAAAATCTGAATATCTTCAGTTCACTTCCATCATCATAGCTGTTGGAAGGGTCTGTTGTCTATTTAACCCTGGTCCTGCTGCCCCCCTGATATGCCTAGACTTTGCAAACAGTGTAGATCCAGATCAGTTGCCTGGATCAAGTAATCTAATTGGCTGACAATTAGAAATGGGTGTGGTATCTTAATTTATCCAGCATGGCAAGGGTTAACCCCCACGCCTATTATTTTGTTCAATGTAGTTTTATATTAGGAAAATACCTTTTGCATGTTATATTGAAAAATATTTACAACTTGCATTTTTTTTTAATTTCCCGGCTACTTTTATTGTGAAAAACAATAAATCAGAAAAAAAAAGTCAGTCAGTTGTTGTCTGCCAACTTTTCTTTCTCTGTTACTGTTTAAAAGTCAATGTTCTTCATCAGGTCTTAACCTTGACAAGTACAGAATCCTTCTATACCTGTAACAATAATAGGTGTTGGCACTGTAACCATAAACATTACCTACCTCTGTACTATTGGCCCTCTGAAACTGCTGAAACTCCTAGTTAACCTTTACCACTCTCTGGGCAAATTCAGCAGATGACAAATTGATGATATTTTTCTTATTTTTCTAAGAAAACAGGTTTTGACATTTCATGCAAATTGTTTCCAATGGAGACAATTTGCATCAAATGTCAAATCCTGTTTTCTAGGAGAAATAAAAAGGAATGTTACCAAGTGCTGTCTGCTGAATTTTGCCCAGAGAGTGGTAAGGGTTAAAACATCAGCAGTGATTAGCTTCTCATTTGTTTCTCACAAAATATCCTGCAAAAATGAATTATGATAAGCCATTAAAAAACACTGTAAGATTATACAGAATATGCTGACATACATAAGGCAGTGCAAATGCACAGGCTTATCTGTGTCAGCACACTTGGCATGCATCAAAGTGAACATGTTAAATCTGTAAAGCCAGAGGCATAAATTATATGCTGATGGGATGCAGGATGTACAGGCCCAAGCTGATCACAGTCTGTGCCGCTCACATATACAGTAAGGTATGTTTTTGCTGGTTGTGGTTCAGGTATTAACTCAAGGTAAAACTAGACATTACTGAATGTTTGGTATTTGATGTATTACCGCCTCCAAAGTTCTGCTTGCCATTTAGTTGTTAGCTTATTTGAAGGTCCTGCCTACATAGATGGTGGGGGTCTTGATCAGCTAGCATAGATGTATACCAGATTACATGGGTCTGAATTATAAGCCATGGTCATATTACCTGGATCTACATTGATTATGGGTCATGATAATCTTCATTGCTTCTGTAGGCTATTGTCGTATTACTTGGGTCTGCATTGATGGTATGGCCATAGTCATATTATCAGGGTCTACATTACCAATGTAAGCCATAATCATATTACCTTGGTATGCATTGTTAGTATGGTCATTATCATATTACTCAGGTCTAAATTCATGGTGCTGCATTGCTAGTATGGTCATGATCATATTACCTGGTGCAGCCATGTCATATTACCTGGGTCTGAATTCATGATGCTGCATTGCTAATATGGCCATGATCATCTTCCCTGTCTGAATTCATGGCGCAGCTGTCATATTCCCTGTGTCTGAATTCATAGTGCAGCTATGTCTTTTTACCTGGGTCTGAATTTATGGTGCTGCATTGCTAGTATGGCCATGATCATATTCCCTGCGTCTGAACCGATGATGCAGCCATAATCATATTACCTGGGTCTACCTTGATGGTGTGGCCATGCTCTTAATAACTGGGCTGCATTGCTACTGTAAACCATGGTCAGTTCACCTGGATCTGCATTCCTGGTATAGGCTATGGTCATCCCTGTGTCTGCATTGCTGATGTTACCTGAGTCTACATTGATGAGAGGAGACAACTTGCATGGTATTTTGAGGCATTATTTCTGGGGAAAAAAAAATCAGGAAAATATCATAAATTTGGTATTTGCTGGTATTGCACAGAGAGAGCTAATTTCTCCATGAACACATACATTGTTGGTACTCATTAGAAGACCTCACTAAGGTGCTTCTAATGAGTACGCACAAAGTATGTTTTATACAATAAAAGGCAGGGCATAGCTGGATTCGGCTGGACCATAGATACCTCATGTTTTATCCAAAACCATGTTAAATGAACTACCATATTAGACCTAATTACTGCACCATGTGCTTACATTTTTCAAAATTACTGAGAAAACTTGTGGTAAAATATGTATCCACCTACACTAAGGGTACACCTTAACCCTTGTCCTGCTGAACCCGGATATACCCTGCCTTTGCAAACAGTGTAGATCCAGATCAGTTGGCTTCTAAAGAAGCCAACTGATCTAGATCTGCACTGTTTGCCATCAAGTATGTGAATTTATAGCAACAATTTGGATCAAGCAATCTGATTGGCTGAAAATTAGAAGTAGGTGTGGCATCTTAATTTATTCAGCAGGACAAGGGTTAAAGAAAGATTAGCAGAGGACTTTATGAGGCCAGTATTTAATGATGTTTAGGCGGTTTAGTTTCCGGTTTTGTTATAAAAGCATATGTTGTTGGTACTCATTTGAATTGCCTCGTCTTGTCAAGGCAGTTCAAATGAGTATCTGCAAATGCTTTTATAACGTAAATAAAAATGCAAAGGCTATAATCTGAAGCTGAGTAAAATTTCATGACTGTGCGCTTATAGGGGTGTGTGCAGTAATTAGGTAAAATATGGTATATTATAAAGAGGTCCCTGTCTAATGATGAAGAAGCGGGATCAGTAGTAATGATCTGACACGATCAAGTGTCACGGAATTCTTATGTTTTTATAAACACAATGGAATAAAATGTTAGTTTATTTTCAAGGTGTATTTTTGTGTACTGTATTTGTGCTAAATATACTTGGACACCTTAATTCTTCACCACTTTACCTAAAATTTGAACAAATTGATTTTACTATCTATGGGTGTATCTAATAAACTGCTGATTGAGTGGCAAACAGTGCAGACCCTGGTCACATGCCACATTTTGCAGCATCTGATCTGGGTCTGTACTGATTGTTCAAGTACATAGGCTTAATATGGTGATATTGGCTCTTACCATGTTATGGGCAGATTCAGCAGATGAAAAATTGATGAGATTTTCTTATTTTTCCCAGAAAATAGGATTTGACAGTTTATGCAAATTGAAAGACAATTTGCATGAAATGTTAAATCCTGTTTTCTTGAAAAAATTTTGAAAAATATTTCAAAATGTCATCTGCTGAAATTTTTACCCAGCATGCAAGTGTTAGGATACACAGAAACTTAGTAATTCCCCCCTGTGTCAAAAAGTCAGTCAAAACGAAGGTAAAAAAAATCAGGACATGGGAATATAGCAATGACAAGAGATAGGATTGATAGACAAACTAGACCAGATAAAGGACAAATGGCATTGACCGGGACTGATAATTTATTGTTCTGTAGACAAAATGATGATATTACATGGAGCTGAATTTTGGCTGTATTTTCCAGTTTTAATAACTTCTACTGACTGAACACCTGGAGTAGGAAAATTTGATCTTATAGCTGATGTTACTGCTGTCAACCTTGAAGCCACTGAAAAAGATCTTTCTTTTCCCCTATTGTTGTTGTTGTACAAATTTTTAACCCTGGTCATGCAGAACCCAGACATTCCCTGCCTTTGCAAATAGTGTAGATCCAGATCTTCTGGATCTGCTCTATTTACCATTTTATAGTATGTGAATTTGTAACAACAACTTAGATCAAGCAATCTGACTTGCTGGCAGTTAGAAATAGGCTTAGCATCTTAATTCATTCAGCATCACAAGGGTTAACACTACTGAGGCACATGGAGGCAGCATCAAACATGTTATGTACATTTATTTGTACAATCTTGATATCATGGATCACCTATGTACAGTTGATGCCACTGTCTGTCTCCAATTGCCTCCCTGTCCACTTTATACCAAATCCAAGGAACATTGAGTATGGTATAGGTGCTAGATGTACTAATGGTCTGAGTGTGCAAAAGGTTAATTGTGCAATATGTTAGTGGTACATAGCTCTTGATAAGGCGCTTTTTTCCACCAAAATGTATCTATATTTTTCTTATTTCTCGACGAAAACATATGTTGTGGGTACTCATTAGAAGCGCCTCACAGAGGTGCTTCTAAGAGTACCCACAACATATGTTTTCGTTGAGAAATAAGAAAACTATTTACCTGATACTCACTCTTATCTAGACCTATGGTGGTATGCACTGTACATGAAATTGTAATATATTTGACATCTTACTCATCTTCATAAGACAAAAAAAAAGTTTTATTTCTTTTTTCACCAGTTGTCTTTTTTTCTTCTGCAGGGTTTGTGTCATATGCTGAAGAAGACAGAAAGGTGTTCTATCTAAGAATGAAATATTCTCTTCCCAAACCAGGCAGTAAAGCCAAGAATGAAGGCTACATGGTAAGTAAATTAACATACTGGAGGATGAATACCATTACATTTATCTCTTGTGTATGGTGATGGCTTCAGTGTGTGATACATGGTTTTGGAGCATGTGTATTGTACAGATGATTTTTGTATCCACTCCCTACCCTATTTGTAATACTATGGAAGCATTGAGTCACAACTGGGAAAGAATTCATAGCTCTAGCATAGGACTTTGTAAAGAGAAGTATTTGATGATTATTCTGGGATAAATTTCCTTATTTCTCCATACAAAGGAGTTAAGGTGTCCGAATATTTAGGGTAAATAGGGAACTTGAGTATTTACTTAGAGAGCATCCATCAGTTCCCCTCTCCTCCACCCACCCACCCCCTTCACCCCTACCCCCACCTGTAAGAAGGGGATGGTGGGTATAATATGTGAAAGTGATGTTTTGTTCTTCCACAGTTCAGAGTGAGTGTGGGCTTGTGACATTACAGTCGAACCTCGATGGCTCGAACACCCATGGCTGGTTTACCATGGCTAATTCGAACTCGTTTTTGAGTCCCTACAAAATTCTTCCCATAGCTCAAGAAAACAAATATTTAAGGAAATTTTCTTATTTTATCGTGAAATTGTATGTTGTGCGTACTCATTAGAATTGCCTCATTGAGGCGATTCTAATGAGTACACTCAACATACAATCACTGTGTAGAAAATCGAAAAGATTTCACTAAATCATCGCTATTTGCTTCCTGAACTGGTGCCATGATTAACCCTCAGTGGCTCGAACTACCCATGTCTCAAACGAATTTCCATGGTCCCAAAGATGTTCGAGCCATTGAGATTCGACTGTATGTAAAATTCACCCCCATAGAATTTACTATTTAAAAGAGCAGGGACAAGGGTAGGGCAAGGACTTCAATGAGGTCCTTGTAGTGCAGGACTTTTAGCAGGTCTGTGATGGACAAAAAGTCATTGTTCTGCTATTCCTAGTAGATGGGGGTGCAGTGGTTACAAATGAGGCATTACGTGGGACACATTTTTAGTTTTGGGTTTTGAGGAAAGGGTGGGGATTTGCAGTTATTTGAAAGGCATGTTTATTGCTCTGAATGTACTGTATTTTTCCTAATTATTGGGAAATTAACTCATTACCTTTCCAAAGGGTCTGGTGGCCATGTGGTTAGTGCTGCCTAATTGGGATAAAAAACTCCGAGGATCAACTCCTGCGCAAGTCAGAATTCAGCTTAGGACTGCACAACAATTTATTGCACAGAGCCTTTCATTATAGCCATTCCTTTGACTCTCTATCTGCTAATTTGAAAAGGACAGAAAACACCAAAATATCATAATCATCCTTACCTTATTATAAAATTTGAACAACTTTTTCACTACCTTTCGTTGCGTCTAAAAACTGCTGGATGAGTGGCAAACAGTGTAGACCCTGATCAGATGCCACATGTGGTATCTGATCTGGGTCTCCACTATTTGCTCAGGCCTTTTGTCTGAATACTAACGGTAAATATGTTATATAAAAAAATGAAATCTACACTGATAGCAGTGGTGGTAGGGTGGTGCGAAGGCGGCGTGTAATTCTTATGTCAACGGGGCGTTAAACTGATACTGGCTTACATTTGGGCAAAGCCTGCTGTCCTTGTAGCAGGTAAGGGTCGAAGGGGAATGCTTTTTTATTTCTTCTGTTTCTTCACTTTCATTCCTGTTCCTCTTTCTTCCCTGTCCTTCTCTTTCATGTCTTGTACTATTTCTTCTATCTCTTTTCTCCCTTTCTCTGGGAGATGACACAAAATGACCCACAAGGGTTGATGTGTCGTTAAACCCCACACAATCAATCAAAACACAGGCACCACAGCACAAGAACAAGAGGTCTGATCTTGGTCTACACTGTTTGCTCAGGCCTGTCCCGTTATAAAGGTGGTAGTTAGAAAATATGAACTTCTTGAAAAAGTCTTTCCTGCATGTCGGTCAGTATCAGCTGATACACTAGGAATCATCGGACATTTTCAGTCTCATAGCTCCAGGTAAATGGGAGTATCAGGTAAATATTTTTTCTTACTTCTCCATGAAAACTTATGTTGTGGGTACTCATTAGAAGAGGCGTACCTACAACAGATGCTTCCTTGGCAAACATCATGAAAACATACCTATATAATTTTGACCCCCTTAAACCCCACTTTTATATAGTAAAACTGGGGTTTACAGGAGTATACATCATTTTTCTTATTTCTGCTCAAAAACATAGATTGCCGGTACTCGTAAGAACTGCCAAGTACCCACAATTTATGTTTTGAGCAGATATATGAAAAATATGTGAATTTTTGTCTGAAAACTTTCAGTTTTTGGTGGTGAAATTTTCAATATATTTGAATAGGTGTGTTTTCATTATGAAATATTAAAGAAAAATATCAGGGCCCAGTTGTTCAAAGCGTCATTAGCTTAACGAGCTCATTAAGGGTCATTTTGTTGACTGTTTTAGCGGATTCAATACCCAATATTCTGATATTTTTTGCTGAAAAAATGTGAGTAGCTTTTGCACTGCAAAAGCTACTCACATTTTTTTCAGCAAAAAATTTCAGAATATTTGCGTATCACTCGATGTAAAACGAATCGTTAACTAACGACATCGTTAGCTTTGAACAACTGGGCCCAGTACTTTTTGGTTAAAAAAGTGCCCTATATGGAGCTGTATTTATTTTAGCCTATGTATAGTTATGAGCTACGTCTTTTATATTTAAGAGCAGAGCCTGAAATAACCTTCTTTTTCCGCGTATTATACCTCCATACTTTGCCTTGTTTTTACTAGTCTGCCCAAAGTTACCTTAAGTAAAGTTGATAGTCCGTAAATCATGATTTGACTGATGAGGAGACAAAATGCTGATTACTACACACAAGCATCAGTCAAAAGGGGCATTGTTTTTAATGTCACAATCATATCGCCATACCATGTATTGTTTTGCTAGTCAGCCCAAAGTTACCTAATGTAAAGTTGACAGGCCGTAAATCATGATTTGACTGATGAGGAGATCAAAATGCTGATAACTGCATAGCACCAGTCAAAAGGGGTATTGCTTTTATTTGTCCACAGTCATATCTTCACACTATGCCTTGTTTTTTACTAGTAAGCCCAAAGTTACCTAAATCATAGTTGACAGGCTGTAAATCATGATTTGACTGATGAGGAGACAAAATGCAGATTACTACATAGCACCAGTCAAAAGGGATATTGTTTTATTCCTCTACAAAAAATAAAACATATTATGCTACTCATTGAACTTGCCTCAGTGAAATGATACTAGTGAGTCCCCCACAACATACAGGTTTTTGTGGAAAAAGAAGAAAAATACAGATTCATTTTGGTCAAAGAAGAGCTTTATCTGGAGCCATGGCCCCATAAACTATAGGTAATGTAGAGATTAAGGTTAAGTGAGCATGTTTTCAACTGATCTGATCACTGCCTTGACAGTTTGCAGCCTTGGGATGATCATGACCTTGTGAAGGACAAAAGCAGGTTTTCAAGGAGAAATTAACTGGCTATATTAGTTGAATACTTCCAATACTGACCAGTGATTCTGGAATATTATTGTTCATTTATCCGTCGCTTTCTTCTTTCTTCTCCTGGATAGAGAGATATATTTCCACCTCTTCTGTGCTTTTGGTGTTAATTTCATTGAGGAATAGGATTTATCTCTCTTGAGCAGTAAGTTGGGCAATACTTTATTGACATCAGAGCTCCAGATGAGAGGAGGTATTCACATATTATTTTTCTTATTTCTGCATGAAAACATATGTTGTGGGTACTCATTAGAAGTGCCTCACTGAGGCACTTCTAATGAGTACCCACAACATAAGTTTTCATTGAGAAATAAGAAAAATACTTTGTGGATACCCCCTTTTATCTGAAGCTTTTCTTGACGGAATTATGGCCTGCCTTGTTTTCAACTGTAAAGATGGCTGTAATGTGATCAGTGCGATTGAATTTATTTTTTTAACTGGCGTTGTGTCAGCAATTATTTGTGTGCCTCTTGATTTTGAACAATTTTTATTTACAACTTTATGTAGAGCAAACAACAAACATTCCAAGGGCTATTTTTGATTGTCTCATTGGACAATAAGGTGTTACACTGGCTTTGCACTTTACATTAATTATAAAGTTGGGGTCATTACGACAATGGCAACTGACAAATTCTGTGTGTAAAATATTCAAAGAGAGAATGTTTTTATTGTCAATTTGTTAACTGACACATTTATCCATCAAATGTTATCTAGGTCACAGGTAGTCATATACATAAGCAGCCAAATAATGGGTCTTAAAAACACAACCTTGGGATACTTGGGATCAATACCCGATAGGGATTTTTCTTATTTCTACACACACACACTCATGCCCACACTGTCTCTCACACTCTCTTTCTCTCTCACACACACACACACAAACACACACATTCACACATACACACACACACACACACACACACAATGTGAATACTCATAAGCATTGCCTCGGTGAGCATTAGACCCACGATGAAGAAGTAAGAAAAAATAAATATTGGTACTTTCTGGTTGAAGGCACGGTCAGATGCAGAAAATATGCAATAAGTGTGTGTTGACAGCTTTTGTATGAACACAGACTGATCAAGGTTTTCATTTTTACCTGCAGTGTTTTACATGTATTTATTACCATAAGTATTTGGACAGGCCTGACCAAAAAGTGTAGACCCACAAAATGTGGCATCTGATCAGGGTATACACTGTTTGCCATTGTTCCAGGAGTATTTTAGATACATTGACAGGTAATAAAAAGGTGTTCAAATTTTAGACCAAGTATGGTAAGGAGGTAAGTTATCTGAATACTTAGGGTAAATATGGTACTCAGAGATAAGTACCGTATTCGACCTAATTACCGCACTGTTCGCTTAGGTTGTTCAAAAGCACTGGGAAAACTTGCGGTAAAATACCCACCTATTAACCCTTCTCTTGCCGGAAAAAAAATGAATCAGGCCTGTAAGAGGGGGTACCTCTACTTGAGAAGTCATTACCCCCTGAATTTTACCTCGATTTTCATGAAATTTTCACGTATAATTTGCCGATCCTAGGTGGCCATTTTACCGGAGAAAGGATGGTCACGTGACTAGAAAGTCACGTGACAGTCATGTGTAAACCGGGAACCGTTTAAGACACTTAAAAAAAAAAAAAAAAAAATTACAAGAGACCAGCGCCTACTGTGTGCTATTGCGAATGAAACGAGTGACATACATAGGTTCTACTGTTATTCCTACTTCTTCCTCACTGGAAATGATTCAGGTGTTATGGGCTTTTTTTCCAGAAAAGCCTGATCAGTTTGTTGAAGTGAGTGCTGAAATTAATGGCAGCTTGAAATTTGGTATTCTCGGTCTTTTTTAGTGTGGGTAAAATCCAGCACCTGACTATCTAATGAAAAGTGGCGTGTTTGTATGAAAGTAGGTTCACTCCTGTATGAGAATACTTGCTCTGAATGGTTGCATGTGGTATATTGTAAGTATGACAGGCTTTTGAGTTGGCAGACCCCTCCAGCGCGACTATTGTCGCGAACGGCAAGATAAGGGTTAAGGGCAAACTTTAAAGGAAGATCAACATCTAGGACTTCATGAGGAGCATATTTAATGATGCTTATGCGATATTATTTTGTTTTCTTTATAGAAGCATTTGTTGTGGCTACTCATTTGAATTGCCTTGACAAGTCAAGGCAATTCAAATGAGTACCCTCAACATATGTTTCTTTATTAAGAAGTAGATAAAAGTACACTGGTTGTAATCTTTTAGATTACTAAATTGCTTGACTGTGCGCTTATAGGAGCATGTGCAGTAATTAAGTGGAATACGGTATAATAAGGAAATACCAAAGTCTCTGATTTACCGGCTGATCTAGGCATTAACTGTTAGCATGACATGTAATCCTTTTACATTATGTTCCCCATATATTTTCAGGCTGAAGGGAGAGGGAAGGGTAGCCTCACTTCAAAGGTCACAATCTGAAAGCAAAAATTCATATTATAAGTAAAGTTATGAATACAGTATATGAAAACATTTTTATTTTGTAATTTGATTTCATTATCATACGCTCCCACCCTTCCAAACAAACACGGACAGAAGTAGGGTGGTTTGTCAGTGCGAAGGTGTCATATAGCTTTTGGCACTGGGGCGTCCTCCTAATTTGGCATAAAGTAAGACGGCAACATGTGCTTGCAGCAGATGCAAGATGGAGTCTATTTTTCAATTATTCCTCTTTTCCAGCCAGTCCTTTCTTCCTCTCTCCCTCTCAAGGATACAACCCAACATGAATGTAATATTGTTGACAGGGCCTTTAAACTTCAGCTAAAATATACATAAAGGAACACCCATCTCCCTCATACGTACTAACACACACATATGCACACACAGTTTCTAGTAGTGCTAATCACAAGTGAAGCAGAAGACATTTTGTTTTTTGGTTTGATTTTTTTTTTTTTTTTTTTTTTTTGTATTTTTTTCAGAGAAAATTAAGGCTTGCCATTTCATGTAAATCATCTGTAAATCATCTGCTAGTCAGACAATTCACATAAAATGCCAAGTTTTATTGTCTCTGAATAAAAAATAGAATGTCATCTGCTAATTTTTTGCTTAGTACTTGTAGGGTTTATATGTGATTATTATAATTAATTGTGCATGTTCTTTCGATATGAAAATACATTTCATCCATTTTATTGAGTTTTGTCACAATCTTACTGTGTAAAACAGCATTCATTTGAGTCTGATATTTCTCACGTTTTTCGCATTATCCATCATTACACAGCCAGCATTCTTTAGCAAATCATAGTTCAGTTCTTGGTATGGTGCTTCTTGCAGTCAAGAAGTATCTATATTTTTTTCTTAGTTGTCAATGAAAACATTTGTTGTGGGTACTCGTTAGAGGCACTTCTAATGAGTACCCACAACATATGTTTTCACTGAGATATAAGAAAACTATTTACCCGATACCCACTCTTATCTAGACCTGTGCAAATTATCCCATATTATATGTGTATACCATATTTACTCAGAATATTGGGACACCTTAACTCTTACCATACTTGTCCTATGTTTTCATTTCTTCTGTTTCTTCACTTTCATTCCTGTTCCTTTCTTCCCTGTCCCTCTCTTTCATCTCTTCTACTATCTCTTCTATCTCTTCTCCCTTTCTCTGGGAGATGACACAAAATGACCCTCAAGGGTTGACGTGTCGTTAAACCCCAACACAATCAACAAACTTTTACTACCTGTTGATGTGTCTAAAATCAGCTGGTTGAGTGGCAAACATTGTAGACCCTGATCAGAAGCAATGCTCTGTGGTCTTTGATTTGGTCATGCACTATTTGCTCAAGCCTTTTTAAATAATTTTATAAAGAAAAAAAGAAAAAACAGATAGGAAGTAGATCACCTGTGTGTTAACATTGTGTTAATAGCCTAGCATTTCATACAAATACACATTCTTTCGTGGAGATTGATCATGAAATATTTTCTACGGTCATTCTCTCCCTTCCGCTGATTCAAGAAGGGCAGTTTTCAGTTTCTGGCGAAAGAATGTGCACAATACTGGTTAACCGCTTAGAGGACTAAGCCTGCCCAGTAAATGTGTGGTTAGGTAAACTGACCGCGCTTGACATGACCCCATTGGGTTGACTGGGCCGTAAAACCTCAACACAAACAAATTCATACAAATACAAAGAATTTTTAAGAGTACTCCATTATTACCACAAAGCTAAGAATAAATTATCATAATTCCAGATAAGGCACATTTTTCATCCAAAAAGTGTTAATATTTTTCTTAATTCTCCACTAAAACTTGTGTTGTGGGTACGCATTAGAAGTGCCTTGCCAAGGCACTTCTAATGAGTCCCCACAATGTAGGTTTTTGTGGAGAAATAAGAAAAAATATTTACCTAATACCCATCTTATATATAGCTGTGGTTAAGATAGAAATGGATCAAGTAGGAATTCTATTCAAATGTCAGAAAGTACCTAATTAATCATTAGTTAAGGTATTTACCCTTGTATTTGGACAGACAGACCTGAGGAGATGGTATTGACCTAGATAAGATGTTGCAGAAGGCAAATGCAACATCTTTTGACTTGGTGTCAGAGTTGGGGGTGGTCGGGTGTGGCGATGGTGTCATGTATCTTGCGTCATTGGGGCATCCAGCTGATATTGGCTTGCAGTTGAGCAAGGCCTGCTATCCTTGTAGCAGATAAGGGTAGAGGGGTGATGTTTTTATTTCTTCTGTTTCTTCACTTTCATTCTTGTTCTCTTTCTTCCCTGTCCGTCTCTTTCATCGCTACTATCTCTTCTCTTTTCTCCCTTTCTGTGGGAGACAACACAAAATGACCCACAAGGGTTGATGTGTAGTTAAACCATAACACACTCAAAATCATGTCAAGAGTGTTTTGTTGTATTGCCCCTGCAGGTAGGACACCATCTTCCATTGAACTGACAAGAGCCCAAGTAGAAAAACAACTTTTGGAAAGATGTCCAAAGATGTAAAAAAATCTAGGGATGGCTGGATGAGGCAAAGGTGTCATGTACCTTGTGTCACGGGGGCATCCACCTGTTATTAGCTTACAGTTTGACAAAGCCTGCTGTCCTTGCTTTTATTTCTCCTGGTTCTTAACTTTCATTCATTTTCCTTTTTGTCCTCTGTCCCTCTCTTCTCTCTTTCCCTTTCCCCTTCTCTTTCCCCAGATATGCCCTGCCTTTGCAAATTATGAAATAGTGTTGATCCAGATCAGAAGCCAACTGATCTGGATCTGCACTGTTTTTCATTTAGTATGTGATTTGTATCAACAACCTAGATCAAGTAATCTGACTGGATGAAAATTAGAAGCGGGCATGGCATCTTAATTTACTTGGCATGACAAGGGTTAAGACCGTTCAAAATTATGAGGGGTGTTCCAAAAGAATTGCTTATTGTGTTGTTGCTCAATATCCACCTGCAACTCTGTACTCAAACAAATCAATACATACATGTATTGCACTATCCAATACCTACATAATGATGTGTACATGTGCCCATAAAACTAATTGAAATATAGATAATTTTCAGTTTGAAAATACAGCAGTGGTTGACTACTGTAGTAAAATTGATTGGCAAAAGTGTTGCCAAGAAGGAAGAAATACGGATCTACATAAAAGCTCACGCTTAGATAGGTGGTTCTTGGAAACAAATACTTGCTGAAATTTCTGTTGTTTACGGATCTACTAGTGATTCTTATGAAACAGATCACTGAAAACAAATTTGATTCTGGGTTAGAGTCAGTTGAAAATGCACCCAAATCAGGAAGTCCAAAGTCTGCATCTTCTGACAAAATTGTATCAGATGTAAAAGAAATTGTTTAAAGAGATGCTAGGTATACAGTATGTGATATAGCACTAATGGCTGGCATCTAACTATCCAGAGTTCATTACAACCTAAAGAGAAAGATTTTAGTCAGGTGGTCATGAAACTTGGGTTCATTATTTTGAACCTGTTGGGAAGGTTATCAATAAAATATGGGCCACCAAAAACAGCAAAAGACCAGTAACTGCTAAACACACGTTAAGTGCAAAGAAGGAATTGTATGCAATCTTCTCTAATGAAGGTGTTGCAATACATGTGCCAGTGCAAAAGGGCAAAAGTGTTACTGGAAAATACTACAAAAAAATGTGGTATTGAAGAAATTGAAAAAAAAAATACAGTCAGAAATAGTGCACAGTTATGGGTTTCAAACATGTCCAACTTCCACATGATAATGCCCCAGCCCATAAGTCTGACATTGTTACAGATGTTTTGCAAAAAGGGAAGGTAACAGTTTTACTACACCGACCTTATTCACCGGACCTTGTCCCTTCTTCCTTTTTCAGAAATTGAAAACCTTCCTCACTGGATGGAGATCTCAATCCAGACAAGTGCTTGGATCTGCCATATACTTATACCTTACTAGTATACCTAAATTAGCGTACCTTGACACATTCTGGAAATGGATTCATCAACTGAAATTATGCATTTCCAGTCATGGGGACTAATTTTAGGGCATGGAATAAAGTTCCCAGTCAAAATAAGCAATTCTTTTTGAACAGCCCTCATTAGACCACTTGGCGGATCAGAAGCCAACTGATCTGGATCTACATTGTTTGCTAAAACAGGGCATGTTGTGTTCAGGAAGAGAAGGGTTAACACCAGCTGTAGTGGAAATAAGTTCTGAAAAAAAGGGATTTTCGGAAGCAAACAGACACAATCTGCAAAGTTTTTGTGGGCCATCACTGTAACATAAGGATATGTGTTCCCCACTATTCCTAACACTTACCATGCTATGGGCAAAGTCAACAGATGACAAACTGACAATATTTATCTTATTTTTCCTTAAAAATAGGATCTGACACTTCATGCAAATTGTCTCCTTTGGAGACAATTTGCATGAAATGTCAAATCTTATTTTCTAGGAAAAATAAGAAAAATATTTCAAAATGTCAAAATGTCATCTGCCGATATTTTTACCCAGCATGCTAAGTGCTAGGCAGGAAGCCAGAGCTACACATTCTCATCTCATATAGACATCCAGCTTTATGGTTATAGAATCTGACAATGTATCTGCCAAATGACAAACATTATAACAGAACTAAACAGAATTATGATTACATAATTCTAGAAAAGAGGTGTATCTGTCTTATTTCTGCATGAAAACATGCGTTGTGGGTACTCATTAGAAGCACCTCAGTGGGGTGCTTCTAATGAGTACCCACAACATATGTTTTTGTGTGAAAATCAGAAAATTAGCAATAGGTTTTGGTTGAAAGAACTCCCTGATCTTGAACTAAGCATTGATTGTTTGCAGTGTAGATAGATAAACAAATAATGATTATAAGGTGATAGATACTAATTTTGGATAATTTTCGTCACTTCTGCTGATTCAAGAAGGGCAGTTGTCAGTTTCTGCCAAAATAATGTGCACAAGTACTGGTTAACTGCTTAGAAGACTAATCCTGCCCAGGAAAAGTGTGGTTAGGTAATCAGACCAGCTTGACATGACCTTAATAGTGTTGACTGGGCCGCTAAACTCAAACCAACCAACCAAATGATTATGGAAGAAGTATGGTAAAAAATTCAATTTAAAATGATTTCCAAAAGAGCAATATTTTTAACAAATTATCCATGCTGTTTGTTTGTGTTGAGGTTTTACGGCCAAGTCAACCCAATGGGGTCATGTCGAGCGCGGTATGCTCTTAATATACTTACCCAGATAGTGTACATTGTTGAATCCCTTACCTGTTAATCGTAATGCTAATAGTATCTGACCACCAGTCCAGAAACAATTTGAAAAGTACTGATGATCACTGATGATGATCTCATGAAACTTGACATGTCACAAGTGTACAATATGATAGTCATGCAAGGTATTTTGATTTGTTGATTGGACAATTATTCTAGTTGCCTTGGCAATAGACGGGTAAATAACTGTACCACTTTATGGAATTTAAGTATCTTGCAAAAATATGCTCTTTACACTTTCCTTGTATAATAGCTCAGCTTCTTAACTCTTAACCCTTCTCCTGCTGAACACGCCCTGTCTTAGCAAACTGTGTAGATCCAGATCAGTTGGCTTCTGAAGCAGCCAACTGATGTGTATCTGCACTGTTTGTCATTAAATATGTGAATTTCTATCAAAAACCTGAATCAAGTAATCTGATTGGCTGGAAATTAGAAGTGGGCATGGCATCTTCATTTATTCAGCATGACCTAAAGGGTTAAAAGTGCTAATCATGGCTGCAGTAGACGACATTTTGATTTTCAAGAGAAAAGGCTCAATGAAACAGAGACTGATTTTCATTCTGCTATGTGTTCTGTGTTTCCAAGGGCAATTTTTATAGATTTTTTTGACATTCACATGATAATAGGTGGTTCAAATCTGCAAGAGACAGAGTTATGACGACTGTACAGTGTTTGATTGCACGAAGCCTTTCATTATCACCCACCCCTTCATTGTCTTGATACCACTTAAATAATGTTGGAAGATACATTAAAAACCTGACTCACCAATAATCTGCTATAGCCTCAAATGCCAGCATTGATGGCACATCCCACTGGAGATCAGAAGGTAGCGTGTTCCAACCCTACCAGCTCTGGCAACATTTATCATGAAATATTTTCTGTGGTCATTCTCTCCCTCCCCCTGATTCAGTTGTCAGTTTCTGGTGAAAGAATGTGCACAAGTACTTAATGGCTTACATGACTAAGCCTGCCCAGGAAAAAAGTATGGTCAGGTAAACTGACAGGCTTGACATGACCTTAATATTGTTGACTGGGCCGTTAAACTCCAAACCAATAAACCTATTAAACCTTTAGATTTACAAGTTAAGGTCACAAAATTACTGGCTGAGTGGCATAAAGTGTAGACCTGGATCAGATTTGGAGCAGTCTAATCGGGTTTACACTGTTTGCTCAGGGGATCATGTTCCATTATATGGACTTACGGTGGAGGGATTGATAATAGTATGTTCTTTGGAGTCAATTTAGGATCCCAATTCTGAATAAATATTGTATTTTCAGTTAGTACAATGGTCAGGAAAAATCAAGCGACACCGATCAACGAAGACGGGCAAGGTGACGACAGATGGTCTTCTCTGTATATGTCGACCCATGCAGACTACATCAATCCTGGAAATAAGAATGGATGGAAATATGTTTATGTCCCGCCATGACCTCAGGTTGACTTTCACATTTTGTGACACAAGGTAAGGATGATTTACTGACTTAGGGCTTAGTTTTTATGACTCCAACTTGTTATATAGCTTGACAAATTTCTAAAGTGCTTAGGCATGCACATTAATTTATGGAAACTAAGGCCCAAAAAAAAAGGTATTAGCTTTTCAGGCATCACCACATCTGTCCAAAAGGTCCCGCATATATAATTTTTTTCAGTGGTAAGTTTTTTTCCAACCCATGAAAATATGTGACACTGGATTTTACATGCTTATCTGAGAATCATTTCTGACCAAATTGCAATCTTGACCACAAACATATGGCATTCTTATCTACTTGCAAAGTAAATTAAGATCTGTTTATGTTGTTTGAGACTTAAAACTTGTAGATAGATAGATTTTAGATACTTTTAGTTGCCATTTTGTTTAGCCAAACAAACCCAAATATCCAAGAATGTACCCAACCGGAAAATAAAAATAAAATAAAAAGCCGCCCGCATGCATCTATTTTTTGAAAAAAAATGTCTGA
The DNA here is from genome assembly GCA_964016985.1 of Anodontia alba. NCBI lineage: Eukaryota > Metazoa > Mollusca > Bivalvia > Lucinida > Lucinidae > Anodontia > Anodontia alba. Next base: position 79,878,721 of record OZ024823.1, read on the forward strand.
GAATCTAATAATTTTTTTTTTTTGGCCAAACCACATAGCCCCACATAGCTCAAGATAAGAGGGGTATTAGGACAATATTTTTTTCATTTCTCAACTAAAATGTGGGTACTCATTTGAAAAGCCTTGTGAGATGTTTCTAATGAGTACCAACAATATATGCATAACTTCCAGTTAAGAGGGGGTATCCAGAATTTCTCCATGGAAGCATATGTTAGGGGTATGTATGTTTTTGTGGAGAAAAAAAGAAAAACATCAATATTTTTCACTTGAAAAAATTACCTCATCTTGAGCTGTGCAAAGACTCATCATCTTATGCTTCCACATAGTCTGATCAAAATCTTCACTGTCCAACTTGAACCCTTGCCTATCCATGCAGCACTCCGAGAAGACAGATCAGATTACATGGATGTGCAAGTTGATTGGTCTTCACTGGAGGCACATGTTTGAAGGTACATTTTCTTATATTGTGGCTCATAGGTATGTGAGCCACCAGTGTAACTTTTGAGCCATAATGTGAGAAAATGTAGCTTAGGTGACCAGGTGGCTCATATGTGAGATGGGGGTGGTGGGGTGTGGCGAAGATGTTGTGTCTGTTTCTTCACTTTCATTTCTGTTCATCTTTCTTCCCTGTCCATCTCTTTTATCTCCTCTAATATCTCTTCTATCTGTTTTCTCCCTTTCTCTGGGAGATGACACAAAATGACCCACAAGGATTGACATATTGTTTAATCCAAACACAATAAAAAAAGCTCATATGTGAGGGAGTAAATTATCTTGCTTGTTCATTTGTAAGTGTTTCATATGTAAGATGGTAACATTTGGAGAAAATGATTTCATTTGAACACTCTTATTCTTCCTTTGATATTTACAATGTATTGGTTTCTGCTTCGTAGAATTCTTGTAATAAATATTATAGCAGAGCAGTTAAGGAGGAAGTGTTGGTGATAATTTTGGATTTCTTATTTCTTCATAAAAAACATTTGTGGGTATTCATTAGAAGCGCCTTGCTGAGGTGCTTCTAATGAGTACCCACTCGAGTACCCATAACAAACATTTTGATGGAGAATCAGAGAAAATTATTCCAGAATTAAGGACAAATACTCCCCTTAGCAACTCCTCAGAATTATTTCTTGTGGGTGTATTGTAATGATATATTGTTTCTTTATTATTGGAATAAAAATAAAAGGCCACAGATTGTGGCTATTTTTGAAGAAGTCACAGGTTGTGGCTGTTAAACCTGTCATATTGAATAAATTTAGATACCATGCTCATTTCTAATTGTCAGCCAATTATATTGCTTGATCCAGGTTGTTGATACAAATTCACATAGTGAATGACAAACAGTGCAAATCCAGATCTGTCAGCTTCTGAAGAAGCCAACTGATCTGGATCTACAGTTTGCAAAGGCAGGGTGTATCGGAGTTCAACAAGACTAGGGTTAAGGGCCGGTCTCGATGGCTCATTGAGATATTGCCAGTCAGACTGGTGAACAGGAGGTCTCGAGTTCGATTCCTGCCGGGTCCCGCAACATTCTTCCATTTAGATTGATCATGAAATTCTCTCCCTTCTGCTGATATAACATAAGAAGGGCAGTTGTCAGTTTATGGTGAAAGAATTGGTTCTCCTTAAAGGACTAAGCCTGCCCAGGAAAAAGTGTGGTTTGGTAAACTGACCACACTCAACATGACCCCAATGGGTTGACTGGGCAGTAAAATCTCAACACAAACAAACCAACTGTCAGTTGTCTGTTTCTTCCAAGTTTGTCACCATGTTTCCAGTCAGTGTTTCTATAGTAAAATGGTCACCTTGAAGGTTACTTACACAATAGCTCTTCAGAGAGCAAATTCTTGCTTTTAGGTTGGGAGCAAATTCTTGCTGTTTTGATTGGGAGAGAATTCTAGCCTTTTAGAGTGGGCTTCTTTTCAGAAGGGGGCTGGTATGCAGGAAGAGCAAACAGGAAGTTGCAAACGTTGTCTTCCATTTGAAAAATTATAAACTCAGCTAAGTGTATCCAGTGGCCTTAAATTTTATAACTCTCTGGGCAAATTCAGCAGACAACAAATTGATGATACTTTTCTTACTATTTGCTGAAAACAGGTTTTGACATTTCATACAAATTGTCTCCAATGGAGACAATTTGAATGAAATGTCAAAACCTGTTCCCTGGGAAAAATAAGGAAAATATTTCAAACTGTCATCAGCTGAAATTTTTTATCCAGAATGTTAACCACTCAATATTGTTGAACCAGTTCTAACAACTACAACGACATGTTGTCATGGAGTAATATGTTTTCGTGGAGTGACATGTTTTCGTGGAGTGACATGTTTTCATGGAGTGAAAATACTTATATTGCTACACTTCTGACATCTATTACTAGAAGTATACTGGACAAACTACTTTGAAACCTCATTATGTCATGGTTCAATATAGCACTGTTTCGGATATAATGCAGTTTTTAGAAGGCCTACACCCCTTCCCCTAGACTGACTCCACTCTCCAGTGACAAAAGAAAAGAATATCATGACTATAAAGGTTGGTCACTAGTCACCACTAGCCTTTATTGTCATGATGTTTTGTTTTCATTTTAATGGATTATCAAACAGGATTATAAGAATGAGGCTGGAGCCAGTCTACCCTTCCTCCCATATGTTATGTCTAAACAATAATGTTTAGATTACTATTTTGTCTAAACAATAATATGTTCATTGTATAGAAAAATGACCATGATGTCAAAACGATAATGTTTTGATATTATAGAAAAAAAGACATTTGTATCTAAACTATTATGTATAAATTATATAGAAAAACAACCAGTTTTGTGTCAATACAACAGTTGTTTAGCTGACAAGGATTTTGCTTCAGAATCCAACAATGTCATACAGAGGTTGTGGTGTATCCACAAGTAGTCAAGGCCCTGATATATTATTGTTTGGGTCACAAAAGTCCATTTTGTCAAAGGCCATGAATATGTTACAAGGGACATTTTCATGAGACACAGACTTAATAGTTTCTGTTATTATTAGTTGTAGGAGGTTGATAGTAGTAGTAGTTGTCATAAATATTGTAACATATGCTCTGCAATGTGACTTGGAGTATTTTTTTACCAGATATGTCTATTTGTGGAACTGAGAGGCTGGCACCACAGCTCTGGATAAGAAAGGGTATCTGGTAAATATTTTTCTTATTTCTCCATGAAAATATATGTTGTGGATACTCATTAGAAGTGCGTCACTGAGGCACTTCTAATGAGTACCCACAACATATGTTTTCATGTAGAAATAAGAAAAATATCAATACTTTTTTTGGTTGGAAAAAAGCACTTTGTCTGGAGCTATGGGAAGGCCAATATAAATGCTTCCATCATTGACTAGTCAGGTAATTGTTGCATCATTGGGAGACAGTTTTCTTCACAGCAGTTTTGTGTTTCTGAATTATTGAGAATCGGAGAATTTTAACAGTCATTTAAACAGTAAGTTAAAGATATTACTATATTTACTTAGTATCCAAATGGACATCTCCTGAGCTTACAGTGTAGAACCCTATCAAATGATGCAGAGTAAGGCATCTGATCAGGATCTGCAATGGTTGCCAATCATTCAGTAGTGGTTCAACAGTTACCTATGGGCTCCAAAGGAGACAATTTGCATATAATGTTAACTCTTTGCATGCTGGGTAATTTTGCAGGCTTTTTTGTCATCTGTGATATTTTTTTTTTTTTTTTAAATTAACTTTTTCTAACAAATCTTTCAGGAATAACAGCAGTGTCAAACAGTTTGGATCCAGATCAGGCCCAACGTTTTGTCGGGCCTAATCTGGGTCCAAACTGTTTGCAAAGGTTAACAGCAGATGACAAAAGTTACCACTAGTGGGGAAAGAGATACTAAAAACCTATTTTCTTGGCAAAATATTTCAGTTTGTCATACCCAGAATGTTAAACATTAGACGCACAAACATGCATTAGGAAATGTATGGTATGAAGTTAACATGTATGAATACATGTGGTTAATATGGAAGTACTGCTAAGGAATTTCAGCATATCAATAAGTATTTGTCTTTCTGGACAACTTCAGTCGAATACAGTCGAACTTCAATGGCTTGAACATCTTTGGGACCATGGAAATTTGTTGGAGATACGGGTAGATCGAGCCACTGAGGGTTTATCATGGCGCTAGGTCAGGAAGCAAACAGCCATTATTTAGGAAAATCTTTTCAATTTTCTACACAATGAATTGCCTCGATGAGGCAGTTCTAATGAATACACACAACATACAATTTCATGATAAAATAAGAAAACTTCCCTAAATATTTGTTTCTTTGAGCTATCTGAAGAATTTTGTAGGGACTCAAAAACGAGTTTGAATCAGCCATCGTAAAGCACCCACCCATGTTTGGGCAGCTCAGCTGTTGAGGTTCGACTGTATTCAACATGTTCTATGGATACTTAAAAATGCTTCTCGAAAATGGCACTACTGTTTTTACCCTAAGTATTGTACAGATAGTCCTGAGCAAACTGTGGAGCTGCTGAATGCTGCATCTGATCAGGGTTTACACTGTTAGCCACTGATCTAGCAGTGTTTTAGACACATCTGAGGTTAGTAAATTGGTCATTATCAAATTTTAGGACAACTAAAGCTTACCAGATATTAAGATGTACTTCAACCCAGGTTCATGTGTACTGAATAGTTGGAAAAAAGAAAGTTTACTGTAATAATCCTTAGTATTCACTATTGAGACATATAGGTCTATGCAAACAGTGCAGACCTAGATCAGACGCCGCAGAATGCGGCGTCTGATCAGGGTCTACACTGTTGGCCATATATACAGCAATATTTTAAACCAGTAAACAGGTGGTAGAATGGACCATCTTAAATTTTAGGACAAGTATGGTAAGTTGATATGGTGTTCCAATACTCGGGGTAAATATGGTAAAAATGAAAGTTGATACCCATATGGCAGTGATCTTAGTTTGTTAGTTACATTTCTTCTGACCAAGCAAATAAATTTTCCTTTTTAAGAGTCTATATCCAAATGGAGTGGAGTCTTGGTCCCTTATAAAAACTTTGGACTTTTTAGAGAATACAGTGAAAATCCTAAGGAGGCTTTTTTATGCATGTTGATTAGGATGTAGGCTATACACGTTGAATTTTTACATAGAAAAAGGTTCTTTTTTCTTTATAGTTTACCTTGTTTATTGGTGTTATTAATATGCATGGTATTTGTTGACAGTTTCACTGTATATGATGATGAATGTGGTCTGGATTTTTGAAATTATCTAACATGTAATGTATGTATATTTTAATGCTTAGCATGCTGGGTAAAAATTTCAGCAATATTGTTTCCAATTTTTTTCTCTGGCAAATGGGTTTTGACATTTCATGCAAATTGTCTCCTCAGATTATGGTCATGGACTGTTCATGTTTAAAGTTTTTTCTTAAAATGTTTAAAGATGTATATAAATCTCCTACTCCAGTTTCTGTTAGGTGATGGTCAAAAGAGTTATTCAATGCAATCCCTACCCCCTGCAGTGACTGAGATCAATGTGCAGGCTTTTGTTCTCATATGCTATATAAGTCCAAGTACAGATGAGCTTTCCTGTCCAGTGACAGGTCTTGTATTTTCCTGGTTTTCAATAAATATTGATTCCCATAAAAACCGGGTTAGAGACTGACATTTAATGCTTGGAAATGCAGGTTAAACATTTCGGCAAATGACATTTTAAGACATTTTCCTTAAATTCCCAGAAAATAATGTTAAATATTTTATGCAAATTATCTCCTTAAGAGACTTATTAGTCCCTGTTTTCTGAGAAAAATAAGGAAAAAAAAAAAAAAAAAAATACCATAAGTTTGTTATCTGAATTTGTTCAGAGAGTGCTAAAGATTAATTAATATCCCTTTGGTATTTGAAGAATGATTGGTAATTGATTCTCTAGGATTTGAAGAAAGAGTCTGTCAGTATTTATGTCCATTTCACATGCTTTAAATATTTTATACAGTTGGAAACAGAATCTTTTAGCATATCTCCAGATAGTTTTTTTTTCTTTTTGGAAATAAAAGTATGACATCAGTGAGTGGCATGCAGGGTAAAATTTCAGCAGAAGACATTTTGATTTTTTCCTTTGTGTTTCCAGAAAATAGGGTTTGATTTGATATGCAGACTTTCTCCTTAGCAAAATGCCAACATAACATATAACTGATCTGAATGCCAGGTGGAATCTTTCAAAACTCCTGCTCATGTTGAAATGCAGTTCTACACAGTGTGTGTTAATGTGGTGGAGTGTTCAGTTCATGTGGTAGGCTTATGTGTTTGCCTGGTGGATTGTTATTCACAGACTTGTTGAAGTAATTTAGATGTGATTGCCTATTGCTACGTTCTTGTGGTAGGCTTGTAGTTGGTTGATTGTTTATATGGTAGACATGTAGTTGGTTGGTTGTTTGTTCATGTGGTAGGCTTGTAGAAGTTATTTGTAGTTGTTGTGTTTGACTGTTCACACAGTATTGGCTTGTAGAAGTAATTTGTAGTTGATCTGTTTGAAACGTTTATGTAGTTGACTTGTAAAAGTAATTTGTAGTTGATATGTTTGAAGTGTTCACTTGATAGGCTTGTAGAAGTAATTTGTTGTTGATGTGTTTGAAGTGTTCATGTGGTAGGCTTGTAGAAGTAATTTGTAGTTGATAGGTTTGAAACATTTACGAAGTTGGCTTTTAGAAGTAATTTGTAGTTGATGTGTTTGAAGTGTTCATGTGAAAGACTTGTAGAAGTAATTTGTAGTTGATGTGTTGAAGTGTTCATGTGAAAGGCTTGTAGAAGTAATTTGTAGTTGATGTGTTGAAGTGTTCATGTGAAAGGCTTGTAGATTTAATTTGTAGTTGGTGTGTTTGAAGTGATCATGTGATAGGCTTGTAGATTTAATTTGTAGTTGATGTGTTTGAAGTGTTCATATGGTAGGCTTGTAGAAGTAATTTGTAGTTGATGTGTTTGAATTGTTCATGTGATAGGCTTGTAGATATAATTTGTAGTTGGTGGGTTTGAAGTGTTCATGTGATAGGCTTGTAGATATAATTTGTAGTTGGTGGGTTTGAAATGTTCATGTGGTAGGCTTGTAGAGGTAATTTGTAGTTGGTAGGTTTGAAATGTTCATGTGGTAGGCTTGTAGAGGTAATTTGTAGTTGGTGGGTTTGAAGTGTTCATGTGGTAGGTTTGTAAAAGTAACATGTGGTAGGCTTGTAGAAGTAATTTGTAGTTGATATGTATGTTTTGAAGTAATTTGTAGTTGATGTGGGTTTTAAGTGTTCATGGTGTAATTTGTAGTTGGTGGGTTTGGTATGTTCATGTATTTTGCTTGTAGGTGTAATTTTTGGCTTGTAGATGTAATTTGTAGATGTTGTGTTTGGTGCATTCATGTGGTAGGCTTGTAGAAGTGTAGAAAGTGTGTTTATTTCATAGAATAATCATGCTATAAAGGATTGTAGCAGTTAATTTGCAGTTAGAGTGTTTGCTAGACAGTGTGTTCTTGTGATGGTAGGTTTATAGAAGTACAGTGGAACCTCCATTTTTTCTCCAGTTTTCCATAAAAACATATGTTGTGGGTACTCTTAATGAGTACCACAACATATCTTTTTATGGAGAAATAAGAAAATTATCCCAGAATTATCATCAAATAATCCTCCTTAAGAATTCCTCTGCCCACAGCAGAAGCGTCCAGTTGGCTGAGTGGTAAGCACTCCAGACTACAGCTCATGAGGTCCCAGGTTCAAAACCCGCAGGATGTGGAATTCAGCTCATGACTATACATTGCTTCATTGCACAGAGCTTTTCATTATCACCCTTCCATCAGCTCAAAATGACTTAAATAAAATTGAAAGGGATGTAAAACATCAAATTGCCAACAACAGCTTCTTCCATACAAAAACTTGTTTCATAATTCATAGGTCTAGATAAGAGTGGGTATCAGGTTAATAGTTTTCTTATTTCTCCACTTAAACATATGTTGTGGTACTCATTAGAAGTGCCAAGGTGAGGCGCTTCTAATGAGTACCCACAACATATGTTTTTAGTGGAGAAATAAGAAAAATATCAATACTTTTGGATTAAAAAAGCGCCTTAACTAGAGCTATACATTTGTTCACAAGGGTGGCTTTTGTATGGAGGGTGCACTGTAATTTGTTGTTAAATGAGTTGCCTGTTGGAATGTTCTTTTGGTAGGTTTGTAGAAGCAACTCACAGATGTTGAGTTTGCCTGTTTGGATATGATATTCTTGTATAAGTAATATTTTGTTGGTTAGTTTACATAATTCATATTTGAAGAGTAGACTTGATGCATTGACATTACCTCAATCCATTCCCCTTCTGAGATCAAGGTTAAAGTTTTATGATTGCATTTCATTGAAGTCATAGCTCTAGATAAAGTGTTTTTTTCATCTGAAAATTACTGATTTTTTTCTTATTTCTCCATGAAAACCTACATTGTGGGTACTCATTAGAAGTGCCTCACTGAGGCACTTCTAATGAGTACCCACAACTTATGTTTTCATAGAGAAATAAGAAAAATATGTGGATACCCCCTACACACAACCTCTTATCTGGAGCTATGATTGAAGTAGAAAAAAATATCTTGAGAATTGTATGTGTGATTGTCTGAACTGGCTGGGGAAATATCTATATGAAGCCTTTACATTAGAGTCTTTACTATTTTCCATCAAAGGCTTCTGATGAAATTTAACCCTTGTCATGCTGAATAAATTAAGATGCCACGCCCACTTCTAATCTCCAGCCAATCAGATTACTTGATCTATGTTTTTGATAGAAATTCACATATTTAATGTTAAACAGTGCAGATCCAGATCAGCTGGCTTCTTCAGAAGCCAACTGATCTGGATCTACACTGTTTGCTAAGACAGGGCATGTTGTGTTCAGCAAGCGAAGGGTTTATTCCTTGATGTAGGTGTAACTCCTATTGTAATGATGGTATTAGCTTCATACTTAAGACTGGGCTGCCATTTATTATTATTATTTTTCAACTAAAAAGCCACTATATTCTGTAAAACTGCTTCTGCATGAGCCATGCATTTTCTGAGTACAAGTCAGTAATCAGAAGTCTTGTTAACTCTTTTGCTAGTGGCGAATTTTGCCGTCTGCTGATAACCTTTGCAAACAGTTTGGACCCAGATCAGGCCAGATCAGGCCAGACAAAATGTTGGGCCTCACAGATCTGGATCCAAACTGTTTGACACTCTGATGGTATTCCTGAAAGATTTTTTTGAAAAAAGTTTATTTAAAAGGCTCCATATCATTCAAAAATAGACATTTTCTATCCAAAAAAGGTTTAATAAATTGATATATGGTATTAATACAATCATAAAATGTGGCACCTGACAGCCTATAAATTTCCTGTTAGTTTCTCGTTCTTGAAATGAAATGATTTTTTATCGTATCTCTGAATTAATGTTGGCAACATTAATTCAGAGATACGATAAAAAATCATTTCAATTTTGATCCACTTCAAAAACAAGAGACTAACTGAAATTTTTTAGACTGTCGGATGCCACATTTCATGATAGTATTAATACCATGTATCAGTTTATTAAACCTTAATTGGATAAAAAAAAAAAAAAGTCTATTTTTGAGGAATATAAACCTTTAAAAAAAAAATCCACAGATTACAAAAAAGCATGCAAAATTACCCAGCATGCAAAAAAAATTAAGGAGGAGTAGTTGATGGTACATGTAATTCTGGGATAGTTGTCATGACTGCTTTTGCAAACAGAGTTATAAAGAGATTATTTTCCGGCAGCAAGTCGGCGTTATTAGAATCAACAATTTTTAATCTGCACGTTTAGCTCTTTTTCTCAAACACCAAGGCTTCTAGGCTAATGAAACCTCATACGTACATCTGCTATTATGCACCCTGCCCATTGCCATCGACCATTACTGACGGTGACCTACTTTTGAGGCTTGGCTAAACAGTGTTTAGTCTATGCATTTAGCTCTGTTTCTTGAACACTACCAGCTGTCACAACATAGCCATTTGGCAAATATCTTACCTCAATTTCTCCATATCTTCAGATAGTCATTCTAAACAAGCACTCTGGGTCATGGTGCACCCTTGCAATCGAAGAAGTTGAGGACCTGCAAAATGCTAGTGTAGTATGGGGTGGTAGGGTGGTGCACTCTTTTGCTGAAACTTTCTGAGGATTGATTTTGCATCATTGGCTTAGGCAGGAAGCTTTTTGCCATTTTTGAAACAAGTTCAGGGGTTGGTGCCTTATCAGTTGCATTTGTCTCTTCCGTCTCCCTTTCTCTTGGAGATGGATGATGGCAACATGACTGAAATATTGTTGACAGGGCCAAATTACACCTCAACTCAAATGAAGAAACAAAAGCTAGTGTAGAACTTACAATACTGGAGTTCAAAGTTCGTAGCCTTGAATCTTGTTTGTTAGGTACATTTTGTTGGTACTGAAAAGAATGAATTGCCTATTAGTAAGCTTCCAGATAAAAAAAAGGTGTTTTTTGAGAAGAAGAAAACATAGCTGTTTTAATTTTGCAAGAAACAGTTTGTTTTTTTTTTATCTTAAACCTTAAAGCGCCAGTCACAACTGCAGCAGACGACAATTTTATATTTATTTATTTATTTTTTTTTTTTTCAGAGAACAAGTCTTGACATTTTATGTGAATCATCTGCCACATGAAATGTCAAGACATGTTTTCTCTGAAAAATAAAAAAAAAATTCAAATGTCGTCTGCTACAAATTTTGCTTGGCAGTTTAAGGCTTAATATAATCATCTGTCGAGAACTCCATTTAGAAGCAGCAACATTTATTTTGCACTGTTGTAGGTCTAGATAAGGTGGGTTCCCACAACTTATGTTTTCATGGAGAAATAATAAAAAATATTTACTTTATACCCACTCTTATGTAGACCTACGTCTAATGAGTACAACAACATAAGTCTTCATGGAGAAATAAGAATATCTGGATACCCGTCTTAACTCATAAAGTAGCAGACAACATTCAAATTTACCGTATTAACCCTAAGTATTCACACACCTCAACTCCTTACCATATTTGTTCTAAAATTTGAACATGTACAATTAACTACCAGATGTTGTGTTTAAAAATTGCTGGATGAGAGGCAAACACTTTAGACCCTGATGAGACGCCACATTCTGCGGCATGTCATCTGGGTCTACACTGTTTGCTCAGGCCTTTCTATCCAAATACATACGGTAAATAAGGTATTATTATTTTTCTAAGAAAATAAAATTTGATATTTCATGTGAAGGAATACAGTTCACATGAAATGTCAATCCTTATTTTCTCTGAAGAAATGAAAAAAAAAAAAAGTAGAATGCTCTTTGCTGCAGTGATTTAATAGCACTTAAACGTTACCACTCTCTAGGCTAATTTAGAGATGACAAATTGGTGATATTTTTCTTAATTTTCCCAGAAAACAGGATTTGGTATTTCATGCAAATTGTCTCCAAGACAATTTGCATGAAATGCAAAATCTTGTTTTCTGAGAAAAATAAGGAAAATATTTCAGTATTTCGTCTGTTGAAATTATTACTCACAGTGCTAAGCATTAAGGATTGATTATTCTAATGAGCTCTGGAGCCAAAGCCAAATATAGTATCTAGTCTGGACCATTCTTGCAGTCACTGTCAATCCCAAACAGACTAAGAGAATGATAATGACGTCATAATCAGTTTTTAAGTCCTTTTTCATTATGATGTTCTTATATCTCTGAACTTTTTCATTTCTGATGCAATCAAGCAGCATATCAGATATATTTTATGGCTTCAGATGTCTATATTTTATAGCTTTTAATTTGTCAGACTTAATGACATTGGCCTTACTGAGTAAAATGGGGTCTTCCACAGTTGTTAGAATGTACTTTTGCCTATACTATTAGCATCTGTACAAGTTACCACAGACCTGTGGAAGCTACCATAATAACCATAAAATATTTTGATCCTTTAACCCATCGTAATCGGGAGACCCCTAAAAGGGTAATTGGCAAACAGTGCAGACCCAGATCAGATGCCTCAGGATTCAGCGTCTGATCAGGGTCTCCACTGTTTGCAAATATTTTAGCCATTTTCTGTAGGAGTATCTAAATCTCGTAGCTGGCTGTACCTACAATTAAAATTGGATTCTTTCAATATATAGTGAGGGGGAGTATTCAGTCTACAATGGGTTAACCCATTTTAGACAGAATAAACTCTCCAACACAGGTTGGAAGAGTCGAATCTCAGTTTTATGTGTATGTCAGGCTATGTGATTTAGATATTCCTAGAGAAAAATGGCTAAACTAATTGCAAACAGTGGAGACCCTGATCAGAAGCTATATTTTGTGGCGTCTGATCTGGGTCTGGGTCTGTGCTGTTTGCCCTTTTGGGGTTTTCAGACTAGGGTTGATTCCTTACCTTTATAAAGTGCTGTTCACAACTGCAGCAAATGCCATTTTGAGTTTATGTTTTTATATTTTTCATACAAAATAAGGCTTGACAATTCATGCAAATTGTCTCCTTACATGGATTGTCAAATCTGGGAAAAGTAATAAAAAGAAAAGATCACCAGTTTGTCGACTGTTAAATTGCCCAGAGAGTGCTAAAGGCTAAGTACCTAAGTAACCTAAGTAAGAGTCTTTTGTTCTTAAAGAATGATTGAGAGCCTGGGAAATTACTTGGTTCATTAATGATTTTGCTTGCTTTATAATTTATTTTGTAATATTCATCACATAGCATAGGCAGTTCTTAGGAATGTTATTAGGAAATATGTTAACCCTTGTCATGCTGAACCCGGATATATCCTGCCTTTGCAAACAGTGTAGATCCAGATCAGTTGGCTTCTGAAGAAGCCAACTGATCTGGATCTGCACTGTTTGTCATTAAGAATGTGAATTTATAGCAACAATCCATATCAAGTGATCTGATTGGCTGAAAATTAGAAGTGGGTATGGCATCTTAATTTATTCAGCAGGACAACGGTTAATTAAGCAGTATTAAAAATTTATAAATGGGCATAGAACTGAAATGATCAATCATGAGTTGGCTTGTTGGAGTGCTTGGGTAGGTCAGTGTTTATGTGTCTGAGTAAGATAATAGAATATATAAAGGTTGTCCTTGGAAATAAAGAACACATAAAAGGCTCCAAGGTACAGTTGGTAGCACGTCTGACTTGCAGATCCAAGTTCACAAGTTCAAATCCCAGCCCACCCATGAAATATATTCTAAGGGCTTTCTCCTGTGAGCCAAAGAAAAATAGAAATAAAACCTGCACTATAATGAAGTCGGGGAGACTTTTTGTAGCTGCCCACATGGCATTTTATACCAGCTGCATTGAAGTAAAAAAATTGACACAGTGAAAAACATAAAGGAATGAAAACCGGAGTCTCTGTTTTACTGAATCTTCACATGACAACAATGTAGGTTGCAGGGCTGCTTATGACCCCAAACACAGGCTTAACCCTAGTCCTGGTGAACCTGGATATGCCCTGCCCTTGCTGACAGTGTAGATCAAGATCAGTTGGCTTCTTCTTTAACACTTTGCACTCTGGGTAAAATTTTCAACAGATGACTTAGTGAAATATTTTTCTTATGTTTCCCAGAAATCAGATTTCGACATTGCATACAAATTGTCTCCTTTGCATGAAATGTTGAATCATGTTTTCTGGGAAAAATAAGAAAAATATCACCACTTTGTCGTCTGCTGAATTGGCCAAGAGAGTGGTAACGGTTAAGTATGTTAATTTGTATCAAAAGCCTGGATCGTGTTATCTGTTGGCTGAAAATTAGAAGTGGGCAGGGTACTAAATTTATTCAGCATGACAGGGGTTAAATAAAAATATGGTTTCCAATAAACCAAAATGGGCTAAGTAATCCCCCAGGAAATAATGATATTTTACATATTTCTCCATGAAAACATGTGTTGTGGTAGAGAACCTCTGAAAACTCACAACACATGTTTTCAAGTGGAAATAAGACTAATATTTATGTCAGAGATGAACTTTGCTAGTTTAATCATGCTTAGGATTGTGATCCCTAATTTTCATGTCTTGCATCACGAAAACATACCTATAAAATTTTGACCCCCTTAAACCCCACTTTTATATAGTAAAACTGGGGTTTACAGAGGTATACATTATTTTTCTTAATTCTGCTCAAAAACATAGATTATGGGTACCTGTTAGAACTGCCTCGGCAAGGCGGTTCTAACAAGTACTCACAATCTATGTTTTGAGCAGAAATATGAAAAATTTCAGAGTTTTTATCTGAAAACCTTCAGTTTTTTGGTGGTGAAATTTTCAATATATTTAAATAGGCGTGTTTTCATAATGCTGGCTCAAAATCATGAAGAACAATAATTAAACATCAAACACCACATGAAAGGAATCATGAATTGCAGTATTTTTTAGAAATATTAGAATTTGTTTGAATCAAGGTTGTTTTTTTGAACTTATATAATAAACTGTCTGGATACAGATGTCATGGCTCCAGACAATGCACCTTTTTTTTTTCAGTCGAAAAGTACTGAGATTTTTCTTATTTCTCCAAGAAAACATATGTTGTGGTACTCATTAGAAGTGCCTCATTGAAGCACTTCTAATGAGTATCACAACATATGTTTTACTGGAGAAATAATAAAAATATTTACATGTCTATGGATACTCTTATCTGGGGTTATGCATAGATGTTTTGGTCTGTGTCTTCATAATTAGATAATAAATAGATACCATATTTATTCTAATATATGCCCCGGGGGCATTGCAATTCATTGCTGCTAAATTGACAGTATTGAGTCCAAATTTGGGCCAAAAATGAAACATTTTGATGACCTAAACTCAATTTTGGATGTGTTTAGTAATGCTGTTCTCATATTGAAGTAACAAATGAAATAAGATATAGAGGAAAATCTCTGAAACAGAATGAAACAGACCAAAAAATTTGAAATATGCACGTCAGGAAACAGGGTGAAACCAAATAAAACGATGAAACATACATCTTTTTTTTTTAATATAAACCCATTTCTGTTTCGTAACAAATGAAAGATGATTCACATGAAATATCAAGACTTTTTTTTCTCTGAAAAATGATTTATATATATAATGTCGTCTGCTGCTGTAAAAAAAAAAAAAAAAAATATTTTGTACTACTTTGCATTGTAGTTCATTTGTCATGAATGTGTCAGATGTATTTCTGAGCCATTGCTGGATTGCATGTTTTAATATGGATGAGGATTGATGCATTGGGAGAGCAAATTAACATTTAAATGGAGCTGAATTGTTTTATGAATGATTGATTAAATGCCTCCCCATGTGCTTGAAATACCTTTAAAGATTTATGTCTGGATTTTAAATTTGACTGTATTTAGAGCTTCAGATATGGGCAGTCCCCAGATATATTATATAATTTTCTTATTTCTCCATGAAAACGTATGTTGCGGGTATTCATTAGAAGCACCTCGGTGAGGCGCTTCTAATGGGTACCCACAACATATGGTGTGTTTCTATGATAAAATAAGCAATGTTTTTGTACTTTTTAATTAAACAAAAATGCTTTAATACCTGTTGCCATTTATATGGTGTTTCAAGGATGAAGTCCCAGAAGACTGCATTGTGCACTGCTTTGTTTCCTTTAAATTTTTACTTTGAAGTCACTGTGCTCTCTTTACTTACTGGCACTCTCTTGTTACTCTCTCTACACCCTCCAGAGCTGTAAATAAGGCATTTTGTCAGCAAGTATTCAGAAAGAATTAATATTCTTCTAGCTTCTCCATTGTAACATGGGTACTCCTTAGAAGCCGATTGCCAATGTGCTTCTGAGTACAGGCAACTTGTTGTCATGGCTAATATGAGGCCTTGTTTGGTCCCCCAAGAGTATTGAAGTTGACCATTCTAAGACAGTATTTCTGCTGCTGTTCCTCTTGGCTAATTCAGCAGATGACAAATAGTTGATATTTTATTTTTTCCCAGGAAACCAAGGCCATCGTCAACGGTCCAGCCCGTCCAGCCCACTGTTTTGGTCGAGCATGTTATCACCTGTATATCTTTATTGAGCCTTTTGTGTTGGATTTTTGTATGTGTGTGTGTGTTTTTTTCCTCTGCTTTTAATGGTCCAGCCTGTCCGGCCCACTAGTTTGCTCGAGCATGTTATCACCTGTATATCTTTATTGAGCCTTTTGTGTTGGATTTTGTGTGTGTGTGTGTTTTTTCTCTGCTTTTGTTTTATGGCGCGATCAAAGAAACCGAAATTTATTGATGCAATTATCGGTAACACATACTTAATTGTCCAATATGCCTGTCTGAGGTGTGAAAACAGATCTGATCACACATCGTTCCAAACAATGCAATCATTAAACTAACACCTGTTAGATTGAAATAATTAGAATAAGGGAATGAGGAATACATCCTCTAATTTCACCCCAAATCAATGCAGAAAGCAATAACATTGCCAAAAACATCGAAAGACATAGACGAAAAGTTGTCGATGAAACATGCTGAAGAAAAAAGTGACAATCACGACTGTCTGCAATAAATTCTGCCTAGTTTATGGTTCTTCTCGCGTCAAGGATTGTCCATAAGTGGTGACGATGATGAGAGTGATGGAAGATGCACTCATGCTTCTGAAAATTTAGTCTTGTTTATCCACAACAAAAACTGACCTATACATGTCTTAAAACAGATAAATTTCCTTTGCTTTAACAAAAATCGGAAAAATTCTTGAAAAAAAATTCTTGGAAAAACTTGACAGAAATGTCTCCAAAATGCTTTAAAACTCATATAGAGGTACCAGAATTGCAAAATTTTCTTTTGAGGGGTTATACCCTCTTTCCTGTTCTCCCCGTCTTGCTTTTGGCACTGGTTGTACCACTTTTTCAATGCTGGGGACGGCCCTGAAAACAGGATTTGACATTTCATCCAAAGTGTCTCCCCTGGAGACAAATTGCATGAACGGTCAAATTCTGTTTTCTTGGAAAAATAAGAAAAATATTTCAAAATGTAGATTGCTGAAAATTTGACACAGCGTGCTAAGCATTCAGTTTTTCTTGGAGTGCTGTTTTGTGATGTCATTGCTTGTCATTGAACCCCTATCTCATTCATTGGAAGGGCAGTGTTCCATGATTGTGGCCTTCCCCAGTTATCCTTGATTTATTTTTTCCTTTATTGCCATGTTTGTAATCTAAAGTTCTCTTTATTGTAGTTACTGCCATCAGAAGTATCACTTTAAATGCTGCATAGCTCCAGATAAGATGCTTTATTCAGCCAAAAAGTACTGATATTTTTTTTTTTCCATGTAAGCGTATGTTGTGGGTACTCATTAAAAGTGCCTCATTGAGGTTCTCTATGAAAACATTATGTGGTGGGTACTAATTAACCCACAACATAATGTTTTTATGGAAAAAGACGGAAAATATTCTGTGGTTACCAACACCCCCCACCCCCCCCCCCCCCCTTATCTGGAGCTCTGATGCCAGTTTCATATAAAATATAAAACAAGTTATTTTGTTTACACATATGCCTTTAGTGTTTGATAACCACAATTAACCTAAATGTTCAGACATTTTAATACGGTGATGTAAAGATATCATGTATCTTGCATAACCAGGGCATCCAACTGATACTGACTTACAGTTGGGCAAGGCCTGCTATCCTTGCAGCAGGTAAGGGTAGAGGGCAGGGCTCTGGAAATTTTGAAATCTGAATCGGTCCAGCCAATGACGATGATGTCATCAATGAGCCCATTTCCAAAAAAAAAAAATATATATATATATATATATATCACGTATCACGAAAACTAATGACAATTGGCTGTCCAATAACTCCTTTTAAATAATACACCTCAATTCCGTTATATGACGGAAGTCCGGGTATAACGAGCATGATCAAAGCTGGCGTCATCAATAAATACAGTCGTGTGTAAAAAGAAAGAAGAAAAAAAAAAGACGGTTTTGTTGTTATTTCCACCTCCGCAGGATTTTCCTAAACTATTT
Organism: Anodontia alba; assembly: GCA_964016985.1. Lineage (NCBI taxonomy): Eukaryota > Metazoa > Mollusca > Bivalvia > Lucinida > Lucinidae > Anodontia > Anodontia alba. Next base: position 79,896,715 of record OZ024823.1, read on the forward strand.
ATAAACAACTGATTCCCGTCTGGTACAAGTGCGAAGACGGCGGGAAACAGGAGAGACGGAACGAAATGACTTTCATGGACCTAATTAGGTCTAATAAAAAAGGCCTGCGGCACAGGTGGTTTTGCAATTTTCAATGTTTCAAGATTTGACCAGACTGCTTAAATTTTAAGCACTGACCAATCTTATCTAGCACAAGTGGTGCATTACTTTTACCGTGAAATCTACCTTGAATTATACTCGCATGTTACGGCAATCAACAAAAAAAAAAAAAAAAGAAGCAATCAATAATACCCAGATCAGATGCCGTTGTATACGACATCTTATCAGGACGTACACGGTTTGGGAATTAATTTATCAAATCTGGGACCGACAAACCGTGTTGATCAAAACAAAAAAGAAGAGGAAGAAAACGGGTGCATTCAAGCGGTGCATTCTTTTATCACTCTCAGTAAAGCGACCTTTGATCTTTTGGACACGCGGACTGCACCTGGATATTTTGCAGTCTCAGTGTATTCACACGTGTCACACAAACGGATTAATTATCAGACTACCGTTACTGATGATTCGTGTTAATCGCTTATTTACCGCACAAAGGTCAGTGAAGTGTTGATTTTTTTGACAATGTTTGGATAATGACGTAATTTGTGCTGCGATAGGTTGCCGTTATTCATCTGTCTCTCCAATATACATGTCAAATGACCGTTTAGAGCCTTTTAACTACCATAATATCGCATTTAAAAGGTGCACGGACGTTGTCAGTTTGGGAAGACTTGACCGTTTGTGATTTTTTAGACATCATTGATATGTGAAAATTGGTTGGTTGGGGAAAAATGGGGTTCAAGGCACAAACCTGTTGGACCCAGGGCTCTGGAAATTTTGAAATCTGAATCAGTCCAGCCAGTGACGATGACGTCATCAATGAGCCCATTTCCAAAAAAAAAAATATGTATATATCACCTGTCACGAAAACTAATGACAATTGGCAGTCCTTTAAGTCCTTTTAAATAATACACCTCAACTCCGTTATATGAGGGAAGTCTGGGTATAACGAGCATGATCAAAGCTGGTGTCATCAATAAATACAGTCAGGTATGTAAAAAGAAAGAAAAAAAAAACCAAAATAAAAACCGGTTCTGTTTTATTTCCACCTCCGCAGGGTTTTCCTAAACTATTTATAAACAACTCATTCCCGTCTTGTATAAGCGCGAAGACGGTGGGAAACAGGAGAGACGGAACGAAACGACTTTCATGGACCTAATTAGGTCTAATAAAAAAGGCCTGCGCCACGGGCGGTTTTGCAGTTTACAATGTTTCAAGATTTGATCAGACTGCTTAAATTTTAAGCGTGTTGATCAAAACAAAAAAGAAGAGGAAGAAAACGGGTGCGTTCAAGCGGTGCATTCTTTTATCACTCTCAGTAAAGCTACCTTTGATCTTTTTGGACATGCCGACTGCACCTGGATGTTTTGCAGTCTCAGTGTATTCACACGTGTCACACAAACGGATTAATTATCAGACTACCGTTACTGATGATTCGTGTTAATCGCTTGTTTACCGCACAAAGGTCAGTGAAGTGTTGATTTTTTGACAATGTTTGGATAATGACGTAATTAATTTGTGCTGCGGTAGGTTGCCGTTATTCAGCTGTCTCTCCAATATACATGTCAAATGACCGTTTTGAGCCTTTTAACTACCATAATAACGCATTTAAAAGGTGCGTGGACGTTGTCAGTTTGGGAAGATTTGACCGTTTGTAGACATCATTGATTCGTGAAAATTGGTTGGTTGGGGAAAAATGGGGTTCAAGGCACAAACCTGTTGGACCGATTTATTAGCGTTTTGGGGTGTTTGAAATCGGTCCAGAATTCTTAATTTCGGTCCAGACCGGCTATTTTTCCGGTTTTCCCGAGCCCTGGTTGGACCGATTTATTACGTTTTGGAGTGTTTGAAATCGGGCCAGAATTCTTAATTTCGGTCCAGACCGGCTATTTTTTCCAGTTTTCCGAAGCCCTGGTAGAGGGGAATGTTTTATGTCTTCTGTTTCTTCACTTTCATTCATTTTCTACTTTGTCCCCAGTCCCTCTCTTTCATCTTCTATCTCTTGGGCAAGGCCTGCTATCCTTGTAGTGGGTAAGGGTAGAGGGGGAATGTTTTTATTTCTTCTGTTTCTTTACTTTCATTCCTGTTCCTCTTTCTTCCCTGTCCCTGTCTTTCATCTCCTCTACTCTCTCTTCTATCTCTTTTCTCCCTTTCTCTGGGAGACGACACAAAATGACCCTCAAGGGTTGACGTGTCGTTAAACCCCAACACAATCAATCAAATCATCTTCTATCTCTCTTCTCCCTTTCTCTGGGAGACAACACAAAATGACCCACAAGGGTTGATGTATTGTAAACTCCAACACACAAAAAAAGAAAATAATACTTTGTTATTGTAACTTAAGACTAGTTAAGGAGGAGTATTTGATGATAATTCAGGGATAATGTTTCTTATTTCTTCATAAAAAAAAAAACAAAAAAAAAACATATGTTGTGGGTACTAATTAGAAGCACCTCAGTGAGGCACTTAGATTGAGTAGTTTTATTTTATTGAGAACTTGAGAAAGTTATTTCATTATTTTCACCCAGTACTCCTTCAAAACAAGCCCTCTGATTCTAATCATAAGATGTGAACAAATCAGTATCCACTATGTGGTAGACGCATCCGCGTGCTCTCAATGTCAAATCACAAAGTAACATGACGGTACTGCGAAAGAATGTGCAAAATACTGGTTAACTGCTTAGAGGACTAGGCCGCCCAGTAAAAGTGTGGTAAACTGACCACACTCAATATGACCTTTTTGGGTTGACTGGGCCATAAAACCTCAATACAAACAAACATGACTGTACAACACTTCAATGCAAAGAGCCTTTCATAAACATCCTTCCATCGTCATGATATGAATTTGTGGTAGTGTAAGAGCCTGCTATGCTTGCAGCAGATGGAAGTAGGGGGAATGTTAATATTTCTTCTGTTTCTGCACTGTCATTTCCTTTTTCTTTCCCCTCCTTCCCTTCCTTCCCTTTTGCTCAGTATTGTGGCAAAATGTTCATAATTGCCTGAAAAAGAAATCATTATTGCTTTCTGAGATATCAGAATCGATTTTCATTATCTGTCCCTGAAATAAAAGTACACTTTCTATTAAGATTGCCAAGAAGAAGATTGTGGAACTGTTGCTTGAGCTTTTGAAATAAGATTTTGATTTCATTGTAATCTTTGCACCTGCATTTAATCCTTCAAGAATGCATTTGAAAAGCTGAAAGGGAAGAAGGGCTTTGATTGATGCTTTTGATCCTTTTATTATAGGATCAAACATGGTTTTTCATGCATTAATATTCACCAGGTCCTGAGGGAGGTGTTGAAAACTGAGGCCAGAGGCCACGGTTTTCAACACCTCCTAATCAGGGATCAAGCTACCGGGCGACTGGGGCGAAATAGTCGCCCTAGAGGGCTCAAAGTCGCCCTAGGAAGCCCAGAGGGCGACAAAAACTTCGCCCTCCGTTTTTGCAACTTTTGAAAAAGCTAGTACTTGTGCAAAACGAACTTTTTGTTGGGAGAAATCCAGTAAAAATTGAGCAAACATGCAAAGGTAAAAATCCATTGAAAAATGTTGTTAGATGTATCAGAAAATGCCACTGAATGAAAGTCTGATGTGATTTAACAAGTTTTGGAGGAAAACTGTTTGCCTATTAAGTGATCAAAAGATCGTTTTCATCAATGTCATTAGTTTTCGTGGGTGTCCGTTTTTTCATAAATGAACCATTTACATGCTGAAAATTGGCCAGAAACAGCATTAAAAGTGCAAAAAACTAAGTTTAGAAGTTGGCAGACGCTTTAGTTAACAAATTTCTTATTGTCATTATGTTTATAGCTTACTTACCAAGCCACAGACCTTGATGTTTTGACTGTATCTACTCAAAAGAATTGTCAATTTCCAAAAAAGATATGAATGAACTAATGAGTCCAGATATAATGTATTTGCCCTACTCATGTCTGTGTTACTTTGCATCATTTAATTGGTTTAGAAGTAAGAATGAACAGGTCTACAGTAAAATTTGTTTCCTTCTTTGTTAATTCCCAAGACAATACGGTAAAAATTCTCAAGACAATGCGGTAAAGTGAGTTGAGAGTCCTAAATTGTCGAGCTTTCAGTAAGGGGAAAGGTGAACCGAGTCTTGACTTCTCCCTCATCCTATAAAACTTCTCCCTATTTTGTCTGGAGGGAGAAGTCACTTCTCCCTAAATTTCTGAGCCAGCTTGATCCCTGCTCCTTAGTTTTTTGGCGAATGTTAATACATTGAAAAACCATGTTCGATCGCTATTATTGCATAAAAACTGAAAACATTTGCTTCATTTCGCGTTATATCTTTTGCACTACTTTGTTTCGCCTTTTCACCGATGTCTAGCAAACGCAATTTTCCATGGACTATCATTACGAAAACACGCCTATTCAAATATATATAAAATTTCACCACCAAAAACTGAAAGTTTTCAGATAAAAATTCTGATATTTTTCATATTTCTGCTCAAAACATAGATTGTGGGTACTCGTTAGAACCGCCTCACTGAGGCAGTTCTAACAAGTACCCACAATCTATGTTTTTGAGCAGAAATAAGAAAAATAATGTATACCCCTGTAAACCCCAGTTTTACTATATAAAGGTGGGGTTTAAGGGGGTCAAAATTACATAGGTATGTTTCCATGATGGCATGTTCTAAGGCTGGCAGTACACATCTGGTAACAGCAGCAAATCTGTGGCCCCCGTTTGATCATATTGAAAGTAGCATAGCCGTGCATTAACAGCGCGTGAATTGCCTTATTAATACACGGCTTTTCGCCAGTTAATGCACGGCTGTTAAAAATGTGCTTTTTATGCAGTAATGACTTATAATTTATGCTTTGTCCCATTTAGACATTTTAGCACTAGCTAAAAGGTGATAAAGCCGAGGCGCTTCTAATATCACAATATATGTAGAAGTTTTTCATCAAAAAATCAGAAAAATAGCAACCCTCTTTTGTTTGAAAAAAAAACCATCTTAACTGGAGCTGTGACTAAATCTGTGGGTTGTCAAGTGAAAGAAGGGTTCAGGCTGCATTTACAAACAGTTATGGCTTTGAACAGGCAGTACATGTGCACAGTCTGATCAGGATCTTTGTTGTACACCTGGAGGAAGCTTGGGTCGGAAGGTTTTATCGCTGAAAGGGAAAAGCCCTCAGTAGCCTTACGAATTCACATGCCCTTTGCTGTTCAATGTGTGCAAAGGCCCCTTTTTGTGGACATGGCTTAGGTTATGATGTAGAAAAGCAATTAGTAGACATGTTTTAATTTTAGATATATTTAACTTGATGCATATGCTCAGACACGTCAACCATAACTCTAGGTGAGGTTGCTTTTTTCGGCTTAAAAGTATTGATATTTTTTCTAATTTCTCCACTAAAATATATGTTGTGGATACTCATTAGAAGTGCCTCAAGGCACTTCTAATGAGTACCCACAACATATGTTTTTAGGCAGAAACGAGGAAATATTATGTCAAAATGCCCTGCTTATCTTGTAAAGCTATGTCGATATATTCGTATGCAAGGACATAAACGGTTTGAATCAGATGACGTCAGCCTTCGCTGTGGTATTTTGAAATTTTCTCATTGATTTGTCTGATAGGTATTGCAGTCGGGCTGCTGGTAAATTGACCATTAGATTTTGTCTGCACGACCACTCGATCTTGTCTGCATAGTGAATTTAGTGCCTGCAATTTTATTGGCAATTCATGGGTTTGTAAGAAGATCAAGGATTCTATAGTGAGGTAACTGTCTTATTGTCTCTGTCATTACTCCAGATAAGGTGATATCAATTTTGAAAATAATTTTTTACCCTCCCTGGCATACGAAGTAAGATGTGGAGGTGTATGGTTTTCTGCTTGTCTGTCTTTCTATCTGTACTTCTATTGGTGAACTAAATTTTGCATTAAGGTTGTGTGTTACATTTCATTTTTCTTTGATTACTGTATTTTCTCGAAGTATTGGGACACCTTAACCCATTGTAATTAGCAAACAGTGCAGACCCAGATCAGATGCCGCAGAACGCGGCGTCTGATCAGGGTCTCCACTGTTTGCAAATAGTTAGCATTTTTTCTCTAGGAATATGTAAATCTCATAACTGGAAGTACCTAAAATTGAAATTGGACTCTTCCAATATATAGTGTGGGAGAGTCTATTCAGTCTACAATGGGTTAACTACATAGTATACTTGCCCTTTTGAACAAGTTAATTCTGCTGCCTGATGATGTGTCTAGAAACTGCTGGATGAATTGCAGACAGTGCAGACCCTGATCAGATGCCACATTCTATAGCATCTGATCTGGGTCTACACTGTCTTCTCAGGCCTATCTGTCCCAATACAGTAGAACCAATGGCTCGAACCCCGATGGCTGGTTTACCATGGATGAGTCAAACACGTTCTTGAGTCCGCAGGGATTTCCTCCAAATACGATATACGGATAATTTAGGGAGATTTCTTTTATCTTGCAAATATATGCTGTATGCACTCATTAGAATTGCCTCTATGAGGCAATTCTAATGAGTTCACACAACATACATTTATAATATAGAACACCGAAAAGATATCCCACAATTATCTCCATTATGCCTCCTGGTATGGCACTAATAGTAACCCTCCGTGGCTCGAACTACCGCTGTCTCGAACAAATTTTCATGGTCCCAAAGGGGTTCTAGCCATGGAAGTTAGACTGTACTTAGGCTTATTATGGTATATTTGTGAAAGTCTTCACTTGAAGTTGTTGGTATATGTTTAATGTTACTGTTAGATGAATACAGACCAGTTTTTTGACATAATCTTGGGGCTACTGCGGACCAAAGTCAAGGTCACACTCTCAGAAATTTTGCAGCAGAGGAGTCATTGATTGCACATGCTTCTGCTAGGACTTCCAGGACATATAGCAGCATTACCCTATAAGCTGGCCTTGGTGGCTCAGTTGGATGACCGTACGACTGGTGATCAGGAGGTCGTGGGTTCATTTATTTCCAGATCCTGCAACATTCTTTTGTGGAGATTGATCCTGGAATATTTTCTATGGTCATTCTCTCCCTTCCGCTGATTCAAGAAGGGCAATTATCAGTTTCTGGCGAAAGAATATGCACAAATACTGGTTAACCACTTAGAGGACTAAGCTTGCTCAGGAAAAGTCAAGGTCACACTGCAGTTAGGTAAACTGACTGGCTCGACATTAGCCCTAATGGGATGACTGGGCAGTAAAACCTCAACTCAATCAATCAATCAATTTACTCTAAATATTCTGACACCATCATTCCGTACAATACTAGTCCTAAAATTTGACCAAGTCTATTTTACTACTTAATGATGCATCTAGAAACTGCTAGATCATCAGAGTGGCAAATAGTGTAGACCCTGATCAGATGCCACAGAATGTGCATCTGATCATAGTCTACACTGTTTGCCACTCATCTGTTAGTTTTTAGGCACATTGTCAAGTTAGTACAGTCCACCCTCTTTATACTGACACTCGATACAATGACAAAATTTGTTATACTGACAATTTGACTAGCACAGAAACCCTCTCTCAAGAGGTGACAGTTAACCCTTGTCATGCTGAATAAATTAAGATGGCACACCTACTTCTAATTTTCATCCAGTCAGATTCCTTGATCCAGATTGTAGGCATTAATTCACATTCTGAATGGCAAACAGTGCAGAGCCAAATCAGTTGGCTTCTTCAGAAGCCAACTGATCTGGATCTACACTGTTTGCAAAGGTAGGGTATATCCGGGTTCAGCAGGACAAGGGTTAATCAGAAATTATGCAGGAACATTATTATTCAATACTTCAAGCAATGTATGCTTTGGATATTTGTTAGAACTGCTTCACCAAGGTGATTCTAACAAATATCCAAAACATACATTCTATGAAGAAATAAGAATAAAACATGGCATTCATTGCATATAATTCTGCTCATTAAGAATTCTTTACAACACAAATTCATTTTAATGGCAATATCTTTGGGAACAAATGTTGTAACAAGGGTTCACTGTAAAATGGACTTTTTATACCCCACCACACGATGCCATGACAAGTCCATATTTTCATTTCTGGACAATAATTTTGGTAAATATTAACAGATTCTCACCAAACTCAGTATGTGCATTGATATTATGGAGCTCTGCTTTGAGATTGCTAAAGGGGAAATTTTGTCAGTTTTTGATAGAGTTATCTGCCAGCATCTGTATTTTAGTTTCATGACAATTACTTGAGTAAATCTCAGTGGATTTTCACAAAATTAGGTAGGTGCATTGCTATTGTGGAGCTCTGGTTTGGTATTATTCATTGGCAAATTTTGTCAGTTATCTACCCCGGACATGATAATGGCGGGATATTGACATTTCATGGTTTTATTAAGTATTTGGTCAAGAATGGTAAGGGAAGTAAGGTGTCTGAATAATATGGCATCATAATTTATTTGCTTGAAGAAAACATCCTTTATTAACCTTTACCACTCTCTGGGCATTTTCAGCAGACGACAAATTGATGATATTTTTCTTATTTTTTCCAGAAAACAGGATTTGACATTTCATGCAAATTGTCTCCTTAGGAGACAATTTGCATGAAATGTCATATCCTGTTTTCTGAGAAAAATAAGAAAAATATTTCAAAATGTCGTCTGCTGAAAATTTTACCCAGAGTGCTAAGCGTTAAGACCTTCACTCTTTTGGATTATGGTTGCCAGCAGATGACATCTTGTAACATATATTGTGTCTTGAATTTTCATGTGAATTGTCTGCCAGTTCACACGAAATTTTAAGCCTTAGTTTGTTAAATACACTTGTAATAAAAATAAAAAGTAAAATAAGAAAAAAATAGGTATGATATGCTACAGTTTTGCTTGACACTTTAAGGACTAGGACATAAAAGGAGAGGTGTTTGGCATGACAGTTTCTTATCTGCAAGATATCAGGTAGCTTCTTACCAAACTTTCATGGCTACATATGCCTTGGAATGGGTTAGATTTGGTGACCTTGACCTCTTTGTCGAGGTTATTATTTTTGACATAGGTGTAGATAAGAGCAGGTATCAGGTGACTATTTTTCTTATTTCTCCACGAAACATATGTAGTGGGTACTCATTAGAAGCGCCTTGCCACCAAATACTTTTGGATTGAAAAAAAACATCTTATCAAGTGCTATATGTGAGAATACATGATAGATTTTTCCCCCTTAACCCTTGTCCTGCTGAGCCCGGATATACACTGTCTTTGAAGAAGCCACCTGATCTGGATCTGCACTGTTTGTCATTCAGTATTTGAATTTATATCAACAACCTGGATCAAGTAATTTGACTGGCTGACAATCAGAAGTGGGTGTAGCATCTTGATTTATTCAGCATAACAAGGGTTAAAAATAACATTTCTAGTCTATGTGGTAGTATGGGTGAGTGGGTGGTGTTTCCTCTTCCGGAACTTTGGAAGGTTGACCCTCCCATCATTTTTTTTTGATAGGAAGGTTCTTTTTCTCCCTACCTCTATGAAATGGCTGGATATGATTGAAATGTTTTTGACAGGGCAGTTTAACCAAATCTCTAGATAACAAACCTCCTTATGGGTACTCGTAGAAATCCCCCCACCCAGGGGAAACTCCAATGAGCAACAATAAAAATGACAAAAAATTATCTTCAAGAATCACTTTACTTGGCCCAGGAAGAACAGACACTGTACAGTGAGCAAAGGTCTTGTAGCCACATAGCAGTTTTCTGATGACACAATGTGTAATTCTAATAAGACGTCTCCATTTTAGAGACAAGTAAGTGTACTCCATTTCAGAACCCTTTCATGCACTGTCTGTCAGCTACTGATTTGTGTGGTCTAAGCCTCCAATTATCTGCTCAGGAATTCTGCTGTTGTTTTCAGCCATACATATAAAATGTCATATATGACAGAAAATCGCTTACGACTTCTTTATGAGATGATCGATTTAGGTAAAAAAGACAATTTGTATGATTGAAAGAAGTCTGAGAATATATTAATGGTATGTGGGAGATGAGATGTTCTTAAAATTACAAGTTGTCATGGTATACTTAGTGGTTGGATAACAAATGTGATTCAACCTTTACATCTCACTGGGCAAGTTCAGCAGGCAACAAGTAGATGATATTTTTAGCTCACCCAAGCAAAAGCTCATCATCCTATGTCCGTCGTCCGTCGTCAACAATTAGTTTGTTAACACTCTAGAGGCCACAGGTTTTACCCAATCTTGATGAAACTTGGTCAGAATGTTTGCCTCTATGAAATCTAGGTCAAGTTCGATACTGGGTTACTTGGGGTCAAAAACTAGGTCACCAGGTCAGATCAAAGGAAAAACTTGTTAACAATCTAGAGGTCATAGTTTTGACCCAATCTTGATGAAACTTGCTCAAAATGTTTGCCTCTATTAAATCTAGGTCAATTTCGAAACTGGGTCACTTGGGGTCAAAAACTAGGTCACCGGGCCAGATCAGCAGAAAACCTTATTAACACTCTAGCGGTCACATTTTTGAAGCAATCATCATGAATTATGCTCAATATGTTTGTCTTGATGATTTCTAGGTCAGGTTCGAAACTGGGTCACTTGGGGTCAAAAACTAGGTCACTGGGCCAAATCAGCAGAAAACCTTGCTAACACTAGCGGTCACATTTTTCAAGCAATCATCATGAATCTTGCTCAAAATGTTTGTCTTGATGATTTCTAGGTCAAGTTCGAAACTGGGTCACTTGGAGTCAAAAACTAGGTCACCGGGCCAAATCAGCAGAAAACCTTGTTAATATGCTAGCAGTCACATTTTTCAAGCAATCATCATGAATCTTGCTCAAAGTGTTTCTAGGTCAAATTTGAAACTGGGTCACTGGGTAAAAAACTAGGACACCAAGCCAAATCAGCAGAAAACCTTGTTAACACTCTAGCAGTCACATTTTTGAAGCAATCATCATAAATCTTGCTCAAAATGTTTGTCTTGATGATTTCTAGGTCAAGTTCGAAACTGGGTCACTTGGAGTCAAAAACTAGGTGACCTGGCCAAATCAGCGTAAAATCTTGTTAACACTCTAGCGGTCACATTTTTCAAGCAATCATCAGGAATCTTGCTCAAAATGTTTGTCTTGATGATTTCTAGGTCAAGTTTGAAACTGGATCACTTGGAGTCAAAAACTAGGTCACCAGGCCAAACGAGCAGAAAACCTTGTTAACACTATAGCGGTCACATTTTTCAAGCAATTATCATGAATCATGCTCAAAATGTTTGTCTTGATGAGTTCTAGGATATGTTTGAAACTGGGTCATGTGGGGTCAAAAACTAGGTCACTGGGCCAAATCAGCAGAAAACCTTGTTAACACTCTAGCAGTCACATTTTTGAAGCAATCATCATGAATCTGGCTCGAAATGTTTGTCTTGATGATTTCTAGGTCAAGTTCGAAACTGGAACTCCTGGGGTCAAAAACTAGGTCACCTGGCCAAATCAGCGTAAAATTTTGTTATCACTCTAGCGGTCACATTTTTCAAGCAATCGTCATGAATCTTGCTCAAAATGTTTATCTTGATGAGTTCTAAGTCAAATCGAAACTGGGTCACTTGGAGTCAAAAACTAGGTCACCGGGCCAAATCAGTAGAAAACTTTGTTAACACTCTAGCTGTTATATTTTTCAAGCAATCATCATGAATCTTGCTCAAAATGTTTGTCTTGATAATTTTTAGGTCAGGTTCGAAACTGGGTCACCTGGGGTCAAAAACTGGGTCAACTGGCCAGATCAGCAGAAAACCTTGTTAACACTCTAATGGTCACATTTTTCAAGCAATCATCATAAATTTTGCTCAACATGTTTGTCTTGATGATTTCTAGGTCAAGTTTGAAACTGGGTCACTTGGGGTCAAAAACTAGGTCACCTGGCCAAATCAGCAGAAAACCTTGTAAACACTCTAGCGGTCACATTTTTGAAGCAATCATCATGAATCTTGCTCAAAATGTTTGTTTTGATGATTTCAGGTCAAGTTTGAAACTCGGTCACATGGGGTCAAAAACTAGGTGACCTGGCCAAATCAGCAGAAAACTGTTAACACTCCAGAGGTCACATTTTTTAAATAATCATCATAAATATTGCTCAAAATGTTTGTCTTGATGATTTCTAGGTCTAGTTTAAAACTGGGTTACTTGATATCAGAAAGCAGTTCACCTGGCCAAATCAAAGGAAAACCTTGTTGATGCTCTAGAGGTCACATTTTTGAAGTGATCATCATGAATCTTGCTCAAAATGTTTGTCTTGATGATTTCAAGGTGATGTATAGTTTTCTGTCCAGTGACTCTCTTAAGTTTTTCCATTTAGGTCAGTTTCTCAGTAATTATTGGTCCTACAGAGTGATATTTGGTACTTGTGAAGTGTTTGTGTTTAGGTCAGTTTCTCAGTAACTATTGCTCCTACAGCCAGTGATACTTAGTACATGCATACATCTTAGCATGGCCTCTTGAGTGCAGTATTCCATATTTGACCTTGACCTTTATTTCACAGTCCATTAGACATGCTACGTTGTCTTACTTGTTAATATAATCATTTTGAACTTTGATCAGAATGTTTGCCTTGATAGTTCTAGATCAGGCTCTCAAAGTGCTATGTTGCTCAGGTGAGCATTACAGGGCCATCATGGCCCTCTTGTTTCATATTTTTCCTAGAAATTAGAAAACAGAATTTTACTTTTCATGCAAAGTGTCTCCCAAGGATTCAAGAAGGGCAGTTGTCAGTTTCTAGCAAAAGAATGTGCACAATACTGTTTTACCGCTTAGTAGACTAAGCCTGCCCAGTAAACGTGTGGTTAGATAAACTTACCACGCTCGACATGACCCTGTTGGTTTGCCTGGGCCGTAAAACCTCAACACAAAAGATCCAGATCAGTTGGCTTCTGAAGAAGCCAACTGATCAGATCCAGTGTAGATCCAGATCAGTTAAGAAGCCAACTGATCTGGATCTACACTGTTTGCCATTAAGTATGTGAAATTATAGCAACAATCTCGATCAAGTAATCTGATTAGCTGAAAATTATAAGTGGGCATGGCATCTTAATTTATTCAGCAGGACAAGGGTTAGGTTACTAAGACATGTACATTCCCATTGAAAAGTTACAGGGCACATATTATCTTCCGGTAAATTGAACATTTAGGAGGAAGTATTATGGTATCAAAAACATATGTTACAGATTGTCATTAGTATTTGAAAATTCCAGAAATGGGGGCTATTCATAACAGAAAGAATTAGCTCCCTGTGGGAGCAATTTTTTCTGTAAGAGTAGTCCCCAGCGAAGGGAAGCAAATATTTTTAATGGTGATAAGAGTTATTTCCCTTTATATCCAGTTTCCTTAAAAAATTACAGAACACACCATACAGTGGAGTCTCATCATTATCTAAGAAATTAAAGGCACCTGAATTTTCAGTTTGAGATACAGAAGTTTGAGATAACAGGAGTTGAAATGTAATGAGCTTAACGCTTAGCACTCTGGGTAAAATTTTCAGCAGACGACATTTTGAAATATTTTTCTTATTTTTCCCAGAAAACAGGATTTGACATTTCATGCAAATTGTCTCCTTAGGAGACAATTTGCATGAAATGTCAAATCCTGTTTTCTGGGAAAAATAAGAAAAATAACATCATATTGTCGTCTGCTGAAAATGCCCAGAGAGTGGTAAAGGTTAAAGCAATACTAAACTAACAGCATCTAAAATTTAGTTTGACTTAAGTATTAATTTGAATTATCAGTGTTTGTGATAACAAAAGTGAACTGTATCTTCAGGTAAGGTGAACATTACAATTTTAAGAAGCACTTTTATTTTTACACCACAATGAAACTTACAGATAGTCATTAAAAACCACAACTCATTAGTATGACTGGTAAAATGATTTACTATTTTTGTATGCTCTAACAAGATTTTTCAACTGAGACACCAAACTTTACCGTGACATTTGTAATCACTATTTCTTTTTTGCTGTTTTTTCATTATATCTGTCTGTTACTTGCCAAAATTCCCATCCTGATAAATGCTTGATGGGGATATTAACCTAAGATAGTTAAGAAAAAATGACAAGGTAATTAGTGAAAGGTAAATTGGGGTGAAAAGCAGATAGTAACAGCCATCATAATGTAAATGATTGGAGTAAAAAAAAAAAAAAAAGCAAAGTTTTCATTTTTTTTTTTTCCTAAAGTAGACCCTGAAGATGTGTTCCTTTGATCTTGTACCAATAGCAAACATAAGCATATGCCATTGTGGAATGGGTGGATAGGTACTTTGGGAGTTCATGTGGTGTTTCTGTTATAAAGCCATTTTCAGTGGTATATTTAACCTTTGTCAAGCTGGATAAATTAAGATGCCACACCCACTTGTAATTTTCAGCCAGTCAGATTCTATGATCCAGATGGTTTATATAAATTCACATACTGAATGGCAAACAGTGCAGATCCAGATCATTTGGCTTCTTCAGAAGCCAACTGATCTGGATCTACACTGCAAAGGCAGTGTATAGCCAGGTTCAGCAGGACAAGGGTTAAGTTATTTTGGGCTAATTTTAAAGGGCAAATCAAAGCTGTAAATAATTCTCTTATTTCTCCATGAAACTAGGTGATCTGAGGCACTTCTAATGAGTACGCACAACATGTGAGCCACTTCTAATGAGTACCCACATCATATGTTTTCTTGTGGTTAAATAAGAAAAGTATCAATACTTTTGGATTGAAAAAAAGCATCTTTTCAAGAGCTATGTTGCATCATCAGTACATTGATTATACATTATAAATTAAAACTCATTGAAAATTTAACTTGCTGTAGAATTTAATAAAGAATTTGTATACTTTGCACTGGTTGCATCTCTCAGTAGTAGGTAATTGAATATGTAGAAATTTTATCTGTATCTACAAATATAAGAGCTTTTTTCAACCAAATGTTTTGATATTTTTCTCATTTCACCACAAATATATATTGTGGATACTCATTAGAAGTGTCCCACCAAGATGATTCTAAAGAGTATCCACAAAATATTTTTGATGGGAAAAATAAGAAGAATATTTATCTGGAGACTTCTGCTATCTGGAGACAAGTTGTATTGTGCTTTGAATGAAAAGGAACATTTTTACAAGATGGCAAGTTTTTCTTAAAGTTCAGAAAGGCTATGAATTTTTGAAGTTCTGAAAGGTAATAAAATTTTGAACATTCCTTAAACCCCAACACAATCAATTAACAGGACCCCTCTCAAGCCTGCAAGGATAGAAGGTTGCATTGCAGTTATCAAAGGTCCATCTTTGGCTGTCAGTCCACAAGATTTTTCTGGGCATACCACCTTTCTGTATATGGCCTAGGCTTAGCCCGTGAAAATTAACCCTTGCCATGCTGAATAAATTAAGATGCCACACCCACTCCAAATTTTCAGCCAATTAGATTACTTGATCCAGATTGTTGGTGCAAATCCATATACTTAATGACAAACAGGGGAGATCCAGATCAATTGGCTTCTGAATATCCAGACGGCCAGGCCTGAGCAAACCATGTAGACCCACATTCAGAAACTGCTGCCAAGGAGTATTTCGTCAATACTTAACACAATGTCTGTTAAGGTTTTAGGTTAAGCATGGGACAGAGTTAAGATTTCCAAGTATTTAAATAGGGAAAATATTACAACCATACACTTTTCCTGTTACTGCAGTTGAAACAAGACTGGCAATAATTTTGGTGGCTACAAGACCGGCTATTATTTTGAAGCAGCAAGACTGGCTATTATTTTGGGGGCAGCAAGACGGCTTTTATTTTTGGGTCAGCAAGACTGGCTATTATTTTGAAGCAGCAAGACTGGCTATTATTTTGGGGGCAGCAAGACTGGCTATTATTTTTGGGGCAGCAAGACTGGCTATTATTTTGAAGCAGCAAGACTGGCTATTATTTTAAAGCAGCAAGACTAGCTATTATTTTGGGGCAGCAAAACTGGCTATTATTTTAGGGGCTGCAAGACTGGCTTTTATTTTGGGGGGCAGCAAGACTGGCTATTATTTTGAAGCAGCAAGACTGGCTATTATTTTTGGGGGAACAAGACTGGCTATCATTTTGAAGCAGCAAGACTGGCTATTATTTTTGGGGGAACAAGACTGGCTATCATTTTGGGGACAACAAGACTGGCTATCATTTTGGGGGAACAAGACTGGCTGTTATTTTGTGGGCAACAAGACCAGCTTTTATTTTGCGGGCAACAAGACCAGCTATTATTTTGGGGCAACAAGACTAAATGTTATTTTAGGGGCAACTAGATCAGCTATTATTTTGGAGGCAACAAGGTTGACTATTATTTTGGACTAAGCAACTCTCTTCCGCATTTACCCTAGGTATTTAGGCAGAAAATAGAAGGGAAAAAAGGTATTTCATAGCTTCATATAATAGTGGTTATTCAGGTAATATTTTCCTTATTTTCCATGAAAACATACATTGTTAATACTCATGAGAAACGCCCCACCGAGGAGCTTCTGATGAGTATCTACAACATATTTTCTTGGAGAAATAAGAAAAATGTCAATACTTTTCAACTGAAAAAAGTGCCTTATCTGGAGGTATGGTATTTGCATTGTGGCTGAACTAAATATGATGCAGTAAATAATTTCCTGAAGATGAATTTGAATGCATTGACACTTCTTCACCAAGCGTGACACATAAAAATAAGTTTGTTGGGTCAAGTACAAAACTATATCTTTTTGGATTAGCAGTGAGTGTGGGATACAAGAGATGTGTGTTTGTCATCAAAAAAAGTTATAAAATGGATAGTAAAATTTCTCAGTAGTAACAAAGTCATGAGCAGAAATTAGGGTTTTTGCAAGGTAAAATTGAAGCTGAAATTTCTATGTGTGGTGGTGTGATAGTGACCGCCCTAGGTGAAAAAGAAACTGCTAGTTGAAGTACTCAAATTGGGGCCAGTGAAAAATTTACCACTTAAAAAATACTGCAGTTGGTAGTATACTGCAGGTATATCAGATATATATGACAGGTTTACCAGTGGTAAAGTAATGCTTCAACAATGGAATACTGGCCAGTTCTTCCATTGAAATGCAATGGGTATTCCAGTGGATATTCCATTGGTATACTGATAGATTAAATGTAGTATTAACTAGCAGCAATATTTATGGCTAGAATTTTCAGTGAAACACCATTGTAATAACTGCTATTTTGATAATAAGTTTTCTCATTCTTTTGAAAAAATAAAAAAAAGTATTCATCTGAGCCAGTTGTTTATCTAGATCTCTCCAATGTTGTGTTCATTACTAGTGATTTTATTATTAGTGCAGTTTTTCTTTTTTTTTTTTTCTTTTTCCAGGCTGTCATTTGGATTTTCTATCATAAATTAGACTGCATTAAGTGAAGATGTGCCTTTGAAAATGTACTGACAGCAAACTGCACATTCAATTCCAATAGAGGCTGAGAATTCTACTAACTATGAGTAGAATTACAAACCTTTGATTCCAAGCATATACTCAAAGACTGTGTTCCTCGTAAACCTTGTCCTGATGAATGCGGAACCTGCTTTCTGAAAGCAGTGTAGATCCAGATCAGTTGGCTTAAGAAGCCAACTGATCTGGATCTGCACTGTTTGTCTTTCAGGATTAGTATGTGAATTTATATCAGCAATCTGGGTTAAGTAATCTGATTGGCTGACAGTTAGAAATGGGTGACATCTTAATTTATTCATCATGACAAGGGTTAAGGGAACTTGATACACTTGGTTTGTTTGTTTGTGTTGAGGTTTTACGGCCCAGTCAACCCAGTGGGGTCATGTCGAGCGCGGTCAGTTTACCTAACCACACGTTTACTGGGCAGGCTTAGTCCTCTAAGCGGTTAACCAGTAATGTGCACATTCTTTCGCCAGAAACTGACAACTGCCCTTCTTGAATCAGCGGAAGGGAGAGAATGACCGTAGAAAATATTTCATGATCAATCTCCACGAAAGAATGTTGCCGACCTCGGCGGGGGTCGAACCCGCGACCTCCTGGTCTCCAGTCGGACGGCGCATCCAACTGAGCCACCGAGGCCGGCTGATACACTTGGTAGATTTTCAGCTATTTTTTGCCAGGGAGAGAACTGCTACAGCTTGTTTCTGCCCAACTGATATTGGTTTACAGTTGGGCAAGGCCTGCTGTTCTTGCAGCAGGTAAGGGTAGAGGGGGAATGTTGTTGTTCCTTCACTTTCTTTCATTTCTCTCTTTCTTCCCTATCCCTCTCTTTCATCTCTTCTATCTCTTTTCTCCCTTTCTCTGGAAGACAACACAAAATGACCCACAAGGGTTGACATGTCGTTAAACCCGAAAACAATCAATCCTGCACTCGTACACATTTCTTTGGAGCTTACTTTTAGAGTAGACTGAAGTCAGCCTCTTTTCAGAATGGGGGCAAAACAATTTTTGACAGTAGCCTCCCCTGGAAGTGACAATGGGCCTCTTCAAGAAGTTTTTTTTAGGCATGTATAAACAACAACCGCTTAATTTGCCTTTGATGGTTGTCACAACAGCAGCTAATGACATCCTAAAAATATTTTCTCTGGAATAAAAAGACTGTTGTAGCATGAAAAAAATATTGTAGCATTAACCCTTGTCCAGCTGAATAAATTAAGAAGCCACATCCATTTCTAATTTTCAGCCAATCAGATTACTACATCCAGATTGTTGCTATAAATTCATATACTTAATGGCAAACAGTGCAGATCCAGATCAGTTGGCTTCTTCAGAAGCCAACTGATCTGGATCTACACTGTTTGCAAAGGCAGGGTATATCCGGGTTCAGCAGGACAAGGGTTAAGAAATAGAATGTTGTCTGCTACAACTGTGAATGGTGCTTTAAGAAAGTATTCGCTGAGAATACATTGTTATATCCCTAAGTCTTTGAACCAGCTGGCCCCAACAGACAGTATGGATACAGATCACAAATGCCATAGAATGCACCATCGGATCAGGGTCTACACTACCACTCATCCAGCAATTTTTGGATCCATCAACAGATAATGAAACCGAAGAACAAGTATGGTATGGAGCTCATGCTTAGCACACTGGGTAAAATTTTCAGCAGACAACATATTGAAATATTTTTTTTTCTTATTTTTTCCAAGAAAACAGGATTTGACATTTGAAATGTCGAAACCCGTTGTCTTGGGGAAAAGTAAGACAAAATATCATCAGTTTGTTGTCTGCTGAATTAGCCCAGAGAGTGGTAAAGGTTATGGTGTCTCAATACTGATAAGAGAGTGCATTTAACAAAATGCTGTTTTCTCCTGTCTCAAATTTGTTGATTGTGCAGCCTTAATGAAAGACTTAAAGGAAGTTGAACAAGTATATATTTCGTTTTTGTCTTTTCAGAATCCTGACACTGATTGGTTACGAGCCTAATGAAGTCATTGGGAAGACTGCTTATTACTTCCATAATCCCTTAGATGCTCCACGAGTCAGCGACTGCCATTCCAAATGTAAGTACTGTACTAGCATCTCCTTTTCAAAATCAACCTAGCTCCAAATAAGATGGGCGTCGTCTGCATATTTTTCTTATTTCTCCATGAACACATATCTTGTGGTACTCATTAGAAACGCCTCGGCAAGGCTTTTTTTAATGAATACCACCAGATGTTTTGTGTAGAATTAAGAATAATATTGGTACGTTTTGGTTGGGGGGGAAAAAAAAAAAAAAAAAAGCACCTTATCTGGAGCTATGGGCTGATTTGTTGTAACCATTAGCACTCTTTGGGTAAATTCCCCAGACGACAAATTGATAATACTTTTCTTAATTTTTCCAGAAAATAGGCTTTAACATTTCATGCAAATTGTCTCCTAAGGAGACAATTTGCATGAAATGTCAAAGCCTATTTTCTTCATGCAAATTGTCTCATGTTGTCGTCTGCTGAAATGTTTACGCAGCATGCTAGACGTTTAGGGTTTTTCTTGGAAAATGTTCAGTTGCAGAGGAAAATGCAGTGAAGCAGACACATTTTTGTAGAAGCCATTTGATAGGAAAGATAATGGACAACTCCTTTCCAGATGCCTAAAACATATGATAATCAGTGCAACAAATAAATGGCCCTTATGACATATACTGAGCCACCATGCAGTCTGATCATGACCTTTTGTTATTCATTTACAGAACCAATGTGTACAGTTGCATGGCTTCAGATAAGGCACATCTTTCATCCAAAAAGTAGCTATATTTTTCTTATTTTTCCATAAATGCATACGTTGTGGGTACTCATTAGAAGTGCCTTTTCCGATGAGCCTCAAATGAGTACCCACAACATATGCTTTTGTGGAGAAATAAGAAAAAAAATATTTACCTGATACTCCCTCTTATATGGAACTGTGCTGTTGACTATTTATTAATACCGTATTCGACCTAATTACCGCACTGTGCGCTTAGGTTTTCCAAAATTACTGGGAAAACTTGTGGTAAAATATGAATCTACCTACTAAGGATACCCTTAAAAACAAATATTGACAAAAGCCTTATTTGGTGATGTTTATGCAATTTTTTTCTGATTTTCTTTATTAAAACATATGTTATTGGTACTCATTTGAATTGCATTGACAAGTCAATGCAATTCAAATGGGTACCCACAACATATGCCTTTATAAAGAAGTAGACAAACAGTACACTGACTGTAATTTGAAGCCTGCAGAATTGCTTGACTGTGCGCTTATAGGGGTATGTGCAGTAATTAGGTCGAATTCGGTATACCATTTTGACACAAATGACTCTCATGGGTTGACTCTCCATTAAACCTAAACTCATCATCATCATGACTCTGCTGTTTAATATATCAGCGAGAGATATGCAGACAGATTTGCAACCTCTTGATTTAAATATGGCATTTGCACTCCATTTGCATTGTGCATCAATTATGTTGATGCCAAGATAAAGACTGCAAATGTTGCATTATATGATAAGCATTTGGCAGTGCCAGGTTTTCCAGATACTGATGTCTCGCCTCTTGGTGGCGTTTACCGGAAGGAGATTTGGTGTGGGGTAATCAATTGAATAAATCAAGATGCAATGCCCACTTCTTTTCAGCCAATCAGATTACTTGATCCAGGTTGTTGAATCAAATTTGTTTTTCCTTCAAGAATGACAGTTAGGACACAACATGTCCTTTCTCAGGACCAGTCAGTATTGTGCAAACCTTCATACATGTGGTTTATGGCTGAGTTTTACTCATTAACCCTGATCTTGCTGAATTTGATATGCCCTGTCTGCAAACAGTGTAGATTCAGATCTTCTTTGAAGCCAGCTGATCTGGATCTGCACTATTTGTCATTCAGTATATGACTCTGTGTCAAAAACCTGGATCCAGTAATCTGATTGGCTGACAATTATAAGTGGACATGGCATCTTAATTTATTCAGCATGACAAGGGTTAAAAACTGTAGAATTCTTCCAAATTTACATTTTTCTCTAATGTTGATACACTTCAGCCTCTGTATAACACGGTTCATTATAACACAGTTTTGAATATAGCACGGTTCAAAGATGGATCGCAAAAATGTAGAGATTATATTGAAAAATTACCATAAATGGTCATTTTTCAATATAATCTATACATTTTTGTTTGGATATAACACGGTTGTTTAACTAACAGGTTTGTGCTATTGACCCCAACAATAGTGTTATAAAGAGGTTGTGGTGTACATCAATAGTGCTGACAGGAAATATTACCCATGATTAAGCATTAAGCCTAGTGACTTCATAATTGCTTCACACATAATTACAGATCCATATAGTCTTTCAAGATGAAATAAAGGAAATGAATGATTCTGCAAAGGGAGGCAATTTAATTGCTTGTCTTTGTCAAATTAGTTATTTCCTTACCTAGATTGGCTAAGGGAGAATATCCACAAGTCCCAAACTGTTCATGGCATCTATGAGAATGCTTCGGGGCTGTGTTCTCATTCAATTCAGTTGAGATTTTCCATTCAGTTGAGCGAATTGTGGCCCATAGTTCGCTTGCATTAAATTTAAAGCTAATTTGCATCCAATTTAGGCTGCATTTGTTTGTTCAGACCAGTGAATAAATGTTTAATTAACCATTGTCCTGCTGAAGCCAGATATACCCTGCCTTTGCAAACAGTGTAATCCAGATCAGTTGGCTTCTGAAGAAGCCAGCTGATCTGGATCTGCACTGCTTGTCATTCATTATGTGTTTTTTTATCAGTATCCTGGATCAAGGAATCTGATTGTCTGAAAATTGGAAGTGGGCATGGCATCTTAATTTATTCAGCACAAGAAGGGACAAGATGGTTAAAAAATACTTGTCTGTGAAAAATTTAACCTGCTAATCACAACTGCAGCAGACCATGTTTTGATTTTTGCTAGGTTCCATAGCACAGTCTGTAGTGCAGCTGACTGCAGATCCAGAGGTCACAAGTTCAAGTCTCCACTCGGCCACATAACTCATGAAGATTGAATTTGATAAAATTATTTCCATGGTCATTTTCACCCTTCCACTGATGCAAGAAGGGCACTTGTCAGTTAATGGCCAAAGTGTATACATAAAATACTGGTTAACAGCTGAGAGGACCAAGCCTGCCCAAGAAAAGTGTGAATAGTTTAACTCAGTGGCTCCACATTACCTTAATAGTGATGATTGGGCCATAAAACAATCTCCCCACTCAAATCAACTATTTTGATTGTTTTTTTAATATTTTTTCAGAGAAAACAAGGCTTAGCATTTCATATGAAACGGCGGCTTAATTTACTACAATTTTGCTTAGCGCTTTAAGGGTTAATGTAACTGCTTAATCTTCAGTAATTTGTTCTTATGTCTTATAATTTGTGAGAGAGAGGTAAGATTCAGATAGAGTGTACAAAACTGTCAAAACAACATATATACAAACCGACAGCTGACATTTACCTGCAGATTCCAGACCTGCAGTTTGTTCGTCACCGCAATAGTTAATGACTGTTGCAGTTTCTTTCTGTCTTAGAAGCTTCAGATCTGTACCAATATCTAGATACCATTGACGAAACAGGTGTAGCAAAACAAGAAACTAAACGCTTCCTTGTTTCAATCAATATTAAGCTTTTTGAAACCCGAGAAACCTGTCCAATTGAGACACTGAAATTTTAGAACAAAGCATTGTCATGTTCAAGGTAGTGTTGTTGCTGACGTGGCAGAAACAAGCCAGCTAAAAGTTAGCATGCTGGGGAAAAAAAGTCAGGAGACAACTTCTTTTTCTGTGAAAATAGGCTTTGGCATTTCATGCACATTGTCTCCAAAGGAAACAATGTGCATGAAATGTTAAAGCCTATTTTGTGGAAAAATAATAAGGATATTTCAAAATGTTGTCCGCTAAAATTGTTACCCATCATGATGAGTGTTAAACTGAGCTTGAGATCAGCCTTCAGCATGCTGTTGGCAGTATCAGTAAAACTGTGACCTTTTTCTTGATATTTTTTTTTTTCTTGAAACATATGGCTTGACAATTCATTCAGTAAATTGTCTGTTTCTGGAGCTATGTCATACATTTTTTGATGAAAGAAATTTCTTAACCTTCAGAGCATCATTCAAAAATTGTAGCAGACATGTCCTTGAATCATCTGCTATACAGAAAATCTGCATGAAATGTCAAGCTTTTTTTTCTCAGATACCCCCCCCCCCCCACCCCCCAACACCCACCCCCTACCCTTCACACACACACACAAAAACAAAACAAAAAAAAAAACAATACAGTAATATGTCTGCTGGTGTTGTGAATGGGTTTTAGGGTTAACCTTCAAGATATATAATAATACATTATTACCACAATAACATGATCTGATACTCTCTTTTGGGTTATTTGGATGTTCCAAGATCTCCTGATCACACTTAGACAAATGTCTCATGTGATCCTGTGATCTGGAAACTTCCACTTGATGGGATACAGTTCATCAGATCTCTCATTCACTCTCAGTGCAATTGTTGTGTCTTCCTGTGATCTGGAAACTTCCACTTGATGGGATACAGATCATCAGATCTCTCATTCATACTCAGTGAAATTGTCTTGTATCTTACTGTAATCTGGAAACATCCACTAGATGAGAGACACGGAATCAGATCTCTCATTCACACTCAGTGTAATTGTCTTGTGTCTTCCTGTGATCTGGAAATATTCACTGGATGCAATACAGTGAATCAGATCTCGCATTCACACTCAGTGCAGTTATTGTCTTGTGTCTTCCTGTGATCTGGAAATATCCACTGGATGCAATACAGTGAATCAGATCTCGCATTCACACTCAGTGCAGTTATTGTCTTGTGTCAACCTGTGATCTGGAAATATCCACTGAGTGATTCACACTCAGCGCATTTATTGTCTTGTGTCCACTGGATGTGATACAGTGAATCAGGTCTCCCATTCCCACTCAGTGCAATTGTCTTGTGTGTTACTGTGATCTGGAAACATCCACTGAATGCGATACAGTGAATCAGATGTCTCATTCACACGCAATGCAATTGTCTTGTGTCTTACTGTGATCTGGAAACATCCACAGGATGCAATACAAGGAATCAGATCTCTCATTCACACCCAATGCAATTGTCTTGTGTCTTACTGTGATCTGGAAACTTCCACTTGATGGTATACAGATCATCAGATCTCTCATTCATACTCAGTGCAATTGTCTTGTGTCTTCCTGTGATCTGGAAATATCCACTGGATGTGATACAGTGAATCATATTCACACACAGTGCAACTGTCTTGTGTTTTACTGTGATCTGAAAACATTCATTGGATGGGATACAGAGAATCAGATCTCTCATTCACACTCAGTGAAATTGTCTTGTGTCTTCCTGTGATCTGGAAATATTCACTGGATGCAATACAGTGAATCAGATCTCGCATTCACACTCAGTGCAATTATTGTCTTGTGTCTTACTGTGATCTGGAAACATCCACTGGATGTATAAAATTTCCCATTCACACTCAGTGCAAGTGTCTTGTATGATTCTTTGATCTGGAAACATCCACTGATAGTGATACAGAGAATCAGATCTCCCATTTACACTCAGTGCAAGTGTCTTGTGTGATCCTGTGATCTGGAAAAAGCCACTGGATGTGATTCAGTGCATCAGATCTCCCTTTCACACGCGGTGCAAGTGTCTCATGTGATCCTGTGATCTGGAAACAGCCACTTGATGTGATTCAGAGAATCAGATTTCCCATTTCACTCAGTGCAAGTGTCTTGTGTGATCCTCTGATCTGGAAAACTCAACATGATACAAAATGTCAGCTCACATTACTGTTGTAATAAATAATGTGCTTGTGTGTGTTATTTTAGGCCAAGGACATTTTCTAATTCCTATCTGTTATCATTTATCATCAGGCTCTTCTTCTGTTAGAGTGTTTGTTGTTGAGATTTTAACATTATATGTCAGTATATGGATTTAAGGACAAACTGACTCAGTTTTAGAGTTGAGTTTTTCCATTTTTCTTGACATATCTTTGTAGGTTTGCTTCTTGTTGAAATTTACATCCAGTTTAACTCAACCATTAAAGTCCTTAACACAGCCACAGCAGACAACACTTTGAAAAAAAAGTTTTTTCAGAAAATAGTCTTGATATTTCATGTAAATCGTCTGCTAGGCAGGTGATTCACATGAAATTTTAAGTCTTATTTTCACTAAACAATGACAAAATCAGTTTTAGAATGTTATCTACTGCAAGTTTGCTTAGTGCTTTGAGGGTTAAAAAATTCTTTGACTTTGTCTACAAGGGTGAGTCAATAAGTAACCAACCTAACTTATTTCCGGTTGAGATCCACCTCTTCTTTTTCGATGTAATTGCCCTCTAGTGTGATGCACTTAGACCAGTGGTGTTCGAGTGCCATCAGCCCAGAACTGAAAAAGTCAGGGTCCTTTCCATTGACCCACTCCTCAACTCGTCACGACTTCTTCATCAGACCGGAAATGAAGTCCACGGATATCCTTTTTCAAGTTTGGGAATAGGAAGAAGTCGCTAGGAGCTAGATCAGGGGCATAGACAGGATGTGGTATTAATTCATACCCGTTTAGCTCTACAGCATCCATTGCAACTTTGCAAGTGTGGACTCTCGCATTGTCCAGTTGCAGCAAAACACCTTTAGAGAGTTTACCTCGGCGTTTTTCACAGATGGCGGTTCTCAGCTGGTCTAACAAGTTTGCATAGTAATCTCCAGTTATTGTACTTCTCTTGGGTAAAAAGTCCAACATAATAGTGCCTTTTGCGTCCCAAAATACTGTGGCCATCACCTTGCCAGCAGATGATTGCATCTTGAACTTTTTTGGCCTCAGGGACCCAGGCCCTACCCATTGACGACTCTTGAGCTTTATTCTCTGGCTCATAATAATGAACCCAAGTCTCATCTACAGTCACCAGACACAAAAGAAAATCATCTTTTGACCTAAAACGCTTCAACAAGGCGCTGCATACTGATGTTCTGGTTGCCATTTGCTCATCGCTAAGGGATTTGGGGACCCATCGGGCTGTTAGCTTGCGCATACCTAAACGATCATGTAAGATTGTTGAAACACTACCATGTGAAATGCCTAATGCCTGCGCTATTTCTTCCACCTGAATTCGCCTATCAGAGTATACCAGATCCTGAACTTTCTTACACATTTCATCGTCAGTGGCATCCAGTGGGCGTCCAGACCTGGCTTCATCTTCTAAAGACGTTTTACCGCGTTTGAATTCCCCTACCCAGAATTTAACCTGAGCATAAGATGGTACAGGACCCATAAACATCGGCTAACTCACCGTGTATTTCCTTGCCTGTTTTACCTTTTAAATACAAGTACTGAATTACAGCACATTACTCAACTTCAGATGAAAAGCATGCCTTTGCATCACTAGCCATGTTTGACATTCAATATCTTATTAAAGAATGACTCGATACACGTGTAATTTTGTACCCATGTATAAATCATATCTTGAAACAAAGCATGAAAATCGTGACCGTCTCGGTCCATCGGAAGTGGGATAGGCAGGTTATTTATTGACACGCCCTCGTAGTTTCTTTGACAGTATTTACTCTAAGTATTCAAATAGACAGGCCTAAACCAGATCAGACACTGCAGAATATGTTGTGATCAGGATCTGCAATTAATGCCGCTCACCCAACAGTTTTTTACCCCATCATATGACAGTGGAGGAGTATTATGGTTACTTGTTGGTCTTCCGTGTATCCATCCATCTGTTGTAAATCGATCCATCCATATTTTAATTTACGGATGATACTTTGAGTAAATGTCAATGGATTTTCATCAAAGTTGAGATGTATATTGATATTCTGGAGATCCGGTTTGGGATTGCTAATCAAATTTTTGACAGAGTTACCTGCCTGCCACATGATAGTGGCAAGGTATTATTGTTTCAGTTTGTATTAGACACATAAGGAGGTAGTCAGATGAACAAAGTTTAGGACAAGTATATTAAAGTGTTCAAGTACTTAGGGTAAAGTCTATAGTTAAGGTAAATAGGATGAAAAACAGCTTCACTTTACAATGATGAACAAAATAAGGGAAATTGATCCACATCCAAGAGAGAGAACTCTTAAGCTCCCTTTTTAAAGGGACACCTTTTCAGTAGAAAAGACTGTTTTAGTGATATATGAATCTCTTCTTAAAGGAAAGAATTTGCCCTCTCAGAAAGCAAATTCTTTCCTTTAAGAGTATCTCCTTATGAGAAAGGACTAAGAGAAGCAAATA
Organism: Anodontia alba; assembly: GCA_964016985.1. Classification (NCBI taxonomy): domain Eukaryota; kingdom Metazoa; phylum Mollusca; class Bivalvia; order Lucinida; family Lucinidae; genus Anodontia; species Anodontia alba. Next base: position 79,924,515 of record OZ024823.1, read on the forward strand.
CTTTCAAGTCAGAGTGATCTCCCTTTGCAACACCCACTCCTAATTTTCAGCCAATCAAATGAGAAAAGACATAGAGAAGCACTTGAAAAATTTCAAGTCGGAGTGTTCTCCCTTGCCACACCCACTTCTAATTTTCAGCCAATCAAATTACTTAATCCAGGTTGTTGATGCAAATTCACTTACTAAATGACTTCTCCAGAAGCCAACTGATCTGGGTCTACACTGTTTGAAAAGGCAGGGCATATCTGGGCTCAGCAGGACAAGGGTTAGCTTGGATGACCAGATAGCAAAATTGGATGTTTACCATCTGAGCAAAGGGCCCCCGTAGCCTAGTGGATAAGAGAGTTGACTCTTAATCCATTAGGTTTCTCATCGCTGTGGTTCGAGCCTGGCTCGGGTCATATGTGGGAAAGCCAAGTTCTGCTTACGGATGGTCAGGTGGTTTTTCTCCGGGTTCTCCGGTTTTCGCCCACCTTCGATGAACGATCGGCTCGATATAAGTGAAATATTCTTGAAAGGGCCGTAAAACCCAAATCAAACAAAAACCATCTGAGCAAAGTTTTGATTTTCCATATTTACCCTAAAATATACAGACATCAAACTCCTAACTATACTTGTCCTAAAATTTGAACATATCCATTGTACTTCCTGTTGATGTGTCTAAAGCTGCTGGGAGAGTTGACCCTTATCAGAAGCCAGGTTCTTTAGTGTCTGATCTGAATATATGCTGTTTGTTCAGGCCTATCTGTCCGAATACAGAAAATGTCTCAAAATTTCATACTCTAAAGGTACTGACAAAATGGCCAGTGCAGACCCAGATCAGACTGCTCCTATAGGAGCAGTCTGATCAGGGTCTACACTGTGTGACATTCCATTGTAAGAAACAACTGCAAAAAACTATAGCAAGTGGATGGCGCACCATCGCATATCCCTGTGCCAGCACCATCGCATATCTCTGTGCACATCAGGTTTCCAAATCCGTTCCTCCACTTCTCATCCATAGGGCTATTACCTATGACAGTTTCAAGATTCTAGCTCAAAAGCCTAGGAGGAGTTGTGTAACAATAAAATAAAAGGACCCCAAATCCTACTTTTTGACCTCTGGTGACCCCAAGACATGCCATTTGTACATAATGGATTTTGGACCCTTTGGGGTATTACCCCCCTGGCCCTGCCCAGAGGAGTTACATCAAAATTCCGAATGTGTTCCTCCAATCCTCATCCATAGGGCTGTCGCCTGTGAAAGTTTCGAGATTCTAGCTTAAATGGTCTAGGAGCAGTGGACAGTCGTACGTACGGACGGACGGTATCACAATAACCCCGCTTTTTCTTCAAAAAGCACGGGGATAAAAATATGGACTAAAGTGTTCAAAATTTTAGGACATTTACCATACTAAGGGTAGATATGGTATTCTTGTCCTTGGAAAGATATTGGTATTGAATATCAGGGTTTCATTAATTGTCTACAAAAAGCATCTGTAATGTCTATTGATTTGTGCTGTAAATGTCAAAAGTTCTCTTGAACATTAATATTGCTTGGTAGACTTTGGTTTGTCTTGAAACTTCTGCAAGAAGTCTGCTTCACGTCGCTGATCATCCGTGTAGTCTTTGGTTTGTCATGAAACTTACATAATAATTTAAGTGAAAGTACCCGGAAATGCCACAGTTCTTCCTGAGGCACCAAAAGAAATGGAGTTTAATTAATAATGGCATGTTTGGGTTTTCTGAATTTCTTCTCAAAATGTTTATGTACTCTATATTTTATCAAAATGCAAGCAAAGGGTTCAGACTTGGTATATTAACCCTTATCATGCTGAATAAATTAAGATGTCCCCACTTATAATTCTCAGCCACTCAGGTTCCTTGATTCAGGCCAGATTGTTGATACAAATTGACATACTAAATGGCAAACAGTGCAGATTCAGATCAGTTTGCAAATGCAGGGTATATCTGGGCTCAGCAGACAAGGGTTAACTATTAAACCATGAATGGGAATGGGTTTACTTTAGAGAAATCACTTCAACATGAAAATTTTTTCCTCCCCCTCTCACTTACGGGCCTACTCTGAAAGGAGAGAATTAGCTTCAGAGTATTGGTGATCTAAATTCTGATCTACAAAAGTTCTCACTTTAAACCATTGTGGGATTGTGGGTAGCAAGGGGTGTGGGGTAAACATCATCAGGTCTACCATCTTAAGCATCAGGTGTACCATCTTAAGCACAGCGCTTGACATGACCCCATCAGGTTGACAGGGCCATAAAACCTCAACACAAACACAAACACCATCTTAAGCTCTGTCTGTATTGGACAAAATTTCATGATGGTCTGTCTGTAAAGCTATTGATCTAAGTTATTTTTAGGTGGATTTGTGCTTTTTGTTATTAGAACCAATGATTGTTTCTGTGTTGCAGTAATCGTTAAAGGTACATCAGTGAGCAAGTACTACAGATTTCTGGGCAAGAACAATAACTGGGTTTGGTTGCAGACAAGGGCAACAATCATCTACAACACCAGTAACAAGCCACAGTACATTGTCTGCATGAACTATGTTATCAGGTAAGTTGAGAGATTAGGAGACAATTCTTCATTGTCCAAGATTAGATGAATATCCAGATAAATATTTTTCTTATGTGGTCAGTACTCATTAGAAGAGCCTCGGTAAGATAGTACCCACAACATACTATTTCTTGTAGGAATAAGAAAAAAAAATACCAATACACTACAACCTCTTTATAAGATGGTTCGCTTTTGGATATAATACAGTTCAAAGATGGATCCCAAAAATGTATAGATTATATTGAAAAATGACCATAAATCGTCATTTTTCAGTATAATCTATACACTTTTGTTTGGATATAATATGGTTGTTCAACTAACACGGTTTATGTTATAGACCCCAACAACAGTGTTTTAAAGAGGTGGTGGTGTACTTTTTAGTTGAAAAAACATGCATAATCTGATGCTATGAGGTAATATAGTTTTTTCAATAGCTTATGATAAACGTGTTATCTAACTGTCATCATTACCATTTTTGTTTTCATTAACTTTTTTTTTGTTGGCATCAGCATTATAGTCTTTACCTAGTGTACTCTTAATTTACAGCAGTTTTTTTTTTATATTTATGCATATTTTGTCTCATTGCCACCATTATCATTGCTATTTTTATTGGCGTCAGTTTATTTTTAAGTTTCTTCATTGGCATATGCATAATTATTTTCAGTTGCTGCAACTTTCCTAAAATTTGGAACACTTTATGCCATACTTTTTTTCTCTATTTTTTAATGCATTTGATGCACAAAATACTTGGTGGAATGACAAATAGTGTAGAGCCAGATCGGATCTCACTGTTTGCATATGCTATTTTGTCTGTAAATTGATAAATAAGATTTTAGGATAGTTGCCATAACTAACTTGTATCTCTCGGTATTTTCTCTGTTGGTATTCTGGCAATGCTGTCTTGATTTTCACTGGTATCACACTTCATTTAATCTGTTTTTCTTTCATTTCTTTTGCATTCTTTCCTTTACTAATGCATCATTATGTGTACATTCCCCAGGTGCTACTGTTGGGCAACACCACATCCACACTAGGGCTCCAGGGTTTAGGTAGAAGGGAGATTAAGGAAGCATAGGGATTGTCAGTTTATTTGGGAGCAAATTATTTCCATTACTTGGTAGTATTGAAGAACAGGACCAGACGACATGTCACATACACAAACTTTGCTTTTTTTTTATTTTGGAGTTATCTGCCCTTCTTGGGTTTGAATTTAATTTCTTGTCTCTGCTCTGTAGCACGAATACCCTTTGGAATATTTTGATACTTTGTACAAATGTAGAACAGGACGAGATGAAATGTTGCGTACCAGAATGACAACTCTAGCGGGATTGTGGGGGACATTTGTTGTTTTTTTTTTCTAAAAAACCTGTACTATCAAACCTTTACCTTTACTATCAACATAGATTGTAGCAAAAGTTCATGTGAAGGAAACAGAGGTCATCCTAGAGGGCAATTTGGGAGAAAAAGTCTCCCTAAGCTGGCTGAATTCTTCCTATCTTGAGCTGAGGGAGAAATGAAAATGTATAGAATAAATAGGGAAATCCAAAATTTGGACCAAAACTTCTCTTTGAAATCCTGAAATTGTCGCAAAACTTCTCCCTCTCTGAAAGCTCTAGGAGAACAACTGAAGGAAACAAAACATTTTCTGACATAGCTCTAGATAAGAGGGGTATCCAGCTGAATATTTTTCTTATGTCTCCACAAAACATATAATGTGGTTCTTGTAAGGAGGGCCTCCATGAGGCACATTCATTAGAAGTACCTCACCAGAGTACTTCAGATGAGTGCCCACAACATACATGTGGAGAAATAAGAAAAATATCAGGGCCCAGTTGTTCAAAGCTAACGATGTCGTTAGTTAACGATTCGTTAAAATTTACATCGAGTGATACACAATATTCTGATATTTTTTGCTGAAAAAATGTGAGTAGCTTTTGCAGTGCAAAAGCTACTCACATTTTTTCAGCAAAAAATATCAGAATATTGTGTATTGAATCCGCTAAAACAGTTAACGAAATGACCCTTAACGAGCTTGTTAAGCTAACGACGCTTTGAACAACCAGGCCCAGTACTTTATGGTTGACCTTATCTCTTGACACCTTATCTCATTTTGAATTTTCGGGTATGCTTGTAGGATCGCTTTCTTCACCTTTAGTATTTACTTGTAATCATTGCATCAGACAGGTAACAAATCCTGCGTGTGTAGCTAAATGTTAACAACCATTCTACTTAAGCAGGCGTCATTCACGCCTACGGTCTTGTTTTTCTGGAATCTGTTTTTGGAACTTTTTAAGCACTTCTGTCAGTAGTTCAAATGTTGTATGGGAATCAATCTGCTTTTCTGTTATGTTATTATGCAGAGCTCCAGATAAGAGCAGTATCTGGATAAATCTTCTTCTTATTTCTCCATGAAAACATACATTGTGGGTACTCATTAGAAGCGCCTCTGAAGGCCTTTCTAATTAGTACCATAACTTCTGTTTAAGTGGAAAAATAAGAAAATATCAGTACATTTTGGTTGGAGAAAAATAAGACTCTTATCTGGAACTTACAATTGTTATTATGTTTTGCTGTGCTACCAAGCTCTATACCTTCGAAAAAAGGAAAGTGCCAGAAAAGTACGTTTGATTCTATCTTGGTTCATTTGAATGCCAACTATGAATTTATTATGACGTCACAATATACTCATATGTTTAAAGAAACTGCATCTATGGCTTTTGAAGGAGTGTCCAAGAAAGAATGATCAGACTGGATGGATGCACAAGCTCAGACTGGATGGATGCACAAGCTGATCTGTGTCTTTCACATTGTGACTCCTATTTTGTGCAAGCTTTTGTCCTAAGAATTTAACGGTGAAATAGATAAAGAGTAAAATTTATTCTTTGTTTTTAACTTCAGATGACATTCTAAATTTATTTTCCTTATTTGTGCTAGAATAAAATAAGAAATTTAGAATGTCATCAGCTACAATTTTGCAGATTAACCATAGTGCAGATTGTATTTTACTTCCAGGGGATCATTGGGCCCATTGTGGTATATTTGAAAATGGAGTTCTGCTAATGTATACGCAAGAGGGCGTAAGCAGTGTAGCAAACTTCATTACCGCTTATTAAGAGTCTCAGTAAAACCAAGACTCCCGTTTTCTAATCCGTAGTGTGTTCTTTGTTTCCAAAGGCAATCTTTTTGACGTTTATTTGAATGGTGCTTTTAATTAGTACCCACATTGTATGTTAACAACAACAAAAAAAAAAAAAAAGAAATACAGAAGAGTGGCCATTTGTACATAGATCTGCTATAAATATCTATAGATTGTTTTTAATAGAAAATTCTGCAGAAACAAATCCATCACTCCTCCACAAACAAAAATCAAGATTTAACCTTTACAACTCTTTGGGCAAATTCAGCAGACGACATATTGATAATAATTTTTCTTATTTTCCCCAGAGCATAGGATTTGACATTTCATGCAAATTGTCTCCATAGGAGACAATTTGCATGAAATGTCAAATCCTATGTTCTGGGAAAAGAAAAATAAGAAATCGGAGACAAGTTGCATGAAAATAGCAAAGCCTGTTTTCTGAGAAAAAATAAGAATAATATTTCAAAATGTCATCTGCTGAAATGTTTTCCCAGCGTGCTCAGCATTAAGGGTTAAAATAAGATGCTTGTTGGAATTTCGAAGTAGGAGTATCATCATGCTAAATTGTTATTATTAAATAATGTCTGCATTAATACCATTTTTTACTCCAAGAATTCGAATGCATTAACTACTTACCATATTTGTCCTAAAATTGGAACAGGTCCAATTTATTATATGTTTCTTCAATCTAAAGAATTGCTAGATGACTGGTAAACAGTGTAGACCCTGATCAGATGCCACATCATGTGGCATCTGATCTGGGTATACACTATTTGCTCAAGCATGCCTGCCAGAATACTTGCTGCAAACATGGTAGACTGTTGACAAAAACCCTTGCATTCTAAATAATCAGTCCTTTATCAGCAAATGGTTCTTAATTCTTGTAGACTGTTGACAAAAACCCTTGCATTCTAAATAATCAGTCCTTTATCAGCAAATGGTTCTTAATTCCTGCTGTCTGATGCCTCTTTTACAATGTATAGTTGCCAGAATCCAGTTTGATGCCAAATTCTGAGCATTTTCACTGTCAGTTCCATTTGGCAGGCATTTCTGACTGTCTTGAATTCTAGGGAATCCTGCTAGCTCTGGTGATATATTATATGGCTCTCAAGCTGATTCTACGCTCATGGTGCCCTCTCAATTTAGTTCCGATTGCCATATTTACCCTAAATATTTGGATACTGTAGTCCTTGCACTCCTGAGTTTCGGAAGTGTCTCGTTCATCTATGAAAATGGAGAGGTCCATTGATGTTAACAGGAGTTTCTGTCTAAACTGAAAAACAGAATGGCAAACAGTGTAGATCCAGATGAGACGGCTCGTTACGAGCCGTCTCATCTGGATCTACACTGTTTGCATAGGATCTGTGTTGGCCTGTAGGATTGAAAGGAACTCTTTACCATATTTTGTCCTGGAAGTTGAACAATTGAATCTCAAAGGAATGACCCTTGAGAGCAATGAATACATACGCAAAAATGAAAATGTGCGTCTGACTGTAGAACCAGGGGTCGGAAGTTTGAATCCCAGCTCGGCCACATAACTTTCATGGAGATTGATAATGAAATCATATCTAAGCCCATTCTACCTTTCTGCTTACTCAAGAAGGGCAGTTGTCAGTTACTGGCAAAAGTATACACACAGGTACTGCTTAACTGCTTAGAGGACTAAGTCTACCCAGGGAAAGTGCGAGCTGGTTAAATGACTGTCTCAAATTGACTTATCATTGTTGACTAGACCATAAAATTCAAAACTCAGACTCGAAACCTAGAAGTTGAAGAATAGATTCTTAAAGGAATAACCCTTGAGAGCAATGAAAAGTGTCATGTACCTTAGATCACCGTGGCCTCCAACTGATACTGGCTTACAGTTGGGCAAGGCCTGCTATCCTTGCAGCAGGTAAGGGTAGACGGGTAAAGTTTTTATTTCTTCTGTTTCTTCACTGTCATTCATTTTCCTTTCTCCCGTCCCTTTCTTTCATCTCCTCTACTATCTCTTCTATCTCTCTTCTCCTTTTCTCTGGGAGATGACACAAATTGAACCTTCAAGGGTTGATGTGTCGTTAAACCCCAACTCATGAACATGTACACAGACATGAAGACAGCTGGATTATTAGAGTTTTCTGGGCCAGACTAGCTAAATTCTTGTGCTCGTGGTCACAAAGGACCAGGAAATATAAACTACAATATAGTTGTCCATTTTACTACCTGTTTCATATGTTTAAAAACTCCTGGATGAGTGGATAACAGTGTAGTTCCTGATCAGATGTCACAGTCTGTGGCATCTGATCTGTGTCTGTTCTGTTTGCTCAGGCCTGTCTGTCCGAATACTTAGCTTAACCCATTGTAGACTGAATAGACTCGCCCACATTATATATTGGAAGACTCCAATTTCAATTTTAGGTACGCCCGGCTATGAGATTTACATATTCATAGAGAAAAATGGATAGTGGAGACCCTATCAGACGCCGCGTTCTGTGGCGTCTGATCTGGATTTGCACTGTTTGCCAAGTACCCTTTACGAGGCTCCCGACTACAATGGGTTAATTCAGATTAGCACATTTAATGAGTACCACAACAGTTTCTATTTATGGAGAACTAGAGAAAATTATCCCACTCTTCTTTCAAAAGAAGCCACTGCATGGCCGAGCAGTAAGCATATCTGACTTCAGATCACATGGTCCCTGGGTTTGAATTCTGCCAGAGGCAGTTCAGCGCATGACTGTATGGCACTTCATTGTGCAGGGCCTTTCATTATCTCAGTATGACTTAAATAATATTTAAAGAGAAGTAAAACACCAAATGAAAAATACCATCCTTCTGTCTGGGCAAATTCAGCAGATGACAAATTGGTGATGTTTTTCTTATTTTTACCAGAAAACAGGATTTGACATTTCATGCAAATTGTCTCCATTGGAGACAATTTGCATGAAATGTCAAAACCTGTTTACTGAAAATTTTCAATATGTCGTCTGCTGAAAATTTTACCCAGAGTGCTAAGTCTTCTGGAATGATTACATGTAGGTAGCATTACACTAAATACTGGAAGTGCCGAGTTCTATCACTTTTGGACTGAGGTTTCAGTTGCAGCCTAAATACCAGACATGCTTCCATTGGATATATATCCCAGGTTTTATTTCAATGTGAGAAAAGGATAGTTATAAGGAAATAAAATGTGTTTTATAATTATATCTGCAAGCTCAAAGAAATTGTTGCTGATTTATATGGTCACCCCACCCCCCCCCCCACCCCCCCCACCCCCCCCCCCCACCCCACCCCACCCCCACCCCCACCTCCCTCTGCTTGTTATTCGCTGCGAATCTGCAGGTAAACAATCATGGTGGACCATAACTTGAAAAGGAGCAGGGCAACATGTGGATTTTTTTCTCAGAAACTTGTTGAGCTAGGGTGGCTCTTTAAACAAGTAAGGTTTGAAAAGTTTTGTATGTGTAATTCTTGTGGCAGCATGTAAAGGTTACTATTGTCGCCTATGGAAAAATATTTAGTGGTTAGCTCCCTACAGTACACCAGGATGCAGACTGCTTCCTCTTGTAAAACTACACCTTTAGCTTGCTATAAATATTGTATCTTTTGTAACTTACTGGACATATTCAGCCTTTTGTAACTTACTGGACATATTCAGCAGATAGCTGATTGGTGATGTTTCTTATTTTTCCCAGATAATATGGATTCAACTTTTCATATAAAGTCTATAAAGGTTGTTCTTAAAAAACACATAAAAAAAAGATAATAATAATAATAATAATAATAATAATCAAAATGTCATCTGCTGCAGTTGTAATTAGCACTTTTAGAATTAAAAGCATGTTCGGCATACTTATTAGAATTGCCTCTTCAAAATGATTTCATGAGTAAAATAACCACACTATGAGCGAGTTCTTGTGCAGAAATAATCTTGAGAAAAATGCCACTACCTATATACCACTATCTACATTACGAAAACACGCCTATTCAAATATATAGAAGATTTCACCTCCAAAAACTAAAAAGAAAATCAGATAAAAACTGATATTTTTCATATTTCTGCTCAAAACATAGATTGTGGGTACTCGTTAGAACTGCCTCAATGAGGCAGTTCTAATGAGTACCCACAATCTATATTTTTGAGCAGAAATAAGAAAAATAATGTATACCCCTGTAAACCCCAGTTTTACTATATAAAAGTGGGGTTTTAGGGGGTCAAAATTATATAGGTGTGTTTTCGTGATGAGTTTGCTGTCTCTGGCTTCCAAAAAAAACAGATCAGGAAGGACTATTGCCCTGTGCCCTTTAGAATGAACTCTCCCAGTAGTAAAATATAATTGTTTCTGAAGACTGTTCATACCTGTGGATGTTAATAATCACTGTTTGCTGCTGATAAGATCACAATGTAAGGATATGTTTTTTGCTAGGTGAATGATTCTTTACAGATTCTTCAGTTGTGATTTTGATGTGAGCCCCACCTAGTGAAAATGCTCCTTCAGGTTGTATGCGTACAGCGAAGGCCAAGATCAGACTGCAGATGTGCAATCTGATCAGGGCCATTGCTGTCCGCTAACAGAATCATTGGATATGAATCTGCACATTTTGCACATTTTCCAAGGCTCTTTTTTTGCTTGCGGCCCATGTTGTTTCGGCGTAGACTTGTTTCCTATTACGATATAGAGGAGTAAATCTATAAGGATTGATTTTATCACAATTTGTGTATACAGTCTAGCCTGATGTGGCATTCACATATTGGACTTGATGATGAAATGTGGTTAGATAGAGTTTACCTAGCTTGCTGGGAAAGACTGCAGAATAAGTTGAAAGCTTTTGACTGTAAAAAATAAAATAAATAGATTATGGATTAAAAATTAGCATTTTGCTTGCAACAAGAAAAACTGAACTACTCTTTTTAAAATAACATTAACATGGACTGACATTAAATATTAAAATGGCATAGATGTTATCAAAACGTTATTAAAGTGGCAATGAAAATAAAGTGACGTTGTCAACCTTGGAGTAAAGAGACTTGAGTATGCAAACCAAACACTACTTGACTGTAGTATAGAGCAGTTCATGTTAAATAGCTGAAAAATAATAACAAAAAAAAGTGTGTGGATTGTGTCCTGAGGTCAATGTGAAATTTATGGAACTCTAAGGAAATTTCATTTGGATACTGAACTAAATTGTCAATCTTTTGAATCAGTGTTTTGACTGTGTGTCATTAAATCAGGGCTGACATTATCATTAATAACACATCTGGATTGCCTTAATTTGGAAATGACTTCAGTTGTGAAAGAAACAGATTTGAAATTGTGAAAAATGATTATCAGAAAAGTGTTAGTTTGCTTTTATATTGAAAGAGTGACAATACACTAAAGCTTGAAAAAAGTACCATTAAAGCTTGAATTTAATTAACAAATATTAAACTTAATCCTCAAATCCTATAAACTAAGGAATTTAATTAATTAATTAGCTTGCTTAATTATTCACTGATGTGTAAAGTTCTGTTGGGGTATAAAAGTAGTAGATACACCCTAAGAGCTAATCACAACTGCAGCGGATGACATTTTAATTTTATTTATGTATTTATAAAAAAATTATTTTATTTTGTATTTATTTATTTTTTGTATTTTTCAAAGAAAATAATGCAGGACATTTCATGTTAGACAGATGATTCACATGAAATGCCAAGCCTTATTCTCTATGAAAAATTATATAAAGAAAAATGCAATGTCGTCTGCTACAATTTTAGTTAGCACTTCATGTGTTAATGTCATAAAAATTAAGTAACACATTGCAAAATCCACAGCTGGTGAATATATGAAAACAAGGATTGGCTGCTAACTGCTAGTGTGAATGCATGAATTAACTTTACTCAGTGTGAGGACTAAATCTATAAATGACACATCCATTTCCTTATGCTTGCTGAAAATGGCCTTGTCTCCATCAGACAGAAACCAACCATTTAGATGAGCTTTAATGCATCTTTGTCAGACAGACACTACATCAGCTAAATTTATGTTAGTGGATATGGGGAGACCTTGTATGTTAATAAGGTTAGAGTATTTTTGCTTGATAGACAGTTACAGCAGCGATTTGTATCTTTGATTAAAGGAATGTGATTAGCTTCGGAGCTTAGATTTTTTTGTCTCCAAAGGTTTGTCTCTGCTTTTTGCATTTTCCATAGTGAGGCTCTTACTTAATGACAGTATGATATCTCCAGCAAGATCCGCTGAAACATTGCCAAGACAGTGATAGGAATAACAGTGTGTAATTTCTTATTCTGTGGTTTGGTAGTATGTTTGTATTCCAAGGCCTTCACAGGATTGCTGGCGTAAAATTCTTTCCGATTCAGGCATTATCACCTACATCAAGATGATGGTGATTTGTTGTCTTTAGTGGGAATAGTTTGCTCTGTATTTCCTCTTAACGGATGTACCTACGTCAGCAGTATTTTCTTTTGATTGTGCATTTTATTGAGTCTTATTTGTTCACAGTGATATACTGATAATTCTTGGCCACTAAAATACATACACAAGTGTTTTCTAAATGTAGGATTAAAGATGTATCATACAAAATCCTGGATATAAAATACTAAGTTGTTTCTTTTGTGGTTAAAATCTTCTTTATATTGCCAAACGTTTATTCACATTATTTTAGCATTTCAAGGAAATTTATTCTCTTTGTTCGGACAAAGAAAATGTCATCCTGTGAATGGAGTGATGTGGAGGTTTAGAAATAAATGAAGGGAGAAAAATGACAATTGATAATCATGTGGGTCTAACACATAGTCAGGAAAATATGGGTAAAACACCAAAAGTTCCTTCTGAGGTTGTTGTGGTAGAAATAGAAAACAAGGAAATAACAAATAAAGGGTAAGACACAAGATTCTATGTCAGTATCTTCTGCAGTATCCAATGATTTTGTAAGCAGAAAGTGAAAGCCCTGATCAGACTGCTTGGACAAAGCCGATCTTGGCTGAGCTCACTGCCTGTAATAAACACCACGTGGTGTGTCACTGATAACAAAGCAGAATTAACTTTTTAAGCTTTAACATGATGAATTTAAATATTATCAGACATTTAAAATATTTTTCCCCAGAAATAGGGCTTGATAATTCTGTCTCATAACCATTACAAAAACATGCCTATTCAGATATACTGAACATTTCATCACCAAAAAATGAAAATTTTCAGGTAAAAAATTTGATATTTTTCATATTCCTGCTCAAAACATAGATTCTGGGTACTTGTTAGAACTGCCTCATTGAGGCAGTTCTAAATAGTACCCACAATCTATGTTTTTGAGAAGAAATAAGAAAAATAATGTATACCCCTGTAAAACCTGTTTTACTATATAAAAGTGGGGTTAAATGGGGTCAAAATTATATAGGCATGTTATTGTAATGTCTGCTTATTAATTTTCAATGATATATTTTTTCCTGGTAGTATTTTCATCCTTTTCTTTTTTATATAAAATCATAAGGCATTTCCCCAGATAAAACCCTTTTTAAACCAAAAAGTATTGATTTTTGTCTAATTCATGAAAACATGTATATCATGATCAGCTGCTACATCCTGTGGCAGCTGATCTGGGTCTACACTGTTTGCTGCGTCCAGCCTATCCCAATATTTTATAAATTACCCAGGTATGCTACCATGTGCTGAAATATTTTTTGTTTTCTTCTTTTCTCAATTTCAAATTCAAAAAAAAAAAAATATGGGAGTGTGTTCTCAATGATTATTGGTTTAACCCGCTGATCCCGTCAAACATCTTATCTGGATTTAGTCTGACACATTTCACAGCTATTAAGCAGCTGCAATAAAAAATGTCTGGTATATTATGGTGGCACAAATAGACATTAAATGTTTCTTTAGAAAATTATGTGACAAATTTACCAACAGTGATATTAGCCCAATAACTTTTTTCTGTGTGGTTTATTTTTTAATAATATTACAAAACGTTATATATTGATTCTCCAAGCACACTTTTTTCTCTGCTCTAGATAAGCAAATTCAATTAAATATATTTAAGGGTTATTAACCTCGTGGTAACCTCTAGATTCAATTAAGTATATTTCTTATTTCTCCATGAAGACTGTACATTGTGGATATTTATTGGAGCCAACTTGGTGATATGTTGTTTTTTTCTGAACGAAAACATATCTTGTGGGTACTCACCAGATCACCTACCTGGGAGAGGCATTTCTTAGAGCACCCACAACATTTTTGTGGAGAGGTACTTCTAATGAGTACCTGCACAAACAGCTACTATTCCAGCAGTTTTTAGTCAAATATACACATAGAAAAATGACCAGATTTCAGAACAAGTATGGTAAAGAGTTAAGGTGTCCAAATAATTAGGTTAAATATGGTATCTTTTTTATAAAACAGAATTGGGGAAAAATACTACATGAATAATTTATCTTCCATGTACATATGCTGGCCTGAGCAGGTATTGTAGACCTAGATCAGATGCTGCAGAATGCAGCATCTGATCAGGGTCTGCACTGTTTGCCACTCAATTTTAGGTAAATTTACACATAGTAAAATGGACATGTTCAAAGTTTTGATTAAATATTGTAAATAGCTCAGGTGTCCCAATGTTTAGGATATAGATATGATCTGAATCTGAATTGGTTATGGTGACGCCTCATATTACATTTCATTCACCAACAGGGTGCAGCAGGGAGATAAATCCTCTAGACCTGACCAAATGTGGGGCACTGCATAAAATAACCTTGTTTCATACTCAAGTTGTTTCTGTTGTTTTATTTTAATACTTCCCCATGATAACCCAGTTTAATATGTTAAGAGGTCATTAAATGCTGAAACCTATGTTTATATTGATAAAACAAGAGGGCCTAATTGGGACAGTGCAAGGTCAAAAAATAATTAAGTGTGGCTGATTCATAACTATATGAGGGGGCTGTATAAAATACTTTTTTTCTTATTTCTCTACAAAAGCATACATTGTGGGTACTATTTAGCAGTGTCTCCCAAAGGTGCTTCTAATGAGTACCACTATAAATGTTTTCTTGGAGAAATAAGAAAAATATTGATATTTTTGGTTCGAAAAAAAAACAAAGAAATCCAAAAACATCTTATCTGGAGCTATTGAACTATTTCATTGATTATTTTATTTTTACCTCTGGGTACCTTTAAAGTGCCAGTCACAACTTTATTTTTTTTGTTTATATTTTTTCAGATAGATTAAGGCTTGACATTTCATATGAATTGTCTAGATAGTGGAAAATTCACATGAAATGTCAAGCATTACTTTCTCTGAAAAACAAAACAAACAAACAAAAAAAGATCAGAATGTTGTGTGCTTTTATTTTGCATGGCGTTTTATAGGATAATAGAGCTGAAATCCCAGCAGGCTATTCTTTTAATGTTTTAGTGTGCTGGGTTAAGATTTCAGCAGTCAACATTTTGGAATAGTTTTCTTATTTTTTCCAGAAATTAGGATTTGATGTTTCATGCAAATTGTCTCCATTGGAAACAGTTTGCATGAAATATCAGATCTTGTTTTCTTGGAAGAATAAGAAAAATATCAATTTGTTGTCTGCTGAATTTGCCTATAGCAGACTGAGTGTTAATGCAAAAAAAAAAAAAAACAACAACAAAAAAAAAAGCATTTATTTCATTTTTGAACAGCTGGTAACACCCACACATCCTAAAAATCAGATACAATATTGGATCACTGTCCAGGCATTCCTTTATTTAAAAAAAAAAAAAAAAAAAAAATGAAAGTAAAAATCTGAACTGAAGCAAAACTAAATATTGCGAAATAGGTAAAACATGGCTTCCAAATTTTACACCCACATGCAATGGTTTCAGCACAGGTGCCTGTCAGCATATGTAATTTCTGAACGGTAGTATTCGAAACATGGCAAATAGTCCCTTTGTCATTTGTATACAGTAAAAGACATAGACCGGCCTGCACATCCTTGCAGACTTGTTTAAGCAATCAATGTGTAATATTTTGGTTCTGCACAGTCTAGTTTGACTGTGTGCATTAGCTTGAGATATAAGAGGAGTGTCCAAATGGATATTTTTATATTTGTGCATGAAAATACATGTTGTGGGTACTGATTAGAAGCACCTTGCTGAGGCACTACTAATGAGTACCCACATCGAGGGTTGATCGCAAGACTGTAGCAAGTCAGATGGTTGTTTTCCCCAATACTTAATCTCCTCACCATGAAGGTGTTATGAAAGATTACAACATTTCTTTCTGTAAACAATGGAAATTTAGGTACCTAAATTTGCATTGTTTACAAAGGGGTCAAAGTTGCCCCTAAACAAGGGTTTCAAAAATATTTCAAAAATTTGAGTTACTAGTCTTGCGCTCAACCCTCGACATGTTTTCATGCACAAATAAGAAAAATATTAATCTTTTTTTTTTTGGGCTGGAAAAAAATGCTTTTTTAAAGGTCTGCCAATGCATAAGAATCCTTTTCTTGTGATGAAATTAACCTTTACCACTCTCTGGGCATTTTCAGCAGACGACAGATTGATGATATTTTTCTTATTTTTACCAGGAAACAGGATTTGACATTTCATGCAAATTGTCTCCTTAGGAGACAATTTGCATGAAATGTCATATCCTGTTTTCTGAGAAAAATAAGAAAAATATTTCAAAATGTCGTCTGCTGAAAATTTTACCCAGAGTGCTAAGCGTTAATAGTGATAGTAGTTTTTTCCCCATTGACATTTACTGTAGAGGCTGCTCCAGTTTGTCAGGTAATGAAACATAGTTTTGTATGCGTTTTTCCTACAGTTAATGGAAACTGGGAGAAGGATTCTTGTGAGGGTACCAAGTTTTTGATGTATAACTTCTGTAATTCGGTCTGTGTTTCTTTTTGCTCCACTTGTCTCCAAAATGATTTCACATTTTTTTGGGGTATAATTTACTAGTCTTAGCTGCAGATTAGAGGGTTCAGATAGTTTCATTACAAAAACATGCCTATTCAAATATACTGAATATTTATCACCAAAAATGGAAAATTTTCAGATAAAAATTCTGATATTTTTTCATATATTTGCTCAAAAAATAGATTGTTGGTACTTGTTAGGACCACCTCAACCAGGCAGTTCTAACGAATACCCACAATCTATGTTTTTGAGCAGAAAGAAGAAAAATAATGTATACCCCTGTAAACCCCAGTTTTACTAATAAAATTGGGTTTAATGGGGGTCAGAATTATATAGGCATATTTTTGTGATGTTTTCTTTCTCAGTGATCAAGAGGTTGTGGGTTCAATTGCTGCTGGGTCCTGGTTTGTGGGGGTTGATCATGAAATATTTTCTACAGTCATTCTCTTCCGCTAATTTAAGGAGGGCAGTTGTCAGTTTCTGGTGTAAAGTGTGCACAAGTTAACTTCTTAGAGTATGAAACCTTCCCAGGAAAACTGTGCTTAAGTAAACTGACCACACTCTACATTACCCTAATGGGTTGGTTGGGCTGTAAAACCTGAACTCAATCAATCAGTTCTTCTTTCTCAGCAAAAACAGTCAAGCTTTACTATGTTGTCTCTGCTGCTGTGACTGGTACCTCGAAGGTATAATTGTATCCTTAAAAGTGCTGTGTGAAGTTATTTCATTGGCTGCAGTGAAGAATTCTTACTTCCAATCACATTACTGGGTTAACTCATACTTCCTTGACTCAACCAGTCTTGTTAATTGCTAAATTTAATATTTATAGTATTTGATTATTAAAACAAAAAAGCAGGATCCCCAAACTGGAGTCTTGTTGTCATTGCTTTGTTTCACTCTATAAAAGACTTGACTTAGTTATACATTCTTATCGTGTCTATGCTTTCTAGTCACAGAAAAAAGAATTTAACATTTCATGCAAACTGTCTCCATTGGAGTTTGCATGAAATGTCAAATCATGTTTTCTGAGAAAAATATCATCAGTTTTCTGTCTGCTAATTGAGCCCACAGAGTGGTAAAGAGTAAGAGAACTGTATGCACAGTAGATTTTCTTTGAAAGGAGATAATTTTTTTGTGACTTCCTGTTTGCTTTCCTACACACCTAGCCCCATCTGAAAAGGGCTCTACTCTTTGCTCCCAAGTGGAGTCAGTTCTTTCCTTTTAGAGTAACTAAGAAATTCTGACAAGAATTGTCTATCCTGGAAACAATTCCAGTCCCCATAACTCATTCCCCGCTAGTGGTGACTTTTGTCGTCTGCTGATAACCTATTGCAAATAGTTTGGACCCAGATCAGGCCCGACAAAACGTCGGGCCTGATCAGGATCCAAACTGTTTGACACTCTGATGGTATTCCTGAAAGATTTTTTGTGAAAAAATTAATTTAAAAAAAATCCAGATGACAAAAAAGCATGCAAAATTACCCAGCATGTAGAGAGTTAAACTCTTATCTGACACATTAAAAAAAAAATAAATTAACAAATTTGTTTGACTGCTTAGCCATGTCTTTTCATGGGCCACGCCAGGTAAAAAGGTGTCTTTGAACGCAAGCAAAATGTGCAAATTCAGATTCATCCAGCACATGCGCAAAGTCTCATCCAGGCATTTAGTCTCCATTGATACACTATAGTGTCCTATGATTCTGTCAGTGGACAGTGAAGGCCCTAGTCAGACTGCATGGATGCACAGGCTGAGCTGGGCTTTAGCTGTCCACATATACCCAAAGACATGATTTCGCATGACATGGCCAATATAAACTACTGGCTGGATGGCAAATAGAGATACTGGTCAGTCTGCTGTAGGAGCAGTTTGATTCAGGTTTGTACTGTTGGCTCAAAGAGTGGGTGTACAAGGGACGCAATTTGTTTAAGCGTTCATCCTGTCTAAATGAATAGTGACATAATCTCTCATCAATGAATGTTATCCTTCATGTATCTCAGCTGCCAGAGTTGTCCACACTCTGGGTAAAATTTTCAGCAGCAGTGTATTGAAATATTTTTCTTACTTTTCCCAGAAAACAGGTTTGACATTCGAGACAATTTGCATCAAATATCAAAACCTGTTTCCTGGAAAAAAAATAAGAAAAATATTACCTAATTGTCATCAGCTGAATTAGCCCAGTAAGTGGTTAATGTTAAGTCATTGGCTTTCTCTAGGCATGGAATCATGTTGACCTCAGCAGTAAGATAGAAAGGCCTGAACAAACAATGTAGACCAAGATCAGACACTGCAGAACATAGCATCTGATCAGCATCTGATCAGAGTCTACTTTGTTTGCACTCGTCCAGCAGTTTTTAAATACAATATGTATGTGAAAACAGCTAGTTTCTCCATTTTGGCACTCCAGCTAGATTCCCCTCCCCCGCCCAACCCCTCCCTCCCCTAAAATAGCCTGATAGTTTGGTATAAGTTACATGCAGGAAGTTGTGTTAGCCTTCTTTCTCTCCACTCCCAACCCACTCCCATTACACACCCCTCTCCATCTGTCTTCCAGTGTCTTTTGTATTTGCCCAACTGAGGGAAAACATAATTGAAAACCGTGAGCCTGTGTTCAATCATCATGTAACCACAAATGTAGCAACATGAGAAAATGTACCTCCCAGTGAATAGGTTCATTTAACCTTTACTACTCTATGGGCAAATTTAGCAGATGCCAAATCGGTGATATTTTTTTCTAATTTTTCCCCCGAAAACAGGTTTTGACAAGTCATGCAAACTGTCTCCATTGGAGACAGTTTGCATGAAATGTCAAATCTTGTTTTCTGGGAAAAATAAGAAAAAAATATTTCAGTATGTTGTCTGTTGAAAATTTTACTAGAGTGCTAAGCATTTAGCTGCCCACCTGAAGGAGCCTTGGATCCTAAAGTTATCCAGGTCCAAGTCTTTGCTGGGTCCACATATCTGAACGTACATCATCTCCCCACTGAGCCGCATTTATTGTCTCTCTTGTTGCAATGGCACTCTTCTCTCACCATGATTTACTCTGCTCTACAGAATTAAACAAAAAGAATAAATAAAAATAATAAATAAAAAAAAAATGTCTGCTGCAGATGTGATATCACTGCAGATATTTTTTATTATTTTTTTATATAATCTATTTATTTTATTTATTTATTTATTTATTTTATTTTATTTATTTTTTTATTTTTTTTTATTTTATTTTTTTTTGCAATTTTAGCACATATCATGCTGTTAAAAAATCAGCAGATGACAATTTGAAATATTTTTTCTTAACTTTCCCAGAAAAGGCTTTGGCATTTCATGCAAATTGTCTCAGGAGACAATTTGCATAAAATGTCATTATTACTGTCAGTTTGTTGTCTGCTGAATTAGCCATATGAATCATCTGCTTATCAGACAATTTACATGAATTGACAAGTCTTATTTTCTCTGAGAAATGAAAAAAAGTAGACTGTCATCTGCTACAATTTTGCTAAGCGCTTTAAGAATTAGATTGTTCTTGTGTGCTTCTAAATTCATTATCTCGTGGAAATTTATTGATCTGCCAACTTTATTTCTTTGCATGTTCCTCTAAAAGAGCCAAGGCAGACTTAAAAATATCCCTAATGTTTAGATTTGCGCTGTTAGTTAATAGGATGTAGGCTTTGTTATAACAGCTTCAGTTGGCTTGTTGCCACATATTGCACTTTAGCCTACAGTGAGAAAAGGCGTCTTCAGGATGCACATAAATAGCAGGGCCCCTGATCAACCTCCACATCTGCTCAGTCTGATCAGGGCCTTCATTGCAGCCCAAAGAATTGAATACACACATTGCACTTCAGCAGGCTATGAGGAAAGGTGTCTTCATGACGCACCCAGACAGCAGGGCCCCAGCTTTCACATCTACACAGTCTGATCAGGGCCT
Organism: Anodontia alba; assembly: GCA_964016985.1. Classification (NCBI taxonomy): domain Eukaryota; kingdom Metazoa; phylum Mollusca; class Bivalvia; order Lucinida; family Lucinidae; genus Anodontia; species Anodontia alba. The sequence continues at coordinate 79,944,995 of OZ024823.1, forward strand.
TCATTGTCCTCCATGTACTACAAGTGCATACAGTCGAACCTCGTTATCTCAAACTTGCTTATTTCGACGTATCTCGAACTTGCTTATTTCGAATTACCACTTATCTCGAAGTGAAAATCTGGTCCCTGTTTTAACATGAAACTATGACAACAGGTAACAAAATAATGGAGCAATTTCTCCTCTTTTCCACATTATTTTATATATATATTTCTAACTTCAGGAGTCAAATCAGGGCTCGGGAAAACCGGAAAAATAGCCGGTCTGGACCGAAATTAGGAATTCTGGACCGATTTCAAACACCCCAAAATGCTAATAAATCGGTCCAACATTTCCCAAACCAACCAATTTTCACAAATCAATGATGTCTAAAAAATCACAAACGGTCAAGTCTTTCCAAACTGACAACGTCCGCGCACCTTTTAAATGCGATATTATGGTAGTTAAAAGGCTCTAAACGGTCATTTGACATGTATATTGGAGAGACAGCTGAGTAACGGCAACCTACCCGCAGCACAAATTAATTACGTCATTATCCAAACATTGTCAAAAAATCAACACTTCACTGACCTTTGTGCAGTAAACAAGCGATTAACACGAATCATCAGTAACGGTAGTCTGATAATTAATCCGTTTGTGTGACACGTGTGAATACACTGAGACTGCAAAACATCCAAGTGCAGTCGGCGTGTCCAAAAGATCAAAGGTCGCTTTACTGAGTATGATAAAAGAATGCACCGCTTGAACGCACCCGTTTTCTTCCTCTTCTTTTTTGTTTTGATCAACACGGTTTGTCGGTCCCAGATTCGATAAATGAATTCCCAAACCGTGTACGTCCTGATCAGATGTCGCACATACAACGGCGTCTGATCTGGGTATAATTGATTGCTTTTTTTTTTTGTTGTTGATTGCCGTAACACGCGAGTATAATTCAAGGTAGATTTCACAGTAAAAATAAGTAATGCACCACTTGCGCTAGGCAAGATTGGTCAGTGCTTACAATTTAAGCAGTCTGATTAAATCTTGAAACACTGAAAACTGCAAAACCGCCTGTGGCGCAGGCCTTTTTTATTAGACCTAATTAGGTCCATGAAAGTCGTTTCGTTCCGTCTCTCCTGTTTCCCGCCGTCTTCGCGCTTATACAAGACGGGAATCAGTTGTTTATAAATAGTTTAGGTAAACCCTGCGGAGGTGGAAATAACAACAAAACCTTTTTTTTCTTTGTTTTTGTTTTTTTTTTCTTTCTTTTTACATACCTGACTGTATTTATTGATGACGCCAGCTTTGATCATGCTCGTTGTACCCGGACTTCCGTCATATAACGGAGCTGAGGTGTATTATTTAAAAGGAGTTATAGGACTGCCAATTGTCATTAGTTTTCGTGACAAGTGATATACACATATTTTTTTTTTTGGAAATGGGCTCATTGATGACGTCATCGTCATCGGCTGGACCGATTCAGATTTCAAAATTTCCAGAGCCCTGAGTCAAATTACATATTCATTTGTTAAATATGATTGTTCAATTTATTGTTTTCCTCACTCTCTCAACTCTGATATGTCGAGGTACGGATATCTCGAAGTGTTTCAGTGAGTCCCTTGGAATTTGAGATAACGAGAGTCGACTGTATATAGTAGACTCCAGTAGCAGGTGACCGTATGCATACCTCCTTATAAGGCACTGTTTTCAACCAAAAAGTTTCTGATATTTTCCTTATTTCTGCACAAAAACATGATCCAGCGCATGACAAAACCTACAATAGACTTGAGTAACCAGCAGAGACTCAGATCAGCCTGTATATCCACCTAGTATGGCAAGGGTTCTTGTTTATCCCTCTGGATAGCCCAGAGCTGTAGAAGGCACATGTGATCAGCAAAGACTCTGATCAGACTGCGCATATGCGCAGTCTGATCTGAGTCTTTGCTGGTTACAGAAGCCTTATTGTAGGTTTTGTAGTGCATTGGCCCATATGTTGTGAGTACACGTTAGAAACAACATGGTATTTCTAAGAGAAAATAAGCCTCACCAAGGGACTGTGAGTTAACAATATTTGTCAAAAAAAGTGATTACCGGTATTTACCTTTCTGTTGATTAGCCTACAAAAACTGGATGAGAGGCAAACAGTGTAGACCTTGATCTGATGTCATCATTTGTGGTGTCTGATCTGGGTCTTCACAATTTGCTGAGGCCTATCTATCCGAATAATTAGGGTAAATATGGTATGTGATGTTATGCAGACAAGGTTTTGTCTACTCCGAAAACGTGACATGTTTCTAACCATAGTAACCCTGAAGTGTTGTGACGGTTTTTAGACACATCAAGAGGTAGTAAAATTGACTTGCTCAAATTTGAAAGACCAGTATGCAGAGGACTTGGTAAGGAGGAGTATTTAGTGATAATTTCCAAAATGATTTTCACCCATTCTTCTCTGGATACCTTCGAAGCTACAACTATAAAGGATGAACTTAGAATTTTCAAAGGAATTTTTAAAGAGGAGTATTTGATAGTAATTCTTTTATTTCTCCATAAAAACATATGAAGTGGGTACTCATTAGAAGTGCCTCGGTGAGGCTATCTAATGAGTACCCACAATTTGCGGGTAGGAGAGTTGACTCTTAATCCATTAGGTTTCTGACCGCTGTCGTTCGAGCCTCGCTCGGGTCACATGTGAGAAAGCCAAGTTCTGCTTATAGGTGGTCAGGTGGTTTTTCCCTGGGTTCCCCGGTTCTCATCCCCCTTTGATGACGTCCCCCTTTGATGAACAATCGGCTTGATATAATTGAAATATTCTTGAAAGGGCCGTAAAACCCAAATCAAAAAAAAAAAAAAAAGTACCCATAATATATGTTTTTATGGAGAAATAAGAAAAAAATATCCCAGAATAATCAGCAAAGACTCCTCCTTAACAAGTCCTCAGAGCATGATAATGAATTTAGTTAACCCAATATTTTGGGTACATACAGTAAACCACTTGTGCCTTTCCTGTAATGTTATGGATCAGAGATGCTTTCTGCTGTGGCCTAATTTGTTTATGTGATAATTTAGGTTTAGGGATTCTTTACATTTATATTTGCTGGGGGATATGAACTCAATATGCCTGGTAAGACGTTTGAAGTACCAGAAATCATCAGAACTTGCTTCATCCATGAAAACGGTATTGGGAAATAGATGCGGTATTGGGAAATAGATGCGTAAATAAACAATTTTCCCTCCATTTCGTAAATTATTCTGGTAGTATATCAGTGTGTGGGAGGAATTATGGAGTGGTACCAGGGAAAAAAAAACTTGTCTACCTGCTGCAAACAGTAAAGATCACTGTCAGATGGCTCCAGATAAGGTGCCTTTTTCAACCAAAAAGTATTGGTATATTATTTCTCCACAAAAATGTATGTTGTGGGTACTCATTAGAAGTGCCTTTATGAGGCGCTTCTGATGAGTACCCACAACATATGTTTTCATATGAAAATTCACTTGATTCTTGTCTGAGGAGACAATTTGCATGAAATGTTAAAAGCTATTTTCTGAAGGAAAAAAAAAAAAAACAGAATGCAGAAAATTTGACCCAGCATGCTAAGCATTGACCCTCTCCGCCCAACAGAACAAAATATAAACATTTGCTATCATCAGGATCTACACTGTCTGTCATTTTATTTTGCTTTTTGACTGGCACCCCTATTTGCAACAATGAGCATGGCAAATTCAAAGATTGGAAGAGTCCACTTCATAAACTCAGAAGTGAGAAGGTTTTTCAGTAGCAGATGCTACAGTGTTCAAGTGTCCTCAGGCTGGCTCCACACTTTATGCTCAGGCCTGACTGAGAGATGATGATGATTTGGTGTTTTACGTCTTTTTCAACGTTATTAAGTCATATTAAGATAATGAAGGGGCGATAATGAAATGTCATACAGTGAAGTTGAATTTCGCCCCAAGTGGGGTTGAATCTGGGACCAGTTGAGCTGAATACTTACAGTAAATATGATAGGCTAAGGAACTTTTTTTCTCCACATGGCTCTCATAGCAATTATCTTGATTACTACAATATTTAAGGAAATCTGTTTAAATAATTACAGCATCTGGCCTGACTACAACAATCCTGTGTTTTGACAAAAGGAGAAATAATTGTTACTGTTACCATGCTGAATTTAAATTACAGCAGACAGCAATTTAACCCTTTAAGTGCCATTCAAAATTGTGGTGGAAAAACATTCTAATTTTCTTTTATTATTTTTCAGAGGAAATAAGACTTGGCATTTCATGTGAATCATCCAGGAGACAATTTGCATGAAATTTCGGAGCCTGTTTTCTGGGGAAAATAAAATGTTTCCAAACGTCTGCTGAAAATCGTACCCAACATGCTAAATGTTAAGGCATACTGCAAACAACAACTGCCTGGATAAAGCCTGTTTGTGCCTCAGTCTGATCTGGGCTTGGCTTTGTCAGTTTATTTGCCAGTAGTTTTGCAAGTGCCTGTAGGAGTTTTCTTGGCCTGTTAATTACCAAAATGTATTGTAAAAAAACACAATTATTTTTTGTTCTTATAAGACATTAGCATCAAATCCTTGAACTGTATTTTACCCCACATCTACAAAGAATATATTGCCATCCAAAGATAAGGATCAAACATAAGAGAAAAACATATTTTTTTTTGTGTGTGAATATCTGTCTGATTTACATTCCAAGGGAGATAACTGCATTGTGATGAAGTGATAGCAATACTAGACACAGTTAACAGATAAAGAAGTGTGTGTTTCAGATTTTGTTATTAGATATTAGCTTGCATTCAGTCCTTATATATATAGCAGAGGCATTGTTAAGGAGGTGTATGGTTAGCGCACTCAACTTTCAAGCAGGATATTGTGGGTTTGGAGCTGGGGTCAATTTTCAGACCTTGAGAACGCCTAGCTCATACTGGATGTGCCCTGAATTGAGTATAAAGGGGACAGGGCTGCGCTTGGTAACAGACAGTGGTACCAAGTGTGCATGGTTGATCCATTTAAGCAAGGCTGTACAAATACATGTACATAACAGTCACCACTGCCTCTTTGCCTCGGGTGCCTAGTAGAGTTAAAAATTCGCACAACAACAAGGAGGTGTATTTGGTGATCGTTTTGGGATAATTTCCTTCAGTTTTAATAAAAACACATATTGTAGATACTCATTAGAAGCACCTTGTCAAGTTGCTTCTAATGAGTACTTACAACATACGTTTGGCAGGGCGCTTCTGAGTACCCATAGTGTATGTTTTTATGGAGAAAAAAGAAACATTATCCTAGCATTATTATCAGATACTTCTTTAACAAATCCTATGAATATTATCTTAACCATTTTATTCTAACATAGCTCTTTTTTGTTTTTCAGTGAGGAGGAGGGAGAAAGATTTTTGATGCTGGAAGAGCAAAAACAGGCATCGTTGACACTGCCTGACAACCAAGATGATATATCAGTACTTTGTTGTGAAAAGACTGCCAGTGCTTCTGCCGGACCACAGATAGTAGAAATTACCAGTGATGAAGATGATGATGAAGATATTGGTAAATCCCCCCCTGATCTCCAGAGAACAGTAAAGCATGTACCACCGCATAAGGGTCAGAAAAGAATCTGTATCCGGGTCCCAGAACAGCCAGCAGTAACACAGGTACACGGAAACCAGACAGATTTTGTCAGGACAACCGTGACACAGACATCAAATCAGGCGACATTGAACCATATTACCATAAACCAGCAGATAATAAATGAGCCAACACTTAACCAGATACCATTAATTGAGTCAACATTAAGCCAGCCAACATTCAGTCAGACATCATTATGCCAGACTTCCCCATCTATGATTGATTCTGCATATTCTGCAGCCAGCCAGAATCAACAGTTTCAAGCTGACACTAACATTCATCTTGATGTGAAACCTTCAGACCTTTTAGGGGATGATGGTCTGACAGATTCTGTTATTACAAGTTTCGCACAAGACTTGAATGCAGGCAAGTTTTTGTTTTATCATTTTACAGTATTTTCAAGGGATGAATTAACCCTTGTCCTGCTGAATAAATTCAGATGCCACTCCCATTTCTAATATTCAGCCAATCAGAGTACTTAAATTGATCCAGCATGTTGATATAAATTCACATACTTAATGGCAAACAGTGCAGATCCAGATCAGTTGGCTTCTTCAGAAGCCAACTGATCTGGATCTACACTGTTTGCAAAGGCAGGACATATCCAGGTTCAGCAGGACAAGGGTTAATTGTAGAACCTCTAATGTAAATCAGAGAAATTGTTAAGGAGCAGTATTCAGTGATAATTTTGGGATAATTTTGTCCAGTTCTCCATAAAAACATACAGTGTGGGTAGTCATCAGTGGGGAATAATAAAAATTATCCCAGAATTATTATCAAATACTGCTCCTTAACAAGTTATCTGTAAATTCTAAGTTCATACTTTTGTCAGCACAACTCATAGTTGTAGCTTACGTTGGGGTACCCAGAGAAGTAATGTTTTTCATTCTCCTCAAAAATATATGTTGTATGTTCTCATTTGTAGCACCTTCAAGATGCTTCAAACGACGAGTACCACAACATATTTATATATATATATATATTTTTTTTTTTTTTTTTTTTTTTTCTTTTTTGAGGGGGGGGGGGGGGTGGGTGGAGAGAGGGTTATTGGGGTTTGATAAAGAAATTAGCAAATTTTCATCATGTTTTGTCATTTAATCCAGAACTATGACCTCAGCTTATTTTATTGCCGATAAAATGTATTTCTGCACAGTATTTTAATACCTGTTGGCATGTCTAAAAACTGCTAGTTAAGTAGTAAATCTGCACTCTGATTTAGGTCTACACGGTTTGCTCAGGCCTGTCAGTCCAAATACTTAGGGTAAATACTGTAATTTTTTACACAGAAAATGAGGGAGATAAAAAACAAAAAGCACAGGCTCAGACAAAGGGAAAATGTAGGATCATTTATAGTTTGCACCAAAACATATCTCTTAGGGGTATTTATCGAAATTGCATGGCAAACATACCTTATGGGCATTCATTAGATTCCAGTGAGTACCCACAAGATTCATTTTCCCACTAGTGGCCACGTCGTCTGCTGACAAAAGGTCGAGCTTGATCTGGGTCCAAACTGTTTGACACTCTAATGGTATTCCTGAAAGACTTTTTTGAAAAAGTTAATTTTGAAAAAAAAAAAAACCTACAGGCAACAAAACGCATGCAAAATTACCCAGCATGCAAATAGTTAACCAGTTTGGATAAAAATGGTGCAAATTATAGGCACTTTTAATGAATACCCATAGCATGTTTTTGTGGAAAAAGAAAGAAAAATATTTAACTGGATATTCCTCGTATCTGGAGCGATGCATGCAATTCTTACATAACTAACAATGCAGTAAGTGAAGCCAACAAGAAGACTTTCTCCAGACCTGTTTATCACTTAAACATATTCTAAATTAAGAGTCAGAGTGCAGGATTCCCGATAGCAACCTGTAATTTTCTGCAATACTGATTACTCCTTGGGGCATGAATTACCGTAATTTAATCTAAATGTCGAATAAATATGGCAAAAGCATTCTCTACCCATTTATTTGCCAAAATGAAGAAGTTTGTTACTGTCTGTTAAAATTACGCAAGCTGATTTCTCTTAGGCTGTAACCTGGAATCGTACTCCCATGAACCTGCTTGCTAGTAAATCCTGGAAGTTGCTGATCAGAGAAATTTGAAGCAGTTGCTGTATTGAAACATTTCATCTGTTTTATACATTAGGCCATAGCTACAGATAAAAATAGGTATCAGCATAATAGTTTTCTTCTTTCTGGACAAAAACATATGTTCTTGGTACTCATTAGAAGCACCTCACTGAGGTGCTTCTAATGAGTACCATAACATATGTTTTCGTGCAGAAATATGAAAACTGTCAGTACATGTACTTTTCGGTTGAAAAGTGCCTTATCTTGAGCTATGGGCCAGTGTTTGTTAATTTGTTATTTACTGATTCTTCCTGTGCCTATGAAGCACCTCGGCGGCCGAGCATTTATTGCTCCTAACTTTTGTTTGATCACATGGTCCTGGGTTCGAATCCAGTGAAAGGCTGAGTTCAGCTGATGGTCTGTGTGGCTCTCATTACACAGAACCTGTCATTATTACCCTTCATCTGATATTTGGTGTAGTTATGGTACTTTTTGCATGAAGATATCTCAACCTTATTTACCCGATGACTTTAATGAGACAGTCCTGAGCAAACAGTTCAGACCTAGATCAGATGCCGCAAGATGTGGCATCTGATCAGGATCTACACTGATTGCCACATATCCAGCAGTTTGTAATACAGTAACAGGTATGGTATAGAGTTAAACCCAGACCTTTTCCATAAAGTGGGAGAAGCTTATTTTAAAATGGGGACAATTGACAATAGAAGCTTTATCAATAAAAATGAAAGAATTAATAATTATTTTCCTATCAAATTTGTTCTATGGCTGGGAAAGAAAATACTCTTTACAAGAATACAAAAAGTTTCAAAGAAAAAATAATATTAATAGAATAAAAATGAAGAAATCACTGGAAATTCCAAATACATTAAATTTGGATATAACCTCTCTGACCCAGTTCACCTGATGTGGGCTGTTTGGCCTAGTGGTAAGTGCTCTCGACTTGCAAGGGGGAGGTCATGGGTTCAATCCCTGCTCAGGCCAAGAAACTTTCCAGACCATGAGAACATGTAGCTCATAATTACGTGCCCTGTGGAGCATAAAGTGGACAGGGAGGTGATTGGTGACAGACAGTGCCACCAAATCATCACGAAAACATGCCTATATAATTTTGACCCCCTTAAACCCTACTTTTATATAGTAAAACTGGGGTTTACAGGGGTATACATTATTTTTCTTATTCCTGCTCAAAACATAGATTGTGGGTACTCGTTAGAACCGCCTCGTTGAGGCGGAAACATAGATTGTGGGTACTCGTTAGAACCGCCTCGTTGAGGCGGTTCTAACGAGTACCCACAATCTATGTTTTGAACAGAAATATGAAAAATCTCAAAGTTTTTTATCTAAAAATTTATATTTTTTGGTGGTAAAATTTTCAGTATATTTGTATAGGCTTGTTTTCGTAATGTGTGCATGGATGATCCCTGAAAGCATAGCTGTACAACGCATACATATAACACGTTCCCCTCTGCCTTTATGTGCCTCAGCTGCCTGGTAGCATTAACAATCTGCATACCATCATTCACAACAACAATGTGATGTAAACATAGCAACCTGAAGTTCAAAATATATAGGTACTGTCTACAAATTGTCCCACTCTCGGATCAGCCAGTATTACCACTTGTTCTGTAGCAGACGATAAAGAATTTAAGCAGACTGAGCAGATACCACTGGCAGACACATGATGGACATGCATTTTCACTGTCAGTATATGCCCCAAAGAATTTGTGATCCTACAGGCCAGTGTAACCCATTTAAGCCTAGCGTCTCATAAAAGGGACATTGGCAAACAGGGCAGACTCAGATCAGATGCGGCAGAATATGGCGTCTGATCAGTCTTCACTGTTTGCATTAAATACAGGAATTTCTATAAAACATGGTACAAATAAATCATAGTGTACCAAGCTTTAACAGAAGAGAATATATAGGACACAGTGCTGCAGCAGTGCTAATTGTAAACAGCTGATCTGTCATTGTAAAAACTCTGTGGTGGTACAATCTACTGCAAGATGCCTTTTTACTTGTACCACTCTCCGGGTGAATTCAGCGAACAGCAGGTTGAAGATAATTTCTTATTTTATTTGCCAGCCTTGGTAGCTCAGTTGGATACACATCATACTGATAATCAGAAGGTTGTGGGTTTGATCCCCTCCAGGTCCTGCAACATTCATTTGTGGAGATTGACATGAAATATTTTCTATGGTCATTCTCAATCTCTCCCTTCTGCTGATTCAAAAAAGGGCAATTGTCAATTTCTGGCAAAAGAATGCAGCACACAAGTAATGGTTAACAGCTTAGAGGACTCAGCCTGCCTAGGAAAAGTGTGGTTAGGTGAACTGATCAGCTCATCATGACCTTAATAGTGTTGACCGGGCTGTTAAATTCCAATCCAACCCAATATTTGTTTATCTTTTCCAGATACCTGGATTTGACATTGCATGCAAGTTGACTCCATTAGAAGTATCTTGCATGAAATATCTAATCCTGTTTTCTGCGAAAAAAACAAAAGAGAAAAATATCATCTCCTGAATCTGCACAGAGAGTCATAAAGGATAAGGTGTGAGAATATTTAGGATAAATGCATAATATTTACGGCCACAATTATTTGTCCTACGGATTGAGTAGTCAAGAAATGACAGCTGCACAATGTAATTTCAAGACGGTAGCATCAAATGCTATTAATCTGGAATAACTGCTCACTCAGCAATCATTCAGCATGTTTTTGTCATTGATTCCTCAGTAATAGTGGAAAAAAATCTATTTCCACCTGAACGGCTTGTTATTTCCATGGCTGTTGATCTCCGGTGCTTTATGTGAGGCAACTGTGATAGGTTATGTAACTGCCAGACAAAAAAAAAAAACGACATACGGTAAATGTCTAAAATTTCGTACACCAAAGTGTCTGACAAAATTGCATATGCAAATAGTGTAGAACCAGATCAGACTGCTCCTTCCTTGAGGAGCAGTCTGATCAGGGTCTACACTGTTTGCCATTTCACTAAGCCTTTTAAGAAACAATTTCACAAAAATAAAAAAATTCAGCCAAAAAAAGGATGGAATAAAGTGTTCGAAAATTTTGGACATTTACCCTATTTACCTGATGAATTCGGACAGACAGGTTTGAGCAAAGGGTGTAGACCTATGTCAGATGCCACAGAATGCAACAGCTGATCAGGGTGTACACCATTTGCCACTTGTCCAACAGTTTTTAGATACCTCAACAAGTAATCGAAAAGTCTTGTTCTGATTTAAGGACAAGTATGGTAAGGAGTAACAGACCTCATAATATTTTTATTTTTCTTCATGGAAACATATGTTGTGAATACTCATTAGAAGTGCCTCGGAGTTCATGTTTATTACATAGAGATATGGGACAAGTGTATACTAAAGTTTAATAAATTTTCAATGTAACAGGTAAAAAAGAATAATGTGATACTTTAATGTTTGCTTTTATTAAGCTTTATGAAATTTCTTGATTGAAATGAAAAGACATTAATCTGTTTATAACACAGTTTGTTATAAGATTTTTCATATTTGCTGGGATTGTCACACACCGAAGATCCCGGCAAATATAAAAATAAAAAGTCCTTAATGAGCTAATAGAATAGTCTACCATATATAAAAAATCCAAAGCTATATTAAGAGACCGGCGCGATTCCAGCGCCAGTCAGTAGGCATTTTTCAGTAGAGAAAAGTGCCTTATCTGGAGCTACAGTTACGGTGTCCCAATAAGTAGGGTAAATACTGTATCCTGATTTTGTTACCATGTAGACTGATTTTTATCATTTTTTTTTTTGTTTTTCCAGGCATGCTGCCCGAGGTTTCTATAGCAACTCAGACTTTTCCAGGTCTACAAGCTTCTCCGGGTGGTTACAGCAATACCTCAAGTCCTTCCAGCTCTAGTACACCCAGTCCACCGTATTCCAGAAAAACGTATGTACACACACACAGTGGTGAAAACGCTCAGAATGTTGCCTATGAGATGTCCCAAGGGAATCTTTCTGATGGTGGATACGAGAGTGCCACAAGTCCATATTCCTCAACCAATACTGCATCACCAATGCAGAATGTTGATCTACTCCAAGATGAGAGTTCTCATTCAATAATTCAAGGAGATAATACGTTTTTAGGTGTTGGTTATGCCAACAGTCCACCAGTGTCAGTTGGTACAAATCCTGATATCTCTCGTGTAACAACTATTTATTCTCGGGATAACTTACACAGCGAAGGCCTTGGAATCGATATGCTGGATGAACTTCTTAAATCAATCTGCCAAGAAGGTGGTAATATAGATTATCCATCCCAGACAGTGAATAATATTTCAACCAATAATACAGGATCCTTGATAAACAATGGTGATTCTGTCGGTGGATTTAGCCAGTCACCTGAAAGACCTGATTCACGTTCAAATGACCGCCCATTTTTGAGATCACTGTTAAATATGCCCGAGAATGATATACCTAAAACTCCAATAACAGTTAAAGATTTTTCTTATCATACTGGAGTTGATTCCCCTTCCACAGATTCAACTATTGGTTTTAGCCCTAAAAGTGAAGTATATGATTCTGATGGTCAGCTGGGTGGATATAACCCAATAACTTCAACAAACAGGAACATGACTGGCTTAAAAAGCAATGTAAGTAAAGGCATGGCTGATGACATTATTACAAACCAAGACTATCAGAAAATGGAGATTTCTGATGTTCCACCAGATATCTCGGACATTGCTCTTAACTATCTAGAAACATTGACGGAGGGACAGACCCTGTCAGATCTTGGTAGTGATATTCTGATGGACACAGGAGATGATTCGGATCTCACTAAATTTGTCTCGTCAATATTAACACAGCCTGATCCGACCCCACCGCAGTACGCTGCCTCAAATGCAGCCACCAAGTCAGGACATAATGGTGTTAATAAGATGCAGACAAAATCTCAGTTTCCAAAAGTTGTGGTGACCCAGTCTGGTCAAGGAAGGCAGACTGGTTCTCAGTTCAGTGTTCCTTGTGCACCAAAAAATAAGCAAGGAGCTCAGTCTGCTACAAAACAGTCACAATATGGCTTTAGTAATAATTCATGTTTTACCTCCTTACATGTTGATCATGGTTATCACCAAACTAAAGCCACGAAGAATCAGTTTTCGAAAATGAGATCTCTTAATACAAGTGGACAGAATACTGCCTACAATTCCAGACCTCCTTATCACGGTCAAAAAAGTTGCAGGACACAATCAAAAGACACTATGTCCCAATTAGAGAAGCAGTTACGTGGTTGGGGTAGGGATTGCAGTACACAGGACTATGGTGGTAGTTCAGCTCGGAATGGGCAGCCAAAATCTTTTTTAGAACAGTTTTTAACAGGTGAACTAACAAAAGATAGATACATTGAAATGGAGAAGGAAAGATGCCGAATTATGAAAGATGTGAAACATACATGATACATTTTGTATTAGTCCAGGGCTGTAGTTAAAGTTTCATTGAAGTGATAATTTAGAATAATTTGTGTACCTAAAAGGTTACTAATTGCATAGCTCCAGATATGGTGCGAGTTGATATATTTATTTTTCCATGAAAACGTGTTGTGGGTACTCATTAGAAGCGCCACACCAAGGCTCTGCTAATGTTCCATGAAAACTTGGGAGTACTCATTAGAAGTGTACCCACAAGATTCGTTTTTGCAGAGATATATTTACCTGACAGAAGTGTACCGACAACATACGTTTTTGTAGAGAAATATTTACCTGATATCTGTCACAACATAAGTTTTGATGGCGAAATAAGAAAAAATATTTTTCCTGATACCCCCACTTATCTGGTTCAATGCCATTGGAATTGCCTTATCTTTGGAATCACCTCAGCAAGGCAATTTCAGTGAGTATTCATAAGATAGGTTTTGGTGAAAAACAAAAAGTCTTTTCTTTGGTCTTTTGTACAGTGACAGAGTTTAACCGGTTGTAGTCTGGAGACCCCTTTCTGCGTAATCAGCAAACAGTTCAAATCCAGATCAGAATGCGCATTCTGTGGCATCTGATCAGGGTCTCCACTGTTTGAAAACACTTCAACCATTTTTCTCTAGGAATATCTAAATCTCATAGCCAGACATACCTTGAATTGAAATTGGACTTTCAGTATATAATGTGGGTGAGCTCATTCAGTCTACAGTGGGTTAATGGGTTTTAATTTGTTATTTTGTAGATAGTTTGATTATTTTCTTGTTTCTCCACAATAACTCCATGGTGTTTTTATGGTGGAATAAGAAATAAATTGAACAGCACCGTCAGAAAACATACCTTTGGACATGAGCCCAGTAAAGATTCAGATCAGCTTGCATATTTGCCCAGATTGATCAGAATCTTCACTGGGAGGCATTTTGGATAGCCAAGGGTGCAAAGTTTCTTCATGTGGACGACGAAGACTGATCAGGCTGCGCGGATGCATAGGCTGATTTAAGTCTTTATTGGTCACATTGTCACATTGTGGCTCAGTTGAATTTCATCTTTGTCAATAGTGTTCTATTAATACCCTTTGACCTTCGTGACTGACTGCATAAAGAACTCTTTTCCAAAATGTTAGTGACATAAACTTGTTGAAAAAAAATTTGTTAATTTGTTTTGTGTTGATTGCTAGTTATAAAAGTATGATGGTTTTGATAGTCTTGGTTAGATAGGGCTTTCTTTTCCATTATAGCTCCAGATGGAGCAGGAAATTCTTGGTACTTTTGTCTTACAACATCATGCAATCATATGAAAATGGCCTTGCTGAAGCAGTTCTGATGTATTGGCCACAATTTGAGATGCTGTATTCGACCTAATTACCAAACTGTATGTTTAAGCTATTAACCCTTGTCATGCTGTATAAATTAAGATACCATGCCCACTTCTAATTGTCAGCCAATCAGTTTGCTTGATCCAGGTTGTTGATACAAATTCACATACTAAATGACAAAGAGTGCAGATCCAGGTCAGTTGGCTTCTGAAGAAGCTAACTGATCTGGATCTGCACTGTTTGAAATGGCAGGGCATATCCGGGTTCAGCAGGACAAGGATTAAGAATTACTGAAAAAAAACTTGTAGTAAAATATCCTCCTAATAAGGGCACTCTTTGAAGAAAAATCAGCAAAGGATTTCATGAGAAGATTATTTAATGATGCTTATGTGATATTTTTTTTCTGATTTTGTTTATAAAAGCATATGTTATGGAACTCGTTTGAATTGCCTCCACTTGTTGAGGCAGTTCAAATGATTACCCACAACACATGCTTACATAAAATAAAAGTATAGGTCTGAAGACTGCGAAATTGCTTGGGACTTCAAATGTGAAGCCATTTATTTGCATGAAGAAGTAAGAAAAATAGGTACACCACAACCTCTATATAACACTATTGTTGGGGTCCAAAGCATAAACCGTGTTAGTTATAAAACCGTGTTATATCCAAACAAAAATGTATAGATTATATAGAAAAATGACCATTTATGGTCATTTTTCTATATAACCTGTAAATTTTTGGGATCCATCGTTGAATCATGTTGTTTCAAAAACTGTGTTATAATGAATCATGGTTAAGGTGTACCTGAAAGCTTAGTTTATCTGGATCTGGAGTGTCAACACGACCGAGAGCTTGACAATGTGCAGTTCACTGTTTGTTTTGATTGTTACTAGATTTGTGAGAAAAGAGATACCTTTGGGTCTGCATGGACAGCAGAGACCCAGATCACAGCTCCCGATATTGGTATTTTTTTCATCCAATAAGGATTGATATTTTACTTATTTCTTCATGAAAACATATGTTGTGGGTACTCATTACAAGTGCCTCACCGAGGCTTTTCTAATGAGTACCCACAACATATGTTTTTGTGGCAAATTAAGAAAAATATTTACCTTAGACTCCTTCTTATCTTGAACTATGGCACATGCATGTTTTATATATATTCGCACATACATGTGGCTTGTGATTCAGTGATTGGACATCAAAGGCCTTGACCTGACTGTATACAGATGCCCTTTTCTTGTGATATAGCTCAAATTATGTAGAAAGAATTACCCCAACAGAACAAGAAGAAGTCTGGCAGGGAAATCACAGAACTTCGTGTATATTGGAGCAGTCGACACAATCAGAGAGAACTTGTTAAGGGGGAGCAGTTGATGATTATGGGTTAATTTTTCTTCAGTTCTCCATAAAGGTATATGTTTGAGTACTCATTAGCAGCACCTCACAGAGGAGCTTCTACCGAGTACCCACAACATAGTTTTGTAGCAAATTACGAAAAATTATCCCAAAAATTATCACCAAATACAATGTCCTCTCCTGAACACATCCTCTGCATAATCTGTACTTAGTATTTTGCCTTTCAAATTCAGTTTTGGAAATCATGCAGAAATTAGATATTTTCTTGAATCTTTCCTGACTTTTTAAAAAGTTGTATTTGACTAACTATTAGTTTTATTATTCTAAAACTGATTTTTTCAGTAGAACATCAAATTTTAATGAAACAAAAAAAAAAAAAAATTAAAATGGAAAGAAATATACATATATAGATGATCTTACATTCATATGACATTTATGGAATGAGCGTTTGGCAAGTTTTATAAATTTCATATGAAATAAACACATTAAGAAAACACGCCTATTCGAATATATTGAAAATTTTACAACCAAAAAAAGGAAACTTTTCAGATAAAAAAATTCTGATATTTTTCATATTTTTTTTCTGAAAACATAGATTGTGGGTACTCGTTAGAACCGCCTCGGTGAGGCGGTTCTAACGAGTACCCACAATCTATGTTTTTAAGCAGAAATAAGAACAATAATGTATACCCCTGTAAACCCCAGTTTTACTATATAAAAGTGGGGTTTAAGGGGGTCAAAATTATATAGGCATGTTTTTGTGATGACAAATGTAAGATTCTTTTTATTATATGACTTTTAAACTGTATTTTATGGCTATAGAAGTTGAACCATTTTTTTTTTAATAGAAAAATAACATTGTCACGATTGGCGTCATTACGTTACTGGCCAGTAACCAAGTTTTATGTAACATGGTGATATAATTTTTATGACATGACATTATACGCTGAATAATAGTGAAGTCATGTGATAAATTGATATATTGAAAGTTGGCTAAAGGAAATCAAGAAAATTTCCACCGTTAGTTCCAGTAAAGCAAAAAGCAACATTATTTACACCAGAATCAGTATTTTGATTTTGTTAGAAAATGTCAGAAAAGATTCGAGAAAACTTAATTTTGACACATTTCCCCAAAGTGCTGAAGTCGAAAGGGGGAGAAATAAAAGAACTGTAGCTTTATAGTATGCATTTTTTGACAACTCAGTCATCAGTGATAACCATTCCCTATAGTACCTATCTTGTATAAAGTTAATTGTATAGAATAAAACAGTATTTTTGATGATTGTTGTAGATATCAATTAATAACTCGGAGAGTCATCTATTTGTTGTGTAAAGTGTACATAACAATTTGTTGCCTGTTTAATGTGCCATATTTTTATTTTCTCTTAATGTGCCATATTTTTTACTTGTCATTGTTGTAGGGTGTACTCAGAAGATATTTTTTCTTTTCACACAAAAATATATCTTGTGGGATTCATTAGACTCATCTAAGTGAGTGTTTACATTGCTTCATATAAGAGTGGGTCAGCCGGCCTCGGTGGCTCAGTTGGATGCGCCATCCGACTGGAGACCAGGAGGTTGTGGATTCAACCCCCACCAAGATCGGCAACATTCTTTCGTGGAGATTGATCATGAAATATTTTCTACGATCATTCTCTCCCTTCCGCTGATTCAAGAAGGGCAGTTGTCAGTTTCTGGCGAAAGAATGTGCACAATACTGGTTAACCGCTTAGAGGACTAAGCCTGCCCAGTAAACGTGTGGTTAGGTAAACCGAGCGCACTCGACATGACCCCATTGGGTTGACTGGGCCGTAAAACCTCAACACAAACAATGTAAGAGTGGGTCTCCACATAATAGTTTTCTTATTTCTCCATGAAAACATGTTGTGGGTACTCATTAGAAGTGCCTCGCTGAGGCACTTCTAATGAGTACTCACAACTTGTTTTATGAAAATATACTTTAGAAATGCCTCAGTAAGTCACTTCTATTGAGTACCCACAAGGTACATTTTTGTGGAGAAATAACAAAAGTGTATACTGTTTGGTTGAAAGCCTCTTATCGGGGTCTCTGGCATGAGATACGAGGGATGTTCGAAATGAATTGCTTATTTCTATCTGGAGACTTCAAATTTCAAGTTAGCCCAAAAGTACTCATTTCATGCCCTCGAAGTACTCCCCGTGGCTAGAAATGCAAAGTTTCAGCCGATGTATCCACTTCTTGAAGGCGTCACGGTAGGCTGATTTGGGCACAGTAATAAGGTACTGATGAATGGCAGATCCAAGTGTCTGTCGGGACTGGTATTTCCGCCCAGCAAGGAATGCTTTCAATTTCGGAAACAAAAAGAAATCACATGGGGCAAGGTCTGGGGAATATGGGGGGTGAGGCAAAACAGTTACTTTTTCTTTCTTCAAAAACGCCATAACTATTGCGGAGGTATGAGCTGGGGCATTGTCATGTAGAAGACGGACATGTTTAAAACCAGTGGGATGGCGTCGTTTCTGATAATACTTTTTTCAGTTTCTTCAGTACTACGTCTTTGTAGTACTTTCCGGTGATGCTTTTGCCCTTTTTCACTGGCACTTTTATTGCGACTCCTTCACCAGAGAAGAAGATTGCATACAAAACCTTCTTTGTACTCAAAGAACTTTTGGCAATTATTGGGCGTTTGCTGTATTTAGTGGCCCAGATCTTATTGCTAACATTTCTGACGGGCTCAAAATAATGGACCCAGGTTTCATCACCTGTGACGACATTGGCAAACTGCTTTTTGTCATATTTTGGAAACATTTGAAGCAGCTTTTTGGCCACTTTAACCCGTTGCCTCTTTTGCTCGTCAGTCAACAGATGTGGCACCCATCTAGCAGAAATCTTTCTGACTTTCAAATGCTTCTTCAAAATAAGGTGAACCATTGATAGTGATATGCCTACCTTTCGTGCAATATCACGAACTTTAAATCTGGCATCACCTTCAATGATTTCCTTTATTTTAGAAACGATTTCTTTACGAGATGCAGATTTTGGCCTACCTGAATTCGGTGCATTTTTGATGGACTCTACACCAGACTCAAATTTCTTTTTCCACCGCCGAACTGTGTCATAAGACACACAAGAAGGTCCAACAGCAGTAGAAATTTCAGTCATCAGCATCTTCAAAGAACAACCAAGCTTTGAGCGAGCTTTGATGTAAGCCCGTATTTAATCTTTTTTGTCGACGCTTCTACCAACCATTTTTACTGCAGTGGTCAATGACTGCGTGTAATCAAATGGCAAATTTTATGTCTTACACTTAGTCTAATATGTACATTTATACATCATTGTGTAGATATTGAACAGCCCTTTACAGGTATGTATTGGTTTTTATCGTGCCCCACGTGGATATCGAGCTAGAGGACAATAAGCAATTCATTTCGAACATCCCTCGTAAGTACCAACAAGGTGTGTTTTGGTGTAAAAGTAACAAAATATCCTGTGTGATAGCTAGAATTGTCAGCTTACATGCTTACAAGGTACAGGTATATGTACTTACAATATGTCTGTTGGATCTTTATGCCCATGCCTGGTGAAGGCAGTAGTGGGGCATATAGCATTTCGCCGTGATGTTACGTCCGTATGTGTGTATGTCATGTTCATATATGTTAAGTCTACATTCACATTTACACTGACATTTACATCAGTGTTTCTCTTTGAGGTCATAACTTGGGTACCTTTTATGCTAGGATATTGAAATTTGGTATGCTATTTACCCAGATCTAAACCTTCAACTCTGTGCTAGAGTTATCCTTAGGTCATGCCCTGGTGTGGGGCTAGGATCAAAATGTAGAACAGATCATTCAGAAAATAGTTGTTGAAATTAACGCATCCAGATGTTATTGCCATATGGGCAAAGACCAAAAGGCAGGGGCATCTGTGTACTATGGACACGTCTAGTTTTGTGTTGTTGTTTTTTTCTTTTTTTTTTCCAACTGTTTTTTGTTTTGTTTTTTTTTCCGACTTAATAAAATAATGGGAAAAAGAGTAATGAAGTCCACTTTTATAGATTTTCTTAATCATGCAAAATGCAGATAGAAATAACAAATTAGAATTTAAAAAAAAACAATAACAAATCATGAAAAGTTACTTAATAATATACTCATAGGTCGGTATAATCTTGCATTTTACTATTTTCCAAATTATGAGGAAATATAGGGGTTCATGTTACATAGACTTGACTACTTTCTGTTAAATATGTTGTTGTTGTTTTTTTTGTTGTTTTTTTTGTTTTGTTTTTTGTTTTACTTCATGAAAAAATAACTCAAATGCAGACTACAAGATCAAAATTATGAAAGAATAGTAACGCTCTTCAGAGGAATCAAATGGACCACGTCAAGTGAAAATGTGCCTTTGAACATGCGCAAAATGCACAGATTCAGATCATGCTGCACATGGGCAAAGTATCATCCCATAGGTTGCTCTCCAATTCTACATTCTGTAGTACCCAATGATTCTGTTAGCAGTCAATGAAGTTCCTGATCAGACTGTATGGATGCCCAGGCTAATCTGGGCCTTTGCTGTCTGCATATGCCCTAAGACATGTTTATGCATGGCTTGACCCAAATAGTTTATAAATTAAGGGAGGTAATTCTCTTGCATCCGTTGTACCTCATTCCTGCTTATTATGTGTTTTCTCAGTGTCAAAAGCGATTTTTCAATTAAAAAAAAAGGGAAAGCTGTTTACAATTCTTGTATCTGCAGCTTCGATCTACACACACTAAAATTCAGAATTTGTGGTCAGAACTATTAACTGATTTCTCATAATATGGAATCTGAATGATTTTAGTCATGTTTTTTTGATGATTATAGATAGATACACATGCAAAGAATGCTGGTATTAACATAAGTATATGCTAAATTTGTGACTTAAAGTGTAGTACTTTAATCTTTACCGCTCTCTGGACAGATTCAGCAGACGACAATTTGAAGATATTTTTCTTTCTTTTTTTTACCAGAAAATAAACTTTGTCATTTCATGCATATTTTCTCCTAAGGAGACAATTTGCATAAAATGTCAGACCTTATTTTCTGAGGAAAATAAGAAAAAATGTGTTAAAATGTTGTCTGCTGAAATTTTTACCGAGCATGCTAAGCTTTAACAGAATGTTATGGAAATGAGGCTTAAGTTTTACTGAGGTGTAAATGGAGTTTGTTGAAAATGAGTTATAACTCAAAAAAAAAAAAATACTCCTACTCTATGATTGAAACATTTTAAAGGATCATGGTTTTGCATAATACATGTAAAAATTATTAAATTATTTTGTTTTCTTTAAAAATAGTTCATATTTTAGTTTAACTGAATGGCAATATAATAGTGCTAACTGAAAATGTTTACGCTTTTCTCCAAGACTTAGTAATGTAGTTTAGAATTAACTTCACTTTTAAATGCTCAGCAAGAGATATGCATTAGTTTAACAGTATCCTTGCATTTAACCTTGCCTTGCTGAATAAATTAAGATGCCACACCCACTTCTAATTTCTAACCAATCAGATTACTTGATCTGGGTTTTTGATAGAAATTCACATATTTAATGACAAACAGAGCAGATCCAGATCAGTTGGCTTCTTCAGAAGCCAACTGATCTGGATCTACACTTTTTGCTAAGACAGGGCATGTCATGTTCAGCAAGAGAAGGGTCAAAACTATTCCTCTTAAAGCTTTTAAAGCTGTTCCTTTGGTAAACAAAAACATATTCAGCCACAAATTAAATTTCATTGCAAAAAGTATCGTATACCTAAGATATTAGGACACCTTTAATTCATTCTGTACTTGTCCTAAAATAAATCATTTTACTTGTCACAGGGAAAAAAAGTCACAGAAAAAAGTGCTACTGGGTGAGGTCAAGCTTTTGGAGAAAAAATGTGATACAGTCGACTCTCGTTATCTTGAAGTCCAAGGGACTCTATGAAACACTTCGAGGTATCTGTACTTCGACATATCAGTGTTTAGAGAGTGAGGAAAACAATAAATTGAACAACCACATTTAACAAATGAATATGTAATTTGACTCCTGAAGTTAGAAATATATATATAAAATAATGTGGAAAAGAGGAGAAATTGCTCCTCTTTTCCACAATATTTTGTTACCTGTTGTCGTAATTTCATGTTAAAACAGGGACCAGATTTTCACTTCGAGAAAGCGGTAATTCTAAATAAGCGAGTTCGAGATAACGAGGTTCGACTGTATATTCATGCATAAAATGTATGCTCAGACTTACACATAGAACATGCCCATGTTTCTACCACACACATGTGAATATAACTGTTATAACTGTTTATATATCGTTAATCTGCAGTTGTTCCGCAGTGGCTAGATTGTGATATTTTTTTGGTAGGAACTCAGAATGTGTTTTCCATGATAGCCAACAAAGACAGTAAATTACGTGACTTTGAAAACTCGTATGCTTATTGAGAGAGAGTCTAGTTGCTTAAGTGATGAAATTTTAGTATACTTTCACAGACTTCTAACAAGGAAGTTACACATGTATATGCAGTAATATTTAAAATAAATTATCATTGATGATGTTCTTATATTAGCATATGAGCTTTGTTTTCAAAATAAAAATGTTAAAACTCATAATTTTGTCATTCTTACACACTATTAAATTCTTTCCTCACATAGGCAAGATTATTGCAAATTCGAAATATTTGTGACTTTTTTCCTACCAAAATCTGTGACTTATTATCCGTGACTTTTTCACCTGTGAAAAGAATTGATATTTTTCTTTATTTTTTATACATAGAACTTCTTGTGATACTCAATAGAATTGCGAGCACTACAAATGAGTACAACATGTCCTTGTGCAAAAATAAGAAACATACCTATCTGTATAACCTTCTGATTTAGAGCTGTAGGTATATTGCGTTGGAGCAGGGAGGTGGGGATTCATGCTCCGCTAATAAAAGGGAAGATGAAATTATTTATCTTCCATTTTTACACTTAATATTTGGAAAATATTTCTCTTCCATTTTTACACTTAATATTTGGACAATGTAACTTGTTACTTTATCTGTCCCAAAATTCGAACTAGTACCATATTTACCATATGAATTCGGACAGACAGGCCTGAGCAAACAGTGTAGACCCAGATGAGATGCCGCAGAATGCGGTGTCTCATCTGAGTCTGCACTGTTTGCCACTCATCCAGCAATTTTTAGACACAACATCGGGTAGTGAATTGTACTGGTTCAAATTTTAGAACATATATGGTAAGGAGTTGAGGTGTCCGAATACTTAGGGTAAATACGGTACATTTGTTATCAGTTCATGTGTCCAAAGTGTGCTGGATGAGTTGTAAACAATGTAGATCCTATCAGAAGCTTCATTTTATAGTATCTGATCTGGCTCTACACAGTTTGTTTAGGCACATCTGTCCAAATATTTAGGGTAAAAACTGTGATCATGGAAGAAGTTAATTGCAAAATGTATTCTTGTATATTGTTGGCAGCATAATAATGAAGATTTGCTGCTAGCAGAGCCGAGTGTGTGTGTGTGTGTGTGTGTGTGTGTGTGTGTGTGTGTGTGAGAGAGAGAGAGATGCATTTTGCATTCAGTTAAATAAAAAAAGAATTAAAATAAATAACATGGACAGTTCGTTACTGTATATAAATAGATAATTTGTTGCAATTTTTGTGCACACGTGTGTACGCTACAATGGAAAGAGTGCTGTTGTTTTTTCATGTATATTGTTTGTAATTCACTTGAATCAGTGTCAGTTAATGCTAATTAGATTGACTACATGCCTGTCAAGTTCTGATAATTGACAGTTTGTGATGTACATTAATTGAAGCATGTCTGTTTCTGAGATACATCCATATCTTTTGCAGCATGTAAATTGCCTAGAAATGGGCACAAAGATTATAATTTTTTGTGAATAATTAAGAAAGGTTTGTGCTACACCATGAGAAAATGTCTCTTTGTGGGCTTATGCAGACAGTGAGGGTCCAGGCCCTGAGGTTATAAAACTTTTTTCATGCTCAACTCAGCTGAGCATAAAATTTTCTAAGCTAATAAATATGAAAATGCAATAGTTGGCATTGTCATATTTATTAGCGGAGAAATTTTCATGCTCAGCTATGTTCAGCAAGAAAGAATTTGCAATTGTTAGTAATTTGAGATATATTGACAGGACAAATTTCATGCTCAGCTGAGTTGAGCATGAAAAAAGTTTTATAACCTCTGGGCCAGATCAGTCTTTTGCATATGTGCAGTCAAATCAGTTGCTTCACGGTCTACTAACAGAATCGTCAAGTACTGCAGACAATATCAAGGTAAAGCAAAGGCACTGAGCAGACTGCAGTTTCACAGGCTGATTTGGAACCTCTTAAGCATAGATGATACCTAGCAGTTAATTCACATGAAATGCCAAGTTAAAGTGTCTCCAAAATATAATGAAAAAAAAAATATTGGAATTTCATCTACTAAAATTTGGCTTAGTCCTCTCAGCATGGGTGAAAGTTTTCAGTATCAATACTAAATTCAGTATTGAGATGATTTTTTTGGTCCTATAAAGTATAGGAAAAAAAGATCATTTTCAGTATTGGAGAACTGCATTTTCAGTATTGAGGATTTATGGGACTTTCACCCATGCTTCTGAGTTAAACAGGTTTTTCATGGCTTTACCTTTCTGAATTAGAATAAGGGTAATAAGATTAAATTAGTCTGACAGCTGACCTGCCATTTCAGGTACCAAAGTAAATTCTTGATGGCTGACATAAGATGCAGGTAATTTTTATTTATACTTCAATTGGCCAGGTCTGAATTTAATATTCATTAGGTTTTTCCTATTATAAGATGCTGTTGTGCATCTATAAAACTTGGTTTGGAGTTAAACCTTAAACCCTCCCCATCTCTTTCCACTCATTGTTTGTGAGTAGTTTTCCTACACATGGCACACCTCCAACAAATTGTCTTCTATGTGTAAAGTATATGTGATTTTAGAAGCGTTTACATGTTATGAAATCGTAGTTATAGACAGAGGGGTATCCAGATAAATACTATTTCTTTCTACATGAACATGTATGTTGTGAGTACTGATTTGAATTGCCTCAACTTTGTTCACCTTAATAACCTTAGCTAAGTATTGGGACATAGAGGCCTGAGCAAACAGTGTAGCTCAGATCAGACGCCGCAAAATGCGGCGTCTGATCTGAGTTACACTGTTTGCCACTCATCTAGCTGTTTTTCAGACATCAAAAGGTAGTAAACTACCCTATTACCCCAGTTCAAATTTTAGGACAGCTATGGTAAGGAATGAAGGTGTCTGGATATTTAGGGTAGATATAATATGTGGAGAAATAGACAAAAAAAAAATGAGACAATTTTGGTGAAAAAATAAAGGTGTTATCTGGGGCTGTTATTCTTCCTCATTGAATGCTAATCAATTTAAACTTAAAATGTGATGTTGTTATAGTTGTTAAAAATGTTGTAAATATTTATAAAAAAAACTGTTATGAATAGTTGCACAAATTGAAAAGAAGCTTTTAGTTCTACAGTGCTATTGGTGATTATGTTTATATTTTTTGCGATTTTTCGTTTTCTTCATTTTTTTTTTCAGAGCTAGGAACATTGTTTGTATATAAAGAGACTTGTGTAGAGTTTTTGTTTTTTGTTTTCTTTTTGCTTGTTTTAATCAGTTTTCATGAGTTCAAACTGAATTTGTGGAAATGAGAGATTTTGCTTCATTTTAGGCTTAAGTGCTCTACAGGTGAAATGAGCAGATAACAGTTGGGTGACATTTTTTTCTTTTTACATTTCAGCCATAACTTAAGGCTTGACATTTCATTTAGAGGACACAATTTGAATGACATATCAAGCCTTACTTGTGTCAAATAAGCCTTAACTATGACATCTTTGTATTGGGACAGGATCTCCTGATTACATGGTATAGAATCAGAGCAGACTGTTACAGTCTGATCAGGTTCTACACCGTTTGCCACTCAGCCAGCAATTTTGTGATAAAAACACAGTCAGATGAACATTGTTTAAAAAAAAGTTTTAGATGAATTATGCAGAGGAGTTGTTAAGGAGTATTTGATGATAATTCTGAGTCAATTTTCTCTAATTCTTCATAAAAACATACATAGTGGGTACTCATTAGAAGTAGTTCTAACAAGTATCCACAATGTTTGTTTTATGAGAAATTATCCCAGGTCTGTCACCAGCTACTCCTCTATACCAAATCCTCTGCTATGGAAGGATGTAATGTGTGTATCCAGAGATATTAGTGGTTCAAGAGGAGGAACCTATTTTAATTCCACTGGCTAATAATTACTAGTACCGCTGATTGAAGATACTTACTATCTGAAGCAATGATCTGTGGTTTAGAGAAAAAAAAAAACTGTCACTCGTCTGCCATTTGCTTTTTCCCTTTCACTTTTTCATTCACACCCATGAGCTTTTTAGTGCTGCTTCCATTGACTCAATTATTTTAGAAAAAAAAAAAAATGCAGGAGTTCTCCATCTAACCATTACCTTTCTATGAGAAAATTCAGCAAATGACAGATTGGTATTTTTCTCATTTTTTCTCCAGAAAATAGGCTTTGACATTTCAGACATATGGTCTCTTAGGATACAATATGCATGAAATGTCAAAGCCTATTTTCTGGAGAAAAAATGAGAAAATTATTTCAGAATATTGTCTACTGAAATTTTTACCCAGCATGCTAAGCCTAACCCGTTTATGCCTAGTCATATGAAAGGCATATTAGCAAACCTTGTAGATCCAGATCAGATGCTACAGAATGTGTCTTCTGATCAGAGTCTACACTGTTTTACATCAAATACAGGAATTTCTATAAAGCATAGGAATGAAAATCAACCAGATAACCTTTCTTTTGGAAATGGACCTATCTAAAGAACTGAGATAGCAGAGTCCTCTTGGCATAAATGAGCGAAAAGCATTTGGTCAGACAAAGTTCAGGGTATGGTCATTGGCCTGAAATTTCGTAACTGTGCTATTCTGTCATAATAGTATATATGCAAATACTGCACTTAGATCAGAAGAACAGTTTTATCAGGGTCTGCATTGTTTGCCATTTGAAAAAGTTTTGTGAAAAAAAAAAAAAAACACATAAAAAAAATATCAGAATAAAATTGTGGAATAATGTTGTAATTCTATGATGGTTACCATAGACCTAGAACCTCTTTTTTATAACCAAAACTATCAGTATTTTTCTAACTTCTTTACAAAATTATGTTGTTTGTTCTCATTAAAATTAGGGGATAACTGCATTCAAATTTGTCATTTGGGGAGGTAAATCGGCGGTTTTACGGTCGGAAATTTCGTTTTACGGCGACACGTCAGCGGAGCCGTAAAACGTAATTTGCGACCGTAAAACCGCCGATTTACCTCCCCAAATGACAAATTTGATGCAGTTATCCCCATTCTAATGCATTTATTCATTTTTTCAATTGAAATAATGTACTATTTACACAAAACGACAAGTGCTGTGAGCTGCGTAAAACCAAATGCCAGCCAATGAGAAGCGACGTTACGTGATGACGTCGGATTTGCGACAGTATATCGCAGAATATACCGTCGCAAATTTTTGACGTTATCCAATCAGACGTCGCGTTACATACGCGAGTGCATTAGAATCACTTGTCTTAGGCAGTTCTAATGACTACACCCAATATTATTTCTTGGAGAAGTAAGAAAAAAAAATATAGGTATCATTCTTACTTAAAACAATAGCTAAGTCTCTGAAAAACTTCAAAATAATTGTTTTCTTTTTATCATAGTTTGCTCTGATATGTAACCCATTTTAATCAGGGAAAACCCAAAAAAGGGTTATTGGCAAACAGTGCAGACCAGAGAATGTGGCATCTGTTCAGAGTCGACACTGATGCATTATATATGTGAATTTCTATAAAAAAAAAATAGTAATAATAAAAGCCAACCAGACACCCTGCTATTGGAAATAGACAATTCCAAAGAGTTGTGGTAGAAGAATCCACTCGACATAAACGGGTTAAATTGCCTTACAATATTTGTCTTGAGTAGTCAGACTACCTTAGCTGCTTACTATAGTTGTCCCAAAATTTGAACAAATTCAACTTTGCTACCTGTAGATATATGTAAAAAATGGTTGGAAGAGTGGCAAATAGAGTAGACCCTGAACAGATGGCACATCTTATCGGGGTCTACACTGTTTGCTCAGGCCTGTCTGTCCGAGTACAGACAGAATGTAAGGCAAACATGGGAATTGCTTCAGCTGTTACAAATCACTGCCATATTATGCCATTGCAGCATCTGATCTGGGTCAGCTTTGAATGGCAAAGTTCAGCAGTGTTGTTTTCTTGTAAAAGAAAGGTTGAACTGTTAGCAAATTTAGTTGCAAAGATTGATGCAGGAATTGTGTTATTTAGATCTTCTATCTAACAGATGATGATCGGATGCAAGACACCAGAGCTGGGACAGCAAAAGAGGTCATTTAAGAGATACAGTTACAGCAGAAACATAGTAAAATGTAATTGTTACAGCAAAGACTTATTAAAATGTAATTGTTACAGACAGTAAAATGTATTTGTTATAGACCGTAAAATGTAACTGTTAGATAGTAGAATGTAATTGTCAGAGACCTATTAAAATGTAATTGTTACAGACAGTAAAATGTAATTGTTACAGGCAGTAAAATGTAACTGTTACAGCAGAGACACAGTAAAATGTAATTGTTACAGCAGACAGTAAAATGTAATTGTTACAGCTAGTAAAATGTAATTGTTAAAGGCAGTAAAATGTAATTGTTACAGCAGAGACTTACTAAAATGTACATTGTAATTGTTACAGCAGACCTACTTGTGTCTGACAGGAAAGTAATGTTTTTGAGGCATACCATAATAACCCAAAGTATTTGGACAGATAGACCTTTGTAAACAGTGTAGACCCAGATCAGATGCTGCAGAATGCAGGGTCTGACAGGGTCTACACTGTTTGCCATACACACAGCAATATTTTGGACACATCAAGAGGTAGTAGAATGGACTATTTCAAATTTTAGGACATGTATGGTAAGTAGAAAAGGTCTCCCAATACTTAGGGTTAATATGGTATGTTTTCAAGAAAGTCAGATCATGGACAGCAAAAGGCTAGATAGTGGACAACTAAAGAACAGGTCAACCTGCATATCGGTGCAGTTGATCAGGGCCATCACTGTCAATTTGCAGAATCATTAAACTTCCTAGGATGTATCCACAAATGGCAGGACTGGTAAGACTGTTGGTTTGCAGGACTGAAATCTACACATTTCACATACGAGTTGCAGTATTCCGCAGTCTGATCAGAGTGTGTTGTCCGCATAAAGAAACTTAGCATCCTTGGCTATCCAAAATGCACCCAGTGAAGATTCTAATCAGACTGTGTGAATGCACAGGCTGATCTGAATCTTTTCTGGGTGCACGTCCGAAGGTAGGTTTTCCGACTTTGCAGCTGATATTGTCCAAGACATTTTTTTCACCTGATGTGGTTCAGCTGGCATTACTATTTTGGATATTTCTGCAAATATTAGTGATACGTTTTATGTTGTAAAGGGGAACTCTCCGTCTTCCCACAGGTAAAAACTTCAAGATTGCTGTACAGTTGTTGAATGGAGATGATCTGAATATATGTTGATATCCTTCCAGGGATTCCCCTTGTTTTAGCATGTTTTAAAAGCAATTTGGGTGCCCAAACCACGGATTTTAAAGCAATATTACAAACTTGATTTTTATGTAGATGTCTAGAACAATTTCTTCCAGCCTGTAGACCATGAAATGCTAAAAATGTTCTCACTGGAATAATTATTGTATTTGTCAACAATGTCTTTCTAACCAGAGCAAGAGCACAGAAGAACCCTTTTCTGCAGTTTATGAGAGAGGCAAAGACCGGCAAGAGTCTGTGCCATTTTAAATCGGTGGTACTCAGTTGTGTTTTCACTCACTGTATTCTGTGGAGTCCGATTTGAGTCTACCAATCATCCAACAGTTTAGAAACATCAAAGGTAGTCAGATAGACTGTTGGAAACTTTAAGGCAAGTATGGTGTCCAAATATTTAGGCTAAATGGGGTACTCTAATTGAAAAACAATGTCCGACAAAATTGTGACTGCCAATCTCATTCTGTGTAAGATGGTGCTTTCATGCTATAGCTCAGATTGTTATTTGTACATGTAAAAAGGAAAACAGACATAGCCGTCTGGAATTGAAATGAGCAGACTTTTTGTTTTGTAATTTTTCCCTGAAATAGGGCTTGACATTCCATTCAGACTTTTTCCAAATGAAATAGTTTGAATGTAATGCCAGACCCTATTTTCTATGAAAAATATAAGAAAAAACCCAACAAACTATTAAAACTATAAACCCTTTAAGGACTAAGCTAACTTGTAGCAGACGACATTTTATTTTTTTATATTATTTTTCTGAGAAAATATAACTTGGCATTACATTTGAATTGTAAATGATTCACATATGTCACACTTTATTTTCTCAGAAAAAAAAAACATCATCAAAAGGTCATCTGCAGCAATTGTGATTAGCATTTCAAGGGCTAATATGTCTTGTTCATTTTTCCCTCGAATGTAAAATAAATCACTGTATGTGACCTGCAAAATTCTACACCCTAGCAGTTAAAATCCCCAGATAAGTGCTGTTGCAAGGATGCACCTCAAGATCTGAAGAGTCGGAGACTATCTTCTGATTTACTTGTGAGATTCCCTAGCACACAAAAACTTTGTAAGGGAATAACAAAGATCTTGACTGGCTCTGTGCTGATGCTGATCTGGGTCATTCCTGTTTGTTTATGGAATTTTGTGGTCATTCTGTGCACCATTACTTTAGCACGCTGGTCACATTCAGCAGATGACAAATTGATATTTTTTTATCTGATTTTTTTTTCCAGAAAATAGGGTTTGAAATTTCATACCTAATTTCTCCTTATTTTCTAAAACCAATCATTTCAGAATGTTTCAGTATGTCACCTGCTGAAAATTTTACCCAGCATGCTAAAAATGAAATAGCTTCTAAATTTTAGAGATCCTCCTTTGCATTTTTTGCTTTTTTGATTTTAAAGCTGATTTTGATATTTTAATTCTTGTTTTAAAGCTGACTAGATACATTTTGCCCCATCTTATCACAACATTAACTCCCAGTGAGGTACATTAGAACACCAATCCTGTCAGAGCTTCATATTAAGGACTCCCGGGCCCAGTTGTTCAAAACTAACGATGTTGTTAGTTAATGTGTTGTTAAAACTTTGATCATTAAAATGGCATATATGCTAATATTTTTGCTGAAAAAAATGCGAGTAGCTTTTACATTTGCAAAAGCTACTCACATTTTTTCAGCAAAAATACCTATTAATTAGTTAATGTACTTACTAGAACAGTTAACATTTTGACCACTAATGAGCTCGTTAACCTAACAATGCTTTGAACAACCGGGTCCTGAAGAGTAGTTGGAACAAGATTTTTTTTTATTTTTTTTTTTTTTTTTTTCAAAATATTTTTGGGGTCCATCTTAAAGCTGTTTTATATCCCAAACTGTGCTATAATGAGCAGTGTTATAAAAAGGTTCCTGTGTATTATCATGAGAACCTGCTGTGGGTACTATTAACCTTAGTCCTGCTGAATAAATTAAAATTCCACGCCCACTTCTAATTTTCAGCCAATCAGATTACTTGATCTGGATTGTTGCTATAAATTCACATACTTAAAGGCAAACAATGCAGATCAAGATCAGTTGGCTTCTTCAGAAGCCAACTGATCTGGAGCTACACTGTTTGCAAAGGTAGGGTATATCCGGCGGGTTCAGCAGGACAAGGGTTATTTCAGTGGAGAAATAATAAAAATACCATTTTGACTGAAAAAAAAAAATCTTATTTTGGGCTAGAGTCTAAAACACAGCTTTATAGCGAAATAAGGAAAATGATAACTTACTTGAAGCACTGACATAATTTTGTAACCAGAATATTTTCTAATTATGAATTA
This sequence comes from Anodontia alba, assembly GCA_964016985.1. NCBI lineage: Eukaryota > Metazoa > Mollusca > Bivalvia > Lucinida > Lucinidae > Anodontia > Anodontia alba. The sequence continues at coordinate 79,976,812 of OZ024823.1, forward strand.
GAGACTTGCAGTCTGATTAAGGTCAGTGTTGGGTACTATTAACCCTTGTCATGCTGAATAAGATTCCATGCCCACCTAATTTTCAGCCAATCAGATTACTTTGATTTAGGTTGTTGATACAAATTCACATACTTAATGACAAACAGTGCAGATCCAGATCAGTTGGCTTCTTCAGAAGCCAACTGATCTGGATCTACACTGTTAGCAAAGACAGGGCATATCCGGATTCAGCAGGACTAGGGTAAATTTATGAAAGGCAACCACTTTTAAAGTGTGTTTTTAGAGATATGAGACCAATGGAGACTTGAAATAGTCTGGCCAGTCTATCATGGTCTACCCTGTTTACTTACTTTTCTATTGGTTCAAAGTACATGTAATAGAATTGAACTTGATTGGATTCAGTTTATGTCTGAAGCACCATCAGTTGGTTCTAAACTAGCCTAGTTGTGTAAAGAGTCCTTTTATTGTCACTCATTAATGGCTCCATATTCCTCAAACATAGACACTTTTTATCCAAGAAAGGTTCAATAAATTAATATATGGTATTAATACCATCATAAAATGTGGTATCTGATAGCTTGTAAAATTTCAGTTAGTCTGTTGTTGTTTTTTTAACTGGACCAAAAATGAAATGATTTTTTTATTGTATCTCTGAATTAATGTTGGCAACATTAATTCAGAGATATGATAAAAAATCATTTCTTTTTTTTATCCAGTCCAAGAATGAGAGACAAGCTGAAATTTTTCATGCTGTCAGGTGCCATATTTTATAATTTTATTAATGCCATATATCAATTTATTAAACCTTTCTTGAATAATAAAATGTCAATTTTTGAGGAATATGGAGCCTTAAAGAAGTGGTCGAGCTTACTAAGATTCAGATTGCATGATGATTTCTTTGTACAGATGTACGGTCAGATCTGGATTGGTGTTCATTTTCAGTAGAAGCATAAGCATGAACCTCATTAAAAAGAAAACCTGCCTAATATCAGAGGGCTTGTTAAGGAGGACTATTTGATGATAACTCTGGGAGAATTCTTATTTCATCATAAAAACATACATTCTGAGTACTCATTAGAAGCCCCTGGCTGCGATACTTCAAATGGGTACTTACAACATATCTTTTTATGGAGAAATTGAGAAAATTATCCCAAAATTATCACCAGATTCTCTTTCTTAACAGTTCCTCAGTAATACGCTGTATGTGAAAGTGAAGATGCAAAATAGAATTTTGTCTATACAGTCTGGCAATAGCCTTCATTGTTTATATACTATGAATAGCTCTAGATCAGTGGAGTACCCATGTACATATTTTTTTTTAATTCACCTTAACCCTTGTCATGCTGAATAAATTAGGATGCCTTGCCCACTTCTAAATTTCAGCCAATCAGATTACTTGATCTAGGTTGCTGATGTAAATTCAAATACTGAATGGCAAAAAGTGCAAGAAAAAATAATGTATACCCCTGTAAACCCCAGTTTTACTATATAAAAGTGGGGTTTCAGGGGGTCAAAATTATATAGGTATGTTTTTGTGATGATAAGAAAGACATCTAAATTATAGTTGAAAAAACAAGACCAAAAAATCTTCTTAGTCCAGAGCTGACACTTGTAAATTGTAAGCAGCATATCTGCAGTCTGATCAGAGCTCTCACTGTCAATATATTCTACAGTATCCATTGATTCTGTAAATGGGCAGTGTAGGCCCAGATCAGACTGTATGATGTGCAGGCTGATCTGGGCCATCATTTCCAACATTTAGGATAAGACCCTTTTTCTCATATTTTGCATCATGTTAAATGCTGTAAGAACACTGGCAGGGCTTATGTACTGTTGTCAAGTTTAAACCCATAAAGAGCTATGCAAATTTGTAATGGATGACATCCTAAACTCAGTGGTTATTCTTCTGAGAAAAAAAAAGACAATTCACGACATTGTCAAGTCGTATTTTCTCTAAAAAGAAATGTTTCAAAATGTTGTCTGCTATTGTTGTGATTAGGGCTTTAAGGGTTAACTGCAGCATTGGCCAGGGCCCAGTTGTTCAAAGCTAACGACGTCGTTAGTTAACGATTTGTTAAAATTTAAATCGAGTGATATGCAAATATGCTGAAATTTTTTGCTGAAAAAATGTGAGTAGCTTTTGCAGTGCAAAAGCTACTCACATTTTTTCAGCAAAAAATATCAGAATATTGTATATTGAATCTGCTAAAACAGTTAACGAAATGACCCTTAACGAGCTCGTTAAGCTAACGACGCTTTGAACAACTGGGCCCAGGATAATATGTACAACTGGGCCCAGATTGTGCAGATTCATTGTCTAGTTTTGGTTCTTCACCATTCACTTATGGCTTTAGACAGATTTTCTTATAATTTGGTGCACATCTAGATTGTTTGATTGTGATATGAGACATAATAATAAAGTCTATGTTTGTAACCTGTTCCTTTTCTCTCATTATCCAGAATACCATAATTCTCACTTCTCTGAGAATGTAATGTGTCTTCACAATACAGGAAACGCCTTTCTGTATGGTCCTGACATGTCTGCCTTATGTCAACATGTCATCAGTGCTCAACTCTGGTCTATGGAATCTTATGAAATTTTATGGGAAATTGAAATTAATGTAGACTGCTGTACAATCACTTCCAAGAACACACACACACATGCACACATACACACACACACTCACACATATATACGTATATAATATGTTGTTACTATGCAACAACACAGTCCTGGAGAGCAGGGCACAAAATGCATTTTCATTTACATAGTTAAATTAACAATCACATGTAACATAAATTGTTATTATATATTATGCAAAGCAAACATAATAGTGCAGATATCTTAATTCTTCTAAGAAACCTAATAATGTAAAAAAGAGCTATTGCACTACCCCTGAATATCACTGACAACATTTGGGGTTCGGATTGGCATAGGCAGCCACAAAGGTTAAAGTTTTTAAACTCTTGGATATAGGTAGCTGAAATTTAACATGTTGGTAGGTATTGGTTCCTAGTTTTATATGGCATCACTTTACCCCATCCATAACCTACAGGTCAAGGTAACAGACTTTGAATTTCCATGTCAAACTTTTTAAATACATTTTCTGAATGCTTAAATGATACATTTTCTGAATGCTTAAAAGGATTTAGCTGTTACATAGCTTGTTACTAGATACAAACCCAACTTCATCAGTGACCTTGAGGTCAAGGTGGATCACAGACATAATTTTCATGTTAAAGTTTTCTGTTAAATACTTAGTTGATAAGTTTTCTTTGTCTACTAGGTCAAAGTTGTTAGTGCAGTCTTTTTAGCTTTCTTGATTTTAAATTTTTCATAATGTTTGGTTAATAGTTATCCTGGGATATTTGAAGAATGCCTGGGTTGGTTTAGTTGATAACTTGGATTGGTGTTAGATACTGGATGACCACAGAAGGAAGTCCAAGTCAAACCTGACAAGCTTGAGGTGGTAGCTTCCTTTTGCTACCTAGGAGACATGCTCTCAGCAGCAGGTGGCTGTGAACTTTAAACCAGCAGGTGGCTGTGAACTTTAAACCACAACACGTGTAAACCGACAGGAAGAAGTTCAAGGATCTGCTACCAGTCCTCTCTTAACGCCACCTCTCTTTCAAAACATGTGGCTGTGTGTACAGTTCTTGTGTGCAAAGCGCAATGCTCCATGCCAGCGAGACTTGGCCATTGACAAAGCCAAACCTCCAGCGTCTGCAGCGAAATGACAGGGCAATGATCAGACAGAGATCTGCAATGTCAAGCCGCAAGACATTGTCACCACCAGGTCCAATGGTGCGGCTTGGCATTGAGGATCTGGACCTCATTCTGAAGGAGAGAAGACTCCGATGGTATGGACATGTGGAACGCTCCAATGGTGCAGTCAAGACCGCCTTTGACATACAGGTTGATGGAAAGCGTGGGCCTGGGAGGCCCAAAATGACATGGAAGCAGCTGACAGAGAGGGATTGTAGAGAGTGGAAGCTCTCGGCTATCAACCCTCATGATAGATGTACCTGGAGATCTGGTGTGAGATCTGCCATGGGTGCAGCAAGCCAGCTATCTGGAAGGGGGCACACTGGTGTGGATGTTGCCCTTGTACCTGCACGTTAATCAGAAATCCGATTATGATCATGATGATGACTGGACCAGAGTTAAAGCTAATATCAGTTGCAGCCCTCTTTGTGGTCAAGGTCACAGGCTTGGAATTTGAATGCTAAAGTCTATTTTTAAAGTTATTAAAGATTCATGCCATCTGAATGCCTGTATGGATGTCATTAATATTTGGAATTTTGTGAGATACTGATCTTCGATTTTTCCAGTATCAGTCCTAACTCCACAGTGACCCTTCTGGTACAGTTTGCATGTTTTTTTAACAGTTAAGCTGGCCAGAAGGTTGCCAGATGATCAATTGTTCACAAATAGCTTACTATGAGGGACTGGAGAGCAGTAAGCATTCTCGATGTGGATTGAAGAAATGTTAACCCTTGTCCTGCTGAACCTGGATATACCCTGCCTTTGCAAACTGTAGATCTGATCAGTTGGCTTCTGAAGAAGCCAACTGATCTGGATCTGCACTGTTCCCTATTCAGTATGTTAATTTGTATCAACAATCTGAATCAAGTAATCTGATGGGCGAAAATTAGAAATGGGTGTGGCATCTTAATTCATTCAGCAGGACAAGGGTCAAAGCTTTCCTGAATGACCAGTAGTTTTTTGCTACTGACCAGTCCAAGGCAGTTCTTCTGTTGCAGTTTTTTGTGCTTCTCATCATGAAAACATGCCTATATAATTTTAACCTCCTTAAACCCAACTTTTACGAGGGTCCTGCAAAAAGTTTTGTCACTGGGTTCAGATTATCAAACATATTTTTATTACAAACCATCAAAGTAATATTCCCCCTTTACTGAAACACATTTTTGTTACCTTTTTACCCAGTTGCAAAAAGCAGATAAATAGTCTTCTTTTGGTATCTGTTGGAGACACTGATAAATAGAGCTGCCAAGACTTCTAGACGTATACCTATTTCCAGAAAGCATTTTCTTAAGCCTTGGAAATAAAAAGAAGTCACAGGGACTCGGGTCAGATGAATAAGGTGGATTGTTTAAAACTTTCCCTTTTCAGAAGCCAAAAAAAGACTTAACAACCTCAGGCGTTGTCATGTAAAAGGTGGACTCTGACTATCCTTTGCTAGGTCCATGTTCCAATGTAACAAGTAAATTGGTCAGTGTATATGACTGCATCTATTTCAATTTGAAATAACTTGGTCATTTGGAAAGCAATTTGCACGAAATAAACGGGTATCGTTAGCTATCCAACACACCATTCAAGTGCAGTGAAGCATTTTAAAATATACCTGGGATAAAACTAAAGAAGCCTATTAGAGACAGAACTTTTTGCACAACCCTTGTATATGGTAAAACGGGTTCACAGGGGTATACATTATTTTTCTGATTTTTTCTCAAAACATAGATTATGGGCACTAATTAGAACCGCCTCGTTGAAGTGGTTCTAACGAATGCCAACAATCTATGTTTTGAGCAGAAATGTGAAAAATAGCAGAGTTTTTTTATCTGAAAATTCTGAGTTTTTGGAGGTGAAATTTCTAAATATTTGAATAGGCGTGTTTTCGTAATGGTTGTTTCAATTGTGACAATTGTTTTGTCATTATTGGCTCCTCCTCCCTCTGTTTTGTGCATCAGGAAATCTGCACTTCGTGGTTGTGGCAATTTCTGGGTACATTCACTATCACTGTGTTCTTGGGTGTGTGCAGTTCAATACCATTCAAAATGCCACAACTCGGATGAAGAGCTGAGAAGAAGGGGGAGTTGGCTTTGAAAAATGGAGAACTTGGGGATTCAAGCCATAATGTGAGAAGTACATCACGAAAACATACCTATATGATTTTGACCCCCTTAAACCCTACTTTTACATAGTAAAACTGGGGTGTGCAGGGGTTTACATTTTTCTTATTTCTGCTCAAAAACATAGATTGTGGGTACTCGATAGAACCGCCTCGCCGAGGCGGTTCTATCGAGTACCCACAATCTATGTTTTGAGCAGAAATATGAAAAATATCAGAATTTTTTATCTGAAAATTGTAAATTTTTTTTTGTGGTAAAATTTTAAGTATATTTGAATAGGCGTGTTTTCGTAATGATTTAGGCAGTATGTGATGCCTCTCTTCACCTTACGTGCAGGTACTCCGTGTTCTTTTTTTCTTTTGATAAACCTCCATTTTGTTTTTAGATGTTCTGATGAGTGGGGATCAGATAAAGGGTTGTATGCTTGTTCAGATAAAGTTGTATACTGATTTACAAAAAAAAAAAAGGTAAAAGTTCAGGGAGTGCCACAATCACAAACCGCAACTCTTCCCAGACACCAAGAGGAAGAGGAAACCGACAAATCCAAACAAGCACAAATCACAAATAGAACAAACGTACGAAAACCACTAAGATTAGCTCTCTCTTCCCCAAGCGAGGTAATCGCAATGCTAAAGAACAAAATGACACAAGCCTTATTTGGGATCCTTTTCAGGTTTTATCTTCTGTACTATGTTTCTCAGCTCCTGGTACTATTGTCTTACCATGTCTATTTAGCTTTGATAAAGGCTTTTTTCATCTCTGGGTAAATTGGTAATCCAGGATTGGTTTTGTCTTGAAGATATCTTGCTCGGCACACATGCACCTATGACTCCTAAATGTCATCCCACGCATTTTAAATGTGCCTGGACGAGCTGATGAGGTGATCCCAAAGGAACCCACTAATCCAGCTGTGTAGGCTATCTCTGATACCGTAAAATTCGAGTTAGTGGAGCAATCGTTGGTGAGGTGCTTTGTCAAATGCTTTCCAAAAATCAAACAGGATACACGTCAGTCTGTCCTTTTCTGTCGATCGTCTTGGCTAAATCTTGAACAGTGAGTATCAACTGCGTCTAACAAGACCTCTTTTCAGAAATCCATATCTGGCATTTGTGGTATGAGGTGTGCCTTCAAATAGAAATGGGTCAACTCGGCCTGTAATTAATTCGGCCTTGGGTCAGTTCGGCCTGATTTGAATTTTAACAGGGATGTTCGGGATTACTTTCTTTGGGCAATCCGAATCGTCAACATGCCTTGACACAAACCATTCCTGTAACCCTAGGTAATAGGAAATTAAAAATGAATGAATATGATACGCTCGAAAGCGGTCAGGACAGAACGAATGTGACTCCCTATTAATTTAGCTCTGGGTTGGGTAACACCTATTTTCTACACACACACACACACACACACACACACACACACACACACACACACATATTTTATATATTATATATATATATATATATATATATATATATATATATAAAGACGCACAACTGCTATTCTCTTCGTGTCGGCCTCGACAACAATCACAAACTATCCCGCAAACTATACAACAATCGAAAACAATACTGGTTTATAATTTGACTAATCTGGCTTTATTGATCAATTTATTAATTAACCAGTACAATCCTCGACCAAGTGCAGTGAACGTTATCGTGGCGATGTAAAAGAATGTCCTTCCTAACGTGAAATAACAGATACTGTAGCGTAAATTTGTTAGAGACCCTGTTTACTTCGTCGACGTTTATTACATATTTATATAAATCATTGCGACTTTATTTCACACTTTGTTTGTTTTGGCAAACTATGCCCACTATATATTTTAAGCACAATCTTCTTTTCTTTGAATTTATTTTATATAACATTTTTAAGAAACTTTCACCACCACGACAGCCTGGTTCTGTCTGGACAGAGCATATAAGTGGACTGGTTTATCATGCGTCGGTAATTCCCGGTTGATATTATCTTTCAGCTCTGCTAGATGAAGGAGAGGGCCACCACCTATAATAAATGAGCAAACACACACTAACTATACATTCCACAATAACACAAAATGAAGCTTGCTTCTATGCGACTATATTCAAAAAATACGGCGTACGCTACCAAGTAGAGTGAGAAACTCACTGACGTCACGGCCGCGTCATCGACGTTATAATTAATCTATCACTGATGTCGACGTGACTCCCCCGTAACCGACCTCTCGGTTGCCGACATCGGCGCCATTGACAGTGAGCAATCCACTAACTGACGACACTCGCTTGACAACAAAAGTCAAACACAAGCTTCATTTCTTCAACAACATTATCAATTTCTGAGTTTTTTTTTTTCATCAATACATGTAGTTTTCATAATGCCTGAATAACAACAGGGCTACGACGTTTCAAATGTCGCCACTCGAATGCTATGAAGACACTATACATTGTTGCCTACACCGGCAAACTCAGAGATATATCCCATTCAAGCAAAAACAAATAATTAATAAATAGGATTTGTTTACAATCTAAGGGAGAGAACTCTTTTCAACACATTATGCAGCACATTTCCATCTTGCATTTAAACAAATTTTCCTAAGTAGATTGCACAAATTTGAGTTGAAATGAACTGCATGTGTATGCGTGTCTATGTGTCTGTATGATTACACGCATGCGCATACATGCGTATGCACACACCTGCATTCGTTCATAGTTTATGTATTGAAACTGTGCACGTGCATAACAATTGAGTGACACATGTACGCACGTGTGTAGATGTGTGCATGTCTGTCGGTATATGTGTGCGTGTGTGTGTTCGCGCTATATTAACTTAATACCGCAATTTTCTACATTTATACTCAGCATGTTTGACTCTGCGCTGTTCTTATTTCCACCAAAACAACCGTCGAACCTGCGCATTCAGAGGAGATCGCAGTTTGCTCAGCGCTCCCGATCGACAATAACAACCTGCGGATACAGTGGAGAAATGAAAGCAGACTACGTGCTCCAGGATGCAGAATCGAATCAAGCTGCGCACAATATTAACTTCTGCGAAGTAATACTTTAGAAGTTTGCATTTATCAGTCTCGATATGCAACCAAGACATTTCGGAATTTGCGCAGAACATCAACAAACAATATACCACTCACCGAAAAAATCCGATTGAGGTCACTATGGACGTCTAACATCGTTAGCGGTTGCCCTCTGCCGTAGATTTTTCAGTAGGATTTATTTAAATAGTGAGAATCGATCTAGCAAAATCCCATTCTCTGACAGAATCATTGAGAATCGTGATCTCTCGTATGACGCAGTATCGTACTTGTAAGTAGAAAATATACTTATGGCAGGAAAGGTACCGTACATACATGTAATAACAAAAAATGTGCAAAAATTCTCATCAGCCTGCTCTGTATCGTAACAGAATAATCATTTCGTACCTGTCGAATTTCTATTTTGTTTTTGTTTTGGTTTTCGTCTTGCAGTGCGTTGATTCGCTACACAAATGCTTAGCGCATTTAGTTACAGATTGATAGACACGTGCATGTATATATTAAAGGAGTGAACGCTTTTAATTGATCATGTACAGTCTACCGAAAGTAAACAAAATACCTTCATTATAAGACATCAAAGACAGTTTAGTTTCTGACAACGTAATTTCCAAAGGCACAACTCAAGCACTTTATGCAGTTAAGCAAAAAAGATAATGATAATTGTTTGTCCTGTAGATTATTAAAGACGTCTGAGGAGCCATTAAAGTAGTTTAAATATGACGTAGTTAATCATACTTCAAGGCCACCGAAAAGTTCATCCACCCATCAATACTTACATGCACACAAACAGCCCGAGTTAACCCAGGTCGACTTGATCCAGGGCTGAGTTGACCCGGATTCCTTCAAATGTCTGTGAACACTACTGCACACAATATACGCCAGAGCACTTCAGGCAATAGTAGTACGCTATACAGGTCTACAATTCTTAGGTCTGTTTCCATCTCGTGTCTTAAAGACAGAATCGATGTTTGCTGTTTTCCAGTCATCTAGCATTCTTCTTCTTCTTCTTCCCGTGAAGGTCAGGAATCTTCTCAGACTGTAAAATTGACCTTGTGGAGGGGGCGAGACAACCATCACCTTCCAACGTTTAAGATTCCGGTATTTACAATTAAAACTATGTATAGTGGCGGATTACGGTTAGAAAGGATGTGGGGAGGGGGAGGGCAGCAGTAATGCAGAGCGGTCGAATGCTTCGAGGTTTTCGACATCGTTGACCCTGATTGGCAGTGCATTCCACTCTCTGATGATGCGAGGGTAGAAAGAGAACATGTAAACATTCAGAGTGGCTGTTGGTTGGTACAGATGATAACCGCCTGCGATTCTGCGATCGCTGGGTCGTAGAATATTTCCGAGCACCGTGTCTACAAGCCCATGCTGGATCTTGAAGAGCAACAGAAGTCGAATGTTGCTCCTTCTCTTTTCAAGTGTCTGACATCCAAGTTCCCTGACCATCTAGTGACATAGCCTGGTGTTCTGTCCCAGTAGTTGTTCTGGACATAATGGGTTCCTCTCCGCTTGACTTGTTCCAGTTTGTTGATGTCCGTATTGAGGTAGGGGTCCCATACAGATGCTGCATACTCAAAAGTTGGGAGGACAAGTGTGTCTTTGACTTCCATGGTGCAGTTTATAAGATTTCTTCTCAGAAAACCAATCGTGCTTGAGGCCTTAGCAGCTGTCTTGTCCACGCGTGTCTTCAATGTGAGAATGTCACTAGTGTTGACTTCTGAGCATTTGGCGCTGTCAACTGCCTCAAGGACATGCCCAATGCGTGTGTATACTGGCTTTCTTTGATGTTACTCGGTAATGTCCCTTGATCAGAGAGGTCGAGTAGATGAGAGTCAATATATGCATTAAGTCCTAATTCCTTTAGAAGTCTGGTTGGTAGCTCGTCTGGACCCATAACCTTATGTACCTGGAGATTGGAAAGTACATGTAGCTTGAAAACGCCTTCCATGATGTGGTTCATTGAGGTCTCATGTCTGCTATAGACGAGGTGTCGTCAACCTTACATTTACAAAAAAAAAAAAAAAAAAAAACCCTATATATATTAACTATTGGGACGTAATGTTGTTCAAACTTCAATGAATACATTGAGTCACGCGAAGTCACACATCAAAATAAACTGTGGTTCTCTCAATATGATTGGACGATGGCGACGTTATGACGTCAAAGACGCTGTACCGCTGTTCATAGGAAGACTACGTGCAGTTGTATTCTTGTTTCAATTTTAGCCCTCGAACCAGATTTTTTTTCGTCAAATACTGGATGGAAAATAATATACATATAAGTAGTAAAGGCAACTTATTTAACATTCACTGAAGTATGAACAACATTGGGTCGAGCGAACTTTACAAGAACCCCTTCGGTGTTCACTTACTTCGCTCGTGACCCGATGTTGTTCATACTTCAATGAATGTTTAAAAATTACTTTATTTCTTAATAAAAACAGATATAAACTGTTTATTAAGGTGTTCAATTTCTGGATACAGACTGAGTTCATGCATGTGATGACATTCGTCGGCTTAGGTGGAGATATCATGTCCATGACATTTTATCTAGAGCACGAGCGTCAGACTCGGTTCTATATACATCACGAAAACATGCTTCTGTAATGTTGTCCCCCTTAAACCTCACTTTTATATTGTAAAACAGGGGTTTACAGGGGGTATACATTATTTTTCTTATTTCTGCTCAAAAAACATAAATTGTGGGTACTCGTTAGAACCGCCTCGTCGAGGTGGTTCTAACGAGTACCACAATCTATGTTTTGAGCAGAAATATGAAAAAATATCAGAATTTTTTATCTGAAAATGTTCATTTTTTTTGGTGATAAAATTTTCAGTATATTTGAATAGGCTTGTTTCCGTAATGGTATGCAATCACCTGCAAATAATCTGGCTGTCGATTCCGGTGATACATACAACTCTAGCAGGTCGTTAATAACCAGGTAGAACAGCAGGAACCCAACAAGGTGCCTAGGGGCACTCTTGACTGGACAGGAACTGATGTTGAGGTGATCCATCTAGCAGAACCTGCTGTGATCTATCTCCAAGGAAGCTGCTGATCCAGTCAGGATGAAGTCAGTCTGTCATTTTCTGGCAACCTTCTTGACTACATTCTGAATAGTGAGAATCAACTGCGTCTGACCGCCTTTTTCGACATCAATGCTTGGCATATCTGGTAATCTGTGTGCCTCCAAATATCAATGAATACTACTGTTTCCGTCTCCTTTCTTGGAGCTAGGAATGACGTTTGCTGTTTACCAGTCGTTTTAGGTCTTATGTCTGGTATAGACGAAGTGTTTTCATCCTTATTGAAAACAGATACAAAATGTTCACCAAGATGTTCACTTTCATGGTATAATTCGAGTATGTGACGAAATTCTTAGCGTTAAGTAGAGAAGACCAAATATTATCATTCTTTTCCCTTTTGACGGTCCTACATTTTTTTATTTTATTTTATTTTATTTATTTATTTATTTATTTATTTTCCATATTTATTCTTTTAAAGACATACACAAACATATATGTGACAATTTTTGTTTTTACTAAGTACATTTAAATATTATCATATAACAAGAATAATAGTTTCTCATGATTTTGTGGCAACGTTTTTAGTGATAATATATTAAGATCTATCAAAGAGGATATTATGTCACATGCTATACTTACTACTGTGATTTTCTTTCATAGTTCGCAGGTGTGTAGCCATTTTATTATTATTATTATTATTTGATTTTCTGATGAGTCGGGATCCATAATAATGTCCAGATAAGAGTTGTATGCTGACTTACACGCCTCCATCGAGATTCTTTTCAGGTTTTCATAGCACCCGGTATCCTTGGCTTCTTGTGTCTTTTTTGCTTTCTTTAAGTCTTCTTTCTCCGGTTAAGATGTTTCATTTCACAGATAATCCAAGGCTGCGTTCAGTAGTGTAAAGTGATTACGAACGTTTTGCCCATGGTTCCTTGTACCCAATGAAGAGCGCCAACAGGACCAGGGTCCAGGGAAAATCACACCTGAGTAACTTATACTTCTGAACACAGCCCAGGTTTGGCTGTACCTTTTTAAAGACATCTTGCCCGGTACACACCTCTGGGGTTCTCATTAGGGTTGATTAAATGTTATTCCACATGTCTTGAACGGAACTCATGAGTACTCCTTTAGGAAATGCTTCTAGAAATTAATTGCATCTTCTTTTAGTTCAATTACCATTTTTCTGATTTGGGTCTTTTAACAGCAATACTGGACTGTATGTATGGAAAGTCATGGTCACCAAAACCAGGATAATACTGCATCTGTTTACTAATAAAAGACGGTCGGTCAGAAGTAATTCGAGTGTACTTTCCTTCCTGTTTGCAAATGCGACCATCTGCTTCAAACTGGATGCTGTTTTGCAATTATTTGTTAGTCATATGGTGATAATTCTGGTCCCAGTTGTTCAAAATTAGCGATGTCGTTAGTTAATGTATCGTTCAAACTTTGATCATACGTTAATATTTTTGCTGAAAAAATGTGAGTAGCTTTTGCATTTGCAAAAGCTACTCACATTTTTTCAGCAAAAAAAGCTGCGAATTAGATATTGTACTTATTAGAACTATTAACATTTTGACCACTAACGAGTTCGTTAAGCTAACGATGCTTCGAACAACTGGGCCCTGGTTTTCATAAACTGCGCTTGCGTCCCAACTGATGTCGAAGAAGTAAACGCCGCCTACTATCCAAAGAACAGCTATTGTTGAACCTCTGACCAACATCTTCTTATGCAGTACACTGGTATGTGAGCAGTCTGAAGGTCCAACGATCAGATGTTGTTGTCGAGTGTCGAAGATTCTGTATTTTATGTTTGCCTAGCATGTAAAACAATAAATGGACCGCGCCATGCGAAGATGTGTCTTCGGGCCTATGTGGACAGCGAATGCCCAGATCAGTCTGTGCATCCGCGCAGTCTGATAAGGGCCTTCACTGTCCACTAACAGAATCATGGATACTACAGAATGTATGAATGGAGAGTAAAGAACCAGATGATAACTTGCGTAGGATAATCTGAATCTGCGCGTTTTTTGTGCATATTCGAAGGCACTTTAAGGCTTGACGCGGCCCATACAGTTTTATACCTGTGTTAATGTTTTTGGAATAGATTTTACAGCAGCGTCTCTTAATTTTATTAAATTTTCCTATAAAAGTCATCAGACTTCCTAGATCAAAGACCAGCACTGATTGCATGTTTACATATGACAGAGCAATTAGGTTCATACTGAAAAGTGTTTCTTTTATTGGTGTAGACATATTATATGCATGGAAAAATATGAATTCTTGCCCAGCGAGCATGCAATGTTGGGACAACGTCGTATCAGCATCGATGTAACGCCATGACGTTGCTTCGACGTTCATGTGTCGGTTGGGTGTACTCTGGATAATGAGAGAAAATGAACAGGTTACAAACATAGACTTTATTACTATGCCTAATATCACAATCAAACAATCTAGATGTGTACCAAATTAAATAGACATCTGTCTAAATTATATGTGAAGATAACCCGGAAATGCCGCAGTTACGAAACACAGCCTTCCCGAGGCACCAAAAGAACCATTACGAAAACATGCCTATTCAAATATACTGAAAATTGTATCACCAAAAAATGAAAATTTTCATATGAAAAATTCTGTTATTTTTCACATTCCGCTCAAAACATAGATTGTGGGTACTCGTTAGAACCCCCCACCCCCCCCCCCCCCCACGCCCCCATCGGCGCACAAGCTATGTTTTTGAGCAGAAATAAGAAAAAATAATGTATACCCTGCAAACCCCAGTCTTAGTGTATAAAAGTGGGGTTTAAGGGGGTCAAAAATATATAGGTATGTTTTCATGATGGTTTACGGTAAATATTAATGTTGTACCCATGAACACTTATAATAATATAATTGATCATCAGTCTCTTTTGCCTCTTGTGACAAATGATCTATATAAAAATGGGGTTTAAGGGGGTCAAAATTATATAGGCACGTTTTCGTGATGAAATAATTACAATACAAACGCCATATATGAAACCGCCGACACATGAATAAAGAAGAACTGCAACAGAGGAACCGCAATGGAACGATCAGTAGAAAAACTACACGGGGTGCGAGGTGGCTTCAACCAGTTTTAGTCACGCGAAAACTCGCACTTAATTCTGATGCAGGTCCAAATTACAAATATATATTCAGTCCGCATAGGGGATCCTCTACACCATCTTTGAAATATCACAGCGAAGCAATTATAATCAAAAACGCCGTGGTGAAACAAAGCAAAGGGTTCAATGGCGATCTGACGCCAGAACACAAGAGAACCGCCAACAGGACCACGATAGGTCCGACAACAGACATTGATACTCTGCAGGAGCCAACTGAGGAGGATAAAAGCCGTGAGTGAACAAAACCAGCCGATGAATCCGCACAGCCTGAACAAGGCTTAAGTTCAAACGTTAAATCTAGATTTGCCTCGCCTTTACTCGTTGACAACACTAAGGAAACATTTTCACACAAACTTCCCAGGAAGCATTCTACATAAATCTATAGCGGGCCGTTAACGGCCGTCAGGGTAGCTGACGGGCCGATAACGGCCCGCTATAGATTTACGTAGAGCTGGGTATCTGCTCTTGTATTGATACGGTAGGTTTATGGACTCAATCATATTAGAGAGAAAGCAGCCCTCAAAGTGTTGGATAAAAGATGAAGACCAGGTATGTGTTCATATGTAACTCGGTGCAGTGACTCGAAGAAAAAGTTATTCTTGCAATTATTTGAGCCAGCGCACGACAAAACCTACAATAAGACTTGTGCGACCAGCAAAGACTCAGATCAGCCTGCGCATCCGCAGTCTGATCAGAGTCTTCGCTGATCGCATGTACCTTCTATAGCATCCGGGATAAACGAGCTTGCCGCACTGGATGGGTGTACAGGCTGATCTGAGTCTTTGCTGGTTACATAAGTCTTATTGTAGGGTTTGTCGTGCGCTGGCTCAGTTTCTCAGTACGAAAACACGCCTATTCAAATATATTGAAAATTTTACAACCAAAAAAGGAAATTTTTCTGATAAAAAAAATCGGATATTTTTCATATTCCTGTTCAAAACATACGAGTAGATTGTGGGTACTCGTTAGAACCGTACGAGTACCCACAATCTATGTTTTAGCAAAATAAGGAAAATAATGTATACCCTTGTAAACCCCAATTTTACTATATAAAAGTGGGGTTTAAGGGGGTCAAAATTATATAGGCGTGTTTTCGTGATGTGTGTTTTTTTTTTTTTTTTTTTTTTTGTTTCTTTCCCCAATATCCTACTATAGAGAAAAAAAGAAGTATAGGGATACCCAGAAAAGGCTATAATCACGGGAACACAGTTTTCCCAAAGCACCGGATGAAGTTTGAAAGACACGAAACGACATCATCAAACCGTGCTCTTACGAAAAAAATGAGCCGTTACGAAAACACATCTATCCAAACATATAGAAAATTTCAACTCCAAAAACTGAAAATTTTCAGATAAAAAACTCTGATATTTTTTTCATATTTTTGCTCAAAACATAGATTGAGGCGGTTCTAACGAGTACCCACAATCTATGTTTTTGAGCAAATATAAGAAAAATAATGTATACCTATGTAAACCCCAGTTTTACTATATAAAGGGGTTTAAGGGGGTCAAAATTATATAGGCATGTTTTCGTGATGTGACACGCCCAATCTTTGATATAAGAATACATCTGAGAATAGGTCTTTCTTCTGGAAACAAAATAACAGTATAAAATGGGAAAAATTCTATCTATATTCTAAGAATCTGGCCAGACGTAAATTAAGTCAGTTTTATAGCCTTGTCTGTGTGGTCCATTTCATTCTGTTCTTGCTATATTTAACCAGACAGTAAGACAATATAAGTAGCTGTATTGGGAATGTAATAAATTGTTTTAGCGTCTTGTCAATTTACAAAATTAACGGTGCATAGATCTGCGCGCCGTGCTTGAAGTGCGCATTCATGGACGGTAAAACTGATAGCTTGAATTTACCATGAAAATGCTGTGAAAAGACGCCATGACTTGGCGAGAACTTAATAATTTTATTTTGATTAACTCCCGAGGATAAACTATGCCCACTCTTATCTTTACCATTCTCTTGGTTAATTCAGCAGACGACAAATAAAACCAAATAATACCATGACTATTAAGGCTGGTCACTAGTGACCAGCCTTTATAGTCATGATATTATTTTAATTTTATTCTAATGGATTATCAAACAGGATTATAAGAATCAATGTTGGGCGGCAAATTCCACCCCCGGTATTTACCAGTGGCATTTGCCGGTATTTACCGGTCTGGAAAATACTCCTCAAGTGGCAAATACTGGCAAATACCGGCAAGTTGAAATTTTTTTGGCCTTAAAAAACTGCAGAAGTCTTTAAACAAGTTGCATTGAAATAGTATAAGCAAACTAGATGAGTAAGAGTGTTAAAATCATTAATTATATAAGGTTACCACCCTGAAGAATAGAAGAAATCTCAATATAAACATGTAACACTGCCAAAAAGTGAATCTAAGACAAAAATTTTGAAATTATTTAAGCAACAAATGGTCTTTAATTAAAAAAAAAATCATGTAGGCCTTTATCTCAATAGTAGAAATTCACCTGTGCACCTGGCCACTGACATTTACCATAATGACCCTAAGTTTTTGTGCTGGCAGACCATGTCAAAAAGAGCAGACCAAGATCATACCGAACAGTCTGATCAGGATCTTAAATGTTTGCCAGGCCATCTGCATCTTTTAAACACACTTCTGTATGGTAAAAGTATGTTTTGCAAAGTTTAGGATATTTACATCACTTTACTATATTCAAAATTTTTAGGAGTTTTAGTGTACATGTAATTAGCAAGACTACCTGTATGGTCTAATTACTAAAACAACAAATCCCAGGACAATTGTTTGTTCAAGAGGGTACTTGATAGCCAGGGGCAAGATGTCATAAATGAATGCATATAGACAATAATTCTAGGTGAAAGTAAAAAAAAAAAAAAGATAAAAAAAGTTAAAAAAAAAAAAAAAAAAAAATGAAAAGATACAAAAAAAATTAAAAAAGAACAAAAAAGTTTAAAAAACAAAAAACAAAAGAAAAAAAGAATGAAAAGAAAGAAAAAGTAAAAATAAAAACCTAGAGTGGTAGCCACAAGCCACCTGATGAGTACTTTGGCAGGTATGAAACAGGCTTTTTTTTCTCTAGATTTCACTTAACTGAATTTAATATTAAAGTAAACTTAAACCAGAGTTAAACTGCAATCAGTATAATGTAAATACTAAGTCAACTATGTAGCCCCTATTACAGACATTGTCCATAGGTTGATACTGAGGGTAGGGTTTTGTCTTACTTCCAGGGTGGTAAATGCCAATTTCCAGTATTTGCCGGCATTTACCAGTATTTGCCGGTATTTACCGGTAAATACCACCGGCATGGAAAATACTCATATTTGCCGGCATTTTGCCAACCTTGATAAGAATAAATTGTTAGTCACTGGAGACTGGAGCCAGTCTATGGAACGGTCAACAGAAACAACTAGCAGAAGCAGCAGCAGAAACTTCCGGGGGTTTAAGTTAGTTTTCATCAGTCGAAACCTCACCAAGGGACTTGATAAGGAGGAGTATTTGATGATAATTCTGGGATAATTTTCTCCAGTTCTCCATGAAAACATATGTTGTGGGTACTCATTAGAAGCGCCTCGCCGAGACGCTTCTAATGAGTACCACAACGTATGTTTTTATGGACAAATAAGAAGAAATATTCCAGAATTATCACCTGATACTCCTCCTTAACAAGTCCTCTGCTCACTCTTTATGCATATACAGCCCCGAATTTATTAACCCTTGTCCTGCTGAACCCGGATATACCCTGACTTTGCAAACAGTGTAGATCCAGATCAGTTGGCTTCTGAAGAAGCCAACTGATCTGGATCTGCACTGTTTGTCAATAAAGTATGTGAATTTATATCAACAATCTGGATCAAGAAATCTGGTTGGCTTAAAATTAGAAATGGACGTGGCATCTTAATTTATTCAGCAGGACAAGGGTTAATATGTGTTCTGTCCTCCTTGGTCCACTACCTCTTTACTGAAGCATTATAGTAAATCACAAATGAATTATCACAAAAGTATGGTAAAAGCATTGTAATATAGTTGACTCTCGTCATCTTGACTCTGCTTATCTCGAATAATCGCTTATCCCGAAGTGAAAATCTGGTCCCTGTTTTAACATTGAAATCTAACAACAGATCTTGTTCGTCTGTCATTACTGACAATGACCAATCCTAATCAACTGTGTGATGTGTTATTATTTGTGTGTTCTAAGATGGCTGATGAGACCAATCTTAGCTCTAAACTGCCTGTTGCAGATAGAACAAGAGAGGTCTGAGGAAGAAAGCTCTGTTGGTGATGCCTTAACTCTGGCTTTCTGCTGTGCACGTTTCTGCTCGGCTTCGCTGATTCTTTTTGCTTCGTATTCACCAGCTCCCCTTTTTATGAGGTCTCGCCACTTTGTACGATCTTGTGCAATCTGTTCTCATGACTCTGTTGGTATGTTGAAGTCTCTAAGGGAGGCTTTGATGGTGTCCTTGTATCGCTTCTTCTGACCACCACGGGAGCGTTTTCCTACTTGAAGTTCTCCATAGAGGATTTTCTTTGGCAAACGTTCATCAGGCATTCTGGTAACATGGCCTATCCATCTTAACTGTGCCAATTTCAGAAGAGTATGTATACTCTGCATCCCTGCCCTTTTCAGGACTTCTGTGTCTGGAATCCTGTCTTGCCACTTGATCTTTAGAAGTTTTCTAAGACAGCTTGTATGGAAGTTGTTCAGTCGTTTGGCATGCCGTTGGTAAACTGTCCAAGTTTCGCATGCGTATAATAGTGTTGGCAGCACTACCGATCTATATACTTTCAGCTTTGTGTCGAGTCTAATTCCACTTCGGTCCCAAATACTTCCACGTAGCCGGCCAAATGCTGCACTAGCTTTGGCAATTCTAGCATTGACTTCATCATCAATGTGCACAACTCTAGACAATGTGCTTCCAACAACAGATAAAATATTGTTGAAAATCTTTTACTCAATATTTTCAATATATCTCTAACTTCAGGAGTCAAATTACATATGTGGCTGTTCGATTTATTTTTTCCTTAATTCTGCAAATCAGATATGTCGAGGTACTGATATCTCGAAGTATTTTAGAGGTCCCTTGGACTTCGAGATAACGAGAGTCGACTGTATTTCCCTCTAATTTGTTTTGCACCCTAAGAATGTTCGAAACTGTAACTTCACTACATGTTAGGCCATAACGCGGCGTCTGATCAGGGTCTACAGACTCTACACTGTTTGCCACTCATCCACTAATTTAACGGAACAGAACTAATTTAACACACATTCGTAAGTAAATGGACTTTTTGAAGAGAAGTACAAGGTATTAAGAGTAAGGGGTATGAATAATTAGGGTAAATACGGTATTCCTGATTTGTCAAATTTATCCAAAATTTCGCATGAAAATGAAATTTTGAGTCAAAGTTGGGTTCGACTTAACTCCCCGAAACCCCTCTGAAGCCACCCTGCTGATATGCCAGTTTGATAAAAGAAGCCGTTTCCTGTTTGTAAGATTGTATTTTGTAGTTACCATTTTTCGGAGGAAACTTTAATTTCCTTTCTACTTTTGGAGCCTTTTTTTTTTTTTTTTTTTTTTTTTTTTCTACTTTTGGAGCCAATTTTTTCTTTATTATCTTTTTGCGGTCGAACGTTTCATTGGTTTTCTTTGGAGTTAAAATACTTCTTGGTACTTTTTTGGGGGTCAGAAAATCTATTGGTATTTTCTAGAGGGTCACAATTTTGATTTAATTTAGTCTAAGAGAGTTTTTGTGTAGCTGTTTTTTATTTATTTAATTAATGTTTTTTGTTTTTTTTGTATCTGACGTTCCTGTGTAGCAGAAATATCAGATCATTCCCGCCCTACACACACGCACGCACGCGCGCACACACACACGCTGTGAATGAGTAGTATGAGCGATACCAATAATGATAACAGAAATTTAAACCCAAAAATTGTGTCACTTTGAGTGGAGAAAAACCCAGGACCTGTAACACCCAATGCATTAACCACTACACTACCACAGACCTTTTTGCAAATATTTTATCATCTATCATTTAGCTGAATACAGTCTATATTGTAAAACTAAGTTTGAATTAATCACGGTATAAATATACGTGCACTCTAATAGAATTACATCCTTTTTGAAAAAGTTATACTTGTTGTAACCTAGTTGTTTTTCCTTGGCAGTGTTTTACCTGTACACCGTCTCAGGTGAGATAAACAAATAGGTGCTTACATAGATTTTACTGTCTTAGTTATCTGTCAAAATGTGGACAAAAAAGGGAAAATACTTGAAATTCTGGCGCAATCGGGGATAGGTATTGAAGGTTTTATACAGATTAATGTATGCTTTGAGTTTTCTCTGAAGTTTAGTCGCACTCAATAAGAATGTAGACTGTATTGCGACCTTTTGTTTCACGTGTAGTGTGATCAAACATCTGATCAAAATGAGTCATGGCCTGTTTTGTTCATAAAATGTAATTGCTAAACATAAAATGGTTTAAATATGATAAGACTGTAGTACCTATTATCAATTGGTTAATCAGGGCTTGGACTATGGTAATCACTAAAAAGCACAGAAAAACTAGAAAGCAATGGAATAACTGAAAACTTACAATTTTATTGCTTTTCAATTAATATTACATTGTTTTTCAGTCTTTCAATATGCTTTTCATTGATTTTATGCACCAATTTTGTCAATATAAAAAAGAGCAGTTCACAAGATATTACATCTAAAGAAGAGGGGTAAATTGGGTCACAAAATTAACAATTTTGGGAGACTTACTCGAAAAAGTGAGACGGGGTTTTTAACAACAATTTTGCTCCTTTCACAAAATTACCCGATGTTTATACATTCATAAGCCAACAAAATAGCTGCCATATAGTGTCATATATTATAAAACCAGTTTTCGATCTTTCTTTAGTTTCTGTTCTATTGTCCAAATATTACCTTTAACCATATTAACAATGGAGTACATGGTCAAAGAGGTAATGGTTTTCACAGCAGAAATGCCTTTTGCTTACATTTGAACAATGGCATGCCATTAGAGGGCCCTACAATCAGGCAGCAATAATCTTATTGGACCAAAAGGAGGAGAGACCAGTCACTGTATCTTATAGGTCACTGATTGTTCATACTCTTTATTTTGACACACCAAGAAACATTGCCTGGTAATTTAAATCCTGTTATTCACACATCACTTGTTAAGTCGCAACAATTGTGTGAGATTACCTCTAAGGGAAAATGGCTTATGCTTGTGGTCAATAGGCCTACTCCAGAAAATGCAAGTTATGAAACTTTTGTGATAAGGGCTTTCAGTCTTCTATCACTTGATAGCAATTGATAAGACAAGAAAATCCTGAAAATTAGAATTAAATATCTAATTGGGTTTGGAAGATAGGGCTGCTTAAAATTTGACATTTCCAAATATGGTCATTTGAGAGAAATGTTTATATTTCCATAATCAAACCCAAAATTGCAAATCTGACAACATATTTTTACAGCTGTACTATCCAGGCACAGGTCTGCCAAATATCATAGCATTTGGATCAAAAGCATTAATTTTATGCATTATTTTATACAGCAACCCAGGATGATAAGGCATGAGAAAATTGCTCATTTGTACCCACCTAGGTACATTTACAGCGTTTTATTATATGTTCTATATATATTTTGGACGTCCATAACTCCGGAACTACTTAACATATCAAGTTCAAGTTTTCAGCATTTCTTAGTTGTGGGAAGGCTACCAAATGCATGAAGTCAAGAGCTTAGTCTTATATGCTACTTGATGACGTTTAAACATTCTAGATGCACAGGTTTCAAAGTTGGTATTTTCTGGATAAGGACTATTCTAAAGACACCAAAAAGGACACACCAAAAATCTGAGCCAAAGTAAAAAAAGAATTAGTATAATTAACTGAAAAATTTAGCAGCTTCGGCATGGTTTGTAGAGAAGTTTTACAGTGTGAAAAATGATAACAGATCATTGCCTAAATTTTTACCATAATTACAGTATATAAGTAAATGTCCTGAAAAAATGAACACTCTGTTTGATCCTTTTTTGTCTAAATTTTGCTTTTTATGCAGTTGCTTCTCAAAATGCTTAGTGAATGGCAAACAGTGTAGACCCTGAGGAGCAGTCTGATCTGGCTCTGTCTAGACTGTTTGTTTATACCATTTTGTTGGAAACATTGGTGTACAAAATTTTAGGACATTTACTGTAGCATGTGTAAAAGTGTGCTGGTGGAATAGCAAACAATGCAGAGCCTGATCAGACTGCTTCTAATGTGATCTGGATTACACTGTTACCACAAAAGAAAGTGGTTCAGTGTGATATGTGGGGCTACATTATTTAACCCATTTAAGTCTGGAGAGCCCAAAAAGGATAACTGGCAAACAGTGCAGACCCAGACCAGACTGAAATGGGTTAAAATTCTTGAAAAAAAAATGAGAACAAAACAAAAAAAAATAATAAATAAACAACAACAACAGAGTCTCAGCATAAAAAAAAGAAAGAGGTTCCTTTATGTACCAGAGTTCTCACTAGGATTTTGAAAGCAGGAGTTTAAGAATCCATCTCTGAGAAAAGTTGGAGTTAAAACTGAAAAATAGGAGTTTGACCTAGAAAACTTGGAGATTTCGGCTAAATATGAAAACTTAATATTTAAGGACATTGTCTGGACAACTTCATTTTTCAACATAGTTAACTTAGACCACCGAGTGTCTGGTAAGGATCCAAAAGCTTTTGGGGCTTAAGAAATAGTGACAGGAGTTCCATTAACTTCCAGACTCAGGATGTCCCAGACTTCCTACCCCTCAAATTTCGAAGTCCCACAGGAAAATCTAGGAAGTCCACCTTTTTTCCCTGCTGCGGCAGTCTGCCCTTTCTTTAGTAGAACAGAGGTTCTTAATTCAGTGTCACACAGAATCATGATATACACTTCTCTTAGATGTGTTTTAAACATATCCTTATCGCTTATCAAAATTCGATCGAATCTTTTTGGAAAGCCTGTACTTGTATGTCGGACCTTAGAGAAAGCATCAACATTGGTCCAACTTCGCGTTCGTTTCAAAGCCCAGAGAAAGAAAAAAAGAAAAGAAAATACATGAGAGAAAACACCCAAAACATGTTTTCTTAAAAACAAACTATGCTGAAATTATTTTGCAGAAATGTATTTAATGAAATATTTGCTCGGATTGAAGCTAATCCACACCAGCGAGCGAATTGCTTACTTCACAAAAATTGCGGGAAAACGGCGCCGACTCGTGCAACAACAAACAAATAAAAGGCAGCTCTCGATGAGTTACCAACAGCAATACGTTCGTTCGCGGAGAATAGCAAGCAAAACCATCGCAATTCGCCTATATTTAGACTTACTTTGCGTCTTTTCCGCGCTGGTAAACAGCGCAGCCGGAACAAGGCAACGAATTTAGAAACGGGTTTTCCGAAAATTTTTGACGAAAAATATGTTTTCTTCTCATTTGAAAAATTGCTTTTGTTGTCATGACAAACATAAGCTTCTAAATTCGAATAGATTTAAATTTGCGTTCTGTGCATAATTGTTATTTATTTATTTAATTTCACTCGGTAACTCCCGGAAGTGTTGAGGTGTTTTCAGACGACACACGTTTTTAGCAAAATAATAATTTAAGATTTTAAGACGTGAATATTTAAAAATAATAATGACTTCATATAATTTCACCGAATATTTTCGGGTGTCGCAGAAGAAAGTTTACTTATACAAACATCAATTAATCAACTCAGCACGCGTGACAAATACACACAGTGATCACGCAGTCATCAAAAGGGTGCCGCGACGCTTGACACCGATGTCAATAAAACTCCCGCAAGCGGAAAGTGGGACGTCCTTAAAGCTCAGTCAACACAGGTAGCGAATTTCCAATAAGTAGGCGGGGCAAACATCATACAACTCGTCAAAAGTGGGCGGGCTTTTTGACAATTTTTGGACATTTCGGGTATCGATTTCGACGGACGAAAGGAATTTCGGAAGTCCGCGGTACGTCTTTGAAGTTCAGTTTGGACGTCCGGTGGCAATAGGGCGTAAATGAGAATCCTCGGAAGGAAATTTTACGCGTACAAAAGCAAAAATAGGCGTAAAAATACGCCGGAATCGGCGTTTCCGAGAACTCTGTGTACTGAGAGTCACTCAAAAATCTGATGATAATGATGATGAGTCAATGAGACTACTGTTTTAATGTGTTTGCATAATGTCTGAGATGCCTTAATTGCAGTCATAGCTCTCTATATATACTGGCAGCAGACATGTTGAGTTATCAGAACAAAATTAGGGAGGTTTTGGAGAGAAATAGTAAGATCCATATTTTTTTTTTAACCCTTGTCCTGCTGAATAAATTAAGATGCCACACCCACTTCTAATTTTCAGCCAATCAGAGTACTTGATTCGGATTATTGCTATATATTCACATTCTTAATGGCAAACAGTACAGATCCAGATCAGTTGGCCTCAGAAGCCAACTGATCTGGATCTACACTGTTTGCAAAGGCATAGTGCAGATTATATTTCGTTTCCTTTGGGATCATTGGGCCCTTTATGGTACATTTGAAAATGGAGTTCTGCTCATGTATATGCTAGAGGGCGTAAGCAGTGTTGCAAAATTCATTACTGCTTATGAAGAGTCTCAATAGAACCAAGACTCCCATTTTCTGATCTGTAGTGTGTTCTTTGTTTCCAAAGGCAATCTTTTGGACGTTTTTTATCTGGGTTCAGCAGGACAAGGGTTAAATAAAGATAGAAATTTCCTAATTATTTAAGAGAGACTACACATAAAGAAGTTTGTTTTTGAGCCAAAGCAAGTGATTCTAATAAATAGTGAAGCTTAAGATGTCCGATTTTAGAGGGGAGGGGGGTGGGGGGTGGGGGGTCAGGTTAAATATTTTTCTTTAAATTGTGGGTAATTTTTCTCATTTCTCCATAAGAAACACATGTTGTGTGTACTCATTAGAAGCACCTCTGTGAGGCACTTCTGATGAGTACCCACAACATATGTTTTTATAGAGAAATAGGAAAAAAAAATATTCCAGAATTATCACCAAATATTCCTTAACCGTTTCTCAGTAATCCTTACCTCACATTATAATTTTTTTTCATTTTTCAGTGATAAAATTTGTGTAGATAATGAAAAGGCTGCTGATATGTTGGGCTCTTCTTATAAAGGTAGTAGTGGGTATGTATCTTTTTCTTTCTTCACTGGTATTGTGTTCAAACAGGTGACTTATTAACCTTTACCACTCCCTTGACTGATTCAGATGACAAATAGGTGATATTTTTTCTTATTTTTCCCAGAAAACAGGATTTGACATTTCATACAAATTGTCTCCAAATTGGAGACACATGAGTACCCACAACATATGTTTTTATGGATAAATAAGAAAAGTTATCCCAGAGTTATCACTTTTTGTTAGTGCACCTGAGCTATGCTCAGGATGAGCTATAGTGATCACTTTTTGTCCGTCGTCTGTGCGCCCGTCCGTTAATATTTTCAAACAACTTCTCCTTTGAAGCTGCTGAGCCAATTTTGCTCAAATTTCATTTAGAGCTTCCTTAGGTTGGTGCATGGCGAAGGGTGCTCCAACAGAAGAGAAAATGCAAAAAGGTGTAGATCAAGTATCTGATTCATGTGACAGCTATGATCTCATAATCAGTATCAAAAAGACTGAGGTAGTATATCAGCCAGCACCTGGAAAGCCTTACAAATAGCCTACCATCACAGTGAAAGGTCAGTGACTGCAAGTGGTAGACAAGTTCACCTACCTTGGAAGCACATTGTCTAGAGTTGTGCACATTGATGATGAAGTCAATGCCAGAATTGCCAAAGCTAGTGCAGCATTTGGCCGGCTACATTTAAGTATTTGGGACCAAAGTGGAATCAGACTTGACACAAAGCTGAACGTATTAAGATCGGTAGTGCTGCCAACTCTATTATACGCATGTGAAACTTGGACAGTTTACCAATGGCATGCCAAACGACTGAACCACTTCCATACAAGCTGTCTTAGAAAACTTCTAAAGATCAAGTGGCAAGACAGGATTCCAGACACAGAAGGCCTGAAAAGGTCAGGTAAAGGGATGCAGAGTATACATACTCTTCTGAAATTGGCACAGTTAAGATGGACAGGCCATGTTACCAGAATGCCTGATGAAAGTTTGCCAAAGAAAATCCTCTATGGAGAACTTCAAGTAGGAAAACGCTCCCATGGTGGTCAGAAGAAACGATACAAGGACACCCTCAAAGCCTCTCTTAAAGACTTCAACATACCAACAGAGTCATGAGAACAGATTGCACAAGATCGTACAAAGTGGCGAGACCTCATAAAAAGGGGAGCTGGTGAATACGAAGCAAAAAGAATCAGCGAAGCCGAGCAGAAACGTGCACAGCGGAAAGCCAGAGCTAAGGCATCACCAACAGAGCTTTCTTCCTCAGACCTCTCTTGTTCTATCTACAACAGACAGTTTAGAGCTAAGATTGGTCTCATCAGCCATCTTAGAACACACAAATAATAACGCATTACACAGTTGATTAGGATTGGTCATTATCAGTAATGACAGACGAACGAAAAGATAAGGATGTGTAAAAGGGATAATTGGGAGCCAAGTGGATAGGAGAGTTGACTCTTAATCCATTAGGTTTCTCACCGCTGTGGTTCGAGCCTTGCTCGGGTCACACGTGGGAAAGCCAAGTTCTCTGGTTTTCGCCCATCTTTGATGAACGAACGGTTCATTATAAGTGAAATATTCTTAAAAGGGCCCGTAAAGAGCTCTAAAGAGTACCCACAACATTTTTATTGAGAAATAAGAATAATTATCCCTCAGTTATTCCTTTTAAACATCCTTATCTGGAGCTATGCTTCTAACAAGTACCAACAACATATATTTTCAAGGAGATATAAAAAAATATATATATCTGGACAGTCTACATGTATATGTAAAAGGAGTAATTGAGGCGAGTAAGCTCAACAAATGTTTTTATTGAAAAAAAAAGAATAATTATTTCTTTTATGCATCTTTACCATCAACATATATTTTCATGGAGAAATAAGAAAATTATACATCTGGGCCCAGTTGTTCAAAGCATCGTTAGCTTAACGAGCTTGTTAAGGGTCATTTCGTTAACTATTTTAGCGCATTCAATATACAATATTCTGATATTTTTTGTTGAAAAAATGTGAGTAGCTTTGCACTGCAAAAGCTACTCACATTTTTTCAGCAAAAAATTTCAGCATATTTGCGTATCACTGGATGTAAATTTTAAGGAATTGTTAACTAATGACATCATTAGTTTTGAACAACTGGGCCCAGGATAATCTATATCTGGAGCGATGCATGTGTCACACAGCAAGAAAATCAAAGTACTGACAGCACTAGTTGGTCCATTGTCTCTGAGTGTAGGCTGGGAAAATGGTCCTGAACAGGGAAGTAAGACTGTTTCATTTAATCCTTAATTTCCTGTAATTTAAGCAAATAGTGCAGACCTTGATCAAATGCTGCACTCTGCAGCATCTGATCTGGATCTGCACTGTTTGCCAATGTCCCAAATATCCCAATCCAGGTTTCACAGATAACCCTGTACCAACAGCACTCTGGGGTCACAGCGACAAGAATAGTGTGGCTTTAAATAACCATTGCCTGGATTTTGTCTAACATGCGGTCTGATTACTGTAATTAATTGGTCAGCTACATTGACCCTCGCTACAATGACAGAATTTGTTCCCAAAGATGTTGCGATTATAATGAATTTGCTGTTGTAAAGACTCCTTAATGGACAGAATGATATGTAAGAAAGGTCTTGTTTTGTTCTTATTTCCTAATGGAACATATGTTTTGGATATTTGTTAGAATTGCCTCATTGAGGCAATTCTAACAAATGTCCAAAACATATGTTTCTTTAAAGTATTAAATAAAATATTCTTGCATAATTTGTGACCATAGGCCTAGATAAGAGTGGGTATCAGGTTAATAGTTTTCTTATTTCTCCACGAAAATATATGTTGTAGGTACTCACTATTAGTGTTTTCAATTTCAATACTTTTGGATTGAAAAAAGCGCCTTAACTAGAGTTATATGTGACTAATTGTTACCTCTTAAGCGAAGGTTCATTGACAGTCAAATTATCATTATAACGAATTTTGTCGTTGTATCAAGTGTCGGTATAAAGAGGGTTGTCTGTATAAAGTGGACAACTACCTTAAGGAATCTAGAAATTTTGGTGTTCATAGCTCTTGACAAGGCGCTTTTTCAACCAAAAAGTATCTATATTTTTCTTATTTCTCAACAAAAACATACATTGTGGTACTCATTAGAAGCATCTTTTGTTGAGAAATAAGAAAACTATTTGCCTGATACCCTCTTTTATCTAGACCAATGGTGTTTGTATACTATGGCTCCATTGTAAAAAACCTCATAGCTAGTACTTTCTTTTCAAGGCTGGCATCTGATGATGAAGGTTCCTCAGGGAGGTAATCTGAATGGGGCAGCCAACCTCTATGACCTGTGGACGTCAGACAT
Organism: Anodontia alba; assembly: GCA_964016985.1. Classification (NCBI taxonomy): domain Eukaryota; kingdom Metazoa; phylum Mollusca; class Bivalvia; order Lucinida; family Lucinidae; genus Anodontia; species Anodontia alba. The sequence continues at coordinate 80,006,411 of OZ024823.1, forward strand.
CACAGTAGAAGCAGATACAGACTATGCCCTGGATGTACACCCGGGAACAACTTACAAATCACCAGATGTGCTCTCCTGGGACAACTTAACTATCGGTCAGGTAAACTACATAGCCCCCCCACCCTCCTCTCTTCTTCCCCAACATACATGTAGCTCAAGATAAGTGCAAAGAGTACTTATCTCCCCCAAAAATGTTGTGGTACTTATTAGAAGCACTTCGGTTGGGCCTTTCTTATACCACAACATTTACTTTCATGAAGAAAAACTTCTGGAAAACCTCTAATCCAGATAAAAAAATTCCATCTGTCAGTAAATTCTTTGTTATAAAAAAATCTTGGAGTAACTCATTAGCAAGGAAAGCAATTAAATTACTTTTTTTTGCAAAATTTATTACTTCCCCTTTGTTTCAAGTCTTATTTTCTTTAAAAAGTAAAATAAATAAATAATAAAAATAATAATAAAATAGACTGGGTAAAAAATTTCAGCTGATGACATTTTGAAATATTTTTCTTATTTTTCCAAGAAAATTTACTGACATTTACTGCAAATTGTTTTCTTCTTTATGAAATGTCAGTGCCTATTTTCTGTGAAATTATGAAAAAAATGCCACTTGTCACTTTGTCCTCTGCTGGATTTGCCCATAAGAAAGTAAAGGTTAGTTAATGTTAGAAACGAAAATTGCATGATAGTTTCTCACTTTCTCAGAAAACAGAGTTTGTTATTTCAAACCATTGTCGGCTAAGGGGGATAATTCTTACATGTACCTGCATTGTACATTATATTATAAGTTTCTTTTGATTGAGAAAAAGGGGAAAAAAGATGAAAAGCAGGCATCTTATCTTGAGGGCTGAAAAACATCACCAATTTTATTTTAAAGTTTCCTCAAGTTTTTGTTTCTCTGTTTTACAAACCTAGGATAGGTCCTGTTATCTGTCCTTGTGATGCCAATCCTGTTAGCACTTAGCATGCTATGGGCAAATTCAGCAGGTGACAAACCGATGATATTTTTCTTATCTTCCTAGAAAATAGGATCTGATGCTTCATACAAATTATCTTCGAATTAGACTATTTGAATTAGTGTCTGATCCTACTTTCTGGGAAAAAGATTTCAAAATGTTTTACTGAAATATTTTCCCAGCATGCTAAGCATTAGTAAAGCAATATGTAGAATTTACAGCTGTCAAACTAGTCCAGTAGATCATTGATAAAAAAATTATCTTTAACTTTAGGCATGTTGGGTAAAAATTGCAAGTTTGGTACTTCCTTGATAAAAAGTATATTAACATTTTCAAAAGCATGCTGGGTAAAATTTTCAGCAGACGACATTTCATTTTTTTTTCTTATCATCCCCAGGAAACAGGCTTTGTCATTACATGCAAATTATCTCATAGGGAGACAATTAGCATGAAATATCAAAGCCCGTTTGCTGAAAAATATAAGAAATGTAAGAAAAATGTCATCAGTTTGTCGTCTGCTGAACTTTCCCAGAGAGTGGTAAAGGTTAGTTTGATATGATTTAACATGGCTCCAAATAAGGTAATAGTTGGGTAATAATTTAGAATTATTTTTTGCTAAACATATTTTGTGGAATTGTCTCACTGAGGTGATTCTATTGAGTACATGGAAGGTGTGAGCAGTGTCATGAAAATATGCCTGTGGGGTATATTCCCCTATGGCATTGGCCCAAATCAGCCTGCACATCCACACAGTCTGACCAGGAGCTTTGCTGTCCACTTGGAAGGTCATTGGATACTGCAGAATACAAAGAGCCAGTTAAGGTTTTGTGGCAGATCCGTATATCTTTAACCTTTACCGCTCTCTGGGCTAATTCAGCTGACAACAAATTGGTGATTTTTTTCCCAGAAAACAGGATTTGACATTTCATGCAAATTGTCTCCAACAGAGACAATTTGCATGAAATGTCAAGTCCTGTTGCCTGGAAAAAATAAGAAAATAAATTTCAAAATGTTGTCTGCTGAAAATTTTACTGATTAAATTGCCACTGAAACAGGGTAGAGCTTTGAGTAAACACATTAAAGAGGTTCCAAACTGAAAGATTAAACTTTAACTTAAATAAGCTGACTTCAAAAAAAAATCCTATTATTTTCACAGAAAATAGAACTTGTCATTTCATTCAGATTGTCTTTGAAGGAGAAAATTTGAATACATGTGTCTTCTTTGCCTCTGTAGCAGAGCTGCTAATAACCTGAATTAGACATCTGTCAGTTTGGTGACTGAAATATTGTTGACTGAGATCTTAAGGTTTAGCATGCTGGGTAAATTTTCAGTAGGTGATACTAAATTTTTTTTCATATTTTTTCCCTGAAAACAGGCTTTGACATTTCATGTAAATTGTCTCCATTGAAAATATCAATTTGTTGTATGGCGAGTTAGCCCAGAGAGTGATAAAGTTTAGCTTCAACTCATCTCAACTTTTCATTAAAGCAAATGCAATAAATTTTACATACAATTGATGATAAAAATATTTTGGTGCATAAATAAGAGTTGTGCCTTTTTTTTTTTTTTTTTTTTTTTTTAAAGAGAAATACCCTAATTAACCCTTGTCCTGCTGAATAAATTAAGATGCCACACTCACTTTTAATTTTCAGCCAGTCAGATTCTATGATCCAGATTGTTGATATAATTTCACTTACTTAATGGCAAACAGTGCAGATCCAGATCAGTCGGCTTCTTCAGAAGCCAACTGATCTGGATCTACATTGTTTGCAAAGGCAGGACAGATCAGGGTTCAGCAGGACTAGGGTTAAAGACACATATTTTGCCTCTTGGCTGGGATGGTCCATGATTGCACGCAATATACAGCCCTGATAGTGGTGGCTCACATCAAAGGCTGGTCTTATCTAAGTGATTATGAGGGGTTTGTTTAGATGGGGCCATAAAGGGGGAAAATGAATATAATCTAATAAAGTGTTCATTGTTTTCCCTGAACCATATATGAATATTTTGATTTAATTATAAATTTTATTGATTAATCCTGTATAAAAAATATCTAAATTCAATAATAATATGGATGACTACAAGAAGGTACCATTTTTCTTGTCAGGGTCCAAATATTGATTTTACTAAGTCAGATGTTCTGTTTTCATTTATATTGTTCAATGTTTTGCATGCTTATAAAAATATTCAACAGGCACATTTTGATTTTTTTTCTAATTTGCAGAAAAATAGTCTTCGCTTCTTCATGCAAAACTGTCTCCAGGATAGACATTGACTCTTCAGGCAAGTTGTCTGCTAATTTGCATGAAATGTCAAAGCCTATTTTCTGAGAAAAAATAAGATAAAGTATCAGCAATTTATTGTCTGCTGGATTTGGCCCAGAGAGATAAGAGTTGATAAATTATAGAAATATGATAGTTAACATTTATTATCTATACAAAACACTGAAATGAAAGAAACATTCCACCACTGCATCAGGTTTCTCATTTTAACTCAATTATGCTTTACCACTCTGTGGGCTAATTCAGCAGATGATAAATTGATGATATTTTCGTATTTTTCCTGAAAACAAGATTTGGCATTTCATGCAAATTGTCTCCAGTGGAGACAATTTGCATGAAATGTCAAATCTTGTTATGGCATGTCATAACACATTTTCTTGGAAAAAATAAAAGAATGTTTTTAATATGTCATCTGCAGAAAATTTTACTGGGAGTGCTAAGCCTGAAAATGAAATAACAATTACTGTAAAAAAGCAATATTGTGACCTTATTTGAGATCTGTTTACTCACTGGATATTTTCGAGACATAACCTTTCTAGTGCTAATCACAACTTTTTTTATTTTTCAGAGAAAACAAGACGTGGCATTTCATCAGAATTGTCTGCTATACAGTCGGTTTGCATAAAATACCAAATCTTAGTTTTTCTGAAAAATAATAAAAAACAATAGAATGTAATCTGCTACAATTTTGCTTAGCACTTTTAAGGCTAAGATAAAGTATTACCATTCTTTAATTGGGTGTTTTAGGGTGTTTTTAGAAGATAATTTTAAGTTATAGAATTGATATTGTGAAATATGTACCTCAAGTTCATATGATGAAGGATGCAAGAGCTTGCAAGTGCATCTCCACCACTTGAACTAGTGCCAAATATTTTGTAGTGTAATTCATCTTTTTGGATAAAGGGTGAAAGGCACTCTCATTGGCAATGTCCTCATGAAAAAGGTTTTTTTTTTTTTTTTTTCATAGCGGGCCTTTTGAAGCTTTTTGAGGGATTTACTTCAAAACTTGTATATAGCATCCCTACATTTGGGAAATTTTTTGAAAAGTGTTTCAACACTCCTGACCAAGGTCAGGGCCTCAGGTCAGATTTGTTGAAGGTATGAGAAAAAAGTAAAAAGTTTATAAAAGCTTGTCTGTACGAAAGTATATGTCGAGCTGTAACAATCACCACGGTGTTGGAGTTGGAGGCGGCATCGGTCTTTGCATTGGTTAAAGTATTTGGTTGAAGTTTCTAAAAGACTATATCTCCTACTTGCCCTGATGTGAGATACTGGTCTGAAGTTTTATGGTTTTCCATCCCGATCCACATTAGTGACATGGAGTCAAGGTCGCATAATTAGAAAAATCTTTTTAGAAGTTTTTGGTTAAAGTTTTTGGCTGCAAAGTGCTATTCAGACAAGGTACACTGTCCTGCCACAGCTCTTATTTTCCTAGCTGGCATTCCTCCAGATAAGGCACTTTTTGGATGGGTTTTCAAAAATCCGTCATTGAAAAAAGTGATGTCCGGGAGGGCATCGGATGGGTGGGCATTGGGCATCATCCGAGTTTACTTTTTGGTTAGCCTTTTTGAAAAACCCATCCATAATGCTGTTAGGCGTTTTTCTTGTTTAAACAGAAACTACAGATATTTCTCTTCTCAGAAAGTATATAGCAAGGTGCTTCTAATGAGTACCCGAAAGGTATGTTTTTTTTAGGAGAAATTAGAGAAAAATTAATGTGATAACACCTGCTTATCTGGAGCTATGTATATGGCTATTTCCACAAGGCACAGCACATAGTACATAGCTACAGATAAGAGAGGTATCCGCATAATATTTTTCTTATTTCTCCACAAAAACATATGTTGTGGGTACTCATTAGAAGCGCCTCACCGAGGTGCTTCTACTGAGTACCCACAACATATGTTTTCATGAAGAAATAAGAAAGATATCAGCATTTCAGATGAAAAAAGTGCCTTATCTGTTGCTATGAATAGTACATGTATATTTATACAATGTATTTCATACAAAATTTGTGTTTTTAAGGTGAAGATCTCCTTCTTTAAGGAGGCTGAAGAGGTGGCGTATGTTGTATTTAATGCAGCCGGTGAGAGCTACAACCAGACAGATAGGTCATCACATGAGAATGGTACAGATGTTACAAGCTGGTTTGATTGCAGTCGGATTGTATCAAGCTCTTGGAAAGATTTGATGGATGTTTCTCCTGATATTTGCTCAATTAGAAGGTACAAAATGATTTTTCCCTAGTAACTTAATTCTCCCCTTTAACACTTAGTAGGCTGGGTAACAGCAGAAGGCATATTGTAATGTTTTACTGTCCTGAGTAAACAGGATTTGACATCTCATGCAAATTATCTGTAAAGTAGACAATTTGCATGAAATGTCAAATCTGTTTTCTGTAAATAACAAGAAAAAATATCAACAGTTTGTCAACTGCTGAATTTGTCCTGAAATTGTTGATGGTTATGTGCTCTAGATGTGAGATTGTTGATGGTTAAGTGCCCTAGATGCTAAAAAAAGATGACAAGATGCTACCATGCTTTCAACAAATTCAAAGTCAGTTTGAAGGAAGAACATGGCTTTTTAAATTAATACTAAACAAAACTGTAGCAGCTAGAAGACATTCTAATTTTTTATTATTATTATTTTTTTAGAGAAGATAAGGCTTGACATTTCATGTGAATTTTCTGCCACTTAAAGGGGCAAATATGGTAAATGAACATACTTTCATACACAGCATTTCAGATATTAGCAGCATGTAGCATGTTTGTCATTATTTTTCAGAACATTTTGACTACATGTCGAGGGTTGAGCGCAAGACTAGCGTAAGTCAGATGGTTGTTTTTCCCCAAACCTAATCTCCTCACCATGAAGGCGTTATGAAGATTACAACATTTCTTTCTGTAAACAATGAAAATTTAGGTGCCATTGCTCGTATGAGCAATGGCACCTAAATTTGCATTGTTTACAAAGGGGTCCAAGTTGCCCCTAAACAAGGGTTTCAAAAATATGTTTGAGTTACTATAGTCTTGCGCTCAACCCTCGATGTAGTTTCAATGTAAATAACAGTTGGATGTGTTCCATCGTATTCTGTCTCCAGACTCAGTCTTTTCTATCATTTTCTCTTTTCAAAGGTATACAATCTAGTACAGCTCATAATGATTTGATAAGTTATGTTCCTTGTGGAAAAGATAGAGCAAACAGTGAAATGGGATTAGAGACAAATACAGCTACAGGAAGTGATAAGGAATGACAAAAGAAAAAAAAGTTGCAGAAATGGCTGGAGCCAGTCTATGTTCCATCCAATTGCATGCTATTTAAGTAGCCAAAATTACTGCATTAATCCCAAATAGACAGACACCTTACTTTAAGCATAGTTTAAGGGTTATTTTATTTTCACCAAGAAATATTGAAATTTTTTCTGATTTCTCAACAAAAACGTATGATGTGGGTACTTATTAGAATTGCCTTGAAAATGCATAGCTCTAGATAATGAGTGCCCACAACATATGTTTTCATGGAGAAATAAAATAGATATTTATCTCAGGAGGAAAAAATGGATCAAATTGCAAAACAAAAACCAAAAACAAAAAAACATCTCCATGTGCATACATTTTCACCATGACCCCTGCACCATGACCTTTCGTGAATATAAAATTTTGTCAGTACTTGATTGTAAGAATAACATATCTACTTTTGTTTTCAAATAAGCTATTTTTGATGAGTTGCTTATGTTGGATTCGAGAGGTAAATGTCCAACCCTATCCCCATTTGGGCTTCATTTTTCAAAACCCTTGGCAGTTCTAAGGATAGGAGTCACAGTTAGTATAAATATGGTATTTTCCATTTTCAGTAACAAAACAGAGGACCAGAGTTTCTCAATATTAGACAATGTCACAGACTGTGTTAATGCCACAGGATGGTTCACAGTGTTTGAAGTGTCAAATTCTATAAGCACAGTCCATTGTGACTGGTACCCTACTGGTGTCAGACCGTATTTCATGTTTGTTCCTGGGAAACAGTCTCACCTTATGTCAGGTAAGTATTTTAAGTGAACTAGATACACTTTGTAAAAATTCTCCCTCCTTTTAGGTGGATTGTTTACCATCGAGCTAATAGAATATCCTTAAGGTTATTTTTGAGGTGATTATCATTGGCCAGTGAAATCAAACCATGCTTTTGTACAAAATCCAGGTAACCGTTATTTATAGCCACACTATTCTTGTCATTGTGATGTCAGAGTACAGTGTAAAGATGGTTTTCTGTACAAGCTGAACTGGGACATTTGCAAACAGAGCAGACCCAGATCAGATGCCGCAGAATGCAGCATCTGATCATAGTCTGTTCTGTTTGCTTAAATTACAGGCAGTTAAGGGTTAAATGAAACAATCTTAAGTTCAGGACCATTATACCAGCCTACACTCAGAGACATTTGACCTACCAGTGCTGTCAGTGCTTTGATTTTACAAGGGAGACATCTTTTGTTGGTAATACTGATTTTTTAGAACAATTCAATACATATGCTTCAGACACATTTTTAGCTCACCTGAGGATGAGCTATTGTGATCACTGTCTGTCTGTTGTCTGTCCACACTTTTGAACAACTTCTCCTCTTCAAATTTCATGTGGAGCCTTCTTTTAATGGGGGATTGAAAATTTGTTCAAATGGTCATGGTCTGTTAATTAAGATGGCCACCATGCCCATATATGGTAAAAACACTTAAAAATCTTCGCCAGAACCAAGAAAGCTTTAAGGCTGAATCTTAGTACATAGCTTTGGGGACTCAAGGTCGACCAAGTTTGTTTAAATGGTGATCGTATGTTGACCTTTGACATTTTTAAGGCAAGGTCAAATTTGCGTTCCCATGCACTTGTATGGGGAAAATGTTGAAAAGTCGTTTCCTCAAAATGTATTAAAGACTAATGGCTGAATTTGAAACTTACAATGTATGATTATGTAATTAAAACTTTTTAGTTACAATCAAAATTTTGTCCCCTGGAGGTTATCTGTTCTTGCCCCTGGGCTATATACATGTATAAAATTGTGTAATTTTTAAATGTCTTCTCTGAAACCGTTTGAGAAATTATCACCAGATTTCTCATGGGGCCTTCTGTCGAAAGGATATTCAAAAGTTGTTCAAATGGGTCCGCGCCATTTAACAAGACGACTGCCATGCCCATATATGGTAAAAACACTTAAAACTCTTCTTCTACAGAATCAAGAATGCTTTGAGGCTGAATCATGATATATAGCATCAAGAAAGCTTTGAGGCTGAATCATGGTATATAGCATTAGAGATTCAATGTCTGCCAAATTTTTTGAAATGATGGTCATAGGTTGACCTTTGACCTTTTTAAGGCAAGGTCAAATTTGCACCCCATACATTTGTATGCGGAAAATGTTGAAAAGCCATTTTCTCAAAATGTATTAAAGACTAATGGCTGAAACTTACAATGTTTGATTAAAGTATTAAAATGTTTTCGTTGCAATCGAAATTTTGTCCCTTGGGTGTTATCTGCCCTTGCCACTGGGCTATATGCATGTATAAAAAATTGTGTAATTTTTTAATGTCTTCTTCTCTGAAACGGCTTGAGCAATTTTCACAAGATTTCACATGGGACTTTCTGTTGAAAGGATATTGACAATTTGTTTGAATGGTTCTATGCCATTGAACAAGATGGCTGCCATGCCCATATATGGTAAAGACACTTAAAAATCTTCTTCTCCAGAACCAAGAAAGCTTCGAGGCTGAATCTTAGTATATAGCATTAGGGACTCAAGGTCTACCCATTTTATTCAAATGATGGTTGTAGGTTGACCTTTGACCTTTTTACGGCAAGGTCAAATTTGCACCATCATACATTTGTATGGAGCAAATAATGAGAAATAATTTTCTCAATATGTATTAAAGACTAATGGCTGAAACTTACAACATATGATTAAAGTAGTTAAAGTGCACTATAAAACTTTTGGGGTTATCTGCTCTTGCCCCAGGGCTATATACATGTATAAAATTCTGAAATCCTGAAACTGCTTCTCTGAAACCGCTTCAACAGTTTTCACCAGATTTCACATGGAGCCCTCTGTCGAAAGGATGTTGACAATTGTTCAAATGGTTCTGCGTCATTGAACAAGATGGCTGCCATGCCCATATATGGTAAAACACTTAAAAATCTTCTTCTCCAGAACTAAGAAAGCTCTAAGACTGAATCTTTGTACATTATAACCTCAATGGCTCAAACCCGGATGGCTTGTTTACAGTGGATGATTCAAACTCGTTTTTCAGTCCCTACAAAATCCTTCCAATAGCTCAAGAAAACAAATATTTAGGGATTTTGTTTTCTTATTTTATCATGGAATTGTATGTTGTGTGTACTCATTAGAATTGCCTCATCAAGGTGATTCTAATGAGTACACTCAACATATAATTATTGTTTAGAAAATTGAGAAAAATTACCTAAATTATCGCTATTTGCTTCCTGACCTGGCACCATGATTAACCCTCAGTGGCTCGAACTACCCAATTTTCGAACAATTTTCTATAGTCCCAAAGATGTTCGAGCCATTGAAGTTTGACTGTATACAGCATTGGGGACTAAGTTTGTTGAATGATGATACTAGGATGATCTTTAACCTTTTATGGTATGGTCAAATTTGTGTCCTAGTTGCTGTGGCAATACTGGAAGAAGTTGCATGGTACTTGCAGATATGCAACAGGTGAGTGAATTGTGGCCCATGGGCTTCTTGTTTTGAAAGCTCAGCTCACCAGGCTCTACAGCGCTGTTGGGAGTGCTTCGGGCTGAAGATCCAGGGTCATAAGTTTGACTCCCAACTCAGCCACATAACTTTGGTGGAGATTGATCATGAAATCATTTCTGTGGTCATTCTTCACCTTCTGATCAAGAAGGGCAGTTGTCAGTTACTACAGAAGTATGTCCATAAGTACTGGTTAACTGCTTAGAGGACTAAACCTGCCAGGAAAAGTGTGAGTAGGTTAACTGACTGCCTCAACATGACCTTATCTCTGTTGACTGGGTCGTAAAACACCAACTCAAATGAAATCAAAGCACAGCTCATATATAGATACATTGTCTTCTTTGAAGACTTTGTTTCTGCTATATTCTTAGTCAATTACAAGTATACAGCACATACATGCTTTTGTTTTCCCATTTCAGATGCCATATCTGCTGATGTCTTCGCTATTTTTGTTGGTAAGAAAGTTTTGTTTTCGCTGATTTAGCATGCTTGTATGTACACATTAATTCAGTCCATAAAGCACCAAGTTCAGTTATTTTCTGATGACACTTTTAGGGGACTGGATACACTTATTGTAGATTTTCTATTATTTTAACAGGGAGGAAATGTCTTTCTGTATTAACAGGGGGTGGGGGAAGGTGTCGTGTATCTTACGTCACAGGAGGGTCCAACTGATATTGGCTTACAGCTGGGCAATGCCTGCTATCCTTGTAGCAGGTAAGGGTAAAGGGGGATTGTTTTATTTTTTCTGTTTCTTCACTTTCAGTACTGTTCTCATTCTTCCCTGTCCCTCTCTTTCATCTCTGCTATCTCTTTTATCTCTTTTCTCCCTTTCACTGGGAGAGGACACAAAATGACCCACAAGTGTTGACGTCTTTAACCCCCAAAACAGTCAAATTCTGTATTAACAGAGAGGATGTTTTTCTGTTTGGCTGGCCTGGGTGGCCCAGCTGGATGGGTGTCTGACTGGTGAGCAGGAGGTTGCACGTTGGATCCCCTGTGGGTCGGCAACCTTTCGTGGAGATTGGTCATAAAATATTTTCTACAGACATTCTCTCCCTTTCTGTGGAGATTGATCATAAAATATTTTCTACGGTCATTCTCTCCCTTCCACTTATTTTAGAAGGGCAGTTGGCAATTTCTGGAGAAAGAATGTGCACAATACTGGTTTACTGCTTAGAAGACTAAGCCTGCCCAGTAAAAGAATTAATTCTTTCCTTTTAGATTAGACCCCTTTTCAGAAGGGATTAAAAACAATTTTGACTGAGTAAGCTCCCCTGAAAGATTATCTGTCTCTGCTATCACAATGTTCTCATTTGTTTCTATTACTTCATCCTCTGCCTGAACTTGGACTCAGACAGGGCGGTATCATTTTATGACCCTGACCCATTTCTCCAAATCAAGAGATTTTGTCTATTAAACTCAAAAGACTCCAGTAAGCATAACATTGCCTGATGCAGACTTATGTCTACATTTATCACTGGAAGTGTGTTTCTGATACATTGTTTGCATTCAATCTTGTTTTCACTGATAGAAAAAGATGTGAATATTAATTTGGAAAACTAGAAAATACAGAACAATAAATTATGCCATTGTCGTTGTTTGAGTGGAGAGATTTAGTAGCAAAAACCCATCATTTTACCTGTGAGGTGCTTGGTAAAATCTAATTCTTGTAATCTTGATAGAAAAGAAATGTTTAATTTTGAAAAAAAGCATTTCAATAAACTAATTATGTCATCTTACAACATTTATGTCATGTGGGCAAAGTAAGGTATTGATAAAAACAATTTACTTTTTTTGAAGTATTGTATGGTTTAAATGAAATTTATATTTTATTTTGTGTCATCTAATGATATTGCTCTTTTCATAAACAATTTCAGATGATTGTGTTAATGAAGAGTTTTGTCGCCATGGAAACTGCTGGCAGGATCCAATGGGAAAATGTTTGTGTAATGGTTACAAATGCACAGGTATGCAAGTTTTACACAATACCACCCCTGCCCTATTCGGTGATTTTGAGGTCAAGGTCACAGAGTTTGGTTGAATTTTTTTTCAGGATCTTTACTGACTACTTAAATGTTCAGTCAAACTTCAATGGCTTGAACATCTTTGGGACCATGGAAAATTGTTCAAGACAACGGTAGTTCGAGACACTGAGAGTTAATCATGGTGCAGGTCAGGTGGCAAATGGCGATAATTTAGGGAAGTCTTCTTGAGCTTCTATACAATAATGGTACATGTGTACTCATTAGAATTGCCTCAATGAGGTGATTCTAATGAGTACACACAATATTTTAGTTAGTTTCTCATTTTTGAATTGGTTCAAAAATGAAATGATTTTTTATCATATCTCTGAATTAATGTTGGCAACATTAATTCAGAGATCTGATAAAAAATCATTTCATTTCAAGAACAAGAGGCTAACTGAAATTTTACAGGCTGTCAGGTGCCACATTTTATGATTGTATTAATACCATATCTCAATTTATTAAACCTTTCTTTGATAATAAAATGTCTTTTTCTGAGGAATATGGAGCCTTTAGGGCTTTCTTGGTAGATTAGAGGCTGATCAGACTGTCTTGACTTACTTATACCTTGGCTATTTATATATGATACAAGAGACTAAGGCTGGCACAATTAATCAGATAATCGATTAATCGATCAATTAATTCCACAAAAATGATTATCGTTACTGATTTGCTAATAATTGATTGTTTGTTTTCTGTGGCTGTTACTTTACCATATCTATCCTAAAGATTCAGACACCTCATCTGTTTACCATACATGTTCTAAAATTTGAACAAGTACGATTTACTACCCAATGTTGTGTCTAAAAGTGGGTGAATGAATGGCAAACACTTTAGACCCTGATGAGACCCCACATTCTGCAGTTTCGCATCTGGGTCTACAATGTTTGCTCAGGCCGATGGATCCGAATACATATGGTGAAGTATAACATATGGTAAGAGTCATGCTCAGGCAGTAAGCCGGAAACATAAGATTATGACCAAATCTTCACTGATAACTAATCGATTATCGATCAAAATGGCAGGACTGATAATCCATTATCTTTTTAGCCCTGATTAGGCAGCCCTGTAAGAGCTCTTTTGGCATATTGTTATTCACCAAATATGAGGTTATGAAAGGGCGAACCATATGATGCTTTTTTGATAGCTTCAGATAAGGTTTTTTTTTTTACCAAGAACTACTAATATTTTTCTTATTTCTGCACAAAAACATTTGTTGTGGGTTACTCATTTGAAGCACTTTGGTGAGATGCTTCTAATGAGTACCCACAACATATGTTTTCATGCAGAAATAAGAAAAATTCATTCCAGATAACCATCTTATTTGGAGCTGTGATCCTTATCTTTGTTTTCAGAAGTGTGCTCGCATCTTCCATGTCAGCATGGTGGTCAATGTGTTGTCAACCCTGCCAATGAGTCAGCATACACTTGTGAATGCTTGTCTGGTTACTTTGGTGATAACTGTGAAAGTAAGTATTCTACAAGGCTTAGCATCAAGAGAAGTCTTGGCCATTCATTGACAGTCCTCATCAGAGGTTACATTCATATTTCTAACATGTAAAGCCAAAGCATTGTTAACTGCAAGTATTAGTTCCATTGGGTTGGTTGGGTGAGGCAAAGTGTCATGTATCCTATGTCAGCAGGGCATCCAACTGAGATTGTCTTACAGCTGGGCAAGGCCTGCTGTCTTTGCAGCAGGTAAGGGTAGAAGGGGAATGTTTTTATTATGCCCCCGCCTATTCGAAGAATAGTGGAAGGGCATTAAGTCTCAACCCTGTCTGTCCCATACGTATGTCCATCCCAATTCGTGTCCGGGCCATAACTCCTAAACCGTATGGAATATATTTATGAAACTTTACAGGTGCATGCATGACATTCAGACGATGTGTCAAGAACAAGGAAGACAACTCTTGCTTGTTTGGTTTTTGAATTATCTGCCCTTGACTTAGTTCCATGTAGTAAACCGTGTCCAGGCCATAACTCCTTAACGGTATGGAATATATTTATGAAACTTTACAGGTGCATGCATGACATTGAGACACTGTGTCATGAACAAAGGAAGACAACTCTTGATGTTTGGTTTTAGAATTCTCTGCCCTTGACTTAGTTTCATAAAGTAAACAGTGTCTGGGCCATAACTCCTTAACCATATGGAATATATTTAATAATCTTTAGCACACACTCTCAAATGAGGCTTATTTAGGCTGACTTCATGAGGTTAAAGCAATATTTGTGTAATGGTCCTGCATCCTAAAATGACATTTGACCGTTTTAAGACAGGATCAAATTTGTGTCCTAGTTGCTGTGGCAATACTGGAAGAATGTTGCATGGCATCTGCAGATATGCAATGGCTGTTTTACTCAGGTGTCCAATTGTGGCCCATAGGTCTTGAGTTTTCACTTTTCCACATTTTTTCCCAGTCATTTTTTGAGCACCAGTACTGCTGAACTGTATACATAGTAGGTACCTTTGGAGAAGTTATAAGAGGCAGATGACATAAATTCTCCGAATTTGCTTGTTACTATAGTAACATGATCTGCTGCTCAGTACATCTGGGTGTTATCAATCTTTGGATCACACTTGACATAAGCGTCTCATGTGATCCTGTGATCTGGAAATGTCGGCTAGTCGTGATACAAAACATCAGATAACATTACTGTAGTAAAAGATGTGTACTTACCATATTTACCCAAAGTATACGGACACCTTTAGTACCTACCATACTAATCTAAATATTTGAACAAATACAGTCGAACCTTGTTATCTCGAACTCGCTTATTTCCAATTACCGCTTATCTCGAAGTGAAAATCTGGTCCCTGTTTTAACATGAAACTATGACAACAGGTAAAAAAATAATGTGGAAAAGAGGAGAAATTGTTCCTAAGGAGCAATTTCTCCTCTTTTCCACATTATTTTATATATATATATTTCTAACTTCAGGAGTCAAATAACATATTCATTTGTTAAATGTGGCTGTTCAATTTATTTTTCTCACTCTCTCAACTCTGATATGTCGAGGTGCGGATATCTCGAAGTGTTTCAGTGAGTCCCTTGGAATTCGAGATAACTAGTCGACTGTATATTTTTTACTACCTGTTGATGTGCCTGAAAATTGCTGGATGAGTGACAAACAATGTAGATCCTGATCAGATGCCTTGTTCTAATGGCATGTGATCTAGGTCTGCATTGTTTGCTCATGCCTGTCTGTCAAAATGCATAGGGTAAATTTGGTATCCAAAGATTGATCAAGTCCATGTGAGTGATGCATCTGAAACTGGGTTCAATAACAAAAAGTGCAGACCCTGATCATACTGCCCTTTAGGAGCAGTTTGATCTGGCTGCACTTTTTGCTCAGAAATTTTAAGTATTAACAATGTGGTGTTTTCTTTACAGATTATTGGGGTGAGAATCCTGGCATATCAGCGGGTGGCATTATAGGGCTGTGCGTTGGTATTGTGTTATTTCTAGGTGTTATCTTTGGTGCTTTCTGCTGTATGTATCTCTGGAGAAACAGAGATAAAGAATATGCAAATAAAGTGACAGAAAGGGCAGGTAAGTCTTTTTTCACTCTTTCTCCATGAGACAACGCAAAATGACCCACAAGGGTTGATGTTTTGTTAACCCTAGTCCTGCTGAGCCCGTATATGCCCTGCCTTTGCAAACAGTGTAGATCCAGATCAGTTGGCTTCTAGGAACCCAACTGCTCTGGATTTGTACTGTTTGCCATTCAGTATGTGAATTAATATCAACAATCTGGATCAAGTAATCTGATTGGCTGAAAATTTGAAAAGGGTGTGGCATCTTATATATATGAAGATATATATTTTTAAGTTTTCATTATTATTATCATTATTATTATTAGGAAAATAGGGTTTTCCTTAATGTGATGCCATATTATCATAAAAAAATAATATGATTTTTATGTTTTAATTTTGTCTGCTAATATAATATAAAGCTTGATAGCTTTAGATAAGAGGAGATTTTTTTTAAATTATTTTTGCATGAGAATATATGTTGTTGGTATTCATCCAGGCACTTCAAATGAGTACCCACAACATGTGTAAGGAAAACATCAACACTTTTGACTGAAGAAGGCAATTTTTTTGAGGTATGTCAAACTAAATAATTTTCTTTGCAGTGATAGCAAAAGACTTCATGAGAAGGAGTTTTCGAAGAATGTCAGGTCGCAACCAGGAGCCGCCAAGACATCACTTGAAAGAGGAAAAGCCCAGTCCTCCAGAGTCCAGAACTAAGCCTGCTGAGCAGTTATCACCAGAGAGTAGTGTAGTGTTTGGGTCTTCAAACCCTGCTTTTATGACTGATGAACCCCCCACCCCACCTCCTGATAAAAGGTATACAGAGTTTCCAACAAAGCAAGGACAGGAGAATTCTGGGATTCCCAAGACTGCAGAGGATATTCAGCTGCAAGAGACAAGACGTTATGAAACGATTCCAGGGGAGAGTAATTTTAATCAAAATAGTGTGACACAAAAACGCTATGAAAATCTTCCATATATAAATGCTCCTGCTGATCATTATAAGCCAAATGAATCTCATCCTCATTATGATTATGAGGTCGCTAGCTCCATGAGTGAAATTTCTAGTGCGTCTGGTAGCATCGAACATGTTTACGATAGTCCCGCAAATCTTCCACCCAGTGAAATGATATCGAAAGACATTGTTTATCGCCCAAGAAGCCGTCCACGAAGCCGTCCAAGGTCGCGAGCATCGACAACTTCATCAGATCCGCCGAAGATACCGGCACCTTCACTGCTTCCCGATCAGATAATGTATGCCCTTGAGAGAAGCAGGCGCAGTGTTAGCAGTCAGGGGAGCTTTTCAAGTGAAGCATACACCCACAGCGACAACCAGTCTGTGATTAGTGGTAGATATGAGAATTTGCCACACCAGTCCAGGGTTATTGTGCACCCAAGATATCAAAATATTCCTCCAGCAACTACGCAGCAGAAACATGACACTCATAAACATGCTAATCCTTTCTCACCAAGTGAAAAACACTCCAATCCCTTTTCTTACAATGAAAAATATTCTGTACCTTCCCCCATTGAAAAAAGTACAAATCCTTTCTCAAGTAGTGTAGAACATTCCAATCCTTTCTCACATAGTCTAGAACATTCCAATCCTTTCTCACAGGATGATAGTTGTGCTAAGTCATACACAAGTAGAGAGCCACATGACACTTCCATTCCACGCACTGTGAAGCATTCCGATTCTTTAGTACATAGTGATAATTTACAGAGACAGCAAGACCAAGACAGATTATTACCACCTGGTAGCAAAAGAGATAAATCTTCACCACCTGGTGGCAGAAGAGAGCAATCATCACCACCTGGTGGCAAAAGAGACAGATCATCTCCACCTAGTGGTAAAAGAGACAGATCATCTCCACTTAGTGGTAGAAGAGAAATACCTTCCCAACCTGGTGGCAAAAGAGACAGATCATCTCCACTTAGTGGCAAAAGAGACAGATCTTCACCATCTAGTGGCAAAAGGGACCAATTTTTAACTGGTGTCCAACAAGACCTATCATCACCAGCTGGTGGAAAAAGAAACAGATCACCACTCGGTGGCAGAAGAGATAGATCATTGCCACCAAGTGGTGTAAGAGACAGATCATCCCCAGCTGGTGATAAATGTGATAATTATCAGGACAGCACAAAAGAAGGACAGATTGTAACTCTTCCACATGGACAGTCTGCTACAAGGTTAGATGGTGATGTGGAAATCCGTTATGATTCTCGTGGAATAAGAGAAGCTACAGTATAGTGATTTAACACTTAGCACTCTGGTAAAAATTTTCAGCAGTAGAAATTTTGAAATATTTTTCTTACTTTACCCAGGAAACAGGATTTGACATTAATTTGGTTCTGCAATGGAGACAATTTACATGAAATGACAAATGCCATTTCTTGGGAAAAATAAGAAAAATATTGTCAGTTTGTCATCTGCAGAATTTGCCCAGAGAATGGTAAATGTTACATGTATTATCAAAAATGGATTTCATGCATAAAGGAAGTTATTGGAATCAAATGATTTCTTGATAGTGAAAGTCAAATTATTTTTGAAGATTGTTACAGGTCTTTTGAAGAAAGTTTTTGTTTGGATAACTCATGGTACTTATAATGAGTACCCACATTTTTTCATGGAGAAATAAGAAAAATATCATTTCGTTTTGGCTGAAAATAATGCCTTTTTTGTAACTATATCTTGTGGTTATTATTGGTTTATTTATTATTGCCAAATAGAACAATGCAAGATTGTTGGAGGCAGTAGTTTTAACCCTTAAAGCGCCAATCACAACTATTGTCATCTGCTTTGTCATCTGCTTGTGATTTTAAAAGTCATTTTTGCGAACAGTGTGGACCCAGATCAGACTACTCCTTTAGGAGCAGTCTGATCAGGGTCCACACTGTTTGCCTGTAAGCAAAAATAGGTTTGAAAAGTCTGCAAGAATATTCAGCAGACGACATAAACAGACGACATTTTCAGATTCAGTTTTTCTTGGCGCTTTAAGGGTTAAAGTAAGATATTTTTCTTTAAATCTTTTAACTAAAATTTTACATTACAAGCTCTTCATTGATAAACATTTATACTATTAAATTTTCTATTTTCCCCCTCTTGACAAGATCTCAGCCAAAACATTAAGTCCCACTTGTAAAGAAAATGTATTTTTTTTTGGTTTGTAATTTGGTAATATACATGTATATACTATATTTATTTACCCTAACTTTTCAGCCCTAAATAACTCAACTGAACTAATCCATCTTTGAATTTAGATGAATCCACGATCTTGAAAAGGGGTGTTGAACAAAAGCTTAAAACATTATAATGACAAAGTCAAAAAATAAATGAAGGGCAAACAATGTTGACCCTGATGAGATGGCTCGTTAAATCAGGATCTACACTGTTTGCAAAGCAGTTTTTTTTAGCTCACCTGAGCTCTGCTCAGGATGAGCTATTGTGATCACTTTTCGTCCGTCGTGCGTCCGACTGTCCGTGCGTCCGTCCGTGCGTCCGTCTGTTAACATTTTCAAACGACTTCTTCTCTGAAACCGCTGAGCCAATTTTGCTCAAATTTCATATGGAGCCTCCTTAGGATGGGGGAACAAAAAATTGCTAAAATGGTCGCGGTCCGTTGACCAAAATGGCCGCCATGCCCATATATGGTAAAAACCTTTAAAAATCTTCTCCTCCAGAACCGAGAATGCCTTGGGGCTGAACCTTTGCAGGAATCGTCGGGGACAGGAGGTCTACCAAAATTGCTAAAAGAATTGTCGTACGTTTACGTTTGACCTTTTTACGGCAAGGTCAAGTTTGCTTCCCTATGCATTTGAATGGGAAAAACCTTTAAAAATCTTCTTCTCCAAAACCGAGCATGCCTTATGGCTGAATCTTTGCATATATCTTTTGGAACAGGAGAGCTACCAAAATTGCTAAAATAATGGTCGTACATTGACATTTGACCTTTTTACGGTAAGGTCAATTTTGCTTCCTTATGCATTTGTATGGGAAAAATGTTCAGAATTTCAAACAACTTCTCCTCTGGAACCTCTGGGCCAATTTTGCTCAAATTTCATATGGAGCCTCCTTAGGTTGGGGGAACGAAAAATTGCTAAAATGGTCAAGGTCTGTTGACCAAGATGGCCGCCACGCCCATATATGGAAAAAACCTTTAAAAATCTTCTCCTCCAGAACCGAGAATGCCTTGGGGCCGAACCTTTGCAGGAATCATCGGGGACGGGAGGACTACCAACATTGCTAAAAGAATTGTCGTACATTGACGTTTGACCTTTTTACGGCAAGGTCAAGATTGCTTCTCTATGCATTTGAATGGGAAAAACCTTTAAAAATCTTCTTCTCCAAAACCGAGCATGCCTTTTGGCTGAATGTTTGCATATATCTTTGGGAACAGGAGGGCTACCAGAATTGCTAAAATAATGGTCGTACATTGACATTTGATCTTTTTACGTAAAGGTCAATTTTGCTTCCTTATGCATTTGTATGGGAAAAATGTTCAGAATTTCAAACAACTTCTCCTCTGGAGCCTCTGGGCCAATTTTGCTCAAATTTCATATGGAGCCTCCTTAGGTAGGGGGAACAAAAGATGGTCACGGTTCGTTGACCAAGATGGGCGCCATGCCCATATATGGTAAAAACCTTTATAAATCTTCTTCTCTAGAACTGAGGATGCTTTGGGGCTGAATGTTTGCATAAATCATCGGGGACAGGGGGTCTACCAAAGTTGCTAAAATAATGGTCATACATTGACATTTGACCTTTTTACGGCAAGGTCAAGTTTGCTTCCTTATGCATTTGCATGGGAAAAAACATTTAAAAATCTTATTCTCCAAAACCGAGGATGGCTTGTGGCTGAATCTTTGCATATATCGTCTGGAACAGGCGGTCTACCAAAGTTGCTAAAATAATTGTCATACATTGACATTTAACCTTTTTACGGCGAGGTCAAGTTTGCTTCTGTATGCATTTGTATGGGCCCCATACATTTGTATGGAAAAAATGTTGATAATTTCAAATGGCTTTTCCTCTGAAGCCTCCAGGCCAGTGTTGCTCTAATTTCATGCGGAGCCTCCGTGGGCAGGAGAATGAAAGATTGCTAAAATGGGTATGGTCCATTGATCAAAATGGCTGCCATGCCCATATATGGTAAAAACCTTTAAAAATCTTCTTCTCCATAACCAAATAAGCCCTGGGTCCTAATCTTTGCACAAATTACAGGGGACAGGAGATCTACCAAAATTGCTCAAATGATGGTTCTATGTTGACATTAATTTTGACCTTTTTGCCTCCAAGGTCAAATTTGCTTCCCTATTTGTGTGGGCCATATACATTTATATTGAAAGTATCGAAGTGACTTGTAGATCAACAGTAGTTAAAATTGTTCTGATTGGAAATCTAAGATGGCCATCATCTGGTTTATATTTATAATATTTCCCTGCCACTGTGCTGTTTACATGTATAAAATCATGATTCTTCAGAAACCACTTAGCCAATTTCCACCAAATTTCACATTGATCCTTCTGTTGAATGTGATTGATAGTTTATTCAAATGATCATGCTCCATTGACTGTCAGGCCCATATATTCTTCTTCAAAACTAAGAACTGATCAAATGATGATATTTTCATTAGTTGCGATGATAGGATTGGAAAAATGTTGCATAACATCTGCATGTCTGCAGTGGCTATGTCACTCAGGTGAGCGAACCGTGGCCCGTGGGCCTCGTTTTAATGTTGAAAGAGTTAATGAAGATCCGACACATACTTATTCATCATGTGACATCTATGTTAATATTTTATATTATTTGGGAACTAAACTATAATAAATAATCAGGTTAAGGTTGAGGGGCATTAGTGCTTTAACATGGGCGCAGTTCATGTTTTTGTCCTAGGTACAATTCTTGAACAGATAATACTTCTAGAGAAGAGGGTATACAGATTATTGTTTTTTTATTTATCAAAACAAAAAAACAAAAAAAAAATGTTGTAGGTTCTCATAAGAAGTGCCTTCAAGAAGCACTTCTGATGAGTACCCTCAAGGAATATGGAGATATAAGTAAAATATCAATATATTTTGGAAAAAAAAAAAGCATTGTATTTGGAGCTATAAACTTATTAGCTAATAATATTATCCTCCTGTCTCTTTGTGACATGTTTTTTACAATAACCAGCTGCTTTGAAGTGTTAGCTTATGATTTCTTATGATTTTATATTCTTATTCACATCATTGTCTTTAACCTGTAAATTTCTCCAGGTGAGATTGGAAGGGGGGATAAACAATAATTTTGCTATTTTCCCAGAAGATAAGGTTTATATTTCATTCCAGTTGTCTTCTTCTAGGCTTGATATTTCAGTTTGCTTCAGACAGTTTAAATGAAACATCAAATTCTCTGGAGAATAACAAAATAAATTGTCACTTGTTGATATTTTGAATTTGACATTTTCTGTGTTGTATGGATTACCTTACTTGTAGACTGGCTCCAGTCTCCAGTGTCAAAATATTTGTTCCTATAATCCTGTTTGATAATCCAATAAAGTAAAACCAAAATAATATCATGATATAAAGGCCCTTTATATCATGATATTATTTTGGTTTTACTTTATTGGATTATCAAACAGGATTATAAGAATAAATATTCAGTCACTGGAGACTGGAGCCAGTCTACCTTACTTGATACAAAATTGGTTCCAGATAAGATGATAGTTGTGTGGTAATTTGGAATATTTTTTTTTATAAGTTTTGCATCAAAACATATTTTGCTGGCTGACTTGTGTTTTGCATTAGAAAACATTTTTTTTTTTTGGCATACACAACATAAAGGTGATTCACCGGGGTGATTCAGTTGAGTATCAACAAGATAGTTCAATTTTTTTGGTACAAAAGTAAAAGAAAACCTCTTTTCATTACTCCTTTCATATGGAGCTATAGATAAGACCTCAGTCAACATTAGTCTTATACCAGATAGGAGATTTTTTTTAAGACAAGATGCTGATTTTCCCATTCTGGTCAGTAACTTTTACACCAGGCCTCATTAACCCTTGTCCTGCTGAACCCAGATATATCCTGCCTTTGCAAACAGTGTAGATCCAGATCAGTTGGCTTCTGAAGAAGCCAACTGATCTGGATCTGCACTGTTTGCCATTAAGTATGTGAATTTATAGCAACAATCTGGACCTAGTAATCTGATTGGCTGAAAATTAGAAGTGGGCAGGGCATTTTAATTTATTCAGCAGGACAAGGGTTAATTGAAGTAAAATCACTCCTTTACAAGTACTAGAGAAATTTAACCCCCTAAGCACCATTCAAAATTGTAGCAGACATTCTATTTTCTTTTTTTAGAAAACAAAGCTTTACATTTCAAGTGACAGTTCACGTGAAATATTGTCCTATTTACTCAGAAAAAAAAAAAGAAATGTTTTTGAATTTCGTCTGCTGCTATGTAACTGTGCTTTACTTGGTTGAACTATCAGATCTCCAAAGTAGATTTTCTTTGAGTTAATCATATTAATCTTAATGACTTTGATAATCTAGTGTTGTTTGCATATTCAAAAAAATGAACTTGGCAGCTATTTCATGAATGTTCATTGATTTGACAGCCCACATAATCCTGACTTTGAGATCATTTCTAAAGGTCAAGAGGTTACATTGACTGGATGAAAATATTGCATTTGATACATACATTTGTTTTGTGCCAGTCATAGTAATGTTATTATGTAATGTTATTATTTCAAATATCCAGACTTCATAAGTCTGTCCAGGAAAAGTATGTTTAATATTTCAAATATTCAGGCTTTATAAGTCTGCTGAGGAAAAGTATGGTTATTATTTCAAATATTCAGCTTTTATAAGTCTGCCCAGGAAAACTATGGTCATTATTTCAAATAATCAGACTTCATAAGTCTGCCCAGGAAAAGTATGGTTATTATTTCAAATATTCAGACTTTATAAGTCTGCCCAGGAAAACTATGATCATTGTTTCAAATAATCAGACTTCATAAGTCTGCCCAGGAAAAGTGTGGTTAGGTAAACTGACCAGCTTAACATGACCTTAATAGAGTTGACAGGGCCGTTTAACTCCAAACCATCCAAGTCAGACTTCATAAGGTCTTGTCTCAATACTTATCCTCAAATGAGAACAAGTCTGTTGGACTGCCTGTTAATTTGGCTAAACAGTGCTGGCTGAATGAGAAACAGTATAGACCCTGATCAAACTGCTCCTTTTAGAGCAGTTTGATCAGGGTCTACACTGTTTGCTCAGACCATGTGTCCAAATAATTAGGATAAATATGGTAACTTTTAGTTCTGATCGTAGCCGTGATCCTGCGCTAAACGTAAAATTATTAATTTTGCTATCTTTTCAAGGTTAAACTTGATTTTTTTTTTTTAATTATTTGACAACACAGGGCAAAGTGTTATTTTCAGGAATGGTAAATTTTGTTGTTGCTTTTTGTTTTGTTAATGGTTTATTTATGCTTTGTTACTTCATGTAAAAAATTATATTTGTTTTCAGTCATGGTTTGTTGATTTTGTCCAAGACATTTGTGCCTTTTCATGAGAAAAGGAGCCCTCTTTTTGAAAGCCTAGATAGGTAAATGTCTTAAAATTGTGTACACAGAGATTTGACAAAATGGCGTATGCAAACAATGCAGACCCAGATCATATTGCTCCTGAAGGTGCAGTCTGATCTGGGTCTACATTTATTGCCATTCCATTGTGTATTTTATTAACCAGCTGTACAAAAAACAAAATTTAGAACAAAAAAAGAATGGATTGAATTTTAGGACATTTACTTTAATTTCCAGGCAGCCTAATTGGGGAATTGCTGTCCATTTACAAAGTCTTTTGGTACTGAATATATAGACTGACAACAGGATAAGAACTAGATAAAGAGGACATGATACACTAGGTAGACATTCCCCCCACCTTTTAAAAACTCCATATTCCTCAAAAATAGAAAAAATTTTATCCAAGAAAGGTTTAATAAATTGATATATAGTATTAACAGGATCATAAAATGTAGCATCTGACAGCCTGTAAAATTTCAGTTAGTCTCTTGTTTTTGAACTGGAGCAAAAAAAAAGAAAAAAGAAATGACTTTTTATCGTATCTCTGAATTCATTTCATTTCAAGAATGAGAGACTAAATGAAATTTTACAGGCTGTCAGGTGCCACATTTTATGATTGTATTAATACCATATAACAATTTATTAAACCTTTCTTGGATAATAAAATGTCTATTTTTGATGAATATGGAGCCTTTAACCCATTGTAGTCGGGAAACTCCTAAAAGGGTATTTGGCAAACAGTGAAGACCCAGATCAGATGCCACAGAATGCGGCTTCTGATCAGGGTCTCCACTGCTTGCAAATAGTTCAACCATTTTTCTCTAGGAATATCTAAATCACATAACTTGACCTACCCAAAATCTATATTAGAATCTTACAATATATAGTGTGGGAGAGTTCATTCAGTCTACAATGAGTTAATGGAAACAACTTTTATAACTTCCTGTTTGGTTTCTTGCAAATAAACCCACCCTTCTGAAAAGGGGGCTACTCTTAAAGAAAAGTTTGCGCTCAATGGGTGTTGGGATAGTGGGAGGCAAAAATATTTTGACAGAATTACCTTCAATAAAAACTGTAAATGTTTTAATTTTCTTTAAAATGTATGGGTGTGCTGACCGACTTGGACCATCTGGGCTTGTTTTGGACTTCCTTTTCTTATGATCAGGCTTAATAATTGTGTATTGTGTATATCATACTTTAAAACGTTTTTCATTTTTCATGTTATTTTAGCTTATGTTTTTTATTTTTTTTTTCTCATTTTTCCAAGCTCTAACACAATATAAAACTGAACCCTTAAAATGGCAAGAAAACCTGCAGCTGAAAATGTCGTCTGCTGAATATTCTTGCAAACTTTCAAACCTATTTTTGCATACAGGCAAACATGTGGACCCTGATCAGACTGCTCCTGATCTGGGTCCACACTGTTTGCAAACAGTCTGAGCTGGGTCCACACTGTTTGCAAAAATGACTTTTAAAATCACAGGCAAATGACAAAGCAGATGACAATTGTTGTGATTGGCAGTTTAAGGGTTAAAGCACTAATCACAATAGCAGCAGAGGACATTCTACTTTTTTTTTATTTTTTCTAAGAAAAGTTATTCTTCTAAACAGCAGATGATTCTTATGAATTGTCAGGATTTATTTTCTTGGAAAAATGTTTTAGAATGTCATCTGCTACAATTTTGAATTGCCCTTTTAGGGTTAAACTGCATGATTAACCCATTTATGCCTAGCGTCCCATAAAAGGGACATTGGCAAACAGTGTAGACTCTGATCAGACACTGCAGAATGCAGCATATGATCAGGGTCTACACTGTTTGCATTAAGTTCAGAAATTTCTACAAAACATGATAATAATAAAACTGACCAGACATTCCTTATATAGAAAATGGACCTGTCCAAAGAGTTGTAGAAGAGTCCACTCGGCAGAAATGGGTTTAATGAGCTCTTTGTCACCTATTTTATTGTTGCTTTTTGGTTTCGCGAGAAATAAATTTTTAATCCAGCAGCTAATACTATACTGTATACTACTCTGTGTTTAGCACTAATGCTTATACAATTACAGGATTATTTTTTTCTTGTTAATGACAAGGATTTATAGCAGTATAAAGCTTGTGTTAGCTTTGGAATTATTTGGCATTGTTTGCCAGACTATACTTTATTTAGCACTGATGCATATACAGTTATAGGTTACAAATACCTCTCCCTTTCCCTGGACTGGATACATGCATAAAATCATGAACACTTTAAACAACTTCTTGGCTGAAATCCCTGGTATTTTGTTGCAGTGGTTATTTTGGAAACTTGTTGCAATGGCTTTTTTCACAGAGATGAGAGTCATGGCCCATAGATGAGCCTTTTGTTTTGCAAACAGTACACATCCACCTTTTCTATCATGTGATCTCATCTTTTATATTTAACAAGAAACAAGAGCTAGTGATTTTTAAAAGCTGAGTAGTCAACAAACAGCTTTTTGCTTCTTTAAATTTTGTATTTGTGCATCTGTAATTTCATGGATTGGTTGTATAGATTCAGATTATACTTACGTGGACCACGTCAAGTGAAAAAATGTCATCAAGCATGCGTAAAATGTGCAGATTCACATCATTTGTCTCCCTTCTCATTAGGGGTGGGGAAGGGGCTACTCTTAAAGGAAAGAATTTGCTCCTTCATGTATTGAAATGATTCAAGTACTAAGAAGGTAACTGCTTGTTGCAAAAGTTGCCTCCCTTAGCAGAATAGTGGCAAAATCTTAAAGGTTTACCGTTTTACCTTAAATCTTGAGATAAGAAGAAATTGACAGATGGTATTATAGTAACAACTGTTCATGCTGGGATCATTTCTAGAGCTTTTACTCTGTATGATATCATCTAATTTTTAGCATTCTATAAATAGTTATTTTTTAACAAAGACAGAGCTTTAATATTAACATTTTGACTCATTTCAGTGATTCTAACAATTGTTCATTCCCTGTGCATATCAAATTAAACTGGACAGAATGTGATTACTTGTTTCTTAGGTGCTTTGGTCAATTTAGGGGCATATAAATTTTGTGACTTCATTCATTATAAAAAATTGATTGATGGTTTTCTTGCACTTTTGTTTATACCCTAAGTATTCGGACACAATATGTCTTTACCATACCTGTCCTAAAATTTGTTAAAAGCCCTTTTAACTACATGTTGAAGTGTTTAAAATAGTGCTGGATAAGTGACAACTGTACAGATGCTGCATGCTGTGGCATCTGATCTGCAAACAGTGAAGACCCTGATCAGATACCATATTTTGTGGCATCTGATCTGGGTCTCCACTGCTTGCTCAGGCCTGTATGTTCAAATACTTAGGGTAAACATGGTATATTAGACACCAAGTACACAAAGGAAATTTTGTACCAGTATTGATGCAGTGTCATGACATTGCATTTATAACAAACTGACATGACATTACAGTATTGTGAGTCTACTGGGATGTCATGAGGTTATTGTGTAATAAGTCAGCACAAACATGGCAGACACTACAATATAAAGTTCTAGACAAAT
Source organism: Anodontia alba (assembly GCA_964016985.1). Classification (NCBI taxonomy): domain Eukaryota; kingdom Metazoa; phylum Mollusca; class Bivalvia; order Lucinida; family Lucinidae; genus Anodontia; species Anodontia alba. Next base: position 80,034,078 of record OZ024823.1, read on the forward strand.
GTTTTTTTGTTTTTGTTTTTTCTGTAATATTTCTGTATCGTGATAAAGTTGTAAGCATATTGTATGGATTTTAATCCAATGATAAGCATAAGTGGACTTCGAGGGTTGAGCGCAAGACTGTAGTAACTCATATTTTTGAAACACTTGTTTAGGGGCAACTTTGACCACTTTGTAAACAATGGAAATTTAGGTGCCATTGCTCATACGAGCAATGGCACCTAAATTTCCATTGTTTACAGAGAGAAATGTTGTAATCTTCATAACGCCTTCATGGTGAGAAGATTAAGTATTGGGGAAAAACAACTATCTGACTTGCTACAATCTTGCGATCAACCCTCGACTTGTTAAGGAGTATCTGATGATAATTTTGGGATAATTTTCTCCGTAAAAACCTGTGCTGTGGATGCTCATTAGAAGCTTCTCACTGAGGACCTTCTAATGAGCACCCACAAGGCATGTTTTATCGAGAAATAAGACAAATTATCACAAAATTATCACCATATACTCCCCCTTAATAATTCTGGAATAATTTTGTCCAGTTCTCGATAAAAAAAATAAAAAAAATAATTGTTTTAGATACTCATAAGAAGCACCTTGCCAGAGTGCTTCTAATGTATACAACATAGGTTTCTTTAGAGAAATACCAAAAAATATCCTAGCATTATATCAGATAATCCTCTGTATGCTGGGTAAAAGTTTCAGCATATGACATTTTTAAATATTTTGCTTTTACTCTGAATATAGGGTTTGACATTTCCTGCAGAGACACTGGTATGAAATGTCAGACCCTAGTTTCTGGGTAAATATGAAAAGTTTCAAAATGTCACAGTATGCTAAGCATTTACTTTTAGCAAGATTTAGGCAAAACTAGCAGACAAATGAATGATGGTCCCTCAAATTAGGGATCAGGGCCCGGTTGTTCAAAGCATTGTTAGCTTAACGAGCTCGTTAAGGGTCATTTCGTTAACTGTTTTAGCGAATTCAATATACAATATTCTGATATTTTTTGCTGAAAAAATGTGAGTAGCTTTTGCAATGCAAAAGCTACTCGCATTTTTTCAGCAAAAAATTTCAGCATATTTGCGTATCACTTGATGTAAATTTTAACGAATCGTTAACTAACGACATCGTTAGCTTTGAACAACTGGGCCCAGAATGTCAGCTGGATATTTTGGAGATGATTTGAGTGACAGATATAAAATATTGGAAATTTTTGTCTGTTCATATATGGGCCGGCCACGAAAAAAAGTCCCTTAGGGCATATATGAATTGTGAAGTCCCAGATCAGTTTGTGCAGCCACGCGTCAGGTCAAGCTCTTTGCCATTGGTCCAATATTCTACAAGGTCCCTTATTGTCTAGGCAAACAGATGCGCAGGCTGGTCTGGATATAGCTGTTCACATATTTTCTTAGGTCCCATTTGTCAGCCGCTGACCCATATAGAGTTAGCAAGCTATAAATTAATGCCTTGGGGCATTTTATTTTCTTACACTCATAGGCATTCATTTTTGAAAATGCACTTGTGATTTTTACCCCGAAATTAGAAAACAGTTTAAAGTCTAATGAATAATGTCTATGTATTAATTTTATGCGTGCCAAACAGAAGCACAAAATGACATTTTTATGATGTTTTTACCCTTATAATGCTATAAGCACAACTTCAGGGAATGACATTTTGATTTTGTTTTTTGGTATTTTTCAGAGTAAATAACACTTGACAAGTTGACATTTCAAGTGAGTCTTCTGCTAATAAAAGAATCATGTCATCTGCTACAATTATGCTTAGTGCTTTAAGGGTTAAGAAAATAATGTAGTATTTGGTGTTTTTGCTTCTCTGCTTTGTTAACTGATGGACTGGAAACAGTATGTGTTTCTGGGTCCAAGAAAAAGGGTTGGGAGGGGGGTGTATTTTGATAAAAGGCAAAAGGAATGGTATCCAGGAAACTTGTAAAGTGGAGAACTGCACTAGTGAACACTGAGCGTGCTTTTAAAAAATTTAACTCTTTCGGTGCCAAACTTCAGATGACATTTCTCGTCTGCTTTGGGTTTTTTTGTTGTTTTTTTTTCAAACTATTGCTTGGAAAGAAGTTTATATGAAAAGTTGAAAGAATGAATGTTAAACAGCGTAGATCCATTTGGGAGGGCTCTTTATGAGCCGTCTAATCTGAATCTATGCTGTTTGCAAATGCCTATTATTATTGCCTGTGGCAATGAAAGAGTTAATTAAGCAGACAACATTTTAAAAAATTTATTTTATTTTTCCAGAAAATAGGTTTTGATATTTCATTTAAATTGTCTCCACAGGAGGTAACTTGTATGAAATGTTAAATTCTATTTTGGGAGTAAAATGATAATGATAAAAGCATGTTTATTGTTTACAGAATTTCACCCGAGTGTTAATGCAAATGCAACAAAGGCCTAAAGCACATATGTGCAGCTTTACTGGCAAGCAGACTTTACAGCAGCACTTAAGTGAGCAAACTTCAAAAGGCTCTGATCAGACTGCTGATGGGATGGTGGGTTTGATCCTGTGTTGCTTGCATATGAGTAAAGTCCCCTAAAAGGCTCCATATTCCTCAAAAATAGACATTTTAATCAAAGAAGGGTTTATAAAGTGATATATGGTATTAATACGATCATAAAATATGGCATCTGACAGCCTGTAAAATTTCAGTTAGTGTCTCAGTTTTGAAGTGGATCAAAAATGAAATGCTTTTTTTTTTAATCCTATCTGTGATTTAATGTTGGCAACAATTTATTCAGAGATAGGATAAAAATCATTTCATTTCAAGAAGTACGAGGGTCCTGCAAAAAGTTCTGTCACTGGGTTTGGATTACTTCAGTGCTACATTTTATCAAACATATTTTTATTACAAACCTTCAAAGTATTCCACCTTGACTGAAACACATTTTTGTAACCTTTTTACCCAGTTGCGAAAAGCAGATAGTCTTCCTTTGGTATCTGTTGGAGACACTGATAAATAGCGCTGCCAAGAGAACTTCTAGATGTATACTTATTTCTAGAAAGCATTTTCTTAAGCCTTGGAAATAGAAAGAAGTCACAGGGACTCAGGTCAGGTGAATAAGGTGGATGGTTTAAAACTTTCACCATTTCAGAAGCCAAAAAAGACTTGACAACCTCACACTTATGAGAGGAGGTGTTGTCATGTAAAAGGTGGACTCCTGACCATCCTTTGTTTAGTCGTAAAACTCTTTCACTTTCTTCAGTACAGAATTCTTGTAGAATCGGCCAGTGACTGTATGACCAGATGGACAAGGCACTTGAAGGACTGGCCCACTTGAATTAAAGAAAATTGCGTACATCTTTTTTGAACTTATGGTTCTCTTGGCAATACATGGGCGTTTTTGATCTTTTTGCTTCCATTGCTTATTATCAGCCCTTCTTTGTGGCTCAGACATGTGCACCCAGGTTTCATCACCTGTTAGCAAGTTAGAAATTACCCGACTATTACAGCCTTTGTATGTTTTAAAAAGTTCCCGGGCACATTTAAGGCGTTGTGTCTTTTGCTCCTCAGTGAGCAAATGAGGTACCCACCTAGCACAAACCTTTCTCAGGTCCAAACACTTTTTCAGAATTGTTTGCACACTGCCTTCTGATATGCCAGTACAACTAGCTATATCTTTGACAGACAGTTGCACATCCTGTTCGACCACAATCTTTACAGCAGCGATGTTAGCCTTGGTAACAAAGATTTTAGGCCTTCCAGGATGGGTATCATCTTCAGTTTCCCAACTTTAAAAGCTTTAACACACCTAAAAACTGTGCCATTGAAATGGTCTGAGGTCCCTATATACCACACAATTCATTAAATATCTGCTTTGAATCTATATTAAGCCTAATGCGGCATTTAATATAGCTATGAACTTCAGTCTTCTCCTCCAGGTTCCAATGTAACAAGTAAATTGGTCAGTGTGTATGACTGCATCTATTTCAGTTTGAAATAACTCGGTCAGTTGAAAAGCAGTTTGCACGAAATAAACGAGTATCATTAGCTATTCAACACATCATTCAAGTGCAGTGAAGCATTTTAAAATATACCTGGGATAAAACTAAGTAAACCTATTAGTGACAGAACTTTTTGCATGACCCTCGTAAAGACTAACTGAAATTTTACAGGCTGTCAATTGCCTGATTTTATGATTGTATTAATACCATATATCAATTTATTAAACTTTTCTTGAATAATAAATATCTATTTTTTAAGAATATGGAGCCTCTAATGCTCAACTTGCTGGGCAGAAATTTCAGCGGACATCAGTTTGAATTATTTTTATTAGTTTTTCGAGAAAACAGGGTTTGAAATTTTATGCAAATTGTCTCCTGAGGAGACGATTTGCATGAAATATCAAACTCTGTTTTTTTTGGGGGGAAAAATCTCAAATTTGTTGTCCGCTGTCCAGAGAAAAATTGAAAGTTAATATTTGTCACAGCTCAAATAACAATTTGTCGCCCAGATTCTAACACAACCACAATTTTATTTACAAGGGTAAAAATCTGGTCTCATCAAAGTTTATGTTTTGTACATGCATATTTTGCTATTAATGTTTTATATTTATTTGCTGCGTCAGTTTTGTTTTGTTCAAGAAATGGCATAATTGTATATTATTCTAAATACATAAAATAGGCGGAGTCAAGTGAAAAGCTAACTTCAAGAACATGGGAAATATTCATACCGTAATAACAAGCACATTTGACAATGAATACTCTGCTCAGGCTGTATAGATAGCTAGATACACAGGTTGATCTGGGCATTCACTGACTACACATGCTCAGAGACACCTTTTGGCTTGGCATAGCCCAAACACATATATACAGGAATTTTCTAAAAACATCAGCTGACCTCTAATAATCATTTTTACAGATTTCTTACTTGCTATAACATCTTCAGAGGATTTGTTAAGGAGGAGTATTGGATGATAATTCTGGGATAATTTTCTCCAGTTCTCCATAAAAACGTATGTTGTGGGTACTCGTTAGAAGTGCCTCGGAGAGGCACTTCTAACGAGTACCCACAATGTACATTTTTATGGAGAATTATGAAAAATTATCCCAAAATTATCACCTACTACTCCTCTGATCTTTGTCTTTATTATTTTACAGATAGCTTTGCTTACTATAACTGTAATATCTTGTCTTTGGAGCTAAAATAGGCAACACCAAGTGAAATGGCAATTTTCAGCATGTTGAATCTAAAGGCCCAGATCAGGTTGTGCATCTGTATAGTCTGTTCGGGGTCTTTGATATTGGCCTGTTGTGGAATGCTTCAGCAAAAGTTCTTAATCAGATCACACATGGGCTGAATCATCTGAGCTATCTGCAGCTCGCATAAAGGCAAACAGTAAAGATACAGATCAGACTGCTCCTTAGGAAGATTCTGATCTGGTTCCACACTGTTTGCTTAGGCAATTTTCAAAACATTTTGTAATTAATTATGAGGGGAATCAAAAGTTTGGAACTACATGTATTGTCATAGAAAGCTAAATATCCAAATAGATGATATCAGAGTATTTAAAAAAAAAATACCCACATAATGACATATCTTCCTAGCTTTCAAATGATCATTATTTTAGGAAACAGTTGATGTTTCAGCATTCCACACTGATATCTTGTTCAAATATTGATGAAAAAAAAAAAAAACAATGTTGTACAACAATAGTTCCTGAACCTTCTGATCTGGCCTCATACTCTGTATATTGTATTGTGCTTGTTGAACTGCTTCACATTCCAGATAACCCAGTGACATATCATCTTCTACATATCACAGAGTTGTTATAATAAAACAAAGAAATTTTTCCATGTGGAGTTTTAATATTCAAGATATCCATCTTTATAGCTCACCTGAGCCGAAGGCTTAGGATGAGCTATTGTAATCACTTGCCATCGTCCATCCATCCATTCGTCATCCACACCTTCTTCTCCTCTGAAGCCTCTGGGCCAATTTTCTTCAAACTTCATGTGAAGCCTTCTGTTAAAGGGGGATTGAAAACTTGTATAAATGGTCACGGTCCGTTAATCAAGATGGCCACCATGCCCATATATGGTAAAAACACTTAAAAATCATCTTCTCTAGAACCATGAAAGCTTTTGGTATCTAGCATTGAGGACTCAAGGTCTACCAAGTTTGTTCAAATGAAGACCATAGGTTGACCTTTGACCTTTTTACAGCAAGGTCAAATTTGCATCCCCATACATTTGTATGGGGAAAATATTGATTTGAAGTCATTTTCTCAAAATGTATTAAAGACTAATGGCTGAAACTTACAATGAGTGATTAAAGTAGTAAAACATTTTAATTATAATCACCATTTTGTCCCCTGGGGGTTATCTGCCCTTGCACCTGGGCTATATACATGTATAAAATTGTGTAGTTTTTAAGTTTCTTCTCCGAGACCGCTGGAGCAATTTTCACCAGATTTCACATGGGGCCTTCTGTCAAAAGGGTATTGCCAATTTGTTCAAATGGTTCTGCACCACTGAACAAGATGGCCACCATGCCAGGAAAAACGCTTAAAAATCTTCTCCAGAACCAAGAAAGCTTTGAGGCAGACTCTTTGTATCAAGGACTCAAAGTCTACCAAGTTTGTTCAAATGATGACCATAAGTTGACCTTTGACCTTTTTAGGCAAGATCAAATTTGCGTCCCCATGCATTTGTATGGGGAAAATATTTATAAGTTATTTCCTCAAAATGTATTAATGACTAATGGCTGAAACTTACAATGTGTAATTAAAGTAGTAAAACATTTAGTTATAATCAAAATTTTGTCCCCTGAGGATTATCTGCCTTTGCCTCTGGGCTATGTACATGTATCAAATTGTGTAATTTTTAAGTGTCTTCTTTTCTGAAACTGCTTGAGCAATTTTCACCAGATTTCACATGGGGCCTTCTGTCGAAAGAGTATTGCCAATTTGTTCCGCATCATTGAACAAGATGGCTGCCATGTCCATATATGGTAAATATTCTGAAAAAAAACTTCTCCAGAACTAAGAAAGCTTTCGGGCTGAATCTTAGTATATAGCATTGCTGTCTCAAGCTCTACCAAGTTTGTTCAAATGATGATTGTAGGTTGACCTTTGACCTTTTTACGGCTAGGTCAAATTTGCATCTCTATAGATTTGTATTGCGGAAAAGTTGAAAAATCATTTTTTTAAATATGTATTTAAGACTAATGCCTGAAACTTACAATGTATGATTAAAGTAGTAAAACTTTTTAGTTAGGATCAAAATTTTGCCCTGTCAGGAGTTATCTGTCTTTGCCCCTGGGCTATATACAGGTATAAAATCATGAAATCTTTAAACTCCTCCCTGAAACCACTTGACCAATTTTCACCAGATTTCACAAGGGCCCTTCTGTTGAAGGGATCTTGACAATTTATTCAAATGGTTCTGCACCAGTGAACAAGGTGGCTGCCATGCCCATATATGGTAAAAACACTTAAAATCTTCAGTATTAAGAAAGCTTTGAGGCCGAATCTTGTTATACAGCATCAGGGACTCAAGGTCTATGAAGTTTGTTAAAATGATGCGATAAGGATGACCTTTGGCCTTTTATGATATGGTCAAATTTGTGTCCCAGTTGCTGTAACAATACTGGAAGAATGTTGCATTGCATTTGCAAATATGCAACAGCTGTTTTTATCAGGTGAGCGAACTGTGGCCCATGGGCCTCTTGTTTTTAACTTCTGGCATACTTGTATACTGAGGGATATATAGTTTCTTTTTCTCTGTTCATCTATATGGTTGTATGTACGTATGTACAAAGTACATGTTCTAATGCTACTGAAAGATGAATGTACATATTACCTACATTCATTCGTTTGTCCTTCTGTAGTGTTAGTGGACAGTTGCATCAAATTTTTAAGATGCTGTATTATCAAAGACTGGTGATGGATTTAGTTTATGTTTTGCCAGTTGATACTTGTAGTTCCCAAATTTTATTAGGGTATACAGCTATAAATGTTGCCTAAAATGACAGATAAAAGTCATGTGGGAAAGACTAGTACTGTTAATGATGGTGCCGGCCAGGGGTATTCATGACTCACTGGTCATTCTGTCTAGTTTTCTTTAGAGCATGTACTATTTGGGACAGCAGGATTTTTTGGACAAATATGTTATTTTCTGACCCACTGGTCATTCTGTCTAGTTTTCTTTAGAGCATGTACTATTTGGGATAGCCTAGCTACTAGGCCAATATATAAGTATATTTGTCAATTTTTGTTTACTTATTATTATTATTATTTTTTTTCATTTACATTCTACTTATTGATTCAATGTTTAGCTAGTCTATGGGTGAACTTTTCTTCTGTGGTTGTCTCTGAAATATATTGGAAATCCAGACCATATTATCTGTAGACTAGCCACAGAGCTCAATAAGCCAAAAAATATAAATGTATATTTCTAAGCCTTGGGCAAGGCTATATTTGGGACTGCAGGATTTTTTTGGACAAATATGTTATTTTCTTAATTTCTCCATGAAAAAATGTTGTTACTTCTTAGAATTGTCTCTGTGAGGCAATATGAAGGTATACCCACAACATGATTTCATGGACAAAGGAAAACTGTACATCTGAATATCTGTTATTCCTTGGGCCATTAAGTAATTCATGAAGAGTTCTTTGCGTGAAGTGTTCAAGGGATTTATGATACTTTCAACTATATTTCAGTTATATCAGACAGGAAATCATCCAAACTATTTTAATGTCTGTAGGAATGACAGGAAGATGGATTCCACATTCAAAATGCTAAATGTCCTGTCTGGGACAAACAAGCTTCAGAGCTTAAAACATAATGCAAAATAACACTTTTTGACAATAATTTATATAATTTATTATTTAAGATTAACCCATCTCTTGCTGAACACATCATGCCCTGTCTTAGCAAACAGTGCAGATCCAGATCAGTTGGCTTCTGAAGAAACCAACTGATCTGGATCTGCACTGTTTGTCATTAAATATGTGAATTTCTATCAAAAACCTGGATCAATTAATCTGATTGGCTGGAAATTAGAAGTGGGTTTGGCATCTTAACTTAATCAGCATGGCAAGGGTTAACAATACTGATAAAGAGTATGTGCCATATTTTTACCGTAAGTATTGGGACAGACAGGCCTGAGTAACCAGCATAGACCAAGATCAGATGCTGCAGAAAACTGCATCTGATCAGGGTCTGCACAGTTTGCCACTTATCCAGCAGTTTTAAGACACACCAACAGATAGTAAAATAAACCTGTTCAAATTTTAGGACAAGTATAGTAAGGAATTAAGGTGTCTCAATATTTAGGGTAAATATGATATGAGGTGGAGCACAGCATTTCTTACAAGATAGCATGTGTGTGCATAATGAACTCAGATTAGCCTGCACATCTGCACAGTCAGGTGCACAAGCAATATGAGCTTAACTATACCTAATTTATGCCACAGAGGCCTTTCTGTTATTTAAACTTCATCAGTGTGGCTAAACCCCAAAATCTAACAGGAAATGTTGTGCCCTCGCTCATATGTTTTTATTTACAACATATAACTTCAGCTTGCCATGTAAACAAACAATATTGACATAAATATATCACAAAAAAGTGGACGGAGAAATAATACATATAAAAGTTGGGACATTTATCACAGTATGCTGTAGGTTTTTCTCAGATTAGAAAGGGGTTGGTAATATTTTAATCAACATGCTGGGTTAAAATTTCAGCATACAACATTTTGAAATAGTTCTTTTATTTTTCCCAGAAAACAGGAATTGAAATTTCATGCTAATTGTCTCTGAAGGGGACAAATTGCATGAAATGTCAAATCCTATTTTCTGGGAAAAATATTTCAAAATGTCGTCTACTAAATTTGCACATAGCCTGCTTAGTGTTAATGCTCCATTTTCACTAACAGCATGCTGAAAGAAAATACCAGACGGCATTTTAAAATGTCAGTTCTCTTCAGAAAATTGGGCTTGACATTTAAGGTGAATTGCTTTCTTAGGTGTAATGTCAAGCCCTATTTTGTAATGAAAATAGGAAAAATATCAAGACATCTGCTAATGCAAGTTAGAGTCACAAAATGACATCATTTACCTAATGACATGAGCCAAGATGAAGAGTCAGCTCAGCCTGCATGCAGTCTGACGGAGTCTTTGCTGTCCATCTGTAGGAACCATAGATCCTAGGTTATCCAAAGAACACCCTGGGAAGACTAATCAAATGTGCAGTCTTGAGTCTTTTTGCTGGGCACTCATGTTGAAAGGCACACTTTCTCAAATATCCATACATGACACCAACCAGACTCAATAAGGTAAATGTCCTAAAATTTTGAACACTTAATTCCAACCTTTTTTTGGCCTAAGTTTTGCTTTTTATGCACCTGTTACTTAAAATACTTAGTGGAATGGTAAACAGTGTAGACCCTGATCAGACTGCTCCTTCAGGAGCAGTCTGATCTGGGTCTGCACTGTTTGCATATGTCATTTTGTCAGACACTTTGGTGTTTGAAATATTAAGAAATTTACCGTAAGCAAAAAAAAAAAAAACCCAAAAAACTTCTTAATAAGGAGAAATACTCATTATTAACAAGTTTTTTTTAGGTTACAATTCTAGGATATTTTTTGTTTCTACAAAAACATACATAGTGGGAGGGCTCTTCTAATGAGTACCCACAATGTATGTTTTTATGGAGAGCTGGAGAAAATTATTCCAGACATCAAGTATGCCTCCTTAACTAGTCCTCTGACAAAGCAGTATTGATATTCTTATTCCTCACAAAAACATTTCTAATGAGTACCAACAACATGTTTTAGTTTAGAAATCAGCAAAAAAAAAAAAATATCTGAATACATGCCCAATCTAGTGATCTGAATGACAACAAAAAAGACTGTGAACTGAGTTTTATAAAGTGAACACCAAATAAGCCTTAGTATAAAGTTATGTTATTTTATTTTAAACAAAAAGGGCCAAGACAATGGGCGGAATTAGTAGATTATCTCCCTTTACCAATCTTATTTTTCCTTTGATGGTGAAATCCACAAAAGGTACCAACTTGTGGTAAGAGAAATCAACAATTCTGCAAATGGAGGCAATATACTCTCTGCAAAACTGATTGTTTCTCATACTTAGATGGGTAAAGGGAAATTACCCATTTATGCATCTCATAGACCAAATGCAGCCTGCATTACTACCACATTCCACCCTCTAATATTATTCTCAAGAATTGTTGCTCTGTTTCCTGACAGATTTGGCTGCTCCAATGAAAAGACTTCCATCAGGCTTTCATTTGAATTTCATATAATTTTTATTCCTAAAGGGAAGATTATTTTTTATGGTTTAATTTTACATAAAGTTAAAAGAGCTAACCATTACCACTCCTGTATAAAATGGACAGAGAGACACTTTGTGACAGACACACCAAGCTTACATTGGTGATCCATGACAGCAAGTGTAACACCATTGTCACTGTCTCCATTTACTTTGTATGCGTGGTACAGTAAATGTCCTAAAATTCTGAACATTTTATTCCCTACGATCTTGGCCTAAATTTTGCTTTTTATGCAACTGCTGCTTAAAATACTTCGTGGAATGGGAAACAGTGTAGACCCCAATCAGACTGATCCTTGAGGAGCAGTCTGATCTGGGTCTGCATTGTTTGCATAATTATGTCATTTTGTCAGACACTTTGGTGTTCTAAATTTTAGGACATTTACTGTAACGTTCAAAATTTGCACAACTCTTTGGACAAATTCAGCAAACAACAATTTGATTATATTCTGTCTTATTTGCAAAACTGAATGAACTGTCAACACTGAATAATAATAAAAATATTTAAAAATAATTGTTTGAAAATTATACCTAGCATGCTAAGCATTAGGATTGTTATAGTTGAACAGCAGATACAAAATAAGCCTAATATGATAGCAGATGATTGGCATAAAATGTCAGGGCCCAGTTGTTCAAAGTGTCGTTAGCTTAACGAGCTTGTTGAGGGTCATTTCGTTAACTGTTTTAGCGGATTCAATACACAATATTTTGATATTTTTTGCTGAAAAAATGTGAGTAGCTTTTGCACTGCAAAAGCTACTCACATTTTTCAGCAAAAAATTTCAGCATATTTGCGTATCACTCAATTAAAATTTTAACGACATCGTTAGTTTTGAACAACTGGGCCTAGGTCTTTATTTTCTTGGAAATATAATTAATGTTGTCTGTCAGTGAATATGGCATATATACTATTAAGTTAGCAGTATGATGCCTCAGTTTCCATTTAAGAAGTTTTATCAAGTGTAGTTCCAGAAGTGTATCCAGACAAGTATTTTGCTTCCTATTTCTCAAAACCAAACCCTATTTCTGAGTACTCCCTAGAATCACCTGGGCAAGCAATTTTAATGAGTACCAACATGCTTTCAAGAAGAACCCTTCACAATGAAAAAGGTCAAATACTCGCTACTTTTTAAAGTTGGTGAAAAGAATAGTTACACATATGGACATGTTACATAAATGTTTCAGAAATAGTTCATGGAGAAATAAGAAAAATATCAAATTTTCATTGAGAAAAAGAGCCCTGTCTAGAGCTATGATTAAAGGTGTTTATCAAACTTTAGAACTTAAAGCAAAATCAGCTGACATTAAAGTGATATTTTTCTTAACCATTTCTTTCCCACAAAGTAAGGGTTGACATTTCATGCAAATTGTCTCAAAAGCAGATAATCTGCCTGAAATGTTAAACCCCGTTTTCTAGGAAAAATAAGAAGAAAGATTTCAAACACCATCTGCTGAATTTTATACTTAGCATACCAAGTGTTAACCCTTGTTAACCCTTGTCCTGCTGAATAAATTAAGATGTCACGCCCACTTCTAATTTTCAGCCAATCTGATTACTCCATCCCAATAGTTGCTATAAATACATACTTAATGGCAAACTGCAGATCCAGATCAGAAGCCAACTGATCTGGATCTACACTGTTTGCAAAGGCAGTGTATATCCGGGTTCAGCGGGACAAGGGTTAAAGATGGTAAAAAATGCCATTATACCAGTGAAAGCAAAAGAAAAATCAGTGGAATACATAAAATCATTTGGAATGTACAAGATGCAACTTTTTTATGCCCCCATCCATCAGAAACTCAACACATCACAGATATTGCTGTAATTCCAGCAGTTAAATCATGTAACAGGTCTACTGGCTGGAGTTACTGTTCTTGATTTATTTGCACTTCCTGTTTCCCTTTTCTCACCACTAGGTGGCCTTGGGCTCATAAACTCTCCATCAAAAGACATTATCTCCATTCTTGAATTTGGCTGACTGTTATCCATTTTATTGTCCCCTAAACTATTTCTCAACATATTTATTGGTGTTTTCACAGAACTATTGCTGCTCCCTGGTCTCTGATTATTGCTGGGGGGTCTCTGGTTATTGAGCCCTTGAGTTATCAAAGTTCCAGTGGGATCAATCTCTGGCAATTTAAGTGGTTTAGAGTTTCTACCATTGTCTATAATAGCACCGTTTAGACTAGAAGAAGATGAATCCCTCGAAAGACTTTTATACCCATTTCTGGCAATTGGAGGATTTTGAAAATTTTCATTACTGTTCTGCCTAGAACTTGGTATCTGAATCTCATCATACTGATTTTGTCTAGAGCTAGTATTTTGTTTGCTGTCTCTACCAGTTTCAGTATTGTCTGAAGGGTCCACAGAATCCTCAACTTTCTCCATGGAGATCAATTTCCAAACATCCGCTGGAATAGGAGTTCCCTCATCATCTGCAATAGGAATATTATCATTATTACCCCAAATATTAAGACACCATAACGCCTTACCAAACAGTCTGGGACCCAGTCAGATGGACTAAAGTTTAATATTATACTGATTTATTGATTGTGTTGGGGTTTAATGACACATCAACCCTTGAGGGTCATTTTGTGTCATCTCCCAGAGGGAGGGAGAAGAGAGATAAAAGAGATAGTAGAGATGAAAGAAAAGGACAGGGAAGAAAGAGGAACAAGATTTAAAGTGAAGAAACAGAAGAAATAAAAACATTCCCCCTCTATCCTTACCTGCTGCAAGGATGGCAGGCCTTGCCCAACTGTAAGCCAATATCAGTTGGACGCCCCGGTGACGCAAGATACACAACACCTTTGCCTCACCCAACCACCCCTTAATATTATTATAGCTGAGGAGTTGGTGTCATATATTTAAAACACAACATGTTTAGGTGCAGATTAAAGAAAAATACTGCAAGTTTTGGCTGAAAAAATAAGCCTTATCTAGATCTATGAACATAGCAAACAAATGATGATTATCTTATATTTTACATCTCTTTCAATATTAGTTAAGTCATACTGAGAGGATAATACAGCAAACAAACCTTCACAGTCCTCTTCTCTGAGAGTAGACAGCTGTTTTGATAGAGGGTTATAGGCTTCTGATAATAACTTCTGGAGAACTTCAGGAGCTAACCGGGGTGGGTTGTCCAACAACTCTTGTCTCACTGAGGCAGGTGTTCTAAAATAAGAATCAATTTGAGCCAGCACATGAGAAAAGGTTGCTTATCACACAGATGACGTGCAGTCTTGCCAGAGCCTTTGCTGTTTGCAGACATGTAGTAGAGACCTTGAGGAAGCTTCCGGCAAAAATGCAAGTCCATAGCTCAAATAGAGGACTGCTCATGCGCATTTAAAGACCCACAAATGGGAAAACCATAAGGTCCCTTTTTTTGGTGTGCAGGCTCACTTATGTTCTAATGATCCAAAATCTGTCTATGGTCATATGTGAACTACTGTATTTAACATATGTACAGTATAACCCAAGCTTATCGAGGATATTTCGTGAAACTTTGTTAGAGGTGAGCCACCAAAGGAAAAAAACTTTTGGAGATGGGTTTTACCCAAACTGAATGGGGACGTTACTCTTACTAATTTTGGCATAGTAACACAAGAGTGATTTCTCTTGATGTACTAAACCTAGCAGAGGATTTCCTGAGCAACCTGTCAAAATGTGAAACTTTTGAAAATGAGTTATACAATGAAGGAATAACTTCTGTATCTAATTTGTCTGAAAGAACAAACATTCCTCTTTCTACAATGCACAGAGAGGTTAGAAATATTGAGAATGGTAAAAAAAATATTGAACACAAGAAAGAGGCAGGTACTGAGATGAACCCCAGAGTGGTGAATGTTGGAGGCTGTAGAAGGGTTGGTGTTTTGGTTTCAAAGAACAGAGGACTTAGCAGCAGCATTGTGAGATGTGAACTAATATGAAAGGGGACTGTTCCTCTTTCTAAGAAGAACTTGAGTGGAGAATTGCATTCTCTGAATTTGGAGAAATCATGAATAATTCTCTCGTAAACCGCTTCTCAAACCTGAACAGGTTTCAACATTTAGCTTGGTATTTGGACCAGGCAGACTTTGATTGGGACACTGTAATTTTTTTAGATGAAAGCTCTATATGACTGTCCAAACTGCATGAAAATGTGGACCAAACATTCTGAGAAGCCTCTATACCAGAGACCAAATTCCTCTGTGGGATGGGGTATCATTATGTGGGACAAGCCCACTATGTTTATTAAGGGAACTATGACAAAAGAACGCTATAGGAAGACACTTGAGGGACAGTTGCTTCCTACAGCACTAGGTAAGTGGTATCTGTTGATAAAATTCAAATTTGTATTTACTTTTGTTTTATTCACTGGATTTATCATTTGATATCTGTCATTTATTATTATGCCCCAAAGTTCGAAGAAGCTGGAGAGGCATATTGCTTTTGGGTCCTTCATCCATTTGTTCAACACATTTTGCACACAAGTAGGATCTTGAAATTTTATACGTGAAATCAGGATGGAAAATAAGTGGACGCATATTTTTTTTTTTTTTTTTTTTTGTGAAACTTGTAGTTCCAGAGTTATGCCCCTTTTTCAACAGACACAATGAAATCTTGTCAGCAAGATATCTCAAAAAGTGTTTGAGCTAGAATCTTGATACTTGGTATGCTGACTGGGGATGATGAGTAGATTTTGAAAAAAAAAAAAAAAAAAAAAAAAAAAAAATTTTCCCTGACTTATGCCCCTTGTAATATAATGAAATCTTGTCAGCAAAATATCTAAAAAAAAAACTAGAGATAGGGCCTTGAAACCTGGAGTGCTTATTGGGGACAATGAGTAGATTTCCTCATTAACTTTTGAAACAAGAGGGCCATGATGGCCCTGTAACGCTCACCTGAGCAACATAGCACTTTGAGAGCCTGATCTAGAGCTGATCAAGGCAAACATTAACAAGTAAGACAATGTAGCATGTCTAATGGACTGTGAAATAAAGGTCAAGGTCAAATATGGATGACTGCACTCAAGAGGCCATGCTAATATGTATGCATGTACTAAGTACATTGACCTAGAAATCAAACTTGACCTAGAAATCAAGACAAACATTCTGAGCAAGATTCATGATGATTGCTTCAAAAATGTGACCGCTAGAGTGTTAACAAGGTTTTCTGCTGATTTGGCCAGGTGACCTAGTTTTTGACCCCAAGTGACCCAGTTTAAAACTTGCCATAGAAATCATCAAGACAAACATGTTGAGCAAGATTCATGATGATTGCTTGAAAAATGTGACCACTAGAGTGTTAACAAGGTTTTCTGCTGATCTGGCCAGGTGACCTAGTTTTTGACCCCAGGTGACCAAGTTTCGAACCTGACCTAAAAATCATCAAGACAAACATATTGAGCAAGATTCATGATGATTGCTTAAAAAATGTGACCGCTAGAGTGTTAACAAAGTTTTCTGCTGATTTGGCCCGGTGACCTAGTTCTCGACTCGAAGTGACCCAGTTTCGAACTTGACCTAGAACTCATCAAGACAAACATTTTGAGCAAGATTCTTGATGATTGCTTCAAAAATGTGACCGCTAGAGTGATAACAAGATTTTACGCTGATTTGGCCAGGTGACCTAGTTTTTGACCCGAGGTGACCCAGTTTCAAACTTGACCTAGAAATCATCAAGACAAACATTTTGAGCCAGATTCATGATGATTGCTTCAAAAATGTGACCGCTAGGGTGTTAACAAGGTTTTCTGCTGATTTGGCCCAGTGACCTAGTTTTTGACCCCACGTGACCCAGTTTCAAACACATCCTAGAACTCATCAAGACAAACATTTTGAGCAAGATTCATGATGACTGCTTGAAAAATGTGACTGCTAGAGTGTTAACAAGGTTTTCTGCTGATTTGGCCCAGTGACCTAGTTTTTGACTCCAAGTGACCCAGTTTCGAATCTGACCTAGAAAACATCAAGACAAACATTTTGAGCAAGATTCATGATGATTGCTTCAGAATGTGACCGCTAGAGTGTTAACAAGGTTTTCTGCTGATTTGGCCCGGTGACCTAGTTTTTGACCCCAAGTGACCCAGTTTCAAAACTGACCTAGAAATCATCAAGACAAACATTTTGAGCAAGATTCATGATGATTGCTTCAAAAATGTGACCGCTAGAGTGCTAACAAGGTTTTCTGCTGATTTGGCCCGGTGACCTATTTTTTGACCCCAAGTGACCCAGTTTCAAACTTGCCCTAGAAATCATCAAGACAAACATATTGAGCAAGATTCATGATGATTGCTTCAAAAATGTGACCGCTAGAGTGTTAACAAGGTTTTCTGCTGACCTGGCCCGGTGACCTAGTTTTTGACCCCAAGTGACCCAGTTTCGAATTTGACCTAGAAATCATCAAGACAAACATATTGAGCAAGATTCATGATGATTGCTTCAAAACTGTGACCGCTAGAGTGTTAACAAGGTTTTCTGCTGATCTGGCCCGGTGACCTAGTTTTTGACCCCAAGTGACCCAGTTTCAAACTTGACCTAGATTTGATAGAGGCAAACATTTTGAGCAAGTTTCATCAAGATTGGGTCAAAACTATGACCTCTAGAGTGTTAACAAGTTTTTCTTTTGATTTGACCTGGTGACCTAGTTTTTGACCCCAAGTAACCCAGTATCGAACTTGACCTAGATTTCATAGAGGCAAACATTCTGACCAAGTTTCATCAAGATTAGGTCAAAACTGTGACCTCTAGAGTGTTAACAAACTAATTGTTGACGACAAACGACAAACGACGACGGACATAGGGTGATGACAATAGCTCACCCTGAGCTTTTGCTCAGGTGAGCTAAAAACTTTCCAAATTTTTTCCGGAGTTATGCTTCTTGTAATACTAGAGGCCTTAATGGCCAAAGGATTGCTCACCTGGAACAATTTCCCCAAATGCCAGAACGATTTTAGCAATTTTTGATCTACAAGTCACCCAGCTACTTCCTATCAAGTTTTGAATCAATTTGCCTTTGGGTTCAGAAGAAGAAGGTCAAAACAGATCTTCACGATGGCTGGTGTGACAGCAATCTTGGATTTCTGATCTTAATAATTTTAGCTATTTTTTATCTACAAGTCACCACAAGTTTCCAATTAACTGAACTTCCAGTCCAGGAGAAGTTCAAAATAGATTTTCAAGATGGCTGCGATGGCTAAGGAATGGACAGATGGACGATGGACAGAAGGTGATTGTATAAGCTGGTAATATTAATGAAATCTTGTCAGCAAGATATACTGAAAAACTTTTTGGGCTAGGGCCTTGAAACTTGGTGTGCTTTAATAGGGTGATGAGCAGATTACCTGATTAACTGGAGTTATGCCTTTTGAAATATAATGATAATGAAATCTTGCTAGCAAGACATCTTGAAATTTATTTGAGCTAGGGCCTTGAAACTTGGTGAGCATATTGGTAATAATGAGTAGATCACCTGATTACATTTTGAAAAAAATCTGAGTTATGTCCCTAAAACTGATCTTGAAAATATTTGGGTTTGGAGCTTGAAACTGGTTTTGTAAATGAACCTAGTCTGGCCCAGTTGTTCAAAACTAACGATGTTGTTAATAAATGTATTGTTAAAACTTTGACCATTAAATATGGCATATATGCTAATATTTTTGCTAAAAAAATATTAGCATCTTTTGCATTTGCAAAAGCTACTCACATATTTCAGCAAAAATACCTGTGAATTGTATATTGCATTTACTAGAACAGTTAACATTTTGCCCACTAACAAGCTCATTAAGATAATGACATTTTGAACAACCTGGTCAGTACATGCGTGCATGTTTTTATACTAGGCAAAAAATTAAAATAGTCATGTTTTTTAAAATGATGATTAATAAAATACAATTGATTTTGCAAAGGTAGTTATGGCAAAAGCTGGAAAAAAATTGCCAAATTATTATCTTTATGAGAGATTTCGAAAAGACAGTAGAAGAAAATAATCACCTTGGCGTGTTATCAGTTGTACCATCTATGGACTGGGAACCTCCAACAAGAGATTCTGTGTCAGCGAATGAGTATCTAGAGTCTGTGTTGAAGGATGTCCGTGACAGTGAAGCTCTAGACAATGAATCTACACACTGATCTATTAAGTCATGTAGTTGATCGTCATCAAGACGTGGAGTTTCTATCTGAAAACAAGAGGTTGTACAGTTGGTGGCTTTCTCAAATACATGTTTTCAAAAAATTATATCCATTAGCTAGTAATACTTCTTTATTTTTTGTAAATAAAATTAGGAAAGATAAAATTATTATAAAAAAAAATGTATTATTGTCTAATAAAACTTAAATAAACTTAAAAGATTAGCAGAGGATTTTTGAGGAGAGTAATTTCTGATTTCTTAATAAAGCACATGTTGTGGACATCCTATGACATATGCTTAAAAATTATGGAGAACTAGACAAAATTATTGTGGTGGTAATCTGATAACTCAGAAATGGCCTTGATGTGTGCTTATTGGGGTAAGTGTAGTTGTTAGACTGAATATGCCATTAATCAATAATAATGATAAATTTTCTGCGCAGATGCATTTTTTCAACAGTCAAGCCAGCTGACATTTGAAATGCACTATCCAGGGCAGCAAAGATCCCCGCCATGAGTTTGTTTCATCATGGATATGAATTTAAGTTCCAGGTAGAAACACTTTCAAATTTTATTTTGTACTGTTTGTTTTTATGATTTTTACACATGTATACAGCCCAGGTCAGAGGCAGACAACCCCCAGGGGATTTGTTGTTTGGGGGATTTGTTGTCATTACATTTTAAGCTTCTGTTGCTTCAATAATTTGTTGCAAGTTACAGATAAATTACTTCAGACTACTGATTTTATCTTGTTTTTTTTTTATGATTTAATGCACTAATACAACTCAATGGTACAGGCAGACAAGCCCATATAAGGGCAAGGTGGTCATCTTGGCAGACAGACCACATGTATAAATTTTACCAATATTTTATTTCCCAACCCAAAGAGGTGCAACATTGAATTTGATGAAAAAATGGCCCAGTGAGTTCAGAGGAGTCATTTGAAAATGTGGATGGAGGACGGTTGGACTGACAATAAATGGAAATTGACCACTTTTGCTCATTCTGAGCCTTTGGCTTAGGTGAGCTAATTAAAAAATGAACTCTAAAAATCTGGTTTATCAATACCACTGTGTATACCTCGATTTCTTCAGGATTATGTAATTTATTCAATTCTTCTTCTATTGCCCTTAGTCTCTCGTTCATATCTCGTTGCTCAGCATTCTGGAACAGGGCTCTTTCACCATGATTTTCCCAGTCCATGTCCGATCTCACAGCAGTTCTTGTGAACAGTTTATTCTAATTGTGAAACAACAAGTTTACAACAAGACACAGATGAAAAAACAAAACAGAATGCATTCTTAAGCAATAAAGTGAACATTCCACTTGTATGTGACATTTTACAAAGATCTAAAATTCAGTTTAGTACCTAAAACCTAGTCTAAACAAAAGATGCAATTAATTTTTTTTTTCATTTTGTTAAATGACACATCAACCCTTGTGGGTCATTTTGTGTCATCTCTCAGAGAAAGGTACGGTAAATGTCCTAAAAATTCAAACACTTTATTCCATACTTTTCTGGCCTAAATTTTGCTTTTTGTGCCATTATTTCTTAAAATAGTGGAACAGCAAAACCCTGATCAGACTTCAGGAGCAGTCTGACCTGGGTCTGCACTGTTTGCATATTCCATTTTGTCAATAACACTGGTGGACGATTTTTAGGACATTTACCATACATATAGAAGAGAGATTGAAGAGCTAGTTAAGGATGAAGGAAAAAGCAAATGACAGAACAGAAAAAGAAGAAATACTAACATGCCCCAACCTTTTCCCCATCTGCTGCTAGTACAGTAGGACCTTAGCACCATCTTCCACTCTCTCATTTAAGATTACTTCTTTTACCATACTATTTATGATTTCCCATCAAGCCAACACAACCAATAAAATACTTACTAGAAAGTATTTTTGTAAAACACTATGCCCCAGCTATATACTTGTCACTGACAGAAAGACAAAAGAACAATCAGCTTTTTTAGCTCAACTGTGTCTGAAGTTAAAAATAATTGCCAAATTTGAAAAAGGATCACAAACTCGGTCAGAAGTTTTTCTGTTGAAGTAGTTGACACATTAGATACTAGTGATATACAAAACATTCTGATTCAAAAGCTGTCAAAATAGCAACATTTGAAAAGGCCCATCTGTCAAAAATTTCAGTTCATCTTGATCTTCATCCTAAACAAGGACAGATTTTCTTCAATTTTTAACAAGGGAGGTACGTTTTGTGACTTCCTGTTTGACTTCCAACTGCACACCAAATCCCTTCTAAAAAGGGGCCTGGTTTCCTACACACTAAATCCCTTCTGAAAAGGGGGTCTGGTTTCCTACATACTAAATCCCTTCTGAAAATGGGGTCTGGTTTCGTACACGCTGAATCTCTTCTGAAAAGGGCTCTGTTTTCCTATGCACTAAATCCCTTCTAAAAAGGGGTCTGGTTTCCTATGCACTAAATCCCTTCTGAAATGAGGTTTGGTTTCCTGCACACTAAATTCCTTCTGAAAAAGATCCACTTGGGAGCAAATTTTTTCCTATTTAGAGAAGACCCCTTTTCAGCAGAGAGAAAACCAATTTTGATAGAGTTGTCTCCCTTGAAAATGTATCCTGTAATATCAAGAGCCTAGCTCAAACGGTTTTCACAAAAATACATTACAAAATTACTCTTATTTTTCTTAAAATACAAGTTTGATAGAAAAGAAACAAAAGACATAGATAAACTAATTTTTGATTTTCGGCATAAAATGTGTGTAGCTTTTGCAAGCCCCTCATGTTTTTTTTGTTACATAGGGCACATTAATCTAAAACTGCATGCAAAATTTCTTAATTTGCCCTACTTCAAAGTTGAGGGGGCATATTGGTTTGGTCCCATCTATCTGTACGTCTGTTACAGAGTAGGTCAAAACCTGTAAGAGCTAGAATCTTGAAACTTGCATAGATGGATTAAGCTTTTTTTTTTTTTTTTTTTGTCACCATCTGATTTGTCATTGCAGTTATGGTCCTTTTTGGACCTCTGCATTGTAGGTTTAGGGAAAGCTTGTTGATAAAATATATCCAGAATCCCTAGAGCTAGGCTCATGAAATTTTGCCTGAAGCTTTAAAATAATGTGTAGGTGACCTGATTAACTTTAGGAGAATTTCCATAAATATTTGACAGAATTATGGGCCTTTGCAGAATTATGCATTGCAGGTATAGGGAAAACTTGTTAACAAAATATCTCAAGAATCCCTACAGCTAGCCTCATGAAATTTTGCATGCAGTTTTAAATTAATATGTAGATGACCTGATTAAATTTTGATGAGATTCCATGTACATTTGGCAGAATTATGGCCATTTTCGGACTTACACATTTTAGGAATAGGGTAAGCTTGTTAACAAAATATCTCAAGAATCCCTAAAACTGGGCTCATGAAATTTTGCATGTAGTTTTGAATTAATGTGTATATGGCCTGGTTAATTTTTAGTGAAATTTTGTCAGTACTTTACAGAATTATACTTTTTGGACTTACGCATTGTAAGTATAGAGAAAGCTTGTTTACAAAATATCTCAAGAATTCTAAGAGCTAGGCTCATGAAATTTTGCATGCAGTTTCAGATTAATGCATAGATAACTAATTAACATTTGGTGAAATATCTTCACAACTTGTCTCATTTATGGACAAGGATATGGTAGAGGGCATAGTGTTTGACAAACTCTCTCCGCGCCAAATTTCAGGCTATATTTGTCGTCTGCTTTGTTTTTTTGTATTTTTTAACAAACTATTGATTGGAAAGAAGTTTATATGTAAAGCTGAAAGACTGAATATCAAACAGCATAGGTCCTGATGAGACGGCTCATATGTTTGCAAAAGCCTATTCTCATTGCCTGTGGCAGAAAAAGAGTTAAAAGTATTTCAAAAGTTGATCAGGTCATCTACTCATCATTCCCTATCAGCCTGTCAAGTTGCCAGCCTCGGTGGCTCAGCTGGATGCGCCGTCCGACTGGAGACCAGGAGGTCGTGGGTTCAACCCCCGCTGAGTTCAGCAACATTCTTTCGTGGAGATTGATCATGAAATATTTTCTACGGTCATTCTCTCCCTTCTGCTGTTTCAAGAAGGGCAGTTGTCAGTTTCTGGCGAAAGAATGTGCACAATACTGGTTAACCGCTTAGAGGACTAAGCCTGCCCAGTAAATGTGTGGTTAGGTAAACTGACTGCGCTCGACATGACCCCATTGGGTTGACTGGGCCGTAAAACCTCAACACAAACAAAAGCCTGTCAAGTTTCAAGGCAATAGCTCATACATTTTTCGTAATACTTTGTTTACAAGATTAAAATACCCAAATTTTCAAAGGGCAATAACTGAGAAAAAATTTTTGGAATATTTTCAAAAGTTAATCAGGTCATCTACTCATCATCCCCTATAGGTCATCTACTCATCATCCCCTATCAGGCTGTCAAGTTTCAAGACAAAAGCTCAAATCATTTTTGAAATAGCTTGCTTACGAGTTAAACTGCCCAAATTTTCAAAGGACCATAACTCAAGAAAAAAATTTGGGAGTTTTTTCAAAATTTGATCATATCCTATCAGCCTGTGAAGTTTCAAGACAATAACTCGAATTGTTCTCGAGATACCTTTCTTACACGGTTAAAATGCCCAAATTTTCAAAGGGCCATAACTCAAGAAAAAAAATGTTTCTAATGTTTTAAAAAGTTAATAAGGTCATCTACTTATCCTTCCTTATCAGCCTGTAAAGTTTCAAGGCAATAGCTAAAACAGTTCTTCGAGATATCTTGCTTACAAGGTTTAAATGGCCAAATTTTCAAAGAGCACTCATCATCCCATATCAGTGTATTAAGTTTCAGCATATTAAGTTTCAATACGATAGCTCAAATAGTTTTTTGAGATATTTGTTTACAAGATTTCATTGCATTTTTTTTTTTTTTTGCAAAGGGGTATAACTCAAGAAAAGTGCATAACCCTGATAAGAAAAAAATATGGGTCAACTATTTTTTTCATGAGGAATCTGTATACAAAATTTAAAAAATCTAGCATGCACGGTTCAAAAGTTACACTATGCACAAAAAAGCATGACTAATGGACAAACGAACAAAATGGACAAGCCCAAAACCAAAATGCCCTCCAACTTCTTTGAAATATAACAAAACACAAAAACAGAAAAGACAAATGATTTCTGTATAAGATATGGTCAATCAGGACAAACTATTTTCATTTAAAATAAAACACCAAGCAAAAAACCTGAGTGATGTTGAAAGGACAGTAGAAGGGATGATGAAAATCATAATAAAGCCCTTCAGAGTATGGTGTTCAGGTATAAAACTTTTGTAAACTTTTCAAAACTAAAAGTTTATAGAAACAAAGACTGAAAGAATTATCAAAACATTCTTTTCTTCTATTGACAAATAAAACAACAAAAATACAAATTTAACAACTTCAAAAGGCTGTGAACACACAAGTATGTGCCAAAACAGATGTAAATGCATCAATATATATGTTATAAAACTGAAGAAATACTGCAACTATCATAAATATTCAGGTATGCTTATGTGAATGAACAGAGTAGACCCAGATGAAACTTCTCCAAAAGAAGCAGTGTGATCAGCATTGGCACATTTTACCTTTCAGCTTTCTAGACAAACATCCTGGGCCCAGTTGTTCAAAATTAACAATGTCGTTAGTTAACGTATTGTTAAAACTTTGATCATTAAATATGGCATACACGCTAATATTTTTGCTGAAAAAATGTGAGTAGCTTTTGCATTTGCAAAAGCTACTCACATTTTTTCAGCAAAAATACCTGTGAATTAGATACTGTACTTATTAGAAAAGTTAACATTTTGACCACTAACGAGTTCTTTAAGCTAATGACGCTTTGAACAACTGGGCCCAGAAGTGTAATGGATTTGTTCAAAGATTAGGATACGTACAGTAATCATAAATACTGGGTGATGATATCTGAATATTTTAGGCCCAGTTGTTCAAAGCATCATTAGCTTAACAAACTTGTCAATGACAAACTCATTAACTGTTGTAGCTAAGGTAGTTTCAAATACTTTGATATTTTTGCTGAGTAGCTACTCATATTTTTTTCAGCAAAAAATATTGATGTATTGTCACACTTCAAGATAGAAAGTTTAATGTTACGTTTGTGCTAACAACTTTGTTTAGTTTAGAACAACTGGGCCCTGGATAATTACAGTACTCAAAAACATTAAGTCAACAACATATCACATACTATGTGTTTGTGAAACATTCAAAGCATTCATAAAGCTCTACGCTCTTGTTGCAGTACAGAGCTTTACTAAAATATTCAGTAAAGCATTTCAACTTATATATATTCTGCGATGACACTTTTGGATTTATTTAACTTAGGATAACCTTTGTTCTTTTGTTAATAACATGTTATGAGCACATTAGAATTACACATACATGTACTTCAGTGAGTTAATTCTGTTGAATCCCTACAGTATTTCTAAGCAAAACTGCCTTCCAAATATGGAATCCTTACTGAAATATTATTTTTTTTAAACTAGAATTCCGAGAATCAGATGTGTCGCCTGCTTAAAGCGCCAACCATTTGATATGAAAAGAGAAAAAAAACACTAGTTCTTATAATCTCTCCTATCCCTAAAGGCAACCCCTCACTACTTTGTCTAAATTTTATTAATCAAGTACATAAAGGGCTATAATTTGACCGAAATTTTTTGGATGATTACAAAAATCAAACTTGACCTCTATGCTATAACGATATACCATTCTGCAAACTTTGAATGAAATCAATGCATCCCTTCAAAAGTTATTGAAGAAAACAATGTCTTTACCTTGTATCTTACCCAAACAACAATAACTAAGTCGAAAAAGGGCCAGAACTTGGCCAAACTTTTGCGGATGATTACCAATATCGAACTTGACCTGTATTTTACGAGGTTATATCTTTCTGCAAACTTTCAATAAAATCAAAGCATCTCTGCAAAATTTATTAAGCGGAAACCAATATCAACACACCAACAAAATTTAAGTTGAAAAAGGGCCATAACTCAGCCAAAATTTTGCAGATGATTCCTAATATCTAACTTGACCTGTATTTTACAATGATATATCCTTCTGCAACCTTTCAATAAAATCAATGCATCCCTGCAAAATTTATTGATCGGAAACCAATATCAACACACCAACAAAAACTAAGTCAGAAAAGGGCATTAACTCAGCCAAAGTTTGGCAGATGATTACCAATATTGAACTTGACCTATATTTTGTAGTGATATAAAGTTCTGAAAATTTGAATAAAATCAATACATATATATCCCTTCAAAAGTTATTGAATGGAAACCAAATGTGTGACAATGACACTGCCCCCGCGGCAACGACGTGGACGGACAACACGATCCCTGTGTGTCTGCCATGCTATGCAGGTGACACAAAAAATGAGAAATTCTATTATACTCATTTCACTATTTAAATAAATACAGTCCAACCTGTACTTACGGCCACCTCTATTCAGTGTGCACCTGTCTTTAACTACCATTTTTTGGGTCCCCCCACCCCCCCACAAAAGATTTTCCATATTAATGAACCTGTATTAAGCAAGCACCTGTCTTACACGACCAACAACCAGTAAAATATATCCAACACTGCATAAAACCCTTGTTCAAAAGGCCAATATTTTGTGGCCTTATCGATTTTTCGGCACTGCATTACGTTGGTGTAAAAGTTCGGAGCGCTGAGGCTGACTATTTCAGTGTTTAAGTGAGACCCAACCGATCAATACAGCTAAACAAACAGGTCTATTATTTTTACGTACTGGATCCTGGTATAAATCGATATGATCGATATGTTCAAATTCAGTGTGGTGAGACTGGTAATCAGTAAAATGTGTACAAAATCCAACATCAAAAAGAAAGAAAGATAATTGCTGCTGATTGTTTTGAACTGTATACAAATGTGCATTTAACCCTTAAAGCGCCAAGAAAAACTGCATCTGAAAATGTTGTCTGTTTGTGTCGTCTGCTGAATATTCTTGCAGACTTTTCAAACCTATTTTTGCATAAAGGCAAACAGTGTGGACTCAGATAAGGAGCAGTCTGATCTGGGTCCACACTGTTTGCAAAAATGACTTTTTAAATTACAAGCAGATGACAAAGCAGACGACATAATGCATCGAAGAGTTAAACAGCGCGATGGGCCATGACAAGTCTGGCTAATCCAACCGTATTAACACTTTGTATGCTGGGTAAAATTTCAGCAGATGACATTTTGAAATATTTTTTCTTATTTTTCCTAGAAAATAGGATTTGACACTTTGTGTAAATTGTCTCCTAAGGAGGAGACAATGTGCATGAACTGTCAGATCCTATTTTCTAGGAAAAATAAGAAAAAATATTTTCAAAATGTCTGCTGAAGCTGTTCATAGCATGGCAAATGTTAATTAAGGTTAGTGATTTGGGAAAAGGTGGGAAAATTTAATGACTGGGTAATCATAAAAGGTGTTTGTTTGTTTTGATAACCACATTTATAAACCTTTATTATCAGATTTCTTTAGTTTCTGGAACAGTCCAGTAATGTTACAGGCCATACAAGCCACCTGATGAGGACCCTTGGTTGGGACCAAACAGTTTTTCTCAGATCTCAATGGAACCTCAATTTTGCCTTATCCCATAGCCGCTTGCTTAAGACAGGCCGGACTGTACATGACACAATTCCATTAGAAAATAATATTATTACATATGCAGCTATCGTAGTCTGATCCGGGTCTGCTTTGGTCACAACAATATTGTTTGAACAAACTGTGTATACGGTATACTGATAGATTGCATTGGCTGACCTATGCTAGTCTCATATGTCATAAGGTGTTTTTCTATTCAGAGGGGCTCATATAAAACTGCTTATCCTCTTCATGTCACTCATTCTGTAGAAAACAGCTGCAGGTCATTCTAAAAACTTAAAACATCCACTCTTTCTGATTGAAATAAGTGACTGACATGCAGAAAATAACTGCTTTTTGCCTGAATTCCATAGCTCCAGATAAGGGGGGTAGCATGATGGTAATTTTTTCCACGAAAAACATACTATTGGTACTCAAGCACTATAAATGAATACCTTAACATGTTTTAGTGGAGAAATAAGAAAAACATCAATCCTTTCAGGTTGAAAAATGCTCCTTAACTGGAGCTATGAAATAATAAACACATTACAGCAGCCTAGATAAGGGTGGGTATTTGGTGATAATTAAAGGATAATTTTGCTTATCTCTCAAGGAAAACATATGTTGTGGGTACTCATTTGAACCGTCTTGCTGAGACAGTTCAAATGAGTACCCACAACATATGTTTTCGTTGAGAAATAAGGAAAATTATCACTTAATTATCATCAAATACCCACCCTTATCTAGGCTGCTGACATTACAACATTCTTCTTTTAAACACATCAAAACTGTTTTCTAATAATTTCACTTCTTCTTAAATCTCTGAACTAAATATGATTGTACCTTAGGAACATGACTCAATGATGAATAGGCTACAGATTGATAGTCCTCCGGTGGCATTATTTCTTTGAGACGAGCATCAATAGATGTCATGGACCGCATTTCCTCGGCATCTGGGTGGAAACCCTCACCAGGAAGAATGGCTATTTGGAATGGGTTACTTTCATCCTCCTAGAAAAGAAAAGAATCAAAACTAAAGCTATTAACTCATTGTAGTCTGGAGACCCCTAAAAGGGTGACTGGCAAACAGTAAAGATCCAGATCAGATGTTTCAGACTGTGGCATCTGATCAAGGTCTCCACTGTTTCCAACTATTTCAGGAATATCTACATCATAAAGTCTGACATACCTAAAACTGAAAATGGACTCTTCCAATATATAGTGTGGGAGAGTTTATTCAGTCTTTAATGGGTTAATAACTTCTGCTTGTCATCCTTTGGGGACTGGATAAACCTGGCAAATATTCTGCCAAATTTTACAAAGGAGAAGACAACTTTTATTAACTTCCTGTTTGTTTTCTTTACACTTATCATGCTGAATAAATTAAGATGCCACACCCAATCTAACTGTCAGCCAATCAG
The DNA here is from genome assembly GCA_964016985.1 of Anodontia alba. Classification (NCBI taxonomy): domain Eukaryota; kingdom Metazoa; phylum Mollusca; class Bivalvia; order Lucinida; family Lucinidae; genus Anodontia; species Anodontia alba. The sequence goes on from OZ024823.1 coordinate 80,063,563, forward strand.
ATAACTTAATCTAGATTGTGGATATAAATTCACATACTGAAAGGCAAACAGTGCAGATCCAGATCAGTTGGCTTCTTCAGAATGCAACAGATCTGGATCTACACTGTTTTCAAAAGCAGGGCATATCTGGGTTTAGCAGGATGGTTAAATACCAAATTTCTTCTGAAAGGAGCCTATTCTAAAGAAAAAAGTATTTGCTGGTGGGGAGGGAGGGGGGATTCTTTCTTTTAGAGTAGATCCCTTTCAGATAGAGAGGCAAAAGCAATTTTGACAAAGTTGCCTCACTTTCTCAATTACATATACAGTATAACCTCAATGGCTCGAAAACGGATGGCTCGTTTACCATGGATGATTCGAACTCTTCTTTCAGTCCCTGCAAAATTCTTCCAATAGCTCAAGAAAACAAATATTTAGGGATTTTTTTTCTTATTTTATCATGGAATTATATGTTGTGTGTACTCATTAGAATTGCCTCATTGAGGCAATTCTAGTGAGTACACTCAACATACAATCATTGTGTAGAAAATCGAAAAGATTTGCATAAATTATTTCTATTTGCTTCCTGAACTGATGCCATGATTAACCCTCAGTGGCTCAAACTACCCATGTTTCGAATGAATTATCATGGTCCCAAAGATGTTCCAGCCATTGAGGTTTGACTATACATGTATAATTGTCATCTGAGTGTGTTTTCAGTTCTTTTTCAATATCTAGAAGTATTTAACACTTGTCATGCTGAACCCAGATGTACCCTACCTTTGCAAACAGTGTAGATCAAGATGAGATGGCTTCTGAAGAAGCCAACTGATCTGGATCTGCACTGTTTGCCATTAGGTAGGTGAATTTATATCAACAATCTGGATCAAGTAATCTGATCAGCTGAAAATTAGAAGTGGGCACTGCCTCTTAATTTATTCAGCAGGAAAGGGGTTAAGTAACAAATATTAATACTGAGGAAGCCTATTAACAAATAATTTGTTTTTTGAAAAAAAAAAAAAAATCAAATATGATGAAATACAGAGAAAGGTCAGATAAGGTTCACTCCATCCAGTTGTTCTTTTCTGCATGAAATTGTGTATCAAGTATGTAAATGTGGATAATGAGAAACTGACCTAACTCCAGTAGCTGCAATGCTTGATCTCCTGCACATGCCCATATGCAGAGTTGCTTCTAGGAATTTTCAAAACGGGGCCAATGCCCACATTGCATCTCAGGAAATGTGCCAACTCATTTCCGATGTGCAGAAAGGTTTTTGCCTTCAGAAAATCACCTAACTTGTAAAATAATGAGAACTTGCGAAAACAGATTACACCAAAGATTTCATTTTTTATTATACACTCACTAAGTCACTTAGCATAAATCTATGCTTATTTTACCTTTCCAATAGCACTGGTATTTGTACAGCTCCTGATAGCTATAATGATGCATTTATCTTTGACTGCAAACTAATTTTGCAAATATGGCTTTTTCTCTGCCATTATTCTAACATGCGTATGGTATAAGGTATTCTCAGTACTGTTCTCATGAGAGTTCAGTGAGAATATGACGTAAATGTTCTGGGTACTAATCATCATCCAATCATCTGGCTTTCTTGTATCATAAATGGTCTGGAAAAGACCGAATTTTATTGACAAAGCCAGAAATCTAAAGTTTTACAAACCGAAATACGCATTGAATGAACTGAAATGCGCCCCATTTCAGCATCCCAATGTGAATCGTACTACGCATTCGGATGCAGATTTAGTGCCAAGGCCTTAAAATGCGGAAATCCCGCAATCCCGCACCCTAGAATCAACTCTGCCATATGCATACCTACAGGAATGCACATATGGATGTACAAAAGAGGCACCACTTATGCACTCCTTTGCTTTGCATACAAGATAATGAAATCCTGGATTTAACCCTGGGATAGAAATTCTTATCCTACCCAGGGTAAGATAAAAATCAAGAATTCTCACATGTTGAATATGCACTGGTTGTAATGGACGTCACATGTGCCATTGATAAGGTTTACGTCACTAAACTCAATGATGTCATTAAACACCACAGTAATGTCATCACAATATGGCAAATGTCAGCAATCGAAGTGACTGCATCAATAAAAAAATCTACGTTCAGAAATGAAAAGTGTGCAAGAAAAAGAATCTATCATGGGTGTGGGGGGTAGGTAGAAAAATCCGTCCCTCGCGATCACAGTCTGGCATCAGTCGGCAAGCCTTGTGATGCCAGACAGTGATCCTCGGGATGGATATTTCTATCTACCCCTCACACCCATGATAGATTCTTATATTATACTCCCAATACTGTGTTGCTTCTTCAGTTTTGAAAAAAAAATCTCAACCTTACCCTCACTTCTTGTTCTAACAGCCGGCATCACCCCAATAATAAAACAGCTTACCACATCCTCCTGTCCTTCAGGTATATCTGGTATGTTATCAACATCTTTCAGTAACTCATCAAGTCTTTTCTTTTCTTCTTCTGTCATTGCTATTACATTAGCAGCATCAGAAGCAAGCTGAAAATCAACTATAGCTTTGTTTTATCTTGAAAGATGAAAAGAAAACAACATAAATAAGCGCAGTCACAGGACAGCACAGCTCATCTGAAATGCACTTTGCCAATAAATTGAAACAAGAATTCTGCAGGAGCCGATCTCCCTCTTGCATTTGGCAATGTCATATGTGTATAATACATAGGGAAGTACTTCAAACTTCCAGTCATACTGACCCATAATTGGAAAGTATGATGTTTATTCATGAAATACTCTTCAAAATATATGGCAAAATCACTGGACCATCAAATACTTTTCAAGATATAAGGCAAAATCACAAGACTGTGAAATATAGGTCACTGTGACAACATTTATTTTAAGGTCAAACTTTAGGTCATAATGACTCATAATCTGCAAGTCTGAAGTTTTTTCACCAAATATTCTTCAGGATATAAGGTAAAATCACTGGACTGTGACAAATAGGTAACTATGATTTATATTAGTTCGAGGTCAAATGTCAGGGGATACTGAAGGATAATCTGAAAGTATGGTGTTTATACATAAAATACTTTTTGAGATATAAGGCAAAATCGCTGGACTGTGAACTAAAGGTTACTATGACCTAATTTATTTTGAGGTCAAACTTCCAGTAATACTAACTCATAATTGGAAAGTATAGAGTTTATACATGAAATTCTCTTCCAGGTACAAGGCAAAATCACTGAACCATGAATAAAGGTCAATGTGACCTACTTTTTTTTTTTTGGTCAAACTTCACGTCATATTGACTCATAATCCATAAGTATGATGTTAAAGCATCGACTACTCTTCAAGATATAAGGCAGAATCACTGGAGCAAGAAATGATGGCCACTGTGACCTACATTTCAGGGCATTTTCTGCCTGTTCAGCGGGGCCAAATTCGGCCCCATTCCCAATGCCAAATATCCTCTGTGTTTCCCAATTTCATCATATTTTTTCCCCCAAAACTGAAGAAAAGAAATGCCACAAAAAAAAAAAAAAAAGAAGCGTCGACCTGAATGTACCAATTGATCACGCAGTGTCTTTAACCACGTGTAGTTGCAAACGGCTATTGACTATACTGGTTACTGGCTATGCATACTGGCAGTATCGAATTTACATAAGTAGGCTGGGGCCAAAAACGATGTGCGCGCATATAAAAATACGAAAATAATGTTAGTAAACCTAGCTTTACTTTGACAGACCAATCAAATTATAGTCTTAAAAGGTTATGTTTCTGGAATTGTAAACAATCATCATGTTACACTCAGTGTCTCTTAACAGCAAATATTACACACAAAAAAGATAAAAAACAAGATGCAGACTCTTGCTTGAAGCTTTCCTCATTTGGTTTCAATTGAGCTAATCAAGCAGCGACTGATTCGTCATTACCATCATCAACTGAAACGCTACCGAGTACAAGCTGAGGAGCAGAGATATTTAAAGATTTGCTGTCATTACGTAAAACATCTAAGAAACAGGAGGACATATCTGATCCTAAGCCAGAATCAGATGAAGGTCAGAGCCAACAGGTATCAACCAACCCAGAAAGCAACACATGATCAAATTCTGATATTTCTATGTCTGAGCCAATTCTAAAAAAAAGGTTAAATTCGATCAGAGAAAATTAAAAAAAAAAAAAACAAAAAAAAAAAAACAACATTAATTTTTCATCTGCTGAATATGAGTTAACTATCAACTTCATAAGGCTATGATGAGCAAAACTTCATTATCCTGGCATTTCTCAGATGAAACTGTGTTCCCAATTTTGGTGTTTTGTCGATAATTTTTCCCAATTTTGCCCAGGGGCCTTTTACCAAAATACCTGGATAAAGCCCTACATTTATTTGGTGTCAAACTTCGGGTCATACTGACTCATAATCCATAAGTATGATATATATATATATCAAAAACTCTTCAAGATATAAGACAAAATCACTGGAGCAAGAAATGTGGGTCATTGTAACATACATATTTTTAGGTCAAACTTTAGGCCATACTGACTTATAATCCATAAGTATGATGTTTGTACATCAAATACTTTTCAAGATCTAAGGCTAAATTACTGAATCATGAAATGTAGGTCACTGTAAGCTACAATTATTTTGAGGTCAAACTTTGGGTCATACTGACTTATGATATATAAGTGTGATGTTAATAATAATACATCAAATACTCGCCAAAGTATAAGGCAAAATTACTGGGTTGTAAAATGTAGGTCACTGTGACCTACATTTATTTTGAGGTCCAATGGGGTGATACTGACTCATAATCCAAAAGTATGATGTTTACACATCAAATACTCTTCAAGGTATCAGGCTGTCAAGTGTATTTTGGTGCAAAATATATATTCTGGGCTTAAAAAAATAGGAAATTTATGGGAAAAATGTAGGAAAAATATAGGAAAAAAATAGGAAATTTATAGGATAAATATCAAGGTTTAGCAGCAAAAAAGGCCTTATTATCATAAAAAAGTACCAAAAATGCAGGTATTCTAAATTTAAACAGATGGTTTAATGAAGACAAAAAGCAACAAGAAGTTTTGGTAATAGGATTAAAACTTCTGTTAGCCACTGTCAGATTTTGATATTTTCGATATGGTCCTGGCCTCCACCTCCCCTTACAGCCAGCAGGCTCAATCACCATCTTAAATGTCATCAAAGGTTTTATATTAGTGGCAATAAAAACATAACATCAAATGTGTTTGGCCAATTCAAGATAGGTTGTATTGCAATAAATACAAGATACATGAGTTACTGACTAGGTTACTCTGTTTAATGACTACTTATGGAACATCCTGAAAAAATGAAGTTTTAAAGAAACCATCAAGAGAAAATTATGTATACAGTTATACATAATTGTCTTTGTGCATTTGCCATGGCTATCTTGGGATGGTCAAGCACATAGCAAAGTATCAACATGAAAAGTAATAGAACTTTAAGAAACTGACAAATAATTTTGCCTAGTTTAGTCCTTGTACTACTTGTACTATGAATTCTCTTAACCATATTCTTGAAGTTGAAAATATAACTTATCAAGCTTATTGTTCTTCTTGTTCTATGAATTCTCTTAATCATGTGCTTGAAAAATGAAAATATAAGTGACCATATTATTACACTATCAAAACTGAGAAAAAATAACACTAATCTGGCATACAAGTCACTACAGAATTTGGTTTTATTGGCTAAGTTCACCTCATTTCTTAGTTTTCTTTGAATCCACCTGAGCAATTTTCTCCAGCTTTTCCTTTTCCTACCTTCCACTGATTTCTGTCCTTCTCTTACTCTGTCTAGATGCTCTGTTGATTCTTTGATCTTTTTCTGAGCAGTCTCGATCAATGACTGACTCACTGATGCACTAGAAAAATCTCTCTTTCTTAATGCTCTAGCCAGTTTTTCATTTCCTTCTTCAAGCAGTTTTTCAGCAGCATGAAGTTCTTCTTTCAAGTTCTTTTCTTTATCATTCAGCTTTTTAATTTTTTCATTCAAAGACTCTTTTTCTTTTGCTGCTTCTTGTTTTTGTTTTTCAAGCTGTGCACGCTCTTCTTTCTTTTGCTGTCTATTCTTCTCCTCCTCTTCCCTCTTTTGCTTTTCCTTTTCTAGCCTCTCCTTGTACTACTTCTGACTACCTCTGACATAACTTATTAGTTCCTTGGTAAGAGGTACACATTCTGGCTGCATATGTTCAGGATCATGGATTTTCACAGCCTCTTTAGAAAGTCTGTTCCCTATAATTGATTTTGATGACAGCTATACCCTATCTTTTCCCAACATTTTCTTATTATCTGATAGCCCTCTTTCAACATCAGCATTACCATGTGGCAAAGCCAGTACTCCCTGTTACTATTTTTCCAAGCCTAGGATACTTATCTTTGCCACTACCAGTTTTCAATTTCAGAATGTCTCTCCAGTAATGATCAATCCGTCTCAACTCAACTTCATCATCTTTCTCTATTTTCCAAAGTTTCTCATCAATTTCTTCCCCTTGGTATACCTTCCACTAATCAGTGATCAATGCCACATCTTCTTCTGCAAAAGGTAACTTTCTATTGCTGAACTGCTACTGGGCTTAAGTCTTTGTCCAGGATGTAAACAGCCCAAATCTTTCAGAGGTTCATTATCAAATGGAAAATTAGATAACAGGTATGACACTCCAGTATTGAAGAACTTTCTTATATCTAAAAGTGCTCTTTTCTGTTTCCCAGAATCCAGATTCCCCAACACCTGTCTTGTTGAATCCCCAATTATCATCTCTTTGTCTGACAACTGATTCTGTAGCTCACCATGCTTTACCTCTTTCAGATCCTGTCCAGTTTTATTCTGATATACAGATGCTTTGACACATCTGCCCATCATCATGTAAACAAGCCGAAACAGTTCTTCATATAACACATGAACTAACGGAGCTTCTGTCTGGACCAATTCCAGAAATGAATGATACAGAGGCATCACTGACTGTAGGAAGTGAAGTTCAATTAAAGTTTGCTTATTTTGAAGTCTTGTACATGAACTTTTAAAGGCAGAACTGGTTGGAGCATTTTTTGGATCCTTGTTTGCAAGATCTGTAAAATATTTCTGGAGAGGCTCCCACTGTTCAATAAGCCTGTCTACTACAGGACCAAGTGTCAACCACTGAGAAGGAACATGTCTTAAGAAGGTATGGGTTTCCACTTCTTCTTCTAGCTGAACTTGAAATCCTGTCTTCTGGCAGATGATATCTTGAAAAAAGAATGAATGTCCACAGCAAGATCATCCACTGGTGTACCATATGCCTTAAGAGCCTTACAGAAACTATTGTGAACAACATGAAAGTTACATGTTCCAATGTTTATCATTCCTGGATTTCCAGCACCTTTCAAAGACGTATTAACAGCTCTAAAAATGGTCTTATTTACATTTGGTCCATCACTGCTTAATGTAAGTATAGATCTTATCTTCCTCTAATTTGTCCACCATGGCAGCAGCAACCTTTGCACCTTCTGCATGTCCAAACATCAATGCTGTATAAAAATGTCTGACAACTTCATTCTGTTCTTCAGACCAGCAGCGGAAATGTAAATCCATTTGTTTTATCACCTGAGTTGTGGTGGTTTCATCATAGTGCAGAGTTACAGGGTTCTTACTTGAATTTACATCATAGATTAACTGTTTTTGAAAATAGGACCCTGTATTGAACATCAATGCACTTCATCTGCAGCATTTTAAAAAATATAAGAATTTGGTAAAAAAATATAGGAAATGGGGTTAAAATATAGGAAAAAATAGGAAACCTGAAAAAATAGGAAAAAATAGGAAAAATAGGAACACTTGACAGCCTGAGATATGGAAAAATCAGTGAACCATGAAATATAAGTCAGTGACCTACATTTATTTTGAGGTCAAACTTCAGGTCATATCGACTCATAATCAGAATGCATGAAGCTTATACATGAAATAATCTTCAAGCTATAAGGCAAAATCACTGGACAGTGAGAACTCTTCGAACTATAAACCAAAATTACTGGCCATGTAATATAGGTCATGCTAACTTTCACTTTATGACCTGCAAGTCAGTGTCACAAGGTTGACCAATGCCTGACCAAGTATCTGTTCAAGTTGTTTTCATAATAGAAAAAACAACAACAAAAAAAAAACAACAAACTTTTAACAGGTGTCCAAGATTTTGACCTGTTATACATTTTGACCCCTAGCTCCAGCCCAAGGCATGACCAAGGGGCAGCTGTAGCACAGTGTTAGGTCTAGGTAAGTAGCATACCAAATGTTTTAGGGTGAAAGGTACACAAGTTATGACCTCCAAGAGAAACACCTATTTAAATGTGAATGTAAACTTGAATGTAAACTTAAACATTTGTATACAGTTTGACCCCTAATCCCACCCTTGGGCATGAACCAAGGGCAACTCTAGCACAGAGTTTAAGATTTAGGCCTGTGTAAGTAGTTTACCAAATTTCAACTTCCTAGCATAAAAGGTACCTAAGTTATGACCTCCAAGAGAATGTGGCATACGCATGTACGTATGAATGAACGTTGACATCACAATATGCCCCACTGCTGCCTTCTGCAAGCAGAGGCATAAAAAGTGCCTTATCTGGACCTACTAACTTGTACAAAAGATTCAGGCACATGTGACTGGTAAAGCAGAAAATGCTTACTATCTGCAGTCACCTGATCTCATCTTCAATCACTGAGGACTCCCATTTTTATGACTTTACATTATTCATATTAATAAATTCAGTATGTACTTTGTCAACATACGATTTTGGATTCCTGGGTGCTCTGACTTTCCCTCTCTAATACAATCCTTGCTTTAAGTTTTTCTTAACTACCAGTATTCATTTGATTTTTTTTTTTTTTTTTTTTTGAGAAAAAAAAAATCTTATTTTCCCAACAAATTGGGTTTGATGTTTCTTACAAACTGAGACCAAAGAAAATAGATTTTGACATTTCATGCAAATTGTCTCCAAAGGAGACAATTTGCATGAAATGTAAAACTCTATTTTCTGGAGGAAGCTAAAAAAAAAGTTTCATCAATCTGTCATCTGGCAAATATGCCCAGAAAGTGCATAAGACTATTTTTGGCACTTACCTCTTTATTTCTTTTGATAAAATCCTTCTTTCTTTTCTTCCTATGTTTTTTACCTTCAACACTACCACTGGCTACTGAGCTAGCATCATCTCTAGTACTACCACTGTCCTCAGTGCCCATCTTACTAGATCCTCTAGATTCAGCTGAAATTGTGAATGGAAAGTGTTCTAAAAATTCAAATGGAAACAACACTAGATTTGTTTTCTAAGAAAGATATCCTTGCACTGCCACTATGTTCTAAGTTACATGCTGACCATGAAAACAAGGTCAAGGTCACCCAAAATCTAATCAACTCAAAGACTTGTCCCAATGTTATATCCAAGCAAGTTTCATGAAAATCTGCTGGTCCATTAAAGAGATATCCCATGCACAAGAAGGGGGTGGTCGGGTGGTGTGAAGGTGTCGTGTAGCTTACGTCACCAGGGCGTCCAACTGATATTGGCTTACAGTTAGGCAAGGCCTGCTATCCTTGTAGCAGGTAAGGGTAGAGGGGGAATGTTTTTATTTCTTTTCTTTCTTCACTTTCACTCCTGTTCCTCCTTCTTCCCTGTTCCTCTCTTTCATCTCTTCTACTATCTCTTCTATCTCTTTTCTCCCTTTCTTTGGGAGACGACACAAAATGACCCACAAGGGTTGACGTCGTTAAACCCCAACACAATAAATCATGCACAAGAAACTGTCATGCCATTGCTGATACTAACGGGATCTGTACCAAAACCAATATACCACCTGGTGGGGTGGGGGGCAGAGGGAAGACAATATAACTGAAGGCATTTAATCCCCCACAGCACTACTTTCACAGTCCCTGCTAAAAATTATAGCAATGTGAAAAAAAAATTTACCATCATGCACTGCCACTCATCATGCTGATCACTTCTGATCATTTCTGTAAGGATTTATAAAACAAATGTAAAACAATAATACCCCGCCATTATCGTGTTGTGAAATTTACCCATTAGAAATCCCAAACCAGATCTCTTAAATCAATGCATACCAAGTTTGGTTAAAATCCCTGGACATTTACTCATGTTATCATCTGGAAACAAAAACATGGGCTTGTCTCTGGCAAATAACTCTGTCAAAATTTGACAAAATTTGCCCTTTAGCAATCCCAAACCAGATCTTCACAATATCAATGCACATACAATGTACCAAGTTTGGTGAAAATCCACTGAAGTTATCATCTTGAAACGGATGGATGTACGACTGACAGACAGACGGATGGACGGACATACACATGAACGTCCAATGTGAAACCATTATACCCAGCAACAATCATGTCGCAGGATATAAAAATGTAACATACATGTAACTGTAAAAGCAGTTCTCTCCAAAAACTTGGATACCTGGACTAAAGTGCTAAGGGCATATAACTAAGCAATGGAAATGATTCTAACATTGCACATTACTATACATCATGCTGATCAGACAGACAGAAGTGCCAAAACCTGATAACCTTGCAATAAAAAAAAAGTTAACATTATCTTCAGCTGCTCATTATGGTGTTCATGTCTATTAAGTTTTAAGAAAATCTTATAAAAACAGTTCCTTCAACAAAAAAAAACAAACAAACAAACAAAAAAAAAAAAAAATGGTTGAGCCTATAGATGATAAGTTCAATTTAAATGACATGTCGACACATGTGGGTTATTTGCATCAACATTAAGCCTGTTGAAGAGACACGGATCTAACCTCTGTTACTTCTGGTTCCCTGTCTTCGAGCTCTACTGGTATTATTGTTTATTCCTGGATAGTCATCTTCATCAAGCTGGGTAGCAAACACTTGTTCTCCAGTCACTTCATCAGGCACTAGCACACCTAAAATTATATTTTTGTTTATTATACGGGCCGCATCAAGTGAAAAGGTATCTTCGAACATGCACAAATGCTCAGATTCAGATCATCCTGTGCAAGCACAAACTATCATCAAGGCTTTTGCTCTCCATTCATACAGTCTTTACTATCCAATGCTTCTGTTATTAGACAGTGAAGGCCCTGATCAGACTACTCAGATGCCCAGGCTGATCTGGGCATTTGCCGTCCACATATGTCCAAGGACACATTTACGTATGACCCAGCCCATGTAGTCCAGGATTCAGTTGTTCAAAGCATTGTTAACCCTTGTCATGCTGAATAAATTAGGTTGCCACACCCACTTCTAATTTTCAGATTACTTGATCCAGATTGCTGAAATGAATTCACATACTGAATGGCAAACAGTGTGGATTCAGATCAGTTGGCTTCTTTAGAAGCCAACTGATCTGGATCTACACTGTTTGCAAATGTAGGGTATATCCAGGCTCAGCAGGATAAAGGTTAAAGACATAGCTAAAATGGGACCAAAAGTAGTACCATTCACTAATGATTTTATTGCCCCTACCTAGTTGCTATGCAAGAGGATTTAAGGAAAGTCATACAGAGGTGATTATGATACTCCAGCAGGGGGTGGTAAAGAGGCCTTCTGGGAGGTAATAAATATTTTGGAGGGGACCTATGAATCAGACAAAAAAAGGCAGTACCTAATTCCTCAATTGGGCCTCTGCCTGTCTATCATTTATTGACAGTATACTGTATTTTATTGTGCCAAGTCTCTTATCAGTGATAAGACTAATGACCAAGACACATCTTATTTTTATGTCTTTAATTAACTCTCACTGCCAATGGTGATAATAATAGGCTTTTGCAAACAGCATAGATCAAGATGAGACTTATGATGAGCCATCTCATCAGGATCTATGCTGTTTGACATTCAGTTTGATTTTACATATAAACTTCTTTCCAATCGATAGTTTGTTAAAACAAAAGCAGACAACAAAATACAGTCTGAAATTTGGTGCCAAAAGAGTTAAGGGTTATAAGGGACAAAATACACATGGTAGATTTTTTTAATTATTTTAAAGGGACACAACTTTTTTTGCTGCACACAAAGCTCCTTCTGAAAAGTGGTCTCCTCTCAAAGGAAAGAATTTACTCCCTAAAATTCTTTCCTTAAAGGGTAGGCCCCTTTTCTGAAGGAAGCAAAATCATTTGTTGCCTCCCCTTGGGAGCAAATTGTTTCCTTTAAGAGTAGACCCCTTTTTCAGAAGGAAGCAAAGTCATTTTAGTTGCTTCCCATTAGGAGTAAATTCTTTCCTTTAAGAGTAGAACCATTTTAGGAAGGGGCAAATTCTTTACCTTTTTAGGAAGGGAGAAATACAATTTTGAGTTGCCTCCCCTGAAAGTGTATCCATTCCCTTTAACAAAGTTGCTGATAACATTTGTATAACTAAATTATTATAAACAGCTTGAAATAAGACAAAAATATTTTGTTGTGGATGTTCATTGATGCAGTGAAAAATAAAATGGCTGTTGCCATCCTATTTTTAGTTAGAAGCAATGTACATGTACATATATCTACCTGCCTGTCAATTTTTTTAGGTATATTAATTTCTCTTCAGAAATAGAATCCTGCAAGGCTAATATGAATCATATTTACAAGAAACATATCAAACTCAGTATTTTCTCTAATTCAAGTAATTAAAATATATTCCACTAAATTGAAAACCCTAGAATTATTATGAAAATATGGCTGTGAAATACTCCGAAAGAGCTTTTTTTCCCCTCAAAACGAATTTCTAACTATTCAAGTCTTTCCAATCTTTAGTTTTGCCTTTTCAATACCTATGTATTAAAGCTTTCCAGGAAACTCATCTGAAACACAATGAACTTATTTTACTCTTAACCCATTTCAGCTGGGAAACCCCCAAAAGGGTATTTGCCAAACAGTGCAGACCCAGATCAGATGCCGCAGAATCTGACATCTGATCAAGATCTACAATGTTTGCATTTAATATAGGAAAATCTATAAAACATATTAATATTAAAAACTAACAAGACACCCTGCTATTGGAAATAGACTGGTCCAAAGAGCTGTGGTGGAAGAGTCTACTCCATGTAAATGGGTTAAATCATTGGTAGTTGGTATTCAGTAGAAGTGCCTTGCAGAGGCACTTCTAGTGAGTACCCCTGTTTTTGTGGAAATAAGAAAAACAATTTTCTGGACATCTGGTATTCCTCTTATCTATAGCTATGGCTAAGAAAAGCTATCACTATCTAGATATTGTAAAACAACTTCTTTTGAACCAAAAAAAGTTTTGTACTACCCTGCTGACTGTAGTATTAAGCTTATTCTCTCTGTTAAAAAAAATGGTGATAAAGTAGATAATTTTTATTATTATTGTTTGTTAAACAAAAGAAAGCTGTTCTGTCCCACTGTATTTGTCCAAAATATCAGGGAAACCTAGGCCCATTTGTTCAAAGCATCGTTAGCTTAACGAGCTTGTTAGTGGTGAAAATTTTAACTCTTCTAGTAAGTACAATATCTAATTCACAGGTATTTTTTGCTGAAAAAATGTGAGTAGCTTTTGCAAATGCAAATGTTACTCACATTTTGTCAGCAAAAATATTAGCGAATATGCCATATTTAATGATCAAAGTTTTAACGATATGTTAATTAACAACATCATTAGTTTTGAACAATTGGGCCCTGAACTCCTTACAATACTTGTCTTACAATTTAAACAAGTCTATTTTACTACCTGCTGATATGTCTAAAAACTACTGGATAAGTGGCAAACAGGGTCGGCCCTGACCAGACACTGCCCTCTGCATCTGATCTGGGTCTACACTGTTTGCTCAGGCCTGTCTGACCTAATACTTAAGATATACCGGTACTGTAACACATACAATTACAACAAGAGTAATGTCTCAAATAAAATTAAGCATGCCCAATGCAGTACACTATACTGACAATAGTACAATGTCAAGACTAAATTCAAAGAAATGACGGTAAAAACAAGATTCTTTCAGAATTGAAGCAAATGACCATGCGAAATGTCTTGTGAAAACATCCATAAACCATGGCTCAATAATTTCCTTAAATTATAATAAAATATTCAAAGCTTAAAAAACATGTACTTTAAGTAAATTTATTAAAAGTTGTGATTATTTAGAAAGCTATGGTGCCCATACAATATATAATTTCACCTCTGACATCAGACTCTACTCCCCAACATTCTGATACAGGTTTACTACTGACTGATTTCCAAGTGGGTGAATCCTTTCCATCCTGTGTATCAGTGCCATCATTTTTGCCAGATATATTTAGTTTGATGTTATCAGTGAGCCAGTTCTCCATGAATTGATCATTACTATTGACTACAGTAGTATTGGAATTGTCTTTGTCAATATTAGGACTGTTGGATTCATAACTATATATTTTATCTATTTCAGGAGGGTAATTTTTAGCTGTTTTAATTTCCTCAGACTTGTGAGTAAGGTCTTTATCAATTTCATGGGGCATGTCTTTAATTGTATTAATTTTCTTGGTCTTACGGGTTTTCTTTTTACATTTGTATTTTGTATGATCTTTGACAGTATCACACGTGTAACTGTTATCCTCATCTGTGTGGACTTTCTGAATCTTATGAGTGTGATCTTTATTTAAGACATCTGAGTGTGTTTTACATGTGTCAACATGTTTATCTTTATCAGTGTCAATGTTAAATTCACTAGGGTGACAGCAGAATGCAGAATCAGGTTTTACAGCCAAATCATCAATATCATAATCAGTATTTGTGAAAATATTATCATTGTAATTGTTTCTATCTATATCTGTCAACTGTTCACTGACAAAACAGTCCCCATCAGCTGATATGGTTTCAACATAATTCTCCTCTGAAAACAAACACAAATAGAAAACCTTGGTTACCTTGAATTCTTATGAAAAGAATCTGTCCCATCAATATCAAGAATCCGTTTGCAGTTATCCCTTCAAAAATCTCTTTTTGACATTTTCTTTAACTCTCAGCATACTGGATGTGAAACTAGCTGACAAATGACTGAATTTTTCATTTTTTTTTTCACTATAATTCTTACAAAATGCCATTCATTAATACAGATTTTTAACCTTTAAAAAGTGCCATTCAAAATTGCAGCAGTCTAAATTATTTTCTTTTTATTTTTCAGAGCAAATAAGGCCAGCGTGCCTAGCAGATAATTCATGTGGAATGTCAAGCTTTATTGTCCTGGAAAAATAAAAAAAAACAAGAAAAACACCTAACGGCATTATGGACTGGTTCTTCAAAAAGGTTTACCAAAAGGTAAACCTTGGACAATGCCTAATGTACCATGCCTGCCCGCCCGCTCGCTAGGGCATGGCTTTTTTAACAGATGGATTTTTTAAAAACCCGTCCAAAAATGAATTTTATTTTATGGCTAGCAATTTAAGGGTTAACACTGTCAAGAAACTTGAGCTGCATAGAGACAGTGTCGTAAAATTCACATTAATTTTGCTGAATTTGTCACATTTTCTGGGCAATATACCGTATTCAACCTAATTACCACCCATGCTCCTATAAGCGCACAGTCAAACAATTTAGTAGTCTTTAGATAACAGCCAGTGTAGTTTAATGTGCTTCTTTATAAAAACATATAAGCATCATTTAATATGCTCCTCATGAAGCCCCCTGCTGATTTTTCTTTAAAATGTGCCGTTATTAGCTGGAAATCTCACTAAAAGCATTTCCAGTAATTTTGAAAAACCTAAGCGCACAGTGCAATAATTAGATTGATATGGCAAGTCAAATATTTTAATAATATTAACTGCTGATAATCAAGTTCAGCAGTTATGAATAGTTCTTTATATAACAGTAGCTGGCCTTGGTGGCTCAGTTGGATCCGCGCCCTACTGGTGATCTGGAGGTTGCGGGTTCGACCGCCGCCGGGTCGGCAACATTTTTTCGTGGAGATTTGATCATGAAATATTTTCTACAGTCATTCTCTCCTTTCCACTGATTCCAGAAGGGCAGTTGTCAGTTTCTGGCGAAAGAATGTGCACACAATACTGGTTAACTGCTTAGAGGACTATGCCTGCCCAGTAAAAGTGTGGTTAGGTAAACTGACCATGCTCGACATGACCCCATTGGGTTGACTGGGCCGTAAAACCTCAACACAAACAAACATTTATATAACAGCATTATATCTTCAGTTACAGCATAACAAGCTTGAAAACATACCACTGCAGGGTTTGCACTAAGATTTTTTTTTCTTTCGCCACCATTTTCGCCAATTTGATTTTTTTGTGTGCCATTTTCTTTAACTTTGAGCCAGATTTTGAGCCAAATTTTGGCCATTTTTCGCCAAAGAATTATCTTGTCAGAAAAAAGGTGTTCATTCACTGATTCCTTTAATTGCAGCAGTAGATTCAAGATTCAGTATAGTGTGAAATGTGTGGGGGACTTTAAATTAATTCTCACACTGATTTTTAAAACTTCTGCTGTAATTATTTAATTACAATGTCATGAATTAATAACAAGTCTTTGTTTTGCATATTGAATGTTGAAGACACAAAAATAGAACACTTTACATGGAAACGAAAGTTCTGAAAAGTGCTGTATAAGCTAATAAATATAATGTTATTAATGTATAATACTGTAAGAGAATAACGTAACATATTTATATGTACCCTGATAAATGCGGGGTAAGTTTCTTACACAGCAGGTTTTACTATTTAAGGGAGCTAACTGCAACTGACTTAAAAGGGAGTTTACTGCAATTGCTTTACGAGTCGGGTCTATGCGAAATGGAATGGGGAACAGCATTTTTTACGAATAGCGCCAATAAAAAAGAGGGGGCATGCTTATACAATAAGCGGTTAACCAGTACATTGCGCACCCTTCCGCAAGAAACTTGTAACTGCCAATCTTGAAGCAGTGGAAGGCGTGAATGACCATAGCAAATACATGTGTTTCATGATAAATCGCTACAATCTGTGGGGATGGAATGCGCGATCCGGACCATCGGAGACTAATGTGTCCGCCTCCGAGGAATTATCCGTGTGTTTTTTTTTGTTTTTTTTTTCGGGACGACGTTCGTTGATCGCCAAATAAAATTAAGGCTCATAAGAAGGTACCGAAACATGCTTAATTAAAGTCGGCACTGTCAAAGTGTACTTACCGCTTTAATAAGCCGAACCGATTAATGACAATAATTATTTCTCGTGTAAATTTGTTTTCCATCTTTGTGTTTGACATAGGGTTCCACGTGATTACATTCTGGGTAAATTTCCGTGACGTAGGCGATGCGACTTTGACATTAATTCCTGATTGGTAGTTTCAGCAGAGCGTCATAAATATTGAGGACCAAAGGCGTGGAAAGTGGGCAGTGCTACTGTCAAACTGCGCATCACGGCACATGACCTTCTATCGCTTTTATCTAATTCAGGTTAATTTGATCAACTACTGTTTTCTGATCGATAATTGAGTTGTTAATTGGCGAATTATACAATCAAGGAAGGTGCGATAGACACACGCGACAATTATATGGCTCAGTAGCGGGTAATTCAGGCGATATTTTTTTCGCCACTTGTTTCCGCCAATTTATGATTTTTTGTGCCAAATTTTATTTTTCTGCGCAAATGGCGACAATGGCGATCGGTAACGCGAACCCTGACTGGATTTTATCTCTCAAAAACTACTTTTTGCCATCAAAAAGAATGAAAATTCATTAAAATCTCCACTTGATATCTTAGGAATTTACCTCCACTTTGATTAATACTTTCTGTAGGCTCAAATTACAATAATAAAGCTCAATCCTGTACTATGGAATGGTATTTAGGTAAAAATTAAAATGTGCTTGATGCACATTCTAATATACGAATCTCGCATTGCATTTTGCAGTATTAACGTTCCATTATGTAATGTGCACCACGTAGCTTGTATGATGCACATTCTAATATGCGAGTCTGACATTGTATTTTGTAACTTTTACCTTTCATTATGGAGTGTCTAACTACAAATGTACACTATATAACTTGTAGTTTGCATTTTGAACTATTCAACTATAAATATGCACTGAGTAGCCTTTATTTTACTCTATTTCGGTTTGTAATTTGCTGTTTGAACCTTTCATTATGTAGGATTTTACTTGAACAATCTGTGAAGGTTCTGACACGCATCGTGGCGAAGTCTCGAAGTCTGAATGCTATTTACCATGTTCCAGTGCTAAAAATGCAAACTCTCATGCAAATGCAAACTCTCAAATGCGGCATTCATTTAGAAAGTTTGGCAAAGGGGTCAGCCTGTGAAAATATGGCTATTTTCACAGGCTGGCCCCTTTGACCCCCTTCAAGTGTGGGATGGAGGCTGGGGGTGAATGAGATTCTTATAGGTCATAAAATCTTCCAGATCTCTTCAAGACCTTCAGTTTTGATACCAACCGTTCGCGGGTTGACCCCTAATGAACCCAATAGAGGTCATAGTCAGGCTGACCCCATTTAAGGTTGGAATAGGGGCTGGGAGTGAATGAGTCCATTTAAGTCATATTATGTTGCATTTTTTTTTTTCAAATCGACAATGCATTCATAAAGACCTTCAATATGACGCCAAAAATGGCTACCTTTCGAGGATGTCCCCTAATGACTCAATTTGGGATAAGGGTCAGGTTGTTGTGGGTAGGGGCACACCCAAAGGCAAATAATTCCACATTCACTAGACTTGATAAACATTACTATCAAGTTTCATTGCAATCACCCATATGAGTACAGGGTATGCCAGATTTAAATGAATAAAAACACTTATCAAAAAACTTAGTAAGGGAGAGCAACCATTCTTATTTGTGACACACCTGCTTAACCTCATACATTGTGGGTACTCGTTAGGCGATTCTAACAACTACTCACAATCTATGTTTTTGAGCAGAAACAAGAAAAATAATTATATATACCCCTGTAAACCCCACTTTTACTATATAAAAGTGGGGTTTCAGGGGGTCAAAATTATATAGGCGTGTTTTTGTGATGCGTTACTGCTAATTGACTATGCGTCATGAACCATACTATTTCCTGGTCTACAGGCCATCAAGGTGTCTCTGGGAAGGCCTGTAGGGCTAAACAACCAGTGGGTCAAGGACCTTGGGATGTGGGGCGGGGGTGGGGGCAGGGTGGACGACAAGAGGGGGGAAAGGCGAAATATCCTGGAACCATCTTTGTGGCTAGCCACTATAATCCTCATTAAAAGTGTGTTGTTACGGGCCTAGTGGATAAGAGCGCTGACTACTAATCACTAGGACTGTTACCACTGTGGTTCGAGCCTAGGTCCTGAGACACCAAGTTCTGCAATGGAAGATCAGGTGGTTTTTCTCCAGTTACTCCAGTTTTTGCCCACCTCTGATTAACGATTGTCTCGAAATAAGTGAAATAATCGATAAAACCAAACCAACAACAACAAAAAAAAAGATGCTGATTTTTAACGCTACCAGGCAACTGAGTCACATAGAGGCAGCGCCTTGAGTTAGTTTTGTTGTCGTTGTGTGGATTTTTAACGCTACCAGGTACCCGAGGCACGTAGAGGCAGCGGTGATTGTTATGTATATGTATTTGTACAGCCTTGCTTTCGTGGATCACCCCATGCACAATTGGTGCCGCTGTCTGTCACCAAGCGCCGCCCTGTCCACTTTATACTCAACCCAAGGTACATCGAGTATGAGAAAAGCGTACTTATGGTCTGAAAATTGTCTCGACCTGAGCGGGATTATTGTCTCGACCCGAGCGGGATTTGAACCCACAATATCCTGCTTGAAAGTCGAGTGCGCTAACCACTAAGCCACCCAGCCCACTGTGTAAGTTTCTAATATTGTGTTTGTTTATAATCATTCTGACTCTATGTATCCAGCACATATTAAAATAATTGTCCTAGATAACCCTGAGTACTTGTTAGTTACATTTATTTTTCTTTTAGTTAAAGGGAGCCAATCAAACACTATTTCACATAAGCTAAATATCCTTAGATCAGAGTCCCTTAAATTTTACATCGAGAAAACAAAATAACCCGAAGCTGTTATTGGTTTTGTATCATTTTATATTAGTTAAGGGGAGCTAATCAAACAATACCTCGCAATTTTAAGCTATTCCAAGATGAGGGTCCCCCTGAACTTTACATTAATATTTTGTCCGCTGTTTTTTTTTGTTTTTTTTTTTTTAGTATTATATCTAATTAATCAGACTTAGTTGCTCCGAATAACTGATATACTTGTCTATGACCGCCCGAAACGAAAAAGCAATTATTAACAGAAAATTACGAACTACAGTCAAACCTGTGTTAGTGGTCACCTCTATTAAGCAGCCAACCTGTATTAAGCAGCCGGAGAAAAGTTGCCCCAAACTTCATATACCTATATATTTGAACTGTATTAAGCAGCCACCTGCCTTCAGCAGCCGCATTTTAAGCTTCCCATGGGCGGCTGCTTAAGACAGGTTTGACTGTACTGTCATGAGTGCGATACTAGCGCCACCGTACTTCAAAATTAGAACTGCAAGCTGCATAATGGGATTTTGAACTTAATGATGAAACCCACAGCCAAAGCGAGATTATGACTTTTCCTCATTTCGATGAAAAAGATAACTGTCAGCCAGAATACTGGATATTGCCGACTAAACAGGGATTGTTATATACTGAAAACAGTGTGACAATTTCCAAAAAGTCGAGCATTCAAGCTTCATAATGTAATGATACGAACAGAATCCAATGTGCAATGCCAGGCAATAACTTGCACATGAGGCCATGCAGATAAAAATATTACGGAAAGAAAGGTTAAAGCTGCATCATACAAGCTACGTATTGTACATTACATAATGGAACGTTAATATTGCAAAATGCAATGCCAGATTCGCATATTAGAATGCATCATTCACATTTTAATTTTTACCTAAATACCGTTCCATACTGTACTCACCTTGATTGTGTCTTGATGGTAATTCTAGAGCCAGAAACTTTTGCTCATTACTCTCTATTTCTTTCTGTTCTTGCCTGCCCTCTGCATGCAGGTCCTTTAATTCTTGCCGAATCCTGCAAATATATATCTTAACCCTTTCACCCTCAATTTCTGAAGTGGACTCTTCCATCTTTAAATCTGGACACACCATTCTTGCAAATCGGGGTGTCAATCATAAATTAAAAAATCAAAATGGCAAACAATACAGATCCAGCTGAGACGTTTGTTATGAGCCATCTCATCTGGATCTATACTGTTTGCAAAAGTATCTGTCTTTGTCTACAAGGCAAAATAATTCGATCTTACTGGTTCATTTAAAAAGCTAGACTCACCATCATTTACAACATAAGCCTCAGTGTGAGACAATGCACCCAGCAAAATCAGCATGTGCACCAGTGCAGTATGATACAGGGGTGAGAATAGTTGCTAATAATCAATCCTGAAATCTAAACATTCTGTCCCAAAACTACTTACAGTCGAACCTCAATGGCTCAAACTTCTTTGGGACCATGGAAATTCGTTTGAAACATGGTTAGTTCAAGCCACTGAGGGTTAATCATGGCACCAGTTCAGGAAGCAGATAGCGATAATTTAGGGAACTCTTTTCAATTTTCTACACAATGATTGTATGTTGAGTGTACTCATTAGAATTGCGTGATTCTAATGAGTACACACAACATACAATTCCATGATAAAATAAGAAAAAATTCCTAAATATTTGTTTTCTTGAGCTATTGGAAGAATTTTGTAGGGACTGCAAAAAGAGTTCGAATCATCCACGGTAAACGAGCCATCCGTGTTCGAGCCATTGAGGTTATACTGTATATTTTTCTTATTTCTCAATAAAAACGCTTGTTGTGGGTACTCATTAGAAGTGCCTCAGGGAGGCACTTCTAATGTGTACCCACAACATACGTTTTAATTGAGAAATAAGAAAATTATTATGTGGCCACTCCCTCTTATCTGGAACTATATAACTAATAAAATAGTTTTATAATTAGTTTTTATAATTAGAACTATTAGTTTATAATTAGAACTATGTACATGTAACTAATATAACAGTTCTATAATTAGTTTTTAAAGTTATTTTAGGCAAATATTAACCCAAATAACTACTTCTGACACAAAAAGATGGTCGTGTGAACAAGTGTAAAAGAGAAATTTCATGCTTAGAATGATAAATCTCAATCCTGAAATCAGGATTAATCCTGGTTTCCCATCCCTGATGATAGGGTCTTTGCTGTCCCTGACTTTTCCCAAAGCATCCGGCAAAAACTGATCAGACTGCATAAGTGTGCATGCCAATCTAAGCCTTAAATGTGTTAAAGGTGGAATGCAGAGGAGGCTGGATCCTCGGGTATATTTTCTCACAGACTCACACTGCAGCCAGTATTTTCTGCATTTAGAATTCAGTAGTCAAACAACGTAACATATGAATTTCTTCACATATGTGGTTACAGTTCACAGTCAGAGCACCATAAAAAACTGCAGAAGACAGCAACCTATTTTTCTGAGAAAATAAGACTTGATGTTTCATGTGAATCACCTTATCAGAATCAAGCTTTTGTTCTTTCATATACATGTATGTATGTAAATGCATATGATTTGTAATCTTTTTGGGCAGATTATGTTTACCAGTGTAAATGTCATGCCACCTGGTGGCCCAAGATTGGAAATAAAATTTATTCTATTCTGCCTAGTATACCATAAAACATCAATCCTTATTTTCATGGGGTAAAAACAGTACAATTTTGAATGGTCCTTTAAGGGTTAATAATACCCTTTCTTAGTCACAATCAGGAAATGATCTTTCAAGGGGGGACGAGGTAGACTAACAAAACTTTCTGCCATTTTTTTACAAGAAAGATAACTTTTGTGATTTCCTATTGCCTTCTTGAGTTCCAATCCCCTTCTGAAAAGGGCCTGGGGTCTAGTCTAAAAGGAAAGAATGTCCTTACCTCCTTTCCAACAAAATTCTATCTCTTTTAACCTCTTTCTCCCTTCTGACCCTCTTTGAAAGAATCTTATCTAGTTTTCTCATCTTTATAAAGGCTTCTTTCAACTTTGGATCGAGTTGTTCTAGATCAGCATTGGTTTTCTCTTCAGCCCCTTCACCCATTCCCTTTTCCAAATATTCTGTTTTCTTCTTGTACACTTCTAGCTCTGACTGCATTTCTTGTCGTACATTGTTCTTTATTTCCTCTTTAATTTCTTTCATTATTTCATTTTCTTCTTCACTATCCAACTCGTCTTCTTCTATATACAGAAAAATAAAATTATAACTACAATAGCTGACAGCAAAATTTAATAAACAGCCTTTCAGATTCATTTTGCTGTATAACTGTAACCCAGCCCCCAACCAAATTTTCAGTTTTTCTACTGCTGAGACCTTATAAATTAAATCAAGGTTACCAAAATCTAATCAGTTCTTTGTTATGTCTCAATTATATATCCAAGTAAATTTGGTAAGAATCCAACCACTAGTTCACAAGATCTTGTGCAAGCCTCAAGCTAATGCCGACGACAATGGGATCTGCACCAAAAACAATTTGTCCCCTCCCTGTAGGTGGGGAGACATAAAAACTACAATAACCCAGCTCGGACACCAATGGAATCTGCACCAAAGAAGCATCTGAAGAAGCCAACTCATCTGGATCTGGACTGTTTGTCATTAAGTATGAACATCTGTATGCACATTTGTATCAACAACCTAGAGCAAGTAATCTGATTAGCTGAAAATTAGAAATGAGAGTGGAATCTACTGTATTCAGCATGGCAAGGGTTAAACAATTACATTGTATCACCTTATCTGTAACTATGTATTACCTTCAACTGGCACTAGAGCATTACAGGACTGGTTGGTTGGTTTTGGAGTGACATTTCCACGACCTTCAGCTTGCTCTCTACCCACAATCTTCTGCAGCTCTGCATCTGCACCATCATCATCATCAAAACTTTCCACGCTGTATTCATCTGATGATGATTCCATGTCATCAGAAAACTGCATTATTTGCTGTAAATGGGCTCTTAGATTATATCCCTGGAATAAGAGTTGAATCCTTGTTTAATGACACATCAACCCTTGTGGGTCATTTTGTTTTGTCTCCCTAATGAAGGGAGAAAAAGGACAGGATAACTAGCAGATAAGCAATGGAGGAGAATGAGTAAAAAAGGGAATGACAGTATAGTACAGAAACAACAAAAAAAACAACAAAAAAAAAAACAACAACAAAAAAAAAACAACTAACATGCCCCTTTCCCCCACCTGCTGAAAGAACAACAGGCCCTTACCACCACCTTACCATCCAACCCAAAATAAGATGATGTTCAGTTTGAGAACATTCATAGGAATGTTATACTGCAGGCAAGCAGTGAATGGCCAGACCAGATTTTAAGGTGAATAGACACACCACTAAGATAGAGCATTCTGATCTGAAAGTACATGTATTTGCTTTCCTTCTCAAAGGGGGCTCTTTTCTTAAAGGACGGAATTTGCACCCAATGGGAGCAAATTCTTTCCTTTAAGAGTAGACCCTGCTGTAAGAAGATATTTTTCCTTCTTCCCTTTGAGAAGGGATTCTTTCCATTCAAAGTATCCCTTCCTAGAGAAGGGATTTAAATACCAGGAAAGCAAATTTTCTTCCTTACATTTATGCATATTTTTTTCTGATTTCTCCATAAAAGCATATGTTGTGGGTATTCTTAATTCATTAGAACTGCTTTGATCTTGTCAATGCCGTTCTAATGAGTACTCACTACCCACAACATGTATATGACTTTATGGAAAATGTGATAAAATAATAGTGGTTCTCTGCTCCAGATTATTAGGCAATTGTTTTTGAATTGAAGCATATCTATTCTAATTTCTCCAGAAAAAGATCTTGTGGGTACTCATTAGAAGCCTTGAATAGGCACGTCTCAATACCCACTCAATGTGTTTTGGTGAAGAAACAAGAAAAATATTTATAGGATATCCCTCTTATTTGGAACCACAGTGGTGGTAATCTGAAGACCCGGAATTGTAAAAATGGAAAACAAACAAAACCAAAAAAAAAAAAAAGAAAAAAAAAAACAAAAAAAAAACACACACACACACACAATTTTTGACAAAATGACTTACCCCCATTACATCCTGTTCAGAAGAAGACAACAGATTGCTGTTATATACAACTTCTGACTGCGACAGAGATGATATGGACCCCTCTGATGCTAGGCTTTCTGAAGCTCTGCTGGTTACATTGGTGGCAGTACTGGAACCAGCTCTACTAGATCTGCTGCTTGCTGATGCATTTAAAGCATCTTTTCTCTTCTTACTGTTATTTTCCATTGTCTCTCAATGTCATGAGCTGAAAACAGATCAAAGACAGAGTTCTAGATGACACTGTATTAAGATATCAATTATTTTTAAAGTATTATTATTTCTCTTATTACTTAGGATTAATTTTCCAGCTACACTCCATTGCTAAATGTCATTTGACATATAACCTTAACCAATTCTGATTCAGATTCTCAAATCTACATCTGTAGATCTCCACTGTTCGAAACTGCATTCAAACTTAACTGTAATCTTTTCACGGTGGTTAAGAAAAGGAAATGCATATAGAGAAACAGGAAAAGCAGAAATCAGTGGACAGACAGGGAGAAGAAAGAAATGTTTTCAAGATTACATTTTCAGTCCTTCAACTCCAGATCAATCCGGCTACCATAATGGCAATTTTGGCATAAAAGGTCAACCCACCAGCACCGCTCCAAAGTATCCCTAGAACCTAATTACAGTCAGGGCCACTAACTGCTTAGAATCTGAGAACAGACAGCTCTCACTTGAAGATATAGGGTTGGGAGCCTCCGCCACACTGGCTTGCAGTGAGTTCCTCAATGTATTGGTGCTGGGGAAGAAGCTTTGACAGAAGCACTGTACTGCTTTAGAATTGTCTTTTCTTGGAACTTGCAGGCATAAGGTACTTAGAGGCAAGAATATCAACAAGGTCTTGGAGTCTTTTTTTAGCACTGTAACTTGTACTCCTATCCCAGTTCCTTTAGTATATCTGTCATGTTGCCACTGTTCCTGTATCTGCAAGTCACATATATCTTGCAGCCAGTCTCTGCATCGGTTCCACTTTCAGCCTTTCCTAAACAGTGTGTGGACTCCAGACTGTAGTGCAGTATTCAAGGTTGCATCTGACAACTTCACAAGGGTAAAGCAGGCTGATGACTTGGTATCTGTTGGAGATTCGAAGATTCATATGCAGAAATCTAAGCATACTTTTGACCTTCTTAGAGGCTGGAATGTCCTTCCAGAATGATTGTTTCCTCCGCTGATTTGTTTGTGTTGAGGTTTTAAGGCCCAGTCAACCCAATGGGGTCATGTCGAGCGTGGTCAGTTTACCTAACCACACGTTTACTGGGCAGGCTTTGTCCAAAGGATGGCATAGTATATGCTATATTTACCTCTTGGGTGGGAGCTAAGGACCAGTTTCCCATAACACAGGCCCTTGTGAATGAATGTCATTGGATGTATCACCAGTAAAAATTCTGATTCTGATAGTTCTGTAATTGTATTGATTTCAGTTAAGTGTGAATGAAATAGATCTCTATTCCCAGGTATGGATTGTTGTCCACCATTTGCATTTTTTTTTTTTTTTTAGCTGCCAATAAGAGACTCTACATGGCTTTCGTAGACCTGGAGAAGGCGTTTGATCGAGTACCTCGGAAGGTCATCTGGTGGGTGCTGAGAAAACTTGGTGTGGAGGAGTGGATTGTGCGACTGGTGCAGGGGATGTATGCAAATGCACGGAGCCATGTCCGTGTTGGTGAGGGGTACAGTGAAGAGTTTGAAGTGAAGGTTGGTGTTCATCAAGGATCAGTACTCAGCCCACTGCTCTTCATCATTGTGCTTGAAGCCTTATCATGAGAGTTCCGCTCTGGGGTCCCCTGGGAGGACCTCTATGCCAATGACCTTGTTAACATCGCTGAATCCCTTGAGGAATGTGTCAAGAGGCTCTTGACTTGGAAAGAAGCAATGGAGAAGAAAGGACTGAGAGTAAATGCAGGAAAGACAAAGATCATGATCTGCGGTACGGGACTGGACCTCCTGCAGAGTACAGGCGAGTTTCCATGCGCTGTCTGTTGCACTGGAGTGGGCAGCAACAGCATCTTCTGCAATGGCTGCAAGCACTGGGTGCACAAGAAATGCAGTGGGCTCAAGCGCTTGAAAAAGGACCCTGACTATAGATGTACACGGTGCCAGGGAACAGCACGCCCCTTGGATGGCAGACCACAGAAGGAAGTCCAGGTCGGACCTGACAAGCTTGAGGTGGTAGCTTCCTTTTGCTACCTAGGAGACATGCTCTCAGCAACAGGTGGCTGTGAACTTTCAACCACAACACGTGTGAAAACCGCCTGGAAGAAGTTCAAGGATCTGCTACCAGTCCTCTCTTCACGCCACCTCTCTTTCAAAACACGTGGCCATGTGTACAGCTCTTGTGTGCGGAGCGCAATGCTCCATGCCAGCGAGACTTGGCCAGTGACAAAGCCGAACATCCAGCGTCTGCAGCGAAATGACAGAGCAATGATCAGACAGATCTGCAATGTCAGGCCGCAAGACATTGTCACCACCAGGTCCAATGAGCTACTTGTGCGGCTTGGCATTGAGGATCTGGACCTCATTCTGAAGGAGAGAAGACTTCGATGGTATGGACATGTAGAACGCTCCAGTGGTGCAATCAAGACAGCCTTTGACATACAGGTTGATGGAAAGCGTGGGGCTGGGAGGCCCAAAATGACATGGAAGCAGCTGACAGAGAGGGATTGTAGAGAGTGGAAGCTCTCGGCTATTAACCCTCATGATAGACGTACCTGGAGATCTGGTGTGAGATCTGCCATGCATGCAGCAAGCCAGCTATCTGGAAGGGGGCCCACTGATGTGGATGTTGACCCTGTACCTGCATGTTAATCAAAAATCCGATTATATATATAATTTTTATTATTTTTTTTTATTTATTTTTTTTTTTATATTGCAAGACCCTCATTTTCTGAGTATTACACTCAGGTCTTCCTGGGTAGAAATTAGTATTCTGATTCTAGTACAAAGCAATATGAATGAAGTGTCTTGCTCAAGGATACAACATGGTACTCACTGGGGTCAACCCTGCAAACTTATTAACTCATGATCTTGAATCTGATGTTTTACAGCTACATGCCCAACAACCCTCTACAGTACCTGATCCTTTAGCTGTCTGGAGAGCAATCCTGACCTAGCTATATGCATCACATTGCATTCTTACGGGTGGAATGCCATTCCACAGTTACATTCCCAGGTAGCCGTTTGTACCATATTGTCTTTCAGTTGGTTACAGCCTACAGACTGGCTCTAGCCAAGGCAAACCATCGGGAACAAGACAATTCATCGACACGGCTTTTGGAGACAATTCACCTACACAACTGAAGACAACTCATCGACACTTTTTGAAGACAATTCACCGACACATTATTATGTTGAAATTATACCCAAGCCGATAAAATGAAGACAATGTTTTGAAAATAAAATGATTTATTATCACGTTTATGATCAAAATAACGAATTTAGGATATTAATTCAATATTTTTTGGCTTATTGATGACAATTAACAGACCATTTTAACCGCATAGGATGGCTGGCGTAAATAAACTTACCAAGTTACGCACTTTATTTTAAAAGCATGATTTAAAGGAAAATATACGTATAGGGAATTTGGTAAAATATTATTCAAAACTTTCTTAATTAAAATAAAGAAGATGGAATGTGAAGCTGGATATTTGTTTATATGAGTTATGTTTTCATTTATTTCCTAACTTTTTGTTGTTCGAATTGTGATAATAATAGGAATTTGACTTTTAATCATTAATACATCAGTGTTATGTAGCAGAGTTGATGAGCTTGTACACACGCATCAGTTGATTAGATACTTGACTATAACAAATGCGCAGCGTCTCAAATATTTTTGGATAATGCTTTATATGTATATATTTTGGTGTACAATGTACATGTATGTGTTTTGAATGCACTGATGTGTCCACAATCGTATGCAAACAGCAAACACCAAAGGCGTTGATCATTATGATAAGCGACTTTTTGTTTGTTGCTTGGACATTCTAATTGCTGTAATTTGAAGCATGTATGATGCTTTTGTACAGTGGACAGTCTGATATAGACATGTGCTATGTTTCTAAAAAGTTTTTGCAATCCATGAAGTTTCCTTACAGGTGTTTATACATGTATTGTCTTAACTGATTTATGCGCTATTTGTTTGTGTTGAGGTTTTACGGCCCAGTCAACCCAATGGGGTCATGTCGAGCGCGGTCAGTTTACCTAACCACACGTTTACTGGGCAGGCTTAGTCCTTTAAGGGGTTAACCAGTATTGTGCACATTCTTTCGCCAGAAACTGACAACTGCCGATCTTGAATCAGCGGAAGGGAGAGAATGACCGTAGAAAATATTTCATGATCAATCTCCACGAAAGAATGTTGCCGACCTCGGCGGGGGTTGAACCCGCGACCTCCTGTTCTCCAGTCGGACGGCGCATCCGCTATTTGTTTTTATTGATATTTATTTTGTAAATAAACGATTAAATGATATACCTGACATTCATTCCCCCATCCCCTTTATGTATTTTATTGCTGAGCCACATCCTGTTGGATGCAAGCCAACCATCATGAAATGTTGCATGTGCAAACATCAAGCTTCAGACGAGCCCGCATGCTTATCCGCGCAGTCTCGTCAAAAGCTTCACTGTTCGCTAATACATGCTATATGTCAAGCTGAAACTTCAGCCTAAAATATGAGTAAGAAACAACATGGACCTTGTCGCGAGAAAAACTTCGGGGTTTCCATATAGGTGTGACAAAACCAGACTGCTTAGTCTCAGAAGCCCATGTAATCATACGCATATACAATGTGCTGTTATATACATGACATTTTTTCGGAGAAAATACAGAATCATATAGTTTTCTTATTCTGCTCAAAACAAAACGACTTTAACGATAATGCCTAACGTTTATAGGCAGAAATACATGTATGAAACATAACGTAATCCCCTGTTAACTCCACTTTTACCCCTAAAGTGGGATTAACCAAGGTCTTCATCGCATAGGCTTATTATCTCCATGATAATTCACCGACACGGTTTATATCTCGATGATCAGAATTGGGTATCTAAATGCAAATTGTACAAATCTCGAGGCTCAATTATCCTACAATTCCAGTGGTCATATTATCAATATTGCAGTTCCATAGCAATCAACATCCTAAAAGCTACATGTTAGCCTCAGTGGGACTGAGACAGCTCCCCGACAGTCAAAGTGTGCGACATCAACATGATCAAGTCATCAAGTCTATTAAACTTCCAATTCCGGTCTTACAGCACAGCTGTGGCGCTGAGCACGCATCCGTCAGCAGCTGCATTGAAATGATGCAGAATATCAGTCATGACTAAAATTAAAAACCTTTCCGCATTCTAAGCCCAATAATCAATTCTGAGACTGTTCACTGACAGGCAGAACAGGTAGGCTAGTCATTCACAGGTATGATCAATTAAATACAATGTACCACTTATCCATAATTACCCTTAATTACCTATGATTGCCAATAACCTTCAAACAAATGTGTCGGTGAATTGTTTTCAAAAAGTGTCGATGAGGTCTTCAATTGTGTCGGTGAATTCTCCAAAATCCGTGTCGATGAGTTGTCTTGTCGATGAATTGTCTCAATTCCAAACCATCCCCGATTTAGATCACACCTCAGATTAGAGTGTAGTGGAAATGGTAACAAGAATTCACATAATGATCTGGATCCGATTCAGTTACAATGAATGGGAAAAGGAAAAAAAAAAAAAAAAAATAGAAATTCGACTTGTAGAGAACAGTACGAAAATATCCATGGTGATGCGTAGACGCTTTCTCTGTAAATCCTTAATCGCTGAATAGATTAAATAACTTTTACCTAAATCTAGAAAAGTATAGTTTTATCTCTGTCTGTAGTAGCAACATGTATGTTTTAAAAGCGTCATTAAAGCTAGAAATGCTATCGTTTCAAGTCGTCATCTTCCCATTTCTCAAACTTTCTTCCATCTTGGAATTTTGCTTTGGACGGGTTCCAGTTCCTTTCTTGTTATGGATAAAATACGATACTAAAAATAATAGAATAGAATAAAAAGTGCCCGCCAGCTTTGCAGGATGGACTGATAAGGAGCGATTTTATCTCAGTAGCGGGATGTTAAACCTGCACGGG
Source organism: Anodontia alba (assembly GCA_964016985.1). Lineage (NCBI taxonomy): Eukaryota > Metazoa > Mollusca > Bivalvia > Lucinida > Lucinidae > Anodontia > Anodontia alba. Next base: position 80,094,733 of record OZ024823.1, read on the forward strand.
GTGGAGGTGGTGGGGGCTCCAGGGGTGAGTTGTATAAGGAAAGCGCTTTCAGGTAGCGCTCTGTAGCGATTTGTTCTTGCTGTGCAACGGTCCGTTTGATGGGAGCGCTTTTTAAAATGTCTGCCAAAATGACACGATTTTCAAACTGGGAATTTCTCGTAAAAACCTAGTGGTACTTGCTTTAATGATTGGTTTTGTGTTCTATGGTCATTTATGCACAATGCACTTCTACCAAGAATAACAACAACAAAAATCATTTAATTTTTTAAAACGGGCACTGACTACGTCGGGCGCCGCCATTTTGTTTTGTCTGGTTGCTATGCAACGTTCTGTTTCAGACAGCGAGTCAGCTCAAACACAGTTACGAAGTGCCACAAAGCGCTTTTTGGTAATGTACCATTGCATAGCGAAGCGCTCTGTAACGCTCGCCTTATGCAACTCATCCCTGGTGATGTCTCCTATCCGAAGGGCGGTGTACTTTTAACACATATGTGTTAACACCTTCCCTGCTATTGATGCCAACAGAGCATGTTTGAATGCTGAAAATTTCTTACCATGTGTGGTAGGGCGGATCCAGGCTAATTTAATAGGGGATTCAAAATTTCTGATGGGGTCAATCCGACCAAATTACCATACCTTTTTTACATATTCTGACAGCCATGTTTGAGCAAACAGTGTAGACCCAGACTCAGAAGCCACATAACCTGTCAGGGTCTACACTGTTTGCTATCCATCCAGCAATTTTATTTGATAGTTTTCATTCGATAAAAGCAAAAAAGAATTCACAGGTAATGAAATGGATTGCTGAAATTTTAGAAGTATAGGGTAAAGAGTAAGGTGTGCGAATATTTAGGGTATCCAAAATGTATCGAATATATCCAAAATTTCCCATGAAGATGAAATTTTGAGTCAAACCGAGGTTCGACTGGCACAGTCATTTAGTCACAAGCTCAATCAAATGTAACAAATCTTTCATATATTTGTAGGGGAGGGTCGTAAAAGCATGCTGACGGTTGTGGTGTACAGCATATATGTGTTACATTGTGATGTTTCATCGATGAGGTAGAGTAATATAAAAGAAAAATAGATTACCTTTGGAAACAAAGAACACCTTACAGATAGAAATGAGAGTCTCGGTTTTATTGAGACTCTTCATAAGCAGTAATGAAGTTTGCAACACTGCTTACGCCCTCTAGCGTATACATGAGCATAACTCCATTTTCAAAGATACGACAATGGGCCCAGTGATCCCAAAGGAAATGAAAATATAATCTGCACTATGATGAAGTGCGGGGAGACGTTTACGGTCGCCGCACGGCACTAACACCAGCTGCAGTGTAGTAAAATAAAAGTAAAAAAGATTGCCTTTGGAAACAGAGAACACATTACAGATAGAAAATGGGAGGCTCGGTTTTATTGACTGGCGCGGGAATTGCGGCGGCACCTGTGGTCTCTCTTAATATAGCTTTGGAATTTTACATATGGTAGACTATTCGATTAGCTCACTAAGGACTTTTTATATTTGCCGGGATCGTCACACATATAAAAAAATCTTAAAACAAACTGGGTTATAAATAGATTAATGTATTTTATTTTCATTTCAATCAAGACATTTCATAGAGCTTAATAAAATCAAACATTAAAGAATCACATTGCTGTTCTTCTTTTACTTGTTACATTGAAAATTTATTAAATTTTAGTATACCCTTGTATAAACATGAACAAAATTTGCACCGGTACGTAAACGTTTACGTCTAAATATTTTGTCTTGTTGAAACTCTTCATAAGCAGTAATGAAGTTTGCAACACTGCTTATGCCCTCTAGCGTATACATGAGCAGTAATGAAGTTTGCAACACTGCTTATGCCCTCTAGCGTATACATGAGCAGAGCTCCATTTTCAAAGATACCACAGTGGGCCCAGTGATCCCAAAGGAAATGAAAATATAATCTGCATTATGGTGAAGTAAGGGGAGACCCTATGCGGACCGAACATAGGTTTGTGCAGATAATATTTCATTTCCTTTGGGATCATTGGGCCCATTGTGGTATCGTTGAAAATGGAATTCTGCTCATGTATACGCTAGAGGACGTAAGCAGTGTTGCAAGTTTCAATACTGCTTATGAAGAGCCTCAATAAAACTGAGACTCCCATTTTTTAATCTGTATTTTTCTTTGTTTCCATAGTCAACCTTTTTGACATTTCTTGTTGTGATTTGGAGCTGCATCAGAATTAAGAGGGGGGGGGGGGGGGGGGGGGTGAGGGGGGGGGGGGGTGGGTTCGCAGAGTAAAACTGGTTTAAGCTCCTCCTCCACGAGGTGCCAGTGGTTTATACATTGTATTGTTGTCCAAGGCTGATACCCTGATGCTGATCATCTTTGTTGTGATTCTTTGCATTTTGATCACCCGCTATACAGCTGCCCACTTTGTTTCGAATATTTTGAATTTACTTCTTTTTCTTCAAAATTTCTTGGCGACTGTCAGAAAATCACCAAACATTTTTGAATGACATAAAGGGCGCTATTTTGTTTTGTTTTTATTTTAAATGACATCAGCCCAACGGCTGATGACGTCACAAGTGATCAGTGGCGTTATTCAATTACTTACAAAGCACTACTTACTAGTTGATTACTACAGTGATATATAAATAAATATAGAAAACAATTGTTTTAAAGATAGCTACAGCACCTAGAGTATGTGTACATAATGGCCCTAAATCAAACTATAGTTGCTAATATAGGGATCAAACATGTTTTTTCATACATTAACATTCGCCAGGTCCCGTGGGAGGTGTTGAAAACCGCGGCCTTCGGCCTCGGTTTTCAACACCTCCCAAGGGACCTGGCGAATGTTAATGCATTGAAAAACCATGTTCGGTCGCTATTATTGCATAAAAAACTGAAAACGTTTGCTACATTTCGCGTTGTTTCTTGTACTATTTTGTTTCGCCTTTTCACAGATGTCTCACGAACGCAATTTCCACGGACTATGCTCGTTCTAGGGCCAGGCAGTACACATCTCGTAACAGCAGCAAATCTGTGGCCCCAGTACGATCATATTGAAAGTTGCGTAGCCGTGCATTAACAGCGCGTGAATTGCCTTGTTAATACACGACTTTTCGCCCGTTAACGGCTGTTAATAACATGGAAATATTCGTTGTTACATTTCGTCGCTAGATTTATTAATTAATTATATCTTAAATATGGTTAACATTTCTGAGACAAGTGAGATAATATGACAGGTCGTATTAACAAGTACACCTGGCATGTATTGAAATGTGATTGCAGCAGCAGATCTGTGGACATACAATGTGCATGAACTGTTCCACTGTTTTACGTTAGGTTTATATATGCAGGCTGTGAGAATGAATCGCAACTTGAGAAAATGTATCTTCTGACATGTGCGCCAAAAGAGACTCAAATCACCTGTGCATTACGAAAACACGCCTATTCAAATATAGTGAAAATTTTACAACCAAAAAAGGAAAATTTTCAGATAAAAAAATTCTGATATTTTTCATATTTCTACTTAAAACATAGATTGTGGGAACCCGTTAGAACCGCCTCGCCGAGGCGGTTCTAACGAGTACCCACAATCTATGCTTTTGAGCAGAAATAAGAAAAATAATGTATACCATTGTAAACCCCAGTTTTACTATATAAAAGTGGGGTTTAAGGAGGCCAATATTATATAGGTATGTTTTCGTGTTACATCCGCTCAGACTGACTAGAGTCTTCGATGTCCGCATGAAGAAATTTTACATACATGAGGTCACTAGAAAGACCGAAAAACACCTAATGACCGAAAAACGCTGAAAAACGCCGGAAAACACCAAAAATATGCGAAATGGGTTCGTTGGAGGGAAGGGTGTGGCGAGGGGGGAGGGGGTAGGGTTGGTCGCTAGGGGTATGGAATGGTAGGTAGGAGATAGCATGGTCCTCAACCTTTTGAAATTAGAGGTCACCTGCCGAATACCACCTAAGTACATAAAAAAAAACCAAAAAAAAAAAAAAAACACCATAATCTGCAGGATGGTCTCGGTGATTGGGTCGGGGTTTCGATATAGGATTGACGCTTTCGACAGTACCTTATCCTGTTAATGTGATCGTATTGCCGAAAACCAACTAAATGTGCTGTAAAAACCAAAAACTCTCGATGAAACACACATATATCGTATCGTCTGGAGACTTCTCGCGTAAAACGGCCTTAATTCTGGGTGGGGATAATGTTGCTTTCGAAAGTACCTGGACTTGTGCCATTGAACTGCCGAAAATCACCTTAATATGCCGGAAAACACTGGAATCTGGAAGAACCCCAAACCCATCTACCCCACCGTGCCCTATTTTCCTGAGTTGAGAAATGATGTTTTCTTCGATTTTTATAGTTTTCTGGGTTTAACTTACTATATAGGGCATGGTACGGATGCGCGTGCCGAATAGCCTACTTTTTCAGCGCTGCCAGGTATACGATTAGCCCCCATTTTTTTTCAATAAAAATATACGACTGATCCGATTTTTCTAGATTCGTTACGTGAGTGAAAAGCCCAACTTTTCTGACATCCCGGGCGACATCCCGGTATATGCGTATATTTTTTGCTCAGAGATTCTCCAAGGCTGCTTATTTTCTTGGTATTCAATGAACTGACTGTGATATTTGTCTAACTAATAGCAATTAATGGGTATAAAAAAAACTCAAAGGGCAGTATATGAAGGGGTCAACATTTTGGACGATCAAGTATATGAATGGGTCCGTTTTTTCAAAGGCCACGTGTATGGATGGGGAAGGTTTCGAAGTACTGGCTCGCATACCCGTACCACAATTACCCCCAAGTTACCTCTGCTCACCCCACCCCGCTCATTCCCTCCCCCCGCCCCCCTCCCCAACTCAACTCCCCCGAGTCTAAACCCGCTATGTTGATATTATGTGCATTCGACACAAAAAGAAAATGTACAGCAATCAGATTCCATGCGACACCAAATAAACATATATTTATGTCAGATTCCGTGCTAATAAAAAAGCCTATTGTTTTAGAATAGGATCGTCTGTTATCATTTTGAAAACTTTAAAAAGCAGCTAAACTGAGAATTTCAGCCTTCATCAAAACTGATATTGGTACAGGCGTTTAATCCGCTACGAGAACAGGACCTGGTGCGAAAGGGGGGGAAAAAAAGTGAAGAGCAGTCTGCTAATTGGCTATTTCCGGCTCGCTATTTCCTGTAATATACGTGGGTGATTCTAATGTACGCATAGGGGGTTAATGAACTTGGTGTGATACATTAATTTGTAAAGTAAAGATACTTGCAGCTCTAAGTAAACAGACATTATTAAGACTGCTTTATACAAGCAAGTTATATAGATCAACATGCAATCATCTGTAATCGCCAAACCTTTTTTTTTTCTCAATTTTGTCATTTTTATTTACCTGTAGGAAAAAATAGCATCTTCCTTTTACATTTCCGGAATAAACATAAAACACGTTGTGAAACTTCAGAATTTCAATTTCGGGTGTAATTTGTGTTTTTAGTTCATTTTTTTTTTCTGGTTAAGTTACGTTTTACTTGAGAGAAAGGACAGTTGTGGGTATTGTCATGGCGTCCACATCAACAGAGGAACCAACATCTGAATCAAATCAAAAAGAAACTGACTTTGTCAAAGTGACCAGAAAATCAAGAAAAAGGAAATTAGATCAAAATGAAACTGCAGATGATATGGACACGAGTGAAAAATTACATTCAGAAGTTAAAAGACCTACCTTTCCTCCAATTAGTGCAGACAAAATGACAGTATGTTTCAGAGTTCTTTTGTTATGCAAGTCAGCAATATCTTGTATTTTTTCATGTCTTGGGCCCAAAATCTATCTGTTTGTCTGTATTTCTCTAAGTATGGAGTCAATCTATTTCAAATCAAATGTCACTGGGTATATGTATATAACATACTTTTACTGCATTTCAGTAGAAGCCGGCTATTATCAGATTATAGCAATAAGGTAGAGTATAGGATTTTGGATTCAGTGGCCCAGGTTCGATCCCACTCGGGTAAAAAGTCAGCTTAATAATATGAATTTAGGCACTGCCTAGAAACAGGCATGACAATTGCTTATTAATTTTCAAAGTTAGCCAAAAAGTATTATTGTTTTTGTTGATGCAGGACAGGGTCCGACTGTAGACCAGGAGGTTGCGGGTTCAACCCCCGCCGAGATCGGCTACATTCTTTCATGGAGTGATCATGAAATATTTTCTATGGTCATTCTCTCCCTTCCGTGATTCAAGAAGGGCAGTTGTCAGATTCTGGCGAAAGAATGTGCACAATACTGGTTAAGCGAAGACTAAGCTCGCCCAGTAAACGTGTGGTTGGGTAAACTGACTGCGCTCCACATGACGCCATTCGGTTGACTGGGCCATAAAACCTCAACACAAACAAACAGGGTCACAATCTGTAGTGATGCAGATGAAAAAAAAATACACTAGACTGACTGGTTCTATTTTTTATTACGATTCCCACCAAATGATAATGAATGTCACCTTGATTAGCTATTCGTTTTCAATGTGCATCTATTTCACATTGACCAACATTATTGAAGTAGTCAAGAATAAATTATTATATTTATTTTTTTAAACGCTTTAATGTAGCTTTGAAATTTCTGCAATTGCTTCAATTAGTGAAATGGAAGTTAAACGAGTGAAGATAAAATATGAATGAAAATGGTTTTCGCAATGCAGTATCAAAATCCGACTGCTTCTATAGCGTTACGATTATCAATAGACGCTTTGAGTTACAGTATCTGATATGCTTCTGACAAACTGAGATGAAAACGCCAGGTGAATCATTCAAAATTAGTTGTCTTTTTTTTCATCACTTTTGCATTATTTATTGTAAACAATGTGTGTATATTTCTTGCCATTTAAAAATATCATTTGAATTCACTAAAAGAAAAAAAATCATTTAAAGAAAAAAACTGTTTCTCGCCAGTTTTCAATTTGCGAGATTGGTAACTTTGGCACGGATCAGCTGAGAGACATGGTGAGTTTCATGCATGTTAACTTTAGGCATGCAGGCCAATGTTGCCTTCTGCTGTTGACACCAGCTGTGCTGGCATCAATGTTGCCTTCTTCAGCAACATTATCCATGCCTGTAATATGATAGTGATGTGGTAGAGTGTAGGACTCAAACATACCATTTCACTATGACAATCAGTGAGATCTGTGAAAAAGTTAAGTGAGATCTCACAAAAAATGAGAGATTTTTTCTAGGCCCCGTATTTCATCAACTGCAGTTTATCCCAATTTATTCTACAATTAGGCCAAACAAAAAAAATTGTGTGTTTCGGGTAATGGATAGAGTAGGAACAGATTTCATTTCTTATTTTATTTTTTTATACAGAAATATAGAAAATTAACCTCTTAAGATATAGTTTTATAATAATTTCCAGAAAATCTAAAAAAATCTTCGGTTTTGCTATGAAATTTAGATAGGGTCAGTTTAAACACACACATTTTTTTATTTGGCCTTATGGTGTAGATATTGGCACAACAAATATTGACAAAAGTCTGTCCATCTTCAGGCCAGATCACCAGGCTTGAAGCTGGCCTGCAAAAATAGGTAGACATCTTCCAAGATAGCGAGAGGATACAATCCCGCACTGCGAACACTGCCAAACTTTCAGTTTATTGAAGCATTTTGTTGTGTTGTTTGTTTGTTGTTTTTTTTGTGTCTTTTTTTTAGCTTTTCATTTCAGTGGTTACATGAACCCTTCCATCATTTGTAACAAGTTTGACAGATATACAATGTATTTTGTTTTATATTTTTGGTTTCTTTAGGAAAAGATTTTAGGAACATTTGTCAAAAAATATTGAACTAATCCTCCCAGTGGCATCACTTTTTCATTTCTTTTCATTTGTCTCGGTACCACATCCCACCAAAAATGTTCTTTGCTGTCTACAGGTATCTTAATTTTGAGTGTAATTGTTGTTAAGTGAAACATTTATCAATAACCGGTAAAACCAATTAAAGATCTGTTATATGCTATCACAAATTTATACAGGAAATATATCTGCACATGCTGATCATGGACTTCTCTATTGAACTTACTGCAAAACATCATTTCAATGTACTGCTTTTCCCAGATATACCCTGCCTTTGCAAACAGTGCAGACATATTTGATCAACACATGCTACAGTCTGGGTCTTATTTACTCGCTAAATTTTTTATTTTTTGCTTAAACTTGCGGAAAAAGGCTTGGTAATCTAGTTTCATTTTTAATATGTGTCTGTTTTGTGTGCATTTCTGATAAGGAAAGGCTCTACTGTTTAACGAACATAAGTTCATTTTTCCTCTCGAAGCAGTTTCCCCACCACAATTTCATTGTGAGCAAGCGATTTCCATTACGAGCACACAATTTATTTTCACAGACTTAGAAATTGCAAAAGAAAGTGATCATAAAGTAATTGCAAAGTAATCATGATTACAGGCAGTTTTGCATTGATGTAATTTTACATTATGATTACTTATAACCATGAAAAAGGATGATTACAGATTACTTAATGATTACTCAGAAATGTAAATCAAAATTGGCATGTAATCATGATTACAGATAACAATTACCCCGGATTTGTCTAGAACCCGTTCTGGAAAGAGGTCTACTATATTCTTTCCTTTTAGAATAGACCCCTTTTCAATGCGAGGTGTGGGGTGGAGCAGGACAGTTTTGGCAGAGTTTTCTCCCTTAAAAGTTTATCAGTTTCCCTTCAGTGTACATGTAAGGTCTTTTTTTTCCCCACGCTTTTTTAAAAACACAATGGGAATATTGTTAACGCCACCATCCATCCATCTGTCCATCATACTACCTCCTCCTAAACCACTGCGCAGACCTATCAAACTTGCTACATCACTACCCCTTGTGGTAAGGGTGTGCGAGAGCGAGTGTGAGAGCAACATTATTTTTTCATGCTTCTGTCATCCCCCCATCCGTCCCTCAAACTATCCCCTCCTAGACCACTGTGTGGAATTCAACCAAACTTGCTACATCACTTCCATTCATGTTAAGGGTGTGCAAGAGCAACATTATTTTTCTGTGCATCAATACTTCCATGCATCCATTCGCCCATCTGTTCTTCACGCTATCTCCTCCTAAACCAACTGGCGGAATTCACCAAACTTGCTACATCATTTCCTCGCATGGTAAGGGTGTGTGGGGACAACATTATTTTTCTGTGCATCTGTCCTTCTATGCATACGCCCATCTGTGTATCCATCATTCATTCATCTGTCAGTCACGCTGTCTCCTAAACCAATGGATGAAATTCAACCAAACTTGCTACATATCTTCCCTACATAGTAAGAGTGTGCAAGAGCAACATTATTTTTCAGTGCATCTGTTCATCCATGCATACATCCATCTGTCCATCACACTGCCTTCCTGCATGGTAAGGGTGTGTGAGAGCAAGTCTGTCTGTCCCTCCGTCCATCAGTCAGTAATGCTATTAGCAACATAAGCAATGTGCGTGGGGCTTTGTGATGGCATGACATCAGCTGCGTATTCTAGTTGTACTTGCCATACTAATCTTGTTTTTAGGAAGAAATCTAAGTCCATCATACATGAATTCTTAAATTATAAAGGTGAAAGTAGTTTAGTAAGAGTAGTAACAGTTCAATTTATGTTACAGAGTGGAAAAACAGAACTGAGAAAGATCCCAGTACCACCCAACAGATACACACCTCTAAAAGAAAACTGGATGAAGATTTTCACACCAATAGTTGAACACTTACATCTACAAGTTAGATTTAATCTTAAAAGTAGAAATGTTGAAATAAAGGTAGGCTGCTTTTCTAATTTTTATCACGACTTTTGTTTGTTTGTAACCTGCTGCTAGCAAAGTGGTGGAATTGATAATACATGTACATGTAGTAACATTCAATCCATCAGTGAGCGGGCCTCCATAGCTTGGTGGATAGGAGAGTTGACTCTTAATCCATTAGGTTTCTCACTGCTGTGGTTCGAGCCTTGCTCGGGTCACGTGGGAAAGCCAAGTTCTGCTTATGGATGGTCAGGTGGTTTTTCCCCAGGTTCTCCGATTTTCGCCCACCTTTGATGAACGATCAGCTCGACATAAGTGAAATATTCTTGAAAAGGCCGTAAAACCCAAATAAAAAAATTTATCAGTCCGTGATTTTGTGGTTCTGTCACATTTTCTGTCAGGGTTATAATTCTGTTACCTTAAGGAATATTTTCATGAAACTTCATACACGTACTAAACTTGATGTGACATTGTGTTGTGATAATCTTGAACTATTTTTCAGACATGTAAAGATACAACAGATATTGGTGCACTACAAAAGGCAGCAGACTTTGTGAGGGCTTTCACTCTGGGCTTTGAAGTTGATGTAAGCACATATTTTTTTCCATTTTTTTTTTACCTATTAACCCATGTCCTGCTGAACCCAGATATACCCTGCCTTTGCAAACAGTGCAAATTCAGATCAATTGGTTCTGAAGAGCCAACTTATCTGGATCTGAACTGTTTGCCATTAAGTATGTGAATTTATAGCAACAATCTGGATCAAGCAATCTGATTGGCTGAAAATTAGAAGTGGGCATGGCATCAATTTATTCAGCAGGACAAGGCTTAAAGCATCAATCAGAACTACAGCAGATAACATTTTGAAGTATTTTCAAGTTATTTTTCATAAAAATCAGGCTTGGTATTTCATGTGAATGGTCTGCAAGGAGCCTTATATTCTCTAGCAAATAGTTATAAAAACATTTTAGAATGTGATCTACTATAGTTTTGATTGGTCCTTCAAAGGATAATGTCCTGTCAACAATTTATTTTAATAGACCACTTTAAACAATACATCACACAATAAAATTATTTGGAACCTCTTGGTCTTTAACAGAGAGAAGGGTCAAGCCTTGTCCTGGTATGGTAGGCAGAATGTTGTTGTTTATGCTTATCGGACACTAAAATGGCCAATGTTTTTCTGAAAAATAAAGCAGCTTTCTTTCATCAAAAGTTTATTTTCACAAGAGATTCTCATCGACTGATCATTTAAATGTCATAACCACAAATATTAAAACATATTTTATCTATCAACAAGCTAAAACTGGGTGGTGAAATGGTCACCATAAATTACGGTTGCGAGCGTCCCTGCTGATATTGCAAAGTACCATTGAAACAGCTGTTTATTCTAGGAAAAGCAGTCAAATTGCTTCTTAAAGCTGTTTTTTTTTACATGTAATCACATGGTCAGTAGCCCAGATGAAAACATTAAAGTGGTCTGTATGATGCTAAGATTACAACATGGCAGAGTTCTGTGGAAGAGTCCAGGTCGCCATTTGGTTAGTGCGTTTTTGGATCTCAAGTTCCCTTATTTGAATCATGCTGGAGGCAAAATCCAGCTCATGGCTGCACAGCACTTCATTTCTTATATTTATTACCGAATTCGGCCTAATTACCACACATACCCCTATAAGCGCACAGTCAAGTGATTCTGTAGTTTTCAGATTATAGCCTGTGTACTTTTTGTCTATACCTTTCTAAAGGCATATGTAGTGGGTACCCATTTGAATTGCATCAACTTGTTGATGCAATTCAAATGAGTACCCACAACATACATGTATGCTTTTAGAAAGAAAAATCAGAACCACCCCCCAAAACCAACAAAACATCACGTAAGCACCATTAAATAAGTCATTTGCTGATCTTGTTTTACTTTTAGTAGGTGGATGCATATTTTACAAGTTTTCCCAGTAATTTTGAAAAATACAAGCCCATGGTGTGGTAATTAGGTCGAATACGGTATATGCCTTTCATTATTGCCCTTCCACCATCTCAAATAGTCTTAAATAAGGTTGAAAGGGTTGTAAAACTATAAATCATCATCATCTGTACCAGGAAGCAATTGTGAGAAGGGCCCTACTTGTCAATACTCGGAAAATAATAACTTCATTGTACAAAATAAGAAAGAAAATTAAACTGTGCAGGCTACCATACCCATATGTTTCAGTCTTTAAAATTGTTACCATAAACTTGCTCAGAAGAAATAGTTTCAGTGAGCAACAGGACCATTGGTCCTCTGGTTGTTATACCCCCGGCATACGAAGTATGCTAAGTGGGTATATAGTTTTTGTCTTTTCTCTGTGTGTGTGTATGTCTGTCTGTCTGTGCGTTAACATTTATTTTGTGTCAAAGATTTCTCAAGAACTACTATACCTAGAATCTTGAAATTTAGTACATGTGACAAGTATGACTAGTTGTATTGTGGGACAGAAAATAGGGGCTGTGGGGTCAGGTCACTTAGAGTTATTGCCCTTTGTTGTTCTGGCTATTTGCAAATGCCAAAACATTGAAACCATGTTATCACTGCTGGCCATGGCTGGGGGTATTAGTGAGCATAGTATCATGAAATATTTTCTACGGTCATTCTCTCCCTTCCGCTGATTCAAGAAGGGCAGTTGTCAGTTTCTGGCGAAAGAATGTGCATAGTACTGGTTAACCGCTTAGAGGACTAAGCCAGCCCAGTAAACGTGTGGTTAGGTAAACTGACTGCACTCGACATGACCCCCATTGGGTTGACTGGGCCGTAAAACCTCAACACAAACAAATTAGTGAGCATATGCTCACTTCATGGTCTAGTTATTTCTGTCTTAAAAAATTGGAGAGTCAATTTTGATGAGTACTCACAAGATTTGTTTTGGTGCAAAAATAACAAAAAAATACCCTAAATAATCACCTTGTCTAGAAAAATGAATATATAAAACTCAGTGCCCTGGTATATTAAACTGCTTTAAGCATTTCATTGAGCATGCTTAGCGTTAACACAGCCTAGAGTATGATTTGGGTAAATAACATCTATTAACACAGCCCAGAGTGTGATTTGGGTAAATAACATCTCTTAACTAATTTTTAAAACTTCTAATGGTTTTCAGGGAGAAGTTTTCTGCACAAGAAAACAAATAGGGAAGTTGGTTGATATGCCACACTTTTCCATATATTCCAAGAAATGTCATCCAACTTCTTCCTGTTTAACAGCTCTAGACATTTTTGAATACACGCATATTTAATTAGGTAATTATGATGTCACTGACTCATAAAAATGGTGGCTTCCATGACAGCATTTTCATAATCTTCAGAGCCGAATAGCTTTTTCAATCCATTGTAGACTGAATGAACTCTCCCACACTATATATTGGAAGCTTCTAATTATAATTTTAAGGATGTCAGGCTAAGTGATTTAGATATTCCTAGCGAAAAAATGGTTGAACTTACTGCAAACAGTGGAGACCCTGATCAGACACCACATTCTGCATCATCTGATCTGGGTCTGCACTAATTGCCAATTACCCTTTTAGGGGTCTCCAGACTACAATGGGTAAATTCTCAACCTGTTTTCATAACTTATCACAAAACTGCTCAGCTTAACAGGCTCTTTTTTTTTCAATTATTTCTTAGTTTAATTTGGTTTATCTTTAGTCTCAGAGGAATTTATTAAAGTGAAGTATTTGGAGATAATTTGATGATAAGTTTTCTTATTTCTCTACAAATACCTATGTCGTGGGTACACATTAGAAGTGCCTCATTCAGCTGCTTCTAAAGAGTATACACAATATATGTGTTTTTGAAGAAATTGATTGAATTATCCCAGATTATCATCAAATATTCGTTGTTAATGAGTCCTCAGATTCTGTTATATTTTCTTATAGGATGCCTTAGCACTAGTGAGATTAGATGATTTATTCCTAGAGTCTTTCCAAGTAACAGATGGTAAGCCCTTACATATATATTACAAAGGACTTGTTTGGTATGAATATTTGATGATTTTTGGGATAATTTTCTCCAATTCTCTATGAAAACATGTTGTGAGTACTCATTTGAAGTGCATCAGTGAGATGCTTCTAATGAGTACCACAGCTTATATTTTGTATGCAGAAATATGAAAACTTATTCCAGAATTATCAACAGATATTTCTGCTTAACCCTTGTCCTGCTGAGCCTGGATATACCCTGCCTTTGCAAACAGTATAGATCCAGATCAGTTGGCTTCTTCAGTATTCAGTATGTGAATTTGTATCAACTCCCTGGATCAAGCAGTCTGACTGGCTGACAGTTAGAAGGGGGCATGGTATTTTTATTTATTTAGCATGACATCAGTATTACAATACAAAGATTCCAGAAAAAAGGCATTATCCAAAAGATAATTTTGTTATGTTATACCAAAATATAATGCGCTGTGGGTACTTGATAGACTTGCCTTTCTCAGGCAGTTCTAATTAGTGAACATGTTGAAGGTACATATTAATATTGCCCCACTGAAGCATTACTGATGAGAAAACATGATTTAAATATTCAATAAAACTACCTTACCCACTTCCGACTGGTGATCAGGTGTTTGCGGGTTTGATCCCCGCCTGGTCGAGAACATTCTTTCTTGGAGATTGATCATGAAATATTTTCTACGGTCATTCTCTCCCTTCTTCTGATTCAAGAAGGGCAGTTGTCAGTTTCTGGCTGCAAAAATGCAAAAGCTACTCACATTTTTTCAGCCAAAAATATCAATGTATTTGCCATGATTCAAGGTAGAAATTTTAAGGTCAAGTTAGCTAACTACTTCGTTATGTTTTTAGAAATGTTGTAAGATAAGGTGCCTGACTATTTAGGACAAATGTAGCATCTGATGAGACTCTAGACTACTCTGTTTGCTACTCCTCCATCATTTTGACGACATACCACAATGTAGTCAAAGGTCTGGTTTTAAATTTTAGGACTTAAAGAGTTAATATATATATGTAGGGTAAATATAGTAAATTGAGACTGCATGGAACACATCTAGTCTCTGCTTTTCACATGTGAGAAAATGTTGGTTTTCCTACAGTGGTCCTCATTAATGAAGGACAGCAATCATGCAAACAAACTTAGAGAGCTTTATGTATAAGAACCATCCCAAGGAGTAAGGTTGACATTGGACCATGCATGCAACTTTTTTCAATTTTTCATAAACGGACAAGGCCAAATAAGATGACTTTGAGGATGTGTGAAATATGCAGATTAGAGTAGAGCACCCTGTGCATCCACACTGTCTCATTACAACCTTTGTTGTCATTTGATAGATACTATGGTAAATGTCCTAAAATTTCGAACACTTTATTTCATACTTTTTCTGTCTAAATTTTGCTTTTGATGTAGTTGTTTCTTAAAATACATGTACTTAGTGGAATGACAAACAATGTAGACCCAGATCAGACTGCTCCTTTGCACTGTTTGTATAGGCCATTTTGTCAGAAACTTTGGTGTGCAAAGTATAATGACATTTACCAAACACTATCTGGTGATTCTAGTAGTGGACAGCAAAGGTTCAGATTAGACTGTGTTGACGCACAGGCTGATTTGGGCCTTTGGTGTTAGCATATGCTTGAAGACACATCTTTTGCATGTACAGCCAAACATACAACTTAACATCCATATAGGTGCATAACACAGGGTTCAAATTTAATGTGCATATTCTCGTACTGGTAGTTTACCTTAGTTATCTTGATAAAAATGACAAACAACAAAAAACAAAGAGAATATCTTAATACAACAACATAAAAGAACATAATCCCAAATCAGAATGCTGCAAAACTAGGTTTTATTTGTTTCAGTGAAACCTTTGAAGGGAGATAACCTTGCCAGAGCAATAGGAAGACTTGCTGGAAAGAATGGGAAAACAAAGTTCACCATTGAAAATGTGACAAAAACAAGAATCATATTAGCAGACAGGTAGTCTTTCTTGTGTTAACTTTTAGTTGCCTATAGATATATTCAGCAGATAATACATTGGGGACATTTTTTTCATTTTCTTAGAAATCCAACTTGAAAGTGTAGTGTTAATGTATAGGCAGTAGAAAGCTGTCTATTTATTAGCTCACCTGAGCTATGCTCAGGATGAGCTATAGTGATCACTTTTTGTCCATCGTCCTACTGTCAATCTGTGTGTCTGTCCGTTTACATTTTCAAATGACTTCTGCTCTGAAGCCACTGAGCCAACTTTGCTCAAATTTCATATGGAGCCTCCTTAGGTTGGGGGAACGAAAGATTGCTAAAATGGTAGTAGTCTGTTGACAAAGGTGACCGCCATGCCCATATATGGTAAAAACCTTTAAAACTTCTCCTCCAGAACCGAGGATGAGATGGGCTGAATTTTTGCACAAGTCATCAGGGACGTGAGGTCTACCAAATTTGTTAAAATAATGGTTATACATTTACATTTGACCTTTTTATGGCGAGGTCATGTTTGCTTCCTTATGCATTTGTATGGGCGCCATACATTTGTATGGGAAAAATGTTGAGAATTTCAAAAGACTTCTCCTCTGAAGCCTCTGGGCCAGTGTTAGTCAAATTTCATGTGGAGCCTCTTTGGGGCAGGGGAATGAAAGATAGCTAAATTGGTCGCAGTTTATTGACCAAGGTGGCTGCCATATCCAGATATGGTTAAAACCTTTAAAAATCTTCTTCTCCAGAAAGGAGGATGCCTTGGGGCTGAATCTTTGCGCAAATCATCGGGGATGGTACATGTAGGTCTACCAAAGTTGTTAAAGTGGTAGTCGTACAATGACGTTTGAACTTTTTACAGCATTTGTATGGGCCCCATACATTTGTATGGAAAAATGTTGATAATTTCAAATGACCTCCTCTGAAGCCTGTGGGCCAGTGTTGCTCATATTTCATATGGAGCCTCCATGGGGCAGGGGAATGAAAGATTGCTAAAAAGGTCATGGTCCTTTGACCAAGATGGCTGCCTTGCCCAAATAGGTAAATAAACCTTTAAAAATCTTATCCAGAACCAAATAAGCCCTGGGGCCTGATCTTTGCACAAATCATCAGGGACAGGAGATCTACCAAAATTGCTAAAATGATGGTCCTATGTTGACGTTTGAACGTTTTACAGCAAGGTCAAATTTGCTTCACCAGGCATTTGTATGGGGCCCAATACATTTATATAGGAAAAATTTTGAGAATTCATATTTTCAACATCTCCTCTATAATCCATTTGAATCGAAACTTGATGATGAGCATTAGGGCACCTAGTAGACACAAAATAGCTAAATTAGCCGATAGAAAATCCAAGATGGCCGTCACAGCCGCCATCTTGAAAATCAATTTTCGACATCTCTTCCCAAACCTTTGGTCATTTTGAGCCGAAATTTGCTCTGTAGCAACAGGATGACTTCTGAATTGAAACAAGCTAAAATTGTGTCGATCCAAAATCCAAGATGGTCGCAATGGTTCCTCTCAATTGAACAAAATGACCACCAGAGCTAAAAATAGAAATTCTTCAAATGACATCTCTTCCTTGGCCAGTGGCCAGATTTTAAAATATTTGCACAAAAAAGTGTTCCTCCAATGGCTCTCTAAACCTTTAAAGACATCTCCTCCACAGCCAGTGTCCCAATTTCAAAGTAATTTCACAGAAGTGTTCCTCTTATGGCTCTTTACCAAAATTGGTAAAATAGTACGCTCGGCCATACAAAATGGCCACCAGAGCTAAAAATAGAAAAAACCTTTAAACGACATCTCCTCCTTGGCCAGTGGCCTGATTACAAAATGATTTCACAGAAATGTTCCTTTTATCCCCCTTTACCAAAATTGCCAAAATGGTTCTGCTCTTCTGAATAAAATGGTCACCAGGGCTAAAAATGGAAAAAACCTTTAAACGACATTTCCATGGCCAGTGGCCCGATTTTAAAATAATTCCAAATCAATGTTCCTCTTATGCCCCTGTACCAAAATTGCTAAAATGGTTCTGCTCTGCTGAACTAAATGGTTGCCAGAGCTTAAAATAGAAAAAAAAAAATAAATAAATAAAACTTTCAAGGACATCTCATCCAAGGCCAGCAGTTGATTTCAAAATAATTTCACAGATATGTTTCTCTTATGTCTTTTTACCAAAATTGCTAAAATTGTTCCACTAGGCTGAAGAAAATGGCCACCAGAGCTAAAAATTGACAAGAAGATCTTTCCTGCTGGTGCTTCACATTCTTTCCCCTAGGGTGCATCGCATGGTCTTCTTTCCCTTCTGGTGCTTCATTTTGGTCTTCTTTCCCTGCTGGTGTTTCACAAATTTCCTGTTTTTAGCTCTCATGAGCCAAACGCTCAAGGTGAGCTTTTGTGACCGGTCTTCGTCCGTCTGTCAACAATTTACTTAAAAGACATCTCCTCCTTAACCGGTGATTGGATTTTGAAATAATTTTACAGGAATGTTCCTTGGGTGACCTCTACCGAAATTATCTAAATGGTTCCGCTCTGCTAAACAAAATGGCCACCAGAGCTAAAAATAGAAAAACCTTAAAACGACATCTCCTCCTAGGCCTCTGAATGGATTTTGAAATTTCACAGGAGTGTTCCTTAGATGATCTTCTACCAAAATTGCCTAAATGGTTCCCCTCCCCTAAACAAAATGGCCACCAGAGATAAAAATAGAAAACTTTAAAGGACATCTCCTCCCAGGCCAATGACCTGATTTCAAAATAATTTCACAGAAATGTTCCTCTCCTGCCCCGTTACCAGAATTGCTAAACTGTTTCCGCACCGCTAAACAAAATGGCCACCAGAGCTAAAAATAGAAAAAAATCTTTAAACGACATCTCTTCCCAGGTCAGTGGCCGATTTCAGAATAATTTCACAGAAATGTTCCTCTCTTGCCCCTTTACCAAAATTGCTAAAATGGTTCACTCCACTAAACAAAATGGACACCAGAGCTAAAAATAGAGAAAAAAAACCCTTTTAAATGACCTCTTCTTCTAGGCCAAGGGCCTGATTTCAAAATAATTTTACTGAAAAGCTCCTCTAATGCCCCTTTACCAAAATTGCTTAATGGTTTGACTATGCTGAACAAAATGGCCACCAGAGCTAAAAATAGAAAAAGGGTGTAGACTGTCATGCGTATGTCAGCAATTTACTTAAGAGACATCTTCTCCTAAACAGATCAATGGATTTTGAAATAATTTTACAGAAATGTTCCTTGACTGATCCTCTTCTCAAATTGCTAAAATGGTTCCACTCCGCTAAACAAAATGGCCACCAGAGCTAAAACTAGAAAAACTTTTAAACGATGTCTCCCATGCCAGTGGCCCGATTTCAAAATAATTTCACAGAAATGTTCCTCTAATGCCCCTTTACCAAAATTGCTAAAATGGTTCCACTCTGCTAAACAAAATGGCCATCAGAGCTAAAAATAGAAAAACCTTTAAACGACATCTCCTCTTAGGCCTATGACCGGATTTCAAAATAATTTCACAGAAATGTTCCTCTTACGACCCTTTACCAAAATTGCTAAAATGGTTCTGTTTGGCTGACTAAAATGGCCACCAGAGCTAAAAAAAGAAAAATGGTGTAGACTGTCATGCGTCTATCAACAATCTACTTTAGACATCTCCTCCTAAATGGGTTAATGGATTTTGAAACAATTTTACATGAATGTTCCTTGAGTGACCCTGTACCTAAATTGCAAAAATGGTTCAGCTCAGCTGAACAAAATGGCCACCAGAGCTAAAAGTAGAAAAAAAAACTATTAAAGGACATCTCCTCCCAAGCTAATGGCCCGATTTCAAAATACTTTCTCAGAAATGTTCCTCTAATGCCCTTTTACCAAAATTGTTAAAATGGTTCTGCTCCGCTGAACAAAATGGCCACCAGAGCTAAAAATAGAAAAACCTTTAAACAACATCTCCTCATAGGCCTATGACTGGATTTCAAATTAATTTCACAGAAATGTTCCTCTTATGTCCCTTGACCAAATTGCTAAAATGGTTTGACTTAACAAGATGGCCACCAGAGCTAAAAATAGAAAAAGGGCATAGATTGTCTGCGTCTGTCAACAATTTACTTAAAAGACATCTCCTCCTAAACCAGTTAATGGATTTTGAAATAATTTTACAGGAATGTTTCTTGAGTAATCCTCTACCAAAATTGCTAAAATGGTGCCATTCCGCTAAATAAAATGGCATCCAGAGCAAAAAAAAAAAAAAATATTAAAATCTTTAAACAACATCTCCTCCTAGGCCAAGAGCCCAATTTCAAAATAATTTCACAGAAATCTACCTCTAATACCCCTTTAACAAAATTGCTAAAATGGTTCTGCTCTGCTGAACAAAATGGCCACCAGAGCTAAAAATAGAAAAACCTTTAAACAACATCTCCTAGGCCTATGGCCTGATTTCAAAATAATTTCGCAGAAATGTTCGTCTGATTAAGTCATATTCTTCTTGAGTGCTATGATACTCCGGTGAGCGATATAGGGCCACCATGGCCCTCTTTTTTTTTACTTATGGCCCTTTGAAAATTTCAGCATTTTAACCTTGTTAGCAAAATATCTTAAAAACTGTGTAAGCCAATGCCTTGAAACTTGACAGGCTGATATGGTATGATGAGTTAATGACCTGATTAACTTACAGCAGTTAACTCAGGTGATCTTTGTGGCCCATGGGCCTCTTGTATAAATGCCAGACTACCTGCCCAGACACTGATCCTCAGAAGTTGTCATTAGAAGCCAGTGTCCAGGTAACCATGTTCTAAAGGCAGTTTTTATAGATTACATTTGATATGAAATCTAAGGCCTTGATGAAAACTTCACCCAGGTCCTGCTGATCCGGATATGCCCTGCCTTCGCAAAAAATGTAGATCCAGATCAGTTGGCATCTTCAGAAGCTAACTGATCTGGATCTGCATTGTTTGTCATTCAGTATGTGAATTTGTATCAACAACCAGTATCAAATAATCTTATTGGCTGACATTTGGAAATGTGTGTGGCTTCTTAATTTATTCAGCATAAGAAGGATAAAGCAAAATGTAAATGGAGTTCACCTACATTAAGTCTTTACCCAGCCCACAAAGTGACAAGTACAGCTACAATTGTGTGTATCAGAGTTCTTGTTGAGTTGTTAAGTCCAGTTTCTGTGACTCTTTTGGATGTCCAGAGATCTGCAATATAAATATGGAAATGAAGGCTACAATAACACAGGACAGCCCTCTCAGGGCACAGGATAAGGCATTAAGGACATGAAATGACAACACAAAACAGCACTTCATCGAAAAACCAAGGGAAACTTTAACAGAAATTCTATTTTGGAATGGTTAACAGTAAATCTGGGAGAGGAGAGGCATAAACGTAAACCTGGTATAATGGATGTCCAAAACTGTAAACAAAGATCAAGATCACTTTACATGTTTATGCAAGTAGATGCAGACTTTTCCAATAATGTTAATAAATACCTTTGTTTTATATTTTCAGTAAAATTAACATATTGGGCTCGTTTCAAAACATCAGAATTGCTAGAAGAGCTATTTGTAATTTAATTCTAGGTAAGTATGCATGTAGTTACTTTGTGTGACCTTCTTTTATAATTCATTGGGGATAATACAAATGTAGGTAAATATTACATATTTTTGTTTTTGTTTCATTATGGAAAAAAAACAACAACAAAAAAAACAACAACAAAAAAAAACAACAACAAAAAAACAAAACAAAACAAAAAACATGCATTGATGTTGAGAGGAAAATACCGCATGGTCTTATTTATATCAGAAGTATTGGCTGTGTGTTTGATTTGGAGAAACAAGTAGTAAACTGTGTATATTCGTGAAAATGGTGCATTAAAAATGTAACGTGTGTTCTATACAGTGTTTGACACACTTGGACTGGTATAGGGTTATAAGCTTGTTGGATGCCCATAAGATGCAGATATTTCCCTTAACAAATTACAAACACTAAACCAAGATAGACATGGTTGTAACAAGACATACATGATATTCCAATTGTGCCGACAATGCTGCATTCTAGAGGAACAAAGTCTTTCATATCAAGTGCCTGGTGGAAATTGTGCATTGCTACTGCTCTGGTGAACATTGTACCGTCCATCCTCAGAAATCGGAGATAGTGAATGAGTGAATGATTACAAGGATTTTCACTGTGAGATACAGATCAAATATAGAGATGACCTATTAGAAAAGTAAAGCCTACCTCCCACATTGGAGTCGGTAGGAAGACCTGATGTCTAGAAGAAGGGGCAACTGAGGTGACGACCTTTGTATAGTCTAATGGGTGTTGGTGCTTATGGAGGCTCTGGCCTTAATCCAATGGTCTCTGCCCACATATGGAATATTTACCCACCCCAGAGTTCTTTATGGTATGGAGGTACAGACATGTCCACTCTGATATCCAAGCTATGGAGCAGATTCAAAGTGTCCATGTGTAGGAGGTTACATTCTCTTCCTGATAGCACTGCTATCCCAGCATTGTACTATCAACTCGGTATCAGACCCCTCAAACAGCAACTTGATCATCTTCGTATGACACTGCTAGCTAACGTTTTGTGCACTGGCGGTATACTGGAAGCTGGATATTGCTATGAGGCAAATAAGAGTTGAAAGTTCAGATAGTCACAGTCGATGTTACGCTCGAGCAGGATATTGCTATGGTTCAAATAAGTGTTAAAAATTCTAATAGTCACAGCTGATTTATGTCATGTAATGAGACTACGTACAGCCGGCCTGGGTGGGTCAGTCAGATGCACATCAGACGAGTGATTAGGTAGCAGGTTCGATCCCTGCTGGGTCCGGCTATATTCTTCCAAAGAGATTGATCATGAAATAGTTTCTACGGTCTTTCTCTCCCCATTGCTGATTCAAGAAGAGCAGTTGTCAGTTTCTGGTGAATGTGCACAAATACTGGTTAACTGCTAAGCGTACTAAGCCTGCCCAGAAAAGTGTGTGTAAACTGACTGCACTTGACATGACCCTAATGGGTTGACTGGGTTGCAAAACCTCAACACAAACAAGGGACTATATAGATACAGTCTACCAAACATTTACGATCAAGCAAGCATCCGGCTTTGAAGCTCATTTCAAAGAATAGGTCAAGTCCAGTATTGACAAATACACTAGAGACTCTTGTATATCCATGTCAGCAAAGTCACCCTGCTTCTTGAAAATGGAAATATGTACTGTCAGTGATATCCATCCACGTTGGAAAAGTATAAACAATACCTTAATTGATGTCAAATGAGCTGTGGTAGAAACCAAATTGCTGACAGGTACGTACTACCTCCAGGCAGACAGGTTCAAGTTCAACAGGAATGGTACAACGTTGTTGTAAGCTCTGTGCTGCCATACCATATTGTTACCGCATGCATGTCAGACCAGTCATATCTTGAAACTCTTGAGGTTAAGCTAGCTTTACGGAGTCCCAGCCATCGACCTCAGCTTCCATTGTGGTGAAAAACATATATTTGTTTGGTCTGCGTGGTCTTCAACTCATCCATGAAAGTTTAAATTTAAAGGATTGATTCAAATAATGATTCTGAATGTTACACCAGACATAGTTCTTCAATCAGTGTTGGGCGTGATTTCTCGTATAAAGCCGGAAATATTCCTCTTATTCTTCAAAGAGTGTTGGACTTGGTTCCTCAGACGATGTTGGATACAGCTCTTCATACAACATTGGATGTGGTTCTTCATCAAATGATGTTGGACGCAGCTCTTCAGTGGATATTGGACACGTTTTTTTTTAGTTGGTGCTGGACGCAGCAAGGTTGGCAAAATGCCGGCAAATATGAGTATTTTCCATGCCGGTGGTATTTACCGGCAAATACTGGTAAATGCCGGCAAATACTGGAAATTGGCATTTACCACCCTGGAAGTAAGATAAAACCCTACCCTCAGTATCAACCTATGGACAATGTCTGTAATAGGGGCTACATAGTTGACTTAGTATTTACATTATACTGATTGCAGTTTAACTCTGGTTTAAGTTTACTTTAATATTAAATTCAGTTCAGTGAAATCTAGAGAAAAAAAAGCCTGTTTCATACCTGCCAAAGTACTCATCAGGTGGCTTGTGGCTACCACTACAGGTTTTTATTTTTACTTTTTCTTTCTTTTCATTCTTTTTTTCTTTTGTTTTTTGTTTTTTAATCTTTTTTTTTTGTTTTTTAATTTTTTTTTGTATCTTTTCATTTTTATTTTTTTTTTTAACTTTTTTTATCTTTTTTTTTTTTTTCTTCAATATTTTCAATAACACCTTTTTACTTTCACCTAGACTTATTGTCTATATGCATTCATTTATGACATCTTGCCCCTGGCTATCAAGTACCCTCTTGAACAAACAATTGTCCTGGGATTTGTTGTTTTAGTAATTAGACCATACAGGTAGTCTTGCTAATTACATGTACACTAAAACTCCTAAAAATTTTGAATATAGTAAAGTGATGTAAATATCCTAAACTTTGCAAAACATACTTTTACCATACAGAAGTGTGTTTAAAAGATGCAGATGGCCTGGCAAACATTTAAGATCCTGATCAGACTGTTCAGTATGATCTTGGTCTGCTCTTTTTGACATGGTCTGCCAGCACAAAAACTTAGGGTCATTATGGTAAATGTCAGTGGCCAGGTGCACAGGTGAATTTCTACTATTGAGATAAAGGCCTACATGATTTTTTTTTTAATTAAAGACCATTTGTTGCTTAAATAATTTCAAAATTTTTGTCTTAGATTCACTTTTTGGCAGTGTTACATGTTTATATTGAGATTTCTTCTATTCTTCAGGGTGGTAACCTTATATAATTAATGATTTTAACATTCTTACTCATCTAGTTTGCTTATACTATTTCAATGCAACTTGTTTAAAGACTTCTGCAGTTTTTTAAGGCCAAAAAAATTTCAATTTGCCGGTATTTGCCAGTATTTGCCACTTGAGGAGTATTTTCCAGACCGGTAAATACCGGCAAATGCCACTGGTAAATACCGGGGGTGGAATTTGCCGCCCAACCTTGGGACGCAGTTCTTCAAATGACATCGGCACTGATATTCAGATAACATTGATTCTGGATTCAGATATGGACAGGCTTAGTTAGGTTTAGTTTGGGACGACATATATGCACAACTATCATCTGTGTATAGTAACCATGTATATTACAGTGTTGTAATAGACATTACTAGAATAAAAAGAACATACATAACCATGTAAAAACGTCCTGCTATCATATATCAATACTACATCGCGCCTCTGTTGTGCGGAATTCGTTCAAAAGAAACAAGATGTAAATGTTAGTGCATAAGTGAATTGAAATATGTCTGGATGAAGGCTGTTTAAAAGTATTTTAATTGAACTTTTTCTGCAATCAGCAACACAAACAGATATATATGATGGTTGTGTCTAAACCTTCAGTTTTGGACAAATATTATACCCACACTTTAGCAACGGCGATATTGTGAAACGCCTATGTCTGTCTGTCCATCCGTCCATCATGCTGTCTCCTCCTAAACCACAGGATGGAATTTAACCAAATTTGCTACATGACTTCCCGATGTCGTGAGGTTGTGCAAGAGCAACATTAGCTCAAAGCATAGGGATTTTGCGACGGCATGTCATCAACTGCGTAGTCTAGTTAGTATCTGTTTTTGGATGGTGGCCATTCATAACTTTAAAGAACAAAGGATGATATGATCCATTTTGTTTTTCTTTATTTCATAAATGCATATGGTAGTCACTTATATGAGGCAGAGAGTATCACAAGATTCGTTTTTGTGGGTAAAGAAGAAAAATAGCATGTCTTTTGGTTGAAAAATGCCTCTGATTTAAAGCTGTGTTAGTTATCAGAACATTTTCCAAGTGTTTCGCAAAACAACGATTTTTAAGTATTCTGTTCTGCCGGACAAGTCAGCATTTTAGTTACACCTAAATTAGGTATCCTGGAACAGGCTCAGTGATCACAAAGGACCAGATAATAAAACTTACACTGCGTTGAAGTAAGGGGAGATGTTTTTGGGCGCGTTGTTTCACACCAGCTATGTTGAAGAATAGATTCTAAAAGGATTGACTCTTGAGAGCAATGGATACACACACGAATCAAAATAGCTGAAGTGTCAAAGTTTTCTGCGTCAGACTAGCTAGTTTTGGGCAGTCAGGCCGCATTAGTGACTGTCATATAAATTTTAACCCTTGTCCTGCTGAATAAAGATGCCACGCCCATTTCTGATTTTAAGATTACTTGGTCCAGATTGTTGATAAATATTCACATGCTTAATGGCAAACAGTGCAGATCCAGATTAGTTTGCGAACTGATCTGGATCTACACTGTTTGCAAAGGCAGGGTATATCCGGGTTGTGTAGGACAAGGTTTAAAAAAAGGAAGTGGGCTAAATGATTACAAGCGACCAAAACAATATAAACTACACTATAGTGAAGTAAGAGGATACATTTAACCGCCGCCTAGGGTACTAATACCGGCTATAGTGTAGATAAATAGATTCTAAAAGGGGACTCCCGAGATAACAAATGGAAGTAAGTGAAATCTCAAAGTTTTCTGGGCCAGATTAGCTAGTCTCAGCTAATTAGGTCTCATCAGTAATCCTCACATCAATTTTATATCCTAGACTGGGCTCAGTGATTATATAGGACCAGAAAATGTGTACTACACTGGTTTATTTAACACACACACACACACACACACACACACACACACACACACACAATAAAAATGCCTAAGGAAAATAGCATGGCCATGTATTTCGAAAATAACAGATCGATACTTTCCCATTTGGCGACTTTTCAAATAATACAATACATTCTTTAATATGACAAATTTGTCTGTTAATTTTATGGTATAACAATATTACAACATCTATATTATTAAAGAATTTGTGTTTTTCCTGTTAGCTCTATCTATTTCAATGTACACTGTATAGCGAATTCACTTTCTTCTGTTTGTAGGAAGTCCACCATCAAAAGTCTATGGAGCTATGAGAAGGATTGCTGCAAGATCAGCTGAACGATTCTGAATATAAATAAACAAAATAAACTTTAATAAAAGTGTTAGCTTTTTAATTTTACATTTGTACCTGGATATGGATAGGAAACCGCATCTTGGTTCAGAAAATACTGCATCCACGGGTGTGGCTCTGATTATATTGGTGGAGAAAAGACATGTTTGTCAGTTGTGGATTTTTTTCTTTTTCATTTTGCCGGTATGCGTTTATCCAGAAAAGGAGAATATGGTTCAACCCTCTGGATATCTGACGTGCGTGAATGTTTAGGTTAATAGTTGAATATGGATGATCATGCCCTAATCATGTTATAATTTATACTTGTGTACTTATATTTTTGCATGTCATATGGCATTTCCTGGGTATCTTCACTTATATTTTTTGCATGTCACATGGTATTTCCTGGATATCTTTACATATTTTTGCATGTCACATGGTATTTCCTTGGTATTTTCACTTATATTGTTGCATGTCACATGGCATTTCCTGGGTATTTTCACATATTTTTGCATGTCACATGGCATTTCCTGGATATCTTCACTTATGTTTTTGCTTGTCACATGGCATTTCCTGGGTGTCTTCATTTATATTTTTGTGATGAGGTTGTTAGTAGTACTCCGCCCTGTGACTCAGTTCAGGGTTAATTACATTCTTTTTTTCCAGACATAATGCATTGGAAAGGCAAAAATGTTTGCAACAACTGACCAGACTATACATTTTTTCTCCACTGATATAATTGAAGCCACATCTCATTTTATTTGTATTCTATGTATTCTGTCAATGAAGACAATGAGAAAGTGACAGCATAGGAGAAAAATGTGTAATATTCCTAACATTTCAAAGCAGGAATCTTTATAGAAAAACATAACCATCAAATACAGAAAATAGTTGACCCTGTTTGACCGAATCTGTTCATCTGTTCGTGACTAGTAATGAAAATTGCAACATCGCCCCGCCCCAGCCTCCCACTCTACCCATCCACTAGCATTACTGAGCGAAACTAATGTATGAGCTAAATGGTTCCAGATGACTAGACAATTAATATCAACACTATGTTAACACTACCAGGAATTATCGTACTACAGGAACTGTCACTCAGATTATCGATATTCCATTTTAGATAGGCTTCGGTTAATTCCCTTTGACCGATCGTCTTACCTGTGTAGCTGGTGTGTAATCAGCTCAGTGTCACACACACCTACAGTATTACTACAATTCAGATTAAATCATGTATGGATGCACTTTAGAATCCTGGACCCAATATACACTGGACTAGGTCCGAGTTAGAATGAATGAATGAATGAATGAATATCAGCAGATTATTCAGTATGATTTTCAAAAGAATATCAATAGTTTAACCTAAGAATTAATTAACAATGATAATAACAATTTATTGATTAATTGATTAAAATCAATTATTATTATTATGATTATTATTATTATTATTATTTCAAATTAAATAAAAAGTGTTGTATTTAGTTATAGACAATTCAATATGATTTTTAAACGAATTTCAATAGTTTAACCTAAGAAAACCAAAGTAATTAATAAATTAAAAAAGTGTTATATTTAATGAATGGTAATTCAGTAAGATTTTAAAATGAAGAACAATAGTTAATCTAAGAAAACAAATGAGTTAATTAATTAAGGTTGTATTTAATTACTGATGATAGTTCGGTACAATTTATGAAAGAAAAAGATCATTTCACCTGGAGAAAACAAATGGGAAAATTTAATTAAATCTAAGTAATTTGAAAAAAATGAATGAATGAATAAAAAAACAAAACAAAAAAGCATTACTTTATGATAACTATTAACTAAAGAAAGAAAGAAAGAAAGAAAGAAAGAAAGAAGCCTATGGATAATGAATACAGGAGAAAGACCTATGTCATCCACTTCTTAACATCATAGGACAGTCTGTGTACCTCCGTTATTAAGTTATCCTAAGAGATTTGTTGTTCCAATACAAACGAAAGAAAGAAACGAAAGAAAGAAAGAAAAAGAAAGAAAAAAAGAAAGAAAGAAAGAAGCATATGGATAATAATTACAGGAGAAAGGCTTATGTCATCCACTTCTTAACCTCAAAGGGCAGTCTTCATACTTCCGTCATTAAGTTAGGTTATCCTTAGACATTTGTTAGTACAGTAATTAAAGATACCTACTCTTTAAGGTGATCTAGATAACCTATTTCACATCAATACTATCATCACAGATTAAAGAAACCTATTAATCAGAATGCAATCAAGTGTGTTTAATCAATGCTCACTAGACACCATGATATGCGGCGTCTGATCTGGGTCTAAAGGTCTAAAGTTCTTATCTATTTGTCAATGTCCCTTTTTTAGCATAAATGAGTAATATCAAATATTACAATGTTTTAAGCAACCTTCAGGTATGTGCCCTTTGTAGACCAAGACCCCATTGCGCTTTCTGAGCAAGGTTATGCTCTTTGCTTAATGTGTGTTACAGATCTGATTGTTAAGGTCAGTATATGCTAAACAATCTTCCTGGTCATTCTGTGCCTGAGCACAGTTTGGTCTGGGTCTAGAGTACAAACAACGCTAGTCATTATTTCCTTTTCTAGTAGTATAAGGGTACATGATTAGAAAAAAAAAAACCCGTAAATTTAGAGGTTTTAATTATTATTGGTAATTTGATAATTTAGTAGTTTGAAACCAGTCTGCAAAGCTCACACAGACCATCAGCTGCACAGAGGTGTACAAACAGGACATTTCTTTCAAGACAGGTACATAAATTGCTTTGGGCTTTTTGTTCACAGCATAAAGACAATCCTATTTCATAAACTTAGGACCCATTGGTGGCGCGAATTAGCATAGTACTTATCAGTTAAGCCCTTAGCACTTTGGGTAAAAGTTTTGCAGACAACATAAATATGGGATAATTTTCTCCAGTTCTCCATTAAAACATATGTTGTAGGTAATAATTTGATGCACCTCGGTGAAGCAAAAACATGTTATGAGTACTCATTTGAAGAACCTTGGTGAGGCTCATCTAATGAGTACCCACAACATATGTTTTATGGAGAGAAAAAAATACAATCACCAAATACTTATCCTGAACAATTCCTCTGTATGTTTTATTTTCAAAACAGGATTTAGCATTTCATGAATATTGTCTCCATTGAAGACTATTTGCATGAAGTGTCAAATCCTATTTTCTGGATAAACTAAGACAATAACCACTTTATCGCATGCTGAATTACCCCAGAAAATGTTAAACGTTAAGGGATCAAATATCACCCCCACCCCTAAAAAGGAAATGGTTTGACATTTCATGCAAATGTCAAATCCTATTTTCTGGGGAAAATTCAACAAATATCACCAGTTTATTGCTGAGTGTAAAAGGTTAAGGGTTAAAATTTTTACCCCTCCCCCACCCCACAAAAAAAAAAAAAAAAAAAAAAAAAAAAAGAAAAGGTTTGACAGTCCATAATAACTGTCTCTGTTGGAGACAATTCGCATGGCATGCCAAAGCCTACTGTCTGGGAAAAATACGAATATCATCATCACTTTTCCCTTTTGATGCATGAACGTTGTTTAACAATCATTTAAACTTAAGAAAAAAAAAAATAGACAAACTGTCAAAAAACTTACATAAAAATTAATGTAGCATATGCTATTTCTAGTTTTATCTTATCATCTCAAGAATTGCAGGACCCCGTGACCTGTCTCAGAAAAAGGGCAGGTGTGTCAGATTATGAAAAAAGGGAAATTATGTACATTGTGTATTATGCAAACACTAAAGATCCAGATCAGTCTGCGCATCTGCACACTCTGATCAGGATTTTAACTCTTAATCGATATATTCTACAGTAATCAGTGTTTCTTTAGTTACACAGTTAAAGATGGCGCTTGTTTGCCCATGTTCCTACATCATAGTCATAATGGTCACTTTCAAATGTTGATGTTTATTTGATGTTTTGACCACTTTGTTTTTATTGCATGAGGTATAGATTAAGCTATTATTAACTTGTCCAGTGGCCTGAGGCTTCTAGTTCCCAGCTGGATAATGAGAGTAATAATAAGAGTAGACAAATGGAACCAGAAAATAAACAACGTGCTGTTATTTAACTTGTATTTATATATGTTTTAATGCTAATATAAATGAAAGTAAAATGTTTTGTTGATCGTTTCAAGAACTTTATGATTGAATTTTTTTCAAAAAAATGGGCCTTATGAATTATGCGATCAATGCGGTGCACGGACAATTTGGCCAGCGGACGATTTGGCCAGGACGATTTGGCCTAGGACAATTTGGCCTAGGATGATTTGGCCACAGAAAAATAATGGGTAGGACAATTTGGCCAGATGAATTTGATGTTAATATCATTTATCATTATTATTTTTTATTTTATTCCAATGAACTTTTTTTCTTAAAATGATGATGGAAAAAGAAGCACTCAATCAATTTCTTTAAAACTGGTTCATTAATTACCTTGAAAACAGATTAATGATGATTGGCCGTTTGTTGTGTGGTCATTCTTTCTAATCATCTCTCATTACGCCTTTAACTGTTGAATTCATCATTAACAAAATTTAATTGCTATTACAGTTTTCAAAGATCAAAAAGTTGGTCTTTATGATGTTTGTCATACCACAAACTTTTTCATTAATTATTTTATTATAATATTTTAATGGCTTAATTGCAATAGTTTTTGAATGATCCTAAAAAATCAAAAGGTTTGTTTTAATTTCGGTTTTGCAAACAAAATACTTATCATAGGAGCAATATATAAAGCATAATTTTTCAAAGTTCGGCCTCACTGTTTTCATACTTTTTCAATAATGGAGATCACTACTACTGAGAGAGGAGGCAAAAAGTTATGTTTGAATGGCTTTATGTACACAGTAAAAAATGAAGCTAAAGTCAAGAATGAAATTACATGGCGCTGTGTCAGACGAACAAACTACTCCTGCAAGGCTATTCTCCAAACTACTAAAGCCTTTGAAGAACCAACCCTCAAACATGAACACAACCACATCGCAGATACTGTAGGTGAAGAAGTAGAAAAATGCAGACAACTGCCAGCACTACAAATGACAAACCCAACCAGATTGTAACTTTCACATCAGCAGCCCTTCCAGATGAAGTCAAAGTGAGACTACCTGAAGCAGATACCATGAAGAGAGTTCTTCGTCGTGTTAGAGCAGCACACAGACTAAAAGATCCAAGAACACTTAGAGAGCTAACCATTCAGGACCAATACTCCCAGACTGTCGGTGAAAATCCTTCCAATTTTCTTCACTTTGACAACGGTCCAGATGCAGATGAACGAGTTATTGTGTTCTCCCCGCAAACTCACATTCGCCGTCTAGCATCCTGTGATACTTGGTGCATGGATGGCACCTTTTCTGTGGCACCTCTGTTATTCACACAGCTCTATGTTATACAAGGACAAGTTAGTGGTGTCTTTTTGCCATTAGTGTATGCCCTGTTACAGAGAAAAACTCAGACAACATACGAAACCCTGATGCGTGTATTAGTGGACGCTGGATGTGATCCTTCTGTGATTATAATCGATTTTGAACGCAGTGTTGAATTAGCGATAAATTCAGTTTTTGGGGAACATGTGAACATAAAGTTTTGTTTCTACCATCTTACACAATCAATATGGCGTAAAATACAATCTCTTGGACTATCAAATCATTATGAAAGAGACAATGACTTTCGCCTCTACTGTGGACAAATTGATGCCTTAGCCTTTCTTCCCCTCGATGAAGTTCAACAAGGGATGGTATATTTGAAAGAAACAGTTCTAGAAGAGGCAGAACCACTTCTTGAGTACTTTGACAGTACTTATGTTACGGGACAGCTACGCCCAAGACGGAACAATGACGGCCTGGTGTTAAACTTCCGCAGGATTCCTCCAATTTTTGCCCCTCACAGATGGAATGTTCACATAAGTACAGTGACCAATGAACCAAGGACAAACAATGCTGCTGAAGGATGGAACAACAAATTTCACTCCCTTATTGGCCAAGACCATCCAACAATATGGAAGTTAATTGAAGTTTTGCAAACTGACTGTTCTCGTGTACATTCCATTTTGATGCAAGACGAACGTGGAATTCGACCTAAGAAAAGAACAAAGAAAGTCTACACTGAACTTCAGAAACGTCTATTCAACCTCTGCCAAGACAGAATAAATGGACATAAGACAATTCCAGAGTTTCTTTTGGATGTTTCCCATAATCTTAGAGCTGGTGAACCTAACATATAAGTTTGAATAGTGACATTCTTAGGAAAGTGAGTTAGATGGATTTATCGTGCAGTGCACTGCAAATAGTTTGTAGTACATAAAATAAAATTGACAAATCTTAATTTTCACTCTAATATCTAAAAATTGTCTGTTATAGTCAGAAGCAGTTTGATTTTGATCAACATAGAATGCAACAATGATTCAGATGAAATATCAAAACTTATTTAACCCATTACCACACAACAAATTTTAGACTCTCCCAATTTGAAAGAATCTGCAGGTGACAAAATCAAAATTCATTCATGTGAGTTGAAATACTTCTATAGGGTAGAAAACATTGTGGAAAAAAGAGTATGTGCTCATTATGAGCAATTTCTCCTTTTCCCACAGTGTTTTCCAAAGATTCTTACCACAGATACGTAAAAATACAGGACTGAGTGGTAATGGGTTAACTAAAAGGAATAATAGGTTGTTTTCAAGAAGATATCTGCTAAAATTGTCTTTGATATAAAGGTCCAAAATATTCAACGTAAAACAATTCATATGACATGTAAATGTTCTTCTTCCTGAATGATAATTTAAAAAAATAAAATAAAATGAATAATCCTTGTGAATCAAATTCTACTTTTAGTCTGTTTCCCCCCAAAAAGTCATTAAAAAATCAAATCCCATAACATTATATTCATCTGGCCCAGTTGTCCTATCCAGTATTTTTTGGTGGCCAAATTGTCCTAGGCCGAATTGTCCTAGGCCAAATTGTCCTGGCCAAATCGTCCACTGGCCAAATTGTCCTACATTCGATCAATGCAGACCCCAATTAGTCTGTGTGTCCGCTGAAATATATTGATCAGAGTCTATACTGCATGTTGAATACAGCTTGCACAATCTATCAGAGAAAAATGTATGCACATGCTGATCTGGAACTACAAAGGTTGCTGTTTTTATTTGGAGAGACTCGTGTTATTTCTGTGTTAGGTAGTTAGCAAATATGGATAAAATGTCGTTTTCCTGGGATTATGACTGTTACTACTATCCTAAGGTTTTAGATAGAGAGGTCTGTGCCAACAGTGTAGACCCAGATCAGATGTCACATTACGCATTGTGTGTTCAGGGTCTACACTATTTTATTTTTACCCAGCAATGTTTAGACAAATCAGTTGGTTCTATAATGGCCTTGTTAAAAAGATAGGGCAAGTGTTGTAAAGAGTAGAATCGAATCATCTGGTATCCCAGGTTTGTTTTTGAAACAATTGTCTTTAGGGTAATGTTTGAAAAGGTGTGAATAATTTATTGAATCTGACTGAGAAAGTGGTTTATAGTATTTAACCTCAGTTTTCTGATAAACACACCATAACAAAAGGCAGTGACCCTGATCAGACATTACATCAAAGAGTATCTTATCAAGGTCTACACTGTTTGCCACTCAGATAGCAGGTATAAGCTCTTTCAACAGGTAGCCAAATGTCAGTATGATAGTAATTTAATGTGTCTAATAGGGTTTATACGATAATTAATAACGTTTTACCCCTACTAAATATACATGTACGATAGTATAAACTGTCCATGTGGCTATTTTACAAGTAAAACATTTCGAATATGACCAGCATAATAATATTTATTTTTCGGAATTGTGATGTACAGCATAATAATAATAGTAGTAATAGTAAATAATAATAATAATAATAATATCATTAGTATCATTATGTTTTAATTTCCTAGATAGAGAACCATTTTATGAAACAAAATAGGACCAGCATAGGAATATTTATTTTCCGAATTATGATATACAGCTAAAGATTACAATAATTATTTCTTAAAATAATATCAATTATCATTTTGTTTTAATGTGTTTTTTTAATATTATAAATTATTTATTAAATATACATATTTAACACCGGATGTTGAATAGAGCTTGCACATTCTATCAGAGAAAAAATGTATGCACATGCTGATCTGGAACTACAATGGTTGCACGTCATATTTGATGCTGCTTTTATTTGGAGAGACTCGTGTTATTCACAGATTTAGAGAACAACGTTTGAGAGAGAGAGAGCCTCACCCTCATTCAGTTTTTTATAGTCAAATTTATTTTGTACACGCACGCACTTAGATGAAGCCGTGATTATGAACCATGTACTTTATTCCTTATTTATGTACAGGAATCTAAAATGAGCAAGTCGTGTCAATTAAAGTGCTAGTTTATGCAAAAAGATCAAATGTTGGATTTGATTCTGTTTGTGCAATTAAAATTGCGCATAAGCATGTATGTCAATTATGTAAAAAGTGATTTCGTTGTTTTCTTTCGTCAAGATAAGGACATAATTGGCATTCATTAGCAGTAATTGTTATTAAGAAAACATCGCAAGAGTGGCCGCGCGTTTAGGTATTTTTCTTGAATCCCGACAAAGCATTTTTTTTTCGCCATTAAACACATAAAAACAAGTAATTAAGCAGTTTGTAGTTTTCCTATGTTCAAAAATAATTATATCAAATTTTCATTAAAGCTTCAATAAGTTGCCGAATAAAAACAAAATTCGACTTAAACAAAAATTAAATAAATAAGTTTATATTATTATAAATATATATCTTTTTTTTTTTTCCTTTTTGAAGCTAAATTATCTTTATAATACTATCAATGGATACCAATTTCTTTTTTATTTTCCAATTCTTACAACCTCTTTTGCATATTCCTTCTAGTATCATGTGTACACAAGACCTGCGTCTGTGTAATCATTACACATTTTCGCTCCGCATTTTTCAAATATAGCTATATTCTGCAACCTGTGGGCCATTTTTAATAAAATTATTTATTCAATATTTTACTACATAACTATATATATTAAATAGATCTATCGAATGGGAGGTTATAGCGAACGGAGAAATTTTAAAAAATATGACTTTTGGGCGATTGAATCAAGGCTATTTTTCATTTTTGTTGTAAAATACAAAGACTTAATAAGGAAAAACCCTTGTAGCATTCATTACAATCTGGGCCATTTTAAAATTTCAACAAATTTGGTATCAAATTGAAGCAGATACATTTTCCCATCTATTGCGAGGTTATAATAATATCTTGTATTATTGAAAATAAAATGATTTTATTAGTTAAATGATGGACTCCTATATAATTCTATACATTTCCACACTATTACCTGTCTGAGAACTAGCGACAGGCTGTGACGTCACAGAAGGGACCGATTGGTGCGGATTAGTATCTGTAGTACGAGAATTCCTGCATATGAGTACGGGCGATGTTTCAAGGTTTCCTCATAAGCACTGACAGCTCTTCTGGTCACAAAAATTCTGAAATGGGGACCCTTTGGAAATGGAACAAATCAAAACAGAAAGCAGCATATTGTCTGTTCATGAGGATTAATGAAAACGTGCGACATGGCACAGCTGTATGCAAAAAGAATTATTATTAAAAGAAGCAGTTGCAATCAGTGAAACGAACCTCGATGATAAAATTTGTGTGGGAAGAAACTGCCCCAGATACGTGCAGTACGGCTTAACGGTATACAAAGGTACACTAGATAAGTCAAACATTACTGTTTCAAAGGGATAGGAAATATGAGAATGAAAATATGTAAATAACTTGAATTTGGACTGGAGCTTAACAATCACAAGTGACACTTCTAAAACCCTTGCCATGCTGAATAAATTAAGATGCAATGCCCACTTCGATTAGTCAGCTAATCAGAGTACTTGATCCAAATTGTTTATGCAAATTCACACACTGAGTAACAAACAGTGCAGTTCCAGATCAGTGGTTCTCCACTGTTTACAAAGGCGGGCATATCCGGGTTCAGCAGGACTAGGGTTAAAATATGATTTGTGCGATATGACACATTATGAATAAAGTTTTCAGAAAATTTCTGTATAGCCAAACAATTTCTGTTCTTGTAACCGATATTTATGGTAGCCATTTCAATTCTACATAATTGTGAATACATATCTACAGTGGTAAGGAACTAATGCTACAATATCTACGAATGTCGTATTAAAGGCTTTGTTCGTGTAAAAAGGCAATAAAACACTATACACCAGAATCTAACACTTTTATTCTCTCATTCATAACAGCATTCACACTTTACAAAAAAAAAAAAAAAAAAAAAAAAAAAAGAAAAAGAAAAAAAAAAATCTCAGAATGAGGATTATGTGCATCGTCCATTTTCAGGATATCCATGAACAGCATACATCAAACATCAGGGCCCAGTTGTTCAAAGCGTCGTTAGCTTAACAAGCTCGTTAAGGGTCATTTCGTTAACTATTTTAACGGATTCAATACACAATATTCTGATATTTTTTGCTGAAAAAAATGTGCAATGCAAAAGCTACTCACATTTTTTTCAGCAAAAAATTTCATAATATTTGTGTATCACTCGATGTAAATTTTAACGAATCGTTAACTAACGACATCGTTAGCTTTGAACAACTGGGCCCAGTATATTACCTTCAGTACTGAGTAATAATGCATAACTGGATTGCAGGCGTGCCATTCTGCCTCTCCGACAGAAAATAATTAATGACAGACAGATTTCTTGCTCATAGAGGTTAATCACAGAAATTAAAATATACCATATATTTTGATGGAGACTTCTTGTGCAAAAGTGTATAGACAGATTCAGAATACTGAAATAACATTTCCTTATCATCAATAAGATAGTATTGTATATCATGGACATTGTCCATGCGGAGTCAGTGGAGGATGTAAACGTTCTCTGTTTTCCGTTGGTTGTTATGCACTGTTCTATCTACATCCATATTTTTTCACCTCTTACAAGGATAGGAAGGAGGGATAATTGCTTTAAACTGCACTGAAAAAATATTGGCAGTAATTTCCCTTTAGCTGTCGCACATCTCCCCTGCGAAGGATACACCCGTTTATAACGAGTCAATATAAATTATTTTAAAATGATGCAAAATTCAAGCATACTGGTTATTATTTAGTAAATTGATACCTTAGTTTTATCCCTTTCAAAAACATTTGGTGGGGTATCGCATCGATACCTTAATTGAATTTAATTTGCTTTAAACAATACATATTTAAACGTTAAATTGTATGATATTTGAAAACATGCAAAAGTATTATAATGTTAAAGTAAAACTCTGAAAAAAAAAAAAAAAAAAAAAAAATAACAACAAAAATGAAAATCTGAGAAAAAAAATGAGGGACAATTGAAAACCATGTTCTTTAGACGTTGCGGCTTAAGACCTGTAGACCAAAGCAGACACGTATGCAAACATTGTAGATCCCGCAGATACACGTGCAAACATTGTAGATCCAGTTGAGACTAGTCTCATCTGGATCTACAATGTTTGCTACATGTATTATGTTTTTACTGTAACCCGTATTTGCAGCAAAGAACATGTCCAAATGGATGGAAAAGTTGAATTCAGAAACTCGGGAGTGAAAGTAATAAATTGAAATAAGAACAATAGAAAAGTAGATGGAAACATACGTTCTTGATTTCAAGCTTGCAGAGACTTGTTATTAGTGTTCATTTCTTTGCGATGCTGTATATTGATGTTACTACCTGTTATATGCGTTTCTTTATAAACAACACTTATCTAGGTATTTAGTGGGTTTAAACCATGCATAAAAAAGAAAACAATGTTCGAACTACTCAAACGGTTTCACAAGTAGAGAAAATAAACCATATTATAACAGAATTTGGTTTCCAGTCAACACCACAATTTGTCTGATGTTAATTCCCGTGGTGATAGGTATAAACCACATTCCCACGCGCACCTTCGATATACACTTGGACAAAAGGTAAACCCTCTAGATATTTTTGTCTTTTTGGAAAGAAAGTCTGTGAAAAATAACCTACTTTGCTGTAGTTACGATATAAACATCAGTCTATGGTTCTTTTGAACGTTTTTTAGTCCCAAATTGAACTCAATTTTTATATTGTCGACTAAATACGTGTGCAACTGTTGTAGAAGTTTTGGTGAAAGCATAAGTAATTCAAGTTATTTTTGCTGATTTTTTTTAAAACTCTTTCACTGCTACAGGCGATGATAATAGGTTTTTGCAAACAGCGAAGATCCATGAGCCTTTCATCTTGATCTATGCTGGTTGATATTCAGTCCTATAAACGTCTTTCCAAACGATAGTTTGTTAAAATAAAAACGTAGACGACAAATGTCTGAAATTTGGTACCGAAAGAGTTAAACAAGGCGTGTTGTCATTCATTAAGAATCTCTTTAGTTTTTACAGCTGGTGTCAGTGCCGTGTGGCTGCCGCTCAAAGTCTCCCCGTATCTCACTATAGTGCAGTTTATATTTTCTGATCTGCGGTGATCACAGAACCCATGCTGGGGTTTTAGAAAAATTATTAGGGTCATTGATGAAGCCTGATTGTCGAAAGTAGGTAATGTGGCACAGAAAACTTGATAACTATGTATTTTCGCTTTTGTGTATAATTTTGCTCACAATGAGTTTAGTATGTTTAAAGGCTCAATAGTCACCGTTATTGCAAGGCTGCTGACGCCCCCTCCCCAATCTGGCTTAAACAAATTTTTAAGGCACTGAACATGCTTAGTTGATTTTCCTCCATTTTTGCTAGACAACGTTTGACTTCTTGTTTGCTTTCCTGCTCACTAGTTCCAACTAAAAATGATCAACTATGAAAGGAAATAATCTGGTCCTACGAGGACATTTTTCCATATAAAGCAGACCCCTTTTCACAAGGGAAGCAAACTTCCCCGAAAATATTCTTTTCCCTTTAAAAGATTAACCAGACGTCCTGTAGCTATACTTTTTGAATCTATTACTATACTTCATGATTCTATTACTTTACTTCATGAGCCTATTGCTATACATGAACCTATTGCTATTTATCATGAACCTATTGCTATACTTCATGAACCTATTGCTATACTTCATGGACCTATTACTTTACTTCATGAATCTATTGCTTTACGTCATGAACCTATTGCTATACTTCATGAACCTATTACTTTACTTCATGAGCCTGTTGCTTTACTTTATGAACCTATTGCTATTCTTCATGAACCTATTGCTAAACCTCATGAACCTATTACTATACTTCATGAATCTATTGCTATACTTCATGAACCTATTACTTTACTTCAGTACCTATTGCTTTACTACATGAACCTATTGATATACTTCATGAACCTATTACTTTACTTCATGAACCTATTGCTTTACTTTATGAACCTATTGCTATACTTCATGAACCTATTGCTATTCTTCATGAACCTATTGCTATACGTCATGTACCTATTGGTATACTTCATGAACCTATTGCTATACTTCACGAACCTATTGTTTAACCTCATGAACCTATTGCTATACTTCATGAACATATTGCTATACTAAATGAAAGGGTTGTATTTGCCCATTTAGAATGAAGTCGGAATAAAATTTGGGCCGTTGAAAATTGTTGGTGTACATGTAATATATTCCGGAGTGACTCAATTGTTGTAGATCTTTGGTTACGGCAAATGTCCTAAAATTTCCAGCACCAAAGTGTCTGACAAAATGACATATGTAAACAGTGCATACTCAGATCAGACTGTTCCTGAAGAAGCAGTCTGATCGGGGTCTACACTGTTTGCCATTCCACTAAGTATTTTAAGCATGAAAAGCAAAATTTAGGCCAATATAGCATGGTTCGAAATTTTAGGACATTTACCGTATTCATGGTATTGCAAATATGCTTTCTTTTTTACATTGCTTGTTCCACATCTCGTCTTCTTCCTGTGCCTTTGGAAGGCTGTGTTTATCGACTGTTGCCTTAATTGGATACCAAGTACGCCGGTTCATGTTTTAACCCTAGTCCTGCTGAACCTGGATATATCCTGCCCTTGCAAACAGTGTAGATCAAGATCAGTTAAGCCAACTGATCTGGACCTGCACTGTTTTTCATTCAGTATGTGAATTTATATTAACAATCTGGATTAAATAATCTGATTGGCTGACAATTAGACATGGGCGTGGCATCTTAATTTATTCAGCATGACAAGTGTCAGCAACATTATACACTATTTACAATTTATTTAAAAACACGCACACATGATACTGAATTCTCTTGAAAAATAAAAAAAAAAAAAAAAAAAAAAAAAAAAAGCAAAAAAAAACAACAACAACAATAACAAAAAAACCAAAAACAACAACAACAAAAAACAAAAATAAAACAACAAACAAAACAAAAAACAACAACAACAACAAAAAAAAACACCACCAACAACAACAATCCCCCCACCACCCCCCTCCCCCCTCACAAAAAAAAAAAAAAAAAAAAAAAAAAAAAAAAACTAGCAATGATAAACTGTTCTGAAAGATAATTTGCTACAAACTCTTTATTTAAAAACACGCACAAATGATACTGAATTCTCTTGAAAAATAAAACAAAACAAAACAAATCCTCCCCCCCCCCCCCGCACCCCCCCCCCCCGCCACCCCCCCCCCCCCTCACACACACAAAAAAAAGAACAACAACAAAAAAAAACAAAAAAAACAAAAAAACAACTAGCAATGATAAACTGTTCTGAAAGATAATTTGCTACAAACTCT
This sequence comes from Anodontia alba, assembly GCA_964016985.1. NCBI lineage: Eukaryota > Metazoa > Mollusca > Bivalvia > Lucinida > Lucinidae > Anodontia > Anodontia alba. The sequence goes on from OZ024823.1 coordinate 80,136,296, forward strand.
GATAAACTAAATAAATAACAAATAAATAAAAATATAGGTAAATAAATATATCGTAAACACGTAAATGAGTAAGTTTCGGCAAATATTAGGTTTCATCATGAGGGCTTCAAGTAATCATGACTGAAGTCAAATAAAATAATTTCTTGCCTTTTTGGGAATGAGTTATAGCAACAACAACAACGAGAATAATAATAATGATAATAATATTAGACCTATGATAATCTATATGTAGGTAAATAATAATAATAATATGTTAGTAATGATAATAATCATGTTATAATCTATGCAAGTTGATCCGAGAAAGGAATTAATCATGTTAATAGATGATGCTTAAGTTTTGTTCCACCGTGTATTTTATTTACTGGGAAACAACATAAACTGGTCATAAATAATATGATGTGTCATTCAAAAACGGCGCTGCGCCGTGCATATATAAAGATTAAGATCACGTCGCGAAAGATGCTTATATAATTTTGACCCCCTTATACCCCACTTTTATATAGTAAAACTGGGGTTCACAGGGGTATACAATATTTTTCTTATTTCTGCTCAAAAACATAAATTGTGGCTACTCGTTAGAACCGCCTCGTTGAGGCGGTTCTAACGAGTACCTACAATCTATATTTTGAGCAGAAATAGGAAGAATTTCAGAAATTTTTTATCTGAAAATTTTCATTTTTGGTGGTAAAATTTTCAATATATTTGATTAGGCGTGTTTTCACAATGAGCTGCGCACTTATGGGATCAGAAACATTGGCCACTGTAGACTCACATGACGAAACGGAAGTCCCAGATCATGCGTATGCTGCTTTGGGTTTCGCTTTTTGGGTACGCGTTGAGTACCTTTTTTTGCGTGGCGAAGCACGTAAAAAAGCATTTTCAGTACAACCTGTGGAATTATTATGGTCAGCAGCCAGTTTGATCATGTATACCAAAGAGTCAGTAGGTCACTAAACTGAGGGCAACAGTCTCTAAATCGATCTCACATATGTCCAACACAGCTAATGTTACCACCTCTTTACGCCTCATTAATATCCCCAATAATAACAGATACAGGACTGGAACGAGTAAGAGTACATATGAGTCGCCGGCTGACAAAAAGGCCCTTAGGGCATAACCTCAGATCAATGTGCGCAGCCCCCAGTTGGGTCAATATCTGTTAGTCCTATGTCTGCAGCAAGGTCCCTGTATTGTGTAGGCGAATAGCGAAGATCCTGAACAGACTGCGCGGATGCGCAGACTGGTCCGGATCTTCCCTGTTCGCATATGTTCTAAGGTCCCTTTTCTCAGCCGCCGGCCCGTATACGCCCAATGTGAGAAAATGTACTGTTTGATATGTGCGCCCAGCGAAGACTCCGGTTAGCCTGCGCAGGCGCTGATCTGTCTTCGCTATGCGTTCTATGGATAGCGAAATATCCAATGCTTCTCTATTGGTACAGCGAAGACTCCGAATAGACTGTGAGAATGCGCAGGCTAATCTGAGTGTTCATTGGTCGCCCATTATATATGGTATATTTTCTCCCGTTATGGCGCACGTATATCCAACAGTTACAGCCGGCTTAAGGGCCTGGCTTTCCTAGATCCATTAACACCTTAATAACTACATGTAGCTTTTGGGTCAGCTTTTTAACCCATTGGAGTTTTGAGACCCCTAAAAGGGTAATTGGCAAACATTGCAGACACAGAGCAGACGCCGCAGAACGCAGAACGCGGCGTCTGATCAGGGTCTCCACTGTTAGCAATTAATTTAGCCTTTTTTTCTTTAGGAATATCTAAATCTCATAGCGGGACGTACCTAGAATTGAAATTTGACTCTTCCAATATATATAATGTGGGGGGAGTATATTCAGTCTACAATAGGCTAATCATAATAATAAAATTCTCTTTTAAAGGACTGGATACAATTACTTTTTTCTGTCATTTTTTTATTCTTTTTTTTTTTTTTTTTTTTTTTTTCTTTTTTTTTTTTTTTTTTTACAAGGGAGTACTTTTGTAACCTATTGTTTGCTTTCTTGCACCCCAGTCTCCTGAAAATTGAATAATTTGTATTCAATTTGGAATTTTACGAGTAAACAATACCTACCTGACATACACTAAGGATTTCCACTTCGGTCCCGCGAAGTCCCGGCTTTTAGCTCGCTCTCACAACCGGAAGAGACTTTTTTTATTTCAGCACCGATGTGCGGTGTCTACTTCCGGATACCCCAAAAATGTGTCACTTCCAATTCGGCGAATTGAAGTCGCCTAAGGAAGGACATTTGAAAAGCGGGGTAGGAGGGAGGGTTCGTTGTATGTCAGGTAGGTATTGTTTACTCGTAAAATTCCAAATTGAATACAAATTATTCAATTTCACTTCGTAAACAAACCTACCTGACATACACTAAGGATTAACTCTGATTAACAAGCAGTATGTAGGAGGAGGGTTATTCAAATGTCTTGTATCCCTCCAATTATAACATAAAAAACAAATTGACTCACCCTGTCAAATTTTTCTCTGCTATCTTCAGAATTTCCATTCCATCCACTTCAGCCATTCTACTGTCTTCATATCAGATGAAATGGTTCTAAACTGCTTAAAAACCAAATCTGTACACACAGTTCCCATTAATTACATATTATATACAGGAAACTATTAAACAACCTTCCTCTGGTCTATCATACCAGTATTTATATAACAGTCTGCACTTTACCCATATCTTATAGGATACACCAAAGAATCCTGGCAATATCACTGCCATATAAAAACACTATGTACTAATCGCAGCTCGCCGATTAGTGATTTTTTTTTTTTTTTTTTTTTTTTTAATTATTATTACTACATCTCTAAAACGGATGTTTTAACTGTCTTAAAATAATGTTTTATGAATGTGGTCTCTCTAGACCAGTCTGCTGACTCCATAACATCTTTGATAGATGCTCCTTTGAAAAGGGCCCATGAAGGACCTACACTTCTTGTAGAATGACCCTGAATTTTTTTATCATTCAATGACTTCCTTTTAATCTTATATACCAGTTTAATCAAATTCACAATCCATTTAGAGATAGTTTGCGCTGTGACTGGTTGATGAGGTTTCCTAGTAGCCAAAAATAATTTAACAGCTCCATGTCTATGCTTTTTAGTCTTTTTGATATAATGCATTATACATCTCCTAGGATCAAGACACTTGTCCTCCCTATGACAGGGAACAAATATATGATTACTGTCATGGTTAGGGCGATCTTGTTTTGACAAACCAGTGCGAATGAAAGTTATGCCTCTTTCTCCGACATTCATCTTGTCATCTGCTATCTGTAGAGCCTGAAGATCACCACATCTACGGAATGTTGTTATAGCTACCAGAAAACACGTTTTCCATGTCAGATGTGTCAATGAAGCATCTTTCAAAGGTTCAAATGGAGCTTCTTTCAGACATCCTAAAACGAGAGACAAATCCCAGTTGGGTATCAAGCATTTAACTGGTGGTCTTTCATTAAAAACTCCCTTCAAAAGGCGTATGATGAATGCGTGCTGTCCAATTGGACAATTATCAAATGGAGGTAATAAGGAAGACAACATTGATCTATAACCATTTATAGTTCTGTACTTCAGACCCTTCTCAAACAGGGATGTCAGAAAATCTGCACATTCATCTAAAGAGGCATGAAGGGGATCGATGTTCCGTTCAGCACACCAGCCACTGAACTGTTTAAACTTTGAGTTATAATCTTTTCTCGTGCCCTTCCTCCATGAAGATGCCAGTAATTTTCTAGTTCTTTCTGAAAATCCCTTTTCAGAGAAGTGTCTGTCGACAGCAGCCATGCCGTCAGTTTCAGAGACTGTGGATCTGGGTGTAAAATCTGTCCTTTCACTTGCGTCAACAGATTCTTCCAAGGTGGCAGCATTAGTGGAAAAGCTATTACCATTTCCAGAAGTTGCGGAAACCAATACTGCCTCGGCCAATATGGTGCTATGAGAATTATCTTGCAATGAAACTGTTTCATATGCTGCAACACCCTGGGGATCATCTGTATTGGAGGGAATGCATAGGCAAACATGTTCTGCCAAGAAATTGACATTGCATCTGTGGCAAACGCCTGTTGATGAACTGTCCATGAGCAAAACAGCTGAGTTTTCTTGTTCTGAAATGTTGCAAACAAATCCATCAGAGGGAAGCCCCACTGACAGAAAACTCTGACTACAGCTGCTTTGTTCAGGGACCATTCCGTCTCTCTGATAGAGTGTCTGCTCAAACAGTCCGCCAAAAAATTTTTCCTCCCTGCTATATGAATCGCTTTGAGGCAAATATTGTTCTCCAGTGCCATTAACCATAGTCGCCATGTTAGAAGGCACAGATCCAATGACCTGGTTCCGCCCTGGCGGTTCAGATACTGAATAACTGTTTGATTGTCTGACCGAATCAAAACATTTTTCCCTGAAAGGTTCGACAGAAAATGTTTCACTGTCAGAAAAACTGCCTCCATCTCCAGACAGTTGATGTGAGACATTTTCTGCAAGTTGGACCAACGGCCTTGCACTGTCTGATTGTTCATGTGACCACCCCAGCCATACTGGCTCGCATCTGTTGTCACTGTTACTGTAAACTTTGTTAACTGTACAGATCGACCCTTTAAAATATTTACTTCCTGTAGCCACCAGCTCAAATGTGGTTTGAGCGAAGGTGTAACAGGGATTTGACATTTCATATCCATTTTTCTTGGGCTCCAGTTTTTCAACAGATGCAGCTGAATTGGACGCATGAATAATCTGGCATTCGGAATTAGTTCCAAACAAGAGGCTATCTTTCCCAACAGAACAAGATAACTGTGTGCTGAATTTTGACCCTGTAACAGATCTAGGGCTGCTTTTCTCAGTCCTTGTGCACGTTCTTGTGTTGGAAATACCAGACCCCTTGCTAACAAGAAATGACCGCCTATATATGTTAGATTCTGACTTGGTACTAAACTTGATTTGACTTTGTTTATTATCAACCCTAGTCGAAAAAGAAGGCTGAGTACGACAAACCGATTCTGCCACAGCATTCTTCTGATTTGATTCAGGACAAGCCAGTCGTCTAGGTATGTAGCAAGCCTTATACTTTGCTTTCTTAAATAACCTGCTACCACTGAGGTGACTTTTGTGAAAACTCGTGGTGCTACTGTTGGACCAAAATTTAGGGCTCGAAACTGGTACACTTTGCCCTGAAAACTGAACCGGAGAAATTTTCGATGAGGTTTGAAAATCTTGAGATGGAAGTATGCATCGGACAGATCCAGTGTTATTGACCAGTCTCCTTTTTCGACTATTTGAATCACTTTTGTTATTGTGTCCATTTTGAAATGCTTTTTTACCAGATACTTGTTGAGAGGTCGCAAGTTTATCACTGGGCGCATTTCCCCATTTTTCTTTGGCACCAGAAAAAGTGTACTGTAAAAACCTGTCATTACATGTTTTTTGTGCACTTTTTCTATTGCATTTTTGCATAAAAGATTGTCTATTTCTTTTGCTATAGAAACCTCTTGATCTTTTTGAACAATAGTTTCTTTGATGCCCCGAAATGGTGGCTTGCGTAAAAATTCCATTTTGTAACCATTTCGGATCAGATCCAAAACCCATTTGTCTGCTGTTATTGTTTCCCATTCTTTCGAAAAATGTGACAGGCGACCTCCGACAGGTATCTCTGGACACCTGGCTATTGTACTTACATTGTCATTTTGAAGCTGTCTTTCCATGCCCATATTTCCTGTCAGAGTAGGAAAAGGACCTGGAATTGCCCTGTTTACTGAAACCTTGCCGTCTTGGCTCTCGTCGCACTGATGACTGCTGTTCCTGTGGCATTCTTGGTATACGAAAATTGTTGTAACCCTTTGGCTTCACATTATCATTTGAATAAGTATTTCTTGTGTAAGCATTATTCCTGAAAGGAGGACCAGAAACAGAAGGTCTGTCATAAAATGGTCGTTTATGGTCAGAAGATTTGACTGGACTTTCAGCCTTACGCTTGGTTGCCTTCTTTTGGAAATCTGGAACGAGATCTTCTATCTGCTTTTTCTTTTCTTTTCTTGATTTCAACAAATTTTCAAGTCCGGACCCAAACACACCTTCCCCAGACAACGGTAAGTTGGAGAACTCCAGTGCATCATCAAGTTCGTACAAAGCAGTGTCACTCATAGCAGCTGTTCTCCGAATTATATGATGAAAAGCACCGGCTCTACCAATCTGATCTAGGCATTTTGTCGTCATTGAGAATACATTCTTCACATGCTCAAGTCCCTCATCTTTATTAAAAATATCTGACTGGAGAGTTTCAACAAGATTTCCCAGAGCCTGTTGAATATACAGTTGCATGACCACGCCCAAACGGGCTGATTGCTGTCCTTTATAAGCAATTTTTTCAATCATTTTACTGGGCTGTGAAAACAAAGTTTTGTGCTTTGCTTTTGCAAATGATGCTTTTGTACCATGTCGTTTGACTAAACAACTGTCAACTAAAGTATCCAAAGAAGGAACTTGCAGGTATTTTTCTGCTTCTTCATCCACAGGAAAAAGTTCAAAATTATCCTCTGAAAAAGCTGTCAAAAAATTTGGCTCACTTGTTCTGTAACTGGTATCGAGAACTTCCTTCTGTGATTTATCAATTGAAATACCCGATTTCTTAACAGTTTTCTTGACCACTGCATCATCCCCAAAAATATCATACAAACACTTCTTTGTAACTTCTGACAAGTTCTTTGAATTTTCAGTTTGTTCATTGTTGTTTTCATCAACCTGAATAAATTCGCCATCAGAGCCAGAAAACTTACCACTAGCATGAATTGACAAAGCATCATCAGGATTATTCTCAAATTCTTCTGAATCTGAGCCTGAGTAAACTGAATCAACACGACGCCTTTGTGGTGTGGTAGAAGATAAAGTTCTGCTCAAAAGTAAGTCCACTTTGGAATTCAAGTCTTCGAACTTTTTGTTCCATGACTCTTCCAAGATATCATATCTAGAACGCCTTTTTGCTCTGCTTCTAGGCGTATTATCCACCGAGCGTGGTTTGTCCACGTGTGGCTGAGACCCTTCGTCATTTGACAAGACTTCTCCGTCTTCAGAGCCATGTTCTGGCGCCGGTAAACTTGGTGCAGCGCGCAACTGAGCGCTAGCCATTTAAACAAAGTCTTTCTCGAATAAACTGAATCAAAAATACGAGTTGACAAACTTCTTGAGAGCTCTAAAACAACGTCCGACTTCAATTCGCCGAATAGTGAAAGTGACACATTTTTGGGGTATCCGGAAGTAGACACCGCACATCGGTGCTGAAATAAAAAAAGTCTCTTCCGGTTGTGAGAGCGAGCTAAAAGCCGGGACTTCGCGGGACCGAAGTGGAAATCCTTAGTGTATGTCAGGTAGGTTTGTTTACGAAGTGAAATTGGTCTACTGCGTTGAGCAAATTCTTTCCCTTTAGAGTAGACCCGTCTTCAGAGGGGGGACAAACAATTTTTTCCAACGTTGTCTCCCCTGAAATCCCCTAGAGTGTATATGCAACAAATAATGTTTGATGAATAACGGAATTAGAGAGACAGAGGGAGAGAGATGTTAATCATGTTTGAAACAAGGGGAAAAATCAAATTGACATACAAAGTATGTTGTTCGAATGAGGATTCGGACACAGGACCTTGAAGTTATTTTCAGCAGACGACATTTTGAAACATTTTTCTTATTTGCGAGAAAATAGGATTTAGCATTTCATGTAATTGTCAGCCTATTTTCTGGGAAAAATAAGAAACACATCAGCCGAGATAGTGATGAAGGTTGAATGGACATAGCTTGTTTGTTACCTGTTTCCGACATAACATTCAAGACCCAAACAATATTCACTCTTGTAAGTTGTAAACGTCATGTCTGGAACCATATTCGTATTTTAACGGAGTCAATATTTTCTAAGAGGTAAAATTAAACGAAAATATTTTGCATATAAATGACGTTATTTATTTATTTACATGAAATTCTAAAGTTTATTTATTTATTTATTGACATGTAGTTCTTAAGTTTATTTATTTATTTATTGACATGTAGTTCTTAAGTTTATTTATTTATTTATTGACATGTAGTTCTTAAGTTTATTTATTTATTTATTGACATGTAGTTCTTAAGTTTATTTATTTATTTATTGACATGTAGTTCTTAAGTTTATTTATTTATTTATTGACATGTAGTTCTTAAGTTTATTTATTTATTTATTGACATGTAGTTCTTAAGTTTATTTATTTATTTATTGACATGTAGTTCTTAAGTTTATTTATTTATTTATTGACATGTAGTTCTTAAGTTTATTTATTTATTATATGGCGGTCTAAAGCTAGCCAGGCAATTATAAAATGCATTGTTGTTTATAAAATGATAATTATATTTTTAATTTACTTTTTGTTTAAACAATATTTATTCAGAAAATTAGACAAACATGCATGCATTACAAACTAATTGGTATACAGGTAATAACGATATAAGTAATCATTCCGTTTTATATAAATGAAAACTTTTTTTGCACATTTCAACAGCACAGAGAGTACATTTCACAAATGGGTGATTGTATCCCACGGATGTTTTATACTTCAGGTTAAGCGTCCGCAACAGTACCGGTTTTTGCTCTGGCGTCGCATTACGGAAACGCGCCTATTCAAATATATTGAAAATTGCACCACCAAAAACTGGAAGTTTTCAGATAAAAATTCTGATGCTTTTCACATTTCTGCTCAAAACATAGATTGTGGGTACTCGTTAGAACCGCCTCGGCGAGGCGGTTCTAACGAGTACCCACAATCTATGTTTTTGAGCAGAAATAAGAAAAAATAATGTATACCCCTTTAAACCCCAGTTTTACTATATAAAAGTGGGGTTTAAGGGGGGTCAAAATATATAGGTATGTTTTCGTGATGGGTGCAGCGACTGACATATGGCTTAGCTGTATTGGTGGGACATACGCTGGGAGAACATACCGTTTGCTAACTGGGGTATCTCGAAAAATATAATATAATATTATTCATCTTCTTCTTTTTTGTTCGTCTTCATCTTCTTCTTCTTATTATTATTATTACTAGTAATAGTAGTAGCAGTAATAAAAATATAATAATTTATTATTATTATTATTATTATAATGCTTCTCTCTAAGAATTATGCCTGCAGTCAATTTTGAAATTTAGAATAATCCGCAATTAACCCTTTATAGCATCAAGATGAAAAACAGTAGGCGACATTTCATTTGTTTGTTTATTTATATTTTATTTATTTTGGACCTTAATGAGTTTAAATTCATACTTGGAAAAACTATAATACCGTATTTACCCTAGGGATGGGGACAGACAGGCTTGACCAAACAATGTAGACCCAGATCAGACGCCACCAAATACGGTAATACGGTACGTTGGTTAAGTTTAGCTGAACAAGTGCACGTGAAAAGGTGCAAGTTAAGTTTAGCTGAACAGGTGCACGTGAAAAGGTGCAAGTTAAGTTTAGCTGAACAAGTGCACGTGAAAAGGTGCAAGTTAAGTTTAGCTGAACAAGTGCACGTGATAAGATGAAACTTAGCACGCGCAACTGACAAATGCCCTTTACAGATTCTAGATCTATGCAGATTTTTCAAATTACAGTGAAACCTCGTTACAACGACAGCATTTGTTCCCAAGGACGTTGCCATTTTAATGAATTTGCTGTTGTTAAAAATTCTTAATGAGCAGATGGATATGCCAGAAAGGTCTTGTTTTGTTCTTATTTCCTCATGGAACACATGTTTTGGATACCTGTTAGAATCGCCTGACTTAGGCGATTCTAACAAATATCCAAAACATATGTTTCTTTAAAGTATTAAATACAATATTCTTGCAAAATATTAAGATGCCACGCCTACCTACAATTTTCAGCCAATCAGATTATTTGATCAAGGTTGTTGAACAGAATGACAAACAGTGCAGATTCAGATCAGTTGGCTTCTCAGAAGCCAACTGATCTGGACCTACACAGTTTGCAAAGGCAGGGTCTATCCGGGTTCAGCAGGACAAGGGTTAAGCGAAGGTTTCATGACAATCAAATTGTCATTATAACGAATTTTGCCGTTGTATCGAGTGTCATCGAGTATCGGTATAAAGAGGGTTGTCTGCTATAGAACATAAATGTGAGCAGTCTGGTCTGGAATTTTGCTGCTCCCCGAGTTGTACTTTGTCGCATGCATGTGTTCATTTATACTTTAATCGGGATTTTTCAAACAAAACTCACCAAGTAATAAAAAAAAATCCAACAAAAACAGAAAAGAGAAATCTTTGCTTGAGCAGATGTTGATCAACTTGCGTCATAAGTTAACACTAAAAATGGGCGTGACCCTGGGGCTTCAGTGTCAAATTTTCACTATAATTTTCTATTTAATTTATAGTCGACATAGGCATTTTAGAAGAACAGATAGTTAAATCATCGGTAGATTTTTGATTCTGAAACCAGCGGACATTTTATTGTGAAACATGGGACTAGATAAATTGGTTTCGATTTCTCCAATAAATCTTCAAATGGACCGGTGTCTTACCAGACGACAGCTAAAATTGAATAAGAATACCCAGTGGGATGAAAGGTCGCGTTAGGTCAGCTAAATAATCATTACTTTCGGAATATTACATTTTAATGATTTTATTCCATTCATTTTGTTCTTATTTTAAAGTTGACCTTTTCCCCTAACAAAGGTCCCCCAAAAGGAGAGACGGTCTCTTTGAAAGATGATTTTATTCAAGTTATATAGTGTCAAAAACAGGCGCGAAAGTTTTAAGCCTGTCATTCGTATAGACTTGGACACGATCAAGGAAAAAGGTCCTCGGTGGATATGTTGGCAACAAAGCGCAAGATCATATATATGCATTCTCGCGGACTGATCAGGGTTTACGTCGTATTCATGAGGGAAGTATTGATGCCGCAGAATAAACTAGAGAAAAGTGAAAACCCTGCGCATGCTGATCTGAGTTTTCGGTTTACAATTATCTGTTAGATCTCCGTTTAACTTGGTGCATCTCCAGTTAGATATTTTATTTGTCAGAAAAGATTTCAGTTTCGGTTTAACCTTTGCCACTCTCTAGGCTAATTCAGCAGACGAGGAACTAATGATATTTTTTTTATTATTTTTTTTCCCCAGAAACTAGGTTTTGGCATTTCATGCAAATTGTCTCCTGAGGAGGAGACAATTTGCATGAAATGCCAAAACCTAGTTTCTTGGAAAAGTAAGAAAAATATTTTAAAATGTCACCTACTTAATTTTTTACCCAGCATGCTAAGCGTAAAGGAAGAGTCGAAGTAAGAAACGCGATAGTGACATTTTGACTTGACAGCTAGACAAAACAAAAAGACACAAGTCGACAACAAAGAGCCAAAATTAATGTCGAAACGCAATAGTCAAAATTTCTAATTAAGGTTTTAACTCTTTGGTCACGGAAAGTGATAAAGATTTTTTTCAGAAACTAGACCTTGTCATTTCATCTGAAATAAGCAAATATATATGTATACTTATTTTATATGTCGTTGAATTACATCCTTATTATATGATACGATTCGCACAAAACATCAAGCTGTATTTTGTTTTTAGCCAAATATGTTGTAATACCACATTACGAAAACATGCCTATTCAAATATACTGAAAATTTTACCTCTAAAAAAGGAACATTTTCAGATAAAAAAAAATCTGATATTTTTCACATTTTTGCTCAAAACATAGATTGTGGGTACTCGTTAGAACCGCCTTGACGAGGTGGTTCTAACGAGTACCCACAATATATGTTTTGAGCAGAAATAAGAAAAATAATATATACCCCTGTAAACCCCAGTTTTACTATATAAAAGTGGGGTTTAAGGGGGTCAACATTATATAGGTATGTTTTCGTGATGATCTGCTGAAATTGTAACTCCGCATGCTAAGATTTCTTAAAAAGAAAGTATTTCCTTAGATTTAAATCTTTTTCACCAACCGCTATTACTACAAGAAAAATACAGTAACTTTAAACATTTAACACTCTCTGGACAGGTTCAGCAGACGATAATTTCTTTTCCAGAAAAAAATATTTTGACATTTCATGCAAATTATCTCCATATCTTTTCTAGAAAATATGCTGACATTTCGGAGACAATTTGCATGAAATGTCACTTTCTAGGAAAATAAGAAAAATATTTCAAAATGTCGTCTGCTGATTTTATTTTCGGGCATAATTAGCGTTAAGGAACAATTACAAATATGCCAAAATATATGTCTCGGTGCATTTGTTTATTCATTTAATTTACACAATATTTTCAGAATCTAAATCACTATTGCAAGGGTGACCCATAACAGATTATTTCGGTCAATTAAGCGTCATCTGCGAACTTAAAAATGTAAATTACATGAATTTCAGAACATACTAGAAAAAATATAATTTTTGCTTGGGAGTTTATTTTAAATAAAAACATTTAGTTTTGACTGATAGTAATTTACATAACGTAAACATGCCAATATAATGTTGACACCCTCTTAAACCTCACTTTTATACAGTAAAACTGAAATTTACAGGGGTATACATTGGGGGGGGGGGGGGGGGGGGGGGGTACTCGTTAGAACCGCCTCGCCGAGGCGGTTGTAACAAGTATTCACAATCTATGTTTTGAGCAGAATTATATATATAAAAAAAAATATATCAGAATTTTTATCTTGAAATTTTCATTTTTTTTTTTTGTGGTGAAAATTTCAGTATACTTGAATAGGCTTGTTTTCGTAATGTCAGACATCAGGTGTCTTTTCTATTTCTGTGCTTTATTCTCAAATATTTAACCCATTTATGCCGAGTGGACTCTCCTACCTCAACTTTTAGGACCGAAGGGATACGATAGCTGGGTAGTTTTTATTATTGCCATGTTTTATAGAAATTCCTGTACTTAATGCAAACCGTGTATACCCTGATCAGATGCCGCGTTCTGTGGCGTCTGATCTGGGTTTACGTTGTGTAGCAATGTCCCATTTATGGGACGCCAGGCATAAATGGGATAATACCCAAATATTAGATTTATACGGCCAAACATTGGTCTGATCTATGCAGTTTCTATAAGAAACTTTTCTATAAGAAACTGATTTTTGTTAATGTTTTTTATTTATCTGTTGAATTAATTAATCAGTTCTTCATAAGAAAATGAACTCTTTTTTTTCTACTATTCATGTTTCATAACGATATTGTGAAAACATAAGAAGGATTGTATAAGTGCTTCCAAAATGCCTGCCGTATCATTTTTGCAAAATTGCAATCATTTTTTAATACGCGAAAAAAATATCATAGTTTTTAAATGTTTACTTCAGAATTATGCTTTAACATTTTCTGCAAATTGTCTGCATGAAACGCCAAAGCCTATTTGCTGAATAAATAAATAAATAAATAAATCCAAATGTCGTCTGCAGAAATTTAACAAGCATGCTACAAAGACTGCGAAAACTGCGAAACCTTTGTCTTTAACTTACTTCTGTAGCCCTTTCGCCGAGCCTTTCGCTGTACTGTGAATTGCTTGATCATAATTTTTGAATGTAATTGGTATTTGTATTTTGGTAGTATGTAATGTAACTACAACATTAGAATTATTTTTGTTTATATTCGTACCTGAATACTTAAATTTTAAAATTAAGTATATTAATTTTCAATTTAAATGTTTCTTATTGCATAAAACCGCATGGAAATTGTTGAAATGGACTCGTACAATAAAAATATGTCAAAACTGGGTAAATGGTTTAAAACTATTTTTAATCTTTTTAACTTTTTAAAATTATTTTTTCTTTTAATGATTTAAATTTTAATTTAACTTTTTTTCAAGGAAGTATTATTGAATTAAGGTCACACGTTACGTTTAAATGGTCTGAAACAGTGATTTTCGCCAAACAAAATCTGGTATATATGTGTGTAATTTTGAAAGTAAAATCAAACATTAAAAAGGTATCTTTAAAATAAACCGGCATAACTTTTAAATAACATGTTTTTATTTCTCATTCGGTTTTCAGTGAAAATAACCTTTTTGTGCACTCTATTACTGCAGTAAAGTTCACTAATTTTGATTGTTTTTTCTTAATATTTGATGTTTTAACCATTTATGCCTAGCGACCCATAAAAAAGGACATTGGCAAACAGTACAGACCCAGATCAGACGCCGCAGACGAGGCGTTTGATCAGGGTCTGCACGGTTTACATTAAAAAACAGTAACGTCCATAAAACATGGTAATAAAAAAAAAAAAAAAAAAAAACTAACCAGATACTGGTATTATGTTTTACCATGCGTGTGTTCGTCCGTCTGTCAGCGCTTTGTTTACGAGTCTCTAACTTGAGTATTTTTTAATGAACTTTCTTGAAACTTTGCATAGACATTGATATTTGGGAGGTGCATTGGAATTGTAAATTGGAAACTTTCATTGATCCTTAACATAGTTATGGCCTTTGGTTGGCGTTAAAATTTCCTTTCCGTTCCATATCTTGAGAACAAATGAATGGATTTAGCTAAAAATTTATGTAATAATTGGTTTTGACTAGATCTGGGATTGAAAACGGATTAATTTCGTTAGTTTTTCAACAGAGTTATGGCGTCTGATTGACGTCAACATTGAGTTTTTGCTTAATATCTTGAAAATGAATCGATGGATTTTGGTCAAATTTTATGTACACATTGATACTGACCTGTGTTCAAAGTTTAGAGTAAGTTTTGTATGAAGCCTCCGAATATTTGGGTTAAGAACGTCTCTGTATGGTTAGTTTTAGAATAATGATTGAAATCGTACAGCTTTACTTGTCAACAGCTTGCTTTTAACCAAGTTTAGTTTAGAGACCACACACCCCTTCCCCTGCACCCCCCCCCCCCCCAAAAAAAAAAAAGGTAATTAGCAAACAGTGCAGACCCAGAATGCGGCGTCTGATCAGGCTCCACTATTTGCAAATAGTTCAGCCATTTTTCTCTAGGAATATCTAAATCACATCGTCTGACATACCTAAAATAGAACTTCGACTCTTCGTATATATAGTGTTGGGGATTTGATTCAGTGTAAAATGGGGTAAGCATTTTAAAAGCGTCAACTTCTATTTCTCAACAACCACCAGTCTCTTTCCAGAAAGTCTAGCCTATAATGTAATTAGGTCTTGGCACTTACCATCCGCAGAGCTTGTAATTTCAGCCAATTAAAACTACATTAGCCATAACTTTAGGGCTACTTCAATAGGGATGTTATATTTTATTTTCTCTTCACAGCTACACAGGTCTTGTTACCATGGCAATTATTGATTCTTTAAATAGTTCACGCAATGTTAGGTTAAAGTTTTAAGGTATAATTTAAGCGAATGACCGGTACTTCCATACGTGTCACACAATTAACTTAGTTTGATGGAATTTTCTTTCAAATTTCAAGACCAGCGTCACGTAATAGATTTTAAAAGCACCCATGATAACTTAGTAAATTTACTTAAATAAGATCTAATGGCTATATAGATTTACATGAGCAGAGCGAAACATGCTATATAATTGTGCTTCAGATTTCTGCCTAGAAATCTGATTACCAACTGCCTTTGAGTACACTTTTTTTGATGCAGCTGTCGTAGTCTAACCTAGGCAAAGCTTTTAAACCTTAATACGCTGAATTTAAGTATTAGCAGGTAATAGTTTTCTTACTTTCTTAAAACAAAATCATGAAAGCTTGACATTTCATGAGAATGGATTTTCATATAATGTCGAATATTCTGTTCAGGAGAAATTAAAAACAAAAAAATGTCATTTATATATTTGTCATTTACCAAGTTCACCAGTAGCACGCTAAGCGTTAAACACGGAAGCTTCTATTTCCCCCAAATACGGTATATTAGCTTAAACATATATGCACTACTTTGTCATTCCAAATTTAGTAGCATGCTTAGAGTTAAACACGGAAGCCTACACGACAAGTCTTTTATTTCCTTCACATATAAGGGCTTAAACATATATGAACTACAAGTCCTTTATTTTCTCCAAATTTAAAAGAGCATATAGTATGAGTATACTATATAGAGAGTATAGTATGCATATATATATACAGTCGAACTTTAATGGCTCGAACATCTTTGGGACCATGAAAATTTTGTTCGAGATACGGGTAGTTCGAGCCACTGAGGCTTAATCGTGGCGCCAGGTCAGAAAGCAAATAGCGATAATTTAAGGAAATCTTTTCGATTTTCTACACAGTAATTTATGTTGTGTGTATTCATTACACAGCTCAACGAGGCGATTCTAATGAGTACACGCAAGATACAATTTCATGATAAAATAAGAAAATTTCCCTAAACATTCTAAAACGAGTTCGAATTAGCCGTGGTAAACGAGCTATCCGTGTTCGAGCCATTGAGGTTCGACTGTGTATATATATATATATATATATATATATATAGTATGATGGTATGACGTATATTATACAGACAAATATGACCATATAAATGTACATGTATCGATGTCACGAGATTTCTTTGATGCATTTGTGATCTAGTACACGAGTAATGTACTTTTAAGAATGATTGGCTAAATGTCTAACTTACAACAACAACAACAACAACAACAACAAAACAACAACAAAGGACCGAAAAAATAGTGGTGTTATTCATATTAATATTATGCACGTTATATTCCTTACCGAATTTGTCTCAGTATTCGGGCAGACAAGCCTAGGCAAACAGTGTAGACCTAGATCGGACGCCGAGCAATGCGGCATCTGATCTAGATTTACAATATTTGCCACTTTCCCGGCAATTTTTAAACGCATCAACTAGAAGTAAACTGGTAAGGTATCGTAAAGAATATATTGTCAAACAGGACACAAACAGTATTGATTATATTATCAAACAGGACAAGTATGGCCAGAGGTATGTTTGATAAATATATTATCAGATAGGACACATATGGTAAGGAGTATATTGTCAAATAGGACACATATGGTAATGAGTTTATTGTCAATAGAACACATATTGTAAGGGGTATATTGTCAAATAGGATACATGTGGTAAGGAGTATATTGTCAGATCGGACACATATATTAATAAGTATATTGTCAAATATGACACATATAGTAATGAGTAGATTGCCAACTTGGACACACATGGTAAGGAGTATATTGTAAGATAGGACACATATGGTAATGAGTATATTGTCAAATAGGTCACATATGGTAAGGTGTATATTGTCCAAAAGGACATATATGGTAAGGAGTATATTGTCCAATAGGACACATATGGTAAGGAGTATATTGACAAATAGGACACATGAGTATGTTATCAAATAGAACACATATGGTGATGAGTGTATTGTCAGATAGGAAATATATGGTGAATATATTGTCAAATAGGACACATATGGTAATAAGTATATTGTCAAATAGGTCAATATGGCATACTATTTTAAATAGGACACATATGGTAAAGAGTATATTATCAAATAGGACATATATGGTAAGGAATATATTGACAAATAGGACACATGTGTATGTTGTCAAATAGAACACATATGGTGATGAGTGTATTGTCAGATAGGAAATATATGATGAATATATTGTCAAATAGGACAAATATGGTAATAAGTATATTGTCAAATAGGACACATATGGCAAATAAATTTTCAAATAGGACACACATGTTAAAGAGTATATTGTCAAATTAGACACATATGGCAAGACACATATGGCAAGGGGTATATTGTCAAATAGGACACATATAGTTAGGAGTGTACTGTAAAATAGGACACATATGGTAAGAAGTATATTGTAAAATAGGACACATATGATAATTAATATACAGAACAATAGGACATATGGTATTGAGTATATTGTCAGATAGGACACATATGACATGTATATTGTCAAATAGGACACATATAGTAATGCGTATATTGTAAATGGGACATATAAGGTGAATCGTCACATATGGTAAGGGGTATATTATCATATAGGACACATATGATAAATTGTCAAATATGACACATATGGTAATGAGTATATAGTCAAATTGGACACATACGGTAATGGGTATATTGTCAGAAAGGACGCATATAGTAAGGAGTATATTGTCAAATAGGATAATATGGTAGTATTGTCAAATAGGACACATATGGTACGGAGTATATTGTCAAATAGGACAATATGGTAAGGAGTATATTATCAAATAGGACACATATAGTAATGTGGTAAGGAGTACATTGTCAGATCGGACACATATAGTAATAATTATATTGTCAAATATGACACATATAGTGATGAGTATATTTCAAAAAGTATACAAGAATGGCGAGGAGTATATTGACAAATAGGAAACGTATGATTAGGAGTATATTGTCAAACAGGACATGTATGGTAGGGTGTTTATTGTCAAATAGGACACGTATAGATAGGAGTATATCATCAAGTAGGACTGGAATGGTAGCGAATATACAGTCAAAAGGGACACGAATAGAAATGAGTATATTGTCAAAAAGGACAGGTAATGAAAGAAGAATATTGGAAAACGGACATGTAGAGTAAGAAGTATACTGTCAAATAGGACACATATGGTAAGGAGTATATTGTAAAATTGGACAGATATAGTAGTATTCTATCAAATGGGACACATATGATAAGGAGTGTATTGTCAAATAGGACCGGTATGATTAGGAATATATTTTCAAATAAGCCATGTATAGTAAGGCGTTTATTGTCAAATATGACAAGTATAGTAAGGTGTATATTGTCAGTTAGTATAGTAACGAGTTTTATCAGTTTATTGATAAATAGGACAGGTGTAGTTAGGAGTATATTGTCAAATAGACCTGTATGATAAAATGTGTATTGTCAAATAGAACGGGTATGGTAAGGAGTATACATATTGTCAAAAAGGACATGTATAGCAAGGCGTATATTATCAAATAGGACATTAATATTAAGGAATATATTGTCAAATAGGGCAGGTATGGTAAGGTATCTGTTATCAAATAGCACAGGTATAGTATGGGGTATATAGATAAAAAGGTCATGATAAAATAAGGCACATTCTGTCAAATAGGACATGTATAGTACGGCGTATATTGTCAAATAGGACAGGTATAGTAAGGATTATATTGTCAAATAATACAGGCATAGTAAGGAGTATATTGTCCAAAAGGACATGCATAGTAAGGCGTATATTGCCAAACAGGGCATGCATAGTAAGGCGTATATTGTCAAATAAGACAAATATAATTAGGAGTATATTGTCAAATAGGACACATATAATAATGAGTATATTGTCAAATAGGACACCTATTGTGAAATAGTACAGGTACGGTATGGAGTTTAATATCAAACAGAACAGGTATGGCAAGTAAGGAGTACATAGTAAAATAGGACTTGGTAAAGTAAAGAGTATTATGTCAAATAGAAGCGGTATAGTACAGAGTATATTGTCAACTAGGACAGGTATGGCAAGGAGTATATTGTCAAACAGGACAGGTATGGCAAGGAGTATATTGTCAAATAGGATAGGATAATAAGGAGTATATTGTCAAATAGGACAGGTATGGCAAGGAGTATATTGTCGAATAGGATAGAATAGAAAGGAGTATATTATCAAATAGGACCTGTATAGTAAGGCGTATATTGTCAAAAGGGGCATTATAGTAAGGCGTATATTGTCAAAAGGGGCATTATAGTAAGGCGTATATTGTCAAATAGGACAAGTATAGTAAAATATATCGTCAGCTAGGACTGAAATAGTAAGGAGTATCTTGTAAAAATAGGACACATGTGACAATGAGTATAATGTCAAATAGGACATGAATAGTAAGGCGTATATTGTGAAATAGGACAGATATGGTAATGAGTATAATGTCAGCTAGGACAAATGTGGCTAGGAGTATGTTGTGGAGAAGAAAGCATACGGTAAGGAAGCATATTATGAAATAGAACAGGTATGGTTTTTAGTATATTGTCAAATAGGACAGGTATAGTAAGGAGTATATTGTCAAATAGGACGGGTATGGTAGCAATATATTGTCACATAGGACACGTAAGGGAAGAAGCATGTTCTTCACTAGTACATGTAGTCGTATTTTGTCAAATAGAACATATATAGTAAGGCGTATATTGTCAAATAGGACAGGTTTACTAAGGAGTGTATTGTAAGGTACACTACGGACGCGTGTGGTAACTATATTGTCAGATAGGACATACACAATAAGGCAAATAGGGCAGGTACGGTAAGGTGTACATTGTCAGATATGACACTTATGGCAAGGAGTACATTGTCAAGTAGGATATGTTAAGTAAGGCGTATATTGTCAAAAAGGACGTGGATTGTAAGGTGTACAGTGTCAAATAGGATACCTACGGTAAGGAGTATATTGTCAAGTACGACATGTATAGTAAGACGTATGTTATCAAATAGGACATATACAGTTTATTATCAATAAGACACGTATAGTAAGGAAAACATTGTCAAAGCGGACAGATGTAGTTACGCGTATATTGTAAAATCTGAGACGTATAGTAAGGAGTATACATATCTTATTAAATATGACAGGTATCGTAAGACGTATATTGTCAAATAGGACACTATAGTAAGGAATATATTGTCAAAGAGGACCGGTAAGGAGTATATTGTCAAAAAGGACACATATGGTAAGGGGTATAATGTCAAATATGACACATATGGTAAGGGGTATATTGTCAAACAGGACACGTATTGTAAGGAGTATACTGTCAAAAAAGGACAGTAAGACGTATATTGTCAAATAAAAGAACAACTATGACAAGGAGTATATTGCCAAACAGGACACATATGGTAAGGAGTATATTTTCAAATAGGACATGTACATTAAGGCATATATTATTAAGTAAGACAGGTATAGTAAGGAGTATGTTGTCAAATAGGACACATATAGTATCACATTTATGGTAATGATTATATTGTCAAATAAGATATGTATAGTAAGATTTATATTAGTATATAGGACACTTATGGTAACGAGAATATTGTCATGTAGGACTTGTATGGTAAGGAATATATAGTCAGATAGGAGAGACATGACAAGGAGTAGGGCACGTATGGTAAGGAGTATATTGTCAAATAGGACACTTGTCGTAAAGGGTATATTCAAAATAGGGCATGTATAGTAAGGCATATATTGTCAGATAGGACACGTATGGTAGGAAGTATATTGCCAAATAGGACACAAAAAATAAGGAGTATATTGTCAAATAGGACAGGTTGGTAAGAGTAGATTGTCAAGTAAGACAGGTACAATAAGGAGTATACTTTTAACAAGGACATGTATAGTAAGGCGTATATTGACAGATAGGACAAGTATGGAAATGCGTATATAGTCAAATAGGACAGGTACGATAATGAGTATATTGTCAAATAGGACATTTATGGTAAGGAGTAAATTGTCAAATAGGATAAATAGAGTAAGGCTTATATTGTCAAATAAAACACCTATAGTAATTAGTATATTTTCAAATAGGTCATGTATCGTAAGGAGTTTAATGTCAGTTAGGACAGGTACAGTAAAACGTATGTTGTCAAATAGGACTCTTATAGTTAAGAATATATTTATCAACTAGTACAGGCAGATTAAGCGTATATTGTCAGACAGTACAGATATAGTAAGGAGTATATTGTCAAATAGGACAGTATGGTAAAGAGTACATTGTCAAATACGATAAGGTTTATATTGTCAAATAAGACATGCATAGTAAGGCGTATATAGGACACATATGGCAAGTAGCAGACTGTCAAATAGGGCATGTGTGGTAAGAAGTATATTGTCAAATAGGACATGTATGGTAAGACGCATATTGTCATAGAGATTAGGTATGGTAAGAAGTATATTACCAAATGGGACACTTATGGAAAGAAGTATATAGTCAAATTAGAGAGGTGTGTTAAGGCGTATATTGTCAAACACGACATGTATAGTAAGATGTATATTGCCAAACAGGACATGTATGGTAAGTATATTGTCATACGGAACATGTATGGTATTGTTAAATAGGAAACTTGTGATAAATAGTATATGGCAAATAGGACAAATATTTTAATGCGTATATTGTCAAATGGGACACGTACGATAACGAGTATATGGCAAATAGGACAAGTATTTTAATGCGTATATTGTCAAATAGGACACGTATGATAACGAGTATATGATCCAATAGGACACGTATAGTTTCCCGTTTTGAAAATTTTAGAGGGACTGCTGTCAGGCAAGTGGCAAGTATTGACCATTTGAACTAAAAACAAATATGGGCTAAACATCGATATTTTCTACAGTGTCTAGAGTATAAGCGTACATCGATGCACAGGCTGATTTGGACTTACGTTGTCCACATATTCCCACTGGGTTCACTGTCCTTTTATTATAACCCTTATCATGCTGAATAAATTAATGAGCCACACCCACTTCTAATTTTCAGCCGATCAGTTTACTTGGTCTAGGTTGTTGATACAAGTTCAAATACTGAATTACAAACAGTGCATTATCGGCCCGCTATATATTTATGTAGAATGCTTACTGGGTACCTTCTAAACTTATGCAAAAGCAGTACCGTATTTACCCGAAGTATTTGGACTCCTTATCTACTTACCATACTTGTCCTAAAATTTGATATAGTCCTTTTTACTATCTCTTGATGTACCTAAACTATTGCTGTATATATGGCAGTGTTCTGCGGCGTCTGGTCTCGGTCTACACTGTTTGCAAAGGCCTAACAGTCCCAACACTTAGGGTTATGTTGTTAAAACATTATATCATCTTATATAAATAAATAAATAAATAAATAAATAAATAAATAAATTCATTTTACACTGGATTTAATTTTGGTAGCTTTTTTAGCAACGTATTAGGGACACGAATCCTACTGAACATATGTTCTATGAGGAAACGAGAATAAAGTAGTTGTGGTCATGGTACCCAAGCCATAATCCAAACTCATAAATCCGAAAACGAATGAAGAATCAGAATGTTCAGACCACAGACATGGACCCCAGAATAAAGCGTGTAATCAGGCGTCCGCGGATAGTAAGCATTACTTAGTAAGCAAGCTTCGCCCACCATGCCCACTGGCCTGAACGAAGGAAATGTAGATAGAAGCGTATGTCCAGAATTTTGGAAATCTACTAATGGCTCGTCATTGGCAAAAACATCAGAAACAATTCTGGAAACTGCCACATTGTAGAGATTGACCAGATCATGATGTCTTCCATAGAATTTCTTAAGTGTTGCTACCAGTTTGGTTTTTTGATACCCTTGGCTCAAAAACCTTGTAGTGAGCACTGTCCCACGCTCCATGAAGTCCTAATAATTTGAACAGGCTCTGGCATAACGGATTAACTGTGAAACAACAAAAAACAAGGCCTTTTTTGGCATATCATTCTGCTCATCAATGATTCTTTACAACTGCAAATTCATAGCAACATATTTTGGAAGAAATGCTGTAGTTGTTATAAGGATGGTTCAAAGTAATTGGCATGCTGTTGTAACTATAACTATGTACTGAGAGGCGCCATAGCATTACGAAAACACGCCTATATAAGTTTGAACCCCTTAAACCCCACTTTTATAAAGTGAAACTGGGGTTTACAGGGGTATACTTTATTTTTCTTATATTGCTAAAAAAAACATAGATTGTGGGTTCTCGTTAGAACCGCCTCGGCGAGGCGGTTCTAACGAGTACCAACAATCTATGTCTCGTGGGGGGGGGGGGGGGGGTCACTTAGGGGTAATTTTGGTACGGGTGTGCGAGCCAGTATTTCAAAACCTACCCCATTCATATACCTGGCCTTCGAAAAAACGGACCCATTCATATACTTGATCATCCAAAATGTTGACCTATTCATCTACTGCCCTTCGATTTTTTGTACCAATTTTTTGCTGGTTATTACACAAATATCACAGTCAATTCATGTAATACCAAGAGGAGAAGCAGCCTCGAAAAATCTCTGAGCGAAAAATATGTGCATATACCAGGATGTCAGAAAAATGGGGCCTTTCACATTATCATAGGAATCCAGAAAAATTGGGCCATTCATATACTTTTTGTTGAAAAAAGGGGGCCAATCATATACCTGACAGCGCTGAAAAAGGGGGCTATTCGGCACGCACATCCGTACTATGCCATATATAGGAAGTTACCCCCCCCCTCCCCACCCCCCCCGAGATCTATGTTTTGAGCAGAAATATGAAAAAAATGTCAGAATTTTTTATCTGAAAATTTTCCTGTTTTTGATTGTAAAATTTTCAATATATTTGAATAGGCGTGTTTTCGTAATGGCCGAGTGGCTAGAGCATTTGCGGTGCTGGAGGTTGCGGGCTTGAGCCCAGCTCAGACCTTCGACCGAAAACTCTCTGAACACCCAGCAGTAAATGGGGACCATTAGGATGAAAGTTGGAGGCAGCTAAAGGAGAGGAGTATGCTTATGCCCCGCCTTTCATATGCTTTAGCCCAAGACACCCACCACCCCTATGGCCGCAAGGCTATACGACACCTTTGCCTTTTACCTTCACCTTCAGTGAGTATAGTTGCCATTATCGCATATATGCAGTTGCAATTATAAACAAACGAGACTATAACGAGGATTAAACTTTATGCTTTTTTATTTTGATGTCCTGAGAAGAATGTTTATTTGCATTGGATCTGAAGAACTGTCGGCCTGCACAAGAAAGGTAATAAAAGCAGTTACAGTGAGAACTTTTATATTAGAACCGGGGCATAGCATTTTCTACAAGATAAGCATGCACCCTGTAAAGACTTAATGAAGACACAGATCATCCTGTGATACGCAGGCTGATCTGACTTCACTGTGCAGGCGCGTAGCCAGGCGGAAGCTACGAAGCCTGGGCTTCAACATAAATGGCAATTTAACCGTATTTTTCACCTTAAACTTTTTTTTACATGACGCCAAACAGGCCTGGCCACATCATTTCCTACAAGACCACATGACCACTAAGCAACGACTCTGATCAGCGTGCGCAAATCAAAGTGATTGCTTCGCGCTGACTAGCCAAGCATCCAAGCTGTCTTTGGATGAACGTTGGGAGCAAACACAATCTTGTAGGAAACGCTGTTCCTCGACTGAAATTTCAGAGATTCTATTTGCGGGCTTCATCTTCATAAAGTTCCTGCTGTGTGCATGCGAATTTTGTCTTCGTTCTCCGCCTGAAGATGTGTTGGATCCTTGGTTGATCTGAGTGCTGGGCGCACGTGCAATCTTGTAGGAAAGGCTCAGGCTGAATTCTGTTAAACTGGTTTAGCCACAAAATTGCCTGCCTCTTGAGGGAATGCCAAGATTGGCGTACCACCACCCCTACAAAGTTGCCAGACTTGTAATACTATAATTAAATAATAAAATGCCCAAATACACTTGAATAAAAAAGCAAAAAAAAAAAAAAAAAAAAAATTAAAAAAAAATAAAAAAAAAAATAAAAAATAAAAATAAAAAAAATCACGGACAGCTTAAACAGATTTTATTTCAACGCTTTGACAGGTAGCTTCAGCCATTTATACAGTCAGAAGAGAAAAAAAAAAGAAGAAGAAAAAAAAAACTTAAAAAAAAAAAGTAAAAGAAAAATCCGAGGAAAGAACAAAGTCACACATCTTCAGCTTATGTTCAAAGTATCTGCAAAGTTTCCACTCGATCAGTCAAAAAATGTTGGAGTTGCATGCATGCATTGATCAGTACACACAGTGCATTAACCTTTGATATTAAGTCTTAGTTATACCATGGTTCGTGCGCATGTACGATGCGATTATGCTCGAGCGTGAGCAAGTGCATTATTGTGCGTAGATGTGCAGAACCATTGTATAACTGATTATCAAAGTTTCGTGCATGTGGATCATCTACATCGCAAGATATTTCATGTTGAATGTAAGGTATTTTGGCCACTACGTGATAAGTAACACAAAATCCTCCAAAAAGACTAAGAGGAAATCCCTGAAAAGTGAAAAAAAAATGACGAAAATACAAAGTTATATGTTTCAAGTTACTGTAGGAAGAGTTGCACACAAGATAATCACCACATACATTAAGTAACACACAAATCCTTAAGAGAAGACTAAATTGGAAACCAGGAAAAGGTGGTGAAAAAACAACAACAACAAAAAAACAAACAAACAAACAAATAAACAATAAAACTGTCAAAGCCACATGCATGTGTTCAGATCCTGTTTAAAGCATATGCAAAGTTTCAAAACGATGCGTTAACAACTGCAGGAGGAGTTGTGCACACAAGATACCCACCTACCTACAGATAGAATAACAAAAAATTGACGAGGTCAACAAGGTACCTGTTACAATGTGAAATAAAATATAAAATGGTTATACACCGGCATTATTGTGTAGCGGACAGATAACTATGTCGAAAATTGACGAAATACGCTTAATAGCAATCCCAAACTAGATCTCCACAACATCAAAGTACAATATCAATATCATTGATATTTACTGAAGTTATCGTCCCGAAACGAAAATACGGGCGTGCGGCGGGCAGATAACTCAGTCAAAAATTGACAAAATTTTAGCCGACTCCTGCTCATGACAATTATTATCTCAAACTCGTGGTTTAGTAAGGCAAAAAAACAAAACAAAAAAAAAAAAAAAAAAAAAAAACGTATTAAGGGTAACCCTACCTCCAAATTTTCCCGGTGAAACCTAGCAATTTTTTTTACTTTTTCACTTTGATAAAATATTTATTCTAAATATTAGGACAAGCAGGTCTGAGCAAACAGTGTAGACCCAGATCAAGAGCAGTTTGATCAGGGTCTACAATATTTGCCATTCTGTCAGTACTTTTATCCACATCTAAGGATAGCCAAATAGACTTAGTAAACTCTAAATAAAGTCCAAATGTATTTGATAATTTTGGTATAATTGTACATAAAAATTAAAAAAAAAAAAAAAAAAAAAAAAGAATCCCTACCCACCCTACCTGTTTTGTTTTCTACAATTTTCATTTTCGAGAGTGTGGACTGCATTTTTGAAAAAATGGTGTGTTCTGATTTTAGCGTACTGGATTTGCCCTGTCCGTCATTCCTCCGTTCTGTTACGCTTTAGACTGAAGATATCCACATGATTGCATGGTCTTTCGGTCATTTTCTAACGTTTTCTGCTTTGTGATCTGAGTCATTTTTTCCCGTAATTTCATCAGTCCGTTACACTTTATAGTGGGTATCTTGTGAAATCATCTGCTTTTCATACCTTCGCACCAATTATTTTGACTTTTGTAGATCTTCTATACATAATGAAGATATGTATGTATATTTTGTATGATCTTTCCATTACGAAAACACGCCTATTCAAATGTATTGAAAATTTCACCTCCAAAAACTGAGAATTTTCAAATAAAAAAAATCTGATAATTTTCATATTTCTACTCAAAACATAGATTGTGGGTACTCGTTAGAACCGCCTCGCCGAGGCGGTTCTAACGAGTACCCACAATCTATGTTTTTGAGCAGAAATAAGAAAAATAATGTATACCCCTGTAAACCCCAGTTTTACTATATAAAAGTGGGGTTTAAGGGGGTCAATATTATATAGGCAAGTTTTCGTGATGAGTAATTTTTTTCTCACTTTTTCTGCTTTGCGAAGTTAGTCATTTTAGCTTGTGGTACTATGGTGTTGTATAGACAGTGGGTGCTTTGTGAAATTTTCTCTTACAGCTTTGCACAGATCATTTTGAAACTTTGCAGAAGTTTTCTGCCTGGAATGAAGATATGTATACATTCTTTGTATTATTTTTCATGTATTTTTTCTCACTTTATGGTTCTTTTGGCCAGTCATGTTTTGCCTGAAAAGCTATGTTCGACTTTAAAAATGCGGTTATTTTGTGAAACCGTCTTCTCTTACTGCTTTACACTGATCATTTTGAAACTTTAGACATGTTTTGTGCATGGAACGAAAAAAAATGCACGTGCCTTTGGTATAATCTTTAGTTTAAACTATTTTTCTGAAATTTTCAGCTTTGTGAATTTTGGCTTTTTTTTGTTTTTTTTTGCCTGAAATATAATATTGTATAGACAGTAGGTACTTTGTGAAACTTTGTACTGCTCATATGAACTTTGCAGATATTTTCTACTTGGAAAGAAAATATGCGTGCTGTTTTTGTACAATCTTTTTGTTATTTTTTTTCTCACTTTTGGGGCCTTTTGAACTTAGTCATTATTTAGCCTTAGAAAAGCTATTTTCAACTACAGACAGTAGGTACTTTGTAAATATTATATTAATGTTTTACACTGATCTTGTTTTGAAGTTTTGGTCTCCAGTTTTCATGTACTAAACTGTCTTTCTCCTCTGATAGCGCTGTAGCGGGGGTGTAGTCAGATCTTCTGACAGCTCTAGTTTTCTATGTTTTTAAGATCATAGGGGTAGTAATTTTACGTAAGTGAGGCATTGTATAAAAAGGCCTTGCATCTGCGATAAAGGGGAGGGGTTCATATTACTGATTTATCAATGGAATCATAAAGAATAGGAAACTGCTTAATTTTTAATACAACTCATTTTCAAGAAAAGGGGTACAGTTTAAATGTTGGACCATAGTTACTAAGCTTTTTCATTTTCTCCCTTCCGCTGATTCAAGAAGGGCAGTTTCATGCAAAATGTGCACAAATATTGGTTAACCGCTTAGAGGACTAAGCCAGTCAATCAGTCAACCAGTCTTTCAAGAGTGACGTCGCCAGGGCCCCAGCAACGCCATATTAAAACGAAGTCTGAGTCGAGATCTTGAACAACAGAATGAAGTTTCATTAGAAGAATGCCGTGTTTCATAAGTTGCCATACACAAGTGGACAGAAATGAATGGCAGACATGATTCAGTATAGAAATTGTGGCATGGCATCCGTTTGTTTGGAAGAAAGCAAGTAAAACGTCAATGGCTCGAACACTGATGGCTCGTTTACTTTGGCAGATTTCTAAATCGTTTTGGAGATTTTTCCGATAGCTCAAGAAAACAAATATTTAGGGATATTTTAGGGAAATTCACCCAACATACCATTATTTTATAGATCGAAGAGACATCCTTTAATTGTCCCTAAGTAGTATTGTGCCGCCCTATACTACTTCCCTATTTGCCATTTGACCTGGTACTATGATTTACCTTAAATGGCTCGAACTGCCCTTGACTAGAACAAATTTCCAAGGTCCCAGAGATGTTCGAGCCGTTAAAATTCGACTGATTGTGTTTGGTCTCTTTGTGGATGGGGTTAAGGATAAGATTTCATCTTGCAGAATGCTGTTCTATTTACAGGTCAGTGCTTCTTCCATTGCCGGCTATCTGAAGCAATACTAGAAGGCTACGAATCTTCATCTAAAAATCGCCAAGGTGCACAATGGGGTTAAGTTAAACACATTAGGAGGGCCATCGCAGCAAGTTGTTATTGTGGAGGTAAGAAAATGCGGCGGCGTGTTGCATTGTGTGGCATGGTGAGTGGAGATACGTACCGTAACCCCGCCACCGAGTCGGTATATCCGTCATCGACAAAATGCTCATTGTGGTGTTGATACATTCGAGAATGCATGAAAGCCTGTTGTTTCTCTTAAAACAGGGACGCAATTTGTCACTAAAAGTGCCTATTGCCGTTACTGCAGTCTCTTCGAATTAGTGATTTCTGGTCCATTATGACGCAATGCCCTTTAGTCCCATCTAAGAACGATGGGTTCTTTTTTCACGTTGTCCGCGAATGGTTTCTCGCAGCAGTAGTTGTTGATCATGTAGCCCTGTAAAGTCCAGATATCATCGCAGTCGATTCCTAGACACACAAATACGGTTGCGGTCTTTGGTTGTCCCCATCACGAAAACATGTCTATATAATTTTGACACCCTTAAACCCCAATTTTTATATTATAAAACTGGGGTTTACAGGGGTATACATTGTTTTTATTATTTCTGCTCAAAACATAGATTGTGCGTACTCGTTAGAACCGCCTCTATGTTGTGAGCAGAAATATAAAAAATATCAGATTGTTTTTTTATCTGAAAATTTTCATTTTTTGGTGGTAAAATTTTCAGTATATTTGAATAGGCGTGTTTTCGTAATGCTGTTTCTGAAAACGCTTTCTTATTTATTCTGTTATTCTAATAGCCAAATTGACAGGCTATTACTACTCATGTACTTTAGCCAACAGCATCCAATAACTCTCGCGCTATCTTTTAGACAGTATTCGCATTGTCATTTTTCGTTTAAATCTTGAAGATTGTACTGTCACTTGCTCCGAAACGACCGCATTTTTTTTTTTAAATTAGAAAACAAATATATGTGGAGATACCCGGAGAAAACCACAACCACGGAGCACAGCCTTCCCAGGGCACCGGACAAGGGTTTGTTCCATAAACTGACAGCATTACGTTGAAATAAGAAAAAAAAAAAAAAAAAAAAGAATGAACAAACGAAGTGGACCTGCAAGAAAACTACATGTCATTACGAAAACATGCCTATTCAAATATACTAAAAAATTTACCACCAAAACATGAAAAATTTCAGATAAAAAAAAATCTGATATTTTTCATATTTCTGCTCAAAACATAGATTGTGGATACGTTAGAACCGCCTCGACGAGGCGGTTCTAACGAATACCCACAAACTATGTTTTTAGCAGAAATAAGAAAAAATACTGTATACCCCTGTAAACCCCAGTTTACTATATAAAAGTGGGGTTTAAAGGGGTCAAAAATTTATATAGGCATGCTTTCGTGATGTTCTGCACAGCTTGCAGCTGAATCTCATGCTCGTACAGCGCGTGAAAATGACACATTATACAGCTGGGAAGTTAAGACTGATTGCTGTCGGCACAGACAGGAGCAGTGTTAAACTAAAACTACTCGGCAATTTAAAGAACCGTTAACGTTTATCCTGCTGTGTTTTCTTTTAATCTGGGTCTATAGAATATGTTACCCTTACCTTATACCCGTTTTATCGATTTAAATGCCGATTCGATTGCCGCTTCAGCTGCCGGCAGCAGTCTCAAATGCCGATGCAACTGCCCGCCGCGATTCAGTTGTCGAATCACAGACGTCTTTAAAAACCGAAATAGGAAAGATCGCATTTTTAAAACCAGAAGTAGGAATTAATTGCTCGTTCGAAATTGGCAAAATGACAATTTTTGCGAATTTTAAATATTTTGGATGTATTTTGCCGATTCGAATAACTAAATCAGCAGCCAGCAAATGAATCAACAACGCGTAAGAATATGCAGCCAAGTATTTAAAATACATGAAACCGTGCTATTGCCGGTTCAATACACGCGAACTATTCCTTTCTGGATTTGAAACACCTTTGTTCTATTTTCAGGTTGAACTCGCCCAGCTAGCATTCTACGTAAATCTACATCGGGCCGTCATCGGCCCGTCAGCTACCCTGACGGGCCGATGACGGCCCGATATAGATTTACGTAGAATGCTGACTGGGCGGCAACTGGACCAGCAACCTGCAACTTAATCGGCAACCGGCCAATGAATGGGCAGTTATTTCAGCAGTTGGCAACTAATTCAGGAACTAAAAATGATGGTCTAACGGTACATTATTCTGTGTATTTGGTCGTGCTATGTTTTAAAGATATGTTTTCTTTGTCACCGGTATTTTTTTTATAGTTTTCAGCATACAAATAAAATATACTGAACAGGAAACCAGGCCCCGAGTCTACATCGGCAACTGAATCACCAACCAAATACTGAATCAGCAACCAAAAAAGAAAATATACACAAAGTATTCAAAATTCGCGTGCTCGTCCTGTTGCTGGCTTCAAAATAGGCGAAACATACCTACTTCCGATTTTGAAACAGTGATTTTGTCTTATTTCGAGTTCTTAAAACGACTATGTATTGGCAGTCAACAAATGAATCGGCAGCTGGCAACTGAATCGACAGCCAGCAACTGAAGCTTGTAAGGAAATGCGTCCAAACATTTAAAATACGTTTGAAATTGTCCTGTTGCCTAGTTCAGAACACGCGAAGTATTTCTAGTTGCGTTTTTTTTAAAATTTACCTGTTTCTTATTTTGAAGACGTGTATAAATCAGCTGCTGAATAGGCAATCGCGAACTGAATAGATGGCTGAATCGACAACTGAACAGGCAATCAGCAACTGAAACGGCAGCTGGTTAGAAAATACACTCAAAATGTTTAAAGTACATGAAATTGTCATTTTGTCAGATCGGATCCGAAACATATTCCTTTCCGGTTTTGAAGCACGAACATTTGTCCGATTTCCGGTTTTGAAGCAGTCGGCAACTTGCAACCAGCAACCGGTTGCTAACTTAAATTTCGTCTTATTGCCTGAGGTCTTGCGATGCACTCAATTAGATCTACCCCTGAAAGCGTAAGCAGTCGCAAAGAGCGCAGTAAAATGCGACATTTCTTTTTTGTTAAGTATACTGTTATTTCATTTTTCCCTGAAAATTGATTAAATGACATAATGCTACAACTGATTTCTCTGCTATCTGCAAACAATGGGTTATCACATTTCTGTTCATTTATACAAGCCTTCTTTAAAATACTTTCTGAAAAGTGCGATCCTTTGGAGAAAAATACACATCAAATAAACGAAAGTAGTTACTCGGTTTTTCTCTTAACTTTTTTTATTTTGTCTTATTGTTCAGTTTAATGGGTCTTGCCTGGTATTCTGATCATCACGTTTAGAAAGGGGATGCTGACTGTTATGCTTTTCGTTGTTTATAATGTGTGTGCTGTCCGTTGTATTTTTTTTTATATGGGGCCATTATACAAACTATTTAAATAACGGAAAAATCATTTGAACTATATTTTGCCATACATATAGTTACATAACTAGTCAGCAACAGACTCAGTAAAACAAGTCTGCTATCTGCATTTATTTTATGTGTTTCGTACTTGCAAAATTGATCTTTTCTACACCTAGAGCTTATTGCTGCGTTCAGTGTGTTGTGGCGGCCATAAAATGTCTTTCTGTACTTCACTTTAGTGAAGTTTATATTTTCTTGGCATCCAGGAACTCTGGGCTCTTTTGGACCTATTTGAAAATAGAATATCACTCTACCCATAGCCAGGACGCACGTGACATTACCGTTCTTGAACAGACTCAATAAAGAGAGCACACTTGTTTTAATATTTTTTCGAATGCCAATATACACAGGGATAAAGGTATTATGATAGACATTTTAATACGTCTCGTACCTTCATATGTGGGTTTGGTAGGTATGTGGGCCTAAACGAATCAGAAGTTCTACACAAGTCACAGTTACATACCCTCGTAAAATGACAAGATGATTTTTAGTTGAAAAAAGAAAGTTAAATGCTTTTTTCCAATGCGGTTGCTCTGTTGTAGTTCTTTTTTCGTCGGTCCATGGTTTCATATGTGACGTTTCGTTATTGTTTGTTCCTCATTCCTCCTTCTTTTGGTGACTTGGGAAGACTTCGCAGGCCTCTATTTTCTTTAAGAACAGTAAAGTAACTGTGTTAACAGGACTGCACTTTCACAGTTAGACAGAACGAGCCCAATGGTCATAAAGGAGCAAAATATAGTCTACACTGTGATAAAAAACGAGGAGACGTTTTACGGCCGCTACACGGCACTCAACACCAGCTAATGAGTACCCGCAACATACGTTTTCGGGGAGAAATTAGTAATATAATCTGGATAACTCTCTACTGTAGAATTACAGCAAAGTCCCAGTAAGCATTCTTTATAAATCTATAGCGGGCCGTTATCGGCCCGTCAGGGTAGCTGACGGGCCGATAACGGCCCGCTATAGATTTATAAGGAATGCTAGCTGGGGTAATATAAATTCAATCAGTTTTCTTTCCTGTTACAGATACCACTTCCAGTAAGACTAGAAGTGAAACTCCATCTGCTGTGTTTCGTGAATGACAGCCACATTTAATGAAGTCCTTGATCATGTGATGATGCTGACTACTGAGTGTCTATATAAAGGGCGCATGGCTGATGCTTAGGATCGGTAGCCACCGCTTCTGTCTGATTCCAGTTTGTTCAAGATTCTATGTCTAGTTTACCAAGTGCTTCGCACTACCGTGGCGAACAAGGTCAAAGGTAATACCATTTGTAGGTAATTATTACATTTATAGTTTGCTTACATTAAAAAATCGATTAAAACTTGGTTTTTAAGCTATCAAACTGTCTGTTATTTAGGTTAGAACTTCAAGACAAAGACCTCATTACTTTAAAAATACTCCAACAAGACTGTTAAAAAACTGTTAGCTGTAGTTCAATTAAAGCTTTAACCTTTAGCGAGCTGAGAAATAAATGAAACAGGCCTGTAAAAGGGGATACCCCTACTCGAGAAGTCATTACTCCCTTATTTTTGCCTCGATTTACCTGGAATGTTCACATATAATTTGCCGATCGTAGGCGGATGTTACAAGAGACCAGTGCTTACTGTGTACTATTGTGAATGAAACGAGTGACATACATAGGTTCTGCTATTATTCCTACTTCTTTCTCACTGGAAATGATTTAGGTATTATGGGCTTTTTCTCCCGGAAATCGTGATCAATCTGTTGAAGTGAGTGCTGAAATTAATGGCAGCTTCAAATTCGGTGTTCTCGGTCTTTATTAGTGTGGGTAAAATCCAGCACCCGACTGTCTAATAAAAAGTGGCGTGTTTGTATGAAAGAAGGTTCATTCCTGTATGAGAATACTTGCTCTGAATGGTTGCACGTGGTGTATAGTAAGTATGGCAGGCTTTAGAGTTGACAGACCCCTCCTGGGCGCATAAAGTCGCCTACAGCAGTGTAAAGGTTAAAACACTCAGTTGAAAATTTATTACTGAAAATTAATTAGATGTGTATTTAGTTCAGATGTGACGTATTCAAGTTTAAGCTTAATTCTTATAGTATATGCCAAAAGAAGCCACACTCATGGAACACAGCCCTTCCAAGACACCGGATAGGACTGAATGACAAACACCACTTCACAAAAATCGCACTTCATCGAAGACAGAACCGCCTTGGAACGGTCAACACATCAGTAATGTTTAGATTAAAACAATCCAATAGGTGCCAGATATCTGTACTAACCCCTTGCGTATATATTAAGGAATATATTCCCATCACGAAAACACGCCTATATAATTTTGACCCCCTTAAACCCCACTTTTATATAGTAAAACTGGGGTTTACTGGGGTATACATTATTTTTTTAACTTCTGCTCAAAACATAGATTGTGGGTACTCGTTAGAACCGCCTCGATGAGGCGGTTCTAACGAGTACCTACAATCTATGTTTTGAGCAGAAATATGAAAAAATATCAGAGTTTTTTTATCTGAAAATTTTCATTTTTTGGTGGTAAATTTTTCAGTATTTTTGAATAGGCATGTTTTCATAATGGTAAGTATACAATGTTTTTTTTTCATTAATTTAATTGTAATTGAAATAGTAAGAACAAACGATGTCGTCAATGTCCTTTGTGATCATTTAGCCATTTCTGGAATTGTGAAAAATTATATGAGGGTCCCTGATGAAGCCTAATTGGGCAAAACTAGCTAGTTTGGCCCCGAAAACTTGACACGTAAGCTTAATTCACTGAACCGGTTTAACAGGATAGAATATCACATTATTCCATATATTCATTAAGCATATCCCGAAATTTTTCTTCGGAATGTACTGAATGAATATATGGAATAAATGACTCTTAAGAGCCGTTTTTAATTTTGTAATTGTGTTTCATTTGCTTACAAGGGTCACTCATTTTAGAATCTTTTTTACAAATCTCTACTGTTAGGGATGTAGTATATGTATTGTCAGCATTTGATCAGAGATGCTTTCCAAAGTTGTAGATTTTTACATATTTTCAAAATAATCGAATCATGTCTTTCAGTCTTTCAATTTACAAAACAGCAACAAAAACATTACCGCGTGAACCTAATTATTCTTTTTCTTCATCATTTTCTCGTATAAGGGTAGAAGTCTTTGATGAATTGTAGTTTACCCTGTTGAAAAGCTGCGATGCCTGATAAAATCGGATAAAACACCCACTTCCCCCAGTTAAAACTATGTACATGCTATTGTGAACCTAGTATGTGAGGAGTGCGGGAAGCAGGTTGCCAAGGCCATCCCTGAATCTCTGAAGAGTTTAGTGGTCGGTGACAGAGGTTGGCAGCCTGTTCCAGTCGCTGATGGTGCGAGGATAAAATGAAAATTTGTATACGTCGTTTTTGACATGTGAAGCAAGGCAAGGTAGCCTAGACTTCCACAGGAGGTATGTTTAACTTCCAGCTGACAAGGCTGCAATGCTTTTATTGTGTGACGTCTGCACTATGCCAGTACTTTAAAAAAAAGAATTGGCAGTACTAAAACATATACGCAGACTTCTAAAGATGAGAAATCTGTTATTGACAGTCATACTATTCAGTCTGTGAGGTTTGCCGTTAATATTAAAGGGAAGCAGGTCAAGATTGATTCATATATTTTGGTTACCGAAGCTCCAAAAAGTCCATATAAAGCATGCTTTATCGCAATCTGTAGCGCATGCGCTACGACCTTACTGTCAGACTTAAATACGAGGGTCAGTCAATAAATTATGATAACTGTTATACAACAGATAATCTCTAATAATTAGGGACATGCCTTCATTACAACCCTTCAAAGTATGTTCCCCTCTGTTAAATGAATGCATTCCAACGTTTTGTGAGATCCATGATTCCCGTTGACTGACCGCGGCCATGACGCTCGACCGATGCTATGTTAACGTAACGTCATATTGAGGTCAAACACAACACGATACCGCCCCGCTGTAGATTTATGTAGAATACTTACTGGGTACACTCCAGATTTCAGGAGCGTATTTTAAATAATGAATTAGCTCTAGGGTCATTATTGTAACTTATTGACTGACCCTAGAACTTATTTCTTGTCTAACTGCTTTTAAAAGAATATAGTTAAGACTGTGAAACAGTATTTAAAAGATCCGGTAAAAGTCTCTTTTGGTCTTTAAAACTTCAGGTAAGGTATTTCCATGCGTCAAGTTAATCTATACATGATTTTTTTTCACGCTTTATACACATTTGCCGCAAAAACCAATTAAAGACAAACTTTCCGATTTAATTGATGAGGTAGAGGAGCTTTATGAGGACAAAACATATGTTTGTAATTTGGAGCTGCATCAGAATTAAGAGAGAGGTTTCTCGCGAATAAAACTGGTTTAAGCCCGCTGTATTATTTCTACTGACGTTGCAAGGCGGGAATGCTGTGCTTCACGATTGTGGCATTTCCTGTGTATTCCATCACGAAAACATGCCTATATAATTTTGACCCCCTTAAACCCCACTTTTATATAGTTAAACTGAGGTTTACAGGGGTATATATTATTTTTCTTATTTCTTATTTCTGCTCTAAACATAGATTGTGAGTACTCGTTAGAACAGCCTCGTCGAGGCGGTTCTAACGAGTACACACAATATATGCTTGGAGCAGAAATATGAAAAATGTCAGATTTTTTTTTATCTGAAAATTTTCATCTTTTGATGGTAAAATTTTCTATATATTTGAATAGGCGTGTTTTCGTAATGTCCCATATTTTACTTCCCTTGCTTGTAATTTTGTTTCCTTAACCGGACTGGATACACAGTTTCCGCCTGTTTTTACGAAAATATGCACATTTTGTTTTACTTTTAGCCAACCCGCATCTGAAGAAGGTGTTTACTCTAAAAAGTGGGTAAGAATTTGTTCTTTTTCTTTTCGAGTAGACCCCTTTTCAGAAGGAATGAAATATGTTTGCAGAGTTGTCTGCCTTGGAAGTGTATCAGTCCCAGGTAAAAGTGTGTCTTGTGATTTTGGATTTACTTATATACTTTTTATACCCCGCCACACGACAGTGGCGGGGTACTATGGTTTCACGTTGGACGTCCGTGTGTCTGTCCGTCCGGCCATCAGTCATCCGTCCGTCCGTCCGTCCGTTTTTCGTTTTCGGATGATAACTTGAGTAAACATCAGTGGATTTTCACCAACTTGGTATGTGCATTGATATTATGGAGATCTGGTTTGGGATTGCTAATGGGCAAATTTCGTCAAATTTTTACGGAGTTATCTGCCCGCCACACGATAATGGCGGGCTATTATAATTTAACGTTTTTATTTTGTATCGCTTTCATTTAAACCGTCTGCATTTGTCTATTTACAGATGTATTTTGTCTGGTTTATCAACAAATGCAGATCAAGCAAATACAGAAGGCAAGATGTTTGCATTTGGAAAGGAGGGTAATAGTTATGATTTCATAGACAGTGAGAAAGTAAGTTTTCTTTTTTTCATTTTACACCCCATCCCTCGCCGCACCACCGCGCACCTTTGTTAGTTCTGATACTTTTTCTCCATTTCTTGCCTATATCGTCCGCTTTCAGTGCACACCCTAAAACCCTCAGTTTTTGGACTGACAGGCCTGAGCAAACAGTGTAGACCCAGATCAGATGCCGAACGGCATCTCATCAGGGTCTACACTGTTCTCCATTCATCCAGCAATATTTGACACATCAAGCGATAGTAAATTTGACTCTTTCAAAGTTTATAAGACAAGTATTGTAAGAAGTATGGTGTCCTGGTAATTAGGGTAAATACGGTAGATGTATGTATCTCCAGTGTTCTATACATGGGCTATAGTATCGCAGATTGAGTAGCAACAAAATAGGCTGCAAGTGTCATTTAGGTGTCACTTGAAATGTGAATATCATTAGCGTTAGTTCCTTTTAATTTGCTTGTTTTAATTTAATTTGATTTACGTTTTCTGTAGGTTTCACTGATTGAGTTAGGGAACCTCTATGCGAGCCGAACATTTATTTTGTACATTAATACCTCGCCACACGATAATGGCGTGATATTGTGTTTTACTGTTCGAGAGTCCTTCCGTCTATCCGATCATCTCGTCAGCGCCATATCTGCTCTCAAACTTGAGTACTTTCTTTTTATGATCTTTCGTGAAACTTTGCGTAGGCATTGATATTGGAAAGGAGTACTATGGGGACGGAAATTTCGTTAACTCTTAACAGAGTTTTGGCTCTTAGTATACACCAAAAATACGCTGCAGTTATAAATCATGAGAACAAATGAATGTATTTTGATAAATTTTATATTCGTATTGATATTGACTATATCTTGGTTGCGATTGATAATGGGCTAATTTCGCCATTTTTCAACGGAGTTATGACCCTAGACTGACAAAGGAATTGTCATTTTGGCTCCAATAGCAGGTGGAATACCTTGTTAACACAATATCTAGAGAATCGCTTAAAGTGGGATTCTGATATTTTGCCAACTATTTGGGATCGATTTTTAGATCACATGATTAACCTTTAAGCTAATTCGGTAAAACAACGGCGGTGTTGTGCCCCTTTCGACTGTCTTTATTACAGTGGGAAAACCTTGTCAACACGATGTCTAGAAAACCGCTTGGGCTAGGATCCTGATATTTTGCACATAGTTCAGAATCAATTTTAAGATGACCTGATTAAATTTACACTATAAGTTTCAAAGCTTCTTTCCAGGTCCTGATATTTGAAAGGGTTGTAGCCTATGACTGTATATGGGTCTGTAAAATAAAGAAATAAGAGCCGCAACGTGAGAGAACGTACCTTCTGACAGGTGCTTCCAACGAAGACTCAAATCAGCCTGCGCATCTGCGCTGTCTGATCAGAAACATCGTTGTCCGCATTTAGAAATTTTGTATCTTGCCGATCCTGAATGTGCCCAGTGAAGATTCTGATCAGACTGCTCGATTGAGCAGGCTGATCTGAATCTTCAATGGGTGCACATATCCGAAAGGAACGTTTACTGACATTGCGGCTCAAATATTGATTAAACCAGTTATAACACAATGCTTGGTAAGCAGAACGGTATATGCTTTGATGTATTACATATTAGGGAAAAGAAAATGAGTATTTTCCTGTCTTTTTCATTTTCTTTCGATCTTACTTGTTACGCATGACTTCCTTCTGATATGTATCTCATAACACTGAACTCTATCATATTTATTCAGAGGGTTAGTAAAATTGATTTAATTCTCTCCCCACCTTTAACAGCCCCCACATCCGCGGCTGTTTTTACTATCGACCGTTATAAGGCGGTGATTCTTTTTTCTTTCTTTATGTGGCATTTGTTGCTGCTCGTATTTGGTCCTGTTTAATGACGTTGCATTTGATAGTAGGTCCTGTCCGACATTGTGATCACCTCATTGGGGGAAGAGAGAGAGCTGGTCACTTTGTTTTCAGTTGTTTTGTAACGTACTTACATGTATATACCATCCGCCATAGTTATTGTCCCAGCTAGCATTCTTTATAAATCTACAGCGGGCCGTTATCGGCCCGTCAGCTACCCTGACGGGCCGATAACGGTTCGCTATAGATTTATACAGAATGCTTATTGGGGTACTCTTCCTCTTGGTTAATTGGTAGGCTATATACTGTGATTGTGGCATTTCCTGGCCATCTTCATTACTAGTTTCAGGTTACACTT
The DNA here is from genome assembly GCA_964016985.1 of Anodontia alba. Lineage (NCBI taxonomy): Eukaryota > Metazoa > Mollusca > Bivalvia > Lucinida > Lucinidae > Anodontia > Anodontia alba. Next base: position 80,176,722 of record OZ024823.1, read on the forward strand.
GATGAAACACGAAATACAAACCAAATGATCCAAGTTTGATTTATGCATACATGGTAACGAGATTGCCAGTGAGGCCGAGCAATGTTCGGTTTCGGCAAAAGTTACTGAATAAATCATGAAACATTTGTTCTACAGCTATAACAAAAGGATACGTCGAAGGTAGGTCGCAAATCATAAAATCAGGTTTTTGCTAATACAGATGGTCTCTTGTATACCGTTCGCCGTAGTTATTGTATTCTCTTTCTCTTGGTTAATTGGTAGGTTATATATTGTGATTGTGGCACTTCCTGGCCATCTTCATTACTTTTTTAAGGTTACACTTTATGAAACATGAAAGACAAAAAAAAAAAAAAAAAAGCAACAACAACAAAAGATGCAAATGAGCATTCATCGTTTGATCTATGCATAAATAGTAACTAGGTGACAAATTGGCAGTGAGGCCGAGCAATGTTCGACCTTTGCAAAATCTACTGAATAAATCGTGATACATTTTTTTTTCTACAGCTATAACAAAAGGATGCGTCGAAGATAGGTGGAAAATCATAAAATGATGTTTTTGCTAATACCGATGACCTGGAGCATGTTTCTTCCAGGATTACTTTTGCCCTCTAGTGGTTGTAAATTGATTTCTTTGACATCCTGCTTTTATCTTTGAAGCGGAATTGTTATAAATTGTGTATTTATTTTTGATAAGTAATTATGGCCGTTTTGGATGAATGATAGAGTGACTGTACACATTTGAGCCGCAATGTCAGGAAACATACCTGCGGACATTTGCGCCCAGCAAAGATTCATTCGCGCAGTCTGATCAGAATCTTCAGCCAAGGATGCAAAGCTTCTTCATGTGGACAACGAAGGCTCTGGTCAGACTGCTGATGTGCAGACGGATTTGAGTCTTCGTTGGTCACACAAGTCGAAAGGTACGTTTTCTCATGTTACAGCTCATGATATCTCTATATAGAAGATCATTTCAAATTGCTAAAACATTGGATCATTTGCAAGGCAGTGGTTTACTGAAACTGAGCCAACGCATGACAAAACCTACAATAAGACCTGTGTAACCAGCAGAGACTTAGACTAGTCTGTACAGCCACCCAGTATGGTAAGATTTCTCGTTTATTCCTCTTTGGATAGCCTGGAGGCTGTAGAAGGCACATGTAATCAGTGAAGAATATGATCAGACTACGCGGATGCGCAGGCTGATTTGAGTCCTTGCTGGTCACACAAGTCTTATAGTAAGTTTTGTCATGCGGTGGCTCAAATTTGAATAACGGATCACGGATATATAGGATGATGGTTCTAAATCGTATTACGGTAAATGTTCTAAAATTTCGTACACAAAGATTCCTGACAAAATGGCATATGAAAACATTGCAGATCCAGATTAGTCTGTTCCTGAAGGAGTAGTCTGATCAGGGTTTACATTATATATTTTAAGAAAAAAACTGCAAAAAAGCAAAACAGGCAAAAAATGTTCGAAAGTTTAGGACATTTACCGTGTTTAATGGAATATTGTATCGCTTAAAGCTTTCATTTAAATGTTTTGAGTGTCGTGAATGGAACGAAACAAATTTACATACATCTGGTTCTGTTATACCAGTGGACAGCGACCCTACTGGCAACAAATTACTATAACTGTTCGCATACGAATGCCCCTAAGTATCCCATTTTTGTCAGGTTGTCTTTTTATTTTTTTGACCGTCTTTACTCTTACGGTTGCAATAATGTTTAAACTACAGTTGACTCTCGTTATCTCGACCTCGCTTATCTCGAATAACCGCTTATCTCGAAGTGAAAATCTTGTCCCTTCTTAAACATGAAAATCTAACAACAGGTAAAAAAATATTGTGGAAAAGAGGAGATATTGCTCTTCAGGAGCAATTTCACCTCTTTTCCACAATATTTTCAATATATCTCTAACTTCAAGAGTCCAATTACACATATATATATATATATATATATATATATATATATATATATATATATATATATATATATATATATATTTGTTAAATGTGGTTGTTCGAATTATTTTTTTTCCTCAATTCTGCAAATCTGATATGTCGAGGTACGGATATCTCGAAGTATTTCAGAGAGTCCCTTGGAATTCGAGATAACGAGAGTCGACTGTAGTATTGATGATGTCTAAGGAGAATTTCTGTATCTTAATTACAACAATAACAACATACTTTTTCATTTGAAGTCTAAACTATTTATATGTAAAATATGTATCCTGAGGTTACCTTCAATATAAATGCTGAAGATATGATGCCTATACTTCTTCGCACTCAAGAAAAACACTGTCAGATTCTGGCCATCGTCTAATATATTGAAAAGATACCGACAATAGAAACGATTATGTCCAGAAATTAGTTTCTTCCCACTTCCTATTGATTTATATCTACAGTAGTCAGCACCGGACGCTTAAAACAGAAGTGCCGGGAATGCACTACTTACAGTTAGATTCAAAGCGGCTCATGCCAATGTTATTGAAGCTTTGAGTTCAATGTGTCAGATGTATTCAGATGACTTGCTAAATACTGACAATGATTGCCTTAAGCAAATGGTAGATAAATTTTATTAAAAAATATAATAAAAACAGCAAAAAATAACCACCACTAGCAAAACAGTTAACTAAATAAAAAATAGTATAATAGTAAAGAAGGTGTCTAGAAAGAGCCATAACAATAGAAATAGCCTATCAATGATACCAAAAGGGTAAATAAACTACGACGAACAGCAAACCTCGAAAAGTAAAGCAACCAGTTCTCTCTTCATCAAAGAGGTGATCACAATGCCATACAGGACACACCAAACCAACCAATAAGACAACAAACAGAACAAAGCAGTAAAAAAAACCGTGACGAGCAGCAATAAGGCACCACAAAGAACGACTCTCAGTAAGCATTCTTTATAAATCTATAGCGGGCCGTTATCGGCCCGTCAGGGTAGCTGACGGGCCGATAATGACCCGCTGTAGATTTATAAAGAATGCTAGCTGTACTAGAACCATTGCTTCGGAACTATCAGAAGTAAACACTACTAGGATCAAATGGATTGTATCAGGAGAATGGATTAAATCGATTTCACTGGCACCAAATCTTCACTCTAGGCTTCTAGGTTTTTCTGAGCATTTGCTGTTTATGGGTTATGGGCTTAGAAACGACAGTGTCCTAATGCGTTCTCAGATACAAGCAACAATTACAATACAAACAGCAAATCAAAAATAAAGATGCAGATAACCAGGAAATACAAAACTCGGCCCTCCCAAAGAACCGGACAAGGATTTAAGTACAAGGGATAATAACAGTGAAACGGCACAACCTCGAAAACAAAGTGAAGAAACGAAGAGAGATTGAACAGATGAAGAAAAACTACTCAATCAGAAATGTGTGCTTGCGCGCATGTGTGTGCGAGCGTGCGTGCGTGCGTGTGTGTGTGTGCATGTGTATGTGTTACTATCAGTATACAAGAACATGCATTTGCTGGCCACAAATGAAAAGAAAATAAAGAAAATTAAATACAACTTTATGCTTCGCACTAAATGTACGGTATAGCAAGACTGCCTATTCAAACATATGCAAGACAGTTCAGACGAGGCTTAGAGACATGCAAGACTCCTGGCTGAGAAAAAAGGCTGATGAAATCCAGTCCTTTGCAGACAGAATGGACACGAAAAAGTTCTTTGATGCACTCAGTATATGGTCCCCAGAGTTCAGGAACCACCCCACTCCTTAGTGCAGATGGAACTAGTCTTCTGACTGATAAAGAAGCTATCTTGAAAAGATGGGCTGAACACTTTGATGGTGTCCTTAATCGGCCATCATCTATCAACAATGAAGCTATCAACAGACTACCACAGGTGGAATGTAATCCGCTGCTTGATGAGCTCCTAACCGTCTCTGAAACCGTGAAAGCAATGAAACTCCTGTCATCTGGCAAGGCTCCAGGATCAGATGCAATACCTGCAGACATCTACAAAGCAGGAGGTCCTCCAGTTGCAGAGAAACTGACAGTTATTTCACATTATGTGGAGAAAAGAAGCCATCCCTAAAGAATTCAAGGATGCAACAGTTATCCACCTATTCAAAAGGAAAGGGAATCCTCAAGTCTGTGACAATCATCGAGGCATCTCTTTATTGTCAACTGCTAGGAAGATTCTTGCTAGGGTCCTACTGAACCGATTGAATGAACACCTGGAACAGTCAGGGCTTCTACCAGAAAGCCAGTGTGGATTCAGGAAAAACAGAGGAACAATAGACATGATCTTCACAGCACGACAGCTTTAAGAAAAATGCCAGGAACAGAATGTGGACCTCTACATGACTTTGTCGACCTTACCAAAGCATTTGATACAGTCAGTCGTGAGGGACTTTGGAAAATTATGGCAAAGTTTGGTTGTCCTGCCAAATTCATAGCAATGGTGTGGCAGTTCCATGATGGTATGCTTGCAAGGATCCAAAATGACGGCGAGTTTTCTGATCCATTCCCTGACAAATGGAGTTAAGCAAGGCTGTGTACTAGCTTCAACACTGTTCAGCATGATGTTTTCTGCCATGCTTACAGATGCTTTCCAGGATGGTGACAATGGTATACCTATTAGGTATCGCTTTGATGGGAAACTTTTCAACCTAAGAAGGTTGCAAGCTAAATCTTAGGTGCAGACAGAGGTGCTAGACGGGTTCCTCTTTGCTGATGACATGGCAAAGGGTGCTCCAACAGAAGAGAAAATGCAAAAAGATGTGGATCAAGTATCTGATTCGTGTGACAGCTATGATCTCACAGTCAGTATCAAAAAGACTGAGGTAGTATATCAGCCAGCACCTGGAAAGCCTTACAAGGAGCATACCATCACAGTGTAAGGTCAACGACTGCAAGTGGTAGACAAGTTCACCTACCTTGGAAGCACATTGTCTAGAGTTGTGCACATTGATGATGAAGTCAGTGCTAGAATTGCCAAAGCTAGTGCAGCATTTGGCCGGCTACGTGGAAGTATTTGGGACCGAAGTGGAATCAGACGTGACACAAAGCTGAAAGTATATAGATCGGTAGTGCTGCCAGAAAAGGTAAGAGAAACATCGTAAGCAGTATTGAACTTAAAGGCTCCATACTCCTCAAAAATAGACATTTTTAAAAAAAGGTAAGATAAACATCGTAAGCAGTATTGAACTTAAAGGCTCGCTCCTTATTCCTCAAAAATAGACATTTTTTTTATCCAAGAAAGGTTTAATGAATTAAAATATAGTATAAATATGATCATAAAATGTGGCATGTAAAATTTCAGTTAGTCAGGAACAGAATTATAACACTATTATACGCATGCGAAACTTGGACAGTTTACCAACGGCATGCCAAAAGACTGAACCACTTCCATACAAGCTGTCTTAGAAAACTTCTAAAGATCAAGTGGCAAGACAGGATTCCAGACACAGAAGTCCTGAAAAGGGCAGGGAGGCAGAGTATACATACTCTTCTGAAATTGGCACAGTTAAGATGGACAGGCCATGTTACCTGAATGCCTGATGAATGTTTGCCAAAGAAAATCCTCTATGGAGAACTTCAAATAGGAAAACGCTCCCATGCTGGTCAGAAGAAGCGATATAAGGACACCCTCAAAGCCTCCCTTAAAGACTTCAATATACCAACAGAGTCATGGGAACAGATTGAGATTGCACAAGATCGTACAAAGTGGCGAGGCCTCATAAAAAGGGGAGCTGGTGAATACGAAGCAAAAAGAATCAGCGAAGTCGAGCAGAAAGGTGCACAGCGGAAAGCCATAGCTAAGGCATCACCAACAGAGCTTTCTTCCTCAGACCTCTCTTGTTCTATCTGTAACAGGCAGTTTAGAGCTAAGATTGGTCTCATCAGCCATCTTAGAACACACAAATAATAACACATCACACAGTTGATTAGGATTGGTCATTGTCAGTAATGACAGACGAACAAGAAAATGTACGGTAAATTATTATTTATCGTCATATTTCTGAAACATACAACAAGATTATATACTGACCAAAGAGGAAATGCAACACTGCTTAATGGTAAAAACGAAGAATAATACCTCAGTTATGATTGTTAACCTGATGTAATGCGTACAACGTGCATGTAAATCAAGAGTTGAGGGTATATTTCAGTTGTTTATTCGTCAATAGAAAATATACCTGGAAGACATTATGGACCACTACTATTCTTGAGGATAAGTTGACAGTGATATCATTGATTGTTCTTGTTATTAGATCAAGTCCATTCTTATAAATAGTTAAACGCTACTTAACTAGCTCTCGATGATAAACATCGTAAGCAGTATTGAACTTAAAAACTCCATATTCCTCAAAAATAGACATTTTTTTTATCCAAGAAAGGTTTAATGAATTAATATATAGTACAAATATGATAAAAAAATGTGGCATGTAAAATTTCAGTTAGTCTTTCGTTTTTGAATTTGATCAGAAATGAAATGATTCTTTTTATGGGTTATCTGAATTAATGTTGGCGATTTACTCTGACATACAGTAGAATTAGCCATGAGTGCTCATCTTTGTTTATTATAGTGATTAATTTGATTTTTATGTTTTCGCTTTGATGCATTGATTGAGTTGGGAGCCTTTATGCGAACCGAATTTTTATGTATTTCTGTATTAAGAGTAGCATCGGGACCCAGGGTGAAGTTGGCTAGCTGTAAAAGTGCTTTAAACTCCCCGGTGGTTTACTCTACTGACCGTTCTAAGGCGGCAGTCCCTGTGTTAGGCTTTGTTGCCTTGTGGTTTATTCTGCGAGGCGATTTGTTTTATGTCTTACCTTGTGTCATTTTGTTCTTGTGTTTTTCTGTCCTTTTAGCATTGCGATTACCTCGCTTGGGGAAGAGAGAGCTTATCTTAGTGCTTTTCGTACGATTGTTCGATTTGTGCTTGTTTGGATTTGTCGGTTTCCTCTTCCTCTTGGTGTCTGGGAAGGGCTGCGGTTTATCAACCATTATCAACCAGTGTTTCTTCCATAAAAAATGGTAAACGTCGCTTTCAGTATGTTGTCATTGGCTACGAAGACACACACTTCGTTCGGGATCACTCTGGTGCACCACAAAAATACTCAGATGCAGATGTCATAAAGATGCTGGAATTCGGCGGACGGATATTTCAGCAAACAATCGGCATACTAACTGTGCACCGTTGCTTGTCGACTTGTTTTTATACTCGTATGAGGAGGAGTTTATACAAAGTCTCCTCAAAGCAGGCAAGAAACACCTTGCACAACAATTCACCTACAAATTTATAGATGATGTATTGTCTCTGAAAACAAAAAAAAAATGCAGAGTATTTGGAATTCATCTGTCCACGTGAACTTGAAATAAAAGAAACAACAGAGACTGCATACTTGGATTGTTATCTCTACATTGACAATGGAAAGCTTGTTACTAGGCTTTACGATAAACGTGATGACTTCAATTTTCCCATTGTTAACTTTCCATTCCTGAGCAAAAATATCCCTTTCGCACCAGCATACGGCGTTTAATCCGTTATGCCTGAGCCTGTTCAAATTATCAGGACTTCATGGAGCGCGGGAAAGTGCTCACTACAAGGTTGTTGAGTCAGGGGTATCAAAAACCAGACTGGTAGCAACACTTAAGAAGTTCTATGGGAGATTTCATGATCTGGTCAATCCCTACAATGTGGCAGTTTCCAGAATTGTTTCTGATGTTTTTGTCAATGACGAGCCATAAGAGACTTCCAAATTCCCGGACATACGCTTCTACCTACATTTCCTTCGTTTAGGCCTACAGGCGAACGCCTGGTTTCACTCTTTATTCTGGTATCCATGTCTGTTGATCTGAACATTCTGATTCATTATTCGTTTACGGACTTATGAATTTGGATTATGGCTTAGGTACCATGACCACAACTACTTTGGGTTAGTATATATATAATATGTCCAATTGCGTCAAAATAATATATGTATTCGATAAAAAAAAAAGGTAAGAGAAAAACTCCTATCATGTTTTCACCATGTTTACACGTAATTCCTCATAGTGCATTTTTTTTTGTTTTTTGTTTTTGTCATCACGAAAGCATACCGATATAATTTTGACCCCCTTAAACCCCACTTTTATATAGTAAAACTGGGGTTTACAGGCGCATACATTATTTTTCTTATTTTGGCTTACATAGATTATTGGTACTTGTACGAACCGCCTCGCCGAGGCGATTCTAACGAGTACCCACAATCTATGTTTTGAGCAGAAATATGAAAAATATCAGAGAGTTTTTATAAAAAAAAATTCAGTTTTTGGAGGTGAAGTTTTCTATATATTTGAATTGGCGTGTTTTGTTCACTCTTTAATTGCACGACGGCGGTTCGGGCCTCAGACTCAATGACGGCCTCTTCGTAAAACTTTAACCAGTGGGTTGGGGCTTGACGATATGTCTTTGGCTTGGCCCGCCGTGGTTCAACTATTGGTTTTCATTTACTATTTATGAGCCCAACTATTTATGAAGTAGAATTAGCCATGAGTACTCGTCTTTGTTTATCATTGTGATTAATTTGATTTTATTGTTTTCGCATTGATGCATTGATTAAGTTGGGAGCCTTTATGCGAAACGAATTTTTATGTATTTCTGTATTGAGAGTAGCAGCGGGACCAGGGTGAAGTTGGGTAGCTGTAAAAAGGCTTTAACCCCACCCCCAACCCCCTGTGGTTTATTCTACTGACCATTCTAAGGCGGTGATCCCGGTGTTAGGCTTACTCTTTGTTGTTTTATGGTTTATTCTACGATGCGATTCGTTTTATGTCTTACCTTGTGTTATTTTGTTCTTGTGTTTTTCAGTCCTTATAGAATTGCGATTACCTCGCTTGGGGAAGATAGAGCTAATCGTTTGTACGATTTGCGCATGTTTGGTTCCTCTTCCTCTTGGTGTCTGGCAAGGGCTGCGGCTTGTGATTGTGGCACTCCCGGGATTTTTCCCTTACCTTTTATCGTAATGTATTTTCCTTGGGCTCATAGAGCACATTCGCTATTATTCAGAACTTAAGTTACTGCTTCTGTTAAGTGTTAACTGAATCTGTTTAGCAGTACCTAGGGTAGATGGCGCTCTCAAGCCCTGGTCTGCAATCCATCTAGGAATGGCAACTCCAAACAAAAGAACAACTGCATATCTTGATATGCCTGTTCCAGTTATGTAAAGCCTGCCTCGGCAGCTGGGGCGGAGGAAATGATTACTATGATTCAACGGCCCAAACGGCGATGCAGCAGCATGTTGTGGAGCATGGAGTGCATGACAAAGCACAACAGAAGTCATGGTCATCCACTGCATCCGGGCTTAGCTCCAGATGTCATGACACTGTCTTGTCTCTGGATCCATCAAGAGTGAGGTTTACTCTGCGCGCCTCTTACATTATAATTCAATTCACAGTGCATATAATCTTTATCCACAACACACAGTTACAGCAAGCACACATATGCAAGTCATACAGAAGCCCTGTGGCGATGGGCGAGCGGCGAAGCAGCAGGTGAGGAAACACTGGAAGCTGTAGTTGCGGACCTGCACACAGGCAGCTTGGTTCTATATGGTCACTTTCCTTAAGAATGAAGCAGTACAGGGAATTCGGCAGCCGAACTACGAACTGAACGACTGAGCAGACCTTTTTGATCGCACTGCTAAACCCCTTAGCATGGGGAAGGGACTAGAAAGGGTGACCTAAACAGTTGCCTGCTTCAAAACTCCTGGCTGGTTAACCGCGATCAGCGGGGATCACACTTAGCGGTCAAACAAGAAAAAAGAAGACACAGGTGATACCTTAAACCATCGGCGCATGGAATTTGCGCACTCTAATGGACAGCGCTCGTTCTGACAGACCTCAGCGAAGAACAGCTCTAGTTGGTAGAGAACTTGACCGATACAAAGTCGAGATTGCAGCTCTGAGTGAGACGCCTTGCAGAGGAAGGGGTTTTGAAAGAAGTTGGTGTTGGTTACACCTTCTTCTGGAGTGGACGCAAGAAAGAAGAGCGGCGTGAAGCAGGAGTAGGATTCGCCATCAAGTCACACCTCGTCAGCAAGCTCTCAGGACTTCCAAAATGCATAACTGACCGCCTGATGACGCTGAGACTTTCTTTATCTGGCAAGAGGCATGCAACAATTGTAAGTGCCTATGCATCCACAATGACCAACCCAGATGAGTTAAAGACAAGTTCTATGATGATCTGGATTCTGTGATTTCTGCTGCATTCCGGACACAAACTCATCCTCCTTGGGGACTTCAATGCCAGAGTGGGCACAGATCACCAAAAAAGGTAAGAGAAAAGCCCAGGGAGTGCCACAATCACAAACCGCAGCCCCCCCCCCCGACCCCAAGAGGAAGAGGAAACCGACAAACCCAAACAAGCACAAACCGAACAAACGTACGAAAAGCACTAAGATTAGCTCTCTCTTCCCCAAGCGAGGTAATCGCAATACTAAAAGGACTGAAAAACACAAGAAAAAAAAATGACACACGGAAAGACATACAACAAATCGCCTCGTAGAATAAACCACAAAGCAACAAAGAGAAAGACTAACACCGGGACCACCGCCTTAGAACGGTCGGTAGAGCAAACCACCGGCCGGTTTAAAGCACTTTTACAGCTAGCTAACTTCACCCTGGGTCCCGATGCTACTCTTAATACAGAAATACATAAAAGTTATGTTCGCATAAAGGTTCCCAACTCAGTCAATGCATCAAAGCGAAAACATAAAAATCAAATTAATCACTATAATAACCAAAGACGAGTACTCATGGCTAATTCTACTGTATGCCAGAGTAAATGAAAACCAATAGTTGAACCACGGCGGGCCAAGACAAAGACATATCGTCAAGCCCCAACCCACTGGTTAAAGTTTTACGAAGAGGCCGTCATTGAGTTTGAGGCCCGAACCGCTGTCGTGCAATTAAAGAGTGAAGCATAGCCATCAACAATTATTGGGTTGACAACTAGGCATGCAGTCTGCCGCATAATATCCAGGCTATAGCCAATTCTTTTATAACGGTTAATAAGTTTTCTGCATTGCTCCGAAAAGTTAGATTTTCCTACAATTTTTCTAAATCTGTACACTAAGTCACCGTAAAATTGTGGTTCTGATATACCTTGTTTCAGAAGTGTTTTCAGACTGACGCTAGGCGATTTGTTTTATGTCTTACCTTGTGTCATTTTGTTCTTGTATTTTCAGTCCTTTTAGCATTGCGATTACCTCGCTTGGGGAAGAGATAGCTAATCTTAGTGCTTTTCGTATGTTTGTTCGATTTGTGCTTGTTTGGATTTGTCGATTTCCTCTTCCTCCTGGTGTCTGAGAAGGGCTGCAGTTTGTGATTGTGGCACTCCCTGGATTTTTCTCTTACCTTTTTTAGGACAGTTTACTAATGGCATGCCAAAAGACTGAACCACTTCCATACGAGCTGTCTCAGAAAAATTCTAAAAATTAGAATTTATGTGAATTTTATGTGTTTCTGTATTAAGAGTAGCATCGGGACCCAGGGTGAAGTTAGCTAGCTGTAAAAGTGCTTTAACCCCCCCCCCCCCCCCCGGTGGTTAACTCTACTGACCGTTCTAAGGTGGTGGTCCCGGTGTTAGTCTTACTCTTTGTTGCTTTGTGGTTTAAAAAGATTTCGTGTCCGCTCTGTAACTCGAATACCCTTTGGAATATTTCGATGGGATTTGACAGAAATGTAGAACAGGACCAGACAACGTGTCGCGTACAAGAATGACAACTCTGCCTTTCTTATTTTTGGCGTTATCTCCCTTTATTATATTTGACAGTGATAATCCGTTGATTTCGTGTCTGCTCTGTAAGTCAAAGACCCTTTGGAATATTTTAAGATACTTGGTAGAAATGTAGAACAGGACCAGATGACGTGTCGCGTACAAGAATGACAACTCTGTCTTTCTTACTTTTGGCGTTATCTCCCTTTGTTATATTTGACAGTGATTATCCATTGATATTGTGTACGCTCTGTTAGTCAAAGACCCTTTAGAATATTTTATGATACTTGGTAGAAATGTAGAACAGGCCTAGACGATGTGTCGCGTGCAAGAATGACAACTCTGGCTTTCTTACTTTTGGAGATATCTTTCTTTGTTTTGCTTGAAATAGATTTCTCGTCTGGTCTATAACTGGAATACATTTTTGAATATTTTGATGGTACTTGGCAGAAATGTAGAACAGGACCAGACGACATGTCTCATACAAGAATGACAACTCTGCCTTTCTTACTTTTGGCGTTATCTCCCTTTGTTATATTTGACGGTGATAATCACTTGATTTCGTGTCCGCTCTGTAAGTCAAAGACCCTTTGGAATATTTTTATGATACTTGCTAGAAATGTAGAACAGGACCAGACGACGTGTCGCGTGTTATGTCTGACAGTAATTATCCATTGATTTCGTGTCCGCTTTGTAAGTCAAACACTCTTTGGGATATTTTTATAATACTTGGTAGAAATGTAGAACAGGACCGGACGACGTGTCGCGTACAAGAATGACAACTCTGGCTTTCTTACTTTTGGAGTTATCTACCTTTATTTTGTTTGAAATAAATTTCTCGTCTGCTCTGTAACAAGAAATCCCTTCAGATTGATGGTACCTTGTAGAACTGTAGAATAGGACAAGACGACGTGTTCCTTACAAGAATGAAAACTCTGCCTTCCTTACTTTTGCTGTTATCTCCTTTGTTATATTTGACACTGATTATGCACTGATTTAGTCTCAGCTATGTAAGTCGAACACTCTTTGGAATATTGTGATGATATTTGGTAGTAATGAAGAACAGGACCAGACGACATGTCACAAACAAGAATGACAACTTCGGCTTTTTTTACTTTTCGAGTTATCTCTCCTTCTTGTGTTTGAATTTGATTTCTTGTCTCTGCTCTGTAACACGAATACCCTATGGAATATTTTGATGATGCTTAGTACAAATGTAGAATGCGTACAAGAATGACAACTCTGGCAGGGGGGGGGGGGGGGGGGTGTGGGGGAGGGGGGAGAGAGGACAACAATTGATTTTTTGTTTCTAAAAAACATTTTTTAGTCAAGGATGAGGTTTCGCGCGAGATAAAGTAGTTTAAGCCCACTAGTAGTTTCCTAGCCTTGCCCAAGGCTTAGAAATATACATATATATATTTTGGCTTATTGAGCTCTGTGGCTAGTCTATAGATAATATGGTCTGGATTTCTAAGCCTTGTATAAAGCGAAATGAAGACCCTCAGATATCTGAGGGGACCATAAATTAATGCCAGCCTCCTAACAGTGCAGCAGTGATTGGTATTTAAAGGTTTATGAGCTACTCTTTAAACAGGTAATTGATACCATCTAGTTGATGTTACAATTACTTCCTGAATTCTTGAAGAGATTTTACAGCACTTTGTGCCAATTTGACCAGGTCAGTTACACAGTGAATCTTGGATCTTGAAGAAGCAATACAATATTGATATACTAAGCTTATGCATTGTTACAGAACAGTATATGAAAGGCAAAGATGTACTCTTTTGTTCCCCTACTGGAAGTGGCAAGAGTTTACTTTTTGAAATGGGACCATTCCTCTTTCAATATTTAGAGAAAAGGCAACAGAGTACATGCATTGTAATATGGCCATTCGCAGCTTTGATGGAATTGCAAGTTGGATGATTTTTGTTAGAACTGCATCAATGAGGTGGTTCTAATGAGTACTCACAATTTATATTTGGTGCTTTGATAAAACAAAGATTACAAATTTCACATAAAAAAGACATTTTACAGCTGAACAAATTATTTGTTGCATAGGCATGTCAACGAATGGCTGATCTAACGAGTCTGACAACCCTTTTTGCGCAGAGATAAGAATAAAAGGTCACAAATTTTCATCTTTACATTTTCATTTTTTACACCTATAAAATTTTGTTTAGGTTGATTGCAGAGCATCAGATGAAGAGTGCATTTGAAATAAAAGATAACCTTCTTGACTTTCGTAAGCTGATTCAAATGAATACACACGCTATATGTTGATTTTTTCATCATGATAACACGCCTATGCTATTTTGACACCCTCAAACCCCGCTTTTTTATAGTACAATTCGGGTTTTCAGGGAAATACATTATTTCTTCTTATTTCTGCTCTAAAGCATAGATTGTGAGTACTCATTAGAACTGCCTCCATCCCACTAGCTATGTTTTGGGCAGAAATAAGACTTCTATTAACTAAAATATCTGAACATTTTCATTTTTGCGGTCATTAAGAATTCCATTATATTGAATTGGCGTGTTTTTGTAAGGTTTTATAGAAAATATTATTCTCTTATTTCTGCTATAAAACATACTATGATAAGTGGTGGATTCTTGTAAGAACTGCCTCAATGAGGCGGTTCTAATGAGTACCCATAATTTATATTACAAAGATTAGAAATTTACCTAAAATAGACATTTTACAGCTGTACAAATTATTTCTTGCATATGCATGTCAATAAATGGCTGATCTAACAAGTTCCACAATCCATTTCTTGCGCAGAAGTAAGATAAAAAATTTATCTTTATATAAAATTTTCATTTTTACACCAGTAACAATTTATTTGATTGCATACGAGTGTCAACATAATGAAATGGCTTCATAATGCCTTAAATTGTTACCATTTATTCTGTACCAGATACATGTGCGCCCACCGAAGATTCAAATTGGCCTGTGCATCCGCGCAGTCTGATCGGGGTCTTTGCTGTGTGTTCTGTGGATGGCTGGGGACCCATTGGTTCTTTTTGAAACTGGTAAAGACTCTGATTAGACTGTGCAATGGCACATGCTGATCAGAGTCTTCCCCTTGTGGAGATTGCTATAATGCTTAGAGAAATTTACCTTAAAGATGTTTGAATAATTCGACTTTATATGGACTGAGGCCAGGGAATTCCTGTATGCTTGCTGGCGAAAACTCGGATGAGGCTACCGTCAGATCAGTGTATTTGTGGTATGCAGCAGAGATTACTGAGGACCTGGACTGAAATCTCTAATTAGGCTGCGGATATACACGCTGATCAAAATGTTTTGAAATTGCATGGTTCGACGAGTTAGCATCTGGCGATATGATATATATCATCCATGTAAGATATTGCACATGTATCTAATATGTAATCTTTTTAACTTAGTCAACAATGAAGCCTATTTCTTAATTATGCTCATGAAACAAACTAATATTCTTTCACTTACAGTGGCAAAACAGCCGAAAAGACCAGTACACCTGCTTAAATGAAAAACTGTAATATTTTACTCATTTCTGCCCAAAACATAGATTGTGGGATCGAGGCGGTTCTAACGAGTACCCACAATCTATGTTTTAAAGCAGAAATAATGTTTACCCCAGAAAACCAAAGTGCACTTTATAAAAGTTGGGTTTGAGGGTGTCAAAATAACATAGGCGTGTTATCAAGATAAAAAAAAAATAATGTGTCTATTTATTCAAATTGCCTCTTGAGGCAATTCTTATGGTACCCACAACATATGTTGTTTTTTTTTTATGGGAAAGTAAAGAAAATTATCTGTTATTATCAAATACACACCTTATCTGTTGCTCTGCAATCAAAGCAAACCCTGAATGGTCTAGCACATGTCTCCTCTCAAGTACTTGCACAACACAAAGTTGAAAAGTACATTTGTTGATTAAAGATGAAACAACTAATTCACCCAGAAAAAAAAAAAAAAAAAAAAAAAAACATACTAGATTCAAGAACACAAAATGAATACACACATTGCTTTCACTCTGGTGTTAAAATATCTGACCAAATGTTACACATCTCCAATTTATCAATGGGTTCTTGTTATCTTGGAGTACATGGTTTTTAAACCATTAATGTGCAGTTATATAAACAAACTGATGCCAGTCTTGTAATCTGGTCATCTTTAAATTAGCCACAGACAATTACCACCCAATAAAAGCTACAGGAGCAATTTCGCTTTTGACTAGGCCAATATATTTCAGAGACAACCACAGAAGAAAAGTTCACCCATAGACTAGCTAAACATTGAATCAAAAAGTAGAATATAAATGAAAAAAAAAAAAGTAAAAAAAAAAAAAGTGACAAACATACTTATATATTGGCCTAGTAGCTAGGCTAGTAGTTTCCCACTGACCATTCCAAGGCGGTTCCTCTGTTGCAGTTCTTATGTATTTATGCATCGGTGGTTTCATATATGAGACTTGTATAAGGGGGAGTGGGGACCAGTATCCTATATCCCGTGAAGTAAACGGACTAATATCACATATCCCTTAAAGTCAACAGGCAGGTATCCACATAATTAATTTTCCTATATACCCTATATCCCTTAAAGTAAACAAAACGATCCTTGAAATTACCAGCATAAAATAGAAAACGCTTTCATTTGCTGTGAAGCAGAAGTACATGATACAAAATTCACAAAAGGTGCACTTGAACACATGGAACAGTCTTGGCTTGCCATCCCAGTAATCCGGGGCAAAAGACGACGCATGCACATTAATGCAGTGGAGTAATCCTGATCCGAACGTCCCGCGTAATGAATAGTTGTATATTTGCCGGAAACTTCGAAAAAGATGGGACCAAAAAGCGGTACCACATTTTCATGGCCAATGAAAAGTCTTTAGTATTTATGGGTTTTGTTAGGTAAAATGTAACGTTAAAGTCCTCTTTAAAGTCCAACATGTCTCTATACTGTTACGACTACTGTGCTCCAGAAATAGTAGTAGTAGTAGTAGTAGTAGTAATCAGGATATTACATGGATTTGTAGACACAGTAACTATAACTTTGGGCCAATTTCAATGGAATCTAATATATTCATTTTAGGGCCCAGCAGTTACATCAGAAACTCGATCGTTGTAAAACTTTATCCAAACCTAAAATTTGTAAATCCATGATGACCTTGGTTTTAAGGTCCTTGAAGCGGATGTGGCATGTACTGATTAAAATTGTGGATCTGTATAGTATAGCTGTGCTATAAATTCATCCAGTCATTCAGAAAACATAGTCTGGTAGAAACATCAACATTTTATTTATTTCTTAATTCATTCATTTCACGAAAGTCACGTGAGTAGCCCCCAGAAAAAGTGCAGACTATTTGTATAAATTTGTGATGTACAAAGTCATATTCTTATGTTTTATATTTATTAATTTATTTAAATTATCAGTTACAATTAATCATAGCTAGTTCATCTTATTAACATATAAAATATGAGAGAACACAATGAAATACAATATCTTAGCAATAAAAATACAATATCTTTGCAGGCAAAAATCCCAGCAAGAAGTTACAAATGCAAAGAATCAACCCTCTTTGCTCCCCTCGCCCCCCCCAGCCCACCACCCCAACACACACAGCGAAAAAACGGGCGGAGCTTAGGAGCTCAAATGCATAAACTTTGAAATGGAATTTGAAATTCGATCCTTTGCATTTCTTACAAAGCTTGATCAAATAAATGTGATAAATATATTCCAAAAGGAATAAATTTATGTCCTTTTCACAAAAAACTTTAATCAGAGTGTAAACAGACGAATAGACGTGCGTGATGAATGTCGGACGGAAAACGACCGGACGAAACACCGATATCGATGGCAAGTCAAACGTAGACAGCAAAAATATAAAACCTACTTTGCAGTAAAATAAGCAATGCAAATGGTTGGTGTACGCGCCGACTGGTTGCATACATATTATAAGGTTCCCACTACAATTTCATACGATGTATAAGCTACACCATATGTGCTCGTATAGACGGTGGTCCCGGTATTAGTCTTACTTTTTGTTGCTTTGTGATTTATTCTACGAGGCGATTTGTTTTATGTCTTGCCTTGTGTTATTTTGTTACTGTATTTTTTCAGTCCTTTTAGCATTGCGATTACCTCGCTTGGGGAAGAGAGAGCTAATCTTAGTGCTTTTCTTGCGTTTGTTTGATTTGCGCTTGTTTGGATTTGTCTGTTTCCTCTTCCTCGGTGTCCGGGATGGGCTGCGGCTTGTGATTGTGGCACTCCCTGGACTTTTCTCATACTTATTTTACAACTCGCGTTAATGGGGTTGTCTGTCAAGCCGAAACTGCTCATGAATGTCAGTTCTGGTGCAATAAGCGCTTTCTTTTTAAACTTGTATAAGAATACATATATTCTAGGCAGATTTCTACAAGATCAATAAAAGAGTCAGGGCATAAATTCTATCCAGTAAAATGTTTGGGTTGAAATACCTTGTCTTGCTTTGCATATACAGATTCTCTTCCATAGTGGGAGCACCTTTGTAACTTTGAATTTAGAATGTATGCTTTTTCTCACTGATTTTTTTTAATCAATGTCCCTGAAATTAATCACAGTATCCCATATTCCTGTAAGTAAAACAACTAATAGCACATATCCCTGGAAATAAAAAAGGCAAATATTCCGTCCTAAAAACTCCTATACAAGCCTAATATGTAAAGTTTGTTGTTCATTATTTGTTCCTCATTGCTACTTCTTTTGATGCCTCGGGAAGGCTGTGCTTCGTGATTGTGGCCTTTCTTGTGTATCTTTACTTATATTTTAGCATGGTGACCCATAACTCTAAAAGACAGCAAGTCACGTTTACTCCTGGTTTGCTTATCGTTTTAATTTGATATGCTTATTATTGTAGACAAAGTTAGTTGATAAAACTGCGCGAGAAAAGTATAAACTTTTTATTTGTGTGGAGAATAAATTAATTTACCACAAAATATGGACGTTGCATGTTTTTGTTTATGTAAATATGCAAATAAAACAGTCAATCAATTTCGCACTTGCGGATAAAAAAGGTAAGAGAAAAGTCCAGGGAGTGCCACAATCACAAGTCGCAGCCCTTCCAAGACACCAAGAGGAAGAGGAAACAGACAAAACCGAACAAGAGCAAATCGAACAAACGTACAAAAATCGAGGTAATCGCAATGCTAAAAGGGCTGAAAAACACAAGTAAAGCATCCAGTTTAGATTAAACACATTGAATAATATATTTTCCGAGGTTAGCAAAGAAAAATATTTTATTCAATACTTTAAACCTAAACTGAATGCTTGCACATACAACTATTTTAATGTCTTGAAATAATGTCTCATAACGTTGCGACACACACACGCACGCACGCAAATATTTAATGTTTTGTCTAGTTTTCCACAGGAAAGAAGAGATCGTTTCTTTGTTCCATCCCCCAAACCGTGAGAGCACGCCGCTTTGCTTTACTGGACTCACAGCATTGCTTTAGTTTATGTGCATAAACTGGTTGCAAGACTTTTCTGTGATGGGAATAGAAATATAGAGGGTTAGTGCATTTCTGACGCCATTCGATGGGTGTATAATGTACATTGTCACGCATTTGTAGTAACACGGGGCTCATTGAGTGAAGAAGATTTTTACAAAATAAGTAACTTTTTCTTCAATGATTTATTAGGGAATTTAATTTTAATGTACTAAGGTCTGAAAACAAAAAATCGATAAAACAAACAAACAAACGAAAAAAAAAAAAAAAAACAACAACAAAAAACAAAAAAAACCCCAAAAAACTAACAACAAAAACGTCTTGTATCGATAATTTACAGAGGCAAAACCCTGTGACTGTTATGTAACATTATGTCACTCGAGTTGTTTCCCTTATACCAAACCACCGAATAACACGGTTAGTTACAAGAAAAAAAACTCTTTTACGGTACAAGTACTTGGCTCAAATACTCAGCATATATCTTAAGGGGATTTCATATTTTGCCTCCGTTCTGAAAAAAGGTCCACTCTAAAAGGAAAGACTTTGCTCCACTTTGGAGCAAAATTTCCTTTTAGAATGGACCCCTTTTCAGAAGGGACTTGGTATACCGGAAAGCATATAGGAAGTCACAAAAATCCCTTGTTGCAAAAGCAGAAAATCTTCCAGGTATATCCAGTCCCCTTCTGGATATGAGATAAAGTCTGTTATCAAAAAAAAAAAAAAAAAAAAAAAAAAAAATAGCATGTGTTCTTTACTGCTATTCTTGGAAATGGCTCTGTCACAATTTTAGAAGCTGCTTGACATCTTCAGTTCTGATAATGCCATCTTATTCTTAGGTATCTGCTTCCGACAAAATTTTCGATTTACCTACGTCTAAAATAGCACTTTGGGTAAAAACTTCAGTAGATGACAATTTGATATAAATTTCTTTTTTTCCCCAGAAAACATGTGTCGATATTTCATGCATACTCTCTCCAATTTGCATGAAATATCAAATCATTTTTTTCTGGGAGAAATAAGAAAAATGTCATCTTTTTGTCTGCTGAATTAGCCTAGAGAATGGTAAAGGTTAATGGTCGTCTGAGCAGTTTCTGCAGTCATAAAATACATATTCATGCAAAACAATGCTAATAACTATTTAGCTACAGATAATTACTTCAACCTTTTCTTTTTGCAATTATGATCAAAGAATTTCTTTATAGGTACGGACATACCTGTAATCAGGGCGAAGTGCTCCCACCCCTGGATTTAATTAGTGTTCTTATATCTACACATTTATTCCAAATTTCTTCGGCACTCAAGATGCGCTCGTAAACACTCTTATGTAATCTTGTTCTCCAGGTTTAATTGAGAATTCTAAGCTTGTCCAAAACCATAATTACTCATAATTTGTTATAACCGTGAGAAATTGGTGAAAACGAAACAAATGCGATGATAAATTTAATGCTACAGAGCTCATACCTGCAGGACTTTTCTTCTAAGACCATGTCTGCAAAACTGAGAAATTTCCTTTGCTGCCTACAAATAAAATGCTTTCTGTAACACAATACAAAATAATTTTACGATGTATTTTTATTTAGTTATAAACCAGTGTTAAAATGTGTTAGAATTAAATAAAACCAGTCTAAACGACAAAAAAGACCAAATCACGTACCGTCCATGGTCAGAATAAATTCTGTTCTCAAAGATCACGTGTTTTATAACTTACTTGTGAATTTTATAAACGTTTAGCTATCACGATTTTGTAGCATTCAAATAGTATTGCCTCAACTGATTTTAAAATAAAAGTGCTTCATTTTCACTTTTTTTTCTTTGCATCAACAATAAGAAGACAGAAATCGGAGATCATTTCTCTCAAATTTTGTGGTCATTTCTTTTAAACACATTACTAGTCTTATCTGGATCAACACTGAAATTTGTCTAAGGGCAGTATATTCTGTGAAATCTAAAGAGAAAACTTTTATGTCGTATATAGCTGTTTTTAAAAGGCGCGAATTAACACGAGCCTAGATTTTGGCCAACCATTCAGCGCTCTTAGCTGGTATATACGGCCATCGGTAAAGTACAACTGACCAACTGCGTCCACTCAGATAAAGCTATGAACATATAATTGCCTCACCTTAAATAACCTCTGGCCAGCCAAGGCCAGATAGCCACATGGCGTAAAGGTCATTTCAGGTGAATTGACCAAAAGGTTATTTCAGGACATGGTCTGTCTGTATGGGGGGAAAATGAAGATGTCGGCTTCAATAAGAGTTATTCTTTCTTTCTGTCAGAATAAAATGGAATAAATCTCTTTCGGGACAAAAGAACAATCAATAATAGTAGATTTTAACCTTTAACACTCACTTATCTAATTGAGCAGACGACAGATTTACGATATTTCTTATTTTTCTGTGAACATAAGCTTTGACATCTCATGCAAATTGTCTTCTTTTAGGAGACAATTTGGATGAAATGCCAGAGCCTATTTTCTTGGAAAAATGAGGGAAAATATATTCAAAATATCGTCTGCTGAAATGTTTACCCTGCATGCAGAGCATTAAAAGATGCAATCAATAAAGTCTGGCAGTACTCTCTAAACAACCTAACTACATGTAATTAACTAAGGTCCTCTTCGTTAACCCTTAAAGCGCCAAGGAAAATTTGAAGCAGACGACATTCTAAATTTTATATTTTTTAATTTTTCAGAGAAAACAAGTCTTGACTTTTTCAAGTGAATTGTCTGCTGGGCCCAGCAGACGATTCACATGAAAAGTCAAGACTTGTTTTCTCTGAAAAATAAGAAAAAAATCAAATTGTCGTCTGCTGTAGTTGTGATTGGCGCTTTAAGGGTTAAACTATGTGACTACCGAACTGTCCTCGAGTATACTTACTGCCAGGCCTGAGCGAACGGTGTTTGTAGACCCCAATCAGAAGGACATCTAGTCAGGTTCTACACTGTTTGCCACACATCCAGCAGTTTTTGGATGCATCAGCAGATTGTAAAATAGGGTTACTATTTTTTATTTGTTTTTGTACAGAGATTAGGACAAGTATGCAGAGGAGTTAAAGTGTCCCAATAATTATGGTAAATAAGGTACATTTGATTAACAGTAAGTAAGAAACGAACGGACGGATAGCTCTTTAAATTTTGTAAAATTAAAATAGCACCATTTTAAGCACCAGGGCTGCAGCTAAAAATGCTTGTAAGTAGATTAAGTAGATGTACTAAGTTAAAAGCGCAATGGGTGTGAACGCCCCCACCCACCCTTTTCAAACAAAGTATTTTGAAATCCTGCAGTTTTTGATCAATAGTTTACTTAAGTAAACATCCATATTTTAAACATCAAATTTGAAATTTCCTAAACGCAGCTGAAACGACCCTCTACCATGTTTCCGAAACGCACACCCTCTACTTTGAAAGTCTGTGTATGCCCCGAAGGTTTATTTTCATATGGCGTGGTTCATTTGTAAGTATTTTGCCGCCTAATGCTGAAGACACTTTACGTAACCAATATTTTATAATGTTATTATGTTTTCTTTTGTTTGCGAAAACGTCCAGCTGTGCGTAGATTTTGCTACCATTCTATTGGTTATCTCCAGTTATTATTTCTAAAAATATAAATATTGTTTAATAACCCTGTACTTTTACATTCCTTTAATATATACTTATAGAATATCTTATAATTATTATATAGTTCTATGATACGTTCTGCACTTAAAACTCCAACAATTGCAATAACAAATATATTATTAATAATAATAATAAGAGTAAAATTGCAGATGTATATTTAAATCAATACATAAAATACTAGAGAGAGAGAGAGAGAGAGAGAGAGAGAGAGAGAGAGAGAGAGAGAGCGAGACTCTTTTTAAAAAAAATAGTACCAATTTATGATACACGTGTAATAAAATAAACGATACTTATAAGAAGTTTTTATCAGATAATATAAAAACAGACGAAAAAAAAAAAAAAAAAAAAAAAAGAAATCTCAACAGAAAATGTGTTTCTTCCCCTTTAACCATGCATTGCATAACTTATCACTGTGTTAATTATTTTATATTTACCCAGTACACATTTTCAGCTATATTATTACGTGGAAGATGACACAGATAAAGAACCTTTACAAATTAAACCTTTCACCCCTTCTTTAAAATAGACTGAACCAGCCAGTTTAAGCGAGGTCATTTTCTTGTAACCAAAGTAAAGGCTAACACGCCTCATTTGACCGACGCGTAATGTTGGTCCAATGTGACGACATGGTATGTTTTTTACGGCTAAATATGCTATCACATATTGGCTGGTGCGCGTATAGCTAACTACACAGGCTCTGTTGGTCAGACACAGGAGATCTCGGCGCTGGTGAAATACATCTTAGCCGGGCTCTGGCTATTTCCAGGACCTCGCAGGATATAGGGACTTTTTTTACCTTGAAAAGTGGATAACAAATTTTACAATAAGTTTATTTAGGATAGATTACAGTTAGTGTCCAGAAACGTGTTAAAACGGCAGTTAATTGGTCGTTAATTGGCTATTTTCTCAGTATATTATTTGATCTTTTCAGTGAGGTGACTGTCCGCGTTTCAGCTACAAGTCTTGGATGGAATTAGGCTTTCTTTATTTACTTCAGGATTAGAATAGTCTGGATAATTGATGATAGTTTGTGAGTTTGTATTAATATTTGACTTTTTAAAAGTGGTCACTTAATGGTTAGTGTTTATAAAGTGGTCAGTAAGCGTGGAAGCTATTGACCTACTCTGAACTAGCTACGTCGGCCAGTGACCTTAAAAGATGGATAGTAGATATAATATGTCGTAAGTGGACGGACGGATAAATACAAACAGGTGACCATTAAGTGACCAGGTGAAGAAGAATCAGGCTTTTCTCATGAAACTAAGGCTCGGTTCCGCCATCTTTGTTATAGCTTTTGTCCAGACGTTAACTCGGAGAGGTGTTTAATGAAGAATCTAGAGCTATGTCACGCCGGAAACAAGGGCGGCCACAACAGAGAGTTAATATTGACTCACGTACGTATAAACATTACATTTGTTTTGTTTTAATATTCATTTGAAATCTCTTTATAAATTTGTTTTGTTTATGCCATTATTTGTTGGTCAGGGCTACTGGTTGTCCACTGGGTGTCGAGCTTTGCGCACAGATACACATGAGTAATATATAGTGCATTATCGGACTAGTATTAACTAAACCCGAGTATCTTGATAAATATTTTTTATGTAATTTTGTTAATATACATATTGCGTTATTCACATGTTTATTGTTGGTACACAAAGCATTATTTTGTGTGTTTCAAACAGTAAGTGAGACACGCTGAAACTTTTATACAAGACTGTATCTTTTCACAAGACACTGGAGTGAACGTTTCTAATTTGATATATCAAATATATATATTTTTTTGTTTTAGTGTTCCCTTAAATATACTAAAATATTTCGAATAATTTAACCACGTGTTGTGCTATTAAACTGAACATGTATGTACAGTTTGAGTGTACACAGACATACTTTTTTCGGTTCTTGCGGTAGATCATCTAAAGAATGGTTATCCTGTTTACAGCCATAAATTTAATCAGTGTATTATCAACATCATTTTGTCCATAGCATAGATATGAAAACTTAAGACCTTATTTTAGATAAAAATACCAAAAGCACAGCGTTGAGTAAGTTTGTTTTGATCCGAGTTCAGCCAATGAAAATTGAGATTCATAGAAAATGGGTCTCCTGTTACATTTTTTCCATCTCCTCCCAAACAATATTCTGATATCTTTGAAGCATTGAATCATTGTTCTGTGGATTAAAGATTTACACTTTATTCTCTGTTGGATCATTTCACAGTGCATTAGCGTTTAAAATAAAGGGAATGTATATGGATATACTCTCTATAAATGACACATGTAAGTAATTGTAAATTCATCTGCATATTTTGATACCCATATCAAGTCGTTCTTATTTTGATTTGTTATGTCACACAAAATAGTCATAGAGTAAATTATTGTGCAAGTAACACAAATTTCCCTTTTGTAGTTTTGGGACTCATTTAATTCCATACCCATACCCGTTTCTATCATATACTCAGAGCACCTAATAAGTAAATATATATGCATATACTCATATATGTATTCTAACAGAGTACAGTAAATTATGTCACAATAGTTTTGCTGTAAGTATGAAGTAGATTAGATAAATGTTACATTTATCTTCTGTAGGTGAGAAGATTTCTCATATCATTATATACTCAGTACTCAGTGGTGTTTTTCTTTTTCTGCTGTTAGATTAAGGGCATTGGCAAAAACTTTAAGGATTCAAAGCGAGTGTTTAGTCGAAAATATTTTTTATGCAGCTTGCCACTTTCTAATAAAAGTATAAACTATATATTGTACATTTAGTTGAAATTGATCAAACTGGTTGATAGTTTGTCATATGTTTTAATGTGCAGACAACAGCTAGCACTAGCAGACGACACATGACTGCTGTACTTGCTTTATATTCCCATTAGAATAGGGGTTCATAATTATTTCATAAGAAACTTCACTTAGACTCAGAAAAAAATGTACCGGTAAAATAACTATATTCTGTGCTAATGCTTGCTTTACGAAAAGATTAAATGTTAATATTAGCTAAATAATAGGTTTCTTGTTTCTGTATGCTTCCAACATTTTCACTGCATCTCTCCAACACTTAATGACCATATCTACTTTTCATTGAAATTGGATGTTTTATTCATAAATCTTAACATTATCTAAATAGGTACATGCATTGGGTTGCTTATAAAAAAACCCACGAAAACAAAAACAAAACAAAAAAAAAAAAACAACAAAAAACAACAACAACAAAAAAAAAAAAACAAAAACAAAACAAAACAAAAAAAAAAAAAAAAAAAAAAAAAACATCTTTCGTATGTATATAAATATATAATTGTTTGCAGGCATCGATTTGCAAAACAATTGGATGCTTACCAATTGATCATTTATACAGTTTATGATTTGTGATGTTTCCTCATGAAATATTAACAGTGCTAATTAGTAACAAGCCAGTCAGCTTTCTCCAAATGCTTGCATAACATACCATGTATCCTATTTATCATAGTTTATTTGCATATTAATGAGTCTAAACACAGATTTATTTATTTTGTGTGTGTTTGATATCTGTTTACTGTTTTTTTTTTTTGTTGTTTTTTTTTTGTTTTATAATAATCATTAAGTTATTTGCTGTTTTCTGTGTGAATACAAATTGATTGTACAAATTAGAAAAAAAATGACTAAAATACAATTCCTGTATAAAGGAAAGTTATATTGTGTTATATAGTTTTACCAGATTTAAACTTGGGAATGGAGCACTAGGTGTGTGTCTCCTGATATGTATACTGTCAGTTTCAGTCACTGAGCCTTGTCATTTTTGGAGCTTTTTTAAGTTTGACTATATAACCGAGTTTAAGTAAAATTTGAATAAATCAATATCAAAAGGAAACAGCAAAGTATCACACTTGTTTAATGGTAATGCAGATAAACAGCAAGAAAATATTTCTGCAGATGTATTTGTATGTTTAATCATTTTAACTCTTATATAAGCCCCTTATGTGATCTTCCTAGTTGATAAAAATTAGAAATATACAAAGTAATACTGCCTTTAAATCAAATTATATTTTAGCAGAGATCTATTTTACGCATTTCAGCAAGATCTTATAACTTTCGAGAAAATAATTGAGTAGCTTTCTTACTTGCATCAAACAAATATTGTTTATGTATACTGAGTGGCATTAGAAACGCACTACGGTATTTTATTAGCTACTGTGTGTGTTAGTTCATCTTTAGATATTTTGCTTTTTTATATAGTTTTGCTATGCTTCTACAAATATACTTCTACAAACATGCAACTGCGGGATCATCCCACAATTAAAAAGCAGAACCAATTGGCTTGGATCATCCCATGGTTTTAATAGGAGATGCTACAAAAAGTTAAAACATTATTATTACTGCCTAAAAGTTTGCAATTCGTGTCTTGGCTATGGCAGGCTGGTGGATGAACCATAATTGTTTTGCAGATTTAATGAAAAATGACATTGTGACATTTCTTTTTATCCGACGTAATGTTGTGGTACGGAACTGATTAATCATCAACCGAACTATTTATCATGGGCTACCTGGTCGGTAAGCTATTCATACTCATTACGGCATTACTTGTTGAAAACACACACACACACACACACACACACACACACACACACACACACACACACATCATCATCATCCTTTTTGGTGCTATGCACATGTATATACAACGAACCTTCAGCGTCGTAAGAACTATATCTTTTAATAAGGGGAGTTTAAGCTTTAAATAAGGTGAATGGCTACACTTGGTAGCGCCGGTTTTAACAAGTGAGACAGTTTTTTTATTGTGACTTCCTGTTTGCTTTTTTGTACACCAAGGCCCTTCTGAAAAAGGCTCTAATCTAAAAGGAAATAAGTTGCTCCCATTTGGGATTGTCTAAATGGATATGTTCTCCTATCAACTCTGAAAGGAAAGAATTTGCCTCCTCTGTTCTACTTTAAAAGGAAAGTATTGGCGCCCTTTTAGAATAGACCAGGAATGGGGCAACTTTTCTTTTAGAGTAGACCCTTTTCCAGAAAGGACTAACCCTACTCCAACTACTAAAACGAAAGAACTGGCTCCCGAGGGGAGCCATTTCTTTCCTTTTCGAGTATAATTTGGGAGCAAATACCCAACTAGCATTCTTTATAAATCTATAGCTACACTGATGGGCCGAGAACGGCCCGCTATAGATTTATAAAGAATGCTTACTGGGTACTTTCCTTTTAGAGTAGACACCTTTTCAGAAGGGACACGAAAAGAATTTTGAAAGAGATGTCTTTACTGAAGTGTATCCATTTCCCTTTAACAATAGAACTTATTTCGTAATTTCTGAACACTTTTTATTATTTTTTTTCGAATGTATTTCTTGCATTTTACGATCCACTGATTTCTCTGAAAGTGCATGGTGAATGTTACAGCAAAAGACTCGTCAGCTGTTGTAGTCTATCAACACTCATTGAATAAATAGCATTGAAAATAAAATATATCAAATATAGTATGACCCGCAATGTCAGCAAACGTACCTTCTGACATGTGAGCCTAAAGACTCAAATCAACCTGCGCATCCGCAATTCCATCTTCGTTGCCCCAATGAAGAAACTTTACATCCTTGGCTATGGAAAATATTCCCAGTGAAGATTCTGGGGTCCGAAGGTTTTTTGACGTTACGGTTAGATGGACTGTTTAACGAATCCAGTCCAGCTAATTACCTCCATTTTATATCTTTTTATGAAAAGCGGTTTAATACAGGCACAGTGCAGAGCTGGTCAGGGGACATAAAACTATTATTCACCTGTGCATTTTGCGAACACTTATTATATGAAAGTAAATAAATACTGAAAGACATCACGAAAACACGCCTATACAGTTTTGACCCCCTTAAACTCCACTTTTATACAGTAAAACTGGGGTTTACAAGGGAATACATTAATTTTCTTATTTTTGCTCAAAAAACATAGATTGTGGGTACTCGTTAGAACCGCCTCGCCGAGGCGGTTCTAACGAGTACCACAATCTATGTTTTTAGCTCAAAAACATAGATTGTGGTACTCTTTAGAACCGCCTCGCCGAGGCGGTTCTAACGAGTACCCACAATCTGTGTTTTTAGCAGAAATGTGAAAAAAAAGATCAGAATTTATATCTGAAAATTTTCATTTTTTGGTGGTAACATTTTTTTTCAATATATTTAAATAGGCACGTTTTCGTAATGGGGAATTTCTTTGAAAGCAAGAAACACATAAAAAAAAAAAAAAAAAAAGATGTCCGACATTTGTTTTGTTCTGATTTGGACAAAATGCTGGTGGGACTTGCACGACAATAACAAAAATAAACCATTGTTGCAGAAACGAAGCTGTACATTTTTCATTTTGGTCTTTAGGGCGGTTTGTCATTATTATTTTCTTTAAGATTAACAGATTAATATTTAGTTTTAATATTATACATATTTAAAAGGTGATAAGATACTCTGGATATTGTGTACTCTACCAGACAACCTCTATATTTAGTCATTGCAAGAAGCAGGTCTTATTATTTTTGGCTCTGTAACTAATTCTCAAGTTTACACATTATCTGACCTATCATATTCTTCAACAGCAGAACAACTTGTGTTTTTGCCATTCTTTCTGGCAAATCTGCAAAATTGCACAACATCCAAAAACTTAATATTATGACCCTTGAGCTCTGCATGGGGTATATAACCTAGCAGACATTACATGTGAAAGTTATCTTGGAACCCTCTGGTTTCCTGCATTCCGATCTTAAGCAAAAAATATTCAGCTCTTAAAATGCGCATGCGTTCTATCCCATAGTTGTTTCAATGGTTTAGGCAGGTAATATAAATGGTTTGCAAGAGAATCCAAAATGTGGGCAGTGGAAATTTGGTAGATTATGTTCTGTGATTTGGGCTTTTCCTAAAATGTCTTTCACTTTTTTGTAAGAAAGGGTAGAAAGGCAATCCATGCAACTGATTTCATATTGTCCCATGAGGTGGCCTAACCAGTTGTGTATGTGTTGGCGTGTGTATGTGTATTTCTTGCCAGTCGATCTGTTTGGGTTACACTGGGATCTGGCTCACTGCTGTTCAGCTAGAGGGTTCCTTTGATTTTGACCTACACGATCGAAGAAATATATGTGGCTGGAACTTATCAGAAGTAAGGCGAAGTTGGAATACTATTAACCCTAGTCCTGCTGAACCCGGATATGTCCTGCCTTTGAAAACAGTGTAGCTCCAGATAAGTTGATCTGGATCTGCGCTGTTTGCCATTAAGTTTGTGAATTTATATCAACAATCTGGATCAAGTAATCTGATTGGCTGAAAATTAGAAATGGGCGTGCCATCAAGGATTAAATAAAATCTCTAAAGGTTACCCTTCGAAACAAAAAAAAAAAAACAAAAAAAAAAAAAAAAAAAAAAACAAAACATGAACGAACGAAAATGGAGTCAAAAGCCATTACAGCTTAAATCTTAAAGTAGAAATTGTCTGTACTAGATCTTAAACGTGAAGTACTGCATTTAAATTTTATATCTGAAGAAATAACCACATTTTTTATTAAGAAGACGTTTAGAATGATTAACAAAGAACAAAACACCAAATATATAAAAACTATATAGATGAAATACGACGTTTCAAGGCAGGGATGGAGTCAATGTTTTGAAATTATGTATCTGAAATGCCATATCCTCACACAGCTCCAGTTTGAAATACTGAAAGAAAAATCCTATGCCTCCGAAATCAAAATTTGAACTAATGCAATTACAATACAACACCAGAACAGAAAAAAATCAGTTATGGTTTGTGTAGAAATACCAAATTCTTTTGAAGATTAGAAGTGTTACAGTAGATATTGTTCAGTTTAATTTGTAACAGGAAAAATCATAACAAACTGTCACATCATGAACTGCTGCCACTATGTTTTGAGTTTTGACTGACATGCCTGCTTGCAACATTGGGCAAGAGTCCACTTCATTCAAGACCTCGGTGAGAGGATGGGTATGTAACGGCCAGAAGAGTGTATGTGACACATAAAAACACCATACTACCTTTTGAATATATATTTTAGAATATAGTCTGAGAAATGAACAGGCCTAATGAGAAAATTATAAGACTAAAAAAATCCTGAATATGAAAATACTGATGTAGCAGAATGTTATTCTGAAGAAGGTGAAGCAGAATGTTATTCGGAAAAAGGTGAAGCAGAATGATAGTCGGAAGAATGTGTAGAAGAATGAAATTCTGAAGGCTTACAGTTCTGAGGTTGAAAAGATTACAATAGATAACAGGGCCTGGGAGAAACCCAATTTTAGACGCTTTTCTTAGCACTATTGCAATAGTTAATACACAGCAAATAGTACACAGTACACAGAAACAATACACGTCCGCTCATACTTGAGTAAACAGTGTGTGACCATGCTCTTGCGCATAAGCAGTCAGTGTGACTCTAGAAGGTACATAGTGAACCACAGATAGGAAAGGTCCTGTTGAGAATTTCATGAGGAGGTCTGTGACATGTCAAGCGGAAATGGAATGCCATATGTGCTATTCCATCAAAATAAATAGAATGACATGTCAAGCAGGTAACGATCACAATTCATGAGTACCTGGTGTCATTTCCCAATAACTTGAGGACCATGTTCCCTCTTATCATTTCTAGAGAAATATCTTTTTAACAGTGACTAATAATTTCCTAAAGTTACGATTCTAGGTAAGATATTACAGATTGTAAAACTTACCATGGTTTTGTTCTAGCGTCGTCCCGATGGTCGAAGTACTCAATCTTCGGTCACTTTTTCCTCTTGACAAGTTGTGATAGATGATCGGAAAGAAGTTTCATAGTCGACTAATCGGAACATTCTATTTTTAGGAACTATTTTTCTAACTATTTTTTAACATGCGTTGTAAAAAATGAATTACTAAGCCTCTGTCTGTTTGCATCATTTTAGATTTGTAATGAATAAAAGCTGAGAAATTTGATAAAATAGCCTAAAATGAGCATAACTCCAAATAAGGCACTTTTTCAACCGACTAATACTGGTATTTTTCTACATGAAAATATATGTTGTGTGTACTTATGTGAGGCGCTTCTAATGAGTACTAGCACCATACGTTTTCATGGAGAAATAAAGTACAATATAATGTGGATATACTCTTATTCGGAGCTATGAATATGTATTCGGAAGAGGGCTTAAATGAGAATGAATATATTTTCTACTAGTCAACTATATTTAAGTCGATATTCAGTCGGTTTTACAAAAACGATGATCGACTATGAGATTATTGCCGCTACTCGCGACTTTTTTGTACGCTTAACCGATATTGAGGTGACTAGATAACTTTAGGCGGAACATCCAAAGCAGAATGTGTTTGAGGTTAATCGTTCCGTGGTGGTATTTCTGTTGCAGTTTTAATGTGGTTATCCTTTTATTCGGAGCTATGAATATGTACTCTGAAGAGGGCTGAAATGAGAATGAATATATTTTCTAC
This sequence comes from Anodontia alba, assembly GCA_964016985.1. Lineage (NCBI taxonomy): Eukaryota > Metazoa > Mollusca > Bivalvia > Lucinida > Lucinidae > Anodontia > Anodontia alba. The sequence goes on from OZ024823.1 coordinate 80,208,989, forward strand.
TAGTCAACTATTAGTCGATATTCAGTCGGTTTTACAAAAACGATGATCGATTATGAGATTATTGCCGATACCCAAGACTACTTTGTACGATTAACCGATATTGAGGTGACTAGATAACTCTAGGCGGAACATCCCAAGCAGAAAGTGTTTGAGGTTAATCCTTCCGAGGTGGTATTTCTGTTGCAGTTTGTCTTCGTTTGTTGATTCTGTCTTCGATGAAGTGCTGTTGGCGTTTCATGTCATTCAACCCTCATCCAAAGCCTCCAGGGACATCCTGTGGCCTTTCATTTTTATCTGTGTATTTGTTGTTTGCTTCCTTTATCAGTGGAGACAACCCTAGCCTGGGATCCAGTCTGATCATTTTTTCCTTTTTTATTTTTTTCTATTTTCTTGGTCAAATATTTAGCAAAGTGATTAACGGGTCATGATAAGATTATGGATTACAATTAATTATGCAGCTAACATTATCTGATGGATCTAATATAATATTGACGCTTGGACCCAGGCTATGACAATCCCAGCAGGAACGAATTTACCTCCATGGTATATGAACACTCTCTCTGTGTTTTTAGAGGAAAGGATTTACTCACAGTGGAGAGCAAAACTATTTTAAGAGTAAGCCCCTTTGAGAAGGGTGACAAATACTTTCAAGTCAAAGAGAACTCTCTTGAAGGTATATATACCATGCTAAAACTTAGGCATGTTTTGTCCACTGGTATCCTAACATGTCTAATATTGATTGACCTCCATGTTTCTCCAACTTAACATCTTACAGATACTACGTGCGTGTCTATGCACCAATTATGTAAGCTTTCACCACATGCGTCTTTAGCCAGCTTCTTGCTATTGATTTTAATTATAACTAGACATTTTACCCAAAGAATATTATACAGCCTGTCCAGGGGAAGCAATGCATTGACCTTGACCTTATTAGATTTTAATGCATGCATGACCTATATGTCTTTCATCAGCAGATAATTTTTAAATGTTTAAATGCTTTAGTAATAATTAATATGTGATTTGGGGTTTTCATTTAAAAAAAATGGTAAATTAAGTGGTCGTCAGTGTTACTTGTCACGATAAACGGCACTATGATCACTGATCCATAATTTGACAAAAATGACATAAGTAATAACTAAATGTTGATTATGTAAGTAATATTTGTGCTTTTTCAGCGTTCATTGAACTGTGTTGTTTGATCAAAATGATTTTTACAGAAAAAAAAAATGGTTTCATTTTAAGAAACTTTAAATTTTAATAAATCTTCTAATACTGAATTGGCGACTGATATTAGGGTCACATGCTAACAATCTTTCTGATAAACTTTAAATGGCAATTGTCATCATTCTCAGTCATCATTATAAACATTCAATTGCACGGTGTATTAATTCTAAGCCTACATTTGGTATTTTATGGCTTATGGTATTTAGGGGAATGTAACTATTTATGAAAACATAGATATATATAGATATGTTAGAATATCTGAAAAAGGGCGGTACATATAGTCATCTTTGAAATAGTTACTAGTATTATGTTTCCCTTTAGCTCTGACCACTTAAGAGGACGTAATACACTTTCATTGAGGGTGTAGTTTTTGGTAACTCTTTCAAAATTGTTTTGCTTCCTTCTCCAAAGGATCTTTTCTAAAAGGGACAAATGCTGCCTGGGACTTGTGTGCAGGAAAGCAAACAGGGCCCAGTTGTTCAAAGCGTCGTTAGCTTAACGAGCTCGTTAAGGGTCATTTCGTTAACTGTTTTAGCAGATTCAATATACAATATTTTGATATTGCTACTCACTTTTTTTTTCAGCAAAAAATTTCAGCATATTTGCGTATTGCTCGACGTAAATTTTAACGAATCGTTAACTAACGGCATCGTTAGCTTTGAACAACTGGGCCCAGGAATTCACAAATTCACAAAACTTGGTTTCCTTGTAAGTAATTGTCTAAAAAAAGTACCAGCTGCATCCAGTACCCCAAACGCGAATAGTTTGACAGTTTCTAGATTGGCTGTGTTTCTGGTTAGGTGGCTGGAATGAATGTGCTTTTATGCACGTGTGACTAAATGACATGTCACAGATTATCCATTAATACAATGCTCTTTTTATATCTATATATCCTCAAATAAATCACCTATATATTTCAGCTTTTAGTTTTTATATGAATTGTGAAATAAATAGAGCATTGCAGCACAAGAAGATACAGTAGTTTTAGCACTTATGTCTGTAAGATTGCTTAACCTTGCAACCATATTATCTTCCAAATTATTTACTTATCCTAATAGGACGGACAGGCCTGTGCAAACAGTGCAGATCCAGATCAAACGTCTGTTCTACACAGTTTGCCACCCATCAGCATTTTAAGACAGGTCACCAGGTAGCAACTTTTTCTTGTTCGATTTTTAGGATGGAAAGGAGTTATGGTGTCCAAATATTTACCGTAAATAAGGCAGCGGGGGTATCTGCATTTTAGCAGCTATTAAGAAGTAAAAGTAGACTATAAATTATCAGATGAAATTTAGCTCCATAAACTGCACATGAAGTGAAAGCTTTTTGTCATGGTTGCTTGGTTTTATATTGGTGATGAAACTTGGGTAGTAACCCAGTGTTCCATGTGGTTGCTTCATACAAATTATATTGGGTAATAGTATGTGCATGATGTATATACTTAGTCCAGATAAGGGGGAATGTTTTTCTTATTTTTCCACGAAAACATATGTCGTGGGTACTCATTAGAAGCACATCAGCAAGGCGCTTCTAATGAGTTCCCACAACATGTTTTTTTTTTTTTTTTTTTTTTTGAGAAATATCAAAGATATTAGTATTTTGGGGTTGAAAAATGTATATGGAGCTATGTATATAATATTATCTATATTTCAGAGCTTTGTCTCTGTTTATCCAGGTCAGACTGTAACGCATGGTTGTCTGGAGGAGCCAGACGGTGAACTGTAACAAAATCATAGCAGACGACATTCTCATTTTTTTTAATTTTTTTTTTCAGAAAACAAATAAGACTTGGCATTTCATGTGAAGTGTCTGAGCAGACAAATCAAATGAAATGTCAGAGTTATTGCATGGCCTCCATTTTCTCTGAAAATATTTAAAAAAAAAATCAAAATTTCATCTTCTGCAGTTGTGATTAGCGCATCATGGGTCAATTGATCTACCTTTTAATCATATGCCGTTCTGCATCATATAGTCATGCAGGGAGTGAAGTTAAAAGCATTTATTTCCTAAACAGCCTTTAGGTATGATAGCATTCTGTCTAAAGTGACCACCTTGACAAAACATCTTTGTTTGAAAGGTTTTTTAATGCCAGTTTGTTTTCAGTCAACAGAATGTCATTAGAACTCAACGTTTGATCAGGACCTACGCTGTTTGCCATTTATCCACCTGTTTTGGACGCATTAACCATTCTCATGCTGAATTAATTAAGATGCCACGCCCACTTCTAATTTTCAGCCAATCAGATTACTTGATCCAGATTGTTGATATAGTTCAAATACTTAATTGCAAACAGTACAGATCCAGATCGTTCAGAAGCCAACTGATCTGGATCTACACTGTTTGCACAGGCAGGGTATATCCGGGTTAAGCAGGACTAGGGTTAATAGATAATTTAGTGAGACTTCCTACTGATATCCCTGTGTTAGTTATTCTTTTTATGTGCGTCGGTGGTTGCATATGTGACATTTGTTTTGTCATTATTTGTTCCTCATCTCTCCTTCTTTTGGTGACTCGGGAAGTTTTGGTGCTTATATTTTTGTTTAAATTTTAGGGCAAGTATTGTAAGTAGTTAACCCATTGTATACTGAATAGACTCTCCCACACTATATATTGGAAGAGTCCAATTTCAATTTTTGGTACGTCCGGCTATCAGATCTACATATTCCTAGAGAAAAATGGCTAAACTATTTGCAAACAGTGGAGACCCAGATCAAACGCCGCGTTCTGCGGCGTCTGATCTGGGTCTGCGCTGTTTGCCAGTTACCCTTTTACGGGTCTCCCGACTACAATGGGTTACGGTGCGTGCTCCGGTATTTATAGTATGTCCGTTATGAGCCAGCATCACAGAACATAGCCTACCAATGTCACCAAGAGGAAGAAAAAACAAACCAAAACAAAAAGTACACAAGCTACAAGCCACAAAAACAACAACAACAACAACAACAAAAAAACAACAACAAAAAAAAAAACAAAAACAACAACAACAACAAAAAAACAAAACCAAACCAAAAACTCCCTCTTCATCAATGAGGTGATCGCAGTGCTAGACAAGATCCATAGCCCAGCTTCAAAGTAAAATATTATAAACTGTCATTTTCAGCAGGTTTAGGGTTAATTGCAATTGATCATTTTGATAGTCCAGAACATTATCAACTCAAAACAGGACTGCAATCCACTTCATTCAGTTGAGTAATATCTGCATGTATGTGGTCACTTATTGAGGAAATGCAAATTTCCTTCAACCTCTTACGGGGCGGATTGAGGGGGAATTCGTTCTAATTCAAGTACCTTTGTCAAGTGAAGATACCTTTTTTTAAAATTTAACCCTTAAAAAGCGGCAATCAGAACTGCAGCAGACAACACTTTAAAATAATGTTTCTATTTGTCATAGAAAATAAATCTTGACCTTTCGTGTGAATTGTCTGCAGATACAAGAATGTCAAGACATCTTTTTATGAAAAATGGAGAAAAAAAATAAATGAATGTCATATGCCTCAATTTTTGCATGATGCTTTATGGGTTAACCTTCATTTTCCCTTAACAGGGACATCTAAATCTTCACAGGTTTATATCCGCTATTACCCACACGGTGACCAGGATGTGCGTGGATTTATTACTGATAGACCAATCGCATAAGATTATATAACGAAACAGACCTCTACAATATCACCTCATATCTATGCAGGAGTGTTTATATTTTACTATGTCCATATGACCCTGAAAATGTCAAGAGATATGCTATACATATGCATAAAGCGTATACACATGTTTGTGCAACTATACAGCCAAATTCTATGCGTCCACAATAGGCCATTGATCCATTTCAACTCAGACATTAAATCTATTTATAACTGCAAGGTTTATGCAGAAGTAATAGGTCAGTTAATGCAGGTTTTTCGTTTTATTTACTGTCTTTGAAATTGGTAATAGGTCTGCTTGGTGTAATATGATGATATATATCAGTAAATAGGGGTCTTTGTTATGGTAACTTTAGATAGTCAACAGTAAAGGTTATGAAGCATATCAGCACTTTTATGTAATAGACATGTTAAAATTTATTGGTTTGAATTTATAACCCTAATGAAGAATGCATTTGGGTTTTGTAGCAGGCTACTTTAAGTTTCTAGAAATGCTGGGACTGCAAGTCGTGATGTTTATAAAGAACATATTAATGCAGGGTTTGCCCGTTTGATGCAGTAATTTAAGGGGACGATACCACGTGCCTGATACACGGTAGATTTGTTGGACATTCTTTAAAAGGGGACAACTTTTCTGACTTCCTGTTTGCTTTCTTTCACACCAGTCACCTTCGGACAAGGGGTCTACTCGAAAAGGAAAAATAGTTTGCGTCCAAAGAAAGCAAGGTTTAGTTTCTGTGAACATCACATAGGTACACCAAAGGTTATCATGAACCGTCGGTTGGTAATCTGTAGCACCAGGGTCATTATGAATAATCAACCGGTAATTTGTAGCACCAAAGGTCATTGGGAATCATCTCTCAATAATATATAGCACCAAGACCATCTACCGGTAATCTGTAGCACCAAGAGTCACTGTGATTCATCTACCGATAATCTGTAGCACCAAGGGTCATTGTGAGCCATCTATCGGTAATTTGTACCACAAGGGTCATTGTGGACCACCTATCCGCAATCTTGCACCAGTGGTCATTATACACAATCTCTCGGTAATCTGAAGCACCAAGACAATTTACTGGTACTCCGTAATCATTGTGAAAGATCTATCGGTAATTAGTAATACCAAGGGTCCTTGTGAACAAGCTTTCGGTAATCTGTAGCAGCAAGACAATCTACCGGTAATCTATAGCACCTAGGGCCATTGTGAACCATTTACCGATAATCCGTAGCACCAAGGGCCACTGCGAACCATCTGTCGGCAATCTGTAGCACCAAAGGTCAATTTGAACCATCTATCGGTAATATGTAGCACTTAGGGTGCTAAACCATCTACTGCTAATTTGTAGCACCAAGGGTCGTTGTGAACCATCTATCGGTAATCTGTAGCACCAAGGGCTAGGGTCATTGTGTAAAATATTGAGTGTATTTGTTGTTGTTTTATAGGTGATAATGTTTTATATAATTTGTCTGAACTTCAGGGTTCCGAATGATATGAGTATCATTGCGACGAACGACTTACCATACTTACAGTTATTCTAAAAATTGAACAAGTGCGTATTACAACCTGGTGATGTGGTTGAAAAACTTCTTGATTAGTAACAATCAGTAACAAACCGTGTAGTTCCTGATCAGATGTCGCACTCTGTACTTATCTAGACTGTTTGCTCAGGCCTGTCTGTTCCAATACTTCGCATAAATACTTATTTTATAGGATTTATGGCAGCTCTTCACCAAAATGTATCTTTCAATGAGCTGATTCTAAAACAAACAAACAAAAACAAAACAAACACACACACACACACACACACACACACACACACACACACAATCAAAACAAACAAACAGAAAAACAAACAACTAACGAACGGAAAATATAATAGTTTCAACACTTTCCCTTCTTAGTATGGCTTATCTAGAACTCTGTATTTGTTAATAGTTTATAACTTAATAATTCATACATATCTTTACTGACTGTTTTGTATGTATATAAATGGGGTGCATACCACCAGTAACCAATGCATCCATCTTCCCAGTAACAAAGGCGTGGTTTTTGTAATCACTTACAGGTCCAAATCTATTATCTAATAGATATAGAAATTTAGTGCATAACATTAATATGTCGATGTGATATGTATCCCAATATTCATATAATACATTTTGTATATAATGAATAATGTATAGTGATATCCAGGGATCTACATTATTAGGCAAATTTACAGCATTTTGCAGTTTTTAAATCATCTTGTGTTTTCCCTCTAGCATCCTTTTTAAGGCAGAAACTTAATTATGTAATTATCGAAATATAGTTTATATATTATATGGTAAAAATGCCATAGAGTATATAGCTCTAGATAAGACGGTATCATGTTCAATAGTTTTTTCTTATTTCTCTACAAAATCATATGATTTGAGTACTAATTAAGGCGCCTCTGCGAGACACTTCTAATGAGTACCCACAGCATATGGTTTTGTGGAAAACTAGGAAAATATTTAATGAAAATGTCTGTTTAAAATGGTCTTCTCTAGAGCAGTGGCTTAGAAACTTTACATAGATGTGTTAACATAATGAACTTGTAATCTTTTGATAGTGATTAGTTTGCTGCAGTCCTGCAAAATGCTCAGATTGTATGTCGTTGTAATGTTGCAGTGATAGTACTCTGATAAGCACATAGATTTGATAATAATAGATGGCTTATTAAACAGACAAACACACGAACATTATTGTGACACATACTATTTATTTATTGATTGATTTACTTATTTATTTATTTTTATCTTTGTCACAATACATACAAACACACTAATGTTATTGTGACAAAGATTATTTATTTATTATATTTGTTGTACATAAAGCACACTACCATTATTGTGACAAAGATTATTTTTTTATATTTATTTATGTATGGTACATACAAACACACTTAGTTGTGACAACGATTATTTATTAATTTATTTTACTTACAAACACACTACCATTGTTGTGGCAAAGAATATTTATTTATTTATTGTATATAAAAACACACAAGCATTGTTGTGACAAAGATTATTTATTTATTTATTCATTCATTTATTTATTTATTCATTTTCTTATTTATTGTACAGACCAACACAAACGTTATTGTGACACAGGTTGTTCTTTTACTATACAGACACACTAAAATTGTTGTGACACAAATTATTTATTTATCTATTTTCAGACTATCACAAATACCATTATGACACAGATTGATTATTTACTTATTTATTTATTGCACAGACGAACACACTAACATTATTGTGACACAGATTATTTATTTGTTTATTTTATTTATTTATTTGTTTTACAGACAAAACCACTAACATTACTTTGACTACAGATTATTTATTTATTTGTTCATTTATTGTACCGATAAACACATTAACAATATAGGGACACATTATCTATTCATTTATTAAGTAAAGAAAAGAGTGTTGCATTCTTCTTTCTCGGTGTCTTGATAGGCCTGTTGACTCCAGCATTCTTACAGAAATTGCTGTTGTGATACCTTGGTCTCCAATTTGAAAACCTATTTTTGTGAAATTAATAACTGTTCTGTTTTATTGGCCTTAATGTCATTTATCATTGTTTGAATTTCTTTGTTGAAAATATCATGTTTAGTCCAGGTGGGACACTTGATTAACTGCTAGTTCTGATATTAAGGGAAGATAACTTCATATGTTCCAGTCTGATGAAGAAATGTGGCAGCATGCAGCCTCTTATTATACCAGCTTGCAAGAAATACTTAATTGCAAAACCTGTACTCGTTTAAAATTGTCTATCACCTCTGGCAGTCAAATAAAACAAATTGTTACTCATAAGTACTACTTAGTACAGACACCAAACACATATTCTGTTTTAACTTTAACTGTTAAATAAGTGAATGCAGTGGTCAAAACGTTGTCTTTTGTAACTCTTAATCTGCTAAACAAACATATAAGCAAACTATATATCGAGGGTTGAGCGCAAGACCATAGTAACTCAAACATATTTTTGAAACCCTTGTTTAGGTGCAACTTGGACCCTTTGTAAACAATGCAAATTTAGGTGCCATTGCTCATACGAGCAATGACACCTAATTTTTCATTGTTTACAGAAAGAAATGTTGTAATCTTCATAACGCATTCATGGTGAGGAGGTTAGGTTTGGGGAAAAACAACCATCTGACTTACGCCAGTCTTGCGCTCAACCCTCGATATATTTTCCCTAAAATATAGAATTTGACATGTGATGCGAACCTTCTCCTTAGTAGACGATTCGCATGAAAAGCCAAATCCTGTTTTTCTGGGGAAAGTAAGAAAATTTACAAATCATTTATTGTTCACTTTGTCATCAAAGTACCACGGGTTAAGAATGTTCTGTTATTTTGGAGTTATTAGATGCTGGTTTAAGAAATAACCATAACTTTATTGAGCTAGGGAGTTTGTGGGAACGTACAATGTAGTATACAGAAAAGTGGTAGATGAGCAAACTAAATGTACCCATTTAATGTATGTCTGATAAACAAATGTTACCAGTTTATTAATTGGCTAAGAAAAATTTTCAGAGAGAACATCCCAGCGTAATAATAATGATAATAATAATAGTAGTAATAATGATAATTATAATAGTAATAATAAGTCCTTCAGTTATGCAATATTATTCTACAAAAATACCAGGCTAATAGATGATCTTTTTGTTAGATACACCCGTTCTGAAATTGTGAATTTGTCCAGATATCAAGATGAAACAGTCCAATTTAGCTATTTGGGGGTGAAGGGAATTTTGTTTTTGATCTTTACAGTATTTACCCAAAATTTTAACCTTTACCACTCCTCCGCAGACGACAAATTGATATTTTTTCTTATTTTTCCCAGAAAGTAGGCCTTGATATTTAATGCAGACTGCCTCCATTAGAGACATTTTGCATGAAATATCAAATCCTGTTTATTAAAGCAGCATGAGTTAGCTTTTCAACTAGAAATATAACTACACGCTACTGTAATTTATCGCTTAGCATGCTGGGTAAAATTTACAGCAGACGACATTTTGAACTATTTTTCTGTTTTTCCCAGAAAATAGTCTTTGACATTCCGTACACATTGTCTTCCTAATTTACATGAAATGCCCAAAACTTTTTTCTAAAAAAAATTAAAAAAAAAGATAATCATCAGTTTGTCGTCTGCTGAATTTGCCCATAGAGTGGTAAAGGTTGAGGAGCTGTAGATATACAGCATGCATGGGTAAATAGTTCCATTATTTCTCCAAGAACTATATGTCACAGGATCTCTTATATATATATATATATATATATATATATATATATATATATATATATATATATATATATATATATATATATATATACTCTAGTTAAGCGCACAACAAACTTTTGCTTGTTGTTAGAGACATGGGAACGCCATAGGTATTTTATCTCTGAACTCCAAAGTAAGGATATATCTGGAGCCCTGCACTGTAAAAAGTATAACCTTTGTTAGAAGAAGCTGTTTAGTATTAGGGAATATATACCAGTATATTACATGCAGCGGCCATTTGATACCAGTAGCACTGCAGCCCACTCAGAGGTACCTTGAGGAAAACCAAATAATATGTAACTGTATGTAATTGGAAAAACATAAGTTGCACTAGCCTTGATACAGAGGCAGTAATATCTTCAACCCATTAATGCTAACGTCCAGAAAACAGATCTTTGCAAACAGTGTAGTTACAGCTAAAACAAATATGGTATCAGATCAGGGATCTGTGCTGTTTGTCCTCTGTTTGTCATTGCATGAGCATTTTATTGTAACATAAAACAATTAAGGCAATTTATTAGAATATCTCTAAAGTGTATAGTGGACCATTCGGACTTGAACCGTGCTAGAGCCTATTGAAGAAATCCGGGTGGTGTATAAAGCAAAACCTCTACACACCAAGCGACCAAGATTCCCGTTTGAGTATGTACTGTATTCCACGTAATAACCGCACATACCCTTGTAATCGCACAGCCAAGCAATTCCTGGGTCTTTAGATTATCACTACTGTACTTCAATCTATTTTCATTAATTATCATCTGACTGATTGTGTGTGAATTTTAAACCGCGCGCGCGTGTGTGTGTGTGGTTTTACAAATAGATATGTATGTAATAAAATACTTTTTGCTACTTCTTTTTCTTCGTATGTTTTATAAGTAGCCGAATACATGTTCAATGTATATAAAATAATTCGTGTAGAATTTGAGTCACAGCTGAAAGCTCAATAACCGGTCTGATGTGGCAGTTTTTAAACATGCATTTTATTTTGTAATGATGGATTATGCATAGTTCCAGCTGTTAAATGTATTGTGCGGTCTCCGTGTATAGGAACCTACTGTATTTACCCTAAGTACTCGGACAGACGGGCTTAATCAAACGCATAAAACAGTGTAGACACAGATTGGACACAGGTATACCTTGTGTACCACTCAGCCGCAGGATTTAGACATATCAACAGGTAATAAAACGGACTTGTTCAAAGTTTAGGACAAGTACAGTAAGTAGTTAAGGTGTCCCAATATTTAGGATAAATGTGGTGCATACCTTGGTAACACGAGTGGTCACAGCAGTGTCCGTTTGCTTGAATAAGTTTTCTCTTCCATTTCAATAATTTACAGCACAAAAGAACGGCTAAATACAGCATATACATATCTAAATGGACATGTATTTAAAAGGGACGTAATACACTTGGTATATTTCCGCCATTTTTAAAGGGATACAACTAGTGCGATTTCCTTTTTGTTTTCATGCACACCAAGTCCCGCTTGAAAAGGCGTATACTCTAAAAGGAAAGTATTTGCTCCCACTGGAGGCAAATTATTTCATTTTAGAGTAGACCTTTTTTAAGCAGGGTGGGGGCAGATATAATTCTGATAGAGTTATGTCGCTCGAATATGCACCTATTCCCCATAATAGACGCTCACGAACCCCTAAACCCAAAGTAAGAATCTGTAATACAAATGAAAAGACAAGTAATATGCATTCAGATATATTTTACATGATTACATTCGGCAATCTACAATTCTCACTATAAAGGGTAAAAGTCCCTAAACCTATTTCATTTTAAGTTACTTATTTGTGATTTTCTCACAAGATTACTTAACTTGGCATTACGTATACTGAACAAAACTTCAATGTACAATTTAACATATACTGAACCAAAATTTCATTCACAATTTAATTAACTGAACCAAAACTTCAATGCACAATTTTACCTAAGCTTCAATGCACAATTTTACCTTTACTGAACCAAAACTTCAATACACAATTTAACATATACTGAACCAAAAATTCCCTATACTGAACCACACATTCACTGCACAATGTAACCTACACTGACCCAAATATTAAATGATCAATTAAACACATACTGCAACGAAATTGAAAAGTGTACAATTAGTATAAATGTGCTTTTTATCCAGATGCAGAATACTCAAGGTACAAAATAATGAAAATAGGCAACTAAAATAATGGAAGCGCAGAAAAGATAAATCACTTTTTCTCTGTCGGTATTTATCCTTATGCGCGACTAGCTTATAAAAGCAAGCAATTTTTAAAGAAGCCAAACATACGATTCACATGAAGTTTCAAGACAAACAAATTAGAATATCGTCTGCTACAAGTTTCGCTTAGCGCTTTATGGGTTTGTAGAACTAAATAAAAACAAAAGTCAAGATTATCCGTCAACTTTCTGAACTCAAATACGGTCGAACCTCAATGGTTCGAACATCTTCGGGACCGAGGAAATTTGTTCGAGATGTGGGTAGTTCGAGCTACTGAGGGTTCATCATAATGCCAGGCCAGGAGGCAAATAGATATAATTTAGGGATGTCTTCTATCTAATATATAATAATGGTACGTTGAAAGTACCCATTAGAATCGCTCCGATGGCGCGATTCTAATGAGTACACACAACATACAATTCCATGAGAAAGTAAGAACATTTGCCTAAATATTTGTTTTCTTGAGCTATCCGAAGAATTTCATAGGGACTCAAAAACGAGTTCGAATTAGGCATAGGAAACGAGCCATCGGTGTTCGAGCTAGTGGGTTCGACTGTAGCAACATACGACAGTTTAATACCATATTATGTTTTTGACAGAATAAGACTGGTTACTTAACAGATCTAAGTAATAAATAAAGACATTTAAAAAGGGTGTAGTAACTTATTCGACGTAAATACCGCACACATTCCTATAAGTGTACAGTCAAGCAGATTTCCGTCCCAATTATTCAGTTCTATGTAAAAGCATATGTAGTGGGGACTAAGTTGAAATCGCCCCGAGAAGTCGATGCTATTTAAAATGATTTCAGTACCCAAAACATATTGCATTTCTTATTTGTTTGTGCGTCGGTGATTTCCATTACGAAATCACGCCTATTCAAATATACTGAAAAAATTACCACTAAAAAATGAAAATTTTCAGATAAAAAAACTCTGATATACTTCATATTTCTGCTCAAAAACATAGATTGTGGGTACTCGTTAGAACCGCCTCGAGGCGGTTCTAACGAGTACCCATAGTCTATGTTTTGAATAGAAATAAGAAAAATAATGTATACCCCTGTAAACCCCAGTTTTACTATATAAAAGTGGGGTTTAAGGGGGTCAAAATTATATAGGAGTGTTCTCGTGATGATTTGTGGCATTTGTTCCCCATCTCTCTTGCTTCTGGTGCCTCAGTCAGGCTGTGCTTCATGATTGTGGCATTTCCTGAGCATAAGTATCATTAAACTCATACATTGTATGAAGTTCTCTACTGATATTTCTTTTAAATATGCATTTTCAAGTTGGATACTTGATTCTTACATTACAATCTATGCCACACTAGAAATCTTTAACAGGCCAAAGGCAAAGCATTTGAAATTTTTCTCTTCCGCCCCTATTAAATATAGATTGGTATTCCGTTCAGGTTGTCTCAAGACCTGTTGTTAGAGAAACAAGATCAAACAATATCTGCTTATATTTAATTCCTACATGCAATCGGTTCCTTTTTTCAGTAGGTGTTACCAAATGAGTTGAATTAGTTTTTCAAAAGTTTTTCAAAAGTTCAATTAACACAAAATATAGTTTTCTATATTAAAATGAGACATAAGAAGGGCTCATGGGAAATATTAGGTAATATCTTTACTCTAATGGGATGTGAAATATTTTAAATCATTGAAGGAATTTCAAGAAAGCTGTCATCATTTCTGTTAAATACTGCTAATTAATGTCTGTCTCAGGACGTTTTGACATCCTTATGAAAATTAGAGAAAATATTATGTAGGTCAGTTGTTGGGGCGGTTGCCAAGCCGCCATCAGATTAAACATACCGCATTTCGACAATCCGCTTTTAGCTCGTCTGAACGAAGTCCAAGAAGAGCTATTGCTCTACGCCCGGCGTTGGCGTCGGCGTCTTCATTTACGTTAAAGTTTTTTAAGAGCTTATATTTTCCAGACCATTTTGATAGATTTGGTTCATATTTGGTATGACGATAGATATAGTTCCAAAGTTTATCCAGCAATACCTCAGCACATTACTTCAAGGTCAAGGTCATGGACTTGGAAATTTTTAATGTTGAATTTGTAAGAGCTCATATTTTTCAAACTGTATGATGGATTTTGTTCATATTTGTTATGCTGATAGTTACAGTTTCAAAGTTTTATTCAGCAATACCCTGCTCATGCCTATGATCTCAAGGTCAAGGTCACAGACTTAAAAATTTTATATTAAAGACTTTAAAGAGCTCATATTTTCCAAACCATATGATGGATTTTGTTCATATTTGGTATGGTGATAGATACAGGTCCAAATTTTTATTCAGCAATACCCCCTGCCCATGCCCATGGCCTCAAGGCTAGAGTTAAGAACTTACAAACTTTATATTAAAGTGTTTAAAGAGCTCATAATTACCAAACCATATGATAGATTTGGTTCATATTAGGAATGACAATAGATGTAAGTCCAAAGCTTTATTCATCATCACCCCCACCCATGCCTATGACCTCAAGGTCAAGGTCACAGACTTACAAATTTTATATTTGATCCCTGATAATGTCAAATTCATGACAACAAATGGCCAAAACATAGCACAAGAAATCCTACCAAGAGCTAAAATGCCATAATATTTCCTCTTTCCATAATGATAATAATCATAATCATACATAGCTCTAGATAAGGCGTTTTCTTTTTCTTTCTTTTTTTTTTTTTTTTTTTAAGTAAAAAATTATTGATTTTTCTTATATTCTCACAAAGATGTGTTGAGGCGCTTTTAATGAATACCACAACATATGTTTTCGTTGAGAAATAAGAATATTTTACACGACACAACCAGAAAAATTCTTATTGGAAATTTTGGTTCACAGTCAAAGCCATCACCAGGGCAGATTCTAAATTTAACTTTCTTTATAATTCAGTAACAATCGCTTGCTTTGAAGCTGATATTAAAATGACCATCTGAAGTAAAAGTGTATTAAATGAAATGAATAATAAAGTGTAAGTCCTGTTGGGTTGATTTCATTTGGCTTTGGTAATTAGGGCGTAAAAAACATCGCCCGATTCAAATAAACTGAGTTTTATACAAATTTAGGACATACACACTCTTATAGTGAATTGATATTTCATGCTGAAGGCTACTTCAAAACTAAACGCTCCAATGATTTTTATAATTCGATGACGTTTTATAACAAGATTAAGGCTAGTGCAACAAACCCGCTGTGATTGGTTACCAACAGAGAACTTAACCCTTAGCATTCTAGGTAAAAAAATTCAGCAGCCGACATTTTTAAATATTTTTTCTTATTTTTCTCAGAAAGCAGGTTTTGGCATTTCTAGCAAATTGTCTCCATTGGAGACAGTTTGCATGAAATGTCAAATTCTGTTTTCTAGGGAAAATAAGAAACATTTTATCAATCTGTCGTCTGCCGATTTAGCCCAAAGAGTAGTAATGGTTAAAATCATACTGTGATGCTATCTAAAGGATATTTTTGCCATTAAGACCCATCTGTTGAAAAATAATTAAAAGTAAAGTATATTCAGCCCACAGTTAATTCTATCCCTACAATCCACACCTGTCAGAGTCAATTTTGACCATGCTAAGGTTCTTTTTTTTCTGTGTAAAACTAAATTTCCAGCTGGAGACGGATCTAAACTTGCGAGTATATGGTTCCTCTTACCTTGGCCTAAATACTATAATGTTATTAATCAAGAAATTTCGTATAGGCCCAGTAACAGGTCCAACCTTCGTCCTCGGGCCAATACAGCAGACCGATGATCTGTAACTGTGCCAATACGAAGTTTCTTATTTAATAACAGTTTTATTTATCAACTTCCATATGTCTTATTCTGTTCAGATCTTAACATATATTAATCACAAACTCGACCAACACAGTCAGATCAAATACGATTCAGCCAACACCGATTACGTCATTTCCGTTAGTAAGAACGGAAATGACAATCGATATTGGCCTAGTCGTAAGTACCTCACCAGGGCCAGCTTCCTCATCTCTACCACACACTACCGGCACAGGTTCGATCCCCGGCCGAGTCATACCAAAGACTTTAAAAATGATACTAGCTGCTCTTTCGCTTGGCGCTCAGCATTAAGAAAGCAGAGCTAGGAATCGGAACTGGCCAGCTCAGTCAGTGTCAGTATAATGTGACTGGGCATGATATTTCAGTGAGACAGCACTCTAAAAGTGAGCATTGAGCCCCCCTGCCACATCCAGACACCGTCGAAATATGACTGTTGAAAGCGACATAAAGCCCGAATAAAACAAACAAAACCACAGTCTACACGCTATAGCATCACGATAACATGCCTATATAATTTTGACCTCCTTCAGCCCCACTTTTATCTAGTAAAACTGGGGTTTACAGGGGTATACATTATTTTTCTTATTTCTGCTCAAAAACATAGATTGTGGGTACTCATTAGAACCGTCTCGTCAATGTTTTGAGCAGAAATATGAAAAATAGCAGAATTTTTTATCTGAAAATTTTCATTTTTTGGTGATAAAATTTTCAGTAAAGTTGAATAGGCATTTTTCGTAATGGAAAACTATAACTGAAGATACCAGTTGAAGGCCACAATCGCGCAGAACAACCTTCCCGAGACGCCGAAAGATGAAGAAATGAGGAACAAACAATGATAACAGACGTAACACATGAAACCATATACGCACGAACAACGGCGGTTTCTCTTTTGCAGTTCGTCTTTGTTTATGCGTCGACGGTTTCATGTGTGACGATTGTTTTGTCATTTTATTGTTCCTAAATTCTTCTTTATTTGGTGCCTCGGGAATGTTGTGCTTCGCGATTGTAGCATTTCCTGGGTATCTTCACTTATTTTCGTGTAATGGTCAGTTGAAAAGCAGTGGAAGGGGTGGTCGGGGTGGGGATGTGCTTTAACCAGTTTAACTCGCGCGAAGCCTCGCCCTTATCGGATAAAGCTCCAAATAAGAGACACTCAAGACCATTAATGTTTAATGTAGAAGATATAAGACCAACTCGCACATCTCTTCCTCTGTGTACACATACAGACCTTGAAGACGGTGTATGGCTGTTATAAAAGCGCCACAGCCAGCTTGCATGTATCTGCTACAACCTGCACAACGTACAGACCGTGAATTCTAAATATGGATAATATAATGTTGCTTATTAAAAAAAAAATCCAAGACCAACGTGTGTATCTCCAGCTTGCACATCTCTGTGCACAATATAGAAAAAAGAAAACAAATGCCTTGGAAATGCCAGTTACATAACACAGTATTCCTTATGGTTAACTGACATGAAACGACATCACAAAGCGCCTCAACGAAGAGGGAGGAATTGCAACTGAAATACTGCCTTGGAAAAGTCATTAGCAAAACTGTTGTATGTATATGGGGTGGGGTGTTGGGACGGAGTTAAACCTGATCATACGAGCATTCAACCCTGGAGAGTTTCATCTGACATAATTGTTCTGTTAGATCATTATATGGCTAATATGAAAGCTCTATGGACTGCTTGCAAACCTCTACCAAAATCTGCACAGCTATAGAGACATTCAAGACTGTATACGGCTAATATAGAATCTGATCCGGGGCAGAGCATTTCCTACAAGATTGCATGTGCGCGCAGCGAATACTCAGATCAGCCTGTGCATCCGCGAATGCACAGGCTGATCTGTCATCGCTGTGCGCACATAGTATCCTGTAAGAAATACCATTACGAAAACATGCCTATATAATTTTGACCCCCTTTAACCCCACGTCATATAGTAAAACTGGGGTTAACAGGATTTTCATTATTTTTCTTATTTCTGTTCAAAAATATAGATTGTGGGTACTCGTTAGTACCGCCTCGCCGAAGCGGTTCTAACGATGACCCACAATCTATGTTTTGAGCAGAAATATGAAAAAAATATTAGAATATTTTATCTGAACATTTTCATTTTTTGGTGGTAAAATTTTCAGTATATTTGAATAGGCATGTTTCCCGGCACATTTATGATACTGGCCGACCGTGCCGTTCACGGAAGAAACTATGGTCTATATACTATTGGTTTTCTCGTAACGGACAAATGATAGGCTGTATATTTACCAGTATAAACAAAGTTGTGTTTTCATCAAGGCAATGGTCAATACTGCCTGTACAACTACGTCAACATTCAGACTAATTGATTTTAGTGGTGTCTGTGCTGATCCATACTATGTCACAAGGGAACGTGAGCGACCAGTCATAACGAGTCTATAGTGGCCGATATCAGGTATATTGTACTGACTGTATTGTCTTCTATACAGGCCAGACTGTGTTAGCATGCCATGTCAATATACTAAACAAAGAAAATATGGAACAGACAGACTTTAGCTATGCAGTCCACAGACAATTAGAAACTAGCTCGTCTAGCCCAGAAAACTTGATACTTCAGTCGTTTTCAGTTTTGTTAGTCCAGTAGTTTTCCTACTGACCGTTCCATGGCGGTTCCTCAGTTGCAGTTCTTTTTTTATTCACCTGTGTTTTCATACCTAGAGGTTGTTTTGTCATTATTTGTTCCTCATCTCTCCTTCTTTTGGTGCCTCGGGAGGGCTGTTCTTCGTGATTGTGGCATTTCCCGGGTATCTTCACTTATAGTTTTGTGAGTGCGTTCATTGCCCTCACGGGTCATGCTTTTTAGCTTCTATTAGTATTGTAGATACACGAATTATTATAATTATTGAACAAAATTAAAATAAATACCTGTATTACTCTCTAGTTCCCATTCTACAATGTTACTGTACCTCCAGTCTCCAAGCTAAGTAGTCGGCACTTACAATCACCCTCTAGTTCTCACTCCAGTCTAGTAGACAAAAACGTATCCTTCATATACCATTCCAT
This sequence comes from Anodontia alba, assembly GCA_964016985.1. Taxonomy (NCBI): domain Eukaryota; kingdom Metazoa; phylum Mollusca; class Bivalvia; order Lucinida; family Lucinidae; genus Anodontia; species Anodontia alba. The sequence goes on from OZ024823.1 coordinate 80,228,220, forward strand.
CTACCAGCTACTAACTTTCAGTCCCTCAGATATAAGTATACCCTTCATGCATCAGACTAACTGTCAAACACTCGACTTATACCCAGCTAGCATTCTACATAAATCTATAGCGGGCCGTTATCGGCCCGTCAGGGTAGCTGACGGGCCGATAACGGCCCGCTAAAGATTTACGTAGAATGCTTACTGGGTAGGGTCCAGTACAGTCCAGTCTAGTGGTTAACATTATATCCTCCTGGTACTGTTCCATCTGTCATACACTTGAAATACAGCTTCCATCTTATTGACAATAATGTATTTTCACTCATCAGGCACATGACGCTTATACAACGTCGCATTTACGCCGATGCAAAGTCATTGCATCGACGTTAATGTGACGTTGTATAACATCAAGACCGCTGGGCAATGTGCCATTTCAACTACCAGACACATGACCTGCAGCTTTATAATAGTCCGGTTGACATTATTTGTGCTCATGTACCAGTCCAGATTCATCCATTTGATGTGTCCTGTCGTCCCAGACCTAGAGCCATGTGGGTCAGGGATAAGGACAGTGTCGCAATGCATGTGCCCTCTTCCACAACACAAGTTTCTATGCGATTTTAATCTCTTCTGTAACATAAGTTTCGTCCTTTTATCTCAGCATGTCATACTTGTTTCACTTTTTCTTGCATGACGTCTCTGGGCAAACTGCACAATCCATATGGGTTGATGCAGATAGATAGATAGATAGATTCCAGTTAAGCAATCAAATAATTAGCTTCCACTTAAGCAGTCAACAACTGATTATCAGCTTACACTCAAGCAGTCAGCCATTTGTTCATTAGGTTCAACACAAGCAACCGGTTACTTCTGCAATAGTTTCCACCGTAGTCAGCTGCTTGCCCATCAACTTTCACTTGAGCTGTCAGTCACTTGACAATCAGATTGCAGCCACTTGTACTTTAGCACCCCTAATCTGTCAGCTATTTGACTCTCAACTTTACCTCAAGCAGTCAGCCAGTAAAGAATCAGTTTCAACTCAAGCATTCAGCTTCTGAACCATCAGCTTCCATGCACACATTCAGCCACTTAATCGTCAGCTTGCACTAAATCATTCAGCCGTTCAAGTATTTAGCCACTTGACCAGCTTTCACTCAGGTAGTGAGCGATTTGTTTGTTAGCTTCCACTAAAGCATTCAGCCACTTAACCATCAGATTCCACTCAAGTAGAGAACCATTTGGTTGTTGGCTGCCAATCAAGCATTCAGCCATTTAAACTATCAGCTTCCACTCAAGCATTCAGCCACTTAACCATCAGCTACCACTCATGTAGTGAGCCATTTGTTCGTTAGCTTCCACTCAAACATTCAGCCACTTAACTATCAGCTACCACTAAAGTAGTAAGTCTTTGTTCGTTAGCTTCAACTCAAACATTCAGCCTCCTAACCATTAGCATCCACTCAAGTAGTGAGTCATTTGTTCATTAGCTTCCACTCAAACATTCAGCCCTTAATCATCAGCTATCAGTGCAGTAGGGAGCCTTTGTTCATTAGCTTCCACTCAAACATTCAGCCACAACATCAGCTTCCACTCAAGCATTTAGCCTCTTAACCATCAGCTACCACTCATGTAATGGGCCATTTGTTCGTTAGCTTCCACTCAAACATTCAGCCACTTAACCATCAGCTACCACCTAAGTACTGAGCCTTTGTTCATTAGCTTCCACTCAAATATTCAGCCACTTAACCATCAGCTACCACTAAACTAGTGAGTCTTTGTTTGTTAGCTTCCACTCAAACATTCAGCCACCTAACCATTAGCTTCCATTCAAGTAGTGAGCTATTTGTTCATTAGCTTCCATTCAAACATTCAGCCCTTAATCATCAGCTACCAGTGCAGTAGTGAGCCTTTGTTCATTAGCTTCCACTCAAGCATCCAGCCATTTAACCATCAGCTTCCACCCAAGTAGTGGGCCTTTTGCTTGTTAGTTTCCACTCAAACATTCAACCACTTAAACATCAGCTTTCACTCAAGCATTCAGTCCCTTAACCATCAGCTACCACTCATGAAGTGAGCCATTTTTTCATTAGTTTCCACTCTGGCATTCATCCACTTAACATTCAGTTACCACTGAAATAGTAAGCCTTTTGTTCATTAGCTTCCACTCAAGAATTCAGCCACTTTACCATCAGCTTCCACACAAGTAGTGAGCCATTTGCTTTTTAGCTTCCACTCAAACATTCAACCACAACATCAACTTCTACACAGGCATTCAGCTGCTTAACTGTCAGCTTCAACTCAAGTAGTAAGTATTTTTTCAACCACTTAAACATCAGCTTCTACTCATTTCTGTTGGATAAGTTCAGTTTCTCAACCATCAGCTACCACTCAAGAAGTGAGCAGTTTGTTCATTAGCTTCCACTCAAGAATTTAGCCACTTAACCATCAACTTCCACTCAAGTAGTGAGCCATTTGCTTTTTAGCTTCCACTCAAACATTCAGCCACAACATCAGCTTCTACTCAAGCATTCAGCCTCTTAACCATCAGCTTCCACTCAAGTAGTAAGTATTTAACAAGCTTCAACTCAAACATTTCTCACTTAAACATCAACTTGCACTCATTCATTCAGCCTCTTTACTATCAGCTACTACTCAAGTAGTGAGTATTTTGCTTGTTAGCTTCCATTGATAGTTGGGCAAGGCCTGCTGTCCTTGTAGCAGGTAAGGGTAGGGAGGTGATGTTTTTATTTCTTCTGTTTCTTCACTTTCATTCCTGTTTCTCTTTCTTCCCTGTCCCTCCCTTTCATCTCTTCTGCTATCTCTTCTGTCTATTTTCTCCCTTTCTCTGGGAGACGACACAAAATGACCCCCAAGGGTTGACGTGTCGTTAAACCCCAACTCAATCAATCAATCAATCAAACATTCAACCACTTAAACATCAGCTTCCACTCACACATTCAGCCTCTTTACCATCAGCTTCCACTCAAATTGTGAGCCTTTTGTTTTTAGCTTAAGCTCAAGTATTCAGCCACCTAACCATCAGCATCCACTCATGTAGTGAGTAAGCTTTCTCTCAAACATTCAACCACTAAAACATCAGCTTCCACTCAAGCATTCAGCCCCTTAACCACCACCTACCACTCAAGTAGTGAGTATTTTTGCTTGTGAAGTTGTGAACTGCCACTCAAACATTCAACCACTGAAACATCAGCTTCCACTCAAGCATTCAGCCACTTAACCATCAGCTACCATTCAAGTAGTGAGTATTTTGCTTGTTAGCTTCCACTCAAACATTCAGTCACTTAAACATCAGCTTTCACTCAAGGACTCAGCCACTTAACCATCAGCTTCCACTTCAGCAGTCAGCTAAATGACCACTTATTTCTACTCAAGAGTTCAACCACTTGTCTATCAGCTTGCACTCAAGCAGTCAGCTAATTTACCACCCGTTTCCACTCAAGCATTCAATTTCTTGACCATCAGCTTGCACTCTCTTAGCCATTTTACCATCACCATCCACTGAAGGTGTCAGCACCACTTGACTTAATTTCGAGAGGAGTACACTGCTATTTCACTCTCCACTTCCATTCACACTTTTGGTCAGCTGCATCATATTCGTCTTCCTAATCCTGTGGTAAGCCATATCTAACTTTCAGCTTCCTTGACCAAAGTGTCACCAACTTTTACCTTCCAGTTTAGTAGTCAAATGTCTTTTCAACATCTTAAAGGTGACCAATCCATTTGTCAACCCAAATGACATTGAATTTCTTCTGTAGACATCAACCTCTTCTTAAATGCCATCTTCCACCTCTTGTGACCACAATGCAGCTCTTGGCACTCGAGCTTTACACTTCCAGTCCTGCATTTAGTAATTTGGCCAAATAGTTCACTGATCAACCCTTTGTCTTCACCTTACAGTTTGGTAGGCACCTACCATGTTTTCATATATAGCAAGTAAAGCCTGTATAAAGTGAAGCTGACTAATATTATCTTCTCTCTCACCAGTGGAAGTTTATATAAATCTTTATTGGTAAAGGCAAATGTTTACCACTATTGGTTCTGCTTACTTGCTGTCTTATTGGTTAGTTAATGTGGTCAACTGGTCATTTAAGGTGAATTTATGCCCTTGATCAATAACCTATATAACTGTACTGCTGGTCATCTGAGGTGAAATACCTGGCAGATCAATGTGTACCATTAAGCACAATAAAGATCAGGTGTAAAATTATACCCAACTGGAAGATGAGTGTGAATTAATGCAAGGTGTCATTCTAACCTAGAAAAAGGGTTAAAGGTGTCAGACATCTTTGTTGTGTTATTGATACTGTGCAGACAAAAGGGATAATACCTGACCATTGTCCATAACTCCAGATAAGGTGATTAAATGAGAGGATAATTTGAGATAATTGTGTTTGTTTTTCTTACTGGAATTGTTGTGATGTGGCCCCAATAAGTACCTACAAAATATAGTTTGTGGCTAAAATATCATATGAATAATCTGTGGAATCAAGTGGCACACACCACTTGGTGGAATATACAGAAACAATAGCAACAGTTTGATCAGACTGTATGGATGTCTAAGCTGCTTTTAGCACTTGCTCTTTGCATTCAGCCCAAAGACCCATTTTCTCTCATTATCTCAGACATTGATAACTCAAACTACTGCTCAGGTCAAACTAAATTAACCCTTGTCCTGCTGAATGAATTAAGATGCCATGCCCATTTCTAATTTTCAGCCAATCAGGTTACTTGATCCAGATTGTTGCTATAAATTCACATACTTAATGGCAAACAGTGTAGATCCAGATCAGTTGGCTTCTGAAGAAGCCAACTGATCTGGATCTACACTGTTTGCAAATGCAGGGGATATCAGGGCTAAGCAGGACTAGGGTTAAGTGCAGTATTAGTTTAATTTGCTATATGTCCTACCATTGCAACTTATTTAATCTCAAACTGCTGTTATCTCCAACCAAATTTCTGATTCCTTGGAGTTTGAGATAATGAGAGTCGACTCTACCTGACATATTTTACTAGTATTGTACTTACCCTAAATATTGGGACTCCTTAACCTTAAAAAAAAAAAAACAACTAAAACTTTGGCAAGTTTCTTTTCCTACCTGTTGATGCATCACATAACTGCTGGATGAGCTACAAAGTATACATCATAATCAGATGATGCATTCTGCAGCATATGATCTAGATCTGCACTGTTTGTTCTGATCTGTTTGTCACTTAGGGTAAATAAGCAAAGTGAAAAAAATCTCTAAGGCATCTAGTACTGGCCCTGCTTTTAGTGAGAATATTTTCTGGTTCAGAAAACCATGGTTCACAGAAGTTAACTGAAAAACAATACCGGTAACACTAGGGAAAGGGTAGGTGGGTGGTTCTTAAATTAACACTCTCAGAGCATTTCTTATCTTGCAGTTTCCATATGAAAAGTACAGGATGACTACTCTATAACTGTGATAATTAATTCTTTGAACTCTGAATACCAGCTTTTGTTTAAGCAGATTTCTTTTGCTAAACATAGCTCTAGGCAAGAGGGGGTATCAGGTATACATTTTTCTTATTTCTCCACAAAAATGTATGTTGTGGGTACTCATTAGAAGCACTTTGGTGAGGTGCTTCTAATGAGTACCCACAACACGTTTTTTGTGAAGAAATAAGAAAAATATCAACACTTTTTGTTTAAAAAAAAGAGCTTTATCAAGAGCTATGAAGCCTATAATATTTACTGTATTTTCCCTAAAATATGAAAACATACCTGAGAAAACATTGTAGACCCAGATCAGACTGTTTTAGGAGCAATTTTTAAACAGCTCTAAACTGTTGGACATTCAGCTGGCTTTTTTGAAAACATCCCTTAGGCTGTTGAATGGATTTTTCAAATTCTATGATAGGCTTATGGACTTCCAGTGTCGGAATATTTAGAGTATATAAGGGAAGCCCCTTTCATTAGCTCTTGCCACTGTGCAATGTGTTAGTTCAGAATGGAGGCTGTGTAGAATCATCTGGGCCCAGTTGTTCAAAGCATTGTTAGCTTAACAAGCTTGTTAATGTCAAACTCGTTAACTGTTGTAGCTAAGATATTTTAAAATACATTGATATTTTTGCTGCAAAAATGTGAGTAGTTTTTGCAATACAAAAGCTACTCACATTTTTTCAGCAAAAAATATCTATGTATTTGCTTTATTTTAAGAAAGAAATCTGAACATCACATTAGCTAACAACTTAGTTAAGTTTTCAACAATTGTTCCCTGGACATTTGTATGCATTTATGTTAAAAGCTACCAGTCATTATAGCTCAGATAAAAGAGGAGATCAGGTAAATATTTTTCTTATTTCTCCATGAAAAGATTTGTTGTGGGTGCTCATTAGAAGTGCTTCAGTATGCTGCTTCTAATGAGTACCACAACATACGTTTTTGTGGAGATATATGAAAAATATCAATACTTTTATGTTGAAAAGAGTGCTTCCATTACGAAACACGCCTATATTCAAATATACAGAAAATTTCACCTCCATAAACTGAAAATTTTCAGGTAAAAAAAACCTGATATTTTTCATATTTCTGCTCAAAAACATAGATTGTGGGTACTCGTTAGAACCACCTCAGCGAGGCAGTTCTAATGAGTACTCACAATCTAGGTTTTGAGCAGAAATAAGAAAAATAATGTATACCCCAGTAAACCCCAGTTTTACTATATAAAAGTGGGGTTTGAGGGGGTCAAAATTATATAGGCATGTTTTCGTGATGCTATGGGAGCAGAGCCATGTACCTTTTCCTACCACGCACCTAAATTATCATTCCCATTTCCTACAATAATATATCATCTCACTACAGGTGAGAGACCACTGGCCAGAGAAGGTCATTGACCACTTTGTTGGTGTGTATCTTTGCTTTTATCATAATAAAAGTCAGACTTTTGTATTTACCTTGTCTGTTTTTCTTTCCAAGAGAATGTTTGTCCATCATTTAGTGGTTTGTTCTGTTGGTTTATTCTCTTGTTAAGTTTGTTATTCTGTTTTCTAGAATTACCTCAGAACTGAAAGAATGATTTATCTGGAGGGTTGATCTCAAAGTTTCAAGGGTTGATCTCAAAGTTCTGACTTCAGCTCATCTCCGATGGCCAACCTGTGTGTGGTGAGGTGGTGCACCCAGCTGCTGAAACTTTCAGGAGGTTGGCCCTGCCATGATTTGCCTTTGGTAGGAAAGATCTTGCCTTACTTGAAGCAAGTTCAGGGATTCCTGCATTTTTAGCTCACCTGAGCTCTGCTCAGGATGAGCTATTGTGATCACTTTTCGTCCGTCGTCCGTCCGTCCGTCCGTCCGTCCGTCCGTGCGTCCGTCCGTCCGTGCGTCCGTCCGTTAACATTTTCAAACGACTTCTCCTCTGAAACCGCTGAGCCAATTTTACTCAAATTTCATATGGAGCCTCCTTAGGGTGGGGGAACGAAAAATTGCTAAAATGGTCGCGGTCTGTTGACCAAGATGGCCGCCACGCCCATATATGGTAAAAACCTTTAAAAATCTTCTCCTCCAGAACCGAGAATGCCTTGGGGCTGAACCTTTGCAGGAATCATCGAGGACGGGAGGTCTACCAAAATTGCTAAAAGAATTGTCGTACGTTGACGTTTGACCTTTTTACGGCAAGGTCAAGTTTGCTTCCCTATGCATTTGTATGGGAAAAACCTTTAAAAATCTTCTTCTCCAAAACCGAGCATGCCTTATGTCTGAATCTTTGCATATATCTTTGGGAACAGGAGAGCTACCAAAATTGCTAAAATAATGGTCGTACATTGACATTTGATCTTTTAACGGTGAGGTCAATTTTGCTTCCTTATGCATTTGTATGGGAAAAATGTTCAGAATTTCAAACAACTTCTCCTCTGGAGCCTCTAGGCCAATTTTGCTCAAATTTCATATGGAGCCTCCTTAGGATGGGGGAACGAAAAATTGCTAAAATGGTCGCGGTCCGTTGACCAAGATGGCCGCGACGCCCATATATGGTAAAAACCTTTAAAAATCTTCTCCTTCAGAATCGAGAATGCCTTGGGGCTGAACCTTTGCAGGAATCATTGGGGACGGGAGGTCTACCAAAATTGCTAAAAGAATTGTCGTACGTTGACGTTTGACCTTTTTACGGCAAGGTCAAGTTTGCTTCCCTGTGCATTTGTATGGGAAAAACCTTTAAAAATCTTCTTCTCCAAAACCGAGCATGCCTTATGGCTGAATCTTTGCATATATCTTCGGGAACAGGAGGGCTACCAAAATTACTAAAATAATGGTCGTACATTGACATTTGACCTTTTTACATTAAGGTCAATTTTGCTTCCTTATGCATTTCTATGGGAAAAATGTTCAGAATTTCAAACAGCTTCTCCTCTGGAGCCTCTAGGCCAATTTTGCTCAAATTTCATATGGAGCCTACTTAGATAGGGGGAACAAAAGATTGCTAAAATGGTCACGGTTCGTTGACCAAGATGGGCGCCATGCCCATATATGGTAAAAACCTTTATAAATCTTCTTCTCTAGAACCGAGGATGCTTTGGGGCTGAATGTTTGCATAAATCATCGGGGACAGGGGGTCTACCAAAGTTGCTAAAATAATGGTCATACATTGACATTTGACCTTTTTACGGCAAGGTCAAGTTGCTTCCTTATGCATTTGCATGGGAAAAAACATTTAAAAATCTTATTCTCCAAAACCGAGGATGGCTTGTGGCTGAATCTTTGCATATATCATCTGGAACGGGCGTTCTACCAAAGTTGCTAAAATAATTGTCATACATTGACATTTAACCCTTTTACGGCGAAGTCAAGTTTGCTTCTGTATGCATTTGTATGGGCCCCATACATTTGTATGGAAAAAATGTTGATAATTTCAAATGGCTTTTCCTCTGAAGCCTCCGGGCCAGTGTTGCTCAAATTTCATGCGGAGCCTCCGTGGGCAGGAGAATGAAAGATTGCTAAAATGGGTATGGTCCATTGATCAAAATGGCTGCCATGCCCATATATGGTAAAAACCTTTAAAAATCTTCTTCTCCATAACCAAATAAGCCCTGGGTCCTAATCTTTGCACAAAATACGGGGGACAGGAGATCTACCAAAATTGCTCAAATGATGGTTCTATGTTGATATTTGACCTTTTTGCCTCCAAGGTCAAATTTGCTTCCCTATTTATGTGGGCCATATACATTTATATTGAAAGTATCGAAGTGACTTGTAGATCAACAGTAGTTAAAATTGTTCTGATTGGAAATCTAAGATGGCCATCATCTGGTTTATATTTATAATATTTCCCTGCCACTTTATATTTATAATATTTCCCTGTGCTGTTTACATGTATAAAATCACGATTCTTCAGAAACCACTTAGCCAATTTCCACCAAATTTCACATTGATCCTTCTGTTGAAATGTGATTGATAGTTTATTCAAATGATCATGCTCCATTGACTGTCAGGCCCATATATTCTTCTTCAAAACTAAGAACTGTTCAAATGATGATATTTTCATTAGTTGCGATGATAGGATTGGAAAAATGTTGCATAACATCTACATGTCTGCAGTGGCTATGTCACTCAGGTGAGCGAATCGTGGCCCGTGGGCCTCTTGTTAAGTATATTCCTTTCTTCTTTTCTTTCTTCCTCTCTTTGGGAGATGGCTCAACATGACTGAAATATTGTTTACAGGGCCATTAAACCTCAACTCAGCTTGACTTGTGACCTACCTATGATGTCATTATTTTCTTTTCTGTGAAACAGATTCCAATCCTTAATTATGTTAAAATATCACAAAAGAACACAGCTGATCTGTTGAATACATATTTAACAGGTCATTCAAAACAAAAGGCTTTGAGACAGTTATGTCAAAATGCACTCCCCACATGCCACCTTTCTAAAAAGGGGTCCACTCTACAAGGGGAGCAAATTCTGTCCTTTTGGAGTAGACCCATTGCAGATGGAGCTTCATGTGCAGGAAAGCAAACAGGGAAGTCACAAAAGTTATCTCCCTTGTCAGAAATTGCAGAAATTCTACCAGGAGTATCAAGTCCATTTAAAAAAAAAGTCATCTCATTCAGATTTATGGGTCCAGTGACATATCAGAATCATGACATTTATACCTGTACAACCCCTAATTGCATTGCAGCAGATCTTGAATCAAAATTAATTGACAGCTGCAGTAATGTAGTTAGGGAATTGGAAGGTCCACCTCATGAGTGGTGGACAGCTGTAAAATATATTTGGTAGCAGGAAAGCTCTAAAAAATCTTCCATCACATTTTTAGAGCTTTCGCCCTCTCATTAAGCGGACCTTCTCTTGACTCTGAATGTCTTATCTTTATCAGGACATCTTTGTCTGAAAATTTTAACCCTAACCAAACACTGGGCTAATTCAGCAGACAATATATTGACAATATTTTTCTTGTTTTTCCCAGAAAATAGGCTTTGGCATTTCATGCAAATTGTCTCCTAAGGAGACAATTTGCATGAAATGCCAAAGTCTATTTTCTGGGAAAAATAAGAAAATTATTTCAAAGTGCCATCTGCTGAAAGTTTTATCCAGCATGCAAAGCATTAAGAAAGTGATTGAGCACATCTTGTCTGAGGGGTGCCATTTTCCCCTGAGTGGACCTCAGATTGTCTCCTTGGGAGGGTCATAATGAATTTTATACATACTGTCAGTGAGTGTATGGTCTTTATGACCTAAATGCGTCTTTAGTCCTAAACAAATAAATCACTTTGATGAATTGCTTGAAGCCTAATACATTAATATTCAAATATTTTATTGTATATATGTATGTATTTTCATCTGGGCATTTTGTCTGTTGTCATATTTTGTCCCACATATTTTGCTCTCGGAAATTAAGGCGCCTCTGTGGCCGTTATGTTGGTACTGCAGACTTCTTATTTTAGAATGACCAAAATGTCATTAAAGAGATGTAAAACAACCATTAAATGGACAACACCAGTCTGTAATGATTGTGCTGTGAGAATCAAAAGTAACATATTGTCCCTAAAAACTGTATTAGCCCTAAATACTGGAACACTTAACCCTTAAACTGCCAGTCACAACAATTGTTGTCTGCTTTGTCATCTGCTTGTGATTTTAAAAGTCATTTTTTTTGCAAACAGTGTGGACCCAGATCAGACTGCTCCTCTCTAGGAGCAGTCTCATCAGGGTCCACACTGTTTGCCTGTATGCAAAAATAGGTTTGAAAAGTTTGCAAGAATATTCAGCGGACAACATAAACAGACGACATTTTCAGATAGAGGTTTTCCTGGCATTTTAAGGTTTAATTCCTTACCATACTTATCCTAACATATAAAAATGTCCACTTTACTCTCTGGTAATCTGTCTAAATAATGGTGGCATTACATGGGACAAGACAGATCCACCATGTTCACACTGGACTTAACTCAACTAAATATTACATTAAACCTTTCAACCCTGAGTTTCTGAAACAGACCCTTTCATTGCTGCCAAAAAGGTGCAGTTGTAAATGAAGGACAGAATGGCAAATAGGGTAGATCCTGATTAGAGGACTTATTATGAGTCATCTCATCTGGATCTACATTATTTGCAAATTATTTGTCTTGGTCTTCATGGCTGAAAGAGTAAATTGATGGTACTCAGTACTTCACCCTTGCCTTTGAGCATGAACTTATGTTGTAAGGGGTTGTTGCAAATGTAAATGCCATGGTTGTACAAGAGTTTCCTCTCTTGTCTGCAACTGCAATATTTAATCATGCAGAAGCAGAAGATGATAAATTGATGATATTTTTCTTATTTTTCGTAGAAAATGAACTTTGACATTTCATGCAAATTTTCTCCATAGGAAATGTCAGTCTATTTTCTTGGAAAAATAAGAAAAATATTTGCAAATGTCATCTGCTGACATTTTTACCCAGCCTGCTAAGTATTTACTCAGTTTTGATGCTCATTGACCTCTAAACACTTGAAGAGTATTACATTTCGAGGGTTGAGCGCAAGACTAGCGTAAGTCAGATGGTTGTTTTTCCCCAAACCTAATCTCCTCACCATGAAGGCGTTATGAAGATTACAACATTTTTTTCTGTAAACAATGGAAATTTAGATGCCATTGCTCGTATGAGCAATGGCACCTAAATTTGCATTGTTTACAAAGGGGTCCAAGTTGCCCCTAAACAAGGGTTTCAAAAGTATGTTTGAGTTACCATAGTCTTGCGCTCAACCCTCGATTTGAAGGATGGTGGTGTGGGTGCATGAAGGAGAATAATGGAGATGCTCCTGCAAGTTGAAAAGTGAAAAAAAAAAATAATGAAAAAATAAACAAAAACTTGAAATGCTTCATAATTTTATGGATGGAAGTTGGCTGTAATTAAGAACTTTCAAGATTTTTGCCCTTATGGCTCGCCAGCGGGAGCTGATTCCGGTGTCTGACAATTTTTATTGGTAAAATTAGTTGAAATACCATATTAGCCTAAGAACACTGTTTCTCCAAACCATACTTGTTCTAAATTTTGAACAAGTCAGTTTTAGCACTTGTCAAAAGTACTAGATAGATACCGTATTTGACCGAATTACCGCATATACAAAAAATCAGCAAAAAAAAAAAAGCCCCCTTAAAAAAAATGCACACATGCACACAAAAACATTGCCTAAGCATAATCTGATGAGTCCTTTGCTGATCGTTCTTTTTTTTTTTATAGTGTACCCTTAGTATGGGTAGGACAATATTTTACAAGTTTTCTGAGTGCAAGTATTTTTGAAAAAAAAAACAACAACAAAAAAATCTAAGCGCACAGTGCGGTAATTAGGTTGAATATGGTATTTTATTTTCCTCCAGTATAGGAGGGCATACAAGTTACATGCGGATTGCGAACAGTCATGGATTTACCTCTTTGGTATATTGTCTTCCAGTATCTGTGGGTATATTATTTCAAGAATTGTAAATGCCAGCTCTATTTTCTTTCTTTTGTGTGTGTGACCATTTCACTACTCAGCTTTGCAACTTAACCCATTACAGACTGAATGAACTCCCCACACTGTATATTGGTAGGGTCCAATTTCAATTTTAGGTATGTCAGCCTAGGTGATTTAGAGAAAAATGGTTGAACTATGAGACCCTGATCAGACGCCGCATTCTGTGGTGTCTGATCTGGGTCTGTACTGTTTGCCAAATACCCTTTTAGGGGTTTCCAGACTACAATGGGTTAATATAAATATACTGGCTGTCATTTGTAGATGTGTATTTATTGTAACAATAGTATTTAATCATAAACAGTCGAATTAGCATTTTAAAGTTTTATGGGTGGGTCAGGCAGGTTTTAACTTTCTCATTTTGAATATTCATTTTTTTGCAACAGAAATAAACAACTCTTTGTAATTAAGTAACTATTCTAGATTGCATCTAAGGTTTAAACTTTAGACTGGGCTAAATTAGCATTTCTCTTTATTTTTCGCAGAAAGTACAGCATGAGGTTTCATTCAAACTGTCCCCTGTTTTGTTTCAAGACATAGCGAATGTGGAAAAGATTTAAAAATGTCATCTGCTGCTATTTAGCTTGGTTCTGCAGAACTCGGATATGCCCTGCATTTGCAAACAGTGTAGATCCAGATCAGCTGGCTTCTCAGAAGCCAGTTGATCTGGCTCTATACTGTTTGTTCAGAATGTGAATTACTATCAATAGTCTGGATCAAGTGTTCTGATTGGCTGACAATTAGAAGTGGGTGTGGCATCTTAATTTATTCAGCATGACAAGGTTAATAAGTTCAGCAGTTCAAAGGTTAATAACAATTATTGAGTCCACAAAATTATTGCTGTTCATTCCATTTGATATTCCTTACCATGCAACATAGGTAAAAAAACCAACAATTTTTCATAAGTAAACTGTGACAGCTAGGGTCATCATGTGACCATGTGAACACTACACAAATGCAGGGAATTCATAGAATGTATAGTGTAAACAGCAAGAGCTCCCATCAGGTGAGGTAATGAAAAGAAATGTTGCTTTTTGCACAGGTGTCTTCATAATTTAGGGTGGCATTAGACGAAAACATATCTTCAAGATTTAGATTGTCCTGCACATTTGCACAGTCTTATCGGATATTTTTGTTACTTGATCCATTCTGCAGTATTCAGTTATTCTACAAATGATAAGAAAAACCCTGATCAGACTGCAGGGATGCACATTTCCATTCAGGCCTTCGCTGTCCCCATGTGCCCCAAAGATGCCTTTTTGCATGGTATGGCAGGTAAATCTGTATTTACCTTAAGCATTCGGATAGACAAGCCTGAGCAAACAGTGTAGACCCAGATCAGATGCCATAGTCTATGGCATCTGATCTGGGTCTACACTGTTTGCCTCTCATCTGTCAATTTTTAGACACAAGAACAGATTGTAAAATGGAGTTATTCACATTTTAGGACAAGTATGGTAAGGTGTTAAGATGTCCGAATACTCAGGATAAATAGGATAATGTACTTTGTACAGCCACGGCAATATCCATTTAGATACCATCTCACCACTTATACCTATATTTTTTCGGCATATGTATATAGGTCAGTGACCATCGTGATAATTATTTTGGCAAGTCGCCACCAGTCAAGTTTATCTAGTATCTGTGTACAAACCACTTGTACCGGCTATTTGTGGTGAAAAGCGACACTGGACACCTCACGTAGTCCAAATATTTACATTTTGTACACTTTTTTTTTAGCTTTTAGTACTTTTATCACAAAATTAGCAGACAGAAAATTTGTGATTTTTCTTCTTATTTTTCCAAGACAGTGGGGCTTAACATTTCCTGTGAAATGTTTGCTGTCTTGTTTGGAGACAACTCACATGAAGTGTCAAGCTGTAATCTTTAAAACAATAAAATGTTTTAACAGGTTATCTGCTAATAATTAAATTTGACACTTTAATAAGTCATCTTTATTTTCATAGTTAGCAGATGTTACAAGTCATTTTTGTGGAAAATAGGGAGAGTGACACTTTAAAAAAAACAACAAAAAACATGTTTTTCCAGCTTCTGCCATTCCATCAGCTTGTCTGTGATACATTGAGAGTTGTTCAGCATTTAGAATCCCCTATTTACCCTCAGTTTTGGGACAGAGAGGTCTGAGCAACAACAGTGTAGATCCTGATCAGTTGGCTTCTAAAGAAGCCAGCTGATCTGGATCTGCACTGTTTGCCATTCTATATTTGAATTCGTATCGACAACCTGGATCAGGTAATCTGATTTGCTGAAAATCGTGGCATCTTAATTTATTCAGCACGACAAGGGTTAAAGAGTTGAAGTGTCCCAATATTTAGGGTAACTACAGCTAAGTACGGTAACATGACAAGGTGTTATATTTTTTTGGATAACTTTTTAAAATCACAAAAGAATAACCTCTAGTACTCTCTCAGCAAATTTGACAGAAAATTGTGATATTTTGCTTTCTTTTTCTTTTCTTTCAGAAAGCAGGCTTTAACTTATCATGTTGATTGTCTGCTCAGGTTAGGAGACTGTTTGTATAATATCAGATCCTGAATTCTGGGAAAAAGTTGAAAAATATTTCAAAATATCATCTGAAAATTTTTACCCATCATCCTTAGTGCTAAAATGTTGCCTACACTGGATTAAAGTTTAGGATAGAACTTTCTTGTTTTGCTTGGTCATTCTGAAATGTGCCCTAAATATCTAAGATAGCATTTTGATGGGCCTGTAGCTAGGTCAGTGAACAGATTAACTTTGCAGGTATGGACAGATATTAGGACATTTCATCGGAGTCAGACAGAAACGAAACTTGCTGTATGTATAACTCCCGATAAGAAAGTATTCAGATAAATATTTTTTCTTATTTCTCCACAAAAACATATGTTGTGGGTACTCATTAGAAGTGCCTCGGCGAGGCACTTCTAATGAGTACCACAACATACATTTTTGTGGAGAAATAAGAAAAATATGGAAATGTTTGTTGTTTTTTGTTTTTTTTTTTTATAAAAGGGTTTTATCTGGAGCTATGTGTCTATATATATATAAACATAGCTTTACAAGTATGAGATTGATCAGGACCCAATTTTAAATTATTCAAAAAACAGTGAGCACCCAAACAGGTGGCATGAATGTGCAAGCTGATCAGGTCTTTCTTGTTTGCATACACAATGGGCACCCTTTTTCCTGATACTGCTAATTCATATTCGATGCATTTGCTCAAACTCAGGGTGCCCTGGGTTGAATGTAAAGTGGACAAGGAAGCACTTGGTGACAGACACCGACAACAAGTGTACATGGGTGGCCCATGAAAGCAAGGCTGTACAAATGCATGCACATAACACATTTGTTGCTGTTACTATGAGCTTCAGGTACCCGGTAGCATTAAAAATCTGCATAGCAACAACAATCCTGTGACCCCAATCCCCTTTCCTGTAATCTTGGATTAGTACCGTCTCCCCAGCTCCTTTCTTGGATATACTATAGTCTACCATATTTAACCTAAGTATTGGGACCTACAGGCCTGAGCAAGCAGTGTAAAAGCAGAATACCATATCTGATCAATATCTACACTGGCTGTTTGACACGCATCCAGCAGATTCTTCTCAGGTCATGCTGAATAAATTGAGATGCCCCGCCCACTTCTGATTTTCAGCAAATCAGATTACTTGATCCAGGTTGTTGATATGAATTCTCATAGTCAATGACAAACAGAGCAGGTCCAGATCAGTTGGCCTTTACAGAAGCCAACTGATCTGGATCTACACTGTTTGCAAAGACAGGGTACATGTATATCTGGGTTCAGGAGAACTACTAAGTATTTTAAGAAATAACTGCTGTAAAAGCAAAATTTAGGCCGAAAAAGTATATAATAAAGTGTTTGAAATTTTAGGACATTTGGGCCGGCAGCTGAAAAACGGGACCTTAGAACATATGCAGACAGTGAAGCTGCAGGCTAGCCTCTGCATTCTTGCAGTCTGGTCAGGATATTCACTGTACACCTACACAAAATATGGACCTTTTAGAAAATATAGGACTACTAGCGAAGATCTTGACCCAACGCATGGCTGTGCAAACTGGTCTGGGGCTTGCTGTTCATATATGCCCTAAGGGTCTTTTTGTCAGCCATCGGCCCATTTACTGTATGCAAAATATCTTCAGCCATCCTTGTATTTGTGGGAATCTATAGAAAGTCCATCAGGCAGAGCCGACTCAATATCTGTGTGTATCCAGTAGTAATATTTATTCTGATACATATTTAATTAATAGAAAGAGCCCCTGGGAATAGGAAATGGCCAGATATACAGCTCCAGTGATCACTGATCATTTCCGCAAGGTTATGTTTTATGTTTTGACCTAAAATTTAAATAGTCACGTTGACTTTAAAAGGAATAAAAAGTGTATGAGGCCAGTCCTGGGGAAATTCATAATTGTGGTTACATAGGTCCGAATTAAATTACAGTAGTTATACCACACTTTAGACATGACCATTTGACTACTTGGTTGTGATGGAATGGAAATCATGGAATACTGCCCTCGACATGACCCCATCGGGTTGACTGGGCCGTAAAACCGTAACACAAACAAAAGCAAACATGGAACACTTTGATCTGGGTCTAGACTGTTTGCTCAGGTCTGTCTGGGTGAATATTTAGGATAACTACTATTATGCCTGTCTGTGCTGCCATTCTGGTTGCCTGAGTGTTCCAAACAGCATTTCAGTAGAAGACACATTGAAATATTTTTGGTATTTTTCCCAGAAAACAGATTTGACATTTCATGCAAATTGTCTCCATTGGAAACAATTTTCATGAAATGCCAAATCCTGCTTTCTGGGAAAAATAAGAAAAATATCACCAATTTGTCGTCTGATGAATTAGCCCAGAGAGTGGTAAAGGTCAAATGAGCGGATAAGATCCAGATAAGGCTCTTTTTTTTTCTTTTTTTTTTCCAACCAAAATGTATTGATATTTTTCTTAATTTTCCATAAATTCATATGTTGAGGGTACTCATTGGAAGTGCCTTTTTTTTCCTTTTGCTCCCTGTAGACAATAACAAATGCCTATATAAACTGTGAAGGTCCAGGTGAGATGGCTCGTTACTGGAGACTCTACATACACTGTTTGCCATTCTGTTTTTAACCCTATAAGCAGCAACGGCTGTCTCCAAATTCAAAAATGGAAGAGTCTACTTTAGAAACTAAGGGGTGAAAAGGTTAATCATTTTCCTGGTATCTCAAAGGTTTATGTCATTGCAATATACCTTACTGACCTTGTTATTTTAGACATAATAGGAAATATTATACATTTTGTGTATGTTGATATTATCATGCAACTCGGGCAGATAATGAGAACAAAGACTTGAAAAGATGAGATGAAGCAAATGCAACTATCTGGAATATGAAAATAGGGAAGACTTGGATCAGCCTGCACATCTGTGCAGGCTGATCTGAGCCTTCTCTGTTTGGATGAACAATCTATACTGAGACTAAGGAATCATAAAGAGAATTGCTAATGAATAATTTGACTGTTGATGAATTTTCCCTGTTCCAACAAGTCACATTGTTGCTTTGGCCTCACAGACAATGCAACCTCACTGGTGTAGAGGGTTGGCTATATATAGAGGGGTTGAATATATAGCAAAAAACAGCAATTCAGGCACAGAAAAGCAGCTGTGATAGGGAGGTACTGGCTGTTGTTGAGAGGTGACCATTTGTGGAGATTTCATTCTATTTAAAGCTCAGCATACTGGATAAATCTCAGCAGAGGACGTTTTGAAATATTTTTTGTTATTTTCTAGGAAAAATAAGAAAAATGCCATCAATTTGTCAACTGCTGAATTTGCTCAGAGAGTGGTAAAGTTATTAATTAATGCACATGTGGGTTATTTAGAGTGGGTGCCAAATGTTACAGGGTGAAAAATATCCCAGTCATCCAAGCTGGGGATTGAACCTGGACCTCAGGATTTGAGAGTCCATCACTCTATAACATCACCATAAAAGCCTCCATTTACTACAAGAAAGTACAAGGATCTTGTAACTATTCCTTATGACTAAAAAAAAAAAATAAATAAAATAAAATAAAATAAGATAAAATAAAAGTAAAGTAAAGTAAAGTAAAGTAAAGTAAAGTAAAGTAAAGTAAAGTAAATAAATAAATAAATAAATAAAATTGTTGTCTGCCAATATTTAACCCATTGTAGTTGGGAGACCCCTAAAAGGGTGATTGGCAAACAGTGCAGACCCAGATCAGATGCCACAGAATGCGGCTTCTGATCAGGGTCTTCACTGTTTGCAAATACTTCAGCCATTTTCCTCTAGGAATATCTAAATCTCATAGCCTCACCTACCTAAAATTGAAATTGGACTCTTCCAATATATAGTGTGGGTAAGTTCATTCAGTCTACAATGGGTTAAATTTAGCAGTTTGAGGGTGAAACTGTTCTGCACTTTGATGCAGACTAGTGTAAAGAAATAAATCTTAACAAAAAGGTTAAAGAAGGACAAAATGAATTACTGAATAAATTTGTTTTTATTTATGGATTTGAACATTTATATTATTACTTCAGACAGGGTTTGATTGCTGAGTTTTTAATTACCACACTTATAGTGATACATCCCTATGCAGGTTGATATGTCACCATGAAGGGTCAAAGAGAAATATCTGGATACACTGGTACCTCTTTATAAGACTGTTACATTTTAACAATTGTCGTCTGCTTTGTCATCTGCTTGTGATTTTAAAAGTCATTTTTGCAAACAGTGTGGACCCAGATCAGACTGCTCCTGTAGGAGCAGTCTGATCAAGGTCCACACTGTTTGCCTGTATGCAAAAAAGTTTGCAAGAATATTCAGCAGAAGACATAAACAGACGACATTTTCAGATGCAGGTTTTCTTGGCATTTTAAGGGTTAAAACAGTTTTGAATCTGCCAAAACAGGGAAAATTATGTTGTGGATATCATGCTGACATATCAAAATTCAAAACATTCAACAACCTATACTAGTTGCTTTTTTGTCCCACTTAGTGACATATCCACCCGATGAATGACATATCACCATGAAATGTATGATCACTTGATAATAAAAGAAAATTTAATGGCATTTATAGTTACAGTTAAGATAATAATTATTATGACAAATAGTTGCAGTAATATTATTCCAATACATGTAAGAACAAGGAAAAAGATCAATAAAAATAAATATAATTATTTATACATTTGTACTTGTAGGCAAGGCACTTTTTTCAACTAAAAATATTATATTTTTCTTATTTCTCCATAAAAAAAAAACCTCGGCAAGATGCTTCTAATGAGTACCCACAACATAAGTTTTTTGTGGAAAAATAAGAAAAAATATTTATTTGATTTCTTCCTTACCTAGTGCTATAATTGCACCTTTAGCACTTTTTAAAACTTAGCATGCTGGGTAAAAAATTCAGCAGATGAAAATCTAATCATATTTTTCTTATATTTCCCAGAAAAATAGGCTTTGATATGTCAGGAGACAATTTGCATGGAATGTCTAAGTCTACTTTCTGGAAAAAATAAGAAAAAATATTTCAAAATGTTGTCTGCTGAATTTTTACTCAGCGTGAAGAGTGTATAATAAAATAATGATGGCATATTGTTTCTCATAACCTAAGTGGCTTGACAGTCAGGAACTAGCAAGAATATAGCCCAATAAATAATTGGAATATATTATTGAGCTGAAGCCATTTATATTATCACAAATATTTTTACATGTTCCTGTAACATTTATATTTGAGAGTTTTGACTGACTTTAACTATTAGTACTTGCTGGGCAAATTCAGCAGCTGACAAATTGATGATATTTGTCTTATTTTTCCCAGAAAACAGGATCTGACATTTCATGCAAATTGTCTCCAGTACAACTTGCATGAAATGTCAAACCCTGTTTTCTCAGAAAATAAAGAAAAAAATATCATCAATTTGTCGTCTGCTGAATTTGCCCAGAGAGTGGTTCAGGATAATTATCACACTGCCTGGTTGGTACCACTCAGTACTTTTTTATAGCATGCAGATATTGGTATTAATAGTCATAGTGTTGCATAGTTTTTACCGGTGGTGATGTTGTATGATTTTATGACCCATTCAATAGTACTTCAATTATTTCAGGCCATCAATGTGTTCATGCATGTATTGGGTTTTTGTACTTGCTTTCATAGATCACTCTGGCATGCTTAGTGCCGTTTTCCGTCACCAAGGACCTCCCTGTCCCCACGTTGTACAACCAGGGCACATTGGCTCTACGAGTACATGATTTTATGGCCAGTTATGTAAAGCCAGCACTTGTTTATACATGTACCAGCTATTCACACATGCTTTCATGGATCAACCAGTCATGCATAGTGCCATTTTCTGTCACCAAACACCAACCTGTCCCAACATTATACAGTAAATCATTGATGGCTCGAACATGTTTGGGACCATGGAAATTTATTTGAGACATGGGTAGTTCGAGCCTCTGAGAGTTAAACATGGTGCCAGGTCAGGCAGCAGCTGGTGATAACTTTGGGGAATCTTTTTTATCTTCTATACAATAATGGTATGTTGAGTGTACTCATTAGAATTACCAAGATGAGGCAATTCTAATGAGTACACATAACATACAATTTCATAATAAAATAAGAAAAATTCTCTTAATATTTGTTTTTCTTGAGCTATGATCCATAGGTCTAGATAAGAGTGGGTATCAGGTAAATAGTTGTTTTTATTTCTCAACAAAAATATAGGTTGTGAGTACCACACCATATGTCTTCGTTGAGAAATAAGAAAAATATAGACACTTTTTGGTTGAAAAAAGTGCCTAATCAAGAGCTATAGAGCCTATCAGACGAATTTCATAGGGACTCAAAAACAAGTCATTCCAGGTAAACGAGCCATTGGTGTTTGAGTCAATGAGGTTTTACTGTATAACCAGGTCACGTTGACTCCACAGTCACGTTGACTCCATATGTACATGGTTAGTTGTAGCCTGTTTACCCTATATATTGGGACACCTTAACCCTGGTCCTGCTGAACCCGGATATGCTCTGTCTTTGCAAGCAGTGTAGATCCAGATTGAGACTTATCTGGATCTGCACTGTTTGTCATTCAGTATTTGAATTTGTATAAAAAAGCTAGATCAAGCAATCTGATTGGCTGACAGTTATAAGTGGGCATGGCATCTTAATATATTAAGCAGTTGACAAGGGATAACTTCTTACCATAGTTCTCTTAAAATATCACAGTTCTAAATAAAAAATATTGATATTTTTTCCCCATATTTCTCCATGAAAACATTATATTGTGGGTGCTCATTGGAATTGCCGTCTACATTTTCTTGGCAAAGCAAAACAACGTCAGCAGACGTACAACAGTCCTAAAATGTTTTTTTTTTTCATTATTCAAATGAAATAAGGCAGTTCACATGAAATGTCAGCCTTCTTTTCACTGAAACATTAAACAAAATTCATGAAGGCCATCTGCTACAATTTTTAATGTCTCTTTATGGGTCAGCTAACAATAGTTACATATGCATTAAATATAAAGCTATATTTCAGAAAAAGTAAGGAAAAAGTCATTCATTTGTTGTCTGCTAGTTTTTGTCATCTGCACACCAAAGGTAAACAAAAAGAAAGAAAAACAGGTGCGTGTACTTTTTTCCTGGTCAGACATCCTTATCAGACAGTTTTATAATAGTCTGTTCAGGACGTCTTGACCTTACTGTCTAATGTTGTCTGGGTAGGTGAAATGCGGGTATATACTAACCCTTAAAGCACTAAGCAAATTTGTTGCGCAGATGACATTCTAAAATTGATTTTGTTATTTTTGAGAGAAAATAGGACAACATTTCATGTGAATCATCTGCTAATCAAACATTATACATGAAATGTCAAACCTTATTTTCTCTGAAAATAAAAAGAATATTTCAAGGTGTCCTCTGCTGCAGTTGTGATAAGCACTTTAAGGGCTATGACTGCATAGCTGTGTTGACCTTGTTGTCAGGTGATAAAATATGGATTTTCGGGTATTGTGAACTGGGTATTTTACTGGTCCTATGTATGAAAGTTGACTTGGGCATGATTTGATATGCATGCAGATTGGTTTGAAAAACCTTTTTTATGATATGTCAGTTAGCTAGCTTGTGAGACAGACATCATATGCCATATTTACCCCAAACATTTAGACAGACAGGTAATTAGCAAGCAGTGTAGACCCAGATCAGATTCTGATCAGGGTCTACACTGTTTGCCATTGGCAATTTCAAGTTACAAAAAACAGGTAGTTTAATGGACTTGTTCAAAATATTGGGATAGATATCATCACGAAAACACGCCTATATAATTTTGATCCCTTTAAACCCCACTTTTGTGTAGTGAAACTGGGGTTTACAGTGTATACATTATTTTTCTTATTTTGCTAAAAAACATAGATTGTGGGTACTCATTGGAATGGCCTCACAGAGGCAATTCTAATGAGTACCCACAATCTATGTTTTGAGCGGAAATATGAAAAATGTCAGAATTTTATCTGAAAATTTTCCATTTTTGGTTGTAAAATTTTCAATATATTTGAATAGGCATGTTTTCATAATGGGTAAGATATTGAGGTGTCTGAATACAAAGATTAAATACTGTACAGGAAGCTGGAATGAGAATAGTGGCACAAACCAAGAAAGTAGTGAACAGGGAAACTTACAAGAACAGTTATAACCTTGTGGAATGACACAATGAGAAGTCATAATCAAGTGGCTCCACCTGTCTAAACCCTTTCGACCTGAACAAAGACCAAAACAGACATCTTTGCAAACCATGTAGATCCTGATGAGATGGCTTGTAACAAGCAGATGATTCACATACAATGATAAGCCTTTTTGTCTCTGAAAAAAAAATAAAAAAATCAAAATGTTATCTGCTGTAGTTGTGAGTAGCACTTTAAGTTTTACCATTCTCAGGGCAAAATCAGCAGACAACACTGATGATATTTTTTGTAATTTTCACAGAAAACGGGATTTGACAATTCATGCAAACTGTGTAGTTTGCATGAAATATCAAGTCCTGTTTTCTGGAAAAATATTTTGATATGAAGTCTGCTGAAAATTTTACCCAGAGTGCTAGTAATAGTTGGGCAGTTGTAAAATGGTTGAGAAAAGCGTCTGCGACTCTGCGTACTTTTGAGCGGAGATGTACAGCTGAATGGTGATGATTACTTGCAGTATAAGGTGTTGCGTTGTCCTTTGCCAGTTTATGTGCATTCAAGTGATTAGACCCTTTTGTTAAAAGCTGACGAAGTAACGATATATCAAATAGCAATTTTATTCAAAATTTCAATGGGCTCTTACCATGGACAACAGAGAAATATAGCAAGGTCAGATCAGGTCAAGCAGACATAATGCAGCAGCGCACTATAGGTAAAGCTTTGCTGTGATTGGTCAGTTTTCTATGAAAGTACATGTTTAGTAAGCATTTTATGTGTGACAGAGATACTGGGACAGAGGCACCATATTTTGACGATTAAATGGTTTTAGCAGCTGGATGAAATCAAAATATTAAGTTTAATGCTAAGTGTGCAAGGAAAAAACTCAGCAGACGACATTTTGAAATATTTTTCTAATATTTCCAAGAGAATAACTTTGACATTCCATGCAAATTATCTATCTAAAAGCTGCTGGATGAGTGACAAACAGTGTAGACCCTGATCAGATGGCACATCTAACCTTGGCCTACACTGTTTGCTAAAGCCTATCTGTCCGAAAAATTCAAGCCAGTACAGTAAGTACTGTCAAGTTTATTTATAGCATTGGCTTCATAGATTTCATGTGTTTCATTTTCCAATATTTGAATAATTTATTAAATGTAATCTAATTTTTTTGTTGAACTTATGGATTGAAAGACATGATATACCATAACCCTTTAAGCACCATACAAAATTGTACGAGATGGCAGTCTAAATTATTTTTTTTTATTTTTCAAGAAAATATTAAGCTTAACAATTCATGTGACTTGTAGCAGAAAAATTAAACACTTTATAGCACTTTGGGTAAAGATATCAACAGACAACATTTTGAAATATTTTTCTTATATTTCCCAGGAAACAGGATTTGATGTTTCATGCAAATTGTCTCCATTGAAAAAAATAAGAAAAATGTCACCAATTTGCCATCTGCTGACTTAGCCCAGAGAGGTAAAGGCTATACAAGTAAAATAAAACTTTAGTATGTTGTCTGCCTTGATATATTCAGTGGTCTCTTCCATCATGCAAGACTGAAAAGTCCATTTTCTTAAATGGGTGTTAGAATCTATCTATAAAATCCTTAATTACTTTTAGTTTTGTAAATTTGTAATGTCATGGCAAATAGTGGACTCACATCAGAAGCATAATGTTTGGTAGCAGTTTATTTGAGTTGATCTTCACTCTTTGCGCATGTGTCCATTTTTTTTTTTTTTTGGAATCTAGGTTTAATAGGTTAATGCCCATGTTTGTCCTCCTGGGCATACACAGGGTTCAGTGACCAGTATGGACTGACTTCACTTAATACTAAAATTAATTTTCCGCATTTTAGCCATTTTAATGCTGAGCACACTAGGTTAAAATTCCAGCAGACAACATTTTGAATGTTTTTTTTTTTTGTTTTTTTTTAATTTAGCCTAAGATAATATGCTTTTGACATTTCAAAAAAAATGTCTCTGAGACAGTTTTAGTGAAAGTCAACAAATTGTTGTCAGCTGAACTTGGTCGGAGAGTGGTAAAGGTTGATGATTTTGTAGGTATGATAATCAGGAAGTATTGACAATTTACCTGCTGAATTAAATCAATAATCAGAGGACATTTAGTTGTGGGTTTGGTTTATCATAATAACTCTAAATATTGGACTTGACATTTGATATGAATTACATGTACACCTCAACCACTTTATTTTGTATACAACCATGTTATATCCAAACAAAAATATATAGATTATATAGAAAAATGACCATGGTCATTTTTCTATATAATCTTTACATTTTTGGGATTCATCTATGAACGTGTTGTATCCAAAATCATTTTATAATGAACCATGTGTGGGAAAAAATAGGGAAAAAATATCAAAAGATAATTCATAATGTTTCTGGACTTTTCTTTATGTCTTTATGCCTTTTTTTACTATCATAAAAATGACAAATGGCTGTTTCAGTCCTACAAAGTAAATATGCTCAGCATTGCTTGGAAAACTGATTGGATACTTTGTATTGTTTCCTTGAGCAAGAGACTATATCCACATTGCTTAGTACTGGTTTCTACCCAGGAAAAAAGAGGGCCACATGGAAGATTAGTACTAGATTACTAAATGTGTTACCCTCTATAAATAAAGTTGATTATTATTATTATTATTATTATTATTAACCCTTAAAGCGCCATTCACAGCTGCAACAGAAAACAGTTTTACTTTTATTTTCTTCAGAGAATACAGTCATGACATTTCATGTGAATCATCTGCCAATCAGACAGAATGATTCTTGGTGACAAAAATAATAATTACCCATGACATGTTTTGTTGGATAATTACGTTTAAACATGTCTTAACCCATTGTAGTCCGGACACCCGTAAAAGGGTAACTGTCAAACCCAGATCAGATGCCGCAGAATGCGGCGTCTGATCAGGGTTTCCACTGTTTGCAAATAGTTTAGCCATTATTCTCTAGGAATATGTAAATCTCTTAGCCAGACGTACCTAAAATTGAAATTGGACTCTTCCAATAGTAGTGTGGGAGAGTCTATACAGTATACAATGGGTTAAAGGCCACCTCTGTTAACCCATTTTAGTCTGGAAATCTCCAAAAGGATAATTGGCAAACAGTGTAAACCCACTACATGTAGTTTAGTAATT
Source organism: Anodontia alba (assembly GCA_964016985.1). Lineage (NCBI taxonomy): Eukaryota > Metazoa > Mollusca > Bivalvia > Lucinida > Lucinidae > Anodontia > Anodontia alba. The sequence continues at coordinate 80,255,032 of OZ024823.1, forward strand.
TTTCTCTAGGACTATCTAAATCACATAGCCTGACATACCTAAAATTGAAATTGAACTCTTCCAATATATGGCATTTGGAGTCTATTCAGGTCTAAAATTGGTAAAACTCCTTACATTTCGAAATTCACCCTTGATGAACTTTGGACTTAACCCTTGTCCTGCTGAGCCCGGATTTACCCTGTCTTTGCAAACAGTGTAGATCCAGATCAGTTGGCTTCTGAAGAAGCCAACTGATCTGGATCTGCATTGTTTGTCATTAAGTATGTATATTTGTATCAAACTGTTGGATCAAGAAATCTGATTGGCTGAAAATTAGGTGGGTGTGGCATCTTAATTTATTTAGCAGGATAAGGGACATGATGTTCTGAAAGATTAAATGTTGAATTTCATTTGATGTTGTCTCCAACAGTTCCCATTATATTCGGTTCCTTTTTGGTAATATGACTTGTCATCCTCTTCAAGCAAGGGTCCAATCTCTTGGAGTTGATTAAGTTACCAACAATTAGGGCACCATTTCTTCATGTTCGTGACCTTTGGTCATTTAATGGACCATGTGAAAGTTATCTTGTCAATATTCTTGAATTAATTGTTTTTGATGCCAAAGAAGCAATTCCTTTTAAAAGTGAAATTGAAACTGGTAATGCTTTGAATTGACTTTTCATTTTAACTTCTGAATGGACCCCATTTAGGACAAAGTCTTTAACCAAAAGATTTTGGATAAAAATTTGAGAAATTTATTGTAATTAGTTACAATGTGTGACCAGTCACTCTTAAGGAAGCTTAAATTCCTTTTTGACTTCGTGTTTGAAATTTTAATGTTTGCTTAGGACAAAATATTATGATCTCTGGTCACAGAAAATTTAAAGATGGTGATAAAAGCTGTCAAATAGATTTTTTTCTTTTAGGTTTGAATTAATTTTCCATTATTTAGGGAATCAAGTTCTTTGGAAAAAAAAAAAAAAGGATTCTTTTATTTTTTAAATCTTTGATTCTTTAATAAAGTTCAGATCATCATGGTCAAAGTGCTTCCAAATATTTGACCCTTAAAGTTCCAATCACAACTGCAGCAGACGACACTTTTAATATTTTCATTTTTAATATTATTTTTCACAGAAAATAAGCTTTCACATTTCATGTGAATTGTCTGCTTTGCTACTTTTTTTTCTTCCAGAATATCACTAAGTTTTTTCTTTTTTTTTCAGAACTTAAAATGTCTGCCTTACTGGAATTAATTGCCTCACTTTAGCACCTAGACTGGCTCCAGTCTCGAATGACAAAATACTTTTTTCTTATAAACTGTTTAATAAGCCACTAAAATAAAACCAAAGTAATGTCAAGACTATAAAGGCTGGTCACTAGTGACCAGCCTTAATAGTCATGATGCTTTGTTTAATTTTTTTTTATTTTAGTGGATTATCAAACAGGAAAATGAGCAAAACTATTTAGTCACTGCAGACTGGAGCCAGTCTATTTAGCACCCATAGCATAAGTCTTTGTGTAGAAATAAGGGGAAAAATAAGAAAAAGATGAAGGCAATTATGGCTGTTCAAGTAATGGTATCGCTGCCAAGGACCCCATTTACAATTCTGAACAAATAAAAGAAAAAAAAATAAATGAAAAAATCAAGATTGTAAGGGTAAAAACTAACAGGTTAACCCTTAAACTGCCAATCACAAGAATCGTCGTCTGCTTTGTCATTTGCTTGTGATTTTAAAAGTCATTTTTGCAAACAGTGTGGACCCAGATCAGACTGCTCCTCTAGGAGCAGTCTGATCAGGGTCCGCACTGTTTGCTTGTATGCAAAAATAGGTTTGAAAAGTTTGCAAGAATATTCAGCAGACGACAAACAGATGACATTTTCAGATGCAGGTTTATTTGGCATTTTAAGGGTTAAGGGTTATAATCGTCTGCACTACATTGCTCCTTATGGTGCAGCACAAATTATAATACTAAAGAATACAGTTTATCATTTTGAGAAGATCCCAAAATAATTATGTAAGGGAAATCCAAGATTGATGAAAAGTTAATGAAAGGATCAAAGTAAATTCTGTAGAACATGCAAAATAAGTGCATCTGAGAATGCTAACCCTTAATGCTTAGCATGCTGGGTAAAAAATTTCAGCAGATGACATTTTGAAATATTTTCCTAATTTTTCCCAGAAAATTGGCTTTGACATTTCATGCAACTTGTCTCCTTTACATTTCATGCAGATTGTTTCCAAAGGGAGGAGACAATTTACATGAAATATCAAAGCCTATTTTCAGGAAAAAAATAAGGAAAATATCAGTTTGTCGTCTGCTGAATTTGCCCATGGAGTGGTAAAGATTAAAGTGCCAGTCATATGGGAACAACAGCAGACAACATTCTATTTTATGGTTTTATTGTTCCAAGAAAGTAAGGCTTGATATTTCATTAAATTTTGAATCATTTGCTAGACAGACAATTCACATAAAATGTCAAACCTTATTTTCACAGAATAATAATAATAAAAAGAATATTTTAGAATGTTAAGGGTTTGCTTATTTGCCCTCCTGGCTTTGCCCTGCTTCTAAATCACTGTGATCCAGCTTCACAAGTTTGTGCAGGAAATCAAGATTTATTACTAGCCCTCAGCTTAAGCCAGAGAAGGATCCCACCTTAAAACAAACCCAGTATAAGACATTTTCATTTCTTAAAAATTAGTATACATATATGACTTGTTCAAAAGCTGGATTGGATATTCTGTGTATGATCCTTGTCCCTGTGTCAGACAAACAGGATAAGGATAGGGGTGGACTGTTACTCTTGACTAATCAATAAAATTTTGGCCCTTTAATCTGTAGTAATTAACCCTTGTCCTGCTGAATAAATTAAGATACCCCACCCACTTCTAATCAGATTACTTGATCCAGATTGTTGATATAAATTCCCATACTTAATGGCAAACAGTGCAGATCCAGATCAGTTGGCTTCTTCAGAAGCCAACTGATCTGCATCTACACTGTTTGCAAAGGCAGGGTATATCTGGGTTCAGCAGGACAAGGGTTAAATTGATAATTTTTATTATTTTGTAGAGATCAAAAGAAAAAAATGACGACTCATTCAGCAGTTTTTGGATACATCTACAGGTAGTAAAGTGTACTTGTTGAAATGTTAGGACAAGTTTGGTATGGAGTTCAGGTGTCTTATGGCCTTATCTAGGGTGTATGATGGTAGTTCAGCAGCAATTTGGGAAATCAGTGAAATGCCTGTTGAAAGGACTCCAGTTTTCATTCTTTAACCCTTGTCATGCTGAATAAATTAAGATGCCACACCCACTTCTAATTTTCAGCCAATCAGATGACTTGATCCCGATAGTTGCTATAAATTCACATACTTAATGGCAAACAGTGCAGATCCAGATCAGTTGGCTTCTTCAGAAGCCAACTGATCTGGATCTACACTGTTTGCAAAGGCAGGGTATATCCGGGCTCAGCAGGACAAGGGTTAATATGTGTTCTTTGTTTCCACTCTTAGGACAACCTTTTTAGATTTTTTGAGATGTCACAATTAATGAAGGTTCCATTGTAATGTGATCTGAAACAAAACAAAACAAAACAAAAAAAACAACAACAAAAAACAAACCCAAAACAAACAAGATAACTAAATACACTATCTACACTATCTAACCATCTGGATCTGCCATTGCCTGTCTAGGTGACGCTGCCTGTCTGGGTGGTGTGATTGTTATTGGTTACTCATATATTGCATACAGAGATCAAGGACTGACCTAATACTGATAACAGCCATTTTAATGATTGGCTGACCATGGGTCAGTTTGATAAGAACATGTAGGTTAAACCCTTTAAGCGCCAATCACAACTGCCGCAGATAACATTTTCAAATTATTAATTTTTTTTTTTACTTTTTTCAAAGAAAATAAGTCTTCACATTTTGTTTGAATCATCTGCTTGGCAGACAATTCACATGAAATGTCAAGACATTTTCTATGAAAAATAAAAACAATTAGAATGTCATCTGCTGCAAATTTTGCTTGGTGATTTAAGGGTTAAATAATGTAGGCGAAACATTTCACCAGATGACGGCCCACAAAAACAGTCCAAGGAAAGTGGCACACTTATTAGTCCTGGAGTACCCTATAAGTATGCCTCTAGTACTTAAGTTATCGCAATGACCATAAAAACTTGAAACGCTGGTGAAGAAATTAGCAAACGTTTTTTCCAGAGCCAAAAGCTCCAAGGGAGCTTATAGGATGACAGTTGTCGTCCTTGGCAACATCAATATTTTCAAACGACATCTCTTGAAACTGCTGGGCAGCTTGGAACCAAATTATGTGTGGAGCTTTGAGGGAACACATTTTGTTTGTCAGGTCTGGGTCACATGACCAAGATGGCCACCATGCACGTATATGATAAACACCTTTGAAAATCTTCTCAGAAACTAAATAGCTGATGACCTTAAAACTAGGTATGCAGCATATTGTTTATTCTGGATCTCTGTATTTTATTGTCTCTTTGGCATAAAACCTTACACCCCTTATTTTCTGAGATGAATTCTGCCAATTTGGATATATCCATTATTGCAAATAAAAGTGTCAGTCAAACATCAACAACAGAATGGCAGACACTATCGACTGTGGGTCAGGCTGCAGACCCAATGATGGCTCAATCATTGTCCTGCTGAATGAATTAAGATACCACACCCATTTCTGCTTCTCAGCCAATCAGATTACTTGATCCAGAATGTTGATATAAATTCACATACTTAATGGCAAACAGTGTAGATCCAGATCAGTTGGCTTCTTCAGAAGCTAACTGATCTGGATCTACACAGTTTGCAAAGGCAGGACATATCTGGGTTCAACAGGACCAGGGTTAAGATGTCTTGCCCACTTCTAATTGTCAACCAATCAGATTACTTAGTTCAGATTGTTGATACAAATTCACATACTGAATGACAAACAGTGCAGATCAAGATGATTCACAAGAAAAGTAAAGCCTTATTTTCTCTAAAAAAGTAGATTTTGTTTAGAATAGCGTCTGCTGCAAATTTTGCTTGGGCACTTTAAGGTTAAGTGTAAGGGTTCAGCCCAAAAGTTCTGCTGTTGTCCTTAAGGCGATATTGCATCTGGTGGTATTTCATATTGTGATATTTCATGTGGTGGTTGCTTTTCATTTGTAATTTCTGTTTTTAAACCCAGTCCTGCTGAACCTGGATATATCCTGCCTTTGCAAACAGTGTAGATCCAGATCAGTTTGCTTCAGTGTAGATCCAGATTAGTTGGCTTCACAAGAAGCCAACTGATCTTGATCTGCAATGTTTGACATTCAGAATATGAATTTGTATCAACAACCTGGATCAGCTAATCCAATGGATTGAAAATCAGAAGTGGGAGTGGCATCTTAATTTATTCAGTATGACAAGGGTTAATGAAGTACTGTTTTACAGTGTCATTTCATGCCAATCAACCTATATATCAGGTGACTTGGGAGGGCTGAGTTCCTGCTGACTGTCTTCTTCTCAATATCTTCATATTCATCCTTTAGATTCAGATCAGATGGCTTAAGGCTGTGATCCATCTCTTCTGAATCAAAACTGTTTGCAAAAGTATCTGTTTTCCTGGAGGAAATGAAAAAAGAAAAAAAAAATCATCAGTTTGTCCTTTGCTGAATTTGTCCAGAGAGTGGTAAGAATTAAATGCACTTTTACAATTTGGGCTGAAAATATATGTACTGTACATAATATTAACCTTTAACATTCACTGGGCAAATTCGGCAGATGACATATAGATGATATTTTTCTTATTTTTTCCAGAAAACAGGATTTTACATTTCATACAGATTGTCTCCTTTGGAGACAGTTTACATGAAATGTCAAACATGTTTTCTGGGAAAAATAAGAAAAATATTTTCAAATGTCATCTGCTGGAAATTTTACCCAGAATGCTAAGCATTAATCAAAGGCCAGTAACAGCTGGCATTGCTGCAAGCTAGACTGCATGCATATTTAGACAAATATTTTTTGTTTTCTTATTTCTCCAAGAAAATATCACATAAATAGCAACAGATAAGGCGCTTTTTTCATCCAAAAAATGCTGATATCTTTCTTATTTCTCCACGAAAGCATATGTTGTGGATACTCATTAGAAGTACCTCACCAGAAGTGCTTCTAATGAGTACCCACAATATATGTTTTCATGGAAAAATAAGAAAAGTGTTATGTGGATACCCCCTCTTATCTGTAGCTATGAAATTTATTAAAACCTTAAAGCACTTACAAAACTGTAACAGATTACATTCTATTTTTTTTTTTATTATTAATTTTTAGAGAAAATAATACTTGGCATTTCGTGCAAACCCTCTGCTAGGCATGAAATGCCAGGCCTTGTTTTTTCAGAAAAATAAAAAAAATAAATCAAAATGTCATCTGCTGCAGCTGGGATTATCAGTTTAAGGGTTACAGTTATCTCACAAGACAATTTTACTAAGGCGTTACGTCATTTTGTTTTGTGGAGAGCCCTGAGTAAACAGACACTATTAACTTCTTTACGGTAGTTGTCCAAAAATTCAAACAACACTTTTTTACTGCCTGTTGATGTGTATAAAAATTAATTACTGGATGAGTGGCAGCAGGTGTAGACCCTGATCAGATGCCACATTGGTGTCCAATCTGCTTCCACATTGTGCACTCAGGCCTCTCTGTCTGAATACCGTATTTACCCCAAGTATTGGGATATCTTACTTAATATACTTGTCCTAAAATTTGAAATACATGTAGTCCATTTTGTCCTAAAATTTGAACTAGTCCATTCTCTTGATGTCTGTCTAAAATATTGCTGTATGTATGGCAAACAGTTGAGACCCTGATCAGATGCCACATACTGTGGCATCTGATCAGGTTCTACACTGTTTGCAAACCTTATCTGTCCCAATACTTTGGTTTAATACGGTATGTACGGTAAATATGGTAATATAGGGTTATAGAACTGATATTGGTGACTATTGTCTCAAGCTTGGCTATCAAAGGATGCAAGCTTTCAAATGCATGAAAAATTCTGTCACAACATCATTGCTCTAAGAGGTCATCAAAAGCAACATCATGTAATGGTAGCATTTGAAGGCATCTGAGTAAGCATGCAATAGCAAGTAAGCATGCTGGTATCAAGAGATATATGCATGCTTGCTCCTCAGATATTGTTGCACATTTTAAATCATTATTTATTTATAACTACAAAATAAATCAAGCTTACTGTTCATGCCTACTTATGGAGTCTTTGTCCATCCTCCTATTTTCAACAGTGCACTGAACTTGCACTAAAAAAGTAAATTGTGGATCAGTCAGAAAAGGTAATATCAACTCTTAACCCTTAAAACGCCAAGAAAAGCTGCATCTAAAAATGTCGTCTGTTTATGTCATCTGCTGAATATTCTTGCAAACTTTTCAAACCTATTTTTGCATATAGGCAAACAGTGTGGACCCAGATCAGACTGCTCCTTTAGGAGCAGTCTGATCTGGGGCCACGCTGTTTGCAACAATGACTTTTAAAGTAACCGGCAGAAGACAAAGACAATTGTTGTGATTGGCGCTTTAAGGGTTAAAGTGCTTATCAAAAGTGCAGCAGATGACATTTTTTTTTATTTTCAATTTCAGAAAAGTAAGACTTGACAGTTCATGTGAATCTCTGCCAAGCACATGATTCACATGAAATACCAGTTCTTATTTTCTCAGAAAAATCTTAAAACAAAGTTTTAGAATGTCGTCTGCTGCAGTTGTGATTAGGTGGCACTTTAAGAGTGAACTTTTCATATCTCACATTTTCAAACAGGGCTTGACATTTCATGTGAATCATCTGTCTGGTAGATGATTCACATGAAATGTCAAGCCTTATTTTCTCTGAAAAATGTCATCTGCTGCAGTTGTGATTAGTACATTAAGGGTTAAATGCTGTGAAAAAGTATTGGCACCTGAGGTCAAAAGCAAGTCTATAATTCTGGTACTCTTATCTTTTGAGCCAGACAGATTGATGGTGTGTATATTTTGGGCATCTTCTTTCTGCTGCAGCAGAAACTTGGCAAGGTTGCTAGGATTAAGTTGCGCCATAGTAGGTTTTTTTTTTGCCCTCCATGCTCTCAGCTTCTGCAGCAAAACTTCTTAACACTGATTGTCTGGTTTCTGACCTCCATTCCTGAGTCTTAAGAGGTTACAAAAGGGAAGTTTCGTGTAATGAAACAAATTGTTTAATAGTTTTGATTAGTTTTCAATACTGAACTTGTTTTTTTTTTGTTGTTTTTAAAGTTTGAAATGATAACTGCCCTGCCTATTAATAACATAGTACTTGGTAAATTTTCGGCAGCCAACATATTGAAATATTTTTCTTATGTTTCCCAGAAAACAGGATTTGATATTTCATGCAAATTGTCTCCATTGCATGAAATGTCAAATTCTGTCATCTGGGAAAAAATCAGAAAAATATCATTAATTCAACATCTGCTGAATTCGCCAAGAGATTGGTGAAGATTAAAAACAAAGGAGTACACATTAAAAATTATTCACTTTCTTAAACTGATCTTCATGGCAGTGTTAACTAATATACAAATGAAATTAATTTTTAATAGTAGAATAATCATTAACACTCACCTCTCAACAGCAGCCACTCTCCTATAACAGCCTTTTTATTCACTGCAATGTATTTTAAAGAAATATCTAACCTCTCTACAAGAGCCATGTCCATACAACAGTTATGTGTTCTGAGAGTGGCTATTGTAGGGAGATTGCACTATATTTCACTATATTTGACCTCTACAATAGCTACCTCCCTATAACAGTCAGGTTTGAGCATCCCAAGCATCACTGCTTCTTCTGGAGTGGTCTACCTTTGAAAAGGGAGGAAAAACTTTTCACTTGATGTGCTTTATCCATTCACCCTATTGAAACTTCCACACTTCTTATAGTGATATATCATAATGCGGTTTGGTATGTCAGTATGAGGGACATGACTCATATTTCATTGCTGTATAAAACTATTACTGCCATCATTTAACCAGCCAATAATTAAACCCTTAAAGTGCCAATCACAACTGCAGTAGATGAAATTTTGATTTTTTTTTTTTCAAATATTTTTCAGAGACTACAAGTCTTGATAGTTCATGTGAATCATCTTCTTGGCAGACGATTCACATTAAATGTGTAGACTTGTTTTCTCTGAAAAAAAAAAAAAAATGGAATGTCATTTGCTACAAATTTTGCTTTAATAGCACTTTAAAGGGTAACTTTGAATTTGGAGTGAAAAGATAGCCAGAGATTCCTCTTGAGTAACTTCTGCTGACAACAAAAATTAATAAAAAAAATTATATTAACAGTTTGTTAAGAACTTATGTGTTAACATTTACTTATGGACTTTCTGAACAATAATATACCCTAACTTTGGCATGGTAGTCTTTTGTTTCAACTCTTAATATATGAAATTTCTAACATGGAGAATGATTGTTTTTGTTTTTCCTTTTGGGAAAACAGTTTTAATTAAAATTAAAACAAAGAGCTTTATCTTTTCAGTGCACTGATTCTCTAACTTGTGTGACCTGAAGATATCTATCAGTCAGTTTAGTCCCCCAAGCTGATGTATCAAGCTGCATATTGATGTATCAATGCAACATGATTATTGGTATGTCCAAATAAAGGCAACTTGAAGCTTTTAATTTGCAAGTAATGCAATACAAAACCTTTGAATCAAAGCATAACCTACCTTTAATTTAAAACTAATTAATACCCTTAATGAAATCAGGAATGAAGTAAGATGATGCTTGATTAAAGTTTATGAAACTTTTGAGATATGTAAACAGATCTGTTTTCATCTAGATCTTGATCAAGGCATATCACAATTCTTATTGTTGTATCTTATTGTTCATCTTGTTTTGAGAAATAATGTATTTACCCCAACTATTTGGACAACTTTGGAGGACTTGCTAAGGAGGACTCTTTGGTGATAATTCTTGGATAATTATCTCCAATTCTCCATGAAAACATATGTTGTGGGTACTCATTAGAAGTGCCTCACTTAGGCAGACAACAGTTTTAAATACTTTATTTTTATTTTTCCTAGAAAATAGGATTTGATATTTTCATGCAAGAGAAAATTTGCATGAAATGTTAATGAAGCCTATTTTCTTGGAAAAATAAGAAAAAAGTCATCAGTTAGTTGTCTTCTGAATTTGCCTGGGGATTGGTTAAGGTTAATGTTACTGAAAAAGCTTAATAAAGTACAGACCAATGATTCTGATTTTTTATTGTTAATTTCTTTACTGTAGCTGCATGATAAGACTTTTTTTCACTCCATATTGATATTTTTTTTCTTATTTCCAATAAAAAAATCACAAAGAAATCAGAAGACAAAAAGCTCTGGGTACTTAATAGAATTGTTAGTATGGCCTAACTATATGAAAAGTCAGACAAATACATGTATTGGGATATTTAAGTCTTTAATATCGAGATCTATGATCAAGAAACACAATTTTAGACTTTCGTACTTTTAGAATTACATGGCTTTAAAATGCATTCACAGCACAACATTTTAATTACATTGAAGAGTGTTTGAAGTGATATATTATGTCTTTTATGCTTAGCATGCAGGGTAAAAAATTTCAGCAAATTGCATTTTGAAATATTTTTCTTATTTTTTTTCTCCTGAAAATAGGACTTGTCATTTCATGCAAATTGTCTCCTTAGGAGATGGTTTGCATATAATGTCATATCCTGTTTTCTGAGAAGAGTAAGAAAATTATTTAAAAAAGACATCTTCTGAAATTTTTACGCAGCATGCTAAGTGTTAAGAGAAACTATACTAATTGATAAAACTCAAGTTAAAAGGGTTTTACAATATTGCCAGTCATTTTTCATTCCACGCCAAATTTGACCAATCTCAAATTTATGACAGTGTCTGAAAAAGAAGTCCCGGAACATTAAAGATTTCAGCCAGATTATATTTTCATGTCCCAGGCTTATCTTGGAACATGCAAAAAATAAGATAAAAACCAGAAAATTTCCAGTTCTTGGTTCCTCACATTTGCAATAAGTTTGGTTTAACCATTAAAATACTAAGCAAAACTGTAGCAGACAACATTCTAATTTTTTTTTTATTGTGGAAGAAAATAAGACTTGGCATTTCATGTGAATCAACTGCTGAGCAGATGATTCACATGAAATGTCAAGTCTTATTTTCTCTGAAAATATACACACAAAAAAATAAAAAAATAAAATTTTGTCTTTAGCACTTTAAAGGTTAATGATGCAGAGCTTGAGAAGTTTTCAGGTAAAATTGAGATCTTGAAGCCTAACACTCTTGATAAAGATGATAGGTGTTGGCTTTAGGTTTGAAGGAAATGGATTAGAGGTGCTGCTAGATTTATTCATGATTACAAAAAAATTGGAAAAAAATGAAGATCTTGATTTTTTTAACTCAGACATACTGCATTTTTTAAATGCTTTCAGAATTGATGCTTGAGAGATTGAGAAGAAACTTCTTACATTTGGAGCATTTATCCAGTATTTGTCAGTTTGTTTTTGTCTTAAGACTTGATATTTTAAATTGATATGATAATGCAAGATAGGGTGATTGCACTTGGAAAATAAAGTTCATTTGAGCTACGAACAAAGATGTTTGCATTTGCTTGGCATCACGAAAACATGCCTATATAATTTTGACCCCCTTTAACCCCACTTTTAAATAGTAAAACTGGGGTTTACAGGGGTATACATTATTTTTCTTATTTCTGCTCAAAAACATAGATTGTGGATACTCGTTAGAACTGCCTCGGCGAGGCGATTCTAATGGATACCCACAATCTATGTTTTAAGCAGAAATATGAAAATTATAAGAATTTTTATCTGAAAACTTTCAGTTTTTGGTAGTGAAACTTTCAATATATTTGAATAGGCGTGTTTTCGTAATGGGGAGGATGGTGGTATAAGAATGGGATTCTGTAGTTGAAAGTGGCATATAAGGCTTGGTAATGGTTAACCTGCCTCAAGAGACCACCCAAGGAATCCAAAAATTTGGTGTTTAAAAGCAGGTGACTGTTCAATACAGATCCGCAACACTTTTAAATAATGTTTTCATGTGGTCTCTTAACAAAGGATGGTCTCTCAATAGAGGTGGTCCATAGTTGCTGGGTAAAAATTTCAGCAGATTGATTTTGTTTGTGTTGAGGTTTTACGGCCCAGTCAACCCAATGGGGTCATGTCGAGCGCGGTCAGTTTACCTAACCACACGTTTACTGGGCAGGCTTAGTCCTCTAAGCGGTTAACCAGTATTGTGCACATTCTTTCGCCAGAAACTGACAACTGCCCTTCTTGAAGCAGCGGAAGGGAGAGAATGACCGTAGAAAATATTTCATGATCAATCTCCACGAAAGAATGTTGCCGACCTCGGCGGGGGTTGAACCCGCGACCTCCTGGTCTCCAGTCGGACGGCGCATCCAACTGAGCCACCGAGGCCGGCTTCAGCAGATTGAACTATTTTTCTTATTTTTGCCAGAAAGTTGACTGTCCTAAGGAGAAAATTTGCACGAAATGCTTTGCAGACGATTTGCATGAAATTTCAAGTCAGTGACAGTGTTGTCTCCAGCTTTGCTTGACTTTTTAAGGGTTAACCCTGGTCCTGCTGAACCCGGATATACCCTGCCTTTGCAAACAGTGTAGATCCAGATCAGTTGGCTTCTGAAGAAGCCAACTGATCTGCATCTGCACTGTTTGCCATTAAGTATGCAAATTTATAGCAACAATCCAGATCAAGTAATCTGATTGGCTGAAAATTAGAAGTGGGCATGGCAGCTTAATTTATTCAGCAGGACAAGGGTATTAAGTCAACCCGATTTTGTCAGAAACAACATATCATTTTAGTGCATTAGAATATTTTTCTAGACAGATTTTTTTTAAGTTTGTCTCGACCTTTTCCTTAAAAGTGGTTTATCAGTGATTTTTTTTTTTCTTTTTTCTTTTTGTGAAACATTATATTTTACTTCAAATGTTATACTGTTTGAAAATAGCCTCAGGTCCCTGAGAGATCAATTATTTGGTAGTCTTGGGTGGAAAAATTTCACGAGCTTTTAAATCATATTTTGTTCCAAGTGACTGGTGTCAGTAGTCATGGGCATTTTAGCCTTTACAGTCAGCTGCAGATGACATTTAACCCTAAATGCTGTGCATGCTGGATAAAAATATCAGCAGATGACATTTTGAAATATTATTTCTGATTTTTCCAAGAAAATAGGATTTGACCATTCTTGCAGATTGTATTCTAAGGAGACAATTTACATGAATTGTCAAACACTGTTTTCTGACAAAAAAAGTAAAAGAAAAATATAACCCATTTGTCATCTGCTGAATTTGCCTAGAGGCTGCTCCATTTAAAATCTCCAAATTTTAACATTAGCTGGCAACATATTTTTGAATAAGTCTTGGCATTTCATGTGGAAATGATTCACATGAAATGTGATGCCTCATTTTCTCAGAAATTTAAGAAACATCCCACAAATCCTCAATCTGCAATTAGCATACAGATGGATAGTGGTAGTTTTGAGATGTTTCCAAAAAGTAGTGTGTAGCATTCTTTCAGATTTCATTGTGATCATTGGAATGTAATGCCAATTAAGCCATATTTTCTGGAGAAAATTGAAAAAAAATGAACAAAGTGTGTACTAATATTGTCCCTGCTGCACCCTAAAGGTCAGTGATGGGTTGATTATCAAATTCAGGGACTGATGCTTTCTTAATGCTTACCTTGCTATAGGTAGATTCAACAGACGACAAACCGATGCTTTTTTTTCTTATTTTTCCAAGAAATTAGGATCTGACACTTCATTGTCTTCTTAAAGGCAACAGTTTGCATGCATCGTCAAATTCTATTTTCTAGGAAAACTAAGAAAAATATTTCAAAATGTTTTCTGCTGAAATTTTTACCTAGAGTGCTAAGTGTTAATGCCCAGATTACTTTTAGTAAAACCTGCATAGCCCCAGATAAGGTCATAACTAAGGCGATAATTTTTGAAAAAATATCATTTTTGCACCAAAACATATCTTCTCGGTACACCTTGGAATCACCTCAATGTGGCCATTCTTATGAAAGTCCAGAAGCATCTGAGCTGAAAGCTAAGGATGCATTACAGTGATCACTTTCAATCCATCTGTTGTCCAGCCATGCATCCATCTGTCCATGCATGCATGCATGTATCCATCCATCCATCTGTCCATGCATGCATGCATGCATGGATCCCTCCATCCATCTACATTTTCAAACAACTTCTCCTCTGAAGCTGTTGGGGCAATTCGTAGCGAATTTCAACTGGAGTCTGCTTGGGTCAAAAGGAATGGAGGGGAGGGGAGCAAACAAACAAAAGCTTGCTGGAATTGTCACAGTCTGGCAATTTAGAACATTTAAAAGTCTTCTCCAAATCAAGAAAGCTTTGGTGTATCAATCTGGAATCCCGTCTTGTCTGGAGCTGTGATGTTTTTGACCACAGATATCCAAGAGTACCAGAAAATAAAAATCAGATTCTTGTTATTAGAAATAAACTAGTAATTCTGGCAACATCTTTCACATAAATAGTACCTTCTAAGATGATTTTATGCCCTTTCATGCGGCACCCACCATTTTCAGTGTTCTACCCTATAGTGTATGGGAAGTCCTTGAGTACACTGGAACCTTTTTATAAGATGGTTTATTATAAGACAGTTTCGAACATAAAGGCATTTAAAGGTGGACCCGAGAAGTGATGTATCCAAGCCTTCACTTTCATTCCTGTTCCTCTTTCTTCCCTGTTCCTCTCTTTCATCTCTTCTACTATCTCTTCTCTTTTCTCCCTTTCTCTGGGAGATGACACAAAATGGCCCACAAGGGTTGACATGTCATTAAACTCCAACACAATTAATCAATCCAAGCAAAAATGTATAGAATATATAGAAAAAATGACCATAAATAACAAAAATGTATTGAATATATAGAAAAATGACCATTTATGGTCATTTTTCTATATATTCCATACATTTTTTATTGGATACAACAGAGTTTTTAGCTAAAGTGGTTTTTACTTTGGAAGTCAGCAAAAGTGACATAATGAGGTTGTGGTGTATGTTTTAAAAGAGCAGAGACTTTAGTTCTTGTAATTTGCACAATCATGCACATTAAAGCTGATAGATGACCTTAAAACATTCAAATAAAATTTAATTGATTTTGCTTATATAATCTTTTCAAAAGCTAAAGCTTTTTTATAATATGAAATATTGAACACATCTATTATTTCACTATTTTCTCTTTTTTTTTCTTAACCATTAAAGCACCTAGCAGTGCATCAGACGATATTCTCATTTTTTTTTTTTTTTTTTTTGGAGAAAATAAGACTGTCATTTCATATGAATTGTCTGTTTAATTCACATGAAATGTCAAGTCTTATTTACTCTGAAAAAAAAAAAAATAAAAGAAAATAAATAAAATCAGAATTTCATCAGCTGCATTTGTGATTGGCACGTTAAGGGTTACTATAAAAGTAAAAAGCAGAATTATGTAAATAGCACTGACTGAAGGTCTAGTGTTAGATTATTATCTAACAGTACAAAAATTGAAATTTAATTATCAGCAAGGCCACTTTCAGGTAAAAGAGTACCATATTTAGCATGCATACTGGGACACCTAAACTACTCGCCATACATGTCCTAAAATTTAAAAGTTTCATTCTTTTTTACCTGTTTTGATTGTCTAAAATATTGCTGAATAAGTGAAAAATAGTGGAGATCCTGATCAGATGCCACATTCTGTGGCATTTGATCTGGGTCTGCCCTGTCTGTCCAAATACTTAGGGTAAATATGAAAACTTCCATGAACCATGTGGGCAATCTACCCATGAATGGATAGCATGGTCATTTCTGCATTTCAGTGTAATGAAGGACAGAAGTGGATTATCTCCCTTTTAACCACTCCAGGTAAGGAACATAATCATTTCTGCAAAGAGAGACAATGTAAATTGTGTCCTTTGCAAAATTGGTTGTTTCTTTTTGCTTAGATTACCTGCAAATATAGGCCTCGGTGGCTCAGTTGGATGCGCCCTCCGACTGGAGACCAGGAGGTCGCGGGTTCAACCCCCGCCGAGGTCGGCAACATTCTTTCGTGGAGATTGATCATGAAATATTTTCTACGGTCATTCTCTCCCTTCCGCTGATTCAAGAAGGGCAGTTGTCAGTTTCTGGCGA
Source organism: Anodontia alba (assembly GCA_964016985.1). Lineage (NCBI taxonomy): Eukaryota > Metazoa > Mollusca > Bivalvia > Lucinida > Lucinidae > Anodontia > Anodontia alba. The sequence continues at coordinate 80,271,248 of OZ024823.1, forward strand.
AAGAATGTGCACAATACTGGTTAACCGCTTAGAGGACTAAGCCTGCCCAGTAAATGTGTGGTTAGGTAAACTGACCGCGCTCGACATGACCCCATTGGGTTGACTGGGCCGTAAAACCTCAACACAAACAAAAACCTGCAAATATCACCCATTTTAACCTGTTTATGCCTAGTGTCCCATAAAAGTGTCTGATCAGGATCTATAATATTTGCATTAAATACAAAAATTTCCATAAATAACCAGACACATCTTTTACTGGAAATGGACTGATACTAAAAGTTAAGGTAGAAGAGACCACTTGGCATAAATGCGTTAATTACTGCCCAACAAAAGAAAATGAAAGACATAATGAAATTAATTCAGTAGCACTTTACAGAAGTAGAACAAAAATGAAAGAACGAAAAAAAAAAACACATTAAAACCTGACATGTTTGGGCAGTGTCAGTCATTGGACTACGTTTATGTGGATATTGCCAAGCAAAAAGGGCGCTTACTTCATAGCTATAGATAAGATGATTTTTCAGCCCGAAAGTATTGATTTTTTTCTTAACATATGTTGTGGGTACTCATTAGAAGTGCCTTACTGAGGCACTTCTAATGAGTACCCACAACATATGATAGTGAGCCACTTCTGATGAGTACCCACAACATATGATTTTGTGGAAAAATAAGGAAATATTTTCTGGATACCCCTCTTGTCTTGAACTATCCAACAGAAATATGACATAAGTATGACTTAGGCTGTTAACTAAGCAGATTCTACCCTTGCCTGCATTTGGCAAATGTGCAGGGAGGGCCCTGTGCAGCCATGCAGGCTAATCTGGACTTTGGCATACCAAATGCTAAATGACCCTTTTCAACAAGCGTGGTCCGTATATATTTTACGTTTACTTTAGATGTGTGTAATCATATGTCATACCGATGGTAGACACGGGGACAATAGAAGGTTGGTCACTAATGACCCGGTCCGTCAATACTGGGGAAATAATGAACAAAGAACATTTTAAAAAACCTAGACACGTTTTTTTGAAAGGAGTGGACTGGCTGAATAGCTAATGTTTGTATTTTATTTCAGGCCTATTCAAAGCTCTAGACATAATGTTTGTTGTCACTTTTTTTTTTTAATCTTTTTTTTTTTTTTTTTTTTTGTGACACAATATTCATAGTTTTTCTGATTTCTCCATGAAAGCATATATTGTGGGTTCTGTTAAAAATGGCTTATTAAGACAATTATAATGACTACCTAAAATGTATGCTTTTGTGGCGAGTTAAGAAATACTCTCTTATCTGGAGATATGATGTTTGAGCCCCAATACTGGGAAAATGTACCTTTTGCCATGTGCCCAGTAACAACTTAGATCATTCTGCATTTCAGCACATTCTGATTAGAGTCTTTGTTCGGTGGTCTATGGATAACTAAGGTTCCATGGCTTTTACAAGTCGTGTCTATACAGACTGATCAGGTCTTTGCTGCATCTTGATACACAGTGATACTGTTAGAGGACAGCAAAGGCCCAGATCAGCCTGTGCAAATGCACAGGCTGATCTGGGCCTTTGCTGTCTTGATATACTCTAAAGCCTTATTTTCACTTGGCACTGCCCAGATGACAACTAAGTCATTTGTTTTGTTTTGTTTCCTGAGGGAACAGTTTGCATGGAATGTCCAGCCCTGTTTTATAGGAAAAACTTCTTAGAATTTGTTTGTTGATACCTTTAACTTATGTTAGTCAGGAAACCCCAAAAGGGTGATTGGTAAACATGGCAGATCCAGATCAGATGCCCCAAAATGCGGCATCTTATCAGGTCAATATTGTTGCATGAAATACAGGAATTTCTATAAAAACATAGTAATAAAATCCAACCAGATACCCTTCTGTTGAAAATAGACTGGTCCAAAGAGTTGTGGTAGAAGAGTCTACTGGATGTAAATGGGTTAACCCTTGTCCTGCTGAATAAATTAAGATGCCACGCCCACTTCTCATTTTCAGCCAATCAGATTACTTGATCCAGATTGTTGATATAAATTCACATACTAAATGGCAAACAGTGCAGATCCAGATCAGTTGGCTTCTTAGAAGCCAACTGATCTGGATCTACACTGTTACTGATCTGGATCTACACTGTTTGCAAAGGCAGGGTATATCTGGGTTCAGCAGGACAAGGGTTAATAGTTACCCTAAATATTCTGCTTTGATTTACAGGTTGATTGCTTACAATCCAGAAATTGTAAGTGCCAAAATTTTCTTAAGGTAGTTGTCCAGATGATAATTATTGACCAATTAAATCAAACTGCCATTTCTACAAAATCCAGGTAATGATTATTTATAGCCATGCCTTTCTTGTCACAGTGATGTCAGAGTGCCATGTAAAGAGGGTTTCTGTAAAACCTGGACTGGGACATTGGCAAACAGTGAAGACCCAGATCAGATGCCACAGAATGCAGCTTTTGATCAAGGTCTGCACTGTTGGTTTAAATTACAGGAAGTTAAGGGTTAAATGAAACAGTCTTACACCCGCGTTCAGGATCATTTTCCCAACCTACACTCAGAGACCACCAGTGCTGTCAGTGCTTTGATTGTTGGTTTGCAACATGTCTGATGTCCATTGCAGTTTGTTTACTTTTCCTCTCAATGTCATTGATACCATACATTCTGTGACCCTAGCTCTTTCTGGGTGGACATCTTCATTACTGTCTTTCAAGACCACAAATCCATTATTGAAACTAATATTGCCACTGTACTGACTTTTAACCCTAGTCCTGCTGAACCCGGATATACCCTGTCTTTACAAACAGTGTAGATCCAGATCAGTTGGTTTCTGAAGAAACCAACTGATCTGGATCTGCACTGTTTGCCATTAAGTATGTGAATTTGTAGCAACAATGTGGATCAAGTAAGCTGATTGGCTGAAAATTAGAAGTGGGCGTGGCATCTTAATTTATTCAGCATGACAAGGGTTAATAAATGTCAGACTGCAGAAGTATGGACATCACTGATGTAATTTGTAATTTATGAGAGGATATTTTTCTCTCCGAAGATTATTATCCAGGAATCTGTCTGATTTGATTGGACATTGTGAAATATTGGCGGTTACCTGACTCCCTTGCACTTATTTATGGATATAATACATCAAACTTTGCATGATAAATACATGGCTCCAGAGAAAGTACATTTTTCAACCGAAAAGTATTGATATTTTTCTTCTTTTTGCGTGAAAACATATATTGTAGGTACTCATTAGAAGCACCTCAGTGAGGTGCTTCTAACGTGTACCCACAACATATGTTTACATGGAGAAGTAACAAAAATATTATTTCAATACGCCTCTTATTTGGGGCTATATAAAAATAACTTCTGGAAGTCCTAATTGCAAGAAATACATGCTTTATGGCTTATCAGCTTTATGTCTCAGAAATATGAGTAATATCAAAGAAAATCTTAATAATGACATGCATTAATGGTAAGGGCATGCTGTATTTGCAGAAGGTAGGAGAAGGGGACATAGGTCTAAATAAGAGTGGGTATCAGGTAAATATTTTTCATGTTCACGCATGTTGTGGATACTCATTAGAAGTGCCTCATCGAGGTGCTTCAAATGAGTACCCACAACATGTTTTCATTGAGAAATAAGAAAATTATTAACCCTTCTCTTGCCAGAAAAAAAATGAATCAGGCCTGTAAGAAGGGGTACCTCTACTTGAAAACTCATTACCCCCTGAATTTTACCTCGATTTTCATGAAATTTTCACATATAATTTGCCGATCCTAGGTGGCCATTTTACCGGAGAAAGGATGGTCACGTGACTAGAAAGTCACGTGACAGTCATATGTAAACCGGGAACCGTTTAAGACACTTAAAAAAAAAAAAAAAATTACAAGAGACCAGCGCCTACTGTGTACTATTGCGAATGAAATGAGTGACATACATAGGTTCTACTGTTATTCCTACTTCTTCCTCACAAGAAATGATTCAGGGGTTATGGGCTTTTTTTCCAGAAAAGCCTGATCAATTTGTTGAAGTGAGTGCTGAAATTAATGGCAGCTTGAAATTTGGTATTCTCGGTCTTTTTTAGTGTGGGTAAAATCCAGCACCTGACTATCTAATGAAAAGTGGCGTGTTTGCATGAAAGTAGGTTCACTCCTGTATGAGAACACTTGCTCTGAATGGTTGCATGTGGTATATTGTAAGTATGACAGGCTTTTGAGTTGGCAGACCCCTCCAGCGCGACTATTGTCGCGAACGGCAAGATAAGGGTTAATACTTTTGGATTGAAAAAAAGCACCTTATCAAAAGCTATGGGGGACATGTTAACCCTTGTCCTGTTGAATTAATTAAGATGCTACACCCACTTTCAATTTTCAGCCAATCAGATTACTTGATCCAGGTTGTTGATATAAGTTCATACTGAATGACAAACAGTGTAGATCCAGATCAGTTGGCTTCTTCAGAAGCCAACTGATCTGGATCTACACTGTTTGCAAAGGCAGGACATATCCGGGTTCAGCAGGACTAGGGTTAATATTTCTTCTGTGTCTGTCATTCACTTTTCCTTTATCTCTGTTTCACTTTTTCCTTTCACCTATTATCTCTTCTATCCCTTTTCCCCCTTTCTCAGAGACGTGATCCAAAATGACCCACCAGGGTTGATGTGTCATTAAAGAACTCAAAGAAACAAACAAAAATTGGAATATGCAGCGGTAAGACCTAGTCCAGAACCTATTGTCAGAAATGGCCCTTTAACCCATTTCGATCTGGGGACTCTCATAAGGGTAATTGGCAAACAGTGCAGAATGTGGCATCTGATGAGTGTCTCCACTGTTTGCGAATAGTTTAGTCGTTTTTCTCGAGTAATATCTAAATCACATAGCCTGACATACCTAAAATTGAAATTGGACGCTTCCAATGTATAGTGTGGGGGAGTCTGTTCCGTTTAAAAGGGGATAATGAACAGGGTTATGAAGAGGTTCTTGTGTACTTTCTAGGAAGTCTGTAAGTGGCATGAGTCATCCCGATATCATAAATCACCTAACGCTTAGGACTCTGGGTAAAATTTTCAGCAGACGACATTTCGAAATATTTACTTATTTTTCCCAGAAAACAGGTTTTGACATTTCATGCAAACTGTCTCCAAAGGAGACAGTTTGCATGACATTTTATGCGGAGACAGTTTGCATGAAATGTCAGATCCTGAATTCCGGGAAAAATAAGGAAAATATCACCAATTTGTCATCTGCTGAATTAGCCCAGAGTGTGGTAAAGGCAAAATCGCCTAAATTATCTAAAATGCAAATTTTTATGATACTGCATGTGCATGTTTTATGATAATATCGAAATGACCTATAAATTTAATTGGACACATTACCCTTTATCTACACATGCAGCTATGTCAGACGAAATTCCCAGACCTGGTTAAATTTATTATATTTGTTAACACTCCCGGATGACCCTTAGATTTTTTGAAGTTCATTTCAGCTAACCTTTCTTTCTGACATGTTGATTGAAATGCATGTCATGCCGGTGTGTTATATAATAGGTGCACTGTTGCGGAGGGACAGGACACCTAAACGGCTTACAATCTTGCTCAGCCATGATAACATTAATATGCAGGCTATTGATAATTTTGTCCGATTTACACTTTACAATTTACATTTAAATGCGGAATACCCACTCAGGTAGAGTCATAAGATATGGTCACAGACAAAGAGATGGTTTTCTGACATGGCCCTAGATAAGGTATTATTGAGGCGATAATTCTGGATAATTTTTGTTAATTTTGCACCAAACTGTGTCTTGTGGGTACTCAATGGAATTGCCTAGCAGAGACGATTCTAATGGGTATCCACAAGACATATTTTGGCGCAAAAATAACAAAAACCTTTCTTCTGTATATACCCCCTTTTATCTGGACATTGTGTCTGAGTTGTAAGTTTTTATGGAAATAGAGACAACCTTATTTAATCCTGAAAGCGCCAAGCAAAATTTGTAGCAGACGACATTCTGAATAATTTTTTTTTTTTTTCAGAGAAAACAAGTTTTGACATTTCATGTGAATTGACTGCCAAGCAGATGATTCACATGAAATGTCAGGACTTGTTTTCTCTGAAAAATAAAAAAAGAAAATAAATTGTTGTCTGCTGCAGTTGTGATTGGCCCTTTTAAGGTTAACTTAAACATTCAGATGCCTAAAATCCTCATTCACTCCTTCTGCCATTTGAACAAGTCCATTTTACTACCTGTCAATGTCTGAATCTCAAAGAATTCCTGGATTTTTGTTAAACAGTGCTGACCTGATCAGATGCCACTTACTGTTACTATGGCATCTGATCTGTGGCTTCTCTGTTTGCTCAGGCCTGTCTGTACCAATACTTAAGGTAAATACAGGTTGGATTAACTCTCTTAGCACCAAATTTCAGACATTTGTCATCTTTTTTTTATTTTAATAAACTATGGTTTGGAAAGAAGTTCATATGTGTTGAAAGACTGAATGTCAAACAGCATAGATCCAGATGAGACAGCTCATTGAGCCATCTCATCTGGATCTATGCTGTTTGCAAAAGCCTATTATTATTGGCTGTGGTGGTGAAAGAGTTAAAGAGCTTGCGGTAGCCAGTAAAAAGAAAAGAAAGTATAGATAGAAGACATCCAGGAAGAGCCACAATCACAGACATAGGCTGCCAATGACACCAAGAGGAGCCGGCCTTGGTGGCTCAGTTGGATGCGCCGTCCGACTGGAGACCAGAGGGCATAGAAAAACCCACAGTGAACAGTCTGATATACATTGTATTTTAACATGCAGCAAGTATGATTTAAAAATCTGTTCTGTAATTTAATCTTTTTGAATTTTTTTTCTGTAATTTTATCTTGTTTACAAAACCTGTTCTTTGAAAATAACCATGAACTGTCACTGATGCAATATAGTACCTGGACTTCCCAGAACTGGTCAAGAACAATCATACCATGCTACATATGGGCTGCGTCAAGACAAAATGTACTTTTGAACATGCACAAAATGCACATATACAGATCATCCTGCGCATACCCAAAGTATTACTCGGGCCTTTGCTCTCCATTCATACAGTCTATAGTATCCAATGATTATGTTGGTGGATAGTGAATGACCTGATCAGACTGCCCAGACACACATTTTGGCATGACTTTGCTCGTATTACAATTCACTGGATGATTCATATGAAATCTCAAACCTTATTTTCTATGAAAAAAAAAAAAAAAAAAAAAAAATAAATAAATAAAAATGTTGTCTGCATCAGTTGTGATAATCACAACTGATGCAGACAACATTTTTATTTATTTATTTATTTAATTGTGTAAGGGTTAACTTTTCTATTGGCACACTTTCATACACATTACGAAAACACACCTATTCACATATACTGAAAATATTACAACCAAACAAGGAAACTTTTCCGATAAAAAATTATGATATTTTTCATATTTTTGCTCAAAACATAGATTGTGGGTACTCGTTAGAAATGCCGCGGCGAGGCAGTTCTAAGGAGTACCCACAATCCATGTTTTGAGCAGAAATAAGAAAACTAATGTATACCCCTGTAAACCCCAGTTTTACTATATAAAAGTGGGGTTTAAGGGGGTCAAAATTATATAGGGATGTTTTCGTGATGAGACACAAAAAAGAGTTGTATGCTGTCAACAACACTCAAGGATACGGAGTTGGTCATCAGGCATTGTGTCCAGTTATCAGCAGATGTTCATTGGTCATTTATGACCTCATAACTGACACCATCAGCAGCTGGTCAGAGGCTGGCCTTAGTGCTTAGCACTCTGGATAAAATTTTCAGCAGATGACATGTTGAAATTATTATTTTTTCCTAGAAAATAGGATTTGATATTTCATGCAAATCATCTCCTGACAATCTGCATGCAATGCGAAATCCTGTTTTCTGGGAAAAAAATAAGAAAAATATCATCATCAATTTGTCATCATTTGAATTGGCCAAGAGAGTGGTAAAGGATAATTGTCATTTGACCGATAGAGTTTGTTTTATGAGGCAATTGATTAGAAAATGTTAATTCTTTTGTGCTTGCGTTCATAACTTGTCATCGAGAAAAAAAAAAAATGTTGCCACAAAAGATGATGTATTTTGAGTTTTACTGAAAAAATTTAAAAAAATCCTGCCATTTAATATATGCTTTTATGATTTATCATTTCTAAGCTTCTTTCTCTAAGATTTTTTTTTATTTATATCATAAGAAAAAGTATGTCCAATTTGTCATCTGCTAAATTAGCCAATAGAGTTTTGAGTACACATCAGCCCTTGTGGGTGATTTTGTGTCATCTACCAGAGAAAGGGAGAAAATGTACAGAAGAGCCAAGAGAATGCTCATGTCTGCCCATCAATATCAAGGCCCAATGGTTGGAATGTTAGGGTCAAATGAGTATTGGTTGGGCCCCAAATCACCATGTTCACTAATTCCTCCATACATTTTAGGATTATGAGGCTTTCAGACTACTGCGCATTTGGATGACTGGATTTGAACTGCAATAAACATAGATTTTTTTTTTTCAGTTTTTTGACAAAAGCAGCAATATGTCTTTTAACACTGGTCCTGTTGAACCCAGATATGGCCTGCCTTTGCAAACAGTGTAGATCCAGATCAATTGGCAAGCCAACTGATCTGAATCTGCACTGTTTGTCAATAAGTATGTGAATTTTTATTAAGAGCCTAGATCAAGTAATCTGGTTGGCTGAAAATTAAAAGTGGGCATGGCATCTTAATTTATTCAGCATGGCAAGGGTTGAATTAGACAAATTACCCTAAATATTACCATAGTTGTCCTAAAATTTGATCAAATCTTTTTTACAACCTGTTAATATTTCTGTAAATGAATGAGTGACAAACAGGGTAGACCCTGATCAGATGCTTCATTCTTTGACATTGGTTCTGCAGGTGGAAGCCAAGAATCCTGGGCTTCAACATAAAATTGGCTTTTTATCATTATATTATTTTCAAACCTGTTAAGATATCACCAAATTCTTATATTTATTTTGCCAGGTTTCATCTTTACCATGGTTCTGGTACGCCCCTGATCTTGGACACACTGTTTGTTCAGGCCTGTCTGTCCCAATAGGCTGATTGTGCTAAGCTTTGAAAGACTTTCTAGGAAGCTGGTTTGAAAGAGATATGTGAGCAGTTTGGGCACTTGGGATATTTCATACACTTTGGGGTATGTTGGCTGTCAAAAGATAACCATAAATGCAATTTTGGGTGACAATCTGAATCCCAGCAGGTCTTTAATTGTCCATCTGGTCCTTGAGGTAATAACTCCATTAACTCTTAGCACTCTGGGTGAAATTTTCAGCAGATAACATACTGAAATATTTTTCTTATTTTCCCCAGGAAACAGGATTTGAAATTTCATGCAAATTGTCTCCTAAGGTGACAATCTGCATGAAGTGTCAAAGCCTGTTTTCTGGGAAAAATAAGAAAAATGTTTTAAAAAATCTTCTGCTGAATTTTTCACCCAGCATGCAAAGTGTTAATTCAGATATAACATTAGATACCTGAGGATTTTCACCTTTATACAAATATTAATTCTCTTTGTTTTCGATCTATTGGAAGTCTGTTTGTCCAATTTGTTGATAAAATCAGTCGAAAAAAGGTTAGTGTAACAACCCTAAATATTGAGACAGACAGACCTGAGCAGACAGTGTAGATCCAGATCAGATGCAACAAAATGTGGCATCTGATCAGGATCAGCACTGTTGGCTAGTCACACACATCAGCAAGCAGTAAAAGGGACATGTATAAATTTTTAGGACAAGTATGGTGAGGAGTTGAGGTGTCTTGATATTTAGTGTAAATGTGGTATTATATGCTGGAAAGAGGATGGCTCTTGATCTGGCAAGTGTGGGTTGGAGAGTCAAGTTTCAGACAATGTGCAGCTGGGATATCCCTCCTTTATTTATTTCCTATAACTCCATATAAGGTGGTCTTTTCAACTAAAAAGCATTGATCTTATTTCTCCACAAAAGCATATGTTGTGGTACTCTTTATCAATAGTGGTTGGGATCAGTTTTTATTAATTTTCCACTGAGCATTAACCCTATAACCCCTAAGTTCATGAAGTTGACTTTTCCATCTCTGAATTTGGACACATTCATTGTTGCAAATAGGGGTTTCTGTCAAAATCAATAACAGAAGGGCAAACAGTGTAGATCCTGATGAGACAGCTCATAGCTAGCCATCTCATCAGAATCTACACTGTTTGCCTAGCGGACTCATCTGGATCTGCACTGTTTGCAAAGGTACGAGTATCTGCGTTGGTCTGTAGGGATAAACGGTTTATTGACACATAGTCCATAACAGTCAGTAATTGCAACATGCTGGGTTAAACGTCCATTGGATTAACCCTTAAAGCACTAATCACAATTGCAGCAAACAACATTTTCATTTTTTTTTGTTTTTGTATTTTTCAGAGAAAATAAGGCTATGCATTTTATGCGTAGCAGATGATTCACAAGACATGGCAATGCTTATTTCCTCTGAAAAATAACTAGCAATTTGAGAATGTCTTCTGCTACACATTTAAGGGTTAACCCTTGTCCTGCTGAACCCTGATATACCCTGCCTTTGCAAACAGTGTAGATCCAGATCAGTTGGCTTCTGAAGAAGCCAACTGATCTGGATCTGCACTGTTTGCCATTAAGTATGTGAATTTATATCAACAGCCATGATCAAGTAATCTGATTGGCTGAAAATTAGAAGTGGGTGTGGCTTCTTAATTTATTCAGCGGGACAAGGGTTAAGGACACAAAGTCCATAACTGGTATCAGTAATAGTACTAGTAATTGCAGCATGCTGAATTATACTTCCAGTGGATTAATATTGCATTATGGGATAAACCACCATCAGTTAGCCATCATTGTCTCTCAATTGACCAAATGCCTCTGGCTGGAAATCTTTTATTTCTGAGCTAAGAAGGGTGAACATATTTTTTAAAAGGTTAAAGAGGTGCTAATGAGGTTGGGGAATATAATTAACTGCCTACAAAGATCAATGCTTGATTTAAATAACCCTATAATGAAGGATAAATGTAAAGAGGGCAGAATCTTTGGTCATTTATCATAGAAGTGTCAGTTTTTTTTTGTTTTGTTTTTTCTTGGCGGTTCGCAACATGTTTTGGTCATTACCTTCCAGAAACAATGTGATAGTTACCCCATAAATGCCAAACCTGGTGTACCATATTTACCCTGAGTATGAATCTGAGGTCAATATATGCAGTTGATATACACAAAGGCAAAATTAGGAATGTTCAGACAGACAGACGGACATGGACCCAAGATAAATGGGGTGTAATCAGGTGTCCAAGGAAAGTAAGCATCACTTGGTAAGCATGCTTCACCCACCATGCCTATCAGCCTCATCAGAGAAATAGGAAAGTATGGGAATAGTAAAGTCTGGGGTTTAGAAAATCTGTATATGGCTTGGCACTGGCAAAAACATCAGACATGAGTCTGGAAACAGCCACATTGTAGGGATTGAAAAGGCCATGAATCCTCTCATAGAACTTCTTTAGGTTTCATTACGAAAACATACCTATTCAAATACACTGAAAATTTTACCATCAGAAAATGAAAATTTTCAGATAAAAAAATTCTGATATTTTTCATATTTCTGCTCAAATCATAGATTGTGGGTACTCGTTAGAACCTCGCTGAGGTGGTTCTAACGAGTATCCACAATCTATGTTTTGAGCAGAAATAAGAAAAATAATGTATACCCCTATAAACCCCAGTTTTACTATATAAAAGCGGGGTTTAAGGGGGTCAAAATTATATAGGTATGTTTTCGTGATGGTAACCAGTTTTGTGCGAACTGGGAACAGACAGGCCTGAGCAAATTGTGTAGATGTAGATCAGATGGTAAGAAGTTTAAGTATCCCTATATATTCAGGTACATTTATATATTTAAGTACATTATTATGACTTTAATTTATGAGCCATCTCATATGAAGCTACACTGTTAACAAAGGTTTATTGTTTGGTCTGTAAAGTTGAAAGGGCTAAGCCCTAATTAAAGGATACCATATTTACCCAAAATGTCCAGGTAACTCCTGACCATACTTACCCTAATATTTAAAAACTCCATTTTATTACCTATTGATATATCTTCAAACCGCTGGTTGAGTCACAGATATTGTAGAACTTGATTAGGTGCTACATTTTGCACTGTTTGCTCAGACATGTCTATCTGCTTACTTATGGTTAATAGGGTAAAATCTTTATATGATACAAATAAAAAAATGGACATTCAGCTCCTTTTATGCTACATAAATTGAAGAAAGATGGTTGGTTTATTGAAAGTACTAGTAATCTTTACATATTTGATGGACAAAATTACATGACGAAATATGATTTTTTCTTTCATGTAAATTGGGCTATACTTGTACATCATTTAACCTTTACCACACTCTGTGCTAATTCAGCAGATGACAAATTGATATTTTTCTTATTTTTCCCAGAAAACAGGTTTTGACATTTCATGCAAATTGTCTCCATTGGAGACAATTTGTATGAAATGTCAAATCCTGGTTTCTGGGGAAAAAATATTTCAAAATGTCATCTGCTGACAAATTTACCTAGAATTCTTAGCATTAAATTTGAAAACTCCATTTACTAGTAGTTGATGTGCCTGAGTTGCAGACAGTGTAAAATTTGATCAGACACTGCAATTTGCATCATCTGATCACGGTTAACACTGTTTGCACAGGCCTGGCTGTCTAATTACTTACAGAAATTACGGTAAAATCTTTATATACAATACAAATTAAAAAAATTTGACATTCGGCTCTTTTTATTCTACAATTAGAAAAGATGGTTCATTTCATTGAAAGTAATCTTTATATGTTTGATGGTCAAAATTACATGATGAAAGATGGATTTTTCTTTCATGTAAGTTGGGCTATAATTGTCGCATCATTTAAGGAGGTAAAAAGTGGCCGAGTGTTTATTAATGTTATTTACCTTAAAGGGTTAAGACCTCTTTATGTTTCTTTGTATATGAATGTATCACCGTTCTGTATGGGTGAACCCTATGTCCAGTAACTTTTTTAAACTTAAGTTGCGAACAGACAAAAGAAACAGAGGTTATATAGGTCAGCTTTGATTATTTTCGACACTATTTCTCAAATGATTACATCTTGTTAACATTGACTGATCACTTTGAGATTGCTCTGGGTGACTTCATGTAACCTTTGTTGTCAATAGAGATGGCTAAATCTGCTACCTGAAACTTATACATTTTACCTACAGGTGTATATAAACTGACCAATCAGAGAAAAGTTAATTATTTCCAGACCAGCTGTCCTAGGAGTCTGTTGCTTATTATTTTACAACTTACGTACTAAAACATCATGATGATACTCTTTATCTTGTAAGAATATCTTTCGCTTTTAAAATTCACCCTTTAAGTGTTGACCTTACCACCCTTCGGACTATTGTCCATTATCGTCTGATTCAGACTTTTACAAAAATCAGACATACATTTGTTATTATCTTACATCTGAATTAATTGATCAGTTAACAGATTGACACAACTTTTGAACTGAAACAATATTTTGCCGACAGGAGTAACCTGTTTTAGGAAATATTTAGCACTTTTGATTTTGTCTGCTATTACTGTGAGAATCTTATATTTTCATAACTGCTGACACAATTGCCCTTAGAAACATAAGCAATGTCTTGCATGACTCCTGATCTCTACCATCCTTGGTGTCATTGCCCAGCATAGCTAACCTCTAATCTCTGCCAACCTTTGCTTCACTTTCTTCCACATCTTCTGATCTCTATCAGCTTTGGTTTCACTGTATTGCATAACTTCAGATATCATACCGACCTGGGCTTCCTTGTCTTGCATGACCACTGATCTCTACCAGTTGGCTTCATTATCTTGCCTAACTTCACATCTTATAGCAACCTTGGTTTCATTGCCTTATGTAACTGCTGATTTCTACTGGGCTTCCGGCTTGCAGTTGGTGTAGAATTAGCCATGAGTACTCATCTTTGTTTATCATAGTGAGTTCTTTGATTTTTTTGTTTTTGCTATGATGCATCAACTGAGTAGGAAGACATTATGCAAACTGAATGTTAATGTATTTTTGTATTAAGAGTAGCATCGTATTGTAACCCAGGGTGAAGTTAGTTGACTGTAAAAGTGCTTTAACCCTTTAACCCCCTTCCCCCCCCACCACCCCCCCCCCCCCACCCCCCAGTGGTTTATACTGCTGACTGTTCTAAGGCATTGGTCCTGTGTTGCTCTTACTCTGTGTAGCTTTGTGATTTACTCTACGAGATGATTTATATTAAGTCTTGCCTTGTGTTTTGTCCTTGTGTTTTTCAGTTCTTTTAGCTTTGCAATTACCTCACTTGGGGATGAAAAAGCTGGTCTGTGTGCTTTTTGTGCATTTGTTTATTTTGTGCTTATTGATTTGTGTCTGTTTCCTCATCCCCTTGGTGTCAAATATTGGCTGCAACTTGTGATTTTGGCATCCTTGGACTTTTCTTTTTACCTTTTTGGCTTCATGGGCTTGCATAACCACTGATCTCAACCAATTTTGACTTGTCTTGCATAACTTCACATCCCACACCAACCATTGTTTCATTGCCTTGTATAACCTCTGATCACTACCAATTTTTTCCATGTTTTGTCCTGTTTTATGTTTTATTGTTATGTTTGGTGTGTCCTGTCTGACATTATGATTACCTCATTGGGAAGAGGGAGATGATTGCTTTGTTGACATTATTAGACTATGTTCTATGATTGTGGCTCTTCTTGGTCACCTTTACTATTTGGCTACAGTGGCATAACTTCTGAACTCTGTCAGTCAGGCACATCTCATACCAACAGTGACATTATTGTTTTGCATAACTTCTGATCTCTTCCAACATTTGCTTCATTTTTAGAACAATTTCTGATTTCTTACGACCTTGGCTACAGTGTCTTACATAACCAGATATCATACCAACCTTGGCTTCCATCGTCTCACATAACCTTTTGTCACTACCAACATTGGCTTTATTGTCCTATATAACCTGTGATCTCTACCAATCTTGGCTTCATTTTCTTGCTTAACCTGTGATCTCTATCCATCTTAGCTTCATTGTCTTGCATAACTTGTGATCTCCACCAACCTTGGATTCATTTCTTGCATAACTTCAGATCTCATACCAACCTTGGTTTTATTGTCTAGCATAACCTCTGATCTCTATCAACATTGGCTTCACTGGCTTTCATAAATTCTTATCTTTCTCAGCTTTGCAGATCTCATACCAACAATGGCTTATTTGTCTTGCATAACTTTTGATCTCTACAAACCTATTTTATTGACTTGCATAATTTCTTTTTATGAAGCTTTGGCTTCATTGTCTTGCATAATTTCTGATCTCTATCAACATTGGCTTCATTGTCTTGTTGAATTTCTAATCTCTGTCAACCTTGACTTCATTATCTTGCATAACTTCTGATCTCTACCAACCTTGGCTTCATTGTCTTGCATAACTTCTGATCTCTATCATTCATGTCTTGCTTGTCTTGCATAAATTCTAATCTCTATCAGTCTTGGCTTCATTGTCTTGCAGAACCTATCATCTCCACTTGTGTGGATTGTTATCCTGCCTCTCATTTGTGCCCAATGATTAGTTTGCTATGTTGACACTGCCACCTCTCAATGATATTTGAATTTTATCTTTGACATTTTAACCCTCAAAGTGCTAAAATTTATAGCAGACAACATTCTAAATTTTATTTTTCAGAGAAAATAAGTCATGACATTTCATGTGAATCATCTGCTTGGCATATATAAAATGCTTGAGCCAGTGTTCCTAATTGTTGAAAGTTTAATGCAGTGTTTGCATTCACATATTTTCTCTGTTTTGTAGAAATTTATATTGCACAGAATAGAAAGTTGTTGGTCTAATTTCACATAATATCATGTAAACAACAACAGAGGATATAACATAAACAACAGAGGTTAAATTAACATCTGTTACCAGCCTTGAGCAATCTATTAACTGGACACCAAATGAGTGTGGTCATCTTTTCTTAATTAAATGAAATAATTATCTCCCTTCATCTTGATTTTATCTTCCTGTGTTCTGATTTTACTGTGAATTGTACAGAAGGTGATGAATGGTCCACATTTGTATGAACCTTCATCATCTGCTTTGCCTTTGATTGCACACAAGCATGTGGTCAGTTTGGCTGATTCAAATTATTACCATATTTCATTTAACACTCAGCATGGGGAAAAACAGCAGACAACATTCTGAAATATTTTTCTTATTTTTCCCAGAAAATACAATCTGACATTTCATGCAAATCATCTCCTAAGGAGACAACTTACATGACATGTCAGAAGCTATTTTCTGGGAGAAATAAGTAAAAATATCATCAATTTGTCATTAGCTGAATCTGCCCAGTGAAAGATAAAAGTAATTGAAAGCTCCTTTTCCCACTTTCATCCGCCAAATAAGGTAATAAAATCAGATTGCATACTGTTAGTATGCATGGCTTCATGCAATTTTGAAAGCAAAAGTTTGTTTACCAACGACATAGATACTTTATATAAATGGTACATAAAATTCAGAATGAAACCTCTGGGCAAACCTTTGAGGACTATCCTTATTAGGGGATAAGGGTGATGTCCTCTATAGAAAACAATGCAGAACAGGTAAATGTCAGTTAGAATCAAATACTTCTGCAGAAATGTAGATGAAGGAGAAAAATCATTATTTTTTTAAGTATTAAAGGAAATGTAACTTAAAGATTGTTTATTTATTTGAATAGTCCGAGACTATTCAAAAGTTTTTGACACAAACACACACGCACACACACACACACACACACACACACACACACACACATGGATAAAAAAAATCTTGTCCTTGATAATGCTTAGCCATGTATAGGCAAACTGAATAATGATGACAATACTGGTTTAAAATATTTACTATTAACAGCATACATAATTCAGCAAAGGTAAATGGAGACACCTTAAAGGACACCTAACAGGGAGACCATGCTCTTAGCTGAAAGTTCTGCCTCTTTTTTCAAATCCCAGTGGGAACAAATTGTTTCCTTTAGGAGTAGCTGTCTTTGAGAAGGGAGACAAATTCTTGTATCTCAGAGTGATCTCCCATGAAAGTGTCTTCTCACCATGACTATATAAAAAGCCAGACTTAAAATTTGTTACCAGATAAGGGCCTAATGCACTTGTAGCAGGTTGAAGAATGGGGAGATTTAACATTAATTTTGTTTCTGTTTCTGGACCTCGGGTTCTGGACTATTATTCTCTTTTCACTCACCCCCTCTATTTCTTTCTTTCTTTCTTTGTTTCAACTAGCTCTTCAATCCCTTTTCTCCCTTTCTCTGGGAGGCAACACAAAATGACTCACAAGGGTTGACATGCCTTAAACAAAAAACTCCAAAGAATTTTTAGCAAGTTCTTGATCCTTATCTGTTTTGTCCAGTATATAATTTAAAGCATCTGATTAAAATTTTGAAGCATTACAAACTCTTCCAGAAGATAGTTCATTTATTAAAGTAATTACAATTATTTATCTTCCAGCTCAGATGGGTAGATTTCAACAGTAAATCATATAACGTAATTAATTGGACAGGAATGGCTGAAAGATGCTTGATAAATTAAGAAATCACTGGATACAGACATGGTGAAGGACAAATAGTCTTGTTTGAAGCATAATCAGGTTTCAACCAGTAGCAATACTGTAGGTTCTTAAATTTTAGACAAAATTTGATTTCAGAGTAATCAAGAAAATCTTAGTTTGCCGTGGCATAGTTCGTCTAGAATACTGATTGGATGTTAATTTTAATGTGATTAGTTGTTCATTTATCATAATCTTGTGTAATTTGAGGTTTCAATCTAGATTCAAGGAAAAGATTTTATAATTTGATGATGTAAGCTTGGATTTACTGTGATCAGAAGCTGAGGAAATGAACTTAAATTTAACTTATATGCTTAGTTATCAGTTTGATCAGAACCAAATTCCAAGCTTCATTTTTTACAGCATTAGCCAGTCAAACTTGTTGTCTGAACTGGAAAAAAAAAAGACAAAAAAAAAAAAAAAAAAAATGTGTAAAACACTTGTTGGTAGGGATATTTGAATAGAACACAAAAGAAAAGAACAGTTCATAGCTCCAGATAAAGCACTTTTTTCAGTGGGAACTCACTGGAAGCCCTCAGTGAAAATCAAAATGTAAATTACTGCATTTGTCATTGGCACTTTAACTCTTTTGGTGCCAAATTTCAGACGACATTTGTTGTCTGCTCTTTTATTTTAACAAACTTCCGCTTGGAAAGACTATTACAATGTATATGTAAAGTTGAAAGACTGAATATCAAATAGTGCAGATCCAGATGAGACGGCTCAATGAGCCCTCTCATCTGGATCTATGCTGTTTGCAAAAGCCTATTATTATTGCCTGTGGCAGTGAAAGAGTTAAGCGCTAATTCTTATCCTTCAGATTTTGTTTCAAATTGGGGCCTTTGGCATGGGTATCCTTACCACAGCTATAAACACAAACAGAACTGTGATTTTGAAGAATAATTTCATTGATAGACCATGAATGCAGATAAACCATGAAATAGAGAAGCTAAAATTTAGGGAAGCTCCACACATTTCTGGCGGTCCTGATATGCACTGAAGTAGGCCTACCACCTCAAAAACACACACATATTACACCTGTGGACACAAAACTGTACAAACTTTGATGGGCTTCATTTCATTTTGATATGACACGTATCCCGACATCCTGTCAGTCAAATGCTAGCCAGGTATAAATGCAAAACATAAGAAGTTGTCCATTGCACTGCAGAGCCTGCCCTGCATCACCCAATTAAAGTACATCTCAACTGCCAAGAATATACATCAGACCTAAAATAGAATAAGTACTTGTCAAAATGAATAGGATCAATCAATGTAAATTGTTAGAATTGTCCATGAATGACATTTGACTGTCAAACAAACATGAAGCAAACAGATTCATTGAAAGTAACTTCATCAGAGTTTGCACAGTTTTGTGTCCACAGGTGTATATATATACATTCATAAGCCAACAGCAAGATGATGGTTGAGATTGTTAAAAACAAAACTCTTCTTCTCGTGTTAGTAAAAGAATACCATATTAACCCTAAGTATTGGGACACATTAACTCCTTGCCATACTTGTTCTAACATTTTGACTGCCTGTATATGCATATAAAAGAGAATGCTGGATGAGTGACAAACATTGTAGACCCTGATCAGCTGCATATTCTGTGGTGTCTAATCGGCATCTACACTGTTTGCTAATGCCAGCCTGTCCCAATAATAAGGGTAAATAACAGTTGAATTGAATTCACGGTTTTAATATTTCGGCCCTTGGACTTCATCAGAAAATTGAAATACAGTCGACTCTCGTTATCTCGAACTCGCTTATCTCGAATAACCGCTTATCTCGAAGTGAAAATCTGGTCCCTGTTTGAACACAGAGATCTGCCAATAGGCAACAAAATATTGTGGAAAAGAGGAGAAATTGCTCCTTAGGAGCAATTTCTCCTCTTTTCCACAATATTTTTCATATATCTCTAACTTGGGAGTCAAATGAAAGATTCATTCTGTTAAAGGTGGTTGTTGGATTAATTGTTTTCCTCAGTTCCGCAAATCTGATATGTCAAAGTACGGATCTCTCGAAGTGTTTCATAGAGTCCCTTGGATTTCGAGATAACGAGAGTCGACTGTATACTATATAAGACTACATCATTGAAGTCACCATTACTGTTCTTAGGGAAATAAACAAACTGAACAGGATGCAACGTCAGACTACAGCGTTATGGCGCCAAACGTTATCAGCATTAGCAGCACCCCATGAAAAGGACATTTAGTCTGCTAATGTGTAAGCGAGCAGCAAAGGCCACGATACGATCACATGGACATGCAGACAGATCCACCCGAGCCCCGCCAACCGCAACAACAAAGAAATAAGGGTAAATAATTTATGGTAACATCCCTTTTCTGATTATTTGCCCCCAAACTTTTTTTTTACAAATGCAGGTATGTGCATAATTTTTAATTTTAAGTTTACCTAAGACATGAGAGAGAGTAACAAAAACCTGATAAAAATGTCTGAAGTCTTAAAATTGCAGGGACCACTCTCTCATGATACAAAGGGTTATTGTAAAAGTTAGCTTGACCGAAATTCAAAGAAGCTTCATTATAATGAATATCTAATTTGACTTTCTTTTAAATCAATATGATGCAATGAAAAACGTGCCCATAATTATTCTTTTATCATAAAAGTGTTCGGGTCCAATGTCATGTTGTATTGACATCTTAAGATTTTGAAAAGATTTTAGACTTTAACGCTGCATTTAATTTGTCGTTTAATGAAAGGTTATATTCAACACCAAATACTTGGCCCATAAAATATCTTGGCAATAGTTGCAAGGTTTGTCGATGTTTTCGAGTAGTAGTAGCCTAATACGCGTACCATTGATCGACAATAGCCATATACCCCTCAGGTACCATGTAATTATGCGGACAATTGATAGGAATGAGACAGATGAACAATGGCATAGAAGCCATTGAGTAATGCTGCGCTAATGTTACACAATGCCGCAGGGATCATATTTTTCTTCACTCTCACGACTACAGATGCCGGACAGATGAGAATCAAATTATGGACAAAACCTTATTCCAGCCACTTAAACTTGTCGTTACGGTAACCATTACAGAAACACAAAGATCCTGAATTATTAGATTTGATCTGGGAGGCGTTCATTCTCATAGTGTCAGTCCCAATATTATCCAACCAAACATTGGGGATAATTAGCTGCGAGGCTATTCTCCATGACCGATAGGTTTTTAAATTGAAATTTTGAAAACAGTTTGATGACACGGTGACTGAGCATGAAGAGCGGTTATTTATATTAACCTTTAAAGCACCAAGCAAAATCTGTAGCAGGAGACATTCTAAAATTTTAATTTATTTTAAATTTTTCAGAGAAAATATCTTGACATTTTATGTGAATCAGCAGATGATTCTGAAATGTCAAGACTATTCTCTGAAAAATTCAAAAAAAGAAAAAATCAAAATTGTTGTCTGCTGCAGTTGTGATTGGCACTTTCAGGGTTAATTTCTACAGCTGGGGTTAACAATAGATACAAAAGGCTACCCTACCATGATGTAACGGGGTCCCATGTGAACTTATTCCCAAGGTTGTTGAACTTCTGTGATTTCATTAGATTAACTGAAGTCAAGTTTGAAAAAGACTGTTTAACTTTTGAATCCTATTGTCCTTGTAGACAATAGTTTTAGATAAATTTAAAATAAACTGATACTGAAGAGGAAAAGTGGGTGGTGTTATCCATTGTCCTTGGCAAAAAATAACAGTTGTGTTGTGATGTAACAGAGTTACATTTTGCTAACTTAAGGGTCAAAGTTCAGCTGGTTAACAAGGAAAAGGATAGTTTTTGGCATGATAATGGCACTGTCATGGTATTGAATTTAAAACAAACACCAAGAATGGAAGTTCAGTCTTTAGCATGCTGGGTAAAAATTTCAACATATGACAATTTGAAATATTTTATGACAGTTTGAAATATTTTTCTTATTTTCTCCAAGAAAGTTGGCTTTGACAAATTGTCAAATTGCCTCTAAGGAGACAATTTGCATGAAATGTCAAAGCCTATTTTCTGTGAGAAATAAGAGAAAAATATCATCAATTTGTCATCGATTGAATTTACCCAGAGACTGGTAAAGTTTAACCCTTAAAGCGCCAAGAAAAACTGCATCTGAAAATGTCTCTTTATGTCATCTGCTGCATCTTCTTGCAAACTTTTTAAACTTACATTTTGCATATAGGCAAACAGTGTGGACCCAGATCAGACTGCTCCTAAAGGAGCAGTCTGATCTGGTCCACACTGTTTGCAACAATGACTTTTAAAGTAACCGGCAGAAGACAAAGCAGACGACAATTGTTGTGATTGGCACTTTAAGGGTTAAAACCTACAATAGGGAAACTTTAGCAGACATTCAGAAATGACATGCAGTATGGGAAAGGAACCCTTGTTCCATAGCACTCTGGGTAAAAATTTCAGCAGATGACAATTTGAAATATTTTTTCTTATTTTTCCAGAAAAATAGGCTTTGACATTCCATGCAAATTGTCTCCATTGGAGACAATTTGCATGGACTGTCAAAGCCTATTTTCTGGAAAAAGTAAGAAAAATATTATCAATTTGTAATCTGCTGAATATGCCTAGTGAATGATAATGGTTAACTGCAGTGCCACTAATTTCTATAAAAAATTCAAAATTCTTTAGAGAAAATCAGGTTTAACTTTTCATGTGACTCATCTGTAGGAATGTCATTCAAGCCTTATTTTCATAGAAAAAAAAATACAATGTTGTCTGCTACTATTGTGAATGTGCTTCAATGGTTTAAGAAAACTTTGTAGTTGTACAGCCTGAGCAGACGTTGTAGTGAGCAGACGCTGCATTCCGTGGCATCTCATCTGGGTTTGCATTGTTTTGGGAATGCTAAAAATTAATGGGTTTAAATATCAACAAGTGACATTCTGCAATGTCTTATCTGGGTCTACACTTGTTTGTTCAGGCCAGTCTGTGCTAAGACTTAGTGTAAATAAGATAATTTGTTGTCTGCAGCAGACTAAACATTTGGGTTTGGGCAAAAAGATGGACCAATACATGTACTTCCTATTAATTTTTTTTTATTTTTATTTTTGACCAAGATGTGGTGATTTTTTCTTATTTATCCAAAAAAACATATGTTGTGCTCATTAATGCCTTGTGAGCTTGATATAGAAATTCAGAAGACAATTAACATTATGAAATATATAATCATTTTTTTTCTTCTTTTTTTTTCAGAAAATAGCATTTGATATTTCATGCTCAGTAGGAGACAATTGCATGAAATGTCATGCCTTGTTTTCTGAAAAACAAAGAAAAAAAAAAAAAAAAGGAAAAAACAGTAAAATTCCTCTGTTTCAGTCTTGATATTGAATAAGAAACAGCAAGAAAGAAACCGTTTTGGACTGGCAAAAGCTTCTCTTAATAGCAGTGTAGTCTTCAAGGTGGAAATTTTACTGTATCACTTCCCAGCAGACAAACAACGTTGAAATGTTGATTCATCGTTGATTCAAGGTCTTGATGTTGAATCAACGTTGAATCTTTTCAACGTTGTGTGCTTGCTGGGTTTGTAGTCTGCCGAGTGTGTTGGAAAAGTTAGGAATAGATCCACACCATATGTTTTCATGGAGAAATATCCGGACAGTTTGTCAATGCTTGTCTGGTGGTATTGGCAATTAATTTCTTCGTCTTTTAACCTTTACCACAGTCTTTACCACTCTCTGGGCAAATTCAGATGACAAATTGATGATTTTTTTTTTCTGATTTTTCCCAGAAAACAGGATTTAACATTTCATGTAAATTGTCTCCATTGCATAATATTCCATATCCTGTTTTCTGGGAAATATAAGAAAATATTTCAAAATGTTGCCTGCTGAAATTTTTTCCCAGCATGCTAAACGTTAAATTTGAATTACATCTGGACAAAATGCTAGAAACTGGGCAGAAACCCATTTTGAAATGAGGACAGCTGAATGATTGTTCTTAACCCTAGCACAGCTAAACCCCAATATGCCCTGACTTTGCAAGCAGTGTAGATCCAGATCAGAAGGAAGCCAACTGATCTGGATCTATACTGTTTGTCATTTAGTATGTGAATTTGTACTAACAAACTAGATCAAGCAATCTGATTGGCTGAAAATTAGAAGTTGGCATGGCATCTTAATTTATTCAGCATGACAAGGGTTAAAAAAACATTTAGATTACATTTTTTTTTTTAAATCATCCATTTGGACTATAGTTCCATTAAACCCTTACAATGCTAAATTCAAATGCTATTGAATTTTAAACCCACAGACCAGTCGTATGAAATGTTATCTTTACAACTGAATTTAAAACCAGCAATTCTTGCCTGTGAAATGTCATCTTATTTTCTTGGAATAAATAAAAAGAATTATCTAAAATGTCAAGTCTTGTTTTCTTGGAATAAAAAAAAATTTTTTTAGAATTCTGTCTGTTGCTGTTGTAACTTGTGTTTTAAGGGTAACTCATAAATTTTACTGTACAAGTTTTTAGGTTAATTATGAAGGATCTGAAACTTGGTTACCAGTCCCAACATTGGACATCCTGTTATAACTGGGTGATAAGGTATCAAATCTTATTTTCTTTGAAAAAATATTTAGAAAATTAGAATGTACTACAATGCATTTTAATGGGTTAAAACTTATTGTGCCTTGCCATATTGTTTTTGGTCATTTACCAGTAAAACAAGTTTTACAAAAGTGACTTTCATGTGGTTATCGTTTGACACTGGCAATACACCGGCAATACAAAAGGAAAAAAGTACTATTTACCCAAAATGAAAAATAATTAAAATGGCAAAACTTGACAAATGTTTAAATAAATCAAGGACATTGTTAAATTGAAATCAGCTCTTCAGACTGGTTATACCGTAATAACCCTAAGTATTGGTACATCTTATCTACCTACCATACTTGTCCTAAAATTTGAAATAGTCCATTCTACTACCTTTGAATGTGTCTAAAATATTACTGTATGTATGGCAAACAGTGTAGACCCTGATATGACACTGCATTCTGTGGTGTCTGATCTA
This sequence comes from Anodontia alba, assembly GCA_964016985.1. Lineage (NCBI taxonomy): Eukaryota > Metazoa > Mollusca > Bivalvia > Lucinida > Lucinidae > Anodontia > Anodontia alba. The sequence continues at coordinate 80,295,985 of OZ024823.1, forward strand.
GGTCTACACTGTTTGCAAAGGCCTATCTGCCCCAATACTTCGGGTTATTACTGGACAGTATTTACATAGCTTCAGATAAGGCACTTTTTTCAACCGATAAATATTGATATTTTTCTTATTCTTCCATGAAAACATATGTTGTGGGTACTCATTAGAAGCGCCTCAGCAAGGCGCTTCTAATGAGTACCCATAACATATGTTTTCATGGAGAAATAAGAAAAATAATATGTGGATACCCCTCTTATCTGGAGCTTTGTATTTACCCTAAATATGCAGACAGACAAGCCTGAGCAAATAGTATTGACCCAGATCAGATGCCGCAGAATGATTCTGCGGCATCTGATCAGGTTCTACACCTCTGGCAAATCACCTACCAATTTTTTAACACATAAAGAAGTAGTTAATGGACTTAACTAAAATTTTAAAACAAGTATGGTTAAGAAAGTGTCCAAATACTTAGGTAAAATATGGCAGTTTTATATTATATAAGCGTTACAGGTATAAGCTATAATGATCAAGTATATCGCCTTTGATCACAGCTGTCATCAGATTTTCCTAACTTTTAAAAGTAGCATAAATGATTATAGATATTTTAACTTCCCCTTATGTCCCTCTCTTTAGTCAAGCTGAAATACTGTAGGGTCAAGGTGGTTTGACCTGTTGTCTGGTGTGCACTGAAACATATATCCGGCTAACTTGACTAACTGGGTTGTTTGCACTTGGCTGCTTAATGCCTTGATGCAATACTTTTTTTTAAAAAGAAGTCGTGTTTAACCCGCCATATTGTAGCAACTATAATATAGACAAACAGATCATAATGACCTACAGGGATAATATTACTTATAAGTGCAGTTTCTTCAAGTATTTTTTGAAAAGATTTCTTAACACTAAGCACTCTGTGGGCAAATTCAGCAGACGACAAATTGATGATGCATGTATGTTTTCTTATTTTTCCCAGAAAATAAGGCTTGACATTTCATGCAAATTGTCTCTAATGGAGACAATTTGCATGAACTGTCCAAGTCTATTTTCTGGGAAAAATAACAAAAATATTTCAAAATGTTGTCTGCTGAAATTATTACCCGGCATGCTAACCCGAAGTGCATGAGGTTTGTTTGAGCCCTACCAAGAGAAAACCTGACCTCCATACATGCTGAATTTAAAACTTTAGCAGAAAAAAAACTTTTCTTTTAATTTTTTTCTGATTTTCCCTGAAATCTGAAAATACAATTGATGCTTCTTTTCATTATCCATTGAGGAAAATTAGACTTGGTGTTTCATGTTGACCATCTCCTAAGGGATGTTTACTGTCAAATTCGGAAGAAAAAAGAATCAAAGTGAGATGTGAGAATATTTTTTACCTTTGCACATGAGCACTCAGAAGAATTACCATATTAACCCTTAGTGTTGGGACACCATAAAGTATTTACCCTAAGTATTGGGACACCTTATCTACTTACCATACTTGTCCTAAAATTTTAAATCCATTCTACTACCTCTTGATGTGTCTAAGATATTGCTGTATGTATAGCAAACAGTGCAGACCCTGATCAGATGCCACATTCTGTGGCATCTCATCTGGGTCTACACTGTTTACAAAGGCCTATTTGTCTCAATATTTAGGGTTATTATGGTACTTACCATATTTGTCCAAAATTTTGAAATTGGCCATTCTGCTACCTGTTGTTGTGTCCAAAATATTGCTGGACATGAGTGGTAAATAGTGGAGACACTGATCATATGCAGCATTATGCGGCATAATGAGGCATCTGATCTGGGTTTACACAGTTTGTGCGGGCCTGTCTATCCCAATACTTAGGGTTATTAGGTAGATCAGCTGTGCATATGCTGATCTGATTCTTCTTGGAAACATCATGAACTCACAAGCTGATCAGAGTCTTCTAATGAGTTCCCACAACATATGTTTTCATGGAGAAATAAGAAAAGTATCTGAAAAAAAGTGCCTTATCAGACGCTATTGTTAATCCTTAAAGTACCGAGCAAAAATTTGTAAGCGACAACAATCTAAAAGTTTTATTTTATTTTATTTTTCTAAGAGAAATAAGTCTTGAAATTTCATGTGAATCATCTTCTTGACAGATGATTCACATGAAATGTCAAGACTTGTTTTCTCTGAAAAACAAAAAAACAAAAAAAAAACAAACATAAATAAATAAATAAAATTGTCGTCTGCTGCAGTTGTGACTGGCGCTTCAACAGTTAATGTCTCCCAATATTTAGAGTAATTATTACAAATATAGTAGCTTAACCTTTGTCTCTCTCTGGGCTAATTCAGCAGACGACAAATTGATGATATTTCTCTTATTTTTCTCAGAAAATGAAATTTGACATTTCTAGCAAATTGTCTTCATGAAATGTCAAAGCCTGTTTTCTAGGAAAATTTAGAATGATATTTCAATATGTTGTCTGCGGATATTTTTACCCTGAGTGCTAAGCGTTAATGATATGAGGCAGGTTTTCTTGTGACCAAGTGCAGTTTGACCTTGGAAGGGAGGAAATTCCAGACCAATTGTTACTTCCTGATAGACCCTTTAACCCTTAAAATGCTCATTAAAAATTCCCACAAATGTCATTTTAAAATACAAATGTATTTTTCTTTGTTTTTACCAGAAAATAGTGTTTCACATTTCATGCAAATTGTCTCCTAAGGAGACAATTTGCATATAATATCAAACCCTATTTTCTAGTAAAATTAAGAAAAATATCACCAATTTGTTGTCTGCTGAATCAGCCCAGGGTGTGCTAAAGTTTAAACAATATTAACCTCAAGCATGCTTCAGGTGAAATTAATTGATGACAAACTAACAATTTCTTTTCGTTGCCTTCAGAAATCAGGGCATGCATTTTTTAGATTATGTGTAGACAATTTAAATGAAATGTTTAATCTTATATGTTCAAATATATAAATAAAAAAAAAATACTTTTAAAAATGTCATCTTCTGACATTTAAATTCAGCAGGGTAAAAGTTTAGATAATTATGTCATTAAATACATGTTTGAGTGTAAATATGCTTATTCAATGTCATTATCATATTCAAGAGTTTCCTTTTTTCATCATCTGATTACAAGTACCTAATTTTCCAAAAAATTGATGGACCCTTGAAGCTTTTTCCAGCATTATATCTTTTATTTTTATACCAAGGCTGGGACAAGCTATTAATGTCATATGCAGTTTGGGCCTTTCCATTGTCCTGATGATGCAGTCTTGCTACTGTTTCAGCGCTCAGACTGATTTGAATATGTAATGCTGTTATAAGCACTGTCCGTAAAAATTTCAGCAGGCAATATTTTGAAATATTTTTCTTCTTTATCTTTTTTTTTTTTTTCTTTTTTTTTTTCAGAAATAGGCTTTTACACTATCAAATTCTTTCCTTTTAGAAAAGACCCCTTTTTCAAGAGGGAGACAGAAACAATTTTGAAAGAGTTGCCTCCCTTTAAAGTGTACCCATTTCCCTTAATCCATTGTAGTCAGGAGACCCCTTAAAGGGTAACTGGCAAACAGTGCAGACCCAGATCAGATGCCGCAGAATGCGGCATCTGATCAGGGTCTTCACTGTTTGCAAATACTTGGCCATTTTTTTCTAGGAATATCTAAATCTCAACTCACCTACCTAAAACTGAAATTGGACTCTTCCAATATATAGTGTGGGGGAGTTCATTCAGTGTATATTGGGTTAAGATATCAGAATACTAAGGATATATACAGGAAACCATGCACATTACTCACTATAATCCAAGGGAAAAAACTCTGTTATACACTGTATACTTATAACTGTCCCATTACTTGATGAGAGATGAACACACAAGGAGACATTATTTTCAGGCAATGTTTGTGTTACCTTTCATTGTTAAAGATTTTTTTGTATGGTATGAACAAGATTGATAGCTGTCAAGTATGTTGATTGTTTTAAACTAAAAGTGTCCTGTCATTTTGACCTTCTGTTTGGTAATAGTTTGTACTGGCTATAAAATATACCTAATAATATGCTCTCATTTTAAACCCACACTGCTGCACATAGCTTCCTTTTGTACCCCAAATTTTCAAATGCAGTAGGCCTACTGGCCCTGGAGTATAAGAACATATATTTGGATGGATACTGTATTATGCTAAGTATTGGCATTGAGGATCTGGACCTCATTCTGAAGGAGAGAAGACTCCGATGGTATGGACATGTGGAACGCTCCAATGGTGCAGTCAAGACAGCCTTTGACATACAGGCTGATGGAAAGCGTGGGCCTGGGAGGCCCAAAATGACATGGAAGCAGCTGACAGAGAGGGACTGCAGAGAATGGAAGCTCTCAGCTATCAACCCTCATGATGTACCTGGAGATCTGGTGTGAGATCTGCCATGTGTGCAGCAAGCCAGCTATCTGGAAGGGGGCCCACTGATGTGGATGTTGCCCCTATACCTGCACGTTAATCAAAAATCCAATTATGATGATATGATGATGATATTTGGTCAGACAGGCTGAGCTCCATAATGAACTCAGTAGCATGTCAGTAGTATAGGGTGCCACCCTATACTACTCATGTCTGACTGCAGATTCAGGGGTCACAAGTTCTAATCCCAGCTTGGCCACACAACTTTCTTGGAGATTGATCATGAAGTAATTTCTATGGTCTTTCTCCACTTCCACTGATTCAAGAAGGGCAGTTCTCAGTTACTGGCAAAAGTATGTACACAGAGTACTGGTTGACCACTTAGAGGACTAAACCTGCCCGGTAAAAGTGTGAGTAGGTTAACTGATCAGCTTGACATGGCCTTAACAGTGTTGACGAGACTGTAAAACCTCAGCTCAAACCAAAGCCAGAACAAACAGTGTTGAGTATTCAGTTGCTAATTTTTGTATTTTTACTCATAAACATATCTTATTGATACTCACTGCAATCACTTAAGTGAGACCATTCCATTGAGTACCCACAGGATCCATTTTGGAGTAAGGTAACAAAAATACGGTAAATATCTTAAAATTTCAAACATTTTATTCCATATTTTTTTTTGCCTAACTTTTGCTTTTTGTGCAGCTGTTTCTTAACATACTAATTGGAATGGCAAACAGTGAAGACCCTGATCAGACTGTTTCTTCAGGAGCAGTCTGATCTGGGTCTGTACTGTTTGCATATGCCATTTTGTCATGCACTTTGGTGTACAAAATTTTAGGACATTTACCACACCCAAAATTATTGCCTCAATTATCGACTTATCTGGAGCTGTGCCAAATAAGGAGATGACAACTTTTCCGGCTGGACTCAAAATGCTAATATATTTCAATTTATCACCATAAAATACCAACTGCATAAACATATACCTTTTTGTCTCCATTGTCCATGATGATATTGGCGTAATTGCGTTTATGTCAGTTTCAGTGATTGAGAGCGTGTCGTCCTCTATTGTCAAACTAGGGCAAGCGTTAATGTTTTGTACATCTATAAAAATGCATTTTGTTTGTTCAGTCTGGACCTGTCGTTTGTTTAATTGTAAAAAAATAATTCACACTAATGAATGCATTGATTAGGGTAAGGTTTGAAATGGTTTAAGGGGAATGGATACACCTTCAAGGGAAATAACTCTGCCATGGAAATAATTACCTTTCTTTTGGGAGCAAATTCTTTCCTTTAACCCTTAAAATGCCAAGAAAACCTTCATCTGAAAATGTTATCTGTTTATTCATCTGCTGAATATTCTTGCAAACTTTTCAAACCTATTTTTGCATACAGGCAAACAGTGTGGACCCAGATCAGATTGCTCTTAGAGGAGCAGTCTGATCTGGGTCCACACTGTTTGGAAAAATGACTTTTAAAATCACAAGCAAATGACAAGGCAGATGACAATTGTTGTGATTGGCAGTTTAAGGGTTAAGACTAGCCCCCAGTGAGGCAAAATCTTGTCTGCAAAAGATGTGTCCCTTTGAAAAATGGTCATAAAAGCTCATAGTGTATCTGTCTGGATACACTTTCAAGGGAAGCAACTCCACCAGAAATTGTTTTGCCTCCAGTGGGAAGCAGATTCTTTCTCTTTAGAGTAGACCCCTTTTCAGAAAGAGCTTGACAAAATAATCGCAAGAACCAAAAGAACCTGTTGAGCAAACTAACTGCTCTTGATTGAACAGTCTGGCTGCACAGGCTGACCAAGGATGTCTTTGCCTTCACAAATGGAAACTTTTGGAAACTTTATTTGATGTGTGCTTACATTTCTTAAACTTTCATGGAGATTAATCATGAAATAGTTTTTACGGTCTCTCTTTCCCTTCCTCTGACTCAAGAAGGGCAGTTGTCAATTTCTGGCAAAAGAATGTGCACAATACTGGTGAACCGCTTAGAGGACTAAGCCTGTCCAGTAAAAGTGTGTTTAGGTAAACTGACCATGCTCAACATGACCCCATTGGGTTGACTGGGCATAAAACCCCAACACAAACAAACATTCCTTAGAAGTAGTGGAAAAACTTGTAGTAAGCTATCTATCTAATAAGGGCACATTAAAAAAATATCATCAGAGGACTTCATGTGGAGAGTATATAATAATGCTTTGGCAATATTCTTTTTCTGATTTTCTTTATAAAAGCATAATCAGTTTGTGGATACTCATTAGAATCACCTCAACTTGTTGTCATGATGCTAATGAGTTCCAACAGGTTATGATTTTATAGAGAAAGGATAAAAAGACGGGGATGATAGTCTGAAAACTCAGAAATTACTCGACTGTGTGCTTGTAGGGGTTATTGTGGTAATTACATCAAACACTTTATTTTTCTTGCATTTGTTTCACAAAATACTTAGTGGACTGGCAAACAGTGTACACCCTGATCACTCCACTCTTTATCTGAGTCTGCACTATTTGCATAAATGCCATTTTGTCAGTAAAGTTTGAATACAAAATTTAGGACAGTTACCATAATTATTTTTTCCCCATAATGCACCTCACATGAAGTGAAATGAACATTGGCAGCTTCAGTGCTTCCATTTGCAAAGATTTTTCCTCTGCTGGTCGCAGATAATGTCAGATTGATCCATTTTCTGTCCATCCGCCTGTACTGTCATTCCTTGTCTGTCAGCTGACTGACAAGTGTTGCAGCAATAGTAAAAGCTTTTTTGCCAACGTTAACCTTTAAAGCGCTATTCGTAAATGCAGCAGACGACAGTTTTATTTTTTAGTTTTTCATATTTTTCTGAGAGAATAAGGCTTGGCATTTCATGTGAATCATCTGCCTAGCAGATGATTCACATGAAATGACAAGTTATAATTTCTCTGAAAAATAATTAAAAAAATTTAGAATGTTATCTCCTACAATTTTGCTCAGTGTTAACGTCGTGTATGCAGTAGCGATAGTGATGGCACACAAGAAATTTTTCTCATATATTTTTTGCCAGAAAAGAAAGCTTGACATTTCATGCAAATGATCACCTGAGGAGATGATTATGAAATTCACATAAAATGTCATCCTATGAAATTCATATGAAATGTCAAGTCCTTTATTTTTCTGAACAAAAACGTATTATTAAACAGAATTGAGTATACATTAGATCTTCACAGAGTCGAACAGGCATGGGGATCTTACACCATTAAAGTTCTAGCCAGAAGGAGTTGACAGCTTCTGCATAAAAGGACCTTTACCAAATAGGCACTAGTTCGAGTTAGCCAGGGTAAATGAGCAATCAAGATTCAAGCCGTCCAAACAACATTAGCCAAAGGGAGCAAATTCTTTGATTTTAGAGTGGACTTTTTCCAGAGGTGCTTGGTGTGTAGGGAATAAAATAAGAAGTCACAAAAAGTTCCTCCCATTTTTAAAATGGATACACTTTGAGGGGAGATAACTATGTTAAAGTTGTTCTTGCCTCCCTACTGAAAAGGGGGTAAATTTTACTCTAAAAGGAAACAATAGCAAATTCTTTGCTTTTAGAAGGAACCCCTTTTCAGGAAGGATTTGGTGTGTAGGAAACCAAACAGGAAGTCATTTCCCTTGTTAAATATGGCAGAAAATCCAGTATCCAGTCCCCTAAGTCCCTAATCAGACTATACAGATGCACGGATCAGACTGTACAGATGCACAGATCAGATGGTACAAATGCACAGATCAGACTGCACAGATTAACAGATCAGACTGTACAGATGAACTTAACAGCCTGTACAGATGCACAGATCAGACTGTACAGATGCACAGGCTGATCTGGGCTTTTGCCATTCACATTACACGTGTTAAGATGCTTTTTATTTTTTGCCTGGCTATTCTCATATAAATGTGTAAAGAAACTTATTTCAATCTTTATTTGGGTATGGCGATTTTATGCAACAGATTGTAATAACTCTGGTTTATGATCGATTTTTACGCGGCAGTATAGGTAGTCGGCAAATTCCATAACTGTAGATAAGAGGGACAACCAGATGAATATTTTTCTTATTTTTCCACGAAAATTTACATTGTGGGTAGTCATTGAAATTGCCTCGCCTAGGTAATTTCAATGACTACCCTCAATGTACATTTTCATGGAGAAGTAAGAAAGAAATCAGTACTTTTGGGGTTGGAAAAAAACAACAAAAAATGTCTTATTTAGAGCTATGGAAACATAATAATGTCACCAGGTATATACTGGCTATTCAATGTACAATTTACAGGTATACAAATATAAAGGTCATGTGTCTGTGACCTACTGGTCTGCTTGGTTGAGGCTCCTTAGGGGATTTATTCTATAATGACAATTTTAATTATAAAATGATTGGAGTTTCCTTTTTAGATTGAGTGAGTCTGCTGACTTAATTTCATAAACTTCTGTGTGACTGTGGTGGTGATATCTCCAGGGCTTTTACTGCCTTTCAGCAGGGATAAATCATAACAGACAGCCAATTACATATGTACAGTGCGGAGTATGGATGTGGCTGTGTGGTGCCCATGATTTCCAAGGTTTGAATCTCATTGACATAATGCTGTTTATCCTGTGTACTTTAAAAATTTGGACATAACTCTCTTCTGAATTTGTCCTCATTTGAAAATATGAGTCCTCTTTACCACCAATTGATAAGTTCTAAATACCGTATTCGACCTAATTACCGCACATGCTCCTATAAGCGCACAGTAAAGCAATTAAGCAGCTTTTAGATTACAGTCAGTGTACTTTTATCTACTTCTTTATAAAAAAACATATGTTGTGGGAACTCATTTGAATTGCCTCGACAAGTCGAGGCAATTCAAACGAGTACCCACAACATATGTTTTTATAAAGAAAATCAGAAAATAATATTGCAAAAGCATCATTTAATACGCTCTCTGCTGATCTTTCTTTAAAGTGTGCCCTTATTAGGTTGATATTTTACCACAAGTTTGTTCAGTAATTTTGAAAAATCTAAGCGCACAGTGTGGTAATTAGGTCGAATACGGTACTCAAGCTCCAGATAACAGGGGGTTTCCACATACTTTATTTCTCCATGAAAACATATGTTGTGGGAACTCATTAGAAGCACCTCAGTGAGGCATTTCTAATAAGTACCACAACATATATTTTCTGTCTGAATATTAACATTTACCACTCTGTGGGCTAATTCAGCAGATGACAAATTGGTTATATTTCTCTTATTTTTCCCAGAAACAGGATTTGACAGTTTATGCAAATTGTCTCCATTGGAGAAAATTTGCATGAAATGTAGAATCATATTTTCTAGTAAAAATTAAAAAAAAAATTCAAAATGTCCTGCTGATAATTTTACCCAGAGTGCTTTGTGTTAATGGTAATTACGATTTAATTGTCTCTTTCAAAAATATTTCTGTTACTGAAAGAGCGGTAATAAAAGGATCTGCCCAGGGAAGTGCCTGAACCCTTAAAGCGCCAAGCAAAATTTGTAGCAGATGACATTCTCAAATTTTTGTTTTTTTATTTTTCAGAGAAAACAAGTCTTGATATTTCATGTGAATCATCTGCCAAGCAGCAGATGATTCACATGAAGTGTCAAGACATGTTTTCTTCTGAAAATAAAAAAAAAATCAGAATTGTCGTCTGCTTTAGCTACGATTGGCACGGCACTTTAAGGGTTAACGATTGGCATGGCACTTTAAGGGTTAGTCATGAGCTTAATTCCACTTCTTGTGAGATTCAAACCCAGAACATTGTAAAACTAACTACCTAACCATATGCAAACTTCCAAGTGGGACTTAAACTTATGATTCCTAGAACTACAATCACATGTTGTAAATCGGTACCCCGTCTTTACTCTATATATTTTGACACCTTTACTCCTTGTCAGATTTGCCTTCAAACTTGGCTTAAGTAATGTGTCTAAAAGCTGCAGGATGAGTGGTGAACAATGTAGACCCTGGTCAGATGCCACATTCTGCAGCATCCGATCCTGAGTCAGCATGGATTGCTCGGGATTGTCTGTTTGAATTCTTAGATAAAATATGACAGTTGATACTTACCATGCTATGGGCAAATTCAGCAGACAACAAATTGATAATTTTCTTGCCAGTATTTTTTCCCAGAAAACAGCATTTGACATTTCATGCAAATTGTCTCCAATAGAGACAATTTGCATGGAATGTCAAATCTTGTTGTTTTGGGAAAAATAAACAAAAATATTTCAACTTGTTGTCTGCTGGAAATTTTACCCAGCATGCATTGTTAAGCAACTGGAGAGTGAAAATGTTGTTTACAGGTTTTATAAAGTTGGATACTGCTCCAGGACTTGCAGCAGATTGACATTAACCCTAAGAGTGCCAATCACAACTGCAGCAGACAATAAAAATATATATTTTATTTTTCAAAGAAACTAAGAATTGACATTTCATGTGAATTGTCTGCCTAGCAGACAAATCACATGAAGTGTCAAGTCTAATCTTCTCTGAATAAAAAAGCAATTAGAAAAATTAGAATGTCATCTGTTTACTTGGCACTTTAAAGCTTTTTCAGCAGATGACATTGAAATATTTTTGCTTATATTTTTGAAATATTTTTGCTTATATTTCTCAGAAAACATTTTGACATTTTATGCAATTAGCATGCACTGTAAAACTTATTTTCTGAGAAAAATAAGAAAAACACTCAAAATGTTGTCTGCTGAAATCATTATGCATCATGCTAAGCTTTAAAGCTGAATTATGCATAACAGTCCATTGGGTTTTTTGATAAACAATTAAAGTCTGATAATTTTCCTTTTCTCTTCCTGAAAACATATCTTTTGGAATCTGACTAGATGTATCCCCCCATGACAATTCTTATGAAAGCCCACAACATGACCCAGTTTCATGATGAAATGAGGAAAATCCCATTTTTTTTTGTCTCTAAAATAGCAACTGATCTAGGGCCCTGCTTATTAAATCTTTAATGCTTAGCACTCTGGGTAAAATTTTCAGCAGATGAAAAATCATAATATTTTTCTTATTTTCCCTAGAAAACAGGAGTTGACATTTCATGCAAATTGCCTCCATTTCTCCAACAGAGGTAATTTGCATGAAATGTCAAATCCTGTTTACTGGATTAAAAAAGTAAGAAAATATCATCAACTTGTCATCTGCTGAATAAGCCCAAAGAGTGGTAAAGGTTAACCAAGTAGCACAAAATCAACTTTATAAATTACTGATCAAAAATCAGAAAAACACATATTCTTTTGACCCTCAGTCTGTTTGTCAGCAGGTTAACCTATACCCTTCTCTGGGCAAATTCAGCAGACGACAGACAGATGATATTTTTCTAGTTTTTTACATAAAACAGGCTTTGACAATTTGTGCAAATTGTTTCCTTTGGAAACAATTTGCATGACCTGTCAAATCCTGTTTTCTTTCAAAGTAAGAAAAATATTTCAAAATGTCATCTGCTAAATTTTTTTACCCATCATGCCAAGCATTAAAACATTTGACTACCCTCAAGGACAGTATGCATGGGCAGTCATGAAGGAAATAAAAAGTTTGTGATTTTGCAACTTTGAAATGTTTGATGGTGTCTGGCGATGTAAAACCTCTATTTATAAGTTATGTCCATAAACTAGGCTATTATAGATCATTACACATAATTTCGGAAGCAGCTGTACATGGTTAACAACGAACAAAGAAAGCGCCATATCGGCCCATAGTGAATTGGACAAACACATACTTATGCACAAGTATTGCTTCCCTTGCACACAAACTTCACTCATGAAAGTCAAGGATCTTAGCAATTTGATTATTACTGTGGAAGAAAACTGGACATTTTTCCTGTATTATCATAGCTCCAGATAAGAGCGGGTATCCACATACTATTTTTCTTATTTTTCCACAAAAACATATATTGTGGGTATTCATTAGAAGTGCCTCGAAGAGGGGCTTCTAATGAGTACCCACAACATATGTTATCGTAGAGAAATAACAAAAATCTTATTTCTTATTTTGTTGAAAAAATGTTTTTGTTTATGTTAAGGTTTTATGGCCCAGGCAATCCCATGGAGTCATATAGAGTGTGGTCTACCTAACCATACTTTTACCGGGCAGGCTTATTCCTCTAAGTGGTTAACCAGTATTGTGCACGTTCTTCCACCAGAAACTGACAATTGCACCTCTTGAATCGGGAAGGGAGAGAATGACCGTAGAAAATATTTCATGATCAAATCTATGCGAAAGGATGTTGCCAACCCAGCTTGGATCGAACCCACAACCTCCTGACCACCAGTTGACCGCACATCCAACTGAACCACCAAGGCCAGCGAAAAAAAAAATTGATCCGGAGCCATGAATTATATGAAGAGCTGAAATCTAGGACAGCCTGCACATCTGAACAGTCTTACCAGGGTTTTAGTATGACATTAATCTTAAATATTCATACATCAGGACTACTTACAATACTTGTGGTAAAATTCAAATAAGACCATTTGACCTGTGTCTGAATAATTATTAGGATTAAGATAACTCCAGATAAGAGGAGTATATCCACAAAATATTTTTTTATATCTCAACGAAATTATGCATTAGAAGCACCTCAGAAAGACCATGGCTGACACTTGTTGACAGCATTTGACCCTGGTCAGCCATGGTATTATATGTTGAACAGCAAAGACTGTGAAAAAACTATACGGATGCACAGTTTTCCTGTGAATTTGAGTACAGTTAACCATGAGAGGACAGCTGACCATGGTTGGCTATCCTGACATGGTGGCCATGGTTTGCTAGTTAGCATATACAACCATGGATGACCATGGTCAACCATGCTTGTATATGTTACATAGCAAAAACTGTGACTAGACTACCCAGCTAGCATTCTACGTAAATATACATCGGGCCGTCATCGGCCCGTCAGCTACCCTGACGGGCCGATGACGGCCCGATATAGATTTACGTAGAATGCTGACTGGGTATGTGGATGCACAGTGAGTCTCTGCTGTGAAAGAGATTAAGATTGACCTTGAGACCATAGCTGGTTTTGGTTTACTATGGCTGACCATGGTCAGCCGGGCTTGTATAAGGTGACCAGAAAAAAAATTGCCGAGCAGATGATTCACACAAACTATCAAGCCTTATTTTATTTTCACTGAAAAATAATTATAAAAAAAAAATAGAGTGTCATTCGCTACAGTTTTGCTTGGCACAAAACCGCTTTCCACCCTGACTTCTCCATCACTGAATTTGGACATGTCCATTAGTGCAAATAGGGGTGCCTGTCAGAAAACAAAACCAAATGGCAAACAGTATAGATCCTGATGAGACAGTTCAATATGAGCTGTCTCATCAGAATCTACACTTTTTGTACAGGTATCTGGCTTGGTCAGCAGGGCTGAAAGGGTTACAATCTTAATTCAATCAAGTCTCATCATTTTAACTGCCCATGTATCCCATCACGAAAAACCTCACCTGGTCAGTCTAATGGTCACCCAAGTTGACCCTATCACCTGGACCTGGTACGTGGGAAATGTATTGCCTCTGGTCATTATCGGCTGGAGAAAAATACAAATTAAGCTGCGAGAATTAATAGGAATTCATGATCAGGCCAGCCAGCTTTTGTCAACAACGATCATTTGAATTTCATGAAATAATAAACCTTTCACTTTTCCGACAAATACAATATTCATAAGTCCAGGGAAGAAATCAATATAACTTGTACTGACCGAAGTGGTGAAAAAATATGAAAATACCGCTATGATAATTAATTCATATTCCACAGCCAATGGAAGGTAAATGTTAAAATCTATGGGAAGTGGAAATATGACAGGGTGAATTGGGGTCGTAGTGGCCGTTTTACATTAATTTCCGTTAAGGCAAAGAACGTAATTATATGTTGTGGTCGTGCAAAATGGACAGATTAGTGGACATGGCACAAAAACTCAGCCCGTTATGAATAGAAACAAAATGAAAAGGAAATTTAGATATGGACGTTAATATGCTTTTATGAGAAATATTTTTAATGAATTATGCATAAGGGATAATGCTGTCATTGTTTTCATAGTTTGGAGTATTAACAATAAGCATAATGGGTAAAATTTCAGCAGACAACATTTTGAAATATTTTTCCTTATTTTTTCCAAAAAAATCAGCTGGCATTTCAAAGGAGACAATTTGCATGAAATGTCAAAGCCCATTTTCTGAGGAAAATAAAAATGATGTTCCAAAATGTCATCTGCTGAAATTTTTACCCAGCATGCTAAGCGTTAAAGCTCTGAAAATTGATGTCCAGTCTGATCGATAGTATCGCTTTTATTACCATGTAAAAATAATAGTAGGCCATTCACCATATTAACCTTAACTATTAGGATGAACAGATCTAAGCAAACAGTGTTGACCCAGATCAGATGCCACATATTGTGGCATCTGTCCAGGGTTTACACTATTTGACACCCCAGCAGCTTTCAGACACATCAACAGGTAGTAAAATATTGTTCAAATTTTAGGACAAGTTTGGTAAGCAGTTAAGGTGTCCAAATAATTTGGGTGAATATGGTACAAAGATTAGCTATTGTCAGGGGTAAGGATTAATATTCTGTCTCAGACAGTTATGTTGGTTGTGTCATACATAAAAGAGTGATCAGAGGAGACCTTGGTCAACTTATGCATCTATGAAGTCTGATCAGGACCTTTTTTATTGGGTGCAGATCAAGAGCAAAGTCTATGACAAGATTGCACAGCTGTGCAGGCAAATCTACACCGTCACTGTGTATATATTTCCTACAATTTTAGACACCTTTTTTCAAGATACAATTTATTGGTCCCAAGTACTGTTTACTGGGACAGTTATTATCATTTTAGACATTCTTTGCTTAATTCTAGCATGCTGAATATAAATACATCGCAGATGACAATTTAATATATATCTTTATTTTTTCATTTGAATCAGACATTCAGACTGATTTTCTGGAACAAATAAGCCCATTTTTTTCACTGTAACTGTGATTTAGAAAACTCCTGCTCTCCCCTTTATATAATTGACCTAATATTGCAATGAATTTAGAATGCAAGATTGTTTGATAGCTCCTGCACTCTTTTTGTATGATTTACCTAGATATGCAAAGTTTTCAGAACCAGTATCATTTGATAACAACTGCACTCATTTACCTAGCTATGCAAAGTTTTCAGAATGCAGTATTATTTGATAACACTGCACTCATTTACCTAGATATGCAAGGTTTTCAGAATGTAGTATCATTTGATAACACTGCACTCATTTACCTAGATATGCAAGGTTTTCAGAATGTAGTATCATTTGATAACACTGCACTCATTTACCTAGATATGCAAGGTTTTCAGAATGTAGTATCATTTGATAACACTGCACTCATTTACCTAGATATGTAAAGTTTGCAGAATGCAGTATCATTTGATAACCACTGCAATCATTTACCTAGATAGGCAAGGTTTTCAGAATGTAGTATCATTTGATAGCCACTGTAATCATTTACCTAAATGCAAGATTTTCAGAATGTAGTATCATTTGATAACCACTGTAATCATTTACCTAAATATGCAAGGTTTTCATAATGCAGTATCATTTGATAACCACTGCACTCATTTACCTAGATATGCAAGATTTTCAGAATGTAGTATCATTTGATAACCACTGTAATCATTTACCTAGCAATGCAAAGTTTTCATAATGCAGTATCATTTGATAAACATTGCACTCATTTACCTAGATATGCAAAGTTTTCAGAATGCAGTATCATTTGATAACCACTGCACTCATTTACCTAGATGTGCAAGGTTTCAGAATGCAGTATCTTTTGATACCTTCTGCAATCATTTACCTAGATTTGCAAGGTTTTCAGAATGCAGTATTAACCCAATACATCTTGCTTTCTCTGTTTATATATAAACACAGTATTCTCTGGAATGTCTTGTTCTTGGTCATTAACACAAATTCTGACCACAATCAATAATTGCTCTCATTTTGTGGTCAGTGCTAGCTGACCAATCCATAAATGCAGGACATTGCCATCCAGTGCTAACAATTAATCATTATTGCTTTGGTTGATATACTGTTACCATGGCCATTAACCTTACCATACTATAAATAATCAGACAGACTGACCTGAGCAAATAGTGTAGACCTAAATCAGACTGCTCCTTTTAGCAATTGAACAGTCTAAACTGTTTGCCATTCAGACACATCAGCAGACATGTTTAGATTTTTAGGACAGGTAAGAAAAGGATTTATGATGTCCGAATATTCAGGATAATTAGCAGATAGTTCACATGAAATATCAAGCCTCATCTTGAATAAATACATTTGTCTGCTGCTGTTATGATCAGCACTTTAACTTGTTTCCCCGCTAGTGGCGACTTTTGTCATCTGCTGATAACCTTTCCAAACAGTTTGGACCCAGATCAGGCCCAACAATATGTCAGGCCTTATCTGAATCCAAACTGTTTGACACTCTGATGGTATTCCTGAAAGATATTTTTGAAAAAAGTTAATTCTAAAAAAAATCAACAGATGACAAAAAAAGCATGCAAAATTACCCTTCCCGCAAATAATTAAAGCTTAGTATTGTCTAAGATTCCAGAAATTAATTTTCATGAGAAAGAAGAAAATTGTCAGTAAAACAATTTATCTGCAGTCCTGGAACCATATTCTGTACTAATAGATAACTCACTGCATTATAGTATAACCTCACTAGGATTCCTGAAATGAATTTTTATGGGAAAGGCAAACACCATCAGTAATAACAATTCATCTGGAGCAGTTTATTAGAATTACAAATAAATGGCTGCATTATAGTATACTCCCTAAGATTCCAGAAATGGAATTTCATGAGAAAGATAAAACTGTTTGAAATAACAATTTATCTGGTGTTCCACAGAATCATACTATACTAACTAAATGGCTGCATTAAAGTATGGCATCACCAGGATTCCAGAAATAAATTTTGATGGGAAAGATAAAAACTGTCAGTGGTAACAGTTTATCTGGAGTCCTGGAGCAGTATACTAGACCAATAAATAAATGGCTGCATTATAGTATGGCCTCACTAGGACTCCAGAAATAGATTATCATGGGAAAGATGAAAACAATCAGTTGTAACAATTTTTCTGGAGTCCCTGAGCAATATAATATGCTAATAAATAAATGGCTGCATTATAGTATGGTCTCCCAAAGATGCAATTTCATGGGAAAGATGAAAACTGTCTGTAACAACCATTCATCTGGAGTCCTGTAGCAGTATACTAGAATAATAAATAAATGGCTGGGTTTCCTAAATGGACAAATAGCTATTGATGGCTATCAATAAAACAAATTACAAGAAGCTGTCAACTACTTAACCTAGTGGTCAAACAATAAGTGGCTTACTTGAAAGATGTGGACTGGACAGCCAGCCAAGAAACCAATAGAACAGCATCAACCAAGTAATGATGTGCTATCAGAGGACTTGTTAAGGAGGAGTATTTGATAATAATTCTGGAATAATTTCTCTAGTTCTCCATAAAACATATGTTGTGGGTGCTCATTAGATGCACCTTGCTGAGGAGCATCTAATGAGTACCCACAACATATGCTTTTATGGAGAAATAAGAAAATTATCTCAGAATTATAGCCAGATACCCCTTCTTAACAACTCAGGCTATGCATTTGAGTCTCATCAAAATGCTATGATAATGCTGTTTTGGGTATAATCCTGTATCAAGCCATGGTGCCCAAACTGTAATTTCTGTATGAATTCTATACATCCATAGCTACAGATTGAGGTAAAGAAATTACTGTGGTGATGTTTTACCATGTTTATAGTAAGTATTGAGACATCTTAACTCCTTACCATACTTGTCCTAAAACTTGAACAAGTCCCTTTTACAACTTGTTTTTGTGTCTAAAAATTGCTGGGTGAGTGGCAAACAGTGTAGACCCAGATCAGATGCCATAGAATGGCATCTGATCTGGGTCTACCCTGTTTGCTCATGCTTGTCAGCCTAAATACTTAGGATAATAAATACAGTAGAAAATTTCTTATTTTTTAATCCAAACATACATTGTGTGGTACTCACTGGAATCTTTTTGGTCAAAATAATTATCTTGAGGGTGCTCATTGGAACTTGTCTTTGGACTTTTTCTTCTTTATTTATGAAAAAAAAATGTAATTATAGATACTCTGAAATCTTTTTATAAGACAGTTCATTGTAATATGGTTTCAGATATAAGACTGTTTAAAAGTGGGCCCCAAAAGAGTTGTACCCAAACATAAATGTATAGATTATATGGAAAAATGACCATTTATGGTCATAGAAAAATGACCATTTATGGTCATTTTCCTATATAATGTATACATTTTGTTTTGGATAAAACATGGTTGTTTAGCTTTAGGGATTTTGCTTTGGATCCCAGAAATAGTTTAAATCAAGGTAAAAATATTTTTCCTGGCCTTGATTCATTTTTATCTGCAGCTTAGTAGGACAGTTCAAAGATGCTACAACATATTACAATGGTACAGGAGACATATTGCCCCTCCTGACAACCCACTAATATTGTCTGGAGGGGTGACAAGTGTGTCTGCCCTTTCTGGCAACAAAGTGTTAGCTTGTCATTCTGGTAGCAACACATTAAAAGCGTCGGTTAATCCTTAAAGCGCCAAGCAAAATTTACAGCAGATGACATTCTGAATTCCTTTCATTTTTCATAGAAAATAAGGCTTGACATTTCATATAAATTATAGAAATGTCAAGACTTATTTTCTCCAAAAACAAATACAGTTTAGAATGTCATCTGCTACAATTTTGACTGGTACATTAAGGACTAATAAGCCTTTTCTGGAAAATACCAATTCTGGGTTTACATGATATAACATTTGGAAACTTTGCAATGTTTGAGATGCTCAAGAAAATAGAACATCCTGAAAATGAACAAGATGTCTGTCATGGTTTCTGAGATATATTTACTCTAACATGTATATAAGTTAAGTGCTGTGTTTGTACCTAGAAAAAGTGAATATTTTGGCACTTTTGGCTACTCTGATAATTGCTGCATATAATGCTTACTTATATACCATTATTACCAAGGATATGGATGTAGTTGACAATCATGTATCTCAATCCTTGTCCTGCTGAATGCAGATAAACCCTGCCTTTGCAAACAGTGTAGATCCAGATCAGTTGGCTTCTTCAGAAGCCAACTGATCTGGATCTGCACTGTTTGCCATTAAGTATGTGAATTTATAGCAACAGTCCAGATCAAGCAATCTGTTTGGCTGAAAATTAGAAGTGGGCGTCTCATCTTAATTTATTCAGCATGACAAGGATTAATGATACATTAATGGGTACATATTTTCAAAGCTATAATTTCTACTGTGCTATTAAAAATTCTTTGAAATGACATTTATTTGTAAATCTTAAATTTATTGGGTACATAGTTTTTCATTATAACTTCAATCTTACTGTTAGAACTATTTTCTTTGAAATGACCTTATTTGGAAATCAATTAAACGAGCCTGGACATAGCATTTCCTAGAAGATTACATGTGTGCCCAATGAAGACTTGTCTGTGCATCCATGCAGTCTGATCTGTGTCTTTGCAGGGCTTTCTGTGGGTAGCCAAGGACCTAAAGCATCTTCAGGTGGACAGCAAATACTTTGATCAGCTTGGGCAGATGTGCACGCTGATCTGAGTCTTTGCTGGGAGCACATGCGATCATTGAAGAAATGCTATTCCTGGCTCAAATTTGAAACCTCTATAGCTACTCAACCAGTACAGATATCTTGAATTTTTAGAAGGTTATATTATTTTTCTCCTTTTAACCCTGGTCCTGCTGAGCCCAGATATACTCCTCCTTTTCAAACAGTGCAGATTCAGATCAGTTGGCTTCTTCAGAAGCCAACTGATCTGGATCTGCACTGTTTGTCATTCAGTATGTGAATTTGTATCTACAACCTGGATCAAGAAATCTGTTTGGCTGATAGTTAGAAGTGAGCATGGCATCTTAATTTATTCAGCATGAAAGGGTTAAGTAACAGTATGATAGTTACCAAAATCATAGGTTAAGAATTGCATGTACTTCGGATAAGCCATATGGATTGTCCATTCCATCTTACTGGCCATTTCTGTAGTCAAGTCCATGTTCTTCTTTTGATTGATAGATTATTCGATAGACGAATGGAGATCAATTGACTATAATTGGTCTACTCTCACAGCTGCGGTCATTCTGCAACATTATTCATTGCCGAAAGGTATTACTGGGAAAGCTGTATATTTTCTGTCCAATTCATTTTAGATCATATCTCTGGCAGTACTGAGGTGGATTTCACTGACTTGCACAGGGTGCCAAAAAAGTTACATTGTATCTAACCTTTACCATTCTCTGGGCTGATTCAGCAGACAACAAATTGGTGATATTTATCTTATTTTCCCAATAAGAAAATATGTCAGTATGTTGTCTACTGAACATTTTACCCAGAGTGCTAAGCATTAAATTAACCTTAAAAAGTTATACATATTCCACTACATTGCTACAAAATATTGTTTCTCCATGAAAGCATATTATGATGAGGCTATTCATTAGATGCATCTCTGTAAGGGGAGCAAATTCAAAGTCAGAAAAGTTGTCTCCCTTGTAGAAAATGGCATAAAATCTACCATGTATATCAGTGCCCTTTATTGTAATGGGCCTTAAGTGTCTAATTATGTGAAAGAAATATCAAATCATTTTATAACAATAAAAAATATTTGAACAATATTCTGCATGCTAAAGGTTAATCAAGTGATATATAAAAAACTTGACTGTTGGCATGATTCTGATTTATGGATTATTGCGTTTTTCATACTTTGGATTGACTCACAAATAGTAATTGAGCCATGTCACTTGAAGAGGCAGATTTAAGTCCATGCAACCGCTGGAGTATCTTCTCTTGGTCATTGACAATGAATTGCATGCTGGGTAAAAAATTCAGCAGACATTTTGAAAAATAAAATAAGATTTGACATTTTATGCATATGGTCTCCTGCAAATGGTCTCGCAGGAGACCATTTGCTTGAAAAGTTAAATCCTATTTTCTGGGAAAAATGAGACAGATTTCATGAATTTCTGTTGAATTTGGCCAGGTGTTTCTAAATATTAACCTTACCTCCTTAGGAGATAATTTGTCTGAAATCTCAAACCCAATTTTCTGGGAAAAATGAGAAAAATATCATGAATTTATTGTCTGTCATATTTGTCTGGAGAGTTCTAAACTCAGACCGCAATCACCAGTGGATACAGAGGCTTATCAGAGCCTTTACAGATTACAAATACCAGAGGATTTGGTGATAATCTCGGATAATTTTCTCCATAAAACTATAAATTGTAGGTACTTATTAGAATGCCTCACTGACATATGCTTTTATGGAAGAATAAGAAAAAATATCCCAAAATTATCGCCAAAAACTCTTCATTAATTCTTAGCCCAGCCTGGTAAAATTTTCAGCAGACAACATATTAAAATATTTTTCTTATTTTCCCCAGAAAACAGGACTTGACATTTCATGCAAACTGTCTCCATTGGAGACAGTTTGCATAAAATGTCAAATCCTGTTTTCTGGGAAAAATAAGAAAAATATTTCAATATGTTGTCTGCTGAAAGATGATATACTGATTTTTTTTTGTTTTTTTTTTCCAGAAAACAGGATTTGACATTTCATGCAAATTATCTCTTTTTTGTCTGCTGAAAATTTTACCCAGAGAGTGCGTAATATGCCAAGCAAGGCTCCTTTTCCCTTGTCACAACACATGAAATTTGGTCACATCTGGTGGCAGTAGCCCACCAACAAATTTTAAGATGATTTTATTATCTTTTGTATTTTCTAATGACTTAGAATTAATCTTTCCTATTTCTTGTCCTTTAAAGGAGGCTAATTCTTTTAAATATTGTCATTTATTGTGTCATAAAAAACTACCTAAGGGTATGTCTTAGTGCAATACAAGACATGGGCACAGACAATTATCTTTTGTGATAGTGTACAGTCACAGTCTCCCTTATTTTCAATAAAATTTCAATACCAGTTGCATTAACAAGTCTATGTAATGTATACCCCCATGTTCCCCTAAAATTTATAGTTACAATAGGGGTATACAGAGATAAACATTAGTAGGCAGATTTTCAGAATCATGCATTTTTAACCCTGAAAATAGCATGACAGCTATGGACAGACTCACTCTTACACACCCTTACCATCAGGGAAAATCATGTGGCAAGTTTGGTTTCCGCCTTGTGGTTTACGAGGATATAGTGTGACAGACAGATGGATGGACAGACTGATCCGCAAATGGATGGATGGATAAATAATGTTGCTCTTGCACAACCTTACCACGTGGGGAATTCATGTAGCAAGTTTGTTTAAATTCTGCCCAGTGGTTTACGAGGAGATGGTGTAATGGACAGATGGATGGATGGACTAACAGATGAAAGGATGGACAGATGGAAAAAATAATTTTGCTCTTGCACACCCTTACCATGCAGGGAAGTCATGTAGGGAGTTTGGTAGAATTCCAAACAGTGGTTTACTAGGAGATAGTGTCAGACTGACGACAGACAAATGGACAGATTGATGGACAGACAGAAAATTAATGCTGCTCTTGCACACCCTTACCACGTGGGGAAGTCATGTAGCAAGTTTGGTTACATTCTGTCCAGTGGTTTAGGAGGAGATAGCATGATGGACAGATGGACAGACTGACTAATGGACAGAAAAATAATGTTGGTCTCAACACATTTACCTACCTTACTACATGTGGGGAAGTCATGTAGCAAGTTTGGTTAAATTCTGCCAAGTGGTTTAGGAGGAGATAGCATGATGGATGGATGAATGGATGCATGTCTTGATATACTTCTGTGTTCAAAGGAGACAATTTGCATGAAATATCAGTCTATTTTCTGCGGAAAATTAGAAAAATTGTTTCAAAATGTTGTCTGCATTGAGTTTAAGCACAGTAATATGATTAGCAAGAAGGAAACTTACCATATTCTGGCAAAGGCCCAGATCAGCCTGTACATCTCTGCAGTCTGATCAGAACTTCCACTGTCCCCTTATAGAATCATTGGATACTCTGTAGAACATAACAAAGTATAGAAAAATTCCTGATCAGACTATATATCTCTGCTGGCTAATCTGGATTTTTACTGTTTGCATTTACCCTGAAGAGATCTTTTCTCATGTCACTGCTCATTTAATTTAAATACCGTATTCAACCTAATTATCGCACATACCCTTATAAGTGCACAGTCAAGCAATGTCATAGTCTTCAAATTATGGCTCTTGTACTTTTATCTACTTCTTTAGTAAAGCATTTGTTGTTGGTAGTCATTTGAATTGCCTCAACAAGTTGAGGCAATTCAAATGAGTACCAACAACATATGCTTTTATAAAGAAATTCAGAAAAAAAAAATCATATAAGTGTCATTAAATAATCATCTCATGAACTCATTATCTTATCTTTCTTTATCCCATTGTAGTCGGGAAACCCATAAAAAGGTAATTGCCAAACAGTGCAGACCCAGATCAGAGCCACAGAAGGCAGCATCTGATCAGAGTCTCTACTGTTTGCAAATAGTTTAGCCATTTTTTTCTAGGAATATGTAAATCTCATAACTGGATTTACCTAAAATTGAAATTGGACTCTTCCAATACATTGTGTGGGAGAGTCTATTCAGTATACAATGGGTTAGTAAAGCATTGGTTGTTGGTACTCATTTGAGTTGCCTCAACAAGTTGAGGCAATTCAAATAAGTACCAACAACATATGCTTTTATAAAGAAATTCAGAAAAAAAAATCATATAAGTATCATTTAATAATCATCTCAAGAACTCATTATCTGAACTTTTTTTATAGTTCTTATCAGGTGGATATTTTACATCACGAAAACATACCTATATAATGTTGACCCCCTTAAACCCCACTTTTATATAGTAAAACTGGGGTTTACAGGGGTATACATTAATTTTCTTATTTCTGCTCAAAACATAGATTGTGGGTACTCAGCGAGGCGGTTCTAACGAGTACCCACAATCTGTGTTTTTGAGCAGAAATAAGAAAAATATCAGATTTTTTATCTGAAAATTTTCATTTCTTTTGGTGGTAAAATTTTCAGTATATTTGAATAGGTTTGTTTTCGTAATGACGACAAGTGTTTTCCAGTAATTTTGAAAGTCCTAAGAGCATAGTGCAGTAATTAGGTTGAATACTGTATTGGGACACCTTTATTCCTTAGCATACTTGTACTTACATTTGACCAAGCCCATCTCAGTGCTTGTTTGTGTGTCTGCAAACATTGCTGGATAAGGGGCAAATGGTGTAGAACTTGCTCAAATGCCACATTCGGAGGCATCTGATCTGGGTCTACATTTTTTGCTCAAGCCTATCTGTCATGCCACTTAGGGCTGTCAAGGTGAACTTTGATTTCTCAGATAAATTTTCAACTTATTTATGTGTTTTAAACGTTTAATTACCACCTTTAAGAGTGAAAGTTACAGAGAGGATTTATTACAGTAAAATAAAGCTCACTTTGATTGGAAGAACCAGGGAATAAATCTCAGATTTTAGGGAGACAAATGGGACCTACTATGATGAAGCCAGCATTTTCCCAAACAAAACAAAAACACAGATCACCCATGCCAGATTTTGCATACTGTATCTTACATATTTGGACAACTTAACTCTCCTTGCTTTACTTATCCTAAAATTTGAACAAATTCATTGTACTCTCTGGTAATGCAGCCTATAGACAGGCCTGTGCAAACTATGTCAATCCCAATCAGATGCAGCAGATTTTTGTGTCTGATCAGGGGCTACACTTTTACCACTCACCAGCAGTTTAGACACATGAACTGTTCAAATTCCAAGACAACTATGGTACGTGTACAGAGTAAGGTGTCCCAATCTTAAGCATAAATATGGTAACTTTTTTTTTTTTTTTTTTCTCATCAAATTGTACCTTGTTGGTACTCACAGAGATAATTCCACTGAGTACTTAAACCTTGTCATGCTGAATAAAAAGATGCCACACCCACTTCCCATTTACAGCCAATCAGATTACTTGATCCAGATTGTTGATATAAATTCAAATACTTAATGGCAAACTGTGCAGATCCAGATCAGTTGGCTTCTTCAAAAGCCAACTGATGTGGATCTACACTGTTTGCAAAGGCAGGGCATATCCGGGTTCAGCAAGACAAGAGTTAAAGGATATGCTTTGGTGCAAAAATACCCCAAATCAGCTTATCTGGACCATTTAAATTTAATTCATATTCATTGATTATGTTGTATTCAAAACAGCACTATAATGCATATCATTATTTCATCACGAAAACACGCCTATATAATTTTGACCCCCTTAAACCCTGAGGCGGTTCTAACGAGTACCCACAATCTATGTTTTGAGCAGAAATATGAAAAATATCAGAATTTTTCATCTGAAAATTTTCTGTTTTTGATTGTAAAATTTTCAATATATTTGAATAGGCGTGTTTTCTTAATGTAAAGTAGCATTACAGAGAATAGCACATCATTATAAGTGAGGCTGCAGAAGACAATATTCACTCTAAATAGTCAGACACCTAAACTCCTTACCATACTTGTCCTAAAATTTAAAGAAGCCCATTTGACTCCCTCTTGATATGTCTAAGAACTCATTATGACAACACGCGTATTCAAATATATAGAAAATTCCACCTAAAAAAAACCTGAAAACTTTCAGATAAAAAACTCTGATATTTTCCTATTTCTGCTCAAAACATAGATTGTGGGTACACATTAGAACCGCCTCGGTGAGGAGGTTCTAACTAGTACCCACAATCTAATTTTTTTAGCAGAAATAAGGAAAATAATACATACCCCTGTAAACCCCAGTTTTACTATATAGAAGTGGGGTTTAAGGGGATCAAAATTATATAGGCATGTTTTCATGATGTGTTGGATGAGTGGCAAATTGTGTAGATCCTGATCAGATGCCACATTGTGTGGCATCTGATCTGGTTCTATACTGTTTGCTCAGGCATGCCTATCCAAATGCTTAGGATAAATACTATAGTGCAATATATCATGTGGAGAGGCTGCACGTGCCGATCTGAGACTGTACATTTTGCATACACTGTAAGGTCCTTTTTTCTGGCCATTGCTTGGTTTAATATTCTAATTCTGCTGGTGGTCAAATTCTATTGATAGGAAATGTCAACAGTATCAAACAAAACAATTTAGCTTTTTTAATGACGGTCAGTGTTTTTTTGTTGCTACTGAGTGGTCACTCCGTTTCCTGGGAACGCTGTCATTTTATGAATAGGCACATAAAAAAAACGCTACTTGACAGCCAACAATAGCCAGATAGATTTGCACAGCACTTGCATTTTAAATGATTTATCAATGGTCAGTGTTGACCGGTGAGCCGCTTAAATATAGGTTTGCTGCTGATGGCCATTGTGAGCGGTCAGTTAAGGCCATGGCCAGTAAACTGACACTGTGTGCCCTTTGTTTGACTTAGACTGTACTGACCAATTTGGTCATCTTGGGACAAATACCATCACTTGAGCTGTTTGCCCTCAAATGGCCCTAGGTGGCTAATGAAGAATATGGGAATTGAATATCGAAGTTTGATTGGGTTTGTAAGTTTGGTACAATCGTGTATGATCAAGTTTGGCAAATTAGAATATATCACCATTTTCAACGAAACTGTCAGAAATAGAAGATTTCAATTTCTTTCGTGGCTGTTCCAGATTTTTTTATCTATATTTTATGTACTGTGTTTTAACCCTTAAAGTGCCAGTCACAACTGCAGCAGACGACATTTTGATTGTTTTAGAGTAAATAAGACTTGACATTTCATGTGAATCATCTGCTTAGCAGATGATTCACATGAAATGTCAAGACTTATTTTCTCTGGAAATAAAAAAAAAAAAATAGGAATGTTGTCTGCTGCAAATTTTATTTGGCACTTTAAGCGCTAGTCACAATAGCAACAGATGATTCTTATGAAAAGTTCCACTGTTGGTTTACGATTTTAGCTTCATTTTGGAGAATTTATTGGAAAGAAAATAAAAATTTGTCAAAATAAAAAAAAAAAGAAAACAAAAACAAAGGAATAACAGGTATAAGGTCTGTAACAAGTGTTTTTTTGAAAGAATTTTTATACAAGCTCTGCTTGGAACTGAAAACTTGGAAACTTCTATAAATTATCTGAATAAAAATCGGATCTTGGAGTCGATATTTAAGCGCTTTCATTCATTAATACCATGCTATGGGCAAATTCAGCAGACAACAACCTGATGATAGTTTCTTATTTTTCCTAGAAAATAGGACCTGACACTTCATGCAAATGATCTCCTAGGGAGACCATTTGCATGAATTGTCAAATCCTGTTTTCTAGGAAAATGAAGAAAAAACAATCAAAATGTCATCTGCTGAAATTTTTACCCAGCATACAAAGTGTTAAATTAAAATAGAAAGAGAGCAACATTATAGTGTTAATTTTTTCAACTTAATTCTCACAGTGGAAGTTATTGAACTTCTAAATTTAACTATTAAATTTCAGATTTTTGCAAGTATTTGTTTAAGGAACTGTGTCAATAAAGAAAAAGGTAGTGTTTTATCAGATGACATAATATATATCACATATCAATAGTCACAGTAGCACTGGTGTAAGATCATGGATTTTGTGATACCGATATGTGAAATTAAAGCCTTTGAATCAAATCCGAGGAAGATTTTTTTCTTTGTCAGTTGGTGTACACAAAAGCTGTGAATTGTTCGTACATGGATTTGACAGAGTCAATCATTAAAAGTCTCTTATTAATGAGGACTTCTTTGAAACTGGATTGCATCGATTTCAAGTGACTTGATATTTTGTATTACATTGCACAATGTAATGAATTAACTTTTTTGTAAGAACGGTCATTAGTGATGTATGTCTGGGATGTTTATTAAACCTGGGAAAAAGTTCAAACTTACTAATATCAGTGTGTGGAAAAGGAATGAAGTTGTGAAAATTTGATACTTTTTCATGGGAGGATGGAAATGGGGAAAATGCAGTATGCAGAATTGGTGTAATCTGATTGGCTAAATATGTGTGAGGTCATATCAGAACTTCAGAACAAAGTATCTGATATTTCTTATGACCTCTCTGACCTAGGTAAGAATTTGAATGAACATTCTCTGATTATTTAACTATTACCACTTTCTTAACAAAGTCAACAGATGACAAACTGACGCTATTTTTCTTAATTTTCCCAGAAAATAAGCTTTGAGATTTCATGCAAATTGTCTCCAAATTTGCATGAAATGTCAGTCTTTTTTCTGGGAAAAATAAGAAAACTGTGTCAAAATGCAGAAAGTTACGGCATTGCCATTAACTTGTATATGTCTAGCATCCCATAAAAGGGACATTGACAAACAGTGTAGACCCAGAACAGATGCTGCATTCTGCAGCATCTGATCAGGGTCTGCACTGTTTGCATTAAATACAGGAATTTCTATAAAACACGAGACACCCTGCTGTTGGAAATAGACTGGTCCAAAAAAATTGTGGTAGAAGAGTCCACTCAGTGTAAATGGGTTAAGCCAGTATTGTTTTATACAGGGTCTGCTAAGTATCACCTACAGGAGGGTAAAGGTTAATTAACCCATAGCATGCAGGGTAAAATTTTCACAGACAACTTTTTTAATATTGTTCTTATTTTTTCCCAGAAAATAGGGTATGACATATCATAAGGAGTCAATTTGCATAAACTGTCAACCTATTTGCTGGGAAAACTTAGAAAAATATCATTCAATTTGTCATCTACTGAATTTACCCAGGCAGTGTGCTAAAGGTTAATAATAAGTTAGTCTTCAGGCAAAACTGCAGATAAAATTTCTATAAATAGGAAATATTTTTCTTACTTCTCTAAGGAAAAAAAAAGTTTGACAAAGCTGAATGCAATGTCATGTATTTTAAAGATAAAAAAAGAAAAAAAAAATGAAAAATAGTTTAAAATGTCACCTGCTGATATTTAATTTCAACATGCTAAAGGTTGAATTGTAACAGCATGTTTTGCATTCAGGTAATTAGTGGAGAACTTCAAAACAAATGTATTCATGTTGCAACAAAAAACTGCATTTTGGCAGCACAGCTTGAAGACCTCCTAGTCAAATAAACTACTTGTCTGCTGCAGGCCCAACAATCAGTTGCTGGCATTTTGAAACATCTGCGATATCGTCCTGAAAAAATAGGATTTGACAGTACAAATAATTACCTTATTTACCCAAAGTACCATATTCAACCTAATTACCACACTCACAGTGCACATAGGATTTTTCAAAATTACTGGAAAAACTGTTGTATTAAAATATCCACCTGGTAAGGACTATAAAGAAAGATAAGATGACTTCATAAGATGATTATTTATTGATATGTATGCATTTTCTGAATTTCTGTATAAAAGCATATATTGTTGGTACTCATTTGAATTGCCTCAACTTGTTGAGGCAATTCAAATGAGTACCAACAATATATGTTTATTTTAAAGAAGCAGATAAAAAGTACATAAACTGTAGTTTAAAGACTATGAAATTGTTTGACTGTGGACATAAGGGTATGTGTGGTAATTAGGTTGAATATGGTATTAGGATAAACTTGCTTGACTCTGGTCAGAAGGTGCAGAATATAGCAGCTGATCACGATCCACATTGGCCACTCATCCATCAGTTTTCAGACACCCAGACAGGTAGTAAAAATAGCAGTTTAAATCTTCCATCCAGAGCACTCAGACTGCAAATAAATAAAAAAACAACAAAGAAAACAAAGAACAAAATACTTGCTTATAACCCTAAGTATTGAGACAGAGGCCAGGCCTTAGCAAACAGCATAGAATCAGATCAGAAAATGCACTGTTTGCTGTACTAATCCAGCACTTTTAGACACATCAACAATTAGCAAAATTATTTATTATAGAATTTTTCAAATTTTAGAACAATTAAGGTAAAAAGTTAAGGTGTCCAGATACTTAGGGTATCTACAGTACCTTCAAGTAAAAAACAATACACAGTTTTTGTCTGCTAATTGCAGTTTATGGCAGGTTGAAGGTAAAATGCTATCAACTCAGCTATTTTCATGATGAACAATGAAAATTAATGCTTAGCATGCTGGGTATTATTTTCAGCTGATGACATTTTGATTTTTTCCCCAAAAAATAGGCTTTGAGATTTCATGCAGATTGTCTCCTTATGAGACAATTTCCAAAAATGTCAGTGCCCATTTTCTGGGAAAAAAATAAGAAAAATATCATCAGTTTGTCACATGTTGAATTTGCCCAGAGAGTGGTAAAAGTTAATGCAGTTTTGGGTGCAGAACACTCCAACTATATACTGCAAATTAAAAAACATTTGCTGATACTAATTGTAATTATTTCTGGGATTCACAACATTATCAGAACATACCAGACAACTCATACAAAACAGTTAGACCTATTACTGCAACAGTAGATACCACCTACTAAGCTACTCATACAGAGAAGTTAGACCTGTTTTTATGCCTAATAGATGTTCCCCTTAACGCTATATGTTATGTATGAGGAAAAAAGATGTAAAATGGTCATGTAAGCTGGCCTAGCAAAAACACATAGATCTGGCCATCTAAGAAAGTACCTAGTTCTATTACTGCAACAGTATATACCAAATTATCAAAACATACCAGACTACTCATACAAAGCAGCTGGACATATATATATAACTGCAACAGTAAACACTTGGAGTAATATGCTGATGAACAAAATAATAGGTGTGGTTATGCAAATTGATGACATTTTTCTTACTTTTCCTGGAAAATAGGATTTGACATTTCTTGCAAATTGCCTCCTAATGAGATGATTTGCATGAAATGTCAAAGCCTATTTTCTGGGAAAAATAAGAAAAAATATTTCGAAATGCTGTCTGTTGAGTAAAGGAACTGTGCATAGTTCAAGCTGTATGTAGCTACTGGTACATATATTTGCAGTCATTGCCCCTGTTCTGTTCTGTTAGGAGGTTGGAGTATGCATTGAGAATTTGCAGGGCAGATGTCCTCTCATGCCAGTTTTCATGTGAGGGTGGATGGGGGAGTGCGGCAAATGTCTGAGGTTAGTGGAGAGAGTGGCAGTTGTCCATACACCAGCTCCAGTTGCTGTTAGTAATGAAGACGGTGACTAATCTGGATATTTGCTTTTCACCAATGTATCAGGAAAGATTTATCAATAACCATGTTTACCCTAAATATTGGGGCATCTTAACTTCTTACCATACTTGCCCTAAGATTTCAACTAGTCCTTTTGCTACATGTTGATGTGTCTAAAAACTGCTGGATGAGTGGCAAACAGTGTAGACCCTGATCAGATGCATTCTGCAACATTTTATCAGGGTCTATACTGTTTGCACAGGTCTGTCTGTCCAACTACTTAGGGCACAGTAAATATCTTAAAATTATGAACACGTTTTTCCATACATTTTTGGCCTTAATGTTTGCTTATGGTGCAGTTGTTTCTTAACCTTTAAAGCACCAAGCAAAATTTGTAGCAGACCACATTCTAACATTTTTATTTTTTCAGAGAAATTAAATCTTGATATTTCATGTGAATCGTCTGCTTGGCAGATGATTCACATGAAATGTCAAGACTTGTTTTCTTCTTAAAATAAAATAAAAAAAAAATCAAAATTGTTGTCTGCTTTAGCTGTGATTAGCGTTTTAAGGGTTAAAATATATGGTGGAATGCCAAACACTTCAGACTCTTATCAATCTGATCTAGGTCTGCACTGTTTGCATATGCCATTTTGTCAGAAACTTTGGTGTTCAAAATTTTAGGATATTTACCAAATATACTGTATAGCAGGATGCCTCCAGGGACTCAAAATTCTAATTGGTTTGATTATGACCTGTAAGAATTTTAATTCTTAATTCTCGCATGAGTGCTCCAGCATTTTTTCCGGCCACAGAAACTCTCAGATCAATTTTTCGGAACTTCAAGTTTTGCTGTCACGTATATAAAATGAATAGCGGTGCTCTTTCAGTGAATTAGATTTAGTCTTTCAGAATTAATTTTTACCATTGCTACCATTTCGAATTTCCACATCTCTGCAGACAATCCTGCTGAACTTTGGCACTCTTTGGGCAAATTCAGCAGATGACACACTAGTGACATTTTTCTTATTTTTTACCAGAAAATAGGGTTGATATTTCATGCAAACTGTCTCCTAAGCAGATAGCTTGCATGAAATGTTAGCTCTTTTCTTAGGGAAAATAAGAAAATGTTTTCAAAATGTTTTCTGCTGAAATTTTTACCCAGCATGTTAAATATTAACTCTGCATAATTTTCTGAAAGCATGTAAAAGTTTGCATAATTCGTTTCTGTGACATGTCTTCTTACAAAAGTATAAGAATATAGAAAGGCCGAGTATTTTCTTATTTCCACACAGGCCAAGATTCATTTGGAAACACCCTCCCAGAGATTTTTTTAAAAATGTTGTGATAAGACTAACATCACCTTGCTTGACTCCCCAAAAAAAATAGAATAGTAGTATAGACTTGTCTCCAATGAAGCAATTGTATCAAGTTGTTTGTCTACAAAGAAATAAAAGCTTCAATTTGTTTGTTTCAAAAGGAAGAAAAGTATCAATTTTCTGAGAAAAATAAGTAAAAATATTTCAATATGTCATCTGCTGAAAATTTTACCCATAGTGCTAAGCATTATGTAAAAATCATGAAGCTTTTAGAAGTGCAAAAATCTGGATTTTTAATGCTGAGTATTGTATTGTGATATTGCTGATTTATAAATATGATATTGGGATAGTGCACTTTGTCTTTCCACCTGCTTTTTTACAAGGTGTGGTCAGGCACCTGTGAGACTCTTGACCAATGGCTGACCCTTGGTCACTGGTCAAGATGACAAATATGATAAACTTAAAAAAATACTTGATTGTTTATCAGTTCTCATGACATGAGTGGAAGGAACCCTTAATATGGTATTAAAATTTGACCCCTTAATATTTTGACCCATATGACCCCATTTACTCCAGCCATGGCTAGGAGAAAAAACAATTTTTGATGGAGGCTTTAGAGATTATAGTGTAAACAAAAAAGTTGTTGTGTTTTAGGTTTGTCTTTGTTTCAAATTAGTTTAAAAGTAAAAAAAAAAAGCCCATACTTGTTCCAATAATAGTTCTTTCATGATATGGCTTTCACACAGAGAAAAGGTGTCTCTCTGTATATGCAAACACTGGAGATCTGAAAAAACTACTTGATGAGTGGCAAACAGTGTAGACCCGGATCAGATACACATTCTGCAGCATCTGAACTTGGGATCTATGCTGTTTGCCCATGCCTGTCTCCCCAAGTATTTAGGGCTATTATGGTAATTAAGGTCTCATTTGTAATAAAATAATAGCTTAGTAAAGTATTGTAAAACAGATACATTTCTTTAGGTGACTACACTTTATACATTTTCTGCCATTTTTTACAAGGGAGACAACTTTTGTGACTTCCTTTTGCTTTCCTGCCCATCAGATCCTCCTTAAAAGAGGTCTGCTCTAAAAGCTCTTTAAGAGTAAACCCCTTTTCGGATTGGTGCAAAATCAGTTTTGACTGTTAATTGCTTCCACAGAAAAGTATCCATTCCACTTAAAGCTCTGTGTCTTATACATAATATTTGGAATTTAAGGGTCACCCTTTTATAAAACTGTTTCCTTAATGGCATCACAGACTGAAGGACAGCTTGATGGATGAAATCCTCACAAATGAACCGATATGTGCTCCCATGGAGCCGTAATGGGAAAATGGATCATGTCTCACAGACTCCAAGGACTGTCATTTCAGCTGACCATTACCTCAATACCAGAGATGAATTAATTGCTTTTTTAATAGTTATCCATCATGGCATCAGAAATTGGAGGTCAGTGAATGCTTTAATTGGGATGACCTATGCCTCCTCATCTGGAAGATAAATTAATTGCCAGTTTATTGTGTTTTGTGAAGTCTTTAGCTTTCAAAGACCTTTGAATACATTGACCCATGCTTCCCTGTTCTGGACTGAATAAATTGCTTTTCACAGGACAGTTGACAATGTCCTTTTAGCATTATGAGATCAAGGTCATTGGTGCTAAAACTAAACTTCACTTTCATGGTTTTGTTTGAGTTGAGGTTTAATGGCCCCGTCAAGAATATTTCAGTCATCAGTCATGTTGAGCAATCTCCCAGAGAATGGGAGAGAAAAGAGAAGAATGAGATAGGTAAAAAAACAACAACCCTTGTTTTGCTTTAAGTGAGGCAAAAATCTTCCTGCCAAAGTTCAATGATGCAGGGTCAACATTTCAAGAGTTTCAGCAGAAGGACTAAACACCCTACCACTCCCACACTTTGATGCAAAATAAATTTTATTTCTTCACTAGAACTTCAAATATATATAGTTCTTGATAGAGTTTCTTTCCTTCTTTTTTCTTCTTTTTCTTTTGGTAATATAAATTTTGTATTAAAGGTTATTGCAGATATTTTTGTCCAAAGTGGACTCTTTGAAGTTTTACACATCCATAGTAAATAGGGGTTCCAGCCAAAAATCTGAAACAGAATGGAAAACAGTATAGATCCTGATGAGATGGCTCATCATGAGCCATCTCATCTGGTTCTACATTGTTTGCAAAAAAGGCATGTTTTGGTCTGCAGGGCTGAAAGGGTTAACAAGCATATCTAAGAAACCACTGTTCCTTATTCTCCCATAGTATATAGTGAAAACTGGGGTATATAAGGGTATATACAAGAAGAGTTTGCACAAGTTTTCTGTTTTAAACCTTAATTCGATTAGATTGTCATTTCTGTCACCTCTTTGCACTTATAATCAAATTTTACTCATTTTTCCTCATTTTTCATAAATTTAGTGAAAACTACCATGGCAAAGAAGATCATATTTCACATATTTGATGAGAATAATAGAGGTAATGATGATCAGTTTAGAAATTTAATTCTTTAATCTGTAAAGCATCTGTCACAACTGCAGCAGACAGCATTTTGATGTGTGTGTGTATTTTTTTTTTAAAGAAAATAAATCTTGACATTTCGTTTGAAGATTCTCATGAAAAGTCATGACTTATTTTCTCTGAAAAACAAAAGAAATATAATTTAGAATGTTGTCTTCAAATTTTGCTTTGTGCTTTATAGTTTAACCCTTGTCATGCTGATTTTTAGCCAATCAGATTACTTGATCCAGGTAGTTGATACAAATTCATATGCTTGATGGCAAACAGTGCAGATCCAAATCAGCTCTTCAGAAGCCAACTGATCTGGATCTACACTGTTTGCAAAGGCAGGGTGTATACGTGATCAGCAGGACCAGGGTTAATGAGCAATTATAATGGAGGACAATTACATCTGCTGTAGGTGAAATTAAAGGATAACACATTGATGATATCTTTTTAATATTTTTTCCTTGAAAACAGAGCTTGACAGTTCATTCTAACAAACCCCTTGGGAACAATAAAAAAATATATATTTAAAAATGTCTTTTGATTGTCTCCAGCATCAGGTTAACCATTAGCACTCTGTAGGTCAAATGAGCAACATGTTTATGTATTTTTCAGAGAAAACAAGGCTTGACATTTCATTCAAATTTAAAATTTTTTCTACAAACATATCAATATTTTAAGGTGTCCTCTGTAGTCATGTAAAGTCAGCAGGTTAGAGCAAATTTGAAGCAGATGACATTTTATTTTTTTTTTTTTTATTGTCTTTTAGAGAAAATAAGACTTGACATTTCATGTGAAATCTGCCTAGCAGATGATTCACATGAAATGTGATGCTTTATTTTCTCTGAAAAATAGTAATAAAAAAACTATTTCAAAATGTCCTCTGCTGCAGCTTTGATTGGCACTTTAAGGGTTAAATGAATTTTTTAAATTATGTTTTTTATTGCTAGTTTAGTGCTTACTATATGACTTGAGAAATCTGAGAACTGTAGAGACTTTTACAGTGCAAACTCTGATAAAACTATATACCATAATTGTACTAAATATTTGAACACCTTATTACCTTACCATGCTATAACATGTACAGTACAATGGGAAACTTCAGCGGACACCATTTTGAAACATTTTTCTTATTTTTCCACAAAAATAAGATTTAATATTTCATGCAAATTGTCATTGACATTATGAAATATTTTTAATATTTGTCCCAAAAAATAAGCTTGACATTTCATGCAAATTGTCTCCTAAAGTATTTCAAAATGTCATCTGCTGAAATGTTTACCCAGCATGCTAAGGTTAAATAAAATTTTGAATAAGTCCATTCCTCTGGCAGTGGGCTATGTCTGAAATGTGGTGACAGAACGACAGAGTGTAGATGCTGATCCTACTGTCCCTATAAGAGTCTGTCTAACATTTTGCATGAAGTGTCAGATCCTATTTTCTAGGAAAAATAATTTGCATAACATGTCTGAGCCTATTTTCTAGGAAAAAAATAAAAAAATTTCAAAATGTCATCTGCTGAAATTTTTACCCAGCATGCAAAGTGTTAAGATTAATATGGTTTAAAATATGGTTGAAAAGCTATAAAGATATAAGATATGAGTCAATTTGAGTAGAAAAAGGCTCTTTGGAGCATGTGCATGTGAGCAACAAAGGTCCAGATCATACTTACCCTAAATAACACCTTCCCTGCAAG
The DNA here is from genome assembly GCA_964016985.1 of Anodontia alba. Lineage (NCBI taxonomy): Eukaryota > Metazoa > Mollusca > Bivalvia > Lucinida > Lucinidae > Anodontia > Anodontia alba. Next base: position 80,333,041 of record OZ024823.1, read on the forward strand.
CACATGCTGTTAATGCAATGTCTGATCAACGTCGATATAACGTCATGACATATGCAATGTCGCGTCAACGTCGGTGCAATGTGATGACATTAATGCAACGTTGCATCAACGTTGGTGCAACGTCATGACGTTGCACCGATGTTGATTCGACATTGTTCTGGCGACGTGTGCCCACTGGGTTAACGCTTTATATACCATACTTGTCTGAAAATTTGAACAAGTCCATTCTACAACTTGTTGATTTGTATAAAAACTGCGGAATGAATAACAAAGAATGATGCCACAAATCTATCTCCTCACCATACTTGTTTGAAAATTTGAATGAGCATTCTACCATTTGTTAACTCTTAGCACTCCGGGTAAAAATTTCAGCAGATGACATTTTGAAATTTTTTTTTCAGAAAATAAGCTTTGACATTTCATGCAAATTGTCTCCAATGGGGGGAAAAAAAAATAAGAAAAATATTATCAATTTGTGGTCTGCTGAATTAGCCAAGAAAGTGTTAACCCATCATAGTCTGGAGACCCCTAAAAGGTTAATTGGCAAACATTGCAGACCCAGATCAGACACCACAGAATGCGGCATCTGATCAGGGTCTCCACTGTTTGCAAATAGTTTAGCCATTTTTCTCTAGGAATTATCTAAATCACATAAATTATCTAACTCATACTTAAAATTGAAATTGGACTCTTCCAATATATAGTGAGGGGGCGTGTATTCAGTCTACAATGGGTTAAAGGTAAATGTGTCTGTAAATTGGTGGATGAGCGACAAACAATGTAGACTCTGATCAGATGCCATATATGATTTGGTCTACATTGTTTGCTCAGGCCAGTCTTTCCAAATACTTAGGATTACCATAATTAACCCTAGTCCTGCTGAACCTGGATATGCCATGCTTTTACAATACAGTGACAAGATCCAGATCAGTTGGCTTAATTTGGATCAAGTAATCTGATTGGCTGACAATTAGAAGTGGGCGTGGCATCTTAATATATTTAGCATGACAAGGGTTAATACAGTATAATCTGTGTATACAGTGGGTCTATAAATGAACCTGATCAGACCTAGGATGCCTGAGCGGGGTCGTCATTGTACTTATGTGCCCCTAGGGATCCCTTTTCTCATAGCACAGCACATTTGAATCAATGACCCTATCTTGTTTCAAAATTGGACAAAATTGCCCTGTGTTCAACCATTAGAAAGACCATTCTCAAAGACAAATTACATGTATTTATTACAATAATGGAAGTTTTTATTGTTTTGTAAAGGACAACAAAGTGACATCACTCCAAATTTCCTATTTACCCTAAATATTGGGACAGATAGCCCTGAGCAAACAGTGTAGATCCACATCAGATGCTGCATCATGCAGCATCTGATCAGGGTCTACACTATTTACTATTCATCAAGCAGTTTTAGTCACTCAACAGGTAGTGAAATGGAGTGATTCAAATTTTAGGACAAGTATGGTAAGGAGTTAAGGGGCCCAATATTTAGGGTATATACTGTTCTTCCTAACCTTAGGTCAGCCCATATTTCTGAAAATAAGACTGTTCAAATTGCTTTTTTGTAATGCTTCCACCCAGTGACAGTCATAATATTTTGAGAAACCGAGGGTCGAGTTTCCACTTATTATAATTCCATATTTTATGTCTGCCGTTATTGCTTTTGTTTTCTTAATCTTTTTCTCTCGCAGTCGGAAGGCACTTGATTGGCTGAAGTTTCCTTACGTATTGGTGTCTGATTTATTCTCCAGCGAGTTTTTGCATATACCTTTTGTGTCCTCTTCATGGGTCTGATTTCGTTTGTCACCATAGCTTCAGATAAGACACTTTTTTGACCAAAAAAATATCAGTATTTTCCTTATTTCTCCATGAAAACATATGTTGTGGGTACCCATTAGAAGCACCTCACTGAGGTGCTTCTAATGAGTACCCACAATGTATATTTTCATGGAGAAATAAGAAAAATAATTACCAGATACTCCTCATATCTAGAGCTCTGATCACCATTTCATATTTCTTCAACAAAGTGGACGAGAGATACAAAAGGTGCACGGAATTGTGAAAATATCTGCTTTATATGTCAAGTCATCTTAATTTCAGAACTTAAGAAGCACGTAACTCGTTAACATTTTCCTTTCCAAACTGACTGTCTTGACATTTAATAACAGCCCCAGATCAAACACTTTTTCAACAAAAAATATTAACAGTTTGCTTATTTCACCACAAAAACATATGTTGTGGGTACTCATTAGAAGCGCCTTGGTGAGGCGCTTCTAATGAGTACCCACAACATATGTTTTTGAGGTGAAATAAGAGAAATATTTATCAAGATACATCTCTTATCGGGAGGTATGAATTCATAACATGTTTCAATAGCCACTGTAGCAATAAAGTGAGCCACAACGTTAGAAAATATACCTTATGTTGTGTATCTAGCGAAAACTCCAATCAGCCTGCACATCCACAGTCTGATCAGAGTCTTCACTATCTACTGGAAGAAACTTTATGTACCTTTAAAGAAATTATGCAGACAGACTAGACTGTGCAGATAGTCCAGGTAAGAGAGGATAGTCACACAATATATTTTTTTTATTTCTGCATGAAAACATATACAGTCAAACCTGTCTTAAGCAGCCACCCATGGGAAGCTTAAAATGTGGCTGCTGAAGGCAGGTGGCTGCTTAATACAGTTCAAATATATAAGTATATGAATTTTCGGGCAACTTTCCTCTGGCTGCTTAATACAGGTTGGCTGCTTAATAGAGGTGACCACTAACACAGGTTTGACTGTATTGTGAGTACTCATCAAAGTGCCTCACCAAGACTCTTCTAATGAGTACCCACAATATGCTTTCATCAAGAAACAAGAAAAATAATATGTGGATACTCCCTCTTATGGAGAGATATATTTCATAGCTCCAGGTAAGAGAAGGTTGCCACATTGAGGCACTTCTAACGAGTACCCACAATATATGTTTTGTGCAGAAATAAGAAAAATAACTACTTTTTTTTTTTCTGTCGAAAAAAGTGTCTTATCTGGAGCTATGGTCTTTGTTCTGTGCACATGAGTATTGCCATGTTGCATTTGAATAATTTAAGATGCCATGCCTACTTCTAATTTTCAGCCAATCAGATTGCTTGATCCAGGTTGTTGATACAAATTCACATACTTAATAGTAAACAGATCCAGATCAGTTGGCTTCTGAAGAAGCCAACTGATCTGGATCTACACTGTTTGCAAAGGCAGGGTATATCCGGGTTCAGCAGGACTATGGTTAAGTACCTTTTCTCAAGTTCTGCCTCAGATGAATAGATGCTCAAAAGTCTGTTGCTTTGTTTGCATTTTTTTGTATAATGAATGAACACTTCTACATTACCATATTACTCCTAAGTATTTGGACACTTTTTAACTCCTTACCATATTTGTCCTAATATCTGAACAACTCCATTTTATAGATGTGTCTAAAAACTGCTGGATGGATGACAAACAGTGTAGATCCTGATCAGATGCCGCAGAATGTGGCATCTGATCTGGATCTACACTGTTTGCTCAGGCCAGTCTGACTGAATATTTAGGAGAAGTATGGTAGGTACATCATCTGATGGATATAATTTCTTAAATCATACAGATTGAAATTGAATGCACTGCTGTCAAGAAACTTTGAATGAAATGTCCTATAAAAAAAGTCATCTGGAAATAAAATGTTTTGAATTTTTTACACAACTTGAAAAGCATCTTTAATCCTTAAGATGCTAAGAAAAAATACACCTGAAAATGTCATCTGTTTATGTTGTCTGCTGTATCTTCTTGCTAACTCTTCAAACATATATATAGGCAAACAGTATAGACCCTGATCAGACTGCTCTTAAAGGAGCAGTCTGATCTGGGTTCAGACTGGTCCTAAAGGAGCAGTCTGATCTGGGTCCACACTGTTTGCAACAATGACTTTTAAAGTAATCAGCAGAAGACAAAGCAGACGACAATTGTTGAGTTTGGCATCTTAAGGGTTAATTTTAGTACATGTACAATTATTGCCACCCACTCTTCTGTAACTTATCCATAGCTCCGAATAAGAGTGTCCACATTAAGCAGTTTAGTCTGTGTCTACAATGTTTGCATTATCTTACTTAAAAAAAAAAAATAGATGTATGCATATTTATGGTATATACAGAAGTACATTTTATCTAAACCCCTCACCCCACCTCACCTGATTTTTAATGTTTTAGGAACACATGAAACAAATTGCTAGGTTTCAGCAGGAAAATTAGGGTCAGGTAATCCTTAACACACATATGCTTTAACCTTAGCATGCTCTGGTCAAATTCAGCAGACAACTTGATGATACGTTATTAACCCTTGTCCTGCTGAACCCAGATATGCCCTGCTTTTGCAAACAGTGCAGATCCAGATCAGTTGGCTTCTGAAGAAGCCAACTGATCTGGATCTGCACTGTTTGTCATTAAGAATGTGAATTTGTATCAACAACCTGGATCAAGTAATCTAATTGGCTGAAAATTAGAAGTGGGCGTGGCATCTTAATTTATTCAGCATGACAAGGGTTAGTAGTATCTGAGCATAACATACATTTTTTCTTCTTCTCTTTCAGTGGAACAAGAAAATGACCTCTTAATCTGTGGAAACTGCCAAACAAACTTTCCGCTACGAGAAATCACAAAGTTCATTCGACATAAGGTCAACAAATGCAACAAAGAGAATATATTACGAGAATCATACAATGGGGATGCAGAGGAAGATGACGAAGCAGTGATCAGTGCGAAACGAACTCCGATCTCAGCTCCGATATCCAGGAAAGAATCTGTTGATGGGGTGATCCGAGCTTCGCCCCGGCCATCGTTGGAGTCTTCAGAGTCAGCAGAGGTCAAGGAGGAAACTGCCAATGGAAACAGTGAGGTCAAAGACGTGAAGATAGACAGGCCGCCACTGACATTGAAGCAGATTGTAGTAGATGTTGGCTCAAATACATCTTACACAGGTAATAACTAAAAAAATCTTTTCTGGTGTCCTGTAGACAGAGTATTCATTTGAGAAAAGGAGTCTGTGGGGATAAATTTGATCAGCCATGACCCAAATTAACTTACCTGATCATTTGTCAGTTCTCCGAGGGTTGGGAGGGAGGCAATGCTTGGCACATTTGCTTGGAAAAACAAACAATGAGAAAGCTAGCTGGGGTACTTTTTTCAAGGTGGGAAGTGTGCAGTGCTGTCATCATTTAACCTGGTCCTGCTGATCCCGGATATGCCCTGCCTTTGCAAACAATGTAGATCCAGATCAGTTGGCTTCTGAAGAAGCCAACTGATCTGGATCTGCACTGTTTGTCATTAAGTATGTGAACTTGTAACAACAACATAGATCAAGTAATTTAATTGGCTGACAATTAGAAGTGGGTGTGGCATCTTAATTTATTCAGCATGGCAAGGGTTAAGATCATAAAAATGCTGTTTTAGCAGAGAAAGGGTTAGTTTTCATAATTCTGATGAAAAAAGAACACTGTGTAATTTGGTAGCAAATTCAATCTGAAGGTAATGGATGTAAGGGGTACTGTCAAAAAGAACACCAGGAAAAAGGTTATCACTGTATGAAATACAGTATGCTGTAAGAGTAAGCTTCACAATTCTTCGTTCAAGCACCTGTGCCAAACCGAGCAGCAAGCACCCTTCCAGGAGTCAGTTCATTTTATAATACCCAATAATCTTGTAAGGAGACACTGAAGGCCCTGATTAGTTTGCATGAATGCCAAGGCTGATATTGGCCTTTTTGCTCTCCCCTTGTACCCAAAACACCTTCTTATTGTTTATGATGAGGAAAATAACACATTTATGCAAAAAGTTCTTCTGATGTGGAGAACAAAACTTCCACTCCAGGTACAAGACAGAAAAATTACAAGCAATTGGAATTAAAGATGTCTTTGTCATATGATTGAAAACGTATAATCTGCAAGCCATGATAGATATGTGCTGCATTAATTAGTAGAGTGTTGCTGCAAATTAGACTAGACGATGCTCTTCTTGTAAATGTCCATGCTTTTTGTTCAAGGTTGTAAAAAGTGACTGGGGGTTAATGATCATTCTGCAGCAGATGGCAGCTGGTGCATGACATCATAATGTGACAGTGTCACAGTGTTCTCCATAGCTCTAGGTAAAAGAGGTATCGAGATATATATTTTACTTATTTCTCCACAAAAACATATGTTGTGGGTACTCATTAGAAGTGCCTCAGTGTTTTCATGGAGAAGTAAGAAAAATATTTTTGGTTGAAAAAATGTGCTTTACATTGTAATTTGAACTACTTTAAATGCCAAGCCTGTTTTCAGTTCTGTGCTGATATAGCATGTTCTTTTTGCTGTTTCTATAGGCTCCTGTCTAAAATTTCAGAAAGCCACTTTTTGTGAAAAAGAAATGAAGGGTCATTGAAGAACTTATTTTCAGTAACAGTTTTATGCTTTTAAAAGTTTTTGGTTTTTCAGATTTTATGACACTAACTGTAAATTACCACTCATTTCCCAGCTAGCATTCTTTATAAATCTATAGCAGGCCATTATCAGTCCGTCAGCTACCCTGACGGGCCGATAACGGCCCGCTATAGATTTATAAAGAATGCTTACTGGGTTGTCATTCACCAATTTTTACCTGCTACAGGATACAGTACTTGTACAAAATGTTTGCAGTGTATTAATTTATGTGAGTTTTGTAGAAAGTATAGAAGTGCGGAGTCAAAAATCTACAATTATCATTGAAGTTTTCATATAGAATTGTTATGTAAAAGTGGTAAAAGCCTGAAGATTCCTACCTGTGGATGGGTCCAAAGTTATGATATAGCAAAGTCTTTGCCCATGCAAGGTAGCAGTAACTGTTTAATGAACCAGAAAAAATTTAAATAGCTGTCCTGATTCTACTATACAGAGTATTATTTACAGAAGCCTATATATGACATTGTGTTTTGTGTTTGTAACTTGTGACTTCCATGTTATGACTTGTAAATGTAAAAGGCCAACACACTGGCAACTCATGGCCAGTGACTTTACCATACAAGCTTCTTATAGTGCAGCATATAAAAAGCTGAAAAATAGCAAACACTTTCTTCTGTTTCACCTCACTTTCTTTTAAGTCCTTTATCGCACCCTTTAAAAGGCAAAATGTACATGTCAAAAGACGTAACAGAACACAAAAGCAAAAAACTCAAAACATAAAATTCAAAAGTCAAAACATGGAAGTCACAAATTACAAATGCAGCATCCTAAACATCCTTACACAAAAGCCTGTATGTGACATTGTGTTTTGTGAAAAAGTCCGTAATTAAGTGTACTGCTTATCAAGAGTGGTGTCTAATTTTTAGCAGTATTTGGATTAATAAGCCAGAGAACTCACTTGAGAAATTGATTTCAAAATTCAAAATGTTGGAACTGAAAGACGGTGTATTGTTCTTTGAATTACATTATTTACTGATGAACTGTTTGCCACAGAACTGGAAAAATAGCACAAAATAAAGTATTGCCATTTTAAACTGAAAGAAAGCCTTGCCATTTTAACGTGTAAAGCTCATTTACAAAAGCAGACTATAATGTTGAATTTACCCAGAGAGCTGAAGTATCATACAGGCAGGCTGTAAATAAGAACCATAAGCAGCCAAGTTATGGTTCTTACTTCAGCCTGCCTATACAAGAGCACAGGAAGAGCTGTTGCACCACCGACATTAGAGTTGGTGTCAGGGTTGGCATTGGCATCGGCATCCACAGTTTTATGGTAAAGTTTTTTAAGGTCTATATTTTCCAGATGTCTTGATGGATTTATTCACCACTTTAACAGATTTTTGACTTGTTTTATTCAGTGTATGCCTGCCTGCCCTCATACCCTCCTACTTCAGTTACCTTGAGGTCAAGGTCATGTACCTAGAAATTCTTAGGTTTTGTGCAGTGTAAGCCTTTCCTCATACCTCGTACCCAAGTTACCTTGAGGTCAAGGTCATGGACATAGAAATTTTTTACACTCTGAAAATTAAAGTTTTACACTAAAGTTTTAAAGTCTGTGTTTCCAAAATGGATTTAGTTGATAACTGGACTTGTGTTAGATGCTTACTGTCCAAAGTTTAGTTCAGTACATGCCCCACCTCCTCAAGTGACTTTGAGGTCAAGGTCATGGACTAAGAAACGTTTCAGGCTCAAAATGTTAAATTTTCTTTTAAATTCTAAATTATTGATATGACCTTGGATGGATATAGATAAATAACATCCACCAGCTCTCCCTCCGACTTCCATCCCCTTCCATTTAAAGGATTACTTAATATGGTTTTCTTCTCTTTTTGCTGCTTTTTACTTCTTTGACTAACTGACTTACATATTTCAAATGGAATACTTGCACACCTTTTTCCTTTTTCCTCAACCCTTAAAGTGCCAGTCGTAACTGCAGACAAATTTTCTAAAACATTTTTTTTATATAATTTTCAGCAAAAATAAGGCTTGCCATTTCATTTGAATCATCTGCTCAGCAGTTGATTCACATGAAATGTCAAACTATATTTTCTCTGAAAATTATAAAAATAATAATAATATCATCTGTTCCAATATTGCTTTGCACTTTAAGAGGAAAAAGGAGAAAGACTGACCTTGTGAAACACCTTAAAAGTGCTAGGAGTGCTGAGTTAGTGTTTCCTATGAGAGTCAATTGGATGATACCCGTGATGGATTAAAATGTCAATTTTTTAATAAAAACATAGACTGGTTGTTGAAGAAACCACAAAAACTCGGGGAAGATGATATACATGTCTGCTCTATTTTAGAAAGGTGACAGGTGTATGACTTCTTTTCCAGACATTTTTTAAATGCTTGGCATGCTGGGTATTAATTTCAGCAGACGACATTTTGAAATATTTTCTTGTTTTTCCCAGAAAATAGACTTTGACATTTCATGCAAATTGTCTCATCAAATTGTCTGCCCAACAGAAAGTTCACATGAAATGTTAAGCCTTATTTTCTCGAAAAAAAAAAAGATATATTGTGTTTGCTGCAAATTTTGCTTGTGGCTTTAAGAGTTAACTGATGTAACATTTTGAACTAATTTTTTTAGGAAGCTGTAAAGATTACGCACTCAGTAATCTCATTGGCTCTTTCCCTGAAACTGATACTACACGTCATTTTTTTGACAGGCAGACCATCAACATTTTGTGCCGGCTCGCCAGAGTAAAAATCGTTAAATTCTGGAATTTGTTGTATTTTGATGAATTTTTGGTCAAATATGTTTTAAGTTGACCTTATCAAAGTTGACAGAGAAATCCCTTGATTTCTTTGCTTAAAACCTTTAATTTGCATATCACTTTTGAAATCTAAATATTGTTTGTCTGGGTACGTAGATAAAAACACAGAACACCATGGGATTTCGTTAAAAGCAATTAAATCAAATGATATTAAAATTTTTATACAGACCAATTTTCCTCAATAAATATCTGCGCTTATAATCAGAAAAGCATACAGCAAGGGTTTTCACTGATAAAATGAGCTTAATCATTGATAAAGGGACTTAAGGGGAAATGATAGGCCTTCAAGGGAGACAACTCTGTCAAAGTGGTTTTTGCTGCCTTCTTGAAAGTGGTCTTCTCTAAAAGGTAAGAATTTGCTCCTGCAGGGAGCAATTCTTTCCTCTTAGAATAGACCCCTTTTTAGATGGGACTTCAGGTACAGGGAAGCAAACTGGAATCACAAAAGTTGTCTCCCTTGCACAAAATGGCAAAAAATCTACCAAGTGTATCCAGTCTCCTTCACACAAAAGCAGATGGTGAAAGCCTGGATCAGTATGTTCACTCACACAATATGATCAAGACCAGTATTTGGCCCAAGAAGTCTTATTTTTCTCTGAAAAATATAAAAAAAATCGGCTGCAGTTGTGATTAGTACTTTAGGGGTTGATCAGGTTTGAATTAATAAAAATAGGGCTTAACTGAAAATATCTGGATTTATTAGAAAGTAGAATATTGCTTAATCATTGGATAGGAGGCATGAGCAGTGCTGTGTTCCTGTTTTTTTGGAAAAATAAGAAAAAATAGTGTCTTTGGAGACAATAAGCATAAAATGTCAGACCTTATTTTTTGGGAAAAAAAATAAGTGAAGATATTGTCTATGGAGACAATTTGCATTTTCTAGGCAAAATAAAAAAAAATCTGCCAAGAGAGCAGTAAGGTTAAGTTGGTTTCTGTATAACACCCCTTTAAATTGATAATGGGCCCTACCAATTTGCATGATGGAATAGTCCACTGAAGATATCTGTGTGGGCATTGATTTTACCAGGCACTTACTGCATCCTTAAAAGAATGTCCTTGCCAAGGAATCAGTTAAAATTATTGAAAGAATCAAATTTATTGGAATAAGTTTAGGAGATACAGAAGTCTGCTGAATTTTTTTTATCTAGCATGCTAGGCATTGAATAGATAATGGGCTCTACCGATTTGCATTGATGGAACAGTCCACTGAAGATATCTGCATGAGCATTAATGTCTTAACACTTAGCATGCTATGGGCAAAGTCAGCAGACGACAAACTGATGATATTTTTCTTATTTTTCCTAGAAAGTAGGATCTGACATTTAATGCAAATTGTCTCCAAAAGAGACAATTTGCGTGTAGTGTCAGATTCTATTTTCTAGGAAAAACAAGAAAACTATTTCAAAATGTCATCTGTTGAAATTTAACACTTTTAATGAAAAAGCAGGCACTTATGACATCTTTGAGAGTAAGTCTTTGCAAAGGGATTGGTTAAAGTCATTGAAGAAGAAGAACTTAGGGGAATAGATTAAATGATCCTCAATGCAGGAGGTTTCTATCTGCTGTTGGATAAAACTCCAACATTTTTATTGCATCCCTTGAGACATTCCTGGCAGAATTTTGGAAAGAATTAGTTGTAATTTTATCATGCTTTTTCCGAGAACTTCTTTATACGATTTGGTTATCATGATTTTTAAGACATAGGAGAAGCTTAGGCCTTGAAGTGCTAATTGAAACCAAAGCAGAAGACACTTTAATTTTTTTAAATTATTTTTTGAGAAAGTAAGGTTTGGCATTTCATGTGAATCATCTGCTACAAGATGCCATAATTCCCCAAAGCATCTGTTTCATGTGAGCACAATTGTGGCAACAATTTCCATGTGAACCCTATTGCAGCAGTGTTCAAGGTTGCTCCAGAGAACTATCACAATGGTATATTTGTCAAAACAGTTATACCAACTTATGTCAACACTTTACTGCATCTAAATCTGTTCAGTTCTTGATAAAATATCAATAATTTATGGCTAACCTGTGTCATCCAAAATTCCACACAAATATGGCATGAACCCTATCAAAGAAACCACCTAATTACCCACCATGAGTAGTACTGAGTACTGTAAATAGAACCTGACCTCTGAAAAGTCAGAGGTAAGAAGAGTCCATTTTGAGTCTCAAAATGGGAAGTACGAGCCTGGAAGTGCAGCAAAAAGTATTTCTCAGCATGAGATGAATATATATAACAAGCCTTATACAAAACTGTTCAAGACAGATATTTAGTAGATGCAGTCTAGTCGAAATAGTATGATGAGACACCATGGAATTATGGTAAAATGACCACGGGTTCAAGTCTAATGCATACCTGATTTTCTTTTTACTTTGCCATTTAAACATGTTAAAGTTACATATTTTTATCTCAAATCTTGGAAACTCAATTTCTCACATGCTTTCTCTGAATATATTTCTTTGCATTATTTTGTGATTTTTGCACATGCTTCTCAAATGACAGTGCATGCGAGTCTCTCTCATACCTGTTTTTCTTTTTATTTTGCCATTTAAGTTACATCTTTTTATCCTAAATCTTGGAAATTCAGTTTCTCTCATGCTTTCTTCGAATATTTCTTTGCATTCTTTTGTGCTTTATTGGACATGCTTCTTGATCTGGTTCCTGTTCCATTATATTCATGTGTTTATTGGCTTTGAAATTTTACTTCCCTCATTTTCCTGTCTTTCTTATTGAATTTTTTTTTTATTTCCCAGTACAAATTATATCACAGCCTTGCTTCTTCAAAGCTGTTGCTACCGTTTTTTATTGTTCATGAAAATTTTGCCCTCTGGAGACCTGAACTTTGCAGAGTTTTCTGCATGTTCTCTGGTAATCACCATACATTATGAATGTCCCTTTCATTGGCAGAAGTTTTGTAATTTGATTGCTCCAGTATTAAGATGAAATTTTCTGAAGTAACACTTCTGGTGCATCGTTGTGACTTCATTACGAAAGCTCTTCCCAGGGCTTCCGATAAAAGCCTATCCTGATAAGTACTTTTCTTATTTCTCCCAAAAAACATATGTTGTAGGTACTCATTTGAATTGCCTCTGTGAGGCAATTCAAATGAGTACCCACATAATCTGTTTTTGAGAAGCAATAAGAGAGTGTCAATATTTTATCTCCAAAGTAACGCCTTTTCTGGGGAATCGTTCTTCATTCATCTTGCAAGGTTTCATCTGTGACAGCCTCTCTTGTGGTGTGAGGCAATTTGTGTGCCATAATTTAATATTGATTTTTGAAAACCATTAAAATTCACTTGTAAATTTGACTGCAGGAAGCTGTTGCTTTAAGTTTTACTTACCGTATAATAGGTTCTTCTTTACCATTGGCTAATTCAGTGGAAAGGGAGTGTCAGAATCTGTTGAGATCCTAGTTGCCAAAGGTTAAAAAACAATAAAATCTATACCATCACGAAAACATGTCTATATAAATTCGACCCCCTTAAATCCCACCTTTATAAAGTAAAACTGGGGTTTCCAGGGGTATACATTATTTTTCTTATTTCTGCTCAAAAACATAGATTGTGGGGGTACTCATTAGAACTGCCTCACCAAGGCAGTTCTAACGAGTGCCCACAATCTATGTTTTGAACAGAAATATGAAAAATATCAGAATGTTTATCTAAAAATTTTTTTTACATATTTGAATAGGCATGTTTTCGTAATGCGGGTAATGGGTGCCCTTGGAAACACCAAACACGAAGTCTAGGTTTCATTGAGACTCTTCATATGTAAGCTATGTAGTTTGCAGCCCTAGTATTGGTTTAAGCAGAAATCTGTTTTTCAAGATATCAGAATGGGATTCAATGATTTCAAGGAAAATTAAAATTAAAAAAAGTGCACCTATAATGATGAAGTATCATGAGACATTTTACAGCAGCCAACAGAACTTAACCTTTGTCTGCTGAATAAATTCAAATGCCATGCACTTTTCAAATTTTCAGCCAATCAGATTACCTGATCCAGATTGTTGATATAAATTCACTTGCTAAATATCAAACAGTGCAGCTTCTTAGACACCTGATCTGGATCTACACTGTTTGTAAAGGCTGTGTATTTCTGGGTTCAGCAGGACAAGGGTTAATAACAGTTAAAATAAAAATGAACAACAGAAAGTCATTGTACAACCGTAACAATGTCCTATGAAAATTTGCATTGAGTTATTAAATCTTAAGCAAAGTTCTGTCCCTTTTTTGACTTAGTAGGATGCTTATGGGTTGCTGATCTGGTTGAAAAGGAGAGTAAGAAATAGCTGGAATCCTAGGTTCCTAAGTTTCAAAGTCAATAAATGAACAGCAGAAATTCTTGTCATACAATTTGCATTTGTTTATATATATAAAATTTATAGTTGAGTTAGGTCCCTTTTTGATTTAGTTGGCTGTTTGTGGTGATAATTATTTCCCTTTATACCACAAATAGATTAAAATACAAAGCCAAAGATATAAAATTAATTTTGGATTGACCATGATTATATACATCCCTCAGGTCCCTTGCCCCTAACTTTTGAGGATCCAGAACAAGGTTTTGTGAGTAAAAGTTGCCAAAATGCGAGTCAGGAAAACTTTGCTTTCATACTTTCTCACAGACAATTGCATAAAATTTCAAATCCACATTTTAGAGAAAAAAATCAATTACAAAAAAAATGTATTAAAATGTTGTTTGCTAACTATCACTTACAGCAGGAGAAATGTTGATTGTCATTATTTTGATATGAAAGAATCTTCCAGCAGTGAGAAAATACAATTTAACCTTTAAAGTGTTAATCACAACAGCATCAGTTTGATTTTGATTTTGATTCTTTCAGAGAAAATAAGGCTTGACATTTCATGCAAAACTTTACATGTAATGTCTAGTCTTATTTTCACTGAAAAATAATGAAAACAAAAAAAGAATTAGAATGTCACCTGCTACAATTTTGCTCAGTGCTTTAAAAGTTAATATTGGGAGTACTAGATAAGAAAGGAACTTAGGTGATACTAAATGATTTTATTATTATTATTTATTTAGTTAGTTTACTTATTTTCTTGCAGGAAATTTAGCTGGATACCTACAACATTAACCCTTATCCTGTTGAATAATTCAATTAGCCACACCCATTTCTGACTATCAGCCAATCAGATTACATGATAGAATGTTTTCATTCAAATTCACAAACTGAATGACAAACAGTGTAGATCCTGATCAGATGCTTCTTCAAGCCATCTGATCTGGATCTACACTTTTGCAAAGGTAGGGGTTGTCGTGAACAGCAGGATAAGGGTTAACATGTTTTTACAAAATTCTTCCTAAACCCTCATTTTTAGAAGTTCAGTGCATGTACTCCATATAAGGTATCGTTTACTAATGCTGCCGAAGGCTTGTTTTAGAGTCTCTGGACTGAAATATTTCGTGATTAAAGATATGCACTGAAATTAAAATGCCATCTGCATGTCCCCTCCTGCAGGGAAAGTAAATCAGACAGTTTCAGGTTTTGAAAGTTTTAAAATTGAATGACCTGAAATACAGATATGAGCAGTACCATGTAAAAGGGGTATTCTAAACCATAAAAACTAAGTGAAAGAGGCCCTGTATTATTCTTATCCTAACCATAAAAACTTGGTAAAATGGGCCCTACCCATAAAGCCCGAGTGTACCATATAGCTCTACAGAAGACACTATTTTCAACCAAGAAGTATTGTTATTTTTCTTAATTCTCCACCAAAAAAACAACAAAACAACAACAACAACATATGTTATGGGGTACTCATTGGAATCATTCTCCACAAAAATATACAATAGAATCTCAATGGCTCAAACATCTTTGGGACCATGAAAATTTTTTCGAGATATGGGTTGTTCCAGCCACTGAGGGTCAGTCATAGCGCCAGGTCAGGAAGCAAATGGCCAAATATAGAACAATCTTTTCAATCTTTTACACAATAATGGTATGTTGGGTGTACTCATTAGAATTGCCTCTATGAGGCAATTCTAATGAGTACACACAACATACAATTTCATGATGAATTAAGAAAATTTCCCTAAATATTTGTTTTCTTGAGCTGTCAAAACATAGGGACTCAAAAACAAGTGTGAATTAGCCATGGTAAGCGAGCCATTGGTGTTCAAGCTATTGAAGTTCGACTGTTGTGATAATCTCCAAGACAAATCCACAACTTTCGATTTTGTCGAGAAAATATACATGTAGTTGTCTGGATACTCCTTGACCACTTTCCAATTTTGCCACTTGAGTCAACTCTATCCCAACACACTGGAAGCCCAAACCAGATAGCTCAGATATGTGGGCTCATCACGAAAACATACCTATATAATTTTGACCCCCGTAAACCCCACTTTTATATGGTAAAACTGGGGTTTACAGGGGTATACATTATGTTTCTTATTTCTGCCTAAAAACATAGATTGTGGGTACACATTAGAACCGCCTCGCTGAGGCAGTTCTAACAAGTACCCACAATCTATGTTTTGTGCAGAAATATGAAAAACATTAGAATTTTTTATCTGAAAATTTTCATTTTTTGATGGTAAAATTTTCAGTATAGTTGAATAGGCGTGTTTTCGTAATGTAATCTGGGTATTTGTTATTTGCTTCTGATTTTGCAAGATTAGCTAATTTTTTTCACTTTCTTAAGAGCTATTTATAAGCAGAGTATTTGATTGTACATTTATTTATTTCTGTAGAAAACATAATGGAACCTCCACTATTGGTCACCTTCCAACAACAGCCACTCATTTTAACAACCTCTTTTGGAATTACCCAGCATGGTACTTTTCTAGTGTCTCTTTTTAGCAACCTTCCTACTACAGCCAGGATCTTATGGCTGCTTGCTGTGAGGCTTTTTAGCTCACCCGAGCTATGCTCAGGATAAGCTGTAGTGATCATTTTTTGTCCGATGCACATCTGCTCGTTAACACTTCTCCAAATCCATTGAAGTGATTTGTTCCAAATTAGGTAAGAATGTTGCTTGGGTTAAGGGGGATTTAAAATAGCTAAAAGTATGGTGAGCTGCCTCTTGGTCTGGTTGCCATGGCAACAGGAAGTTTCCATAGATTTATAATAGAAAAATGGTTGAACTACATTTTCTCCATAACAAGTGAAGTGATGAGCCATATTTGGTAGTTATGAACATTTCACCAATTTCATGTCGATCCTACCGTTGAAACTAGATTGAGAGTAAACCCATTCTTCTTCTTCAAACCCAAGAACTGCTCAAAATGATGATCCTTTCATAAGTTGCAATGACAGGATTGGAAAAATTTTGCATATAATTTGCATATCTGCAGTGGCTATTTCACTCAAGTGAGCGAGTCGTGGCCATTGGGCCTCTTGTTTTCATGTTTTATCTTGTTTGTTTTATTGATGTGGTTGGTGGGTCCTGTCTGGCATTATTACCACTTCTTTGGAGAAAAGGGAGCTACAGTGAACCCTCGTAACAACAACAGAATTTGTTCTCAGAGACGTTGCCATTAAAATGAATTTACTGTTGTAGAGAATACATGAGCAGATTGATATGTAAGACAGGTCTTGCTTTGTTCTTATTTCCTCATAGAATATATGTTTTGGATATTTGTTAGAATTGCCTCACTGAGGCAATTCTAATAAATATCCAAAATGTGTTTTTTAAAGTATTAAATACAATATTCTTGCATATATAATTTGTAACTAATTATTGTTACCTCTTAAGGGAAAGTTTTATGACAGTCAAATTGTCATTATAATGAATTTATCATTGTATCGAGTAAGTAAGTAAGTAAGTAAGTTTTATTTCAAAATTCCAAAAGGCTATAAAACCTATGAGGATACAACAAATACAAATATAGTGTCCATATAAAGAGGGTTGTCTGTAATCCATTAGTTTGTTTTTCATTGTTTGTAACATGTGTATTGTGCATCATGGTTTATTTACTCATTCTCTTGGTGTCATTAGTAGATTGCGGCTCTTCCTTAGACTGGCTCCAGTCTACAGTGACTTAACATTTTTCTCATAATCCTGTTTAATAATCCACTAAAATAAAACCAAAATAATATCATGACTATACAGGCTGGTCACTAGTGACCAGCCTCTGTAGTCATGATATTATTTTGGTTTCATTTTAGTGGATTATTAAACAGGATTATAAGAAAAAGATATTTAGTCACAGGAGACTGGAGCCAGTCTATAGCTCTTCCTGGACATTTTCAATACTATTTCTTAAGAATTTCCAAGTGTGGTCTATGCCTAGAGAGTTTTGCTATTTTTCATCTATGATGTTATTTGGTGGTGATCACGGCAAAACCAAGCTCTTGACATGCCTTGCTCATTTACAGAGTTCTAGGCTCTGGTTTAAGTTTCTCACTTACAGAGTTCTAGGCTCTGATTTAAGTTTCACGACATGTTAACAAAAAACTTTCTTTTTGAGGATTGTTTTTCTTTGTATCTGGTTTTGTGACAATTTAAATTTCCACAATACTTCAATTTATCCCTTGACTTGTTGATTTTAAATATTGGTATACAGAGCTTTAAGATAGTTTTGCCTTTTTTGCAGAAGTAGAAATCTAGTGCTTGATATGTCATGTGAATTATCTCCTTGAAAATATTGCTTGACATTTCATGTGAATTGTCTCCTTTAGACAATTCAGATGCAATGTCAGGCACAGTTTTCTGTCAAAATATACACATAATATTGTTCATTTTTCATCTGCTATATTTCACCTTCGGTGTGTATGGAGTAAAGAAAATGCAATGTTTTCGTGCCTTCCAGTTGTGCTCTCCAAGGCCTAATTGGCGGAGTTCAGTGCCTATAAAAGCCATTCTAGCATTATGTATGGGCTGGGCACCAGCAAAAAGGTACTGTAGACCATAGTATGACCAGCAGAGAACCAGTCTGGGCTGCATATCTGTGCAGCCTGATCAAGGTTTTCACTGTTCCCCTTTTCAAAATTTGGACCATGAAGAATGAATTGCAAAGATCCTGACTGGAATGCACAATGGGGCAAGCTTGTTTGGCTCTTAATCGTCACATAGGTACCAGGGTATCTTTTGCCAGTTTCCACCTCATATTTAGTGTATCACAGAGCCTTAAAACAGCATTACTTTTACCTGTAACCTGCAGAATTTAAATATAAGCAGACGTCTGTCTAACATATTTTTTCTTTTTTGTTTCCTGGAAACTAACACTTGAGAATTCATTCAAAATGTTGCCATTGGAGATGATTGAAATGACATGACAAACATTACATTCTTGGAAAAATTAAAAAGGCATACATTTGCAGTCTGCTAATTTTGCTTAGAGCTTGATAAAGGTTAAATTCTTAGATTTTATAAAATCCTTTTAATGGTTTTGAGTGTTCGAATTTCAAGAATAATTTCCTCATTCATCATCAGTCAAAATTCTACAGCATCATGTACATATGTACAGATATACCACATTTACCCTAAATATTGGGACAGTTCAACACCTTACCATACTTGCTCTAAAATTTGGACAAAAAAAAATTATACCCAGCAGGGTAATATGGTATACCCTTCATTGTCTGTCCGTCCGTCCATCTGTCCACACTTCGTTTACAGATAACTCCCCCTACAGTTTTCATTGGATTGCATTGAAACTTGGTGGACAGTTAGACCATGAGGTGTTACGGCGCATATTGTTTGAGGTTACAGTATACCAAATTTCGATAGTTATTATGCTTTTTAACTACTTTTTGGATATGACTTTGTTTCCGGATAACTCCTCCTGCAGTTTTCATCTGAATGGGTTGAAACATGGTGGACAGTTAGACTATGAGGTGATGAGGTGCATATTAATTTTGAGATTAGGGTACACCAAATTTTGATGGAGTTATAGCTCTTTAAATATTGTTCAAGCATGATATCATTTCCAGCTCACTCCTCCTATAGTTTTTATCTGATCAAGCTGTTATTTGTATGTTGTTGGATAGAAAGAAGAAGTGGAGAATTGCAGCCAGGTTACAGAATACCAAATTTTCATATTTTTCAAGGACAGTTTAACTCTTTACCATAATTGTCCTAAAATTTGGACAAGTCCATTTAACTACCTGTTGAATTGTCTTAAAGCTGCAGGATGAGTGCCAAGCAGTGTAGACCCAGACCAGACCATGTTCTGCAGTGTCTGATCAGGGTCTAGACTGTTTACTCGGGCATCATGGTAATGACTAAGTATTTTGACACTTTAACTCCTTACCATATTTGTCCTAAAATTTGCACAAATCCATTATACAGTTTTCTGATATACAGTTTCTGAGTACCACGAAGCCTGCTCAGACGACTGACCTATGGTTCATTGGGTTCCAGAGGTGAAAAAAAAGTTCCAGATTAGTTTTATTTTTTTCAGATAAAGTAAGGCTTGACATTTCATGTGAATCATCTGCTGGGCAGATGATTCACATGAAATGCCAAGTCTTATTTTCTCTGAAAAACAATAATGGAAAAATTTAGATTGCCGCCTGCTTCCATTTTGCTTAGCTCTTTAAGTGAATGATTTAGATATGCCACAATTTTTGACTGACTATCACGGAGCCTGCTCAGGTTCCATACAAGTACAGACTGACCTAGAGTCCATTGTGTTCCAGAGGTGATAATGAAGTTCTTGATTTGTCTTATATTTTTCAGAGAAAATAAGGCTTAGCATTTCATGTGAATCATCTGCTAACTCTGAAAATTAATAATAAAAAAATTAGAATGTTGCCTGCTACAATTTTACTTAGTGCTTTATGAAGCAAGAACATTCCAAAATTTCAGACGGAGTATCACAGAGCCTTCTCAGACTCCGTACAAGTACAGACTGACCTATGGTCCATTGTGTTTGAGGGGTGTTAATGTAGTTCTCCTCTGAGTGAGCTTACATTATTCATGAACAAGAGCTAGATGTTTGATAGAGCATTTTACCATTCTGAAACACAGATAAACATGTAAATTGTTTAAAAATGAGAAAAAATATCATTATTTTGGACTTATTTACATGCCATAAGACTTGATTTCATCTCGGTGTTAGACCAGCGCCACTCTCAGATACAACTTATGTCACTGGTTAACTCCGAGCATGCTGGGTAAAGATTTTGGTGATTGACATTTCGAAATATATTTCTTATTTTCCCAGAAAACAGAGTGATATTTCAAGGAAATAGACTTCTTAAGAGAAATTGCATGAAAATATCAAACCTTATTTTCTGAGAAAAATAAGAAAATTATGATGAGTTAGTTGTCTGTTGAATTAGAACGAAGAGTGCTAAAGGTTAATTTTTAGTTTTCTTAAAATCAATGCGTCTTGCCAATTACAGAAGCCAGGGGGAAAGTTGAGTTAATTTACATTCTGTGCCACTTCCACAACAAAATTTATCTCCTCTGCATGTCCTTATTAATAGAAGGCCAAAGAAGTCTGGTCGCCATTCTATGATGTCTTCTTATGAATATATAGAACAATAAAAAAACCAAAACAAACTGGTTTTTGACTCAAATATAAGATTCTTTAGGCCAAAAAAAACAAAAACAAAAAAAAAATATTAGATTCTCAGACACCACTGCATCTGTCCAATAGGTCCCGCATATATGATTGTTTTCAGTGGTAAGTTTTTTTTCTGACCCACAAAAATATATGACTCCTGGATTTACTCGCTTATCTGAGAATCGTTTCTAACCAAATTGCAATATAGACCACAAACATATGCCATTCTTACTTACTTGCACAGAAAATCAGTAAATTATGATCCGTTTGTCATGTTTATTTTGTTTGAGACTTTAAACTTGCAGATAGATAGATTTTAGATACTTCTGGTCACCATTTTCATTACGAAAACACGGCTATTCAAATACACTGAAAATTTTACCACGAAAAAATGAAAATTTTCTGATAAAAAATTCTGATATTTTTTCAAATTTCTGCTAAAAACATAGATTGTGGGTACTCATTAGAACTGCCTCGATGAGGCAGTTCTAATGGGTACCCACAATCTATGTTTTGAGCAGAAATAAGAAAAATAATGCATACCCCTGTAAACCGCAGTTTTTCTGTATAAAAGTGGGGTTTAAGGGGGTCAAAGTTATATAGGTATGTTTTCGTGATGTTGTTTAGCCAAACAAACCCAAATGTCCAAGAATGTACCCAACCAGAAAATAAAATAAAAAATAAAAAAACCACCCGCACGCATCAGTTTTTTTGAAAACAGTGTCTGAGAATCTAATAACTTTTTTTTTTGGCCTTACATAGATATATCATGGCTTTCACTATCACTAGAAATAATATCAGAGAAATTGTTAACCCTTGTCTTGCTGAATAAATTAAGAAGCCAAACCCACTTCTAACTTTCAGCCAATGAAATTACATGATCCAGGTTGTTGATACAAATTTACATACTTAATGACAAATAGCGCAGAACAGTGCTTCAGAAGCCAACTGATCTGGATCTACACTTTTTGCAAAGGCAGGGTATATCCGGGTTCAGCAGGACAATTAAGTGTTAAGGAGGAGCATATCTGGTGATAATGCTGGGATTACTTCCTCCAGTTCTTCATAAAAATATGTGTTGTGTGGATTCATCAGAAGTGCCTCACTGAGGCACTTCTGATGAGTATCACTTCTAATGAGTACCTACAACATATGTATTTATGGAGAAATAAGAAGAATTATCCTAGAATCTTCTTAACCCTTGTCCTGCTGAACCCGGATATACACTGCCTTTGCAAACAGTGTAGATCCAGATCAGTTGGCTTCTTCAGAAGCCAACTGATCTGGATCTGCACTGTTTGCCATTAAGTATGTGAATTTATAGCAAAAATCTAGATCTAGTAATCTGATTGGCTGAAAATTAGAAGTGGGCGTGGCATCTTAATTTATTCAGCAGGACAAGGGTTAACAACTGTGAAGCTGCACACTCAAAATTATTGTTATTTTTATATGTCACAAGAACAAATTTGGTTTATTTCTCAATCATTTTGTCTTCCATCTATATAAATCTTTACTAGGTTTTGCTAAGCATTATTTTCATCAAAGATTCAAGTAATTTGACACGAAAATACATGTGAGTGTACATGTATTTGAGACATTTTGTTTTGGGAACTTGTTAATGGCCATTAAGCCAGGGTCACATTTAAATGTTTAATATCTGTCAGTTTGATTTGGGAGTCGCTCCTTTGTAAAACACAGGGACCAGAAGTGTGAGAAGGGTGGTGAATATAAAACAAATATTTATCCTAAGGCCCAAATAAAAAAAAAGTACATGTAGTTAGATTCTCACAGACCACTGCATCTATCCAAACAGCCCAGCACATTATGAAAACACGCCTATTCAAATATATAGACAATATCACCTCTGAAAACTGAAAATTTTCAGATAAAAAAACTCTGATATTTTTCATATTACTGCTCAAAACATAGATTGTGGGTACTCATTAGAACTGCCTCGGCAAGGCGGTTCTAATGAGTACCCACAATCTATGTTTTTGAGCAGAAATAAGAAAAATAATGTATACCCCTGCAAACCCCAGTTTTACTATATAAAAGTGGGGTTTGAGGGGGTTAAATTTATATAGGTACGTTTTCGTGATGATATATGATTTTATTTTTCAGTGGGATTTTTTTTTTTTTTTTTTCAACCAACAAAAATATATGACACTAGGGTTTTCTCATTTATAGGAGAATTATTTTTGACCAAATTGTGATATACAGACCACAAATACATGGATTCTTTCTTACTTGCCAAGATTGCAAAAGAAAAAAAGAAACAGTAAATTATGGTCTGTTTATGTTGTTTGAGAATGAAAAACTGCATGGGTGCTACCATTTCATTTTGCCAAATGAACCAAAATGTCCAAAAATTGAGTACTCAATTGGATAAGTAAAACTAAAAAGCCGCCCACATCTATTTTTTTTTCTTTAAAAATTGTCTGGGAATTTAAAGTTCCCCCGCCCGCCCCCTCCCCCCCCCCCCCCACCCCTAAATATTTGGACAAACATACCCAAGCTAAAGAAGCAGTTTGACCATGGTCTACCCTGTTTATTTATCATTCCATCACATTTTACTGAGACACATTTCCAGGTAGTGAAATGGACTTTTTTTATTCAAATTTCAATCCTCAAAGCGCTAATCATAACTGCAGCAAGCCTTTTGAAATGATCCACATGGAATGTCAAGCCTTGTTTTGGTGGAAATTTGTATTTAATGGGACTTTATGTACTTTCAGGAAATATACCTGAAAAAAAAATACTTTTTCTTTCCTTCTGAAAAGGAGGCCACTATTAGGAAATACTTTTTCTCCCTTCAGGGTACAGTGAACTAATTATTTTTCCCATAGAGCTCCATAGTGATTCCACCCTTTTTGGTGCTTAAGGGTTCATTTCAGGGTATGGCTGGGCTTCTAAATTTTGTTTTAATTCAAAGCCCAGGCTTAGCATAGCAAAATAAACAAGGAAAAATACCACCATCACCAGCACTTTCAGGGACTTTTTGGAGGCTGAATGTAGCAACCCCTCAATTGGCAGGTATCAAAATTTGAAACTTTGCAATTTCACCACTTCTTCTTTGGGCTCCAGCAAACACACAGAGAAACATTTATTTCTTTGAAACAATCAGAAAATTACAAACAGACATTTTTTTCTTCAAATAAGAATGATGAGTTTTAATTCATCTTTATTATTAACCAATCACAGGCCGCCTTACACAAAATAACTACCCCAGGCTTCCCTACACTTTTTTGCACCAATCAGCAGTCCTGTCACAATTGGTTCACTGTGCCCTTCAGTGTGCTGGAAAGCAAACAGGAAGCCATAAAGATTGTCTCCCTTGTAAAAAATGGAAGAAAATCTGCCAAGTTTGTTCTGTCCCCTTAACCCTTAAAGTGCCAATCACAACTGCAGCAGACGACATTTATTATTATTTTTTTTTAATTTTTCAAAGAAAATAAGTCTTGATATTTCATGTGAATCGTCTGCTTGGCAGACGATTCACATGAAATATCAAGACTTGTTTTCTTTTAAAAAATTAAAAAAATAAAAATAAATGTCATCTGCTACAAATTTTGCTGGGCACTTTAAGAGTTAAATCCAGCATTTTCAGGGCTGGTAATAATGGGTTAATATTTCAATAATATTCACATAAAATACAGATGTTACCAAATCCTCATTTTCACAGATGGTTGCTGTTTATTAACACTTGGCATGCTAAGTAATATTTTCAGCGGAGGACATTTTGATTTGTTTTGCTTGTATTTCCCAGAAAATAAGATTTGACATTTCATAGGAGACAGTTTTCATGACATTTCAAATCATTTGTTCTCAAAAAAAAAAAAGAAAAAGGAAAAATATCACCAGTTTGTCATCTGATGAATCTGTCCATTTCCCCCCAACTGGCACAAGTTTCAAACATGCATGGTTCTGTATAATCAAGTATAGCAGAATATGGTCTGTCCCCTATTGGTTTTTATTTGTTAAAATTCTAAGCAAAAAGAAAAATAAATAAATAAAGTTATATTTGACAGGTTTAAAAAAATCAATTATTTTTTTTTAGAAATTGTCATCTAAATTTTTAATACAGTAAAAAAAAATGATATTTTTCTGCATGACTGCGTCTTTCTACTTTTTTTAATGCAGACATTAATTAACATGTTGCAAAATGTTGCATCCACACCATTGTCCCACTGAAAGGACATTTGACGCTGAAAGAAACAAAAAAAAAAAATAGTCGTGGCAGCCTTTATTCTTTGAATGCTGAATTAAAACATTTGCAGACAGTATTTTAACCTTTACCACTCTCTGGGCTATTTCAGCAGACAAAAAATGGATAATATTTTTCTTATTTTTTCCAGAAATCAGGATTTGAAATTTCATGCAAATTGTCTCAGTTGGAGACAATTTGTATGAAATGTTAAAACATGTTTCCTGGGGAAAATACAAAAAAAGATCAATTTGTTGTCTGTTGAATTAGCCAAGAGGTTATGTAATATATACTTTATACAGGGTCTCATATTTGTGACAAAAAATGGGTCCGACAAAAAGCATTTCTTGAAAGCTTACAGGTGTTAGTTCTTATTGAGAAACAAAATATTTTGGCTTAACCCTAGTCTTGCTGAACCCAGATATGCCCTGCCTTTGCAAAATGTATAGATCCAGATCAATTGGCTTCCTTCTGAGGAAGCCAGCTGATCTGGATCTGCACTGTTTGTCATTTAGTATATGAATTTGTATCAACAACCTTGATCAAGAAAACTAGTTGGCTTACAATTTGAAGTGGACATGGCATCTTAATGTATTCAGCACGACAAGGGTTAAAAAACAAGTTAATGGTAACCTTATTTGGTGAAGAGTTTAGCAGATGGCAAATAAATGACATTTTTCTTATATTCTCCCCACTCCCACCCCACCCCTCCCCCAAATTTAAGGCTTGATGATTAACTACCACCATGATTATCTGGACCTTTGAATGTATAGAATTTATAGAGAAATAATTTGGGAAGCAGGGCCTGAAAGTATTAAACCCAAAATAACGTTATAAATAAAAAAAAAATGGGGCTCCAGTGTAGTCTGTTTATGATGCATTATTGACATTCTTATTTTGTCCAGTATACATTCGTAAATGTATTATATCTTACTCATTGGTAGATTCCAGTTATGCCTCCAGCATATTACTTAATCTGCAGTATGTTTCCTAAAAAGTTAGAATTCAGGAGCGTTTTGATGATACCCATGACGGCGGTAGTTTGACACTCTTAAATACTCTTCTTTCCAGCCGTCTCAGGAGACTTGTTAAAATTACTTGAAATTATGAGCACAATGCGATATTACTTAACTTTAAGCTTTGCATGCTGGGTAAAAATTTCAGCAGACATAATTTTGAAAAATTTTCATATTTTTCCCTGAAAATGGTGTTTGTCATTTCATGCAAACTGTCTCCTTTGCCGAACACTGTTGTTTTTTTTTTTTTCTGAAAAAAAATAAAAACAAAATATATATAAAAAAAATGATGTTTTGTTTGTTGTATGCTTATACATGTATTACCAAGAGACTGCTAAAGATTAACTTAAGCCTTATTGACGGCAGTTTGTGAAAGAAAATTGCCAGAAACATGCTACATGGAGGAATACAAATAAATATTACTTCACTGCATATGTATTACATGGCTGATGATGTTATATGCCCAAATTTTGCATGTTTAGAAGTATCTCCTGCTCGTAAATAGTTTTTAAGTGTTCTTGTTATTCTTGTTTTAAGAGATTGTGCCGGGCCTCTGGAGCCAGGATTATGTCCGTCAGTGAAAAAAAAAAAATCAATTATCATGAAGATGTTGTATAAATAATACAATGTCCAAATGTTTTAGAATTTAAATTGCGTTTAACCCTTAGCATGGTGGGTTAAAAAATTTCAGCAGATGACATTTTGAAATATTTTTTTTATTTTTCACAGGAAATAGGCTTTGGCATTTCATGCAAATTGTCTCCTAGCATGAAATGGCAAAGCCTATTTACTGTGAAAAATAAGAAAAATGTCATTAATTTATCTTCTGCTGTCAATCAGTCCAGAGAGGGGTAAAGATTAAGGTAAGTGGATACACCTCCAAGGGAGAGAACTCAGACCTGAAAGTATTTGTCTCCCTTTCTAAAATGTGGAGCTGTCACTGTAGAAAATGTTTTGCTCCCTTGGGGTGCTAATTCTTTCCCTTAAGAGTAGCCTGAATTTGAGTATGTGTGTACTGGGCTCCAGTGTGCCTGACTGCAGATCCAGTGGTCACAAATTTGAACCCAGCTCAGCCATATACAGTAACTTTCGTTGAGATTGATCTAGAAATCATTTCTATAGTCATTTTCCCCCATCCCCCGATTCAAGAATCACTAGACCTGCCCAGGAAATATGTGAGTAGGTTAACTGACTGGCTCGACATGACCTTATTGGTATTAACAGGGCCGTAAACCAACTCAAACAAAACAAATATGTGGGTGTAAAGGTTGTGGGTGGAGGATAGGGGTGGGTGCATGGGGATGAATAGCAGGGAGAGGGGCTCCTAATCGAGTGGTGCTATTATTTGGATTAATATGGTATTTGAAAGATGTGCTACACCTGTTAGGCACTGAAGGGGTTTATAGATGACAGAACTAGGTCCTGCTTAAAGAAATTTAAGAAAAAAATTGCTACAGAAATTGATTTTAAGCTTTAAGGATAAAAAGAACACAGCAAGATAGATTACCAATACAAACTTAACAAAATTGTCTACAATAAAATGTCCCCAAACACCGCTTATTTGTGTGCAAATTTCGAGAGACATCTCAAAGGTGTGAGTTTAGACAGAAATTCATACAATATATGTTTAATTTATGAGCTTTAGCTGGTTTTGGTAACATTTAACTGCTTTTAACATAATTCAATTACAGAGGTAATATGTCATAAAATGGTGCTTCCTATTCGGTACGCTATATTTACTCTAAATATTCAGACCCTTTAACTCCTTACCAAACTTGTCCTAAGTGTTGAATTAGTTCATATCAGTCCATATTACTAAATTTGATTTTTTTTATCTGACTTTCCATGATACCTTTTTAATATTAAATTTATGAGAAATATGCCCCTGATAAAGGTTTTCCTGAAGAACAGTCACCGACTCCTCTAAAAGGTTTCAGCCTTCTGCTGTGTCTGATTAAAGCAGTAATCAGATGCAAATTTCAGTAAATTCCAATTTGCCTGAAAATATTAGTTTCTGTAAGTCCCACCTGGACAGAATGTACTGACAGTTTGTCATTGACTCAACACATGTTTAAAGGCAAACTCTGTGGATTATTTGAAATATAATACAAGTATTAACTTTCACGAAAAAGCTTGGTCTATGCTTAGCACACAATGTGTGCTAAGCATAGACCAAGCTTTTTGTGAAAGCTAATACTTGGTTATAATATAACTTTGAGCATCCATGGAAAATAGCATTGGACCAGTCCATGACCTTTCATAAAGTGTTTCTGGAGGACTGACAAACATTAAGATTGTCTTACACCCATGGACATAGTAGGCAATTAAAGAACATCTCCCTTACTTTACATAGTAAAACATCGGATTGGTAGGTGCCTTCTGTTTGGGTATGAAATTCTCCTAGCTGATACTGTAACTGTTTATGTGGAAGATTTACTTTCTGAAGATAACTACAATGGTTAGTCTCATAATAGGAATCGGAATAATAATAGTTTATCTGTTTTGAATGTTTTATAGGTAAATTTACATGCAAAACATTAAGTTATTGGTCAATAATTATCCTTTACCACTCTCTGGGTTAATTCAGCAGGTGAAAAATTAATTATATTTTTATTATTTTTCTCAGATATAGTGCGGACCCAGGTCAGATGCCACAGTGTCTACATTGTTTGCCACTCATCCCGCAGTTTGTAGACATCAAGAAGTATGACAAAGAGTTAAGGAGTCTGACTGTTAATATAAATATGGTATCTCTCAGCTGACTGAATCCACCATCTATCTCTCAATTGACTGGTTCCATCTTCTATCTCTCAGTTGACTGATTCCATCATCTATTGCTCAGCACTGGTACCATCATCTGTCTCTCAGCTGACTGGTTCCATCTTTTATCTCTCAGTTGATTGGTTCCATAACCTCTCTCAGCTGACTGGTTCCATTGTCTATCTCTCAGCTGACTTGTTTCATCACCTGTCTCTTAGTTGACTGGTTCTATCATCTATCTCTTAGCTGACTGGTTCCATTATTCATCTCTCAGCTGACCAGTTCAGTCATTTGTCTCTCAGCTGAATGGTTCAATCATCTATCTCCCAGCTTACTGGTTCCATCATCTGTCACCCAGCCAACTAGTTCCATCATCTATCTCTCAGCTTACTGATTCCATCATCTATAAGCTAACTTGTTTCATTTTCTATCTCTCATCTGACTGGTTCCATCATCTCTTCTTCAGCTGACTGGTCCAATCATCTATCTCTTCACTGACTGGTTAAATCACCTCAGTCGACTTGTTTCATCATCTGTCTCACAGGTGACTGGTTTTGATATTCTCTTTCTCAACTGACTGGTTCCATCATATCTCTGACTGGTACCATCACATATCATTCAGCTGACTAGTTCCATCATCTATCACTCAGCTGACTACATTTATCATCTCTCTCAGTTCATTGGTTCCATCATTTATCTCTCAGCGGACTGGTTTCATCATCCGTCTCAGCTGATTGGTTCCATCATTTATCTCCCATCTGTTTGGTACCACCCTCTTTCTCTCAGCATGACTGGTTCCATCATCTGTCAGCTGACTGGTTAAATGATATATCTCTGAGTTGACTGGTTAAATCTCATTTCTCAGCTGACTGGTTCCATCATCTATTTCTCATTATCAGCAGAAGAAATATAGGTGCACAAAAAGATGTTTTTTCATTGATAAATGTTAGGCTCTCCAAGACATGTTTCTTGATGGCTTGTCTTCACTAAATGTTAAATGATTTAAGTCCACAGAGATTTGTGAAACTATAAGCTATATTTTCATTTTTGAAGTTCGTATTTACAAATGTTCAATCACTTACAATGGTTAGAGGGAAATGTCATTGTTTAAGATTGATTATAACAGTTTTTTGACAATTCTAGATGAGACAAAAGCAAATTGGAAAGACGCAATTGGCATTTTGTCTGAATGAATAGCTCCAGAGATAGGTATCTGGATACATTACCAAATTCAGCAGATGACAAATTGATGATATTTTCCTTATTTTCTTACAAAATAGGCTTTGACATTCCATGCAGATTGTTTCCTCCTTTAAAGGCAATTTGCATAAAATGCCAAAGCCTATTAAAAATCCAAAACCTCGTCTGCTGAAAAGTCTCCAATTTGCTTTGGTTTGAAATGATGGCTCTTTTTCACCCTGAGAAAGTGATAAAAGGGACAGAGGTGCTAGTAGATGAGAAGCACAAGAGAAATACCACCCCCCACTCCGGCTCCCCGCACCCCCCTCTCCTGCTCCCCCATCTGCTTCAAATACAGCGCTTACCAACACTCTTCCACCCTTGCTATGCCTTTTTCGTGTAGAGGCTTGTCTTATTCATAACTTATTCATGTCCCATTACAGTGGACACTTTTAAGGCTTAGCATGCTGAGTGAAAATTTCAGCAGACAACATTTTGAAATATTTTTCTTATTTTCCTCAGAAAACAGACTTTGAATTTCATGCAAATTGTCTCGAACTGTCTCCTTATAAGACAATTTGCATGAAATTCAAAGCCTGTTTTGTGGAAAAATATGAAAAAATATCGTCAGTTTGTTGTCTGCTGAATTAGCAGCTCAGGGAGTTGTAAAGGTTTTAAATTGTCTGTAAAAATATATGATCCTTTTTTGATGCCATTGTATTCCCTGGGTGCTGTTGAAAATAGATTAAGCTGAATCAAAGTTATTTGATTCCTGACAGAAACAAATCCAGAACATTCCGTTTGCATGGTAGGTATAATATTATATCAGACTATAGCTTATTGACTAAATAATCACTGGAGCAAAAATATAAGAGAAGATACCCCGGAAATGCCATAATCACAAAGCGCACCCCTTGCTCACCCACCCATCTCACGAGGCACCAAAAGGAGGAAAGATGAACAAATAAGGACAACAAAAATGCCTCATATGAAACCACAGAGGCACAAACAAAGAAGAACTACAACACATTACGAAAACATGCCTATTCAAATATACTGAAAATTTTACCACCAAAAAATGAAAATTTTTAGATAAAAAATTCTAATATTTTTCATATTTCTGTTTTTGAGCAGAAAATACGAAAAATAATGTATACCACCGTAAACCCCAGTTTTACTATATAAAAGTATGGTTTAAGGGGGTCAAAACAATATAGGCGTGTTTTCGTGATGATAAGAACCGGCTTGGAACGGTCAGTAGAAAAAAAAACAGTTTAATTCACGCAAAACCTCACCCTTAATTCTGATGCAGCTCCAAATTACAAATATATGTTTGGTCCGCATAGGGGTTGTCTACCTCATATGTGGAACACCACAATGAAACACATATAAGTAATCAAAAACACTGTGATAAAAACAAAGCAAAGGGCTCAATGGTGATCTGAAGCCAGAACACAAGAAAACCACAAACATGACCTCAATGAGCCCAACCACAGACATTGATGGTCAGGCACCAACCCATTTATAGACACATTTTTAGTGGTAAAGAAGTAAGGTACCATATGCCAAATTTTGTTTACCTGTAATGCAAATGGGTTGCACCAGATTTGGGAAGGCTGCAATCAAATAACACTGAAGCAGTGTAATTTGTTTTATTCCCAACATAAATTAACTGGGGACCATCAAGGTTAGATACTCTAGATAGACCTATGTCTATATACAGCTTTATTTTTTCAGAAAAAAAAAATAATATAATGTTCTAAAATGTTGTCTGCTACACTTTGAAATGGTGCTTTAGTCTTTACCACTCTTTGAGAAGGTTCAGTAGATGACAAATTGACAATATTTTCTTCTTTCTATGTTTACACAGAGTGCTAAGTGTTGAAGGTTAACCCTTAAAGCGCCAATCGCAACTACAGCAGACACATTTTGCATTTTTTTCTTATTTTTCAGAGAAAACAAGTCTTGACTTTTCATGTGAATCATCTGCTGGTGCTGGGCAGACGATTCACATGAAAAGTCAAGACGTTGTTTTCTCTGAAAAATAAAAAAAAAATATAAAATTTAGAATGTCTTCTGCTTCAAATTTTCCTTGGCGCTTTAAGGGTTAACCCTTGTCCTGCTGAACCCGGATATACCCTGCCTTTGCAAACAGTGTAGATCTAGATCAGTTGGCTTCTGAAGAAGCCAACTGCTCTGGATCTGCACTTTTTGCCATTAAGTATATGAATTTATAACAACAATCTGGATCAAGTAATCTGATTGGCTGAAAAATGGAAGTGGGCATGGCATCTTAATTTATTGAGCAGGACAAGGGTTAATATTGCATCTTGTTTTGCTTTGGTCCAAATGATATACCACATGTTACTGGTGTATCTTTTACTTTATATTTAGTTCTGCTTGGAAATTCATTTTTACATACAGTCAACACTGTGTTAAGCAAGCACCTATGAGAAAGCCAAAAAATGGTTGCTTAAGATAGGTGCTTGCTTGATTTCTACTTCTTTGCCTTGAATGGGATCTGAAATAATGGCCTTTAAAGACAGATGATTGCTTAATACAGGAGGCCTTTAGGACAGGTTTGACTGTATTTTCAAACTTTTCCTTCAGATGATAATCTCAGTGTGAGATCATGCCTTTAGATGATAACTTCAGTGTGAGGTCAGATGATAACTTCAATGTGAGCCTTTAGATGATAACTTCAGTGTGAGGCCATGCCTTTAGGTGTTAATTTCAATTTGAGGCCATGCCTTCTGGTGTTTATTTCATTGTAAGGCCATGCCTTCAAATGATAACTTCAGTGTGAGGCCATACCTTCACCTTCAGATGTAAATTTCAATGTGATGTCATGCCTTCAGATTTTAATTTCAATGTGAGGCCATGCTTTCACATGATAACTTCAGTGTGAGGTCATGCCTTCGTATGATAACTTCAGTGTGAGGTCATGCCTTCAGATGTTAATTTCAATGTGATATCATGCTTTAGATGATAGCTTTGGTGTGAGGTCATGCCTTTAGATGATAACTTCAGTGTGAGGTCATGCCTTCATATGATAACTTCAGTGTGAGGTCATGCCTTCAGATGTTAATTTGAATGTGATATCATGCCTTTAGATGATAACTTCAGTGTGAGTTCAAGCCTTCATATGATAACTTCAGTGTGAGGTCATGCCTTTAGATGGTAACTTCAGTGTGAGATTATGCCTTCATAAGATAGCATCAGTGTGAGGTCATGCCTTCAGATGTTAATTTCAATGTGATATCATGCCTTCAGATAGTAAATTCAGTGTGAGGTCATTTATCAGTTTGTTAACTTTAGTGTGAGGCCATGCCTGCAGATGATAACTACTTCAGTGTGAGGTCATGCCTTTAGATGATAACTTCAATGTTAGATCATGCTTTCAAATGATAACTTCAGTATGAGGTCATATAAAAAGTGGTTAACTTTCTGCACTCTGTTTATGTGGCAAAATGGTTCTAAGTTATATCAGAACAGTTATGCTGTATTTATCCTTAGCACTGGGACAGACAGGCCTGAGCAAACTGTGTAGACCCAGATCAGATGCCACAGTATGTGGCATCTGATCAGGGTCTACACTGTTTGCCACTCATCCAGCAGTTTTTAGACACATCAGCAGGTAGTAAAATGGACATTCCAAATTTAACCCTTCTCATGCTGAATAAATTAAGATGCCACACCCACTTCTAATTTCCAGCCAATCAGATTACTTGATCCGGGTTTTTGATAGAAATTCACATATTTAATGACAAACAGTGCAGATCCAGATCAGTTGGCTTCTGAAGAAGCCAACTGATTTGGGTCTACACTCTTTGCTAAGACAGGGCATGTCCTGCTCAGCAAGAGAAGGGTTAAGACAAGTTCAGTAATGTGTATTTAGAGTGGATGCGGTAAATTCTTATCTTCAGAAATCTTTTTTGATTTCCCAATAGGTGAAACCATACCTGGTTTATTAAATAATAAAGTGTCATAAAATTTTAATTATTCTACTAACGGTATATGGTAAATGGTCTAAAAATATGAACAGAAAATAATAATAATAATGAGGCCTAAAATTATGAGTTTTTATAGCTCTAGATAAGAGGGGGTGGGGTATCAGGAATATATGTTTTCTTATTTCTCCACAAAAACATAAGTTGTGGGTTCTCATTAGAAGCACCACGGTGAGGGGCTTCTAATGAGTATCACAACATAAGTTTTCATGGAGAAATAAGAAAAATATCAACATTTTTTTGGTCAAAAAACTGCCTTATCTGGAGCAAGTTAGCTTTTCAAAACTAAACAATCAATTTGTAAAGTGTAGCATTTAATTGCCTCCCTTCTCAAAATTGACTCCTTCAGGGATTTTTGCTTGTTTTACATTTTTTGAAATTAATTTTTTTTCTGTTCAATTTTTTAGAACATTTGCTGTAGATATATGAGACTTTTTATTGTCATAGCTTCAGAAAAGAGGGGTATCCAAATATATATTTTTCTTATTTCTCAATGAAGATAACCCTTGTAATAAATGAAATGCATATCTGTTTATCCCATTTATGTAGAGTGGACTCTTCTACAACAACTCTTTGGACTGGTCTATTTCCAGTATCAGGGTGTTTGGTTAGTTTTGATTATTACATGTACAATGTTTTCAAGAAATTTGTGTAGTTAATGCAAATAGTATAGACCCTGATCAGATGCCACATTCTGTGGGATTTGATCTGGGTCTGCACTGTTTGCCAAATACTCTCTTGGGGGTTTCCAGACTGAAATGGGTTAGGTACATATTTTGAATTTGTAAAACATAATTAAAGAGTTTTTTGTCTTGTCTTTTTAATTAAACAATTATCAGAGTAAAAGAAATGATAACTGAGAGTTGATAATACTTTTGCAATTACCTCAATCATTGAAATTGTTTAAAATACTTGTGCAATTGTTGATCCCAACTTTTAAGGCAGTTGCATCTGTCAGTTTCAATAACTTCTTGTGCAAAATGGCAGAGAGATTGGATCAGATTTGTTAATTGCATAATTAATTCAGTAATTATAAATGCTAAAAATCAAAACTCTTTGTCTGTTTAAGGTGAACTCAACAGATGAAAGATGAGTGCATTTTTTTCCCCTAGAAAATGTAATATTTCATACATAGAGGTCAATGTGCTTGCATAGGTCAGTCGCTATTTCTGGGAAAAATAAGAATTTCTTTAAAAACATCACACATATGCAGGTACACACACACACACACACACACACACACACACACACACACACACACACACACACACACACACACACACACACACACACACACACACACACACACAAAGATCTTATATGAGTGGTCATTCTTATGAAATTTATGAAATAAGCCTTTGGTAAGTTCCATAAATTTCATATGAAATGACAACAAATGTAAGATTCTGTTTATCTGGGCCCAGTTGTTCAAAGCATTGTTAGCTTAACGAGCTCGTTAAGGGTCATTTCGTTAACTGTTTTAGCTGATTCAATACACAATATTCTGATATTTTTTGCTGAAAAAATGTGAGTAGCTTTTGCACTGCAAAACTACTCACATTTTTTTCAGCAAAAAATTTCAGGATATTTGCGTATCACTCATTGTAAATTTTAACGAATCGTTAACGAACGACATCATTAGCTTTGAACAACTGGGCCCTGACATTTAAACTGTATTTAATTGCTGTTGAAGTTGAACATTTTTCCTTTGGAGGCAATTTCCATGAAATGTCCATTACGAAAACACGCCTATTCAAATAGTATAGAAAATTTCACCTCCAAAAACTGAAAATTTTCAGATAAAAAAACTCGGATATTTTTCATATTTCTGCTCAAAACATAGATTGTGGGTACTCGTTAGAACCGCTTGGCAGTTCTAATGAGTACCCACAATCTATGTTTTCGAGCAAAAATAAGAAAAATAATGTATACCCTTGTAAACCCCTGTTTTACTATATAAAAGTGGGGTTTAAGGGGGTCAAAATTATATAGTTATGTTTTCGTGATGAAAGGCTATTTTCTTGGCAAAATAAGAAAAAATATTTCAAAATGCTGTCAGCTGACTTTTTACCCAGCATGTTCAGCATATAAACATCACATAGTTCTGGATTTTTTTTTTTTTTTCAATCAAAAGTGCTTTTTTTCGACAGAAAAATCAGAATACTCCCCTCATCTAGAATTATTTGGGGGAAAAAGTAAAGAAATTACCCCTTACACATTTATGACATCCATGCCGCACCATACTGGTGTTGCTGTTTTTCCCAAACATTTTTTCATTCAAACAATCCATCAGTTTGTGATAGGCTTCAGTGATAAGGGTTGATTTATGGAAATATGTTTTTGAAAGACACCATCAGACCATCCTAGTTTTTTGGGAGGGAGATTCAAATTCCAGATAAGAGGGGGTATCCAGGTAATTTTTTTCTTATTTCTCCATGAAAACATATGTTGTGGGTAGTCATTAGAAGTGCCTCAGGGAGGTGCTTCTAATGAGAACCACACCATATGTTTTCACGGAGAAATAAGAAAAGTATCAGTGTTGTTTGGTTGAAAAAAGCGCCTTATCTGGAGCAATGGGGAGATCATGTAGACCTCTTGGCAGTTGCAGACAGAATTACAGAAATGCAGTCAGCTGTAGACTGGTTCTCTGGCTAATAGTCTAGATTTCCAAGACAGTTTTAGGTAAACACTAGTAGACCCAGTCTGTTCTTTTTGTTGCTGTTGGTGCAAGTAGCATAACACTGCCGTGAACATACATGCTCATAGTTTTGTTGTAAATTTTTACTCGTAAAATAAAGCTTGACATTTTATCTAGCTTGTCTCTGAAGAGGTGATTTGAGTGGTAGCTACATATATAAATCAAAGGGCTGAATAGCCCTGAAATGACAGATTCTATGAAAAACTAATAAATTCCCAGTATCCTTCTGTTTTCCATTTAAGTTTGTGAGACACGTCTTCTTCGAAAAAAACAAGCTATAGCGAACAACAAAAGCGCTGATCAGCCTGCGCAGATGCACAGACTGATCTGTGCCTTTGTTGTTCTCACATATATTAAGGTGGGTTTTCTCAGCGACTCTCGCCATAGATCAAGCACAAGTTGCACTACTTTTGTATGGACAGCTCTTCAATGGCGTACTAATATACACACATTGAAACATTGGGTCTACTTTTGTGCGCAGATAAATATAAAAAGGAATAGTAGTCAAAGTCACTTTCTCTAAAACGGTGCGTGGCAGCAAAGAATGACAGATAGAATCTGTCATTAATGAGCCCCAAAGTGAGGAAACAGACCTTCTGACATGTGCTCCAATGAAGACTCAAATCAGCCAGCGCATTAGTGCATCTGATCAGAGTCTTTGTTGCCCACATGAAGAAACTTTGCAGTCTTGGCTATCCAAAATATGCCCAGTGAAGATTCTGATCGGACTGCATGAATGCGCAGGCTGATCTGAATCTTTGCTAGATGCAAATGTTCGAAGGTGCGTTATCTGACTTTGAGACTCATTTTTCTTTATTTCTCAATATGCAAAACATATCTTGAGAGTACACACATAGGTCTTGATAAGAGTGGGTATCAGATAAATATTTTTCTTATTTCTCCATTAAACATATGTTGTGGGTACTCAATAGAAGCGCCTTGCCAAGGCGCTTGTAATGAGTACCCACAACATATGTTTTCATGGAGAAATAAGAAAAAATATCAATACTTTTGATTGAAAAAAGCATTTTATCAAGAGCTATGTTACTCATTTGATTGGCCATGGCAAGGTACCTCTACACACAATATGTTTTCTTAGAAATATAAGAAAAAATATCAATACTTTTTTCGGTGAGAAAAATGCATCCAATCAAGAGCCATGCAAATTTTTGTCACATTATAACTTTAATTCACTTCTGAGGTTATGCCATTCCTTGGATCCCAGTTAAAGTTTATAAGTTACTGTTTATAAAGGGACTGTCCTTACCTATTTATGTCAAACCGACTCTTCTACCACAACCCTTCGGACTGGTCTATGTCTGCTTAGTTTTTATTACTACTCTTTTATTGACATTCCTGTATTTAATGCAAACAGAATAGACCCTGATCAGATGTCATGTTCTGCTGCATCTGCACTGTTTGCCAGTTACCCTTTTGGGGGTTTCCTGACTAAAATGGGCTAAAATCAGACAAAAATATTCCTTATTTTTCGTATGCAAATTTTCCTATCTACTCTAAAAGTGGTCAACTCTAAAAGGGGTCTCTACTCAAAAAGGAAAGAATTTGCTCCCAAAGGGAGCAAATTCAATTTGCTCCCAAAGGGAGCAAATTCTTTCCTTTCAGAGTAGACTCTTTTTCAGAAGGAGATTTGAGTGCTGGAAAGCAAACAGGAAGTTGCAGAAGTTGTCTTGCTAGTAAAACAAAATGGCAGAAAATTTACAAAGTGCATGTGCATCCAGATCGCTTAAAACCAAGAAAATAATAGATAGCTAACTTTGCTTGAATACGTCTACCGATCATTCTGGTGTAATTATACATATGTTTTTTCTGGTGTTGGCTAGCTGGTTGAAAATGACATCTGGGTTGCATTTTTCGGCACTTAGTTGAGAATTACGCAAGATACTTACCATTTGGAATTCATAGAGATTGTATCTCTTACATGCTCCACCCAGACATTTACTGGTGGGCTACTTGAGGCTTGTTAAGGGGATAATCAAAGCTCTTTATTATTTTTCAGTTTTATATATTCTTGTTTTGCTTTCCTATGTCTGGTATTAAGGCATTTTAAAAGATGACAGGGTAAAAATATTCAACATAGCTTGTTGATAAAATATTGAATTATAAGATTGATAATTAATAATAATGATAATACACATGTACATGTAAAAATAAAAAATGATAATAGTTTCCTTTTTCACAGTAGTTGCAACCACAAGCCACTTGTCCTTTGGGATCATTCCATTATTCCTTTATATGAGCTACACATGCAATAATCAAAGTACTGACAGTACTGGTGGGTTGATTGTCTCTGAGTGTAGGCTTGGAAAATGGTCCTGAATGGGGACTTAAGACTTTCATTTAACCCTTAACTTCCTGTAATTTAAGCAAGCAGTGCAGGCACAGATCAGATGCCACTTTCTTGTTTGCCTATGTCCCAGCACTAAGCCCAGTCCAGATTTTACAGATAACCCTCTTTACACAGCACTCTGATGTCACAGAGACAAGAATAGCACAGCTATAAATAACCATTATCTGGGTTTTGACTAAGGTGCAGTCAGTGATAATCACATAAACCTTAAAAAATTTTGGTGTATGTATACTTTGGATCGATTGTAAACAACTGACCCAAAAATAGTGCTTCTTTAATGCAGTTTTGATTCTGTTCTTCAGTGTTTACTCAGCCATGCATGTCCTAAAACACTTTTTTTATAACACTGTTCATTACAGCATGATTTTGGATAAAACACAGTTTAACCCTGGTCCTGCTGAACTCGAATATGCCCTGTCTTTGCAAACAGTTTAGATCCAGGTCAGTTGGCTTCTTCTGAAGCCAGCAGATCTGGTTCTGCACTGTTTGTCATTCTTTATGTGAATTTGTATGAACAACCTGGATCAAGCAATCTGATTGGCTGACAGTTAGAAGTGGGCATGGCATCTAACTTTATTTAGCATGACCAGGGTTAATTGAAGATGGACCCTAAAATATATCCAAACAAAAATGTGTAGATTTTTTATATAATCTACACATGTTTGGTTGACACAATTGTTTAGCTAACACAGATTTTTTCTTTGGATTCCAGCCATAGTTTTAAAAAAAGAATAAGATTTCATTCAGATCTCTGTATAAAATGTCAAGTCTCTTTTTTTTTTTTGGAAAAAGTGAGAAAAAATATTTCAAAATGTCATCTGCTGAATTTTTTACCCAACTTGTTAGTGTTAATTCATCTGCTAAAAAATCGAAGTCAGCAGACATACTTTTACAGCAAGTTTGGTGCTTGGGTACTACTATAAAATTATCAAAAAAATTAATTTATAATGAAACAAAATATTTGCCAATCACTTCAGCTTTATTCAATAACATGCACCAAATTGATCCTTTTTTTGTCAACATTGCACTTCTGTTTGTCCAGACAATACAGCCAAATGAAACATTTCACCATTAACACTTAGCATGCTGGGGAAAATTTTCAGCAGACCACAGTTTGAAATATTTTTCTTATTTTTCTCCAGAAAAAGCATTTGACATTTCATGCAAATTTTGCATGAAATGTCTTATGTTATTTTCTAGGAAAACTAAGACAAACATCATAATTTATGTTTGTTGTCTGCTGAATTTGTCCACAGTGTCTAAAGTTAACTTTTTGCACTGTGAAGGTGAGTTTGGCAGATAACAAACCAGTGATATTATTTATTATTTTCCCCTGAATATAGGGCTTGGTACTTTATGCACATTATCTTCTAAGTAGTGGTTCACCATTCATATGAAATGTCAAGCCGTGTTTTCTATGAATTTAAAACCAAATTATTTGCAATTTTTTGAATCTGTCGAAATGGCTTTGTTGGTGCAATTTTGCCCTTATTAAGGTGAATGTGAAATTAGCACAATACCTATCAAGTCTTATTTTCTGTGAAAAATAAGAAAAATATTTTAACCCTTGTCCTGCTGAATCCAGACATACCCTGTTTTACAAACAGTGTAGATCCAGATCAGTTGGCTTCTGAAGAAGCCAACTGATCTGGATCTGCACTGTTTGCCATCATGCAAATTTATAACAACAATCTGAATCAAGTAACCTGATTGGCTAAAAATTAGAAGTGGGTGTGGCATCTTAATTTATTCAGCAGGACAAGTGTTAAGCATGCTTCTACTGTTATTTATAGTTAAATGTTAACAGACACTCCTTTCTCTACTCTGCCCCTTCCATACCCCCCACCACTGCACACACACAGACAAACACATACACGTGGTACTCTGCAGCCCAGTGCTCTGAAATTGTCAAGTGCTTGATTCAAGGAAATGGTATGGTGCAAACATTTATCTGCTGGATTTCCCATAAATATAATGATGCAGACTAAAACTGTCAAAGTAATCCAAATATTAACTCTTTGCATGCTGGGTAAAAATTTCAGTAGATATTTTTGATATATTTTTATCAATATTTTTTCCCCATGAATATAGGGTTTTTCAAATTGTGTCTTTGCATGAATGCCAAACCCGTTTTTCTGGGAAAATAAGAAAATAGTATACTGTTTTCCACATGTGCTGATATTACCAGGTTAGTGCTAATGGTTTAAGCTTTTTGTACTCAGCTACCTGGAACAGTAACAATTCTTAAATCAACATTTTTGTATATATATATATATATATATATATATATATATATATATATATATATATATATATATATATATATATATATATATATATATATTATAGAACTTGATACTTCAAACTATGACCATTTCAAGTTTTGGATAGGTCAGATGTATAAAATCTTGGTGCAAAAGCCTTTGTTCTTTGAATTATTGAAGCTCTACCCATGGAAATAATTAAGATAAAATGTCAATCTCAATTTCCTTGGAAACTAAGGCATAACTGCTTAACGTTTTAAGGGGTCTGAATGAAATGTCAAGTTATATTTTCTCTGAAAAATAAGAAAATATTTTAAATTGGTATGAGATTACTATTGGGCCCTCCAATGGATTTGTGCGGGTTGGGGAGTGGTGGGTGGGTGGGTGAGGGGGGGGGGGGATGAGGGGGGGGGGGGGGGGGGTGGGGACAAGGGAACATAACAATTTATTTTCAGGGAACAATGAAACAGCCCAAGTTATTTTTAGGTAACAATGTATAGGTAACAATATTCTCTCAATTTCATTGAAGCTTTAGGGAACAAACAAACATTTAAAAAAAAAAAAATTGGGGAAACAAGCTACGATTAACCCTCAGTGGCTCAAACAACCCATGTCTAGAACAAATTTCCATGGTCCCAGTAATGTTCAACCCTTTGAAGTTCAACTGTGTATGCTAATAGTTTGATTCAGCAGGCAAAGAATTAATATGTATGTGGTAATGAGCAGTCTGAGTGAAACAAATGCTAAATGTATTAAATTTCTGATCCTTGCAACAACAAAAAAGTTTAATTATCTACATACAGTATTCAATATTTTCAGTTGCAATGATTTTGTTTCAAAATCTTCTAATTAGTGGCATTTTAATAGAAGAAAATGGATCATATAACTAACTTATTAACAATTGGCAATAGGAAGAATTAATCTTGAGGATTATACAGCACTTTTCAATATATGATTGTTGAGAAAATAAGTTTGTTTTCTGTCCTTCTTGTGTATGCTTGAATGTGTGCATGTGCATGTGTGTCACACACACATGCACACATACAAACATACACACATGCACACATACACAAACACACATACATGCATGCACACATGCACACACATGATGGAAAATGTATGTCCAACAGCATTGGGCAATGGATAAAAGTCCTAGCTCTTTTGTATATTTTGCAATTCTTCCTCAGGGACAATTTGGGGTCACAAGCACACAAAAACAATAAACGGTTAAACAGTAAAACCCATGCTTTGCATCTAAAAATAATTCTACAAAGATTTGTTGTAATGTTTCATGCCAGACACTACAGTCTCACACCAGTGTCTGGCAGGTAAGTGCTGCAGAAAATGTTCACAGAATTGCCTTTAGTTCCAAAAATGTGATTTTATGTTATTGTTTTTGTGTTTATTTGTATTTATATACATTGTGACCCCTGTTTGTCCCTGAGGAAGAATTACAAAATTTGAAAGATCTAGTACTGTTGGACTAATACTTTCTCTGCTTATATAATATTTTTTTTTTATCCTGAATCCACCAGGATCTAGCACTTTTTGGGAAAAAAAAATGGTCAAGGTATATACTTCCTGTTATATCTCTCACCAAACAAACCCTTTTAACCCATTTATGTTGAGTGATTACTATGATGTATAGAAATTCAATATTCCTGTGATTAATGCAAACAATGTAGACCCTGATCAGATGCCATATTCTGTAGCTTCTGATCTGGGTTGGCTCTGTTTTTCAGTTACCCTTTTATTGAATTCCCAACTAAAATGGGTTTAAATATACCAGCTACAAAGTAAAAGGTAAAAAAACAAAAGCAAGCTTTTCAGATTGCAATTACTTGGATTGTATGGAATGAAAAAATTAGAGAGAGAACCATTTTTTTTCTGCTCTAATAAGGTTGGAGACTGACACTCAAGTTGCATCTTATTGGAGCTGCTAGTCAAGAACATTTCCCCTTGCCACTTACGCTTGAAAAGTTGGTTGGGCCATGCAAGTATTCTCTGATGTTTCTGGTGCAAGCAGATCCATATATTGAAAATTTCAAGCAGTCCATGTATTGAAAATTTCAAGCAGTTCATATGTGGAAATTTCAAGCAGTCCATATATTGAAAATTTCAAGCAGTTCATATGTGGAAATTTCAAGCAGTCCATATATTGAAAATTTCAAGCAGTTCATATGTGGAAATTTCAAGCAGTCATATATTGAAAATTTCAAGCAGTCCATCTGTTGAAAATTTCAAGCAGTCCATATATTGAAAGTTTCAAGCAGTTCATATGTGGAAATTTCAAGCAGTCCATATATTGAAAATTTCAAGCAGTCCATCTGTTGAAAATTTCAAGCAGTCCATATATTGAAAGTTTCAAGCAGTCCATCTGTTGAAAATTTCAAGCAGTCCATATATTGAAAGTTTCAAGCAGT
The DNA here is from genome assembly GCA_964016985.1 of Anodontia alba. Taxonomy (NCBI): domain Eukaryota; kingdom Metazoa; phylum Mollusca; class Bivalvia; order Lucinida; family Lucinidae; genus Anodontia; species Anodontia alba. The sequence goes on from OZ024823.1 coordinate 80,376,727, forward strand.
TCATATATTGTAAATTTCAAGCAGTTCATATATTGAAAATTTCGAGCAGTCCATACGGTAAGCCTCAATAGCTCAAACCCAGATGGCTCTCTTACCATGGCTGATTCAAACTTGTTTTTGAGTCACTAGGATATTCGTCTGACAGTTCCAGAAAGCAAATATTTGAGGAACTTTTCTTATTTGATCATGAAATTGTATGTTTTGTGTACTCATTAGCACACTTAACATACCATTATTGTATAGAAGATCAAAAAGACTTCCCTCCCTAAATTATTGCCATGAAAACGTATGTTGTTGGTACACACTAGAATATAAATAGCAGTAAATGACAGTTTAAAAATACTTTTATTGTTTTTCACAGAAAATAAGGCTTACATGTCATTCAGATTATCTTTTGAGGAAATATTAAGCCTTATTGTCTGTGAAAAATAAGACCTATCACTCAGAATCATAGTACATTTGTAGCAGTCATATGAATGTTTTTTATTGTCAAGCCTCATTCTCTCTGAAAAAAAAAGAAATGTTTTAGAATGTTGTCTGCTGCAGTTATGTTTGGCTTTTGCAGGGTTAACAATGCAGGTGCCTTGACAAAAGTTAATGCCCAATTTACCATAAGTTTTTGGACAAGCAGGCCTGAGCAAACAGTGTAGACATAGACTAGATGCCACAAACTGCAGCATCTGATCAGGGTCCACTCTGTTTGCCACTCATTCAGCTGGTTTTTTTCACATCAACAGGTAGTTAACTCTTTGCATGCTGGGTAATTTTGCATGCTTTTTTGTTGTCTGTGGATTTTTTTTAAAAAATTAACTTTTACAAAAAATCTTTCAGGAATACCATCAGAGTGTCAAACAGTTTGGATCCAGATCAGGCCTGACATTTTGTCAGGCCTGATCTGGGTCTAAACTGTTTGCAAAGGTTATCAGCAGACGACAAATGTCACCACTATCAGGGAAAGAGTAAAATGGATTTGTTCAAAATTTAGGACAGGTGTGGTAAAGTGTTAAGTTATCCCAAATTGTAGAATAGATATGGTGGTACAGTATTAAAAACACACAAAAATATATTGCTGTGGCCTAAGAATCTTCCTTCAGGAATAAGACATTGATTTCCTACAGAAACATCGAAGACATGTCAGTGACGCAAGCTAATTTGTCCACTGCTTTTGAGCTCTATTGAACGAAACCAATTGCTGGCTTGTAGCCTAGAAGGATTTAGGGACGTAATTAGCGACACTTCCACGAGGCTCAATTCAATAATAATGTGTGAACAAAAATCATAGCAGAAGCTCAGTTACAGTCTCTTGTTGTTATTTCTTAGCGATACATCTTCTTCAAGCATATCGGAAATGTATTGAAATATCATTGAAAATTTGTTTATATCCATGGAGAAATCAGATCTTTGTTGCTGTCTGACTTGTTCAAATGAGGTCATGACATCCGGTTTCTATTTATTTTCTATTTCTAATTAAAAGAAAATGATTTCCTTTCCAGCTAATTTTTGTCCCCCGTCTATCATCCCGGTAGACCAGCTAAAAGTGGTTTTATTTAACCCTTAGCATGCTTGGTAAAAATTTCAGCAGGTGGCATTTTGAAATATTTTTTTAGACTTTGTCCCAGAAAATAAGATTTGACTTTTCATGCAAATTTTAGGAGACAATTTGCATTAAAAGTCAAATCCTATTCTCCTTAGAAGACAATTTGCATTAAAAGTCAAATCCTATTTTCTGGTCAAATTAAGAAAAATATTGTCAGTGTGTCGTCTGCTGAATTTTTTACCCAGCACGCCCAGCATTAATCATTTTGAAAGAGATGTCTGTATTGATAGCTTCATTTGCTTTCACTTGTTGATGTATCCTCAGGTTGTCACAGTACCATAAATACCTTAAGTTTTGGGACACCTAACTCCTTACGATATCTTTTATGCCCCACCTTTAAAAAAGTTCAGGTGGCATATTGCTTTTGTTTCGTTCATCCAGTCATCCATTCATCACACTTTACCATGTGTACAAGATTTGGACTTCAATATTAGACAGGCTTAATGAGGCTAAGGAGTAGATTACTTGTTATTACACATTTTCAAGTTTGGCATTTTTGTAGAGCCAAGCATATTGTTGGGGGGCTGCCATAGTGTTTTACAAACACAAATTTCTGGTTGTTCCTATCCTTAAAGCACTAATCACAACTACAGCAGATGAGACCAGGAAATAAGCTAAAGGTGACTAGGGAGAAATAGTCTCCCTCTTTTGTTAAACTTCTCCCTGTTTTCAGCTGAGGGAGAAGTCAGAATATATGGAATGTATAGGAATATCTGAAATTCAACCAAATTTTCTCCCTATTTTGTTGAGAAAGAGAAGAAACTTCTCCCTAAATTTCTAGTCAAGACTCTGAATTTTTTATATTTTTTTTCTGAGAGAAAATAGAGTTTGATATTTCATGTAAATTGTCTGCCTAGCAGCAGACAATCCAGGCAGACAATTCAAATGAAATTTCAAACCTTATTTTCTCTGATTTTTGTTTACGAATGTCCTTTTTTTATTTTTTTAATTAGGATTTTTAAAAACTGAAACTTTTGTTTTTCTCAGAAAAAAAAATAATTGAAAGTTCTCTGCAACAATGTTGAAATAGGCTAAGTTCTCAGTGGCGACTGTTTGATCCCAGGTGTTACCTGTTAAGTCTCTGCAAGTACTGTAATAGATTCCTTTCATTAATAAATTTTCATTACTGAACTAAAAAAAAATGTTGATAGTTTCCTTAAATTATTTTGGCAAAAAAAAAAAAAAAAAAAGAAAAAAAAGAAAGAAGCATCCTGGTGCTGTAATATTTTGTACTTGTCTCTCTGATTGTCTGTAGGTGACCCATCACGAAAACATACCTATATAATTTTGACCCCCTTAAAGCCCACTTTTATATAGTAAAACTGGGGTTTACAGGGGTATGCATTATTTTTCTTATTTCTGCTCAAAAACATAGATTGTGGGTACTCGTTAGAACCGCCTCACTGGACCGCCTCGGCGAGGCAGTTCTAACGAGTACCCACAATCTATGTTTTGAGCAGAAATATGAAAAATATCAGAACTTTTTATCTGAAAAATTGCCATTTTTTGGTGGTAAAATTTTCAGTGTATTTGAATAGGCGTGTTTTCGTAATGCTTGGCATTTTTATACCCAACCACATGATAGTGGTGGGGTATTATGGTTTCAAGTTGGTCTTCTGTGTATCCATCTGTGTGTCTGTCTCTCCGTCGAACATATGCTGTATTTTCAATTCCAGGCGATATCTCTTGAGTAACTATCAATGGATTTTCATCAAACTTGTTATGTGCATTGATATTGACATTGTGGAGATCCGGTTTTAGATTGCTTATGGGCAAATTTCATCAATTTTTGACAAAGTTATCTCAATCTGTCATTTGTCCATCCATATTTTCATTCTCGGGTGATAACTTTCACCAAACTTGTTATGTGTATTGATATTGTGGAGATCCGGTGTGGGATTGCTAATGGGCAAATTGCGTCAGTTTTGACAGTTATCTGCCGGCCACATGATAGTGGCAGGGTATTGTCATTTCATGTTTCATGCAAGCTGTGGCCCATGGGCCTATTGTTTAACCAAAACTATTAATAGTTTTATTATTTCTCCACAAAATCCACAAAAACATATGATGTGGGTACTCATTAGAAGTGCCTTCTAGAGGCATGTCTTATAAGCATCCACAGCTAACCCTTGTCCTGCTGAACCCGGATATGTCCTGCCTTTGCAAACAGTGTAGATCCAGATCAGTTGGCTTCTGAAGAAGCCAACTGATCTGGATCTGCACTGTTTGCCATTTACTTTGTGAATTTGTACCAACAACCTGGATCAAGTAATCTGATTGGCTGAAAATTGGAAGTAGGCGTGGCATCTTAATTTATTCAGCAGGACAAGGGTTAATGTGTTTATGTGCAAATATGAAAAATATATCCAATTTATCTAGAATTATGTAGACTATGGAATTTTACCATATAATATGAGAAATAAGAGATATTTTGAGGGCAAGTATGGTAAAGAGCTAAGGTGTCCATATTTAGAGTAAATATGGTAGGCTATTTCTAACATTTGCATGTCTGTCCAGATATTCTGTTGTTGTTGTCTGTTTTTGAGCATTGTTTTGTTGCTTTTGTCCTCCCTGTGCTTTGAAACTCTTTTGTGCTTAACACTTACCATGCTGTGGGCAGATTCAGCAGACGACAAACTGATGATATTTTTTCTTATTTTTCCTAGAAAATAGGATCTGACACTTCATGCAAATTGTCTCCAATTTGCATGAAGTGTCAAATCCTATTTTCTTGGAAAAATGAAAAAAATATCTCAAAATGTTGTCTGCTGAAAATTTTACCCAGCATGCAAAGTGTTAATATTTAGGGTAAGTATGGAATATTCTGGCAAAATATAAATAAAATGTCATTTGCTAATACATAAATTCAAAGAGCAGTGAGTTAAGCTTATTATTTTATCTGTCTCTCCCTTATTTGTAAAGGAATAGCGAAATGAAATTTAGCTTCCTTCGTTCCTGTATAAATGCTCTGTTTCTCTCCTAACTTTGACATTAATAATAGCATAGCAAGAAACCTGCTTCTACTTTAGGTCAATCCATTTCATTTGGGAGCATTGTTATGTAAAGCGATTGATTTTTTCATTAATCATGCAATATTTGGTCACTGTGGGCACCAGCCAGCAAGGTCTGAGAACAGAGATTCCTACACTAGTTATTTGCAGCATGTCCAGGAATTGATTTTATTTCTTCTCAGCGCTAGCTAAAATACATGTTGACTAGAGACATGAGCTCAAAATTGCATGCTTTCATTGTATAAGACAGTAAAAGTCGGAAAGAGAAAGAGTTGGGAGGCACCTTATGAGTAACCACAATCAATCAATTTCATGCAATAGATCATGGTCAGACCATACCGAATATTAGAATATTCATAATTAAGTGAAAATTAGAAGAAGATCTTTAGATTTAACCCTTAATGCGCCAAGCAAAATTGTAGCAGACGACATTCTAAAGTTTGTTTTTATAATTTTTCTGAGAAAATAAGACTTGGCTTTTCATGTGAATCATCTGCTAAACAGATGATTCACATGACATGTCAAGCTTTATTTTCTCTGAAAACTAATAAAAATATTTCAAAATGTCATCTGCAGTTGTGAAATGTTACTAAGGTTTTGCCTGTCAACACAAACATTTGTATGAGCCAGAACATTGGGGCCTTATGATATGTTCCCATTGAAGATTCAGACCTGCCTGTGCATCCAAGAAGTCTGATTAGAGCCTTTGTTGTCTGCCTGTAGAACCCAAGAATTCTTGTCTATCCACAGAGTGTCCAGTAAAGCTTCATATCAGACTCTGCAGAATGCTTCGTCTTTACTGGGCTAACATCAAAACTTTATGGTTGGTTGGGTTGGAGTTTAATGGCCCAGTCAATACTGTTAACATCATGTAGAGTCAGTCAGTCCCCTAACCACACTTCTTTCTGCTTAGTCCTCTGAGAGGTTAACCAGTACATGTGCACATTCCTCCACCAGAAGCTGACAGCTACCCTTCTTGAATCAGCAGAAGGAAGAGAATGACCATAGAAAATATTTCACGATCAATCTCCACGAAAGAATGCAGCTGGACCCAGCGGGGATTGAACCAGCCACTGAGCCACCAAGGCTGGCAACTTGTTGATGAAATACATTTTCTCCTGTTGTGGTTTACAGCCCAGTATACAATTTCTGTCACATTTAGACTCACAAGAAGAATTAGTTTTTAACATTTTCCCTGGCTAGTGGTGACTTTTGTTGTCTTCTGATAACCTTTGCAAATGGTTTGGACCCAGTTCAGGCCCGACGAAATTTCGGGCCTGATCTGGATCCAAACTGTTTGACACTCTGATGGTATTCCTGAAAATTTTTTTTGAAAAAGCTAACTTAAAAAAAAATCCACAGATGACAAAAAAGCATGCAAAATTACCCAGCATGCCAAGACCTAAATATAAGATTTTACTTTGTCATGTTTGCTGTCCAGGCTTCCGATGTCCGCCATATGGTTATCTGTAATAAGAATCTTTCAAAATTCAAATAGAACAGGTAACCTCATGTAACCCTAAATTAGACCAAACATAATGAATAAAATTACATGGAAGGCCACTGACATGGTCTTGGCAAAAAGTTAAGGAGACTTGACACACTTTATAGATTTTCAACCATTTTATTAGGAAAGATTTTGTGTGGCTTTCTGTTTCCCTTCCTGCATAAAGACCCTTCTGAAAAGGGTTCTTCTCCCAAGGGGAGCAAATTCTTTCCTTTTAGACTAGACTCCTTTTCAAAAGGGGACAAACAATTCTGACAGAGTTGCCAGCCCTGAAAGTGTACCAATTTGCCTTAACCCTTAAACTGCCAATCACAACAGTTGTTGTCTGTTTTGTCATCTGCTTGTGTTTTTAAAAGTCATTTTTGCAAACAGTGTGGACCCAGAACAGGGTCCACCCTGTTTGCCAGTATGCAAAAATAGGTTTGAAAAGTTTGCAAGAATATTCAGCAGACGACTAAACAGACGACATTTTCAGATGCAGGTTTTCTTGGCATTTTTAGGGTTAAATTTTCTACAAAATTTATCCTTTTACAAATGGCACCTGTAAGCATCTGGGTGGCCAAGTGGTTAGGGCTCTGGGCTTTGGACTGAGGTGCTGGGTTTAAATCCCGCTGGAAGCAGAATTCAGCTCTAGACTGTATGCATTGCATAGAGCCTTTCACTGCCACCCTTCCATTATCTCAATATGACTTAAATAATGTTGTAAGGGACATAAAACACCAAATCATCATAATGGTACCTGGAGTGCTGAAGGTTAAAACTATCAAAACTTAAAGGAGATACTGGGCACTAAGATTAGATCTCGTAGTGATTTTATTACATAAGATTTCCATTAGTTCTTTGACTTAAATAATATATTTTATCAGTCTTTGTTACTTAGGAAGTCTTAACATGTTGGCAATGGGTCAAAGAAATTTTAACATGCTATATTTATCAAAAACATTGAGATGCTATAACTCTTTAACATTCTTGCTTAACCCATTATAGACCCAGGAGACCTCTAAAAGGGTAATTGGCAAACAGTGCAGACCCAGATCAGATACTGCAAAATATAGCATCTGATCAGGGTCTCCACTGTTTGCAAATAGATAAGCCATTTTTCTCTAGGAATATCTATACCACATAGCCTGACATACCTAAAATCAAAATTAGAATCTTCCAATATATAGTGTGGGGGAGTTAATTCAGTCTGCAATGGGTTAAAATTTGAACAAGTTCATCTTACTGTTGGTTTGTCTATGAGTTCCTGGGTGAATTGTAAATTGTAGATCCTGATCAGATGCCATGTCTAATCTAGGTTTACACTGTTTGTTCAGGCTGGTCTGTAATGATATTTAGGGTAAATACGATAACCTGGAGAAGTAGTTAACCTGTCTGGAGGTGGGGCTATATTTAGCTGTTGAGTTCAACAGGGTCACTGTTCATCTCTGGTCTGGGAAGTTTGTCTTGTCAGAAAGATATTACCCTGAAAGTGCTTATCAAAACTGCAACAGATTTTATTTTGATTTTATTATTTTTTTTTTTTTTTCAGACAAAATAAAACTTGACATTTCATGTGAATCACCTGCTACATCTGTATATCTTTGTCATGTAGTCAGGGTTTTCACTACTAAGGCTCAGACAATCTGTATATCTTTGTCTGTTGGTCAAGGCCTTCACTACTTAGCCCCAGATAACCATGTACATCCATTTCAATTAACCCTTCACTACTAAGGCATAGATAATCATGTATATTGTTCACTACTTTGGACCAAACAAATTTGTATGTCTTTGTAGTCAGATCAAAGCCTTCACTACTTTGAATTATTTTGTAGTTGGGTCATGACCTTCGCTACTTTGTATAATTAAGTCCTGTATATTTTTCTACTCAGGTAAGGGCCTTCACCACTTTGAAATATGTTTGTAGTCAGGTCAGGACCTTCACTACTTTGTATCATGCAGTCCTTTGTATCTTTCTAGTCACCTCAAGACCTTCACTACTTTGTATCATGCAGTATTTTGTATCTTTCTAGTCACCTCAAGACTTTGCTACTTTGTATATACCATCCTTTGTATCTTTCTAGTCACCTCAAGACCTTCACTACCTTGTATATCATTCAGTCCTTTGTATCTTTCTAGTCACTTCAAGACCTTCACTACTTTGTATCATACAGTGGTTTGTATACACTACTTTGGACCAGACAATCCTGTATATATTTATAGTTGGGTCAAGGCCTTCACTTTTTGCCTTCACTACTTAGACAATCCTATATTCTTTTTTGTATGGTCAAGGCTTTCACTACATAGGCCTAGCAAGAGCTTATATGCTACTTGGCCTAGAAGTAGTAGATAAAGGGAATACTTGGCTTAGAAGATTCTGTATAGTTTTGTAATCTGGTCTGGGCCTTACTTTTTGACTCTTAGATTGAGTAAAGATCAAATATTTTGTTTGCAAATGGCAAAGGACCCAACTAGCCCTGCAAAGATGTGCAGGCTGGTCTAGCTCTTTTATATTTGCCTATGGCATTCTGTTGGTCTTCATTCGTGCCAGCTCAAATGTCAAAGCATTTGTGCGTTATTAGGTCAATATATGTAATATTACTCAGACTGCACTACATGCAGTATCTGACAGCAATATCCTGTGTGTTGCTGACCAAAATGCTCTGCAAGGAATGGAAATCAATCAACTTAGATAAATTGTGCAAATCAGCGGAACATTCAGTATCTATTAATATATAGCTGCATATCGGTAGCTATCTGCTGCAACTGGGGATAGCATGTCTTGAAACTGGTCTCTTCTGAAAGCAGAGCCACTGATAAGTACATATAATGTTTCATAGATAAATATTTACTCCTTTTTCAACGAAAACATGTTATAAAAGCCCTTTAGAAATGACACACTGAGATGAGTCTAACCATTAAAGTGCCAAGCAAAACTGAAGATATTTTTATTACTTTTCAGAGATTTTTTTTCTTTTTATTTTCAGAGAAAATGAGGCTTGACATTTCATGTGAAATATTTCACATTTCATGTGAAATGTCCGCTAGGTAGACAGTTTGCATGAAATGTTAAGCCTTATTTTCTCTGAAAAATAAAAAAGGAAACATACTGTTTGAATTTTTGGTGAATAGTTTTGAATGGCTAGAAAATAGTTGAGATAATGTCAATATTCAAACATTGTGAATATTTATTTAAAAGTTAAAGAACTGAATCCCTGCTGTGAGAAATCCAACTTATTCTCATTTTCATATGTCAACATACTGACCAGTCTGAACATACGCACAGTTTTGTGAGGAGTTTTGCTATTTGCACTACTTTATATACCCTAACAGATATCCTTGAGCAAACAATGTAGTTCCAGATCAAACTGCTCTTAAATGAGCAGTTTGATCAAAGTCTATGTACCATTCTCATCACACCATAAGGTCTTACTGCTTAGCATGTTGGGTAAAATTTTCAACAGACAACATATTGAAATATTTTTTTGTGTTTTTCCCAGAAAACAGGATTTGACACTTCATGCAAATTGTCTCTGTTAGAGACAATTTGCATGAAATGCCAAATCCTGTGTCTTAGGAAAAAATAGAAAAAAAATTATTTCAATATGTTGTCTGTTGAAAATTTACCCAGAGTGCTAAGCATTAAAGCATATGAGAACGGCACTGTACCAGATTAGCCTGTATATCTCTGCAGTCTGATCCAACCTTAGCTGGTTGGCAATGTATCCATGGCCACCAGTGGTTCTGTAAGTGGACAGGAGAGGCCATGATTAGACTGTATTGATGTGCAGACTGATCTGAGCCTTTGCTGCCCCGATATGCCATAAAACTGACCATTTTCTCAGGACTCATATGTTTTTGGTTACATTGTTTGTGTAAGAGAACTAGTTTTCAGTGACCTTACTGGTATACTTAACCCTTGTCCTGCTGAACTCGGATATGCCTTGCCTTTGCAAACAGTGTAGACCCAGATCAGTTGGCTTCTGGATCTGCACTGTTTAACATTCAGTATGTGAAGTTATACATCACAACCTCTTTATAACACTATTGTTGGGGTCCATAGCATAAACCGTGTTAGTTAAACAATTATGTTATATCAAAACAAAAATGTATAGATTACATTGAAAAATGACCATTTATGGTCATTTTTCAATAAAATCTATACATTTTTGGGATCCATCTTTGAACCGTGTTATATCCAAAACCATGTTATAACAAACCGTGTTATAAAGAGGCTGAAGCGTAATAACAATCTGGATCAAGGAAGCTGATTGGCTGACAATTAGAAGTGGGTGTGGCATCTTAACTTATTCAGCATGACTAGGGTTAATCCATTTGCCAATGAATCTTTTTGGGGCTTCCAGAATGGGTTAACCAAGGTGTTCCAACACCTTATCCCTTTACAATACTTGGCCTAAAATTGGAATAAGTCCATTTTACTACTTCTTGTTGCATCTAAAAACCTGTTAGCTGTATGGTAAATAGTGTAGACACTGATCAGATGCCACATTTTGTGGCATCTGATTTGGGTCTAGACTGTTTGCTCCAGCCTGTCTGTCCAAATATTTAGTATGAATATGAATACAGTAGTTTCTTGGAAATGAAACTTGAACTTGAAATTTTAACAAAGCTTGACCTTGATAATAGAACAGTACAATAGTCCTTATGTTCTGTTGTATTTCTTATACCATGAGAAAAAAGGTCTTTGAGGTATATATGAACATCAGAGCCCCATATCAGCCTGGGCATTCTATTATTGCAGTACAATCAGCGTGTTTGCACATCTTTAGAGATATATATGACCAGCAAAATTCAGCTCATCCTGTGCATCCATGCAGTATAAACAGGGCCTTTGCAGAGCAAAGGCCCTGTTTATAGTGCATGGATGCACAGGCCAGTCTAGGCCTTTGCTAGAATGTCAGCATATGTTGTAAAGACCCAATTTTTCATGACTGGGCTGAAATTTTGTATTATTGGCAGAGAACTGGGAGCATTTCATCTATAGATGAATAAGTTCTGAAATGAGGATCCTTTGGAAGCAAACATCACATTGAAATTGAAATAAAAATAGCAGATTCATGTTTTATGGAGTCTATTCATATATGTTTATTCTAAATATTGAGACACCTTAAATTCTCAACCTGCTTGTACTAAAGTTTGAACAAGTCAATTTTACTACCTGTTTACCGGCATGTGCTGGTAAATTGCCGGATATGTGGCAAACAGAATAGAGCAAAGGGGAGCAAATTATTTCTTTATAGAATAGACCCCTTTTCAGAAGGTGTGTAAAAAACAAACAGGAAGAAATGAAAGTTGTCTACCTTGTAAGAATGTCAGAAAATCTACCCAGTGTATCCAGTCCCATTTTTAAATTTTGTTGAGAACCAACAGTGTCATTCCGACCTGCATCAAGATTCAAAGTCTTGAGAGTACACCAGACTGGTTCTTTATGGCTTTTTGGGAGCACACCAGACTGGTTCTTTATTGCTGTAACCTCTAATTGTTTGAGATGTGCAACAATGTTTTTCTATCAATGGCCAATGTTATGCCATAACTGCTTGTATAAGTTGGACTAGAATCAATAAAGGCACTTTGAACATGGGTCAGTTATGAATAAGTTTAGTCATCCACTTTATTTATGATCACTTTAGAGCAGTGGTGGATAATAAAATCCAATTTGGGAAGGCAGATCCAGCTTTCCATTTGTTGGAATAGCATAAAATTGAAAGTGTTGACTGGCATGATGTTTTTGCAGAAAAATAAGGAACAATATTATTCTGTTTTTAATAATTTACCCCCATCCTAAATAATGGTGAGGCTGTTGTTGAACTATTGTGGAAATAGTTCAAGAACAGTTTAGGCAACATTTGCAGATCTGTTGTAAACTATTAAGAGGATTGGATATCTTTGGTAGGTTTTATGTCATCTTTTGCAAGGGAGAAAACTTTTGAGATTTTCTGTTTATTTTCCTACACAAAACACCTTCTCAAATAGGGTCTACTCTAAAAGGAAAAAATTTGCTCCCTAAAGGGAGCGAATTCTTTCCTTTTAAAGAAGACCTCTTTTTAGAAGGGAGCAAAAGCACTTTGGAAGATTTGCCTCCCTAAAACAAATTTTACAGAAATCTTGAGAGCTGTCCAAACAGCAGTGGACAAATTCTTGAGAACTGTTGAAACAGGTTTTGCAGAGCAGTTGGCAGCATTTGCCAAACTTTCAAGGCAATGTTTGCACTTCAGGCAACATTTATGGCCCTGTTGAGTCAATATCTGCAGAACTACTGAAACATAAATAGGATGGTGTTTGCAGAAATGTTGTGTTCCATTGTGGCAATATTTGAAGAAGATTTGAGTCAGCATTACTATACCATACACAATGCTGTTGGCACATCATTTGCAGAACTGTTTAGGCAACATTTGTATAACTACTCACTGTGAGGCAATATTTGTACAACTACTTAGAGGCAGTATTTGTAGAACTACTGTGAGGCAATACTTGTAGAACTATTATGAAGCAATAGTTGTAGAACTACTATGGGACAATATTTGTAGAACTACTATGATGCAATATTTGTAGAACTACTGTGATGCAATATTTGTAGAACTACTGTAAACTAATACTTGTAGAACTCCTGTGAGGCAATATTTGTAAAACTACTGTAAAATAATACTTGTAGAACTACTGTGATGCAATATTTGTAGAACTATTGTAAACTAATACTTGTAGAACTCCTGTGAGGTAATATTTGTAAAACCATGGTGAAACAATATTTGCAGAACTACTGTAAGGCAATATTTGTAGAACTCTCAAAGCAACATTTGTAGAATGACTGAGGCAATATTTGTAGACCTACTGTGAGGCTATATTTGTAGAACTCTTGAGGCAGCATTTTAACAAACTATTGAAACAACATTTGGAGAAGTGTTGAGGCAACATTTGCAACACTGTGGAGGCAAAACTTTCAGACCTGTTGAGGCAAAATTTTCAGACCTGTTGAGGCAAAATTTTCAGACCTGTTAACAACTATTTGCCTACTGTTTGTATTAACCCTTGTCATGCTGAATAAATTAAGATGCCATGCCCATTTCTAATTTTCAGCTAATCATATTACTTAATTCAGATTGTTGATATGAATTCAACGGCAAACAGTACAGATCCAGATCAGTTGGCTTCTTCAGAAGCCAACTGATCTGGATCTACACTGTTTGCAAAAGCAGGATATATCCGGGTTCAGCAGGACAAGGGTTAATGTAGCAGACCTTTGCAGTTGGAAAACTGTTGAGAACTTACTGATACAAAGTTGCAGACCATTTGAGAATTACTGTGACTAAAACAACAGAATTGATAAGAACTATTTGTAAAACAGATGAAAGTTGAACATTTTTTGTTATGACCTGAAATACTAATACAGTTTTCAAGGGTACTGTAAGCCCCAGTTGGCATGGACCTCATCAAATACAATAATTTCTGTTTGTTAATTTTATAAGTATCACTAAATAGGATTGGTATAAATGGTATAAGGGTTACACATTTTGTTTAGCATGACATCAAATGGGCATATCAGTTTAAGGTATCCTAGAGACCATCATATACTGAGATTACCGGTATGACGTTATTTTTGATATTTTGTCTATAACTTATTAGACAATCCATTGTGTTTTTGTCATGTAATATTGCTATAACATGCCACCTGTTTATTCAAGGTCAGTTTTGGGGCATCATCTAAAATGTTACATTAATTATACCACAAGATCTTATTAGGTTGAGAAACTGTGAAAAATGTACAGAAAAGAAAAAAAACTACAAGTATCGTGTTTATTGTTACATTTTGATATTCATATTGTATAAAAAATGTACCTATTCACCATGTGTATTTGGACAGACAGGCCTGATCTAAATTGTTGCAAATACCCCTTTTAATTGTAATGACATTCTAAATTTATTATTACTATTATTTTTCAGAGAAAGTAAGACTTGGTATTTTATGTGAATTGTCTGCTAGTATCACTTGAAATTTCAAGCCTTATTTTCTCTGAAATATACAAAAATAAATAAATAAACCAACAAAATAAATAAATAAATAAAAATATCATCTGCTGCAGTTGTGGATTAAGTTGATTAATTATAACCAAAAAAAAGAACTGGCAGTCAAAAGAAAATATTTATCAAAAATGGGCATCAACTATGTATCATATTTTCAGAGAGTCTGTTGGCAGTCCTACCATATTTACCCTTAGTACTGGACACCTTAACTCCTTACCATACTTGTCCAAAAATTTGAAAAAAAAATCTATTTTACTACCTGTTGATGTGTCTAAAATAGTGCTGGATGAGTAGCAAACAGTGTAGACCCTGATCAGATGCCACATTCTGTGGCATCTGATCTGGGTCTACACTGTTTACTTAGGCATTACCTGCGCCAATGTATAGGGTTATTACAGTACTTCCTTTCTTTTCTCAGCTCAGGCATGTCTGTCTCATCGCTTAGGGTAAATATTGTATAAAGCTCCAGACTTCCTTTAAGAGGACTGATCAGGATCTTCATTGTTTGCCACACATCTGGAAGTCTTTCAGACACATCAAAAGACAATAAAAATTGATTTGTTCAAATTTTAGGACAAGTATGGTAAGGAGTCCCAGTATTTACCCAGCATTTAGGGTAAATACAGTTGCTCCAGAACTGGTAGGCCGAAGAACACAGAGATCCTTGTGCCCTTCAGCTATGCCTGCAAGTCTTGTCCATGGAGAGATAGCCAAACTTGACAAATAAGATCTTCCAAAATTTATTGCTATTTCATATTGCATGTTCAATGACTTTCTATCAGCTGTGAACCTAATTCAGTTTTAGAATCGTTGTCACATTTAATGTAATATTGTTTCGACCAGAACTGATAATTGTAGAAAAGAAAATTACTTGAAATTTTGTAATGTAGGGTTATTTGTTTTTATGTCCATGTCAATGTTGCGGAGGCAGAAGACACTTGTGGAACCCGGATTAACCTTTAGTACTCTGTTGGCAAAATAGGCAGCAAATATGTAACATTTTTTTCATAATTTTAATAGAAAATAAGGTTTGACATTTCATTCAGATGGTCTCATTAGAGACAATTTGAATAAAATGCAAAACCTTATTTTCTGTGAACTTTGAATTTGAATGAAATGCCAATCTTATTTTTGGAAAAAAAAAAAAAATATTCAAAAATGTTTTAAAATGTTATGTGCTACTATTTTTAATTCAGCAGGTTAAGATTAAAGTAATTTTAACTTTAACCCATTTTAGTCAGGAAACCCCTAAAAGAGTAACTGGCAAACAGTGCAGACCAAGATCAGATACCAATTAATGTGGCATCTGATCAGGGTCCACACTGTTTGCATTAATAAACAGGAATTTCTAAAAAACATAATAAAAACTAACCAGACATCCTGCAATTAGAAATAGACCATTCCAAAGAGTTGTGGTAGAAAAGTCCACTCAAGGTAAATGGGTTAAGCAGTCTGAATTCTAAATTTTAAGATGATAACAGTTTTAAAAGTATTTCCTTCTATTCTCAAAGTAGGGCTTGACATTTTATTTACAGTCTCGCTTTTAAAAAGGTAAATCTAAGGAAAAGAGTTACGCAGACCATAAAAAAATTTAGATAACTCTGCATGTCCACACAATTACTGAGTTGACTAATAAAGATTACAAGGAGACTGCAAATACCATGCAGTGGAACCTCCACGAATGGTCATATCTCAACAAGAGCCATCTCCCTATAACAGCCATTTTTTTTATTTCCAAATCTTATTTTACTATATATTGAACCTCTCAACAAGAGCCACCTCCCTATAACACCCACTTTTTGATTTTTAAAAGTGTTGTTTTACTTTATATTTAACCATTCAACAAGAGCCACCTCCCTATAACACCCACTTTTCTGGTTTTTAAAAGTGTTGTTTTACTGTATATTCAACCATTCAACAACAGCCACCTCCCTATAACACCCACTTTTTGATTTTTAAAAGTGTTGTTTTACTGTATATTCAATATTCAACAACAGCCACCTCCCTATAACACCCACTTTTTGATTTTTAAAAGTGTTGTTTTACTGTATATTCAACCATTCAACAACAGCCACCTCCCTATAACACCCACTTTTTGATTTTTAAAAGTGTTGTTCTACTTTATATTCAATATTCAACAACAGCCACCTCCCGATAACACCCACTTTTCTGTTTTTTTAAAGTGTTGTTTTACTTTATATTTAACCATTCAACAACAGCCACCTCCCTATAACACCCACTTGTTGATTTTTAAAAGTGTTGTTTTACTTTATATTTAACCATTCAACAACAGCCACCTTCCTATAACACCCACTTTTTGATTTTTAAAAGTGTTGTTTTACTTTATATTTAACCATTCAACAACAGCCACCTCCCTATAACACCCACTTTTTGATTTTTAAAAAGGTTGTTTTACTTCATATTTAACCATTCAACAACAGCCACCTCCCTATATCACCCACTTTTTGATTTTTAAAAGTGTTGTTTTACTTTATATTTAACCTTTCAACTACAGCCACCTCCCTATAACAATTTCGAGATACATGTAAAGTCAACCCTCTTTGTACCAACACTCGAAAAATATGACAAAATTCGTTACAATGACAATTTGAATGTCATGAACCCTTCTCTCAAGAGGTAACAATTGATGAGAAATACGCAAGAATATTGCATTAAACTTCAAGCAACTTATGTTTTGGATATTTGTTAGAATCGCCTGTGGCGATTCTAACAAATATCCAAAACATATGAATAAAACGATGTTTTTCTTACATATCATTGTGTCCATTGAGGATTCTTTACAACAGCAAATTCATTTTGATGGCAACATCTTTGGGAACAAATGCTCTCGTCATAACAAGGGTTCATTGTAGTAAAATGGATGTTGCTATGTCTGAAAAATGTTCCTGAGTCGCAAACAGTGCTGAGGAGCAGTTTGATATGGTCAATACTGTTTGGTTACATACGTCTGCCCGAATATTTAAGTTAAGTATGGTATTTATTCATGTTATTACTGGAATTAAAACCTATGTCAGAAACTGAAATCTGGAAATTTAAGCTTGGAATACATATTCTGTGCCTGACATCATTGTAATAAGATTTATTGGCCATAAAAGAAAAGAAAAAATGGCGAAGATGACAAGGCAAATATGGTGACATCTGAAGTTCTGTAATCTGAGATTTCTTTGTATCTCTTAGCGCTTTGCATGATGGGTGCAAATTGCAGCAGATGACAATTTTTAAAACAGATTCTTATTTTTGTCAGAAAATAGGATTTGAAATTTCATGCAACTTGCCTCCTGATGAGACAGTTCGCATAAAATGTCAAAGCCATATTTTCTGGATAAAATAAGAAAATGTCATCATTTTGTCATCTGCTGCATTTGTTCAGTGAGTGCTGCTGTTAATGTATAAGACGAGGCATCATCATGCAAAGGTGGAGATGAGAGGGTTGGTCAGATTAACATTTTTTCCATATCATTTCTCCCCAAAAAGCACTAGTTGTGACAACTCATTAGAAGTTTCTTGCTGAGGCAATTTTAATGTTTTAATATATGTTTTTGTTGATGGACCTGAATAAGTAAAATACTGATTTGGTTTTGGCTTTTCACCCTTGAAGCACTAAGCAGAATTGTAGCAGACAACATTCTAAATCTTTTTAAAATCTTTTAGAGAAAATAAAACTTGGCATCTCATGTGAATCATCTGCTAGGCAGACGATTCACATAAAATGTCAAGTCTTATTTTCTCAGAAAAAAAAAATAGAAATGTTGTCTGCTGCAGTTGTGGGTTAAAATTTTTATCCAGAACTTTGGTGTTGTGGTGTTGAATGAATGCCATATAGCATTAAGAAGAGAAAGAGGCCCATATCTCATGTTGATGAAGCAAGCCCAGGAGTGAGATCAGCCTGCATACCAGTTCTAACCTTTACCACTCTTTGGGCAAATTCCACAGACGACACTTTGATCATATTTTTCCAAGAAAATAGGCTTTGAAATTTCATGCAAATCGTCTCCTAGGGTGACAATTTGCATGAAGTGTCAAAGCCTATTTTCTGGTAAAAATAAGAAAAATATTTGAAAATGTCATCTGCTGAAATTTTTACCCAGAGTGCATAGGGTTAATCTGGTCAAGGTTTTCATTATCCACTTAAAGAATCAGTGAATGTTGTAGAAAATGTAGACAATGCCAGAAGGCCTTTGTTAGACTGCCCTAGACAGCCATGTTGTTTTAGGCTGGTTTAATGGCCCTTTTCATAGTTTTCACATCACATGTATGATATTTTTGCAGTGTTCTTGGTCACAGACATCAGCGGAACCATCAAAGTCACCGCACATGTAATTACCATAATTATTCGGACACCATAATCCTTTCCGAACATCCAAAAATTTGAACAAATCCATATGACTTCCTCAGGTGATGTGGCTAGGTGGCAAACAGTGTAGATCTTGATTAATGCTTAGCACTCTAGGTAAAATTTTCAGCAGATGACATTTTGAAATGTTTTTCTTATTTTTTTCAGAAACCAGGATTTGACATTTCATACAAACTGTCTCCAATGGAGACAATTTGCGTGAAATGTAAACTCCTGTTTTCTTGGGAAAATAAGTACAATGTCACCAAATTGTTGTCTGCTGAATTAGCCCAGAGAGTGGTCACGGTTAAACTGCCCAAGAGGGAACATTTTGATCTAGATCTGTTTACTCAGGCAAAACTGCCCAAATATTTAGGGTAAATATGGAAGATTTTTCTCAGCAGAAAATTCAAATTAAATGTCAAGCCTTATTTTTTCCAGATGAAAAAAAAAAAAAAATTAAGGTTGTCTTCTGCTTCAATTTTGAATTGCACTTTAACTCTTAAAGGGCCAATCACATCTGCGGACAATATTTTTATTTTATTTATTTATTTATTTATTTTTATAGAAAACAAGCCTTGACATTTCATGGGAATCATCTGCTTGGCAGCTTGGCAGACATTTGGCATGAAATATCAAAATTTATTTTCTATGAAAAATAAGAAAAAAATTAGAGAATGTCGCTACAAATTTTTCTTGGCGCTTTTAGAGTTAATAATTAAAGTTTTGGTGGACAAGTAACAAGTGAAGGGAACAAACTCTTACATGCTATCTTGTGTCCATTTTACAAATAATCAGTTGGTTTACCTGCTGCTTTCTCTCGTTTTTTTTTTTTTTTTTTTTTTTTTTCAAAATAATTGTGCAAAACATAACTCGCATATATTAAATTTTGACTGCATGGGCGGTAAAGAGACAAACTGCATCTTACACACAATTACTTTATGTCGACAACTTGAAATGCACTTTCCACACTTCTGTCAAAGGACAAAAAAGATGGTGAGAAGATATGTGCGTAGGTCCAGATAAAGTGTTGTTGTTTTGTTGCTGTATTTTAGCTAAATAATTCTGATATTTTTCTTATTTCTCCAAGAAAACATGTTGTGGGTACTCATTAGAAGTGCCTCATTGAGGCACTTCTAATGAGTTCCCACAGCATATGTTTTTCTGGAGAAATAAGAAAAATAGTTATCAGGATATCCTCAATATTTGAAGCTATTGTATGTCTTCAGTGAATGCTTATGATGCGTAAAAATTACAGTATTGGCAAGAAGATATGCCTTAAGTGAATGCTTATGATGCGGAAAAATTAAAATTTCAGTATTGGCTTTTCAGTCGCCGGTATACCTGCATAATGTTGACTAGGGAAGTTGCTGCCCAGCCGCGCTTGCTCAACCCATTAGCCTGTCATATTAATATTTCAAACATGCTAATAGACTGATCATCAATTAATGTTGTTATGGTCTGGTGCCCTTAAAATTGTCGCAAAAGGCAATGTGTCACAGGTATGGGCATGTGACATAATAGTGTGGTTGGAATAATTATTACAGGTGTAAAACCATACATACTCTATTCAATGGGGATAACATGTGAATGAAAAAAAAAATGTTCTGTTTCAGCTAACCAAATCTTCCCAAGTTTCAGTTAAATACCTTATTGTTGATTAATTTGTATATGTGAGGAAAATGTTGTGGTTGAAATAAAACTGGTCACTAATGAGATTAAACTGAAAATCTAAAGAATTTGATTGGTATTACCTTGATAGTTTAAGTAAGATTCACAATAGTTCCTCCAGTCTGTAACTACAGACTGATCAAAATGACCAGTGGCTTTGACCTTTACATTTCAATATTTATCGGTCTATGTCTAATGTATAATTAGATATGAAAGACCATTAGTCCTACATTTCACATGAAGCAGCTCTTTACTCACCTATACAGAAAATAACTTTCTGTACCGTGACTGTATCCTTATGTATGTTAGAATCAAAAGTTCACAACGGCTGATCAGTTTGGTGATTCTGTAAATGGTGCCTTAAAAATGTTTCTTTTTCTTCTTATAAACATCATAATGTATGTAAGGAAACAGATCTTGCAGTTTCAGTGTGGGGAACCCATGTGACCAAATGACAAGGTGCACAGAGTTAGTTACTATTTTTAGCTCCACATCAGGTAGGATTTTTTAGAATATCTCGATTTATACCTGATGGAATTTGTTCAAATAAAGCGCAGAGTACGCGGAAAATCAAACTCTTTCTGGTGGTGTAAGCGCTATTCTTCAGTCTGGTCTGATTCTTGAGAACATTAGGAGAATGTTTTTCATCAAAATTCATTTACTTTGTCCCAGGTTGACACCAAAAACATTCTTCGAATATTCTCAAGAATTAGACCAGATCATAGAATAGCGCTTACACCACCAGAAGAGCTTGATTATCCGCATACTCTGCTTTTATTTGAACAAATTCCATTTGGTATGAATAGAGATATTCTAAAATATCCTACCTTATGCGGAGCTAAAAATAGTACCAAACTCTGTGTACTTAGTCATTTGGTCACATGGATTCCTCCCACTGAGTTTTTGCTTGAATTTGTTTTCTTTTCTGGGGCTTATAATAACTTAACTGTGAAACAGCTGCAGAAATTTCTTGATTGGTCATTGTTTGTGGTCCTATTCAATGTCTCAATTGTGCAGCATGAATAAAAATCCCTGTACATATGTCACTAAATAGAGTGTAGGAAAATGGACCATTTTCTTTTTCTGCAGGACAGTGGCACATGCCCTTCTGTAAAGGTAGCTCAATAAACTTCAACCTCTTACAGTGTGGGGAATCCATGTGACCAAATGACTAAGTGCACAGAGTTTGTTACTATTTTTAGCTCCGCATCAGGTAGGATTTTTTAGAATATCTCGATTTATGCCTGATGGAATTTGTTCAAATAAAGCACAGAGTATGTGGAAAAATCAAGCTCTTTCTGATGGTGTAAGCGTTATTCTGCAATCTGGTCTGATTCTTGAGAACATTAGGAGAATGTTTTTCATCAAACTTCATGTACATTGTCCCGGTAGCCCAGCAAAAACATTCTTACTAGACCAGATCACAGAATAGCACTTACACCACCAGAAAAAGCTGGATTTTCTGCATACTCTGCGCTTTATTTGAACAAATTCCATTTGTTATGAATAGAGATATTCTAAAAAATCCTACCCTATGCGGAGCTAAAAATAGTTACAAATTCCGTGTACCTGGTCATTTGGTCACATGGATTCTCCACACTGTCTTAACAACAGTATTGATAGAATTCAAAGCAAAATTACAAAAACTATAACTATTTATGTCCAAACAAAATTGTATAGATTATATAGAAAACTGACCATTTGTAACCAATAAAAAGTGTAAAGATTATAAAGAAAATGACCAAAAATTGTCATTTTTGTTCTGTATAACATATTTACCGTATGTATTCGGAAAGACAGGCCTGAACAAACAGTGTAGACCCAGATGAGATGCCACAGAATGTGGCAGATGCTGAGCAGACAATTCACATGAAATATCAAGTCTTATTTTATCTGAGAAGTAATTGAAAGAAATAAAATAAAAAGATAAATAAAAAATATCATCTTCTGCAGATATGATTGGCACTTTAAGGGTTGAAATGACCTTCCTTGTTGCTCAATGTGTATTTTGAATGTTGACTTAAATAGCAAACAGTAAGAAAAAAAATACCCTTAAAACCACATTTTTACAAACTAGTTTATTTACATTAAAAGTACCCATAAAAGTATTTGTTCTTGGTTCATGTAAATTTTATATATTGGAAATGCAATAGTTGAACACCTTAAGCTGGGCTAATTCAGCAGATGTCAAATTGATAATATAATTCTTATTTTTCCCAGAAAACAAGATTTGACATTTCATGCAAATTTTCTGGGAAAATCAGAAAAATACTTCAAAATGTTGTCTGCTAAAAATTTTATCCAGTGCTAAGCGTTAACTTCTAGTAGGCAGAATTAAAATATTACTTGATGACATTCTATAATATTTTCTTTTTTCTTTCTCTGTTTTTCCATTTAAGAAAATAGGGTTTGACATTTCATGAAGGAAGGAACTCATTCACATAAAATGTCAAGCTCTGTTTCTGAGGAAGAAAGGGAAGTGTCAGTCTGCTGCAGATTCTGTCACCAGTGTAGGAAAGGTCAACCTTTATCACTCTGTTGGCTAGTTCCACAGACAACAAATTGATATTTTCTTATTTTTCCCAGAGAGTAGGCATTACCACATCATGCAGATTGTCTCCTAAGGAAACCTCAAAAACTGTTTTCTGGGGAAAAAAAGAATAATATTTCAAATTGTTGTCCCCAGCATGCTAAGCATTAAACTTTATTTCAAACAGGATACCAAGATTTTAAACTGTAGCATGCTGTATCAGTATCAGCCAACAAATGAATGACATTTTTTAGCTTTCTCAGAAAAAAAGAACTGTACATTTTATTTGTATCATCTCTGTACAAGACAGTCTGCATGGAACCCTGTTTTGTTGTTGTTGATGTCGTTTTTTTAGGAGCACATGAAAAATACCTAACTTTTAAAGTTCTAATCACAACTGCAGTAGAAGACAATTCGATTTTTACTATTTTTTAGAGAAAAGAAGATGTGAATTGTCTGCCTAGCAGAAAATCCACATGAAATGTCATCTTATATTCTCCGAAAAATAATAATTATGTATACATTGTATATATATATATATATATATATATATATATATATATATATATATATATAAAAAGAATAGAATGCCATCTGCTACAATTTTGCTCAGTGCTTTAAAGGTTTTAAATGTTACTGGCTAATACATGTATTTAGAATCAGTGTGCAAAATATCCAGGTAGCCAAGTAGAACAAGGTGACCTATTAGAATTGCTGGACCGTAAACTGATGGCATTACTGCACGTACCCAAAAAGCGTCACAACCAGCCAATAGTATGACTGTACACCAAATTACCATGTATACCCTATATATTTGGACAACTTAATGCTTAGCACTCTGGGTAAAAATTTCAGCAGTTGACATTTTGAAATATTTTTCTTTTTTTTTTTTCAGAAAATAGGCTTTAACATGTCATGCAAATTGTCTCCAGAGGAGACATATGGAGACAATTTGCATGACTTGTTAATGCTTATTTTCTACGAAAAAAACAACAACAAAAAAAAAAAAAACAACAAACAAACAAATATTAACAATTTGTCATCAGCTGAAGATGCCCACAAGGTGTTAAAGGTTAATCCCCCTACTCTTGCTTGTCTTAACTCTTTCCCTGCTAGTGGCGACTTTTGTCGTCTGCTGATAACCTTTGCAAACAGTTTGGACCCAGATCAGGCCCGACAAAACATTGGGCCTGTTCTAAATCCAAACTGTTTCACACTCTTAGGGTATTCTTGAAAGGTTTTATAGGAAAAGTTTATTTAAAAAAAAAATCCACAGACCACAAAAAAAAACATGCAAAATTACCCAGCATGCAAAGAGTTAAAATCTGAACAAGTTCACTAGACTGCTTGATGATGGGTCTAAAAACTGCTGGATGAATGGCAAGTTGTGTAGACCCAGATTTGACATTCAAACTGGGTCTACACTGTTTGCCAGGCCTGTCTGTTCCAATATCAGATTCAGCATGTAAAGAAAGATGATGTTGGTTTCAGTCTGTCACTCAAATACTGTCATTGCTCTTAATATCATATTCAGTGGACTGAGCAAGCAGTGTTGACCCAGATCAGACTGATCTAAGTCTATACAGTTTGCCTTTACACCAGCCCTTTTAGGACACATCACTTGATGTTCAAACCAGGGCCCAGTTTTTCAAAACTTAAGTTGTTAGCTAATATTAAGTTAAAATTTCTGTCTTGAAATATTTGATATTGCAAAAGCTACTCACATTTTTGCAGCAAAAATATCAATGTATTTGAAAAAACCTTAGCTACAACAGTAAACAAATTTGTCATTTACAAGCTTGTTAAGCTAATGATGCTTTGAACAACTGGGCCCAGATTGTTAACCCTAGAGCACCAATCATAACTGCGACAGAAGACATTTTGAATTTTTTTTTATGCCCCTGCCATGAAGAGAGGAAGGCATAGTTTTACCCTTCGTCATATATACATTGTTCCTTTGGTCCATGTGTCCATCTGTGACACTATATAGTACTGTTTGTGTCTCTGCAACTCCTCCTACAGTTTTCAAGGTAATGGTTTGAAACTTGCACCATAGTAAGGATATAGACTGAGCATATGCGTAAAGGTCACAGAACTCTGATTAAAGTATTATTTGTAGAGTTACATACCCTTGATTTACTGGTAAAATTTGTCTTATACAAACTGGCAGTAGCAGGGGCATCCATCCCCTTCAGGAATCATCTAGTTTTATTATTATTTTTCAGAGAAAATATTATGGCTTGACATTTTATGTGAATCACCTACTAAGCAGACAATTCACATGAAATGTAAAGCTTTATATTCTCTGAAAAATGATAAAATAAAACAAAAAAAAAAGTATGTCATCTGCTACAGTTTTGATTGGTTCTTTAACCCATTGTAGTCGGGAGACCTGTAAAAAGGTAATTGGCAAACAGTGCAGACCCAAATCAGACGCCACAGAATATGGCGTCTGATCAGGGTCTGCACTGTTTGCAAATAGCTGAGCCATTTTTCTCTAGGAATATGTAAATCTCCTAGCCGGGCATACCTAAAATTGAAATTGGACTCTTCCAATATATAGTGTGGGAGAGTCTATTCTGTCTACAATGGGTTAAGGGTTAAGAATTTGAAATACTACCATAAGAGCATGAGCTGCTAGTATATTTAGGCTAATTATGGTACATATTTTTTATGCAAAGTTTTGCATAACACATAGCTCTTGATAAGGTGCTTTTTCTAACCAAAAACTGTCTATATTTTTCTTATTTCACAACAAAAATATATGTTGTGGGTACTCATTAGAAGTGCATTACCAAGGCACTTCTAATGAGTACCCACAACATATGTTTTCGTTGATAAACAAGACAAATATTTACCGTATACCCGCTTTTATCTAGAGCTATGATACTGAGAAACTATTATACAGCTGATCTGTCTGGACTTTTCATTAACCTTTACTACTCAATGGGCAAATTCAGCAGACGACAAATCAATGATATTTTTTTTATTTTTCTCAATAAACTGGGTTTGCCATTTCATGCAAATTGTCTCTGCAGGAGACAATTTGCATGAAATGTCAAATCCTGTTTTCTGGGAAAAATACAAAAAATGTTTTAAAATGTTGTCTGCTGCAATTTAGCTCAGCATGCTAAGCTAAATTATTAAATACCATAAACTGTCGATTATTACCTGGAGCAGCTGAATAGACCCATATGTTCAATATTCAATATGTCGCAGGCTTAACGTCTGTTGACTCGTAACCAAAGTGAGGTAAAAATTGAATTCCCAAGCGTCCTGTGTGTTATGTGTGGTGATGCATTGCTGTGCATACCGAATGCTCTTTTGGGACTGCACATTATTTTAGTTATCAGAGGGCCTCGTCAAGGGAAAAGGCATCTTTGGGCGTACATGAAGTGTACAGATTCAAATCACCCTGTGTTCTCACTCAGTCTCATCAAGGCCTTTGCTGTCTGTTGGAACATTGTTCAGTATCCAGTGGTTCAGTAAATGGACACCGACAGTCATGATCAGAGTGTGTGAATATGCAGGCTGATCTGGGCCTTCACTGTCCATGTTTGGCTGAAGGCACTTTTTGCATGGCGCAGCCTAGATGATCCATCGGCCCACATTAGCCCGTGTCAGCTTCCATGTGATATATTGACAATTTTACAGTTCCTGGCAGATATTTTAAAAGTAAAATACAAGGCAAAATGCTTTAAATTTTCTGCACTTGGCTTCAAATGACTCATTATTTAACTTCAGTTCTGTGTAGATATCTATCGTTTCATTCAACCATCCAGCCATCCCACCAAGCCATGATCCGTCCATCATGGCATTATTGAAAGTTACCCGATCAGTCATAGAAAGTTGTGATAGATAACAAAATATGTTGTTTTGTTGTTTTTTTTCCAAAAGTAGGGCTCTGCATTTCACTTGGAGAAGTTTGAATGAAAAGTCAAGCCAGTGTTTTCTTGGCATTTTTAATTTGTTTAACTCTTGTCCTGCTGTCTTTGTAAACAGTGTAGATCCAGATCAGTTGGCTTCTTAAGAAGCCAACTGATCTGGATCTGCACTGTTTGTCATTAAGTATGTGAGTTTGTATTGACAACCTGGATCAAGTAATCTGATTGGCTGAAAATTAGAAGTAGGTGTGGCATCTTAATTTATTCAGCAGGATAAGGGTTAAAACCCTAAATTGCTAATCACAACTGCAGCAGATGGCATTTTGAATTTATTTTGTATTTTTTTTTTTGAGACAATAAGATTTGGCATTTCATATGAACCATCTGCCTAGCAGGCAATTCACATAAAATGCCAAATCTTTATTCTCTCTGAAAAAATAAAATAGAATGATGTCTGCTACAATTTGCTTAGTGCTTAAGGATAAAAAATGCAACATTAACCCTTGTCATGCTGAATAAATTAAGATGCCATGCCTACTTTTAATTTTCAGCCAGTCAGATTACTTGATCTGGATTGTTGCTATAAATTCACATACTTAATGGCAAACAGTGTAGAACCACATCAGTTGGCTTCTTCAGAAGCCAACTGATCTGGATCTACACTATTTGCAAAGGCAGGACATATCTGGGTTCAGCAGGACTAGGATTAATGACTGACTACATTGGAATTGCTTTCTTCTTTATAACTTGTCAGGGAAGAGGTTCATTTTATGCTGGATTCCAGAAGTGGTTCACCGAGTAAGTGGTTCATTTCTGATCTGTTAAGGAAGTGTTCCCTTCATATCTTTCTTGTTCAAAAAGTTCTTCATTTGACCTTTACCACTCTCTGGGCTAATTCAGCAAACAACAAAATGATTATATTGAAATGTCAAACAGATTTGACATTTTATGCAAATTGCCTCCATTAGAGACAATTTGCTTGAAATGTCAAAACCTGTTTTCTGGGAAATATAAGAAAAAAAAAAACATTTCAGAATGCCATTTGATGGATTTGTTAACCAGAGTCACTCACAGCTTAGCATTAAAACACTCAAATTCCATTTTTCCTAACTTTGCGCAGAACTAGTTTTAACTGGTGCCTTTTTTAAATAATTTTCTCCACAAATGGCCTTTTAAAACTCTCAAGTTACTAGCCCATTCTTACTAATTTTCTGTGTCAAATTGGAACATCAATTTTAATTCTGTGACTGGTCGGTTGTTAAGTGCCAGTAGGTGCCAGAATGTCGGTGTTGGCTGAAGCTGCATCGCCTGACTTTTGGCCATAACTTCCAATGATCACCCTGCAAAGTTGAAAGAACATGTTTAAAATGCACTTTCTACGTGAAAAGATTGATGCTAATAGTAGAAATTGCACACAAATAGCTTAGCTAATAATACAAAGAATGTGTGTCAATTTCGACTTGTGCATTTTGTATGAGAACATGCATCAAGTGTGACTCTTCCACTTCTGTTTGAGTCCTCACATGCTGAAGGCAGATTTTAGCAGATGACAAAGTTTTAATGAAATGCATTTTATTATTTTGCCAGACAATAGGATTTAACATTGTATATGAACTGTCTCCTAAGGAGACAAGGTATTAGTTATGGCACCACATGAGTTCATACTTTGATTATAAGAATATTGACATTTCTCTTTTGTCTCCACAAAATCATGCTTTCTTTGTTTATTCTCCTTGAACCCCCTCCCCTCCTCACTCCTATCTGGCAAAACAGTTTTACATGCAAAACAATTACACTGCTTAACCCTAGTCTTGCTAAACCCGGATATACCCTGCCTTTGCAAACAGTGTAGATCCAGATCATTTGGCTTCTGAAGAAGCCAACTGATCTGGATCTGCACTGTTTGCCATTAAGTATATGAATTTATAGCAATAATCCAGATCAAGTAATCTGATTGGCTGAAAATTAGAAGTAGGCATGGCTTATTAATTTATTCAGCAT
Organism: Anodontia alba; assembly: GCA_964016985.1. NCBI lineage: Eukaryota > Metazoa > Mollusca > Bivalvia > Lucinida > Lucinidae > Anodontia > Anodontia alba. Next base: position 80,405,301 of record OZ024823.1, read on the forward strand.
GACAAGGGTTAATTTCTTATCTGAAGCCTTCCTCATACACCAATTACAACTGCAGCATTTAGGATTTTTTTTTTTTAATTTTCTGAAAAATAGGATTGATATTTTATATGCCTAGCAGACAATTCACATGAAATGTTAAGCCTAATTTTCACATTAACATAATTTTAAAAAATGAGAATGTTGTCTACTGCAGTTTTGATTGCTGCTCTAAGGGAAGTCAGTTTAAATAAGTCACATTTTTCTTAGTTTGTCATAAAAAACAGTCTTTATGTTTCATGTGAATGTCTTCTAAGGTGACTATTCACTTGAAATGTCAGGATATATTTTCTGGGGAAAAAAATTAAAAGATATTTTAACCCTTTCACAACTGAGTTCCTGATATAGACTCTTCTGTCGCTGAAATTGGACATCCATTTTTGCAAATATTCAAAAATCAAAAACAAAATGGCAAACAGTGTAGTTCCTGATGAGATGGCTCATGATGAGCCATCTAATCTGGATCTACACTGTTTGCAAAGGTATATGTTTTGGTCTGCAGGATTGAAAGAGTTAAAATGCTGTCTGGTGAAATTTAAATTCAGCACGTACGGAGTTAATGTCAAAGGGAAATGGTAGTGTTTTCCCATACTGGGATTGGGAAATTGTCAAAGATCCCTAGAGTCGGCACATTAACCAATGAATTTAAATCAAATGGACTGTTGTTTCTTTAATCCTTCTGCTAGTGGAAACATTTAATCTCAGTTAATGTTGAGATTGAATTAACCCTAAAGCGCCATACAGAATTGTAGCAGACAACATCTTAAACTTCCTTCTATTTTTTTATCAGAGATTTAATAAGTTTTGACATTTTGTGTGAGAGAATTCATATGAAATGTCAAACGTTATTGTCTGCAAGAAAAAAGTGTTTTGGAACGGCCTCCACTGCTTTTGTCGTAGGCATTTGTAGACACTTTTCAGAATGGACTTGATATGCAGAAAAGTAAATAGGAAGTCATTAAAGTTGTCTTTTCTTGTAAAAATGGTGAAGAAATCCACCAAATGTATAAAGGTCAGAATTAACCCTTCTCTTGCTTCACATGACATGCCCTGTCTTAGCAAACAGTATAGATCCGGATCAATTGGCTTCTGAAGAAACCAACTGATCCTGATCTGCACTGTTTGTCATTAAATATGTGAATTTTTATCAAAAAACCCAGATCAAATAATCTGATTGGCAGGAAATTAGAAGTGGGCATGGCATCTTAATTCTTTTATGTGTGGTTACTTAACAAAAGATGGCCTTTCATCCTTATCATACTGAATAAATTTAGATGCCACACCCACTTCTAATTTCCAGCCAATCAGATTACTTGATCCCGATTTTTGATAGAAATTCACATATTTAATGACAAACAGTGCAGATCAAGATAAGTTGGCTTCTTCAGAAGCCAAATGATCTGGATCTACACTGTTTGCTAAGACAGGGCATGTTGTGTTCAGCAAGAGATGGGTAAAAAGAGGCAATCTTTTAATATGAGTATTACTGTTTATTGTCCATTGTGATGTTATCTTTTTGGGGAGCACCATGCATGTGCATGGATTTTTATGCCTGTCTTTAATGACTGGCAGCACTTTCAACTTTAATAATTCTTCAATAACTGTTTGATTTTCTAGCATTTGATACAAGAGGTTCATGTCAACACATTACCAGAGGAAACAACAAGAGAGGGCGCAATTGGGATAAAGTTTCAAAGGTTATGTCTTTGAGAATTAATGCTTATCATGCTGGGTAAAATTTTCAGCAGACAACATTTTGAAATATTTTATTTACTTTTCCAAGAAAATAGGCATTGGTATTTCATGCAAATTGGAAACAATTTGCATAAAAATGTCAAAGTCTAGTTTTGGGGGAAAAATAAATGAAATGTTTCAGAATGTTATCTGCCGTAATTTCCCAGCATGCTGAGCATTAATGATGGATCCCCAGTTATAACACAGACTAGGCTTCCAGCGAAGGGAGTATTGAGTTGTTTCTGATTTTTATTTCATTATGAAAACATGTTAACTGGAATTTTATTAAAATTGTTTATCTGAGACAATTCTAATGAGATTTTTGGAAATGTTTTCTTTGTGAGGGGTTGAAAATATTGATATTTTAAAATAAAAAAAATTAAAACCAGTCTAGAGCCCAGCAAGTCATTGCAACTTGAAATAAGATTCCCAAACAGAAATAAAACGGGTAATAAAAATTTGAAATTATGATGAAATGAAGTCATATCATTTAAGGGTGATATGCAATTTATCAAAGCATTATTGAAGACCTGCAGGACTGATATTTGAGAATGATAAATAAATGTAAATGTAACCTCCTAGACAAGGGTAGGCAATTTTTGTCAGATAAAAAAAACAGCAACCAAAGTAATAAAAAAAAATTATGCCTTAACCCTTAAAGCACCAAGCAAAATTTGCAGCAGATGACATTCTAAAAATAAGCATTTTTCTTAGAAAATAAACCTTGAAATTTCATGTGAATCAGTTCACATGAAATGTCAAGACTTACTTTCTAAGAAAAAAAATAAAAAAAATAAATTTAAAAGTGTTGTCTGCTGCAGTTGTGATTTGCGCTTTAAGGGTTAATGCTTAGTATGCTGGGTAAAAAATTTCAGCTGATTACATTTTGAAACATTATTTTTCTTATGATATTTTTTCCTATTTTTCCCAGAAAATTGACTTTGACCATACATGCAAATTGTCTCCAGACAATTTGCATGAAAGATCATAGCATATTTTCTGGGAAACATAAGAAAAATATCATCAATTTCTTCTGAGACTGCTGAATTTATAAGAGTTAACAAGGATTTGAGCAACATTGAACAAAATCAGCTGCAAACAATTTGGTGTATTTCTTTTTTTTTCCAGAAACTAGGATTTGACATTTCTCACAAATTGTCTTCCATGAAATGTCAAACCCTACCTTCTGGAAGACATAAAAAATATTTAAAACCTGAATTTTTTACCTCGTGCTAATCGTTCAATACAGGTACCAATACAAAGCTCAATAATTCTAAAAAACATACAGTTTGTGTTAGAATCACCAGAATGAGACAATTCTAATGAAACCCATAAAGTATGTAAAATGTCTTTTGAGTGCCTCCTTATCTGGAATTCTTCTTGGTTCTTTGATTTGATATTGACCACATTTCTCCGGAAAGTAAATCAGCTCACAGTAGTGGTTCATAGAAGTCTTCATTTTAAAATGATAGATTTTTAAGAATAGATGTCAGCGGTATTGGAGTCCATTAAAAGTGAGGATAATGAGTGGGAGCGGTTCTTCTAATAAATAATTGCTCATTAAGAATGCTGCAACAAAGCATGCATTGATCATGCGCTTTCGTTGCAAATCTTCACCAAGATAATGGTACAGGAACCTTAATCAGCCTATTTTCTTTCACTGTATAATATATCGTTCTTAGATCTCCGATCTCTTCTCATGATTTTTCGATAGCGTGACGGAATATTTTAAAGTCGGTTGAAAGCAAGGTGTCACAGTGAAAACTATTTCTAACCTCCATGGCAGCTTTAGCAATCTCTAGGCAAATTTTAGCAACAAGAAAATGATGCTGTTTTTTTTTTTTTTTCTTCTTTTGCTGAGAAAATAGGGCATGACATATCATGGATATTGTCTCTTAAGGGAGACAATTTGCATGACATGTCAAACCTTTTTTTCTGGGAAAAATAAGAAAAAAAGATTTCAAAATGTTGTCTGCAGAAATTTTTACCCAGCATATTAAGTGGTAAGCAGCCCATGAGAAATGAGGTCGTTAGGACATATGCAAGTTACAGAGGTCAGAGGTCAGAGGTCAATAGCCTATGCAGTCTGACCATGTCCTTTGCAGTTTCTGACAAATCTATGATATTAATTATATTAACCCTAAATATTGAGACTATTCAACTCCTTAACCCTTGTCCTGCTGAATGAATTAAGATGCCATACCCGTTTCTAATTTTCAGCCAATCAGATTACTTGATTCAGATTGTTGATATAAATTTGCATACTTAATGGCAAACAGTGCAGATCCAGATCAATTGGCTTCTTCAGAAGCCAGCTGATCTGGATCTACACTGTTTGCAAAGCAGGATATATCCCGTTTCAGCAGGACTAGAGTTAATGCAGACAACATTATTAAATATTTTTTATATTCCCAGAAAAGAGGATTTGACATTTCATGCAAATAGTCTGCTGAATTAATTAGCCCAGAGAGTGATATAGGTTAAAATAATTGTTCTAAAATGAAAAGTCTATCTTGCTACCTGTTGATGTGTCTAAAAACTGTTGGATGAGTGGCAAACAGTGTAGATCCTGATATGTGGAGTCTGATCTTTGTCTGCACTGTTTGTACCAGGTTTCACATTAACTCCAAATATGGAGTCCTGGACACCTATTTTATCAGTTGAGACTCCTATTTTTCTGAGAAATTTGGCAAAATTGCATTGTGAGACTCTTATCTTTTGGAGAAAACAGCCTTGGACTCCTAATTTTAGAATCCTAGTGAGAACGCTGTTGCTCAGACATGTCTGTCCGAATACTTAGCACTGTTAGTATATTACGAAGTAGACAGAAAAAGCCCAGGTTAGACTGCATGGATGACAGTGCAGGATGATGTGAGGCTTTACTGTCTTAACCCTTGTCCTGCTGAACCCGGATATATCCTTTTTTGCAAACAGTGTAGATCCAGATCAGTTGGCTTCTGAAGAAGCCAACTGATCTGGATCTGCACTGTTTGCCATTAAGTATGCAAATTTATAGCAAAAATCTGGATCAAGTAACCAGATTGGATGAAAATTAGAAGTGGGCGTGGCATCTTAATTTATTCAGCAGGACAAGGGTTAAAGATCACTTTCAGTCGATAGGTGCCAGGTTGAAATTTCAATGAGACTGGCACTGGGGTACGCAGATACAGCATTTGTTGGTGTTTGTCATTGAGAGTGATCAGAAATTTCTTGTTTTCAGAAGTGTTTGTTCTGTGCACTTGCCATGGACCAAATGCATTGCCACTGTTGGTTTTTTATCCATGCATAGAACAATAAAACCACATTACTCATTGATGAGAGGAGAAGAAAATGTTTTTGAATGAAATTACACTCACCCTTTAAAAGCATTGAAGTTTGTTGTAAAATTTTAACTCTTTGCACGCTGAAGGTGAAACCTGCTCATAGCATTCCAGAATATTTTCTTACTTTCCCAGAAAATAGGACTTGATATTGCATGCAAATTGTCTCCATACGAGGCAATTCACATGCAATGTCAAGTCCTATTTCCTGGGAATGGTTAAAAAAATATTTTAAAATGTCATCCGTCAGTGTTTAAATTTAGCATGTAAAGTGTTAAGATGTTGGTAGATTGTGGGAAAGTAGATTAACCCAGGGCCATTATTTGAGGAAGCATGCTATAAAAGCGTGCATGGAATTAATGAAAATGCATGATTATTTTCTCGAAGTGCACTTTCTGCAATTTGCTACACTGCTCCGTTATGTTCTTTTAACGATTTAAGCGTGAAGATGATGTACAATGAAGAGATCACATATGTAATAAAAATAAATGGAGAAATAATTTACCTTTTTCGTCAAAGTCAGCTGCTTCCTAAGGCCGTTAAAATAATTTGTTTTAAAGTTAAAAATCCTGCATATCCCATCCTTGCAGCTCTAATAGGGGTATGCAGTTCCTGTTTCAAAATATTTATTGCAGCTTTACATGTGTAAACAAATAATGGCATTTTTTCTCTTTTTTAATTTCTTTTTTTATCCCACAAATTACCATATTATCCCTTATAGTAGCCCTGCTGAAATGGTATCCCCTATCAATTTTTTTTAGGAATTTTGTATTTTATCTGCCATACTAACCCTAAGTAGTTGGGCAGACAAGCCTGAACAAACAATGTAGATCCAGATCAGATGCTGTATTCTGTGGCATCTGATCTGGGTCTACATTGTTTGAAACCCATCCAGCAGTTTTTAGACATATCAGCAGTTTGTAATATGGGTTTTGTGTTAACCCTTGTCCTGCTGAATAAATTAAGATGACTCGCCCACTTCTAATTTTCAGCCAATCAGATTACTTGATCCAGGTTGTTGATATAAATTCACATACTTAATGGCAAACAGTGCAGATCCAGATCAGTTGGCTTCTACAGAAGCCAACTGATCTGGATCTACACTGTGTGCAAAGGCAGTATATCCGGGTTCAGCAGGACTAGGGTTAACCCATTGTAGACTGAATGAACTCTCCCACACTATATATTGGAAGCTTCTAATTTCAGTTTTAGGTATGTCAGGCTATGTGATTAAGATATTCCTAGATAAAAATAGAACTATTTTCAAACAGTGGAGACCCTGATCAGACGCCACATTCTGTGCCATCTGATCTGGGTCTGCACTGTTTGCCAGTTACCCCTTTAGGGGTCTCCAGACTACAATGGGTTAAAGTGTCCAAATAATTAGGGTAAAGATGGTGTCTGTTTTCACCATCTAATATTATTTTAACCCTTCTTTTGCTAAGCACGACATGCCCTGTCTTAGCAAACAGTGTAGATCCAGATCATTTGGCTTCTGAAGGAGCCAACTGATTTGGATCTGCACTGTTGGTCATTAAATATGTGAATTTCTATCAAAAACCCAGATCAAGTAATCTGATTGGCTGGAAATTAGAAGTGGGTGTGGCATCTTAATTTATTCAGCATGAGAAGGGTTAAAATGTTAGTAAGAGTAGGTAGAAAATGACATAGTAAGAACAACAGGTCAAAAGTGAGGTAAAAGAAAGATAAAAGAGTCCTATGTTAACCCTGGTCTTGCTGAATATAGATATGCACCGCCTTTGGATATGCCCTGCCTTTGTAGACAGTGTAGATCCAGATCAGTTGACCTCAGTGGCTTAGTAATTAGATGCACGTCTGACTGGTGATTAGGACGTTGAGGGTTCAACACCGCCAAATTGGCAACATCATTTCGTGGAGATTGATCATGAAATATTTTCTTCGGTCATTCTCTCTTTTCTGCTGATTCAAGAAGGGCAGTTGTCAGTTTCTGGCAAGAGAATGCGCACAACACTAGTTAACTGCTTAGAGGACTATGCCTGCCTAGTAAAAGTGTGGTTAGGTAAACTTGACATGACCCCACTGGATTGACTGGGCCATAAAACCTCAACACAAGTAAGATCCAGATCAGTTTTAAATGATGACAACAATTATGATTAGAAATAAAAAGTAAAAACAAGTGATTTCCTCTGTTGCAGTTCTTCTTTGTTTCTGGGTTGGTGATTTCATATGTTTGGTTAGTTTTGTCATTATTTATTCCTCATCTCTCCTTCTTTTGGTGACCAAAGAATGCTGTGCATCATAATTGTGGCATTTCCAGGATATCTTCACATATTTTTCATGTTACTCTGCAACCTTTTTAAAAGACAGTTCATTATAAGATGGATATAAGACGTTTTGAAGGTCAGCCCCAAAAGTATTCTAGCCCATTTATGGTCATTTCTCTCTATAATCTATACATTTTTGTTTGGATACAACACAGTTTTTTAGCTAACATGTTTTTTTTTGTATTGGATCCCAGCAATATTGATATAAAAAGGTAGTGGTGTATATTCATTGCTATCAAAATTTTGTCCTACCCCAATATGTAAAATTTGCCATCAAGAACTAAATGATCTTTTTTGCATTGTCTCATTGTATTGGTAGCTGTTTTCTTTGTTTTTGTTTTGTTTGTTTTTTTCTCTTTATTGTAAGTCTTATTATTAACTGATGATTTTTCAAGTACAGGTTTTGAATCTTGCTTGTTCTAGCTTAATTTAAAATCCTGTAGGTAATTTTCTCGAAAGCTATATTAAGATCAGAATCCTCTTTGCACAAGTGTAGTCCCGCTGTTATTTATGATTTATGCGGATTATATTTGACTTTCTGAAAACTATAACATTAGAAAAGATAAGTTTACACTGCAGTAATTAAATTCAGTATCATAGAAATAACATTCAAAGGCTGCTGCAATTTTTATTTTAAGTTTTTGGCACACTTAACCAGTCTATAAATTCATTATGTAATCCCCTTTATCGCCTCTTGTTACACGAAGTAGTTCCATTATTTTGTATCCTTGCGCCCATGCCAATAACAGAACTGCTGGAGATTTGTGGGTTGGATCACATTTTCGCTAAAAAAATAAAACCCTCATAGCTCCAGATAAGTGGGGGTATCCACATAATTTTTTTCTTATTTCTCCCGGTAGCATATATTGTGGGTACTCAGTAGCAGCCCCTTGCTGAGATGTTTCTAATGAGTACCTGCAACGTATGTTTTTGTGGAGAAATAAGTAAAATTTCATTACTTCTCAGTTGAAAAAAGCATCTTATTTAGAGCTAAAACCCTCTTATGATGTCTAAGATAAGGTTCAACAGCCTTGAGAAAATAGCCAAGCACATGTAATCTTTACACCGTTGGAAACAGTCTGCGATGTAGTACTTTATATAAGGGTGCCAAATAGTCTTTTATTTGGGCCACTTCAAGCAAAAAAGTGCCTTCAAACATGCACAAGAAGTGCAGATTCAGATCATCCTGTGTATGTGCAATGTGTCATCCTGGCCTTTGCTCTCCATTCATACATTCTGCAGGATCCAATGATTCTGTTAACAATGAAGGCCCTGATCTGATTTGGCAGATGCACAGACTGATCTGGGTCTTGGCTGTCCCGAATTATGCTTGAAGACACGTTTTTTCATGGCACTGCCCATTTTATTTATATTCATATTTCTTTTAGAGTGAGAGTACCAGAAAAACCCCAGATTTGTTTTTCACTTGAAAAAGTGATAAGTCTGTAATGTTAAAGGCTGAAATGTTGTGTGAATAAATTATTTTATTCTATTTTTAGTTATTCTCTGAAATTTATCTGAGATTATTCTTCATGATATTGCAGATAATTGGTCAGCTTCTGCATGATATGAAAGTAGAGTATTGCCAGACAGAGCCAAAGAAAATAGTCTTTGCCCCTGGGAAAATATATGGAATTTTACCTAAATATTGGGACACTTTAATGCCTTACCTTATGTGTCATACCATTTGAACAAATGCATTTTACTACCTGTTAATTGTGTCTAAAAACTGCTGGATGAGTGGCAAACAGTGTAGAGTCTGATCAGATGCCACATTCTCTGGCATCTGATCAGGGTCTACACTGTATGCTCTGGTCTGTCTGTCCAAATACTGAGAGCACATACACTATGACTCGATTCTAATCCTTCATTATCTTCGTGGCTTGCACAAAAACTCATCCAATTACTGGCAGAGAAAAGCTTTCGGTTTTATAAGCAGATTGCATTTTAGTTGTGTACCAAGTAAAAAATACCTATAAGGGTGCTACTGTGCAGAAAGTGAAGATCTATTGAGCCTCCACACACTCACAGCCTGATCAAAATCTTCTCTGTTTGTTGTAAACATTATTCGAGGATTGAATATTGCACATTATGCAGATAATAATAATAATAATAATAATCGACCTTATTTATAGAGGGTAACACATTTAGTAATCTAGTACTAATCTTCCATGTGGCCCTCTCTTTCCCTGGGTAGAAACCAGTACTAAGCAATATGGATAAAGTCTCTTGCTCAAGGAAACATCACTTGCTGTTAGTGGGGATCGAACCCGGTACCTATCGATCTCGAGTCCGACGCTTTACCACTGCACCACAGCGCTCCACTGTGATGATCAGATGGTCTAGATCTTCAGTTTGCATGCATATTCTTTGGACAAAGTAAGATCAACTGTCTGGCATGTACAAACAGTGACTGATAAGATCAGCCTACAACCATCCCTCAGTCTAATCTAGGTCTTCACTGTTCTCTCTATGGGTTCCTTCTAGTCCATAGATTGTTCATGCAGACAGCAAAAACTTTGTTCAGACAATGCAGTCTTATCAGAATCTTTGCAGTTTGCACATACCACTTTGTTGGTTTTGCCAGGGCCCAGCTCAGATGACCTAAGGTATCTTTTTCTAGTAAGCAGCCCATTTTTCAATATAATTTTTCAAAAGATTGGCAAATATGGCATATGCCTTTTTACTTTTCATGGCATGAGGAATTGGTTCTTGACATATGTGCTGTCATTGGCTCTTTGTAAAATTTGCTCGGTTTCCAAAAATGCTTGCAAGATTATATAAAGAAAAAAAATTTTTCAAAGTGAATCAAAATGATTGCCATTATCCAGTATGCAAGGATTTTAACTCTTATGGGATGCAAAGAATGAAATGAAACTGCGGTGCTAATCAAATGGATCAATTTAATTCTGAACATAGAAGTTTTAACTGCCCTTTTCTTTTCTTGATTACATAGAAGGAATTTAAATGAAGTAGAGGAGCAACCTTAGAATAGCAATATAGCTTACTTGTTAATGATCTCTTATTTAACTCGGTCAGAATTGCAATGGGTAAATGGCCTCTTACTTAATTTGGTTAAAATGTAATAAAGAACCTGGATATCAGATTATTTCAGACTTGAAAATCGAAAACACAAGTATATCGGAAATGAAATTTTCCCATAGCTTTCTGACCTGTTGTTGCTTTCTTTGAGATCTGTCTACAAGGCTTTGCTGGTGGAATACTCAAGTAGACCAGAATTTTAAATAGATTACAGTAAAACTTCAATGACTGTATTATATGAGGGTTATATGAGGGTTATCTAGAATGTTTTGGTGCATGTATTAGATGAGGGCTGTCTGTTAGAATCTGTATGGTACATATATAAGATTGAGGGCTATCTAATAGACTGTGTATGGGTACATGTATTTTATTAGGGCTGTCGGTAAGAATGCATATGGTACATGTATTATATGAGGGCTATCTGTTAGAATGTGTATGGTATATGTATTAGATAAGGGTTATCTTTTAGACTGCAAATGGTACTTGTATTAGATGAAGGCTGTCTGTTAGAATGTGTATAGTACATGTATTATATGAGAGAATGCATATGGTAGATGTATTAGAGGAGGCATATCTGCTAGAATATGTATGGTACATGTATTAGATGAGGGCTATCTGTTAGAATATGTATGGTATTTGTATAAGATGAGGGTTATCTGTTAGAATTTGTATAGTACATATATTAGATGAGGGCTATCTGTTTGCCTGTGTATGATACATGTATCAGATGAGGGCTATCTGCTAGAATGTGTATGATATATGTATAAGATGAGGGCTATCTGTTAGATTGTGTATGATATATGTATAAGATGAGCGCTATCTGTTAGATTGTGTATGGTAGATGAGGGCTTGCTGAAAGAATGTGCATGGTACATGTATTAGATAAGGGCTGTCTATAAGAATATATATGGTACATGCATTAAATGAGGGCTATCTATAAGAATGTATGATACATGTATAATTAGTGTGAATGAAATGAATTCTTACTTTACATTATGAATGCAGTTAGACTCACTTCAGTAGGTGTTATACTTTTTTGCCAGCTAGGTACTAACACAGTTTCCCAGACAGTGATTTAACCTTTACTACTATCTGAGCAAATTCAGCAGACTAAAAATTGTTGATATTTTTCTTATGTTACTGAGAAAATGGGGTTTGACATTTTATGCAAATTGTCTCCTTATAGGGGACAGTTTGCATTAAATGTCTAATTTTTATTTTCTGGGGAAAATAAGAAAAATATTTAAATTGTCCTATGCTGAAATTTTTACCCAGCATGCTAAGCATTAAAAACATGCTGTTCCATGGCCCTTAGCCAGACCAGGTGGCTTGACTTAACCAGACTTGTTCTAATGACTCTGTTGCTTCATAAAAGTCTGCCAATAGATGGATAAACTTAACCTAACCTGACCTTCAAAAAATTAAACCAGTCTGCAAATATTACTCCCTCCTCATGCAATTCCAGAAGCACTTAGGACTTCAAAGAGTGAATCAGTCTATCTCCACACTGATACTTAGTGACCACCCCTTTTCGTCAAGTGCTCAGTATGAGAATCAGCCATTATTGCATAATTATGGCATATTTCCAGATTCCTCACTTTGTAGCTTAATCTCTTTTACTGTGTTTTTTTCATACATTAATTTGGCTGCATTAGCTGTTTTATGATTTTTTTTCTGCTTCCTTGCTGTTAGACTGGTACTAGTGCTCGACCTTTTTATCTTTGTTTCTTGGCTGTCATTCTGTCTAACAATGTTCCTCTTTAAGGTGAATTGAATACAATTTCTAAGAAGACAATTCTCTCAAATTTGTTTTACTTCCCTTCTGAAAAGGAATCTGCTCTCAAAGGAAAGAATTTGCTCCCACTGGGAGCAAATTCTTTCCTTTCAGAGTAGATCTTTTTTCAGAAGAGGATTGATGTGCAGGAAAGCAAACAGGAAGTCACAAAATTTGCCTCAAAAAAAAAAAAAAATGATGGATAATCTACCAGAGGTGCTTTCAGAAATGCAAAGTGGACCCCTGCACCTAATGATGAATGCCAACAGGAGCAGGGATCCAGGGCAAAACATCTGCAAGTATGTACGCAGTCCAGTTAAGGGGAAAGCACTCTAAGCTGAAGCTTTTTCCTGACACCATTCCAGTTTAAAGAATTACTTCCCATATATTTTTTTCAATATTTTAGGAAACTATTTCATTAGTAAATCATGTATAGTAAATATTAATAAATCATGTATGATAAATATTAACATTTGCCCTGCTGAATAAATTAAGATGCCATGCCCACTTTTAATTGTCAGCCAATCAAAACCAATACTTGGTCCAGGTTGTTGATACAAATTCACATAATTAATGACAAACAGTACAGATGACTTCTGATCTGGATCTATACTGTTTGCAAAGGCAGAGCATATCTGAGTTCAGCAGGACCAGGGTTAAAAGAAGGTCAAACAAAAAAGTAGAAATTAGACATAAATATTTGTTATCTATCCCCACCAATGAAGCAAAAGGAAGTGACAAATTTCACAAAGGGAGGCAAATAAATTGATGACTTTCTTCCAAGATTTTTTCATGTTTTTTGCTTATTTGAGCTAGGCAGACAATTCTCATGAATTCAGGTATTTTCTCAGAAAAATAAAAAAATGATATTTTAGAATGTTCCAGATTTAACCAGTTATTGTAATCCATTACAGTTTTGTGGATTTTTGAGTTGAGGAAAGATTACAGACTGTAACAGACTTAAAATATTTGAATGAAAATTTGCAGACTTTTGCAGACATTCAGTTGTCAAGGATAGAGTAATTTAGACAGTCCAACTGTGGAATGTTTTTCAAGAACGTGTTGTAGTAAACAAATGGCATTTGAAAAAGTGTCTTTTCAGTGGTGACCTTTCAACAAATATTTTGATGTGTCATATTCCGTGGAAGTATCATATATCATGTTGTATGGCTTATCATATGATACTTCTGTATATAGCTAATGGTGGCTTTTTTATGCTTCATAGGAACTTTTCCAAGTAATTTCATATTATGATTATATTTCTCCTGTTATTATAAGTTGCAAAATAATCCTAGGATTTAATTGCAAACATATTTTATCGCAAAGTTATTAATTTAAAAAAGTGGTTTTAGCATAGATCATTCATTGTTCAGGTATACCTGTTTTCAGGTGTTACGTAGTTAGAATATATTTTGAGTATTCAGGAAAAGTTTTCATTAACTAGATACTAAAAACCTTTTGATTTTTTTTTTTTTTCAATTTTGCTGATGGGCATGTGTCAGAATGTTGGACAGGTCTTCAGACTGTTACATAACTTGAAGGCATCATGCATCATGCATCAGAAGTGGCAGGGCTCCAGATGAAGAACACATGGGTGAAAATGTTCAGGATCATTCCTTATTTCAGGATTTTGTGGTTAACTGTCTCTATATAGAATATTGGCAAATGCATGTTTCCAGTATTTTCTTGTGTTTTAGGACTTTCACCCATTAGAACAACTTTTTTTTATTATTTCTCCACAAAAACATACATCCTAAGATCTTAACCTTTCAGCACAGTAGAATAATAGCAGACAAAATTCTACTTTTTAATTTCAGAGAAAGCAGTCAATTCACATGAAATGTCGACTTATTTTTTTCTGGAAAAATAATGATAAAAAAATGCTGGTGTTTGCTACATATTTAAATTTGATGGAGCTTTAAGGGTGCCACTAATACCATTATAAATGTATGCAACCAAAATGAAATACCCAAAAGTGTCCATCGATGAAGGTTAGCATCATTCCAGCAAGACAAGGTCTGATGAGACTCAGAAATGTTATAATGGAAAAGGAAGAAAGGTCAATATTTTTGTTTCTAAATTAACAACTTTTCTAGACCCCTGAGTGGCTTTTGCCATTAGTGGGAAAAGAATTAATGAACCTTTTGTCTTCTATCTAGGTTATGTTGCATTAGCAGCTTTCTGATTCATATTACTTTCACACTTAGCACTCTGGGTAAAAATTTCAGCACAGGACATTTTGAAATACTTTTCTTATCTTTCATAGAAAACAGGATTTGACTTCATGCAAATTGTCTCCATTGGAGACAATTTGCATGAAATGTCAAAACCTGTTTTATCAGAAAAATAAGAAAAGTATTATTAATATGTCATCTGTTGAAAACTTTAACCCAGACTGCTAAGCGTTAAGTACTCACTGGTTCATAAATCATTGCAAATTTCAAACAGGAGTTTTGATTTGGTTCCTTCTGCACATCAGGCTTAAGGCTTTGCATGCTGGGTAAAAATTTCGGCAGACGACAGTTTAATAATTTTCTTAATTTTTTTTTCCAGAAAATACAGTTTGGCATTTCAAGCAAATTAATAATAGGAGACAATTTGCCTGAAATTTCAAACCCTATTTTCTGAGAAAATAAGAAAAACATCTTCAGTTTGCCATCTGTTGAATTGGCCCAGAGAGTATTAAAGCTTGATCCTCTTGCAGATGAGATATTCTGAGATTATGTTGCTTTAGTTCAAATATTTTTTTCATTTCAAAATGTATTGATCTATTTCTATTTTTCTCAGTAAAATTATCTTATGGGTACTCATCAGAATTGTCATGCTGTGACATTTCTTATGAGTATGGGCTGCATCTTGGTATGAAAATGTCTTTCCTGACATTCAATTTCAGAAGGTTGGTGCCTGACTATTGCTGCCAAAGGGTAGGTTGTGGTCCAACTTGTGATCTCCTCTTGCTCTGGCTTGAGCCCAGCAGATGATACAGATGAAATATTAAGCCTTATTTTCTTTGAAAAATAACAAGAAAAAAAATTAGAATATTGTTTCCTACAATTTTGCTTAGTGCTTTAAGGGTTAATCTGATTTTACTTTAACTTTTAGCACTCAGCAGACGATCATAACATTTTTCTTTTGCCCACAAAACAGTCTTTGACATTTCATGCAAATTGGAGACAATTTGCATGAAATGTCAAATCCTGTTTTCTGGAAAAAAAAAGTTTCAAAATGTTGTCTGCTGCAAATTTTACCCAGAGTGCTAAGCGTTAATTATCCCTGGATTTGTCCAATAAAGGTATTTTTTGAGATCATATCTCAGAAATAATAGCCCTCTCATCTATATAGTTCTTCAGAGGCTAAACATATTAATGCTTAGCATGCAAATTAAAAATTTCAGCAGACCACATTTTGAATTGTTATTCTTATTTTTCTCAGAAAATAGGCTATGACATTTCATGCAAATTGTCTCCTAAATTTGCATGAAATGTCAAAGCTTATTTTCTGAGAAAAATAAGAAAAATGTCATTCATCTGTCATCTGCTGATTAGGTCCAGTGAGTGTTAAAGGTTTAGTTAAGGTCTACCATATTGTCCTAAGTATTGGAAAAGACAGGCCTGAACAAATATTAAGACAAGTATGGCCAGGCGTTAAGTTGTGCCAATATTTAGGATAAATGTGGCATTCCACATTTTCTCTTCTTGAAAAAATGATAGCCATATATCTGTGTCTTTCAGCAAAATAATATAGTTATTGGCTTATTTAATCCTTTAAAGCGCCAAGCAAAATTTGTAGCAGACGACATTCAATTTTTTTTATTTATTTATTTATTTTTTTTTATTTTTGGAGAAAACAAATCTTAACATTTCATGTGAATTCCTAAAATATCAAGACTTATTTTCTCTGAAAAATAAAAAAAAAAAAAAAATAAAAATAAAAAAAATAAAAATTGTCATGTACTATAAATTTTGCTTTGTGCTTTAAGGGTTAACCTTAAAAGGAATTGTCAAACATATAGGTAATGAGTTATGAAAGGAATTGCCAGACCTTCCTGAAATTCTTTCATAACTCCAGAAAATAGAGAGAGAGAGAGAGATTGTGTGTGTGTGTGTGTGTGTGTGTGTGTGTGTGTGTGTGTGTGTGTGTGTGTGTGTGTGTGTGTGTGTGTGTGTGTGTGTGTGTGTGTTGGGGGGGGGGGTGGGAGGGGGGGGTGGGAGATGGTAATCACATAATATTTCTCTGATTTCTCTATTAAAACATATGTTGTGGGTACTTATCAGAAGTGCCTCAGCGAGCTATTTCTAATGATTAAACATGCCTCAGTGAGCCACTTCTAATGAGTACCCACAATATATACCTTTGTACAGAAATAAGCAAAATACCAGTACTTTGCAACTGAAATAAGCATTTTATCTGGTGCTATGCTCCTTATTGGCTGATTGTAACAAGATAATTAGTTATCAGGGATTTTATTATTTAATGCTGTACTAGTTGCAATTTTTAACTCTTAAAGTGCCAAGCAAAATTTATAGCAGATGACATTCTATTTTTTTTTATTTTTAGTAGAAAATGGGTCTTGACATTTCATGTGAATCATCTGCTTGGCAGATGATTCACATGAAATGTCAAGACTTATTTTCTGTACAAAATAATAAAAAAAAAATATTAAAAAGTGTTGTCTGCTGCAGTCGTGATTGGCACTTTAAGGATTAAAGCAGCAACTGAAAATTCCAAATGAAGTTCAAAGAGTTGAAATGCTATCTCTTTAACGCTTAGCATGCTGGATAAAAAATTTCAGCAGACAACAGTTTGAAATATTTTTCTTATTCTTCATGGAAAAGAAGCTTTGACACGCTTCTCAGAAGACATTTTATAGGAAATGTCAGATCCTATTTTCCCGGGGAAATAAGAAAAATATCATTAAGTTAACGTCTGCTGAATTCGGTAAAGGACAAGGAGAATGGCTACACTTTCAGGGGAGGCAACTCTGTAAAAATTTGGTTTTACATCCAATCTGGGTCTGCACTGTTTGCTCAAGCCTGTCTGTCTTAGTACTTATGATAAATATGGGATACTAGAAAACGGAAGGTTTCTGTGAATACTAAATGACCTAAAATATTTCAGTGCACCATAATTGAGCTTAAAACTATTTAATTCATTGGCTTCTATGGTAGAGGGCTTCAAGTAAAGTATTTCATCAGATATCAGAGCATTAAATGAAAAGCCTACAGTGTATTTCCAGATATGAGAGTTACAGAGATAAATAATTTTCTTATTTTTTTAACAAAACCATGATTTGTGGGCACTGGTTACAATTGCTTCACTGAGGCAAGTCTGTGCAGTAGTAACAACATTTGTTGTTATGCAGAAATAAGATAAAAGTATGATTACTTTTTGCCTGAAACAAAAGAACCTCTAATCTGGAGATGGAGCTTTTGCCTAAAGCGCCTTTTCACAAGTAATGGATTTCAAATGCTTTGCATGCTGGGTAAAAATTTCAGCAGATGACATTTTGAAATACATTTTTATTTTTCCTAGAATATAAGGATCTGACACTTCATGCAAATTGTCTCCTTTGGAGACAATTTGCATGAAGTGTCAGATCCTATTTTCTAGGAAAAACAAGAAAAATATTATCAGTTTGTCGTCTGCTGAATTTGCTCGTAGCATCCTAAGTGTGAATATAAATATAGCTTTGAAGAATTGTGTGATCATGGGCATAATAGATACAGATACTTGCCCTTGGGTCTTAGATAATCCGTCTTCCTAGTTATAGGGACACTTGGAACGATGCATGCTAATTGAGTCTAATGGTTCGACAACTCTACCATGGGAATGTCACCAGTTACCATGACAACCATATTTGTCTTCCTGTTTCTGCGTGCTTCCTCATACATTTTTAAAGAAGGTTGCATTTGGAGAGCTGCTTGACATGATTGTCACAGACTGAAAAGGACTGTCCATGTCGTGATAGATAGTTGGTCCAATTTCACTTCCGTGCAGTTGCAATTCGTTTTAATGTTTCATTATCAATCTCAATCCCGGTTGCTTTGCCTTTATTATTGACTTCTCACAGCCTTGCCGATTTAAAAAAATATCAATGCTGTTGGAATTAAGCCATGTGTCAGAGTATTTGCTAAGCTTTTAACTGGACAACTATCCTTTTATTTGATTGATTTACTGACATGGTGTATTGATTGGCATATATAGGGCAATAGCCATTTGATGCTTGTAATATGGGAAGGGGGATCATGCAATATTTTCTACGGTCATTCTCTCCCTTCTTCTGATTCAAGAAGGGCAGTTGTCAGTTTCTGGAGAAAGAATCACATGAATACTGGTTAACTATTTAGAGGACTTATAAAGCTTTCACAGGGAAAGTGTGGTTTTGGTAAACTGACCGGCTCGATATGACCTAAATGGGTTGATTTGGCAAGGCACTTCTTATGAGTACCCATAATATATATTTTTTTAATGGAGAACTGAAAAAAATTATCCTAGAAATTTCATAAGAAATGTGCAATGTCATATTACAAAAATACAGAGCATTTCCAACCATTCTCTAGTTTCATTAAGGCTTAGCACTTTAGGTAAAATTTTCATGAGACGACATATTGAAATATTTTTCTTATTTTTTCCAGAAAACAGGATTTGACATTCAATGCAAATTGTCCTGCTTTCTGGGAAAAATAAGAAAACTATTACCAATTTGTCATCTGTGGGAAAAATAAGAAAACTATTACCAATTTGTTGTCTGCTTCATGGCCCAAGAGGGTGGTAAAGGTTAATTTGGCAGTTCAAAAACTGAGGATATTCTTCAGAACTGTAAGGATGGTGGAGGGTGGGGGGAGGGAGTCGGGGTGGGGGGGGGGGGGAGTCAGGGTGTGGGGTGGTAAGGGTATGCTATCTTTCAGCAGGTGGAGGAAGGGGGCATGTTAGTTTTTCTTCTGTTTCTGCACTGTCATTTGCCTCCTTTATATCTCCTTTCTTCTCATATACTAGCTGTTTTGTCCTTTTTTCTTACTTTCTCTAGGAGATGACACAAAATGACACATAATGATTCTTGTATTGTTAAACAAGAGCTCAAATAAATCTTCTGATTTGTCCCAGAAAATAGGATTTGACATTTCATGCAAACTGTCTCATAAGGAGACAGTTTGCATGAAATGCCAAATTTCTATTTTCTAAGAAAAGTAAGCAAAATATTGCATATTGTTGTCTTCTGAAAGTTTTACCCAAATGCAAAGCATTAACCTTTACCAATATCTTGGCTAATTCAGCAGATGACAAAATTGATGATGTTTTTCTTTTTTTCTTTTTTTTCCCAGAAACATGATTTGACATTTAATGCAAAATTGCCTCCAGTGGAGATAATTTTTGCATGAAATATCTAAACCTGTTTTCTGGAAGAAATAAGAAAAATATTTCAGTATGTTGTCTGCTGGAATTTTTCCCAGCATACAAAGCATTAACTTTGAATTCTGTCATCTCCCTCCATAGCATTCTGTTGCAGCTTTTTATTTCCATTTTGTTGGTAAAGAACTAAATTAAATCAGTTAACATTTTTTGTGAAATTTGAACTATTGAATTTACAATTCTAATATTTTTGTATACATTTTTAGCCCTAATCAGTATGTATTGAATACTGTATGAATTGCAGAATTTGTAAAATGTCTTGAACTCATTTGGGATATTCTGTGCACCATGCAAGGCTCCAAACAAGCAGTGTATTCAGATGGATATGAACTTCATTATGAGAAATATCTTTTGGGCATTTCTTTGGGGCATTGGCATAGCGCTTGATCAGAGGGTATCCTGACAAATATTTTTTATGCCCCTGCCATATGAAGAATGGTGGAAAGGGCATGTAGTGTTACCCCTGTTTGTCCATCCATCTCTGTCCACGTCCGAGATGGTATTAGCAATTTGCGTTTAAATTTTTCAGGCGTTAGCAATTTGGAATTAAGTTTTTCATATGGGGGTATCCATGTCCTTTGGACACATTTCTAATCTTATTTCTCTCCATTAAAGCATATATTTTGGGTATTCATTTAAATTGCCTCAGTTGGCCAATTTTAATGACTACCCACAACATATGCATAGCACTAGTTAAAGCACTTTTTACAATCCAAAAGTATAGATTTTTTTCTTATTTCTCCATGAAAACATATGTTGTGTGTACTCATTAGAAGTGCCTTAGTGTTGTGGGTACTCATTAGAAGTGCCTCACTGAGGCACTTCTAATGAGTACCCACAACATAAGTTTTTGTGGAGAAATAAGAAAAATATTTACTGGATACCCTCCTTTATCTAGACCTATGATATGTTTGTATGGGGAAATAAGAAAAAAAAATGTCAGTAGCTAAAAAGGAATCTTGTTTGGTTCTCTGTATTTGCAACTGGTATATTCTGAAGTATCCAATATTTTAATGACTACCAACAACATGTGCTTAAGCCCTTTCAGCCCTATTAACCAAAACAGAGCCCTTTGCAAACAGTGGTGATCCAGATGAGATGGCTCATAATGAGCCATCTCATTAGGATCTACACCGTTTGCCATTCTGTTTTTGATCTTTGACTGACATGCCAGTATAGGTTTTAAACGATTTATTTCCATGTCAGAAACAATTTTACATGTTGCTTCCAGCATTGCTGCATTTGGTGGACGTAGTTTATTTTCAGTAAAATTATGTTCTGTTCTGTTCTGTTTTAACAAAAGTCCAAATGTAAAGATGGAAGGGTCCACATCAGAAACTCGGGGATGAAAGGGTTAATGCAAAAAAACATGGCATGTATATATACTTAGCTGATTTCACAATTGTTTTCTGAGTTCATTGTTTTATCGGTTATAAATGATTTAGTGCCATGTTAGAAACTATTTTACATAATGCTTCCAGCATTGTTGTATTTTGTTTTAAGAAATTCTACACACAAAAGAAGCATATAACAACAAGATCTGCTGAAGGCAACATCAAACTTGTTAGAAATGTGATAGTGATGCTATTAATGAAATGACTAGAAGGCACCATTTTTTGTCATACCTGCTAATGTAGGGTCTTACATATCCTTCATTTAGCTCCAGTATAAGACTATTGAACTATAAGACTGCTTATAAGATCTATAAAACTTACTGACCCCAGTGAGCACATTTAGCTCTAGTATAAGACTATTGGACTATAAGTGTCTATAAGATCTATATGTATAATATTTACATATCCTATTTAGCTCTAGTATAAGACTATTGGACTATAAGACTATCTGCTTATAGGATCTGTAAAACTTACTGACCCCAGTGGGCACATTTAGCTCCAGTATAAGACTATTGGACTATAAGTGTCTGTAAGATCTATAATATGTATAATACTTTTTCACCCATTCTTCCATGTCCTATTTAGCTCCAGTATAAAACTATTGGACTATAAGACTATCTGCTTATAAGATCTATAAAACTTACTGACTCCAGTGGGCACATTTAGCTCTAGTATAAGACTGTTTGACTATAAGACTATGTATCTATAAGATCTATAATATGTATAATACTTTTTCACCCATTCTTCTATATCCTACATTTAGCTCCAGTATAAGATGATTGGGCTATATGACTATCTTGTCTATAAAACTTACTGACCCCAATGGGCCCCAGTGGGCACATTGCCTTGCATGGAATTTTTATTTGACACTATTTAGTGCTTTTAATACTAGGCTAAAGTCAAGATGTTTGAAAACAATGTAAGACTATTAAACAAGTAAAAAGGTTCCTGCAAAAAATAATAAGGAACAGCATTTCCTTATACACAAAATCTGTTGCAAAGGAGCATTAACCCTTAAAGCAACAAGCAAAATTTGTAGCAGAGGATATTCCAAACCCTTTATTTTTCAAGGAAAGAAGTCTGCTTGGTAGACAATGCATTTGAAATGCCAAGACTTATTTTCTGTGAAAAATAAAAAAAAATATTTACAAGTGTCGTCTGCTACAGTTGTGATTGGCTCTTTAAAGTTAATACTTTGTTATAAAAGGTCCTTCAGAAACCATTCTGTACTGGATTAAGTTGCTGCTCTCTGACAGAATTACTCCATGGCAGAATTTTTTTTCATATAAAGCAAACCCTAACAACTCTTAAAGTACCATGCAAAATTCCAGCAAATTACATTTTCAAATTTTTGTTATTACTTCAGAGAAAATAAGGCATGACTTTTCATGTGAATTGTCTGCCTAGCAGACAATTCACATGAAATGTCAAACCTCATTTTCTTTGAAAAATGAAAAATATAACTCAAAATGTTGTCTGCTGCAGTTGTGATTGGCACTTTAAGAGTAAAATTACTCTGAATACCCCTTTATCTGGAACCTTGTGCCGAGATGCTGTAGATTTTTTCTCAAATGCATGTCTGAAATTGCTCCTGGAAGCCTCTGTTGGCCAGGAAATGAAGTAAATGACAAGGTTTGACTTGAAATTGTTGTCATTGTGTTTCAGTTTCACAAATTGCCTCATTTTACCAAGGGAGAATATTAGAGGAACAAATTGCTAATTACATGACATGACTTGGAGAGTTCAAAATGGAATTTGAGCCTCACTATGTGAAGGCCGACACTTTCTCATATTTTCTGACATAGATCCAGAAAAGGCAATATTTGTGGTTGTAATAATTTAGAATAACTTTTTTGTTAGTTTTGCACCAAAATGTATCTTATGGGTAATTAACACATTTACTCTGCGGGCTCCCATAGCCTAGTGGATAGGAGAGTTGACTCTTAATTCCGTAGGTTTCTCACCACTGTAATTCGAGCCTCGCTCGGGTCACATGTGGGAAAGCCAAGTTCTGCTTATGGATGGTTAGGTGGTTTTTTCCCGGGTTCTCCGGTTTTCGACCACTTTTTATGAACGATCGGCTCGATGTAAGTGAAATATTCTTGAAAGGGCCATAAAACCCAAATAAAAAAAACAAAACCACATTTACTCTAAATATTGGATCACCTTGTTTCCTTACCATACTTGTCCAAGCATTTGAACAAATCCATTTTTCTACTTGCTGATGTGACTTAAATATTGTTGGATGACCAGCAAACAGTGTTATTCCTGATCAGATGCCACTTTTCTGTGGCATCTGATCTAGGTCTACAGGGTTCGCTCAAGCCTGTCTGTCTGATACTAGGTATAAATACAATAATTGCAAGACAATGCACATTCTGAAAAAACAATTTCTTCCACAAGTTGGACCGGTTCAAGGTTTCAGTTTAAGGATATTTTTGTAATTTCTTCTGAAAACAGGACACCAAATCATATGTTACAAGTATTCATTAGATTGAGTTTACCGGTAACCCTTAAAGTGCCAAGCAAAATTTGTAGCAGACGACATTTTTTTTTTTTTTTTGTTTTACTTTTTTCAAAGAAAACAAATCTTGATATTTCATGTGAATCATCTGCCAAGCAGACAATTCACATGAAATATCAAGACTTGTTTTCTTTGACAAAATTAAAAAAAAAAAAAAATGTCATCTGTGGCAGTTGTGATTGGCGCTTTAAAGGTTAATGCTTTGCATTCTGGGTAAAAATCTCAGCAGACGACATTATGGAAACAAATTTTTCTTATTTTTTTTCCTCAAAGTGGGTGGTGACATTTCACAAATTTGTACAAAATGCCAAGCCCTGTTTTCAATGAAAATTAAGAAAAATATCATTATCATATGCCGAATTGGCCCAAAAAGTGGTAAAGCTTACTGAAAAGGTATGACCTTTAAGGAAAAGAAGTTCAGATATTCTGATTGGTATCCACAAGGTAGTGTTTAGAGCTAAACAATCAAAATAGTCTGAATTGACTGAGAGGCAAAAAGTACAGACCCTGATTAAACTGCTCCTTTAAGAGCAGATTGGTCTTGAGTCCACACAGTTTGCTCAAGAATGCCTGTCCTAATACTGGGGATAAGTACAGAACATCTAATTGGATGTTAAGAAACCATGCATGAAAAAAAAAAAGAAAAAAGAAAATCATACAAAATAACAATTGAACACATTAATGTTCTAAGTAAGGGTTGAATAACTTTTTTTATATTTTAAAAAAATGAAAAGTAATCAGAAATATATAAACATGAAACAAAACTAAAAAGCAGAGAAAAAATATCTGATTTTGTTACGTTATCTTTCCGAATATTTATTCTACTAATATGATTCAGTCTGATGACTGTCCATTCAACTTTGACAGTCTTTGTCTCGACACACATTTCTTTGCTATGATGTTTTTTACGAGCCTATAGCACCATATTTATCCTAAATATTTGGACACCTTTTCTCCTTACCGTTTTTGCCTTAACCCTTGCCATGCTGAATAAGATGCTATGCCCACTTTTAATTGTCAGCCAATCAGATTGCTTGATCCAGGTTGTTGATACAAATTCACATCCTTAACGACAATCAGTGTAGATCCAGATCAGTTGGCTTCTAGAAGCCAACTGATCTGATTTTCACTGTTTGCAAAGGTAGGGCATAACTGGGTTCAGCAGGACCAGGGTTAAATTTTGAACAGTGCCATGTGAGTGCCTGTTGATAGGTCTGAAAAATTGCTGGATGTGTGGCAAACTGTGAGAACCCTGATCAGATGCCATAGTACTACAGTAGTCACCATAGCATCAGCATTGGCATCGGCACTAGTTAAAATTTTTTGGTTAAAGTTTTTAACCCTTGTCCTGCTGAATAAATTAAGATGCCACACCCACTTCTAATTTTCAGCCAATCAGATCACTTAATCTGGATTGTTGCTATAAATTCACATACTTAATGGCAAACAGTGCAGATCCAGATCAGTTGGCTTCTTCAGAAGCCAACTGATCTGGATCTACACTGTTAGCAAAGACAGAGTATATCTGGGTTCAGCAGGACAAGAGTTAAAAGGCTATATCTCCTGAACCTCTTGATAGAAGTAGATCATACTTGCCTTGATGTTAGAGGTACTGGTCTGAAATTATATGCTGTACCATCCTGACCCACATAAGTTACCTTGAGATCAAGATCACAGACTTAGAAAAAATTTATCTTAAAATTTTTGTTGAAAGTTATTGGAGGCAAAGCACGATTCAGGAGAGCTACGCTGTCCTGCTACACCTCTTGTTATCTAGAGTTCTGCATGGTATATAGCTCTCCCTGGATTTTGACAGACCGGTAGACTATGTAGTTATATACGGGTTGTACATCCAGGGTATACAAAAGCTCTGTTATACTGGCAGGACCTCAGACTGATTGAGACTCCTGATTCTTGACAGAGACATGGCTATATCTACATCTAATAATAGTCTGCTATATCTACATCTAATAATAGTCTGCTATATGTACATCTAATTATAGTCTGTTATATCTACATCTAATAATAGTCTGCTATATCTACATCTAATTATAGTCTGCTATATCTACATCTCATTATAGTCTGATTTAGAGTCATTATTTACACAACTATAGGTGCTATAGCTACATTTTAACCTGTTGTAGTCTGGAGACCCTTAAAGGGGTAATTTGCAAACAGTGCAGACCAAGATCAGATGCCGCATGCTGCGGCATCTGATCTTGGTCTGCACTGTTTGCAAATAGTACAACAATTTTTCTCAAGATATAGCTAAATCTCATAGTCAGACATACCTAAAATTGAAATTGGACTCATCCAATACATAGTGTGGGTGAGTTCATATAGTCTACAATGGGTTAAAAAAATTAAAATTTCTCTTTTTGTTCCCATATTACCAGTATTATACAAATCAATTATTTCCAAGTAACTGAATAACATATCCATTTATTTATGCTGTGGGTACTCACCATTACAAAAACACACGTATTCAAATATATAGAAAATTTCTCTTCCAAAACCTGAAAATTTTCAGATAAAAACTTTGATATTTTTCATATTTCTGCTCAAAACATAGATTGTAGGTACTCATTAGAACTGCCTTGACAAGGCAGTTCTAATGAGTACCCACAATCTATGTTTTTGAGCAGAAATAAGAAAAATAATTTATACCCCCATAAACCCCAGTTTTTCTATATGAAAATGAGGTTTAACATGGTCAAAATTATATAGGCATGTTTTCGTGATGCAGAGGTACTTCTAATATGTACCTACAACATACTTTTTTGTGAAAAATGAGAAAACTACCAGCACTTTGGTCAAAAAACATTGGCTTATCTAGAGCAATGGCTTAGAAGTACAGTGCAATCTCCCTACAACTGTCATCCTTGGGAACAAATAAAATTGGCTGTTGTAGGGAGCTGGCTGTTGTAAAGAGGTCAAATACCATAACATTTTGCTCTGAAGCCCACTCAAAATTTGGAACACTCTGCTATTAAGGGCAGCTTTTGCCAATCCCAAGAGTTTTTTTTCTTATTATTCTATATTCAGTATTAACCTGGTCCTGCTGAATCCAGATATGCCTAGACTGGCTCCAGTCTCCAGTGACCAAATATTTATTCTTATAGTCCTGTTTGATAATCCACTGAAATAAAACCAAAATATTATCATGACTATAAAGGCTAGTCACTAGAGTCTCTGGTGACCAGCTTTTATAGTTATGATATTTTTTTGGTTTTATTTTAGTGGATTGTCAAACAGGATTATAAGAATTGATATTTCGTCACTGGAGACTGGAGTCAGTCTAGGATATGCCCTGCCTTTGCAAACAGTGTAGGTCCAGATCAGTTGGCTTCTGAAGAACCCCTGATCCTGATCTATACTGTTTGTCATTAAGTATGTGAATTTATGTCAACAACCTGGATCAAGTAATTTTATTGGCTGAAAATAAGAAGTGGGTGTGGCATCTTAATTCATTCAGTATGGCAAGGGTTAAGACCACCATGCTTATAAGACACTTTAAGGCAGTTCCAAAGGTGGTCTTAACCCTTGTCCTGCTGAATAAATTAAGATGCCACGCCCATTTCTAATTTCCAGCCAATCAGATTACTTGATCCGTGTTTTTGATAGAAATTCACATATTTAATGACAAACAGTGCAGATCCAGATCAGTTGGCTTCTGAAGAAGCCAACTGATCTGGATCTACACTGTTTACTAAGACAGGGCATGACATGTTCAGCATGAGAAGGGTTAATGGCAGTTTTCGATATAGTAAAACTGCATTTTGAGAAATCAGAAAAATGGTTGTTATAGAGAAGTGGCTGTTGATGAGCAGTGACCATTAGCAGAGGTGCAGTGTTTACGCAATGTAAAAGTACATACAGTACATGTTGGTGAGTGTAGAGGTTGGATTAAAATTGCTATTTTAGCTGAACAAAGAGGGTGGTATTTTTGTTAATTAGAGTTCAAGTAGAAGTCAATAGCTGAAACTGGAAGACCATAATTTGTTTTTAATATAGTCATAATTTTATGCATAAAAGTGGTACCAGATTGTGTAAATGTTGAATAATATGGCTATTTTTCATGTATCGCAAAGCGTTCAACTTTTGTAGCCAACGCAATATATGGGCATTCAAGCAGAAACTTGAAGCTTTTGCTACTTTTCACCTCTCTTATCTGTCTATAATTGAAATTCAAATTGAAATTCAACCATTGTGTCGGCTGTTTTCTTGGTTTCACAGGGGTCACAAGCCACCTGGTGTTTAAAATAGGTCACTTTGTTAAAAAGCTGAAGACATTTTATAACAATAATTAAGCCACCCTGAAGCTTACATTGATGGGGTTTTCTTTCACAAAGCATTACTAAATAGATTAAACATGTGTTTTTAAAGTCAAGATCTAATTTATACTGGACACAAAAAGTTAAGGCCATTACTTATGTGTTTATTATGCCTTCTTTATATTATTCTTATGACATTTTTTTTCACAAGTAAAACAATTATTGGTTTAGAACAAAACAAAAAAAATCTTTGATTAGGTGCAAGGCTGATATTTACTGGTTATCAGACTAAGTTTAAAACTGGTTGCTTGTCAAACTAAACTGAATTATTAAGAGTTTTATATAGAAATACCAGATTGAATAGAATATACTTAATTTTCCATATTAACCCACTGTAGTCAGGAGACCCATAAAAGGGTACTTGGCAAACAGTGCAGACCCAGATCAGATGCTGCAGAATGCGGCATCTGATCAGGGTCTCCACTGTTTGCAGATAGTTAGGAATATGTAAATCTCATAGCGGGACATACCTAAAATTGAAATTGGAGTCTTCCAATATATAGTGTTGGAGAGTCTATTCGGTATACAATGGGTTAAATTGAATATATATTGGTTGCCAAACTTTAATGGTCATTACAGTGAATTTGCAAAATAAAGATGAGCAATAACTGGTTCCACAAAAAAGGTGAACATTGACAGGTCACCAAATAAAGCTAGACAGTAACTGGTTGCAGAATTAATCTGAGTATTAGTTGGTTCCCATTCTAAGTTTAATATGGACTGGTTGTTATACTGAACTCATGGACCCAGCAGGCACATGATGTATATACAATGTTGCATCAGCGTTGATGCGCAGCGACCTTGTCTCAACGTTGTGTGCCTGCCCAGGGATTGGAGTTGGTTGCCAAGCATAAGAGAAAATCAGCTGGTTAACTTGCCATACTAAGAGTTGACATGAACTGGAAGCCAAACTGAAGTGAACATTGACTTGTTGCCAGAACCATAAACTGAACTATTGTATTGGTTTTTAAACTTAGTTGAATATTGGTTGAGTGTCTAACTTAACTAAATATTGATTGGCTGCCAGACTTAGTTGTTATGGTACTCATAAGAAAGAGATAGTCCTTCTTTTTATCAAAATAAAAGCACTTCATCTGAGTTTTAGTGAGGGCTACTATAAGAAAACCAACATCATAGTTTTTAAAGTGCCATTCATAATTTTAGCAGACAATACTCTAAAGTATTTTGGGTTATTTTCTTAGAAAATAAAGCTTGAAATTTCATGTGAATCAATCATCTGTTAGACTGCAGATGATTCATGTGAAATGTCATCATATTCTTCCCTGAAAAATAAAACATGAATATCTTTAGAATATTATCTACTGATGTTGTGACTGGCACTTTAAGGGTGAACCAGACCATGAGGTTGCAGCAATGTTGAAGTGATCTTGTGGTTTAGTGAGTGGGAAGAAATGTACAAGATAAGCATGGTTAGTGATAAACCCTGGTCCTGCTGACCCCAGATATGTCCTGCCTTTGCAAACTGTGAAGATCCAGATCAGTTGGCTTCTTCAGAAGCCAACTGATATGGATCTGCACTGTTTGTCATTCAGTATGTGAATTTGTATCAACAACCTGGATCAAGCAACCTCATTGGCTGACAATTAAAAGTGGGTTTGGCATCTTAATTTATTCAGCATGGCAAGCGTTAAGGTGTTCAAATATCTAGGGTATACATGGTAGTACTGGTTCACTATGGAAGCATAATTTACCTGAATTCTGCAAGATAATTAATTCAACACCAAACTGTGGCAAAGTTGCTGGCATAGCTACAGGTAAGGTACTTTTTGCATCCAAAATGTTCTGATATTTTTCTTATTTCTCCACAAAAACATATGTTGTAGGTACATTAGAAATGCCTCAGCAAGGCCCTTCTAATGAGTACCCACAACATATGTTTTCAAAAGGAAAATGTTATATAGATACCCCTTCTTATCTGGAGTGGTGGTGGCACCTGGATCCAGGTAGCTGACCTTACTTGATGATCTTGGACCAACTCCAAATTGTACAACTGTTTTTTCATGGTGTTGGTGTTTATATATCTGGCAGTGATGGACTGATAATGTGCCGAAGGCTTTTCTCAGATTTTTTACCAGACAAGAAGAATCCTGTTCTGAGAGTGTGAGATAATGTGTTAGATAATACAGATCACAGATGTGGTAATGCCAGGATTTACCAAAGGTCACTTTGTTCTTGCTGCTTATTTATGAACAAGCCCTGTGTAAATCATCTAAATTAGCTGCCTTAGGCTGTGATAATCACTGATAAAGTTTCTTATGTAGAGAATATAAATATACCCCAAATCCCAGGTACTAATAGCTTCCAGGCTCAATGTTAACCCTTTCATCCCTCCAGACCAATACAGATACTTACCAAAACAGTGCAGATCCAGATGAGATGGCTCATTATGAGCCATCTCATCAGGATCTACATTGTTTTGCCATTTGGTTCTAGCTTTTTTTTAATGATACCCCTATTTGCAACAATGCCTGTGTTAAATTCAATGATGGAAGAGTCCAATTGCAGAAACTCGGGGATGAATGGGTTAAGAAGTTTTGAATAGTTTCTCCCTTTGTGTCCAGTCAAGTTGCGTAAAGAAAAAATATCATGCAGATTAAAAATTAAATGATTTACAGTGAAAAGAAAAGCAAATTCTGGGATAATATGGTGAACAAGAGGTTCAATTGAGTCCAAATGTCTGTCTATTAGCTTCAGACTTTTTTCTTCAATAAGCTAAAAGAAAACAATAAAAGTAGATAATGAAAATCTAATAATCTATGACCAAAGCATTATAAAGTGTTATAACATCATTTTGTAATAATGATATTACACATTATGAAGTGTTGTAACATCATTTTGTATTATTGATATTACACATTATGAAGGTTATAACATCATTTTGTATTAATGATATTACACATTATGAAGTGTTATAACATCATTTTGTATTAATGATATTACACATTATGAAGTGTTATAACATCATTTTATATTAATGATATTACACATTATGAAGTGTTATAACATCATTTTGTATTAATGATATTACACATTATGAAGTGTTATAACATCATTTTATATTAATGATATTACACATTATGAAGTGTTATAACATCATTTTGTATTAATGATATTACACATTATGAAGTGTTATAACATCATTTTATATTAATGATATTACACATTATGAAGTGTTATAACATCATTTTGTATTAATGATATTACACATTATGAAGTGTTATAACATCATTTTGTATTAATGATATTACACATTATGAAGTGTTATAACATCATTTTATATTAATGATATTACACATTATGAAGTGTTATAACATCATTTTATATTAATGATATTACACATTATGAAGTGTTATAACATCATTTTGTATTAATGATATTACACACTATATAATAATGGTCATGTGTCATATCAGCATTATAGCATTTTTGGTAAACAGTCCCACACAACTAAAATTACCTTTGTAATAATGATCAAAGTTTATTTTGTCATCATATAATTTATTCATGGTCATTTCCTATGAACTTCATTAAAACTTTAAGCTCACCAAGGCTTGCAAATATTAGAAATAATTCAGCTCATTTCTTAGGTTTTATGAGAAACCACAACTTATGTAAGACCCTTTTTCTCCTGATAAGACAGGTATCTGGATAATTATGGGGGTTTTTTTTATCTCTCCATGAAAACATATCTTGTGGGTACTCATTAGAAGCCCATCAGTGAGGCACTTCTAATGAGTACCACAACTAACCTATGGTTATGTGTAGATACCTCCCTACACCAGTTTGTTAGGATAAAATAAATCAGGGCAACCCCTTCAGAATGACAGTTCCCACAAGTACAAAAATGTTCTGGTAACAAAGTATGTTTCTTCTGAATTTTTCTGTTACTTTATATAATGACCTGTGGAGAAGAACAGGATTATATTGCTACCATATTTTCCCTAAACATTTAGCAGACAGATAAGCCCGAGTAAATAGTCAGGAGACTTGTTAACCCATTGTAGACTGAATAGACTGGCCGGCCTCGGTGGCTCAGTTGGATGCCCCATCCGACTGGAGACCAGGAGGTCGGGGGTTCAACCCCCTCCGAGGTCGGCAACATTCTTTCGTGGAGATTGATCATGAAATATTTTCTACGGTCATTCTCTCCCTTCCGCTGATTCAAGAAGGGCATTTGTCAGTTTCTGGCGAAAGAATGTGCACAATACTGGTTAACCACTTAGAGGCCTAAGCCTGCCCAGTAAACGTGTGGTTAGGTAAACTGGCCGCGCTCGACATGACCCCATTGGGTTGACTGGGCCGTAAACCTCAACACAAACAAACTGAATAGACTGTCTCACACTATATATTGGAAGAGTCCAATTTCAATTTTAGGTATGTCCGGCTATGAGATTTAAATATTCCTAAAGAAAAATGGCTAAACTATTTGCAAACAGTGGAGACCCAGATCAGGTGCTGCGATCTGGGTCTGCACTGTTAGCCAGTTACCCTTTTGACGGGTTTCCCGGCTACAATGGGTTAAGGAGGAGGACTTTCTGAAAATTCTGGAATAATATTTCTTAGTTTCTCCATAAAAAAAACATATATTGTGGGTACTCATTAGAAGTGTCTCAATGAGTGTCTAGTGAGTACCCATAACATGTTTTTATATAAAAATACAGAAAATTATCCCAGAAATATCATTTAGTCCCCTGACAATGTAGACCCAAATCAAATGACTCATTTATCAGGGTTTGTACTGTTTGCCACTCAAGCAATACACTTTGGACACATCGCCGGTAGTCAAATGAATCTGTTCAAATTTTTTGAATGAATATGGTAAAGAGTAAGGGTGTCCAAATATTTGGGGTAATTAAGGTACAGAAGCCATGGCTTTGGACCAGGATATTTCTCAGACATTCTGCATTCCTGGGGTGTGTTAGTTTCACTCTCTGTCAGTCTGTGGAATCAATCATTCCTTCAAACTGGCAGATCAAGCTAAGTAATTCTTGGGCAACAATAACTTGTGGGTTTTCTTCTGTCTAAAATTGAATTTGCTGATCTTGATTACACCAGCTGAGTGATCTTTGCTAAGTTTTTATTAATGCTTAGCATGTTTGGTAAAAGTTTAGCAGATGGCATTTTGAAATATGTTTTCTTATTTTTTCAGAAAATAGCCTTTGACATTCCATTCAAAAGGAGATGTTGCCCCTGTACCTGCACGTTCAAAAATCCGTTGATGATTGATGATGATGATGAGGAGACAATTTGCAAATTTGCATGGCATGTCAAAGTCTATTTTTTTTTTTTTTTTTTTTTTTGGAGACAATTTGCATGGAATGTAAAAGTTTATTTTCTAGGGAAAATAAGGAAAAAAATATCCATTTGTTGTCTGCCGAAGTTACCAATAGTGTGGTTAGTATTAAACAAGTTTTTACTATAAAATGGATGATAACCATTGCTATAAACTGAAATTTAAAAGAATTGCACCTGAGAAAATGTGCCTCCAGTGCACATGTAGTCAGCAGAAGCCCAGGACATTCACTGTATCCATGCAGTCTGATTGGGGCCCTCACAATCCACTCAAAGACTTATTAGATACTGTCCAATATATCACTGTATAGCAAAGGCACTTATCAGATTGTCTAGCTGCACTGTCTGATCTGGATCTAACTGTTCATATATGCTTCTAATACACTTTTATCTCATCATCAGGAAAAAATATAATGCCTATATAATTTTGACCCCCGGAAACCCCACTTTTATATAGTAAAACTGGGGTTTACAGGGGTATACATTATTTTCCTTATTTCTGCTCAAAAGTATAGATTGTAGGTACTCATTAGAACTGCCTTGCCAAGGCAGTTCTAACGAGTACCAACAATCTACATTGTATGTTTTGAGCAGAAATAAATATCAGAATTTTTATCTGAAATTTTCATTTTTTGGTGGTAAAATAATCAATGTATTTGAATAGGTGTGTTTTCATAATCTGGTGCAGCACAAATAAGGAAAAGGGTGTTGTTGCACAAACAACACACAAACAACAAACACACACATACAGTATTCATATATACCGGTAAGAGGTTTTTTTTCTCAACCAAAAAGGTTTCACATCTTTTTTATCATTGTTGTTTGTTCTGATTAACCTATTGTAGTCTGGAGACTCCTAAAAGGGTAATTGGCAAACATTGTAGACCCAGATCAGATGCCACAAAATGCCGTATCTGATCAAGGTCTCCACAGTTTGCAAATAGTTTATTTAGGCAAACAATGTGGGCCCAGATCAGACTGCTCTCAGAGCAGTCTGATCTGGGGCCACACTGTTTGCAACAATGACTTTTAAAGTATTCGGAAGAAGACAAAGCAGACGACAAGTAAGGAAATTTACAGAAAAGAAACGGTTAAAGCATATTCTGTGGTGGTCATCCATTTTCAGTCAGTTTTGATTTGAACCTTTTCACTCCTGACATTCTGAATAAAATGATACAATAAGCTTGACAATTCATGAGAATTGTCTTGTATTCATGTTAAATGTCAAGCCATTATTTTCAAAGAAAAATAAAATAACTATTTTAGAACGTCATCTACTACAATTATGAATGGTTCCTAAACCTTTTCCTTTTTGGCTCTTCTAGATCTGCCACTGAGTTGCATATGGAAAAGGCAATTAAAACATGGGGGATTTTTTATATCTCTTTTTTTCATACAGCTAACTTGACCCTGTTTATACCAGACCTAACATTTTATGTGGATTCATTTCTATCCATCTCTGTCATTCTTTTTTCCACTTCTGATTTATTGTAATAAATTCAAAGGCCATAAATGGCAGGCAGGAGGTCAGTACATTTACACTAAACTCTTTCAACCCTAAATATCTGAAATGGACTCATCCATACTCAAACTTGGACAAGTCTGTTATTTTGAAAAAGGGATGTTTGACAAGTCACAAGAGAAGGCAAACTGTGTAGACTTGACTGAACTTATCTTGTCAGGATCTACAATGTTGCAATTTTTTTTTAATTATCATTATTATTATTGTTTGTTGGGGGTGGAAAAGAAGCCAACTTATCTGGATCTGCACAGTTTGCCATTAAGTATGTGAATTTATAGCAACAATCTGAATCAAACAATCTGATTGGCTGAAAATTAGAAGTGGGCGTGGCATCTTAAATTATTCAGCATGACAAGGGTTAATTTTTACCTTATTGATACTATTATTAATTATAACTTATGTTTACTTTTGATTTAAATATGATCTTTCATTAGTCATTCTAAATTGTAATTTGGCTTGTGTTACCAACAAAATACATACCAAGTGAACTGGGCCCAGTTGTTCATATGATGTTGTTAGTTAACGTATCGTTAAAACTTTGATCAATAAATATAGCCTATATATATACATATATTTTTACTGAAAAAATGTGAGTAGCTTTTGGCGCTTTTTGATGAAAAAATGTGAGTAGCTTTTGGCGCTTTTGCAAAAGCTACTCACATTTTTTCAACAAAAATACTTTTGAATTAGATATTTTACTTACTAGAACAGTTAACATTTTGACCACTAACAAGCTCCTTAAGCTAATGATGCTTTGAACAACTGGGCCCTGTAATTTAGCAGAACATTTCAGGAAAATATCAATTTTCCAGAAGTACTTATTCTGCAGTTGTGACTGTTCAAAGGGAAACAACTCCAACAACAGCTTTTGGTGCTTGAGTTGGGCCGAGCTGAGCTCTTCTTACCATGTGTTGCATGTAACCGAAGCAAAATAAACAAATTATATCAGTAATTTCTCATTTATATTCAACATAACAGACTAATGACATGAACAGGTGCGTCTGCTGTGCTTCCATAAAGTTGTACTCAATAAAAAAAAAACAACAACATGAGGCTGGTTATGTCCTAGAGGTGTTCTCATACAAATGTACCGTATTTACCTCGAGTATTTGGACAGACAGGCCTAGTCAAACAGTGTAGGCCCAGATCAGATGCCACATTCTGTGGCATCTGATCAGGGTCTACATTGTTTACCACTCACCCACCAGTTTTTAGATACATTAACAAGTAGTAATATGGACTTTATCAAATTTCACATTACAAAAACACACCTATTCAAATACCCCGGTATATTGAAAATTTTACCACCAAAAAAATGAAAATTTTCAGATAAAAATTCTGATATTTTCCATATTTCTGCTCAAAACATAGATTGTGGGTACTCGTTAGAACCACCTCGGCGAGGCGGTTCTAACAAGTACCCATAATCTATGTTTTTGAGCAGAAATAAGGAAAATAATGTTTACCGCTATAAACCCCAGTTTTACTACATAAAAGTGGGGTTTAAGGGGGTCAAAATTATATAGGTATGTTTTCGTGATGAATAGGAAAAGTAAGGTATCAAGACTCAAATAACAGGGTGTCAAACTTGTGAAGACATTTTTTTAATGCCTCAAAATTAATGAAACAATCAGTGTATTTGATGACAAACATCACTGTAAAAAGCCATCTTTAGAATGTCTTTAAGGTCAAACTTCAAGTGTTTTGTACTTTGTTATGAAATAAGCACATGGCAGCATTACTCCTTAAAGTGGCCATTAAAACTGCAGTAATCAGTATTCTCAAATTTTTTTTTTTTTTTCATAAAAAAGGCTTGACATTTAATATGAATTGTCTGTAAACAAGTCACATGAAATGCCAAGCCTTTTTTGCTCTGAAAAATGAAATAAAATGTATTTTAGAATGCTTTCTGTTTGAGTTGTGACTGCATGGCTTTAAGGATTAGGATTTTCTACAACAAAGATGAATGACTGGACAATAAATATGTGATATTTTTCTTCTTTTTTTGTCCTTGGAAAATAGAGCTTGACATTTCCTATAAAGCAGCTTCCAATGAGATAAGTCACTTGAAGTGCCAAGGCTAACTTTCTAATAAAAAATAGGAAACATATTTTCAAATGTAATCTGCTTGTACTTCAATTCAGCATACAAACCATTATAGATGTTAACCCTTAAAGTTCCAAGCAAAATTGTAGCAGACAACATTTTCATTTTTTTTTAATTGTTGTTTCTTTTCAGAGAAAATAAAGCTTGACATTTCATTTAGGCTTGGAATGTCAAACCTTACTTTCAGTGAAAAATAATAATAATAATAAAAAATAGATATACTTTAGGGCGTCGTCTGCTGCAGTTGTGATTGGTGCTTTTAGATTTAAGATGAGCATTGATCTTAAAGATATGTACTTGCTAATTAAGGTCTGATTCCAAATAAAATATTGAAAATCAGAATGCAGTGTCATTCTACAACAAAGCATTGCATATAAGAAATCAAAATGTTATACTGTATTTTCCGCAAGTATTCGGATGCCTCAATTCCTCACCATATATTGTTCTTATCGTAAAACTTTATCAAGTCAACTTGACTGCTTGGTGAATTATATCTAAAATGTGACAAAATGGCAAACAGTGTGACCCAGATCAAACTGCTCATTGGGAACAGTTTTATCTTGGTCAACACTGTTTGTTCAAGACTGTCTCTTTGAATATTTAGGGTGAACATGGTAATGTCATAGACTAAGCGGTTTAAATTTACTTGTAGGTGAATGCACTTACCTGAAAGAGTGAGCATTAAGCTGAAAGATTTTGCGTTTTTTTTTTCAATGTTTACCACTTGATAAAATTTTCTTATTTTTCCCCCAAAATGGGATTTGATATTTCATGCAAATTGTCTCCATTGATTTGAAATGTCAAATCCTGTTTTCTGAGAAAAATAAGAAAAATATTTCAATATGTCATCTGCTGAAAATTGTTTCCAGCATGCTTAGGGTTAAAAAATCAAAAGGTAAAACCGAGCTTGCTGCACTGCTGTATAGATCTCTTCTAAATGGAGTCTATGGCTTTGATATTTCATGCAATTTGTCTCCTACGAGACAAATGCACAAAAGGTCAAAACCTATTTTCTTGGAAAAATAGGGAAATTTTTCAACATGTCTTCTGAATATTTTATCCAGCATGCTAAGCTTGAACCCTTAAAATGCCAAGAAAACTTGCATCTGAAAATGTCGTCTGTTTATGTCGTCTGCTGAATATTCTTG
This sequence comes from Anodontia alba, assembly GCA_964016985.1. Taxonomy (NCBI): domain Eukaryota; kingdom Metazoa; phylum Mollusca; class Bivalvia; order Lucinida; family Lucinidae; genus Anodontia; species Anodontia alba. Next base: position 80,443,264 of record OZ024823.1, read on the forward strand.
CAAACTTTTCAAACCTGTATTTGCATACAGACAAACAGTGTGGACTCTGATCAGACTGCTCCTGAAAAAATGACTTTTAAAATCATGAGCAGATGACAAAGCAGACATTTTGATTGGCAGTTTAAGGGTTAAACAATAGTACATTTGCATATAATAATAAAAGTAGAGAAATAGTCTCAGTGACCACAGACATGTTTCTTATCAGTTAACATACATACATTGTGCAGCAAAAAACAGGTACAGAATGTTCAGGAATGAAATAGGCCAGAACTCCAATTAGGAGAGTATGTAACACTAGCCATATGGTCTCAATTAGTGTCAGTTTTAGCAAAAAATCATTGACCTCAATGAGATTTAGGTTGTCTGTTATTCTAAGTAGGGCATAGATCACCTCAGTTCAGGACTAATGGTCATACACTTACTGTGAATAAACATTTGTTATTAATATAGTTTTATTAATGTCATAATGTGTCATTAATGAGTATAAGCAGTTTTATACTGTCCCAGAAGATGCCAGTTGTTTGAATTGTTTGGGCGATGAACATAAAAAGTCAAGGATTAGACTAAGATGCAACAAAAACAAAAGAAAGAAGGAAAAAAAAATGCACTGAATTCAAATTGTGGGAAAAAAGTAAAAATAAAGTTAACTACTAGTGGATAATATGATGGAAAGATTGAAGAAGTTAAGAAAGAGAGAGAGAGAGAGATTTTGCAATATCAGTTCTCACTCAAAAGGAACCACCTTATATATAACAGCCACTTCTGATTATTCAACCATGAACCTCTCTGCAGTAGCCACCTAAGCAATCGTCAGTTATGACTTCCTAAGGTTGGCTGTTCTAGAGAGACGGGCCTTTATAAAATAATCCTCTTCTTCAGCTAGCAAGATCACTTATGGCATGTTGATGTGTTTTAATAATAGCTTGCAAAGACTTTTGAATTTTAATTATAAAACAATTTTTTATTGTTTTATGATTGCTTTTTAATATGGCATAGATATGCCACTGGCCACCATTATAACCGGATACCTTTTGGTTTATAAAATGCCCTCACTACTTTTAATGAGATTAACCCTCTATAAAGCGTCAGTCATAACTACAGCAGACGACATTTTGATATACAATGTATTTTCTTTATTTTTAGAGAAAATAAGACTTGATATATCATATGAATCGTTTACCTTGCAGACGATTCACATGAAATATCAAGCGTTATTTTCTCTGAAAAAAAAAGTACATTGTCATTTTCTACAGTTTTGGTTTGCACTTAACCCTTAAAGCGCCAAGAAAAACTGCATCTGAAAATGTCGTCTGTTTATGTCGTCTGCTGAATATTCTTGCAAATTTTTTAAACCTATTTTTTGCATACCGGCAAACAATGTGGACCCAGATCAGACTGGCTCCTAAGACTGCTCCTGATCTGGGTCCACACTGTTTGCAGAAATGACTTTTAAAATCACAAGCAGAAGACAAAGCAGACGACAATTGTTGTGATTGGGGCTTTAAGGGTTAAAGGGTTTAACTAGATTTTACACACAGGTAAGTATAGACAGGTCTGGTTGCTTGTTTTGGCCACTATCCAGGTCAATGCGATCTGACTGGTTTGGTTATGTTATCTCATTGGTCATGTTGTCCCCAGGTGACCTCGTATTGCTAGCTAATAATACCTTTCTATTTTGAGAGAGTTAATTTGGTCAAGTTGTCCTGAGATGAACTCACCCTTAGTCTGATACACAGCGGGGAACCTGTTGATGTTTGATGCTGATTATCAGTAACGAGTTTGCTTTTCTCTGTCTAGAATGAAAGATTTGGAATCAGGCATACATAGCTGCATTGTTTATGTCTTAATTTATTTTTACTTCCTCATTTATGAAGAATGATATCTAAAGAAAACGGTTAATTATGTTGATACAACAACAAGGCTGGTAGTTACGATTTGTCTCTCCTCTAGTTAGAATTATCCTTTTCTCAAACTTGTATGTGACCTACTCATGTCTTTAGATGGTAAAACTGACTTTACAATTAATTCGCCAGGATTTGACCAGTCCGTGTCCCAGTCGGCTGTGCTCCAGGTGCTAGTACTAAATAGATAAACAAGGACAAAGAGGGCGTGTGTATCTGGATTTGTAAGCACATCTAGGTCATTGACTGACCTCATCATTATGTTGCTGGTCACGTTGGTTGTTCTGGGGATTTCTCACGTCCAGTGAAAGTACAGTACCATGAATTATACCCAATCGTTTGAAGAGACTGGATACACTGGGGAGATATTCTGTCATTTTTTTAAGGGTTACAACTTTTGTGATTTCTTGTTTGCTTTCACATCTGAAAAAGGGGCCTGCTCGGATAGGAATATTTTCCACTAGATGTGTCGATTACCAATAGGACCTGCCTCCAAGAGGTCCATGATGGGATGGGTTCTTTCAGATCTACCTGAAACTATATTGCTTCTCTTCTCAAAGGAGGCTAGCTGTTCTAAAAGGAAGGAAAGAATTCGTTGCCCTGGAATAGGGATTCATAGCCTACACCAGGGAAGCAAATTCACAGCTGCTTGAATGGTAGGAAGGCAACGTTTCAGTTCAAAGCGATAATAATATCCTAAAACCATTATTAACCCTCGATGGGTTGTGTGTGTGTGTGGTGGTGGTGTGCGAGGGTGTGTGTGTGTGTGTGTGTGTGGGGGGGGGGGATAACTTGTAATTGTTGTACGGATGTGCGAGCCAGTATTTCGGAGCCTACCCTATTCATATAACTGCCCTTTGAAAAAACGGACCCATTCATATACTTGATAGTCCAAAATGTTGGCCTATTCATATACTGCCATTTGATTTTTTTATACCCATTTATTGCTGGTAATTAGACAAATATCGTAGTCAATTCATTGAATACCAAGAGAACAAACAGCCTCGAAAAATCTCAGATCGAAAAAATGTACGCTTATATCGGGATGTCAGAAAAGTGGGGCTTTCACGTACGAATCCTGAAAAAGTCGGGTCAGTCATATACTTTTTCTATAGAAAAAAAGGGGCTAATCATACATATACCTGACAGCACTGAAAAAGGGGCCATTTGGCACGTACATGCGTACTATGCCATATATAGCATATATAGGAAGTTAACCGCCCCACCCCACCCCCTCCCCCGGCGAGCATTAATCGACTCTGTATGCGTGCACGGCGCTGGGCAGTATACATGAGAGAGAAAGAGAGAGGATAGAAGTATTTAAATAGAAGAAGCTAGTGAGCACTATGTCTGAACTGTTAATCGTGTGTGTGTGTGTGTGCGCGTGCTCGCGAAAAAGTGACAACTAGTTCAGTGGTCATGAATGTGTAGCGTTATTTCATAGGCTTTAACTTTCATTTGATTTGCCACCATATTTACAACGGAGACAACTTTATTTGCCACCAGTTTTACAACGGAGACAACTTTGTGACTTCCTGTTTGCTTTCCTTCGCATTTGCCTCTTCCGAAAAAAATATCTTTTGGTATAAGAAAGAATTTGCTCCAAAGGGGAGCAAATTCTTTGTTTTTTTTAGTAGATTCCTTTTCAGTAAGAAGGTAAAGCCGTGCCTTTCCTGAAAGTGTTTCATTTACCCTTCATATCAGAAGGAAAACCTGGAATAGACTTCAATGTGACCGTTTCTAGCCATACATAATAGTCTACCTTTCCTTAAAAGGACTGAAATAGTATGTCCAACCCAGCCAGCATTCTTTATAAGTCTATAGCGGGCCATTATCGGCCCGTCAGGGTAGCTGACGGGCTGATAACGGCTCGCTATAGATTTATAAAGAATGTTTACTGGGAGGTAGAAGTCACTTCTACGAGATTGCAAACTAAACTGCTTATAGGTCACTGTACTCTTGTTCTCGGAACATTTTCACAATTTTACAAACTGTGGCCACGTGCCTTCATCTATTATACTTCTTAAAATGATTATTTGAAGCACTAAATTTTTAAACTTTTACTCGGTACCAAAACAGATTAATACACTGTGAACATTTGTATAACCACGGTACTATTTAGGGGCAGATCCAGGATTATTTAATAGGGTGTTCAAAATTTCCGAAGAGGTTCGATGCTGATCAAAGTTTCTTATTCTACATACTCGGATAGACAAGCCTCGGCAAATAGTATAGAACCAGATCAGATGCCACAGAACGTGGCATCTGATCAGTGTCTGCACTACTTGTCCAGCAACTTCAGACACAATCGCAGGTAGTAAAATGGACCTGTTGCAATTTTGAAAAAAAAAAAAAAAAATATGAGGTGAACAGTAAGATGTGCGAACATTAAGAGTAAATACGGCGTCCAAAATTTACCAAATTTATCCAAAATTGCCCACCAAAACGAAGTTTTTGGGGGGTGGTCTGAACCTTTCCCCTGAACACCTTCTGGATCCGCCCCTGCCTGTATCCCCCAAAATTGTTGCCTGTAAAGCTTAAAGATGTTGTATTTACTTGATTTAAACTTTGGAAACCCATCGATTTGCTCATATGATTTACTAATTTCTTCTTCAGAACCCGTGAGACTGACATGCGAGACGTGCCGAAAACACTTCAGTTCAGCATGGTCCCTCCTACAACATGCACAGAAAGAACATGGAATGCGAATCTATGCCACTTCGTCGAGAGATTCCTACACACCATCACAGTCCCCACGCGTGTCCACACCTATTCAGAAAACTCCAAGACATGACAATCAAAATGAGGAACGTGATAGAGAACGAGATCAGCGAGACAGAGACAAGGACAGAGATAAAAAGCATGAATACGAAAGAGACAGAATTAGGAGTGATTCAACTGATCCGCGAAGAACTACTTCATCTGTTGGGTCTGCTAGCAGTGGTGAGGGACCATTGTCTTCTAGCCATCCATCCCCACAGAATCCGTTCATGTTCCCAAGAATGCCGTTTGACGGAAGACATCCCCTGTCACCATTATCAGCAATGAGCCCTCTGAATCGGCCGCCTGGAGACTTCAGGGTTGATTTCGGGAGTGATCCGTATCATCGAACAAATATTCCTGGACTCTTTGGACTTGGGCATTTTGAACATGGTCCTTCACCTCCATTTCATCCGTTTGAACAGCGGTCTCATCCTCGAGGAATGAGTTTAGATGATTTCTACTCTCAGAGACTTCGCCAGCTTGCTTCATCAACATCCCCTTCTCCGGTGAGAAAACATGCTCCCTACCCAACTACTCAACCTTCCAGCTTACCCGGTGCTGTTAGAATCCCAGGAATAATACCATCCGTTACACCCCCAGCAACAACAGCTTCCGATGCTGAGAAAAAGATTGAAGGCACAGTAGGTCTTACTTCCCCAATTAATCAGAAATCTTGCGAATTTTGTGGAAAGAGTTTTAGGTTCCAGAGTAATTTAATTGTCCATCGAAGAAGCCACACTGGAGAAAAACCTTTCAAATGTCCGCTGTGTCCTCATGCATGTACGCAACAGAGCAAACTGAAACGTCACATGAAGACGCATGTGAAATCTGTCGTAACCTTAAGCTCAAACGTATCAAACAACTCGGAAGGCAGCATGGCTTCAAGCAGCAGTACACCCGATTCAAATAAGATGGGTAATGATGAAGACGAGGACGCTGATGAAGAAGAAGAGGAGGAAGAAGATGAGGTCGAGGAGGAAGAAGACATAGAGCTTATTGCTGCTCTGCAACTGAGAGAGGAACAAAGACGAGAAGAAGAAAATAAGGAGAGAGAACAAAATAGCGAAAGAGATAACAAGAGTTTGAATACAAGTAGTGAACTTGCCGCAAGACTTTTTGATAGAAGAATTGAACAGACAATAGCAAATGAGCTATCGAAAGACACTGATTCACGTGATAAAGAAGGCTCCCTTTTATCGGAAGTAATGGAAAATTCTGGGTTAAGTAGAATACCGAACTACAACGAAGCCCTTAAGCTGGCAATGGAAGAAAATAAGCATAACAAAGATTCTGATGACGTTAGTCCGACTTCAAAATCCGAAGGTGCAGAGGATCCAAAAAGTGACGAAAGTAAAGAACAAAGCAAAGGGGTGAAACGTGACAAACCGATGGATGACTCGAACATCATGTCGATTTCAAAAATGATAAAGAAAGAACCTCCTGAGAAGGGAACTACTCCCCCTGTCTCAGCACCGCCCAGGCTGAATAGTATAGAAGGATTTTATCCAGGTCTTTGGTTCGGAGGGCCAGCGCCACCAGATATATTCCGCACTTTTCCTCCAACACTACCCCGATATCCTTTTGACGGTGTAGGTGATATAAATGGCTTCAACTTAACACCAACAACATCAGCATCGGATAGTGCCTTGGGTAGTGGCAATCCAGCTGCAGGCAACTCAAACTCTGCATTATCATCAAATGGTTCAACACCGGTGCGGCGCAAAGAGGGATCATCTCGTAACGATACATGTGAATATTGCGGGAAAGTGTTCAGAAATTGCAGCAATCTCACAGTACATCGACGCTCACATACAGGAGAGAAACCGTATAAATGTTTGCTTTGTAGCTACGCCTGTGCACAGTCGAGCAAACTTACACGACATATGAAGACACACGGAAGATTTGGAAAAGATGTCTATAAATGCAAATTTTGCGACATGCCATTTAGTGTGCCAAGTACCCTAGAGAAGCACATGAAAAAATGTGTTGAAAAAAGCCAGGGAGGAATTATAGACGGAGAGCATGATACAGAATCAAACAGTGATGCAGCTTCGGTATCAGATAGTCTGCCAGCTCCCTCAACTGGGTCACTGTCATCGGCTTCTGCTAATCAGTTTAGTGGATCACTCCCGCTCACATCTCAACTAGTAGCAACAGGGTTTTCACTTGGACTGACACAAGCTAGGCCGTCATTGCAGCACCTGCCCTTTCCTACGTTAAACTCTTCTGACAAGAAAATGAAACCAGAGGGTAATCAATCCAGAGAATTGGATAATGAATATGAAACACCAACAGGCTTTTCGTTTGGTTTATTTCAACACAGACCACCAGCTGCGTCTAATTCTTCTGAAAAGAAAATGAAATTGGAAAGTAAGCAGTCGAAAGATACGGACGATGGACATGATGGAGAATCAAATGGCAATTTATCTTCAATTCCTAATAGTTCACTGGGACGACCTGTTGCTTCGCCATCGGAAAATCCACTTTCATTACACTCTCAGTTGGCAGCGGCCGGTTTAGCATTTGGATTATCGCCATCAAGGACCGGAATTCCTCATTTGCCATTTGGTTTGCCCAGTCCCCTTGAAAAACGTACGAACAAGTTGGTTGAAAATAGCCAAACTACGGATGACAGAGGTAATGATGGAGAGTCAAACTACAAAGCAGCATCAAAATCTGATTGTTTGTCGGGCAGTTCAACACCGGTGAATTCATTGGTATCTTCCAGTGGAACGTCGATATCTCTTAATTCTCAAATAGCAGCACAAAGTTTAACTCTTGGATTGTCTCAAAGCAAAGCTGGATTTCCGAGCAGTAACCATTCACCATTGAGTGCGTCATCAACAAGTATATAATGTATTTTGTCATAGCACATTTGTGTAGTGTTCACTTTGTCAGCTATCAAGTCGTATATAAGGAGACAACTGTGACACTTTTCGTTTTCTAAGTGAATCATCCTTTGAAAGCCATAGGTAGTTAATGTACGAACTGATAGCTGATTTAAAACTAGTTGTTAGTGTAGTAAATCTTTCAACGCTAGCAGTCCTATTTAATGAGATGACTACTGCAGTTTTGAAAGACTTGCTTCTTCCATGTTAACATACTCAGTTGTTGCCATGGTTTCTGTTGTTGTGTTTTCATAGTCGAAAGATGTTTTTGCTCAATTTTTATATTTAATTTGTTGTTGCGCCATGAAGGCAGCATTTGGCTAAACTAGAAAAAAATGGGTCGCATCAAGAGAAAATGTGTCTTCGGTCATAGGTGGACAGCGAAGGCCCTGATCAGATTGCGGATATGCAGTCTGGTCAAAGCCTTCACTGTCCATGTGCAGAATCATTGGATTCTATATGAACGTATCATAAGAAACGCAAAGGCCCTGGTGAAAGCATACACATGGGCGGGATCATTTGAATCTTCGCACCTCGCGAGGTATCGAAAACACTACTTCGCCTGGTGTGGCTCATATTAAAGGAACTGTATGCTTAATGAATAACGAATCGTGTTCTAGAATGTCGTGTACTGACCATACTGCAAATGGAATGACGAGATTATATGTGTAAAAACAAAACGCAAAAGCTAATTTCATAAATAACAGACTATGTATTTTACAAGAACTGCTTCTGGACAGCATCCGAAATAATGATGTGATGCATGAATATGGGGAACACAAAAATCCTTTCCAAGGCAGGGAACAGAAAACCACTGGATGACTATGGTTTTGTGCGATTCTGAGGCATTTGCTGAATGAGGAAGTACAAACTGATATTACCAGGATTTACGTAATTGCATAATTCTTTGACTTGTTGCTAGAAGAAGCCTACAATATCTCATTGGAAACCAGGGTTGTTATTTCACTGTAGATAGTGTAAAAGGTTTTCTGATGTATTAAAGTTTGTTTGTTTTATGAGGATTGTATCATTACCTTTGTGTAAATCTGTAATATAACCCATGACTTATATTTAGTAGGATTACTTTTCTTGGTGCTTGTAAATATGCTTAGCTGCTGCAGTCATCTATTTTGGGACAAATATTGTGGTAGAAAGGCTTGTGTAAGAGTTACATGTCATCATCTGAAGTAGTCAAAAACAGTTAAATAAAACAGACAGGCATCATTCATAAAATCCAAAATGACTGTTTCACGGATTATGAAACTAACGATTGGTGCCCATCACAAAAACATGCCTACATTATTTTGAGCCACTTAAACCCCACTTTTATATAGTAAGACTAGGGTTTACAGGGGTATACATTATTTTTCTTATTTTACTCAAAACCATAGATTGTGGGCACTCGTTAGAACCGCCTCAGCGAGGCGGTATACACACAGTCTATGTTTTGAACAGGAATATGAAAAATATGAGAAGTTTTATCTGAAAACATTCAGTTTTTAGTGGTGAAATTTCTATATATGAATAGGCGTGTTTTCGTTATGATTTACTCTATGAAGAAAACATATCAGCATGTGTGGCTTTAGAGTAGTTTATATTCTCTTCTCCTTTTAGATCATTTAGGCTTTTCAAAAATTCTGAAAATTGCGTTTCATCATGTAAACTTCAACATTAGAATTCGAATCATGAGGTTTATCCTTAATATTAAATTTCAGATATCATCTGTATATTGACAAATGCGCGTTTTATATTTACTTTAAGTTGTATTGCCTTATACAATCTCTGCATTTCACTTCCAGATTATTATTTAGGGTCACTGACGAGGCCTTAATGGCCGAAACTAGCAAGCATGACCCAGATATCAAGCGAACCTTTGATTTCATTTTCTTACTGCAGCCATCGCTTTTAAAAGACACTGTCGAGATCGGCAGTGGACAGACATAGGTTTGTTGCTTATTGTTGTTTTTCTTGCGCATTTTTCTCTCAAAACGAAGAATGTATTTTAACTCGCTGATCTTCCGGCTGACTTGTATATTTGGGTTAATTGTCAAATATGGATGATCTTGCCTGAATTATGTTTGTCGCAGGGAAATTGGTCGTAGTCTGTACCGCGACAAAATTGATTCAGACATGATCTTATTATGGACAATACAATAAACTTCATTAAAAGCAAGTCAGAAGTCCATAGGGTTGCACTATATTTTTCTTTTCCCAACAAAATGCACAAGAACTGCAAAATGATTGGCAACGGACCTGTCTGGGTTTTTGAGTCGATATACATCGAACCCCAATAGCTCGAACGCCGATGGCTCGTTTACCATGGCTAGTTCGAGCTCGAATTGAGTCCGTATGAAATTCTTCGGATAGCTCAAGAAAACAAATATTTATGGAAATTTCTTATTTTATTAAGAAATTGTATGTTATGCTTACTCATTATAATCGCCTCATCGAGACGATTCTAATGACTACACACAGCATATCATTATTGTATAGATGAACAAAGACTTCCCTAAATTATGACCATTTGCTTCCTGACATGGCGCCATGATTAACCCCAGAGGCTCGAACTACCCATTTCTCAAATAAATTTCCATGGTACCAAAGATGTTCGAGCCATTGAGGTTTTACTGTACATCGGAATCCTGTCTACCGATATGTTTTCTTAATAGAGCCAGAGGCCCTGATTATGAACCTGTCAGTTCAACGTATTTATCGTTTTTCTCTTACATATATGATTTTACTCTCACTCGTATAGATAGCATTTGTCCTTAAAGGCCATTGCAAGTCTATATTTCGTCTTCCAGACATGTTTAAGCAGCTTGGAGATCTCTGTGAAAAGGAAACATGTTAACTGTTGATACATGCTTGTATTTAGGAATGATTAGCCTTTTTGGAATCGCATAAAACATAAATAAATAAACACTTCGAGCTTCTAGCAGGATAACATACAAAATTTTAAAATTTGAAATGTTTTGAAACTATCTTTAAGTCGGAATATTAAACTAGATAATTATTTCAAAAGATTGGTCACCTGAAATTTAAATAAGGGTCTTAAAGACGTAATGATTTAATGGAATGAACCATTTCAGCGTAAAAAAAGATCCTGCTTTGTAACTAAGAAATATTATAGTTTTCATAAAGGAAACATGAAGAATATTTGAGTAACCTTGTTGGAGAAACTTAGCAAACACTAGCTAAAGTATTGAAAAGAAAATGTTAAGCAGCTAGAATAAATCATTTGATTGAAAAGGACATGTCATTTCAGACTGATAAATGTAACTCGAAATTGATGATGGCCTTTGTTTATGTTTTGTTTATTGTTATGATACATTTTCATTAATTTGAAGTCTTCACTACACATGATAGAATGTTGTTTCTGCATTTCTGGCATAACTGACTGTATAAATGGCACAGTGTGAAGATGACAATAGAACAACCTCTATGTAAAATAAGACACCAACCCACAATACGCTGATACCAAAATTTGCTGACAGCAAATGAGCGGTATTTTCTGATTTTATTTTCACAAAATAAGGCTGAACATTCCATGAAAATATATTATTGACATGAGCGATCAAGTAAGAATTTCGAATTTCATGGAAAAGACTATCACGTGACCTTTCTGATAATTTCTAAGCCCGCGATTCACCCATGTTACTTTATAAAATGATGAATTCGGGATTTTGCTTGAATTTTGAATAATGAAGCATTTTTATGGCTGCTTAAAATCCTTAGAAATAATTTAGGATTCTTATATTTAACTGCGAACAGAAAAGGGACAGAGCCTAACTGCACGAGAGGTTCCGAAGCTGAGAGCTTAAATTTTAACTTGCTGACACTAAGTTAAAACAGACAATATTTAAAAATGTATTTTCTTATTTTTCGCAGAAATTAAGATTTGTCATTTCATTCTCCAGTTTGAGTGAAATATCAAGCTTTGTTTAACAATTGGAATGAATTATCAAGCCTTATTTTGTATGAAAAATCAGAAAAAAGAACACTGACTCCATATGATAACCTACCCAGCTGGCATTCTTTATAAATCTACAGCGGCCGTTATCGGCCCGTCAGCTGCCCTGACGGGCCGATAACGGCCCGCTGTAGATTTATAAAGAATGCTAACTGGGTAGCCTAGAGGGCTATAGCTTAAAATGTCTATGAGACGGAACATGTCATGGCGAGAACAAAGTATTTCAAAATGCCGTCTGCAGATATTTAAATCCAGCCGGTTAAGAGGTTACTCTTAAATCACCATTCAAAAATGTAGCAGACGACATTCTGAAATCATTACTTTTAGTAAAAATAACGTTTGGCATTTCATATGAGTCGATTTACTTGAAATACCAAGCCTTAGGTTCTCTCAGAAGTTAAGTATTTATGTGACTTGCACTTTACTATTAAAGCGCAGACGACACTTTAAAATTGATTTTGTTTACTTTTCGGAGGAAATAATACTTGACAGTTCACATGAATCGTCTGCCTGCAGACGATTTGCATAAAATGGTAAGCTTTATTTCATCTGAAAAAAAGTGTCATTTGCTTTAGTTGTGGTTATCGTTACAAGGATGAACAGGTTTGCTAAATGTCATATCTTACAAGCAGTAACGTTGAAGCGTGGTTGGATTAACGTCGGCGTAAAGTCGCTGGTGTTCATCTAACGTTTTTTTCAACAGTTTGTCTCTGCTGGATATAATCATACATAAATGCAGAAAATCTGTTAGACAAGGTAAATACCTTACAGCTTCGATTTACCGTTGAGATAATCAAGGGTATGTTGGTTAATTGTTGTCTAGTTTAAGTTTGGAATCTGTATGTAATTTGTGTATTTTAATTATCCAATCATCTAGGAGATAAAATAACACCTACAGTTGATAAACGACAACCTAAGCATTCTGACCTTACTTTTTTTTCAAAATCATTGATGCAAGGAGTGCATTTATAACAAATTTGTCATCGAAAAATCCGTGCCATCTTTTTTTCATGAAGAAATTACATCTGACCGTAGTGCTATATATGAGGAGTTATAACATCGTTTTAACCGTAGTGCACTTAAAATATTAACATCTCTGTATAGGTGGACAGAGAACACTTCAATATATAAGAAATACAAATTTTCTGTGATGTTAATTATTTTTGTTTAAAAGATATATTTGTTGAGTACGGTAAATGCCTTTAAAATTACAGTGTTTTCAGGCGCTACTACGATAAACAAATAAGGAGTTTTGTTTATTTACAGACCACGTATGCAAGAGGAGAACTGCATTACAAAAACTGTTTAGGCAGCTTGAACTTTGTTGTAAAGTATATATATATTTATATTGTATTTGTTTAAATGATTCTTCTGCATAGGAGTGCATACCCTTGGGTTGAAGAGAAATCTTTCACACATTGTTTCACCATAAGAGCTGAAAATGTTAAAAAGCAGGTGTTATGATTGGTTCTGGATTTCATTATTTTGTGACTTAAACTGTCATAAAATGGTATGTTTATGCTGTACATGCTGGGTAAAATTTCCAACGACGTTTTGGAAATATTTTTTTTTTCTTATTTTACTCAGAAGATAAAGGGGTTGACATTTTTATGGGAATTGTCCCCTTTAGTAAAACAAGAAAAATATCAATTGTCGTTTGCTGGTTTTGCCCACAGACTGCTAAGGTTTAATGGCCGGAGACCAGAATGGCGTTAAAGCAAAGGACTATTAAATAAACTTAGGCGTTTAATTGCGGGAGACCAGCAATGACATTATAGCATAGGACAGTTAAGTACGTTTAAGGCGTTTGATTGCCGGAGACCAGCACAGGACAGTTAGATATATTTAAGGCATTGTTTTTTAAGTAGATCGAAGAAATGTAAGTGTTTGTAGCAACATGTAAATATTTAATAACATATATTAATCTACAGATATCATTGGCATCTGACGTATTGTGAACGTTCAACTCAATTTTAAATGCTTACATTTTGAATTTCAAACTGTCTCCAACAGTCTAAATATGGAAAATGAAATGTATCAAGCTCTCAAAAAGTGCAATATTTACTTTATTGCATTCTCATTCTGATTGTGTAATTGCTCTGTTATGGTAAACTTGAAGAAAAACATCTTTGGAGATTTTTAACGCTTAACATGCTGGGTAAAATTTTCAGCAGATGACATTTTGAACTATGTTTCTTACACGGTTTGGAGTATCATGCATGTCCCTCAAGGAGACAATTTGCATGAAATATCAAACCATGTTTCTGTGAAAAAATAAGAAATATATCATCAATTTGTCGTCTGCTGAATTTGCCCAAAGGGTGGATATTTTAATCTGATGTTGTATTTGAGTCTATGTTATGCTTAAATGGAAGAGGGCAATTTACAGTAATAGTTAAGACAAAATGGGATACATTTTACCTACTGAGAATTAAGGCGTTTCACATGTATTTTGTTACCACTTTTAATTATATGTTGAATGCATGCATTTATTTCCATATCATTTCTGTTTTTTTTTTTTTTTTTGTTTTTTTTTTTGTTGTTTTTTTTTTGTTTGTTTTTTTTTTTTTTTTTTTTGCCTTTTTTTTTTGCTTCGATTGCCATTCGTTATAGTTTAGGTTGGTTGTATTAATTAAGGGAAATGGATACATATATACATATCCAAGGGAAACAACTCTGACAGGGAAATATTTGCCTCCCATCTCATTGGGTTTATTCTTAATGGAAAAAATGCGCCTTCTCGAAGAATAGATGCTTTCCTTTAAGAGTAGCTCATCGGTTTTGAAAGATTCAAGTGCTAGAATATTAATTTCATGTTTATAAAAATAAGTTACCCTCACCCCCACCCCCACCCCACCCCACCCCCGCGCACACACACGGAAAATCTTCCAAGTGTTCTTAAAGTGAACGAATACACCCGAAAGATTTTTGGGTCATGTGTCAAAGGGCAACAGCTTTTTACGACAGGACGTTTTCTCCCTAGTATTTTAAAATAATAGGAAAACCGTTTAAAAAATGGGATCTACTCCTAAAGGAATGAACACGCCCAGGAGGGTGCAAATTCTTTCCTTTAAGTGTTGCCTACGAATAAAAAAATAAAAAAAGGGAGTCAGTATGTCCATGTCCAAGTTTATTTCTCTTGGAGGCTTATACATTCGCATTAATTAAGACGTCTCATATTTGCCTTTTTTTTCTGATTACACTTTTTAAATCTGCACTGCATATTATGTATTGACTTAAAGTTTGAAAACAATTGTAAAAGGAAACTGCAGCATCGGAAACAAGTAAGTTCTGCTCAGAACAGCTTAAGAAACCGTTATCTAATTACAGAGTACAATACTGCCAGTATTCATTCTACATAAATCTATAGCGGGCCATTAGCGGCCCGTCAAGGTAGCTGACGGGCCGCTAACGGCCCGCTGTAGATTTACGTAGAATGCTAGCTGGGTGAGTATCGATGCTGTTGTCGTGCCCACCGTAGTCCTACTGGTGATTTTCTCCTATTCTGGCTACAGGTGTCTTGGGGTGCTCTAATTGGTTTCATGATGGCCTTTGAGATTGTCCCCCAACCGGAATTGTGTTTGGGACATATGTTTAGTCCAGATTCCGCAACCGGAATTGTGTTTGGGACATATGTTTAGTCCAGATTCCGCTGGCTTGTGTCGGTGTCGCATTTCTTCACACTGTCTCTTGAAACAATAATTGGATATTTTGTTTTGCACAAATACATAATTTGTATGCGGGTAGGTAGGGAGAGGTGATAAGATGTTTATGATGATGTTGTTCCAATTTTCATGGTTAGTATGCGACTTACTGTCTTTTTTTTTTTTTTTTTTGCCAAACAGTAGCTCGTCTTCCATATGCGTTGAGCCGCTTTTACCAAACTTCTATGGTTATATCATTGAGCTGGCCAGGAGTTATTTCTGTTGACCATGACCTTTTGTCAAGATCATCAGGGGACAAAGTTTTGCGTTGGGTGGTATACTTAAGGCCGAGGTTTCGCTCAAGGAAAACTCCCAAACAGTGTTTTATGCCAACCATTCCGAGGCGTTTCCTCTGCTGCAGTTTCTCTTTCTTCGTATATCTGATACTGCAAACATTATGAAAACACACCTATTCAAATATATTGAAAATTTCACCACCAAAACTGAGAGTTTTCAGATAATTATTCTGTTATTTTTCATATTTCTGCTCAAAACATACATTGTGGGTTCTCGTTAGAACCGCCTAGAACCATCAATCTATGTTTTTGAGCAGAAATAAGAAAAAATAATGTATACCCCTGTAAACCGCAGTCTAACTATATAAAAGTGGGGTTTAAGTGGGGGCCAAAATTATATAGGTATGTTTTCTTGTTGTATGCTGTTTTGTTTGACATTCTTCTTTCGAAACCTTGAAAAGGCTGTTTTGTAACTTGGGCCATTCCTTGGTTTATTTTGTACATGTAACAGAAAGTTCAGAAATCTTATCTCGTAAGCATCAATAGAAACAACAACTTTGGGGTTTAGTATCATGAATTGTATCGGTAAAACAAGACTTTCTGTTTTACATTGCGTTTTCTTTTATTTTGTTTTTTCTCAAATTCAGTATGATAATTAGGAAATAAACTAATACTTGTAGCTTTTTTATGTTTCTCCTAAATAGGGCTTGACATTTCATTTGAATCGTTTCAGAAGGAACTGTCGATCCTTATTCTATTTTAAAAATCGAAAAACATTTCTGAAGTATTGTATCCAACTTTTTTTGTCTGTAATAAGCTGATAATTAATGCTATCCTAATTATTCGGACAGACAAGCCTTAACAAACAGTGTAGACTCAGATCAGACACCATGATCTCAGATCAGGGTCTACACTGTTTGTTATTCATCCACCAGTTTTAGACATCAGTAGGTATTAACATTAACAAAACATGCCTATTCAAATAAAATGAAAATTTTACCACCAAAGTATGAAAATTTTCATATAAAAATTCTGATATTTGTCATATTTCTGCTCAAAGCATAGATTGTTGGTACTCGATAGAACCGCCTCGACGGGGCGGTTCTAATGAGCACCAACAATCTATATTTTTGAGCAGAAATAAAAAAAAATGTATACCCCTGTAAACCCCAGTTTTACTATATAAAAGTGGGGTTTATAGGGGGTCAAAATTATATAAGCATGTTTTCATGATGATAGAAGTATTTTAAGTTTAGGACAAATATGGTGAGGTGTTAAGGTGTCTCATTATTTATATGATATATACAGTATATGTATCATCTTGAACTTAGGTGACTGCATTCTGGTAATGAACCATCACATATTGAGCTAAGCTACACTGTTCGCCTTTTTAAATAATTGTCTTGTCCAAAAGCAAAGATGAAAGTCCATTTTGGATATAACTATTTTGAGATGAAAGTGTTACTACAGAGGCTTTGGTAATAATGTTGAATATTTTATGATAATTCTGCGATTTTGTTCTTATTCTTCCATAAAGCATACGTTGTTGTGCTCATTAGAAGCCGTCGGTGAGGTTCTTCTAAGGAGCACCCGCAATGTGTTCGTTTTTATGGACTACCGGAGAAAACTGACCCAGAATTCTCATTTAATAATCCTCATTAACATCTCTCTGTTAAGAGTTGCCATATACTACCCAGCTAGAATTCTACATAAATCTATAGCGGGCCGATAACGGCCCGCTATAGGTTTATGTAGAATGCATACTGGGTATTTTCAAAGTGTTTGTAGATGTATTTTAGTAATGATTACTAAACCGTGAAAACATGTGCCATATTTTACCAACATTTACTACATTGCATGGCTTTCCGTAGAAATGCCCGTTTAATTGAATACCGTATTTACCCTAGGCATTCAAACAGACAAGCCAGGGCATTCAGTGTAGACCAAGATCAGATACTGCAACTTGCGGCATCACATAATGGTATACCCTGTTTGCTACTCATGGAATAGTTTTTAGACTCGTCAACGGGTAGTTAAATGAACTTGTTCAAACTTTGATAAGGACAAGTATGGTCAGGAGTTAAGGTGTCGCAATATTTAAGGTAAATATGGTAAGACACAAAACGGGTCATTTTGTTTTACACTGCACTATTATTTTCATATCGTAAGTGTGACTCATTATGACAGAGTGTTTTATTTCACCTGGCCTATTGGTGCTTTGAATTTTTAAAATAAACGTTTTCATTTTCATTTTTATTGGTGATCGTTTTTATACTGAATTTGTGTGTTAGATATTTGTATTTTAGGTAATGTGCCATTCAGAGAAACATTTTATTTCTTAGTGCCATAAACACTTCGTTTCGAACTTCAGTTTTGTTCAGTTTCTCAGCCAGTTAATCATTTGCACTTTCACTATACTGTATATTACCTTCATATTATTTTATGCATAATTCCTGATAGACCAGGTTTTGACCTATAGACTAGATCTGTATATTGGAATATTTGTGTTTAAACAGTTTGGTTGAGATACAGAGTTTTCAATGATTACTTGCTTTGTTATTCCACTGCATAATTATAGTTTAAAGTAGATGAGTGTTTACTTTGTAAAAGGAAGTCACCTTTATATCAGTAAATATTGTCAGCGATTGTATGAAGTCTATTCCTTGTATTGTGCGATTTTCACAGCACCAATGACTTAACGGGATTGAATATTCATTTAATAATGGATTCCTGCATTATCACAACCAAAGGCACAATAATATGAAAACTTTCATCTATTATCTGTACTCTTCATAAATCAGTGTTCTTCAAAGCATTAACTTTTTGTTTTAGGTTTTTTTTTGTTTTTCCTAAGCTTGGGGATAAACCATAAATGTTGGGGTTTTATTTTTTGAAACTGAAGACCGATTGTGCTATATTAATGAGTTTATTGTTTTGTGGATTTTATCAGTGTGTAAAAAGCAGGTGAATCATTCACAAACTGAATATAGCCCGAAGAGCTTTATGTGAAGTTTAGCGTTCGCACATCCATAAAATCCACAAAAAAAAAAACACCAATTCATAATTCCAACTCTGTCATGTTAACATCGAAAACATGCTTTAACTAGTTTATTTTGTACGTTTGTACGCAAAGGACATTCAAAGATTCTTTCACTAGATTTATCGAAATATAAACGCCGTTTTAAATTTGCTATTGACCAATCAAATTGCTCTAAAGTAGGAGATTCTGTTTAGTTGAAATTATTGTTTTCTAAATTCTATAAGTTTTCACGGCGTTCTGGTTAGGATTTCTTTCCTGCCGCATTTGGCACACACTACCAGAGTTGGCACGCACTGCCGGAGTCGCGATTAAAGTAAAATATATTTCAAGTTATTGATTCAAAATACGTGGACATATGGGCATCTGATTTGTTAGATATATATTCATGGTTGATCAACCACGTCTTTTGTGACAGGTTTAATCAGATTTCCACCTATGCCATCTTTCTATCCTGAACACCTGCATCTTATGTGGGTTTAAACCCAAATATGTTAACTTGATAATTTCTATTCGGAAGTTTTCAAATATTCATTTTCCAGCAAATGGAGTGTTTTGTGTGTTTTAAGCTCTACCGCTTTGCGTCCATTATTTATGCATAGCGTTCCGTACAAAGGAATCTTGGAAACAGCATTACTGTAGTACGAACTATGAGTTTACTGTATCTGAAGCAGTTAACATCTAAAAGTGCCAAACGACATTCTCAGCAGACGTCAGTATAAAAAACAATATGTATTTTTTTTTTCAGAGAATTTCATGCGTTTGCCCAGCAGACAAATCACATGAAATATCAAGCCTCATTTTCTCTGAAAAGTAAAAAATAAATGTTTTTAGACTGTCGTCTACTGTAGATGTGGTTAGCGCTTCAAGATTAAATGCGATTTCGCCCCTTTAAACAGATAAGGGACCTACTCCCAAGGTTTATAAAGTAAGAGTCATTGAAAATTTCCAAGATTTAATTGGTTAAGTGGTCAAATACACTTTCATACTGGGCATTACTTGATGAATTGCTCAAATAAAATTTCATACCATAACTGAAAATATTTACTGGTAACAATATTTAATGAGTTCCTTTATTATGTACGTATAAGATTTTCATGTAGATTTTGAAATTGAAAAGATGACCTGTTTACTGTTTAGTTCTCTTCTGTATGAATGAAAGTGCTATCACATAGTTTGTTGTATTCTGTTGGTTGATGGAAAATACAATTGATATGACACAAACGTATGACGAAATTTATTATGTCATAAAACGTAGACAATGCTGCGAATTCTATTGCACAAGTGTATGACCTTCATCTACATGTACTTTTTTAATGGATGGCAGCTATAAATAGCATTAACCTTTATCACTCTCTCGGCTAATTCAACAGACCACAAATTGGTGATATTTTTCTTATATTTCCCAGAAAACAGAATCTGTTATTTCATGCAAATTGCCAAATCCTGTTTTCTTGGAAAAATATTTCAAAATGTCGTCTGCTGAAAATTTTACCCAGAGTGCTAAGAGAAACGCTGTTTTGAATGATAAATGTATGTAAATATACACAGTGATGATTGTCAATTTTCATTCTCAGAAATCCCGTGTTCGATTATCTCAGGGTTGCCTCAGTGACGTCATCAGACGTCATCAGTTGTCCGCGCATCTTTGGAGTAAACAATACTGTTTGAAAGCGGTTACCCCGGTGATTAAGAGGCAGCACTGTCTTAATCTTACCTTAATTTACGAATGTTCCGGTCAACCAACTGTATACACAAAGTGCTACATTAGTGCCATATGATTTGATATCAAATTTATTTTTATTACATTGTTTTGTTTCGTGCACAGAGAGAGATGTTTCTTCTGGCAAGATATACATGTGTTTTGTATGTATGTCATATATTGATCATGCTTATTTCCACTTATTGTAGGTCAGTGTCAGCCTAGAAAAGTATGGGAGTATGGTTTTGAAATATTTACTACCGTTATACGTGTTACTATTATGAAACGTATCTCGTATTGAACCATAATAAGTATTGAATCTGTTTCTAGGCTGGCTTTGATTTCAAACATCTTCTGTAATCAGGTTAACACCGTAGCCATTTTAGATGAGTGTTCTCCCCTAAAAATGAAATAAACAGAAATGTTCAGTCGTTATTTCATGAAGCTTCGATCATGTTTTCAAGAAGCTTATTGGTACAAAATCGTATTTGCTTTTGAATCAGTCATATATCTGATTTACAAAATACGAGTCGTAATATCACTTCTAAATTATTAATAATATTTTGTCAGAGCATTGATTCAAAACATGCTAAGTCATAAAGCTGATTTATGAGATTCGAATGAACTCACATGTTGTTAACAAACTATTGATACAGGTACCATAACAATCTTAAGTATTGGGCAGATAGGCCAGAACAAACTGTGTAGACCAAAATTAGACGCAGCAGAACGCGACGTCTGATCAGTTTGCCCCTCACTTCAGCAGTTTTTAGATAAATCAACATGTAGTGAAATGGATTGTAAATTTAGGACATGTATAATGTTTCAAAATTTTAGGTTAATACGACAGTTCAGTTTCTATTAAAAATGCAAATGACTAAAAGGTATGGGCAAGAACATTTGAGCCGCAACGGCAGGAAACGTACCCCCGGACATGTGCACCCAGCGAGAACCATATCAGCCTGCGCATTTACGCAGTCCAAAAAATTCACTGAACTCATTTTGGATAGCCAGTGATGCAAAGTGTCTTCATGCAGACAACGAAAACTCTGATCAGACTCAGTCTGATCTGAGTTTTCGTTGGGCGCACATGTCAAAAGGTACGTTTTCTCACATTGCGGTTCATTTTATCTAAAATGCGGTGTCAGAGGCCTAACGTCAGAGCAAATGTTGTACAAGATGGAATCAAACTACTACTATTTCATATAATACTAATGTATCAAATAACTACTACTACTGTTTATGAAGGAAAATTGTCTTCATGTACTTTTTGTCATTGATCTAGGGCACAGAAAGGCAGCTTTATGCCACATGCACAGCGAAGTCCCAGGACAAGCTGTGCGCTGCACAGTACCTCCAGCGTCTTCAATTAATACTGTATGAGCAGCAACGGGAGGAAATGTATCTTCGGATATGTGCACCTAAAGAAGACTCCGATCAGCCTGTGCATTCACGCAGTCTGGTCAGTCGTCTCTGGAAGCTCTTTGGATATCCAAGAACCCAATGCTTGTTAAAACGCCCAGCAAGAACTCTGAACAAATCACATGTGAGTCTTCGCTAGGTGCACATGTCCTGAAGTACATTTCCTCACATTGCGGTTCGTATACTTTCTGGGTTGTCCTGATACTGTTTTAAGGGGGCAGGTACACCTGATAGGCTGCTTTCATTTACGCAAGGGAAACAAGTTTTGTGATTTTTCTCATTTGCGTTCCCACAAACTAAGCCACTTTCTGAGAAGGGTCTACCCTCAAAGGAAAGAATTTGCTCCCTTGGGAACAAAACAAAAATTCTTTCCTTTTAGAGTAAACCCGTTTACAGAAAAAAAGCAAGACATAGTTGGACTGAGTTACCTCTGCTGATGGTGTATCCATTCCTCTTAATTAAATAGGATGGAGTTGATCAGACTACCGTATTTTTTATATCATTTTGAATGATTTTTACATTTGGGACCATTCCAAAAACTAAATTTTCCCGTGACGAAGTCCCTGGGACGAAGTATTATCAGAGACTACTTGTATATTCTGCAGCTTTGCTTTTGTCTGATATATTTACCTTACAGATGATTTATGACTAAAGTATAGGTCTATCGAGTGTAGCTTATAGTAAAATGAAATTTGTGTTACTCATTAATGTTTTAAATCAAAACAGCGAAAACTTCATTTGAACAGGTGAAACTTTTCGAAAACCTGTCTCCAAACACTTTCTGCAATAGATCTCTTAGTAATTTATAACAATTTACAATGGGCAATATGACAATATTAATATATTTCTTAATTCAGCAAGTTTGAATAGTACGCTACAAAACACTCCAAATTTATATCTTCCAGGCGACAAGCGATTTTTTTAAGAGATATAGAAAATACGATCAGCATTACCATAAGAAAGTATGTCTTCAGGTCACGTAGAAGCGTCGACGGACCATTCAAGGCTGTACATGCGCTCTGTCTGATCAGGGACATCGTTGTTTGCTCACAGAATCTCGGATACTATTGTCCACGTCTAGTATCTCTTACGCTGGTATTGGCGTAATTTGATGATGGACAGGTATCGACACACAATAAATGTCCTGATCATATTGCATGAATGCAGAGGCTGACCTGGAACATAGCTTTTTGTGTATGCCTCGAAGATCAGACCCTTTTATTATATAACACAGGTCGTACGGTGTATTGTAGATTTTCCTGTGCCCCAGCTCAAAGATATTTAAAAATAGCTGTCTCTACTATATACTATTTTTAGACTTTTTAAAACAGAAGGTATCGTAAGTAACATATAATTTGGTCAGTAAAAATAATGGGACACGAGGTAATTACCTAATGTTAGCATTGTAGGGTAGGTAAGTTATTTAAGGTGACTGGATACATCTGATAGTTTCCTTCATTTTGTACAATGGAGTAAACTGTGGCTTTCTGCTTGGTTTTCTGCTTTCTGCACACCAAATAACTTTTGAAAAGCGGTCTAGTCTAAAAGGAAAGACTTTGCTCCGTCAGGGAGCAAAGTCTTTCCTTTTAGACAAGACCCCTTTTCAGAATTCAGACAAAAGAATTTTGAAAGAGTTATCTCCCACTGAAAGCCTATCAGTTCCCCTTAATTGTATTCACAAACTGGTAACTTTTACACCCTTTCTTCCATTATCAAAAATTAGGTGAGTACCTCGTAGTTTTTACCGTCCGAAGTTTTATTCTACTTCCGGTATATGTGATTGTATCAACACACGTCCTCTCTGTGCCTTTATTTATTTATGAAGGGTGCATAGAATGCACTGAATTTTAGTTGGGCTTCTTTGTATTTAAAATGTCTGTGCATCTGTATGGCGGTACCAAGTACATGTAAATTGAATAAATATTTTGTCCTTACAGTGTGTATTTTGTTATCTTGTGAACTATCCTGATCTTATGTAACAACTGAAAATGACATCGATGCAAAATACAGTCGAACTTCAATGACTCGTACAATTCTAGGATCTTGGAACTTTGTTATAGACATGGGTAGTTAGAGCTACTGTGGGTTAATCACAGGGCCAGGTCCGAGGCAAATGGAGATATTTTAGGGATGACGGTTCGATCTTCTGTAAAATGATGGTATGTTTATTGTACTCATTAGAATCGCCTCAACGAGTAAACTCAACATACATTTTCATGATAAAATGAAAAGAAATCCCTAAAATGCCTCTAAATATTCGTTTTCCTTGAGAATGTCCTAGGCACTCAAAAACGAAATCGAATTAGCCATCGGTGTTCACGAGTCATTAAAGTTTTACTGTAGTTTCTCAGCAAACACACAACGTCATTCGGACGTCACTAAGACGTCATGACGTCGCCGCGACGTCCGAACGACGTGTGTTTGCTGGGAAAGAAGGTGCCTAATACGAGTAAAATCACAAAGCATAGCCAACCAATGACACAAAGAGGAAAAAACTAAGCAAATGACGATGGACAGAACACAAATTACAAACTAATAAAAAGCAAGCAACTATCTCCCTCTTCCCCTATGAGAAGACAGGAATCAGCAAACTCACTAGTCAGACAGTTAACAGAACAAAATATAAAAAGTCCTGCATCGAGCAGCCACAAGGCCCGTCAAACAACTAACAGTACTAGATTCACCGCCCTAGAACGAAGAGTAGTAAAAGCACTGGCGGACGGTTTTAATCGATCTTACTGGCGTCAAATCTTCAACCTTGTAAAACTACAAAATAAAGCGGAAGTATTACCGGTATGTAGGGACTTTAACTTTCAACGTACGGCATTATATAACATTTTACTTTCAGAACATCGATAACGGCAGACTCTGTAAGATTATTTCCACTAGCAAAGTATTTATTTAGGCTGGCGGTAATTAGACCTATCCCCCACGCCACCACGCACCCAAAGACAGTTTTCATGGGTACCCAGTTGTTTATTGGGGCCGGTAATTTGAGAAAAAAGTTCCCTAAGTGAAATAGCAAATCGTAAGAGAGTACACGCAATAAAATAAATTTGTTCAGCCTCTGTTCTATATACTCGTAGATTGGAAAAAATGCTAGCAAAAGAAATCTTACAATTCATATTCAGATATGCTTACTAGATAATTTGCATAAATTTTAACATTTGTTAAAACATCGAATTCATATACTCACTAGTATGATAGGCGACATATCAGAGGTTATTCCGTCGGTAATATAAAGTTCTGCATCATTCTTTTTTCCCTCCTCACTGTCGCCATCTGTCGTGTTTTATAGCATGTCAGCCAGCCGTGGTTGTAGAACATCTTCGATCCACAAAGACTCCAGAATACCATTACTCGAGTACGATGGACAGCACATTAATTACAAACTAACGAAAAGCCTATCTCCCTCTTCCCCAACGAGGTAATCACAATGTTAGACAGGACTCAGCAAACACACTACCCAGCTAGCATTCTTTATAGAAATATAGTGGGTCGTTATCGGCCTGTCAGCTGCCCTGACGGGCCGATAACGGCCCGTTATAGATTTCTAGAGAATGCTTACTGGGTAGTAAGACAGCAAACAGAATAAAGCAGTCCTGCAACGAGCAGCCACAATTAATGCCCCACGAACAACGAAAAATACTAGATCCACCGCACTAGAACTGAGAGAAGTAAAATCACTGCCGGAAGGTTTTAATCGATTTTAATGGCGTCAACTTTTCAACCTTGTAAAACTACAAAATAAAGCGGACATGCTGCCGGTAGGTAATCACTTTCACTTTCAAGGTACGGCATTATATAACATTTAACTTTCAGAACATTGATAAACGGCGCGACATCACTCGACCATCCTCAGAAGACTTTCTGTAAGATTATTTCCACGACAAAAGTATCCTGCACGTCCCGATGTCACCTCCCCCACGCCACCACGCACCCAAATAGTTTTCATGGATACCCCATTGTTTACAGGGACCGGCAAATTGAGAAAAAAGTTTCCTAAAAAACCTTATTTGAACAGTGAAATAAGAGACACAAGACAGTAAACGTAATAAAATAAATACATCCAGCCTCTGTTCTATATAGCAGCCACAAGGCCCCGAGAACAACGAACAATACTAGAACCACCGCCTTAGAATGAAGAGTAGTAAAAGCACTACCGGATGGTTTTAATCGATCTTACTGGCGTCAAATCTTCAACCTTGTAAAACTACAAAATAAAGCGGAAATGCTACCGATATGTAGGGACTTTCACTTTCAAAGTACGAATATATATAACATTTAACATTCAGAACATCGATAAACGGTACGTACACCACTCGACTGTTCTCAGAAGACTTTCTGTAAGATCATATTCACTAGTAAAGCATGTCGGCTGGCGGTAATTAAACCTTTCCTGCACGTCCTCATCTCATCGCCCCCACGACACCACGCGCCCAAATACAATTTTTCATGGGTACCCAATTGTTTACTGGGACCGGCAAATTGAGAAAAAAGTTCCCTAACAGACTGTTAGAACAGTGAAATAGCACATCATAAGACAGTACACGCAATAAAATAAACATATTCAGCTTCTGTTCTATATAGAATGAAAAAAAAAAATGGTAGCAAACGAAATCTTGGACATTGTGTTTTCAATTCATATTCAAATATGCTTACTAGTTAATTTGCATAAATTTCAACATTGTAAAAACATCGTATACTCACTAGTATGCTAAGCGACATATCGGAGGTTATTAGGTCGGTAATGTCCTAAAGTTCTGCATCATTGTTTTCTCCCTCCTCACTGTCGCCATCTGTCGCGTTTTGTAGCATGTCAGCCAGCCGTGGTTGTAGAACATCTTCGATCCACGAAGGCTCAAGAATACCATTACTCGAGTACGATGGACAGCACGCAAAGTACAAACTAACGAAAAGCATATTTCCCTCTTCCCCTGTGAGGTAATCACAATGCTAGAAAGGACTCAGCAAACACACCAGTAAGACAGCAAACAGAATAAAGCATAAAAAATCCTGGACCGAGCTGCTATAACATTACGAAAACATGCCTATTCAAATATACTGAAAGTCTTCCCACCAAAAAATGAAAAGCTTCAGATAAAAAAAAATCTGATATTTTTTCATATTTCTGCTCAAAACAGAGATTGTTGGTACTCGTTAGAACCGCCTCGACGAGGCAGGTCTAAAGAATACCAACTATTTATGTCTTTGAGCAGAAATAAGATAAATAATGTATACCCCTGTAAACCCCAGTTTTACTAAATAAAAGTGGTGTTGAAGAGGGTCAAAATTGTATAGGCGTGTTCTCGTGATGAGGTCCTACGAACAACGAACAATACTAGATCCATCGCCCTAGAACAGAGAGTAGTAAAAGCACTACCGGAAGGTTTTAATCGATCTTACTGGCGCCAAATCTTCAACCTTGTAAAACTATAAAATAAAGCGGACATGCTACCGGTATGTAGGGACTTTCATTTTCAAAGTGCGGCATTATATAATATTTAACATTCAGAACATCGGTAAACGTCCTCATCAGACTTCCAGTAAGATAATTTCCACCAGAAAAGTATGTCGGCTGGCAGTAATTAAACCTATCCTGCACGTCCCCACCTCACCGCCCCACGACACCACGCACTCAAATACAATTTTTCATGGGTACCCAATTGTTTACGGGGAGCGCCAACTGAGAAAAAAAAAGTTCCTTAACAGAACTGTTAGAACAGTGAAATAGGACATCATAAGACAGTACACGTAATAAAATAAATATATTCAGCCTCTGTTCTATAGAGATTGGAAAAAAATAGCAGCAAACGAAATCTTAGACATTGTGTTTTCAATTCATATTCAAATATGCTTACTAGTTAAATTTGTATAACATTTGTTAAAACATCGAATTCATATACTCACTAGTATGCTTAGCAACATATCAGAGGTTATTCGGCCGGTAATGTCCTAAAGTTCTGCATCATTTTTTTCTCCATCCTCACCGTCGCCATCTGTCATGTTTTGTAGCATGTCAGCCAGCCGTTGTTGTAGAACATCTTCGATCCACAAAGGCTCCAGAATACCATTACTCGAGTACGACGGACAGCACACAAACTACAAACTATCTCCATCTTCCCCAACGAGGTAATCACAATGCTAAAAAGGACTCAGCAAACACACTACCCAGCTAGCATTGTTTATAAATCTAAAGCGGGCCGTTATCGGCCCGTCAGCCACCCTGACGGGTCGATAACGGCCCGCTATAGATTTATAAACAATGCTTACTAGGAAGTAAGACAGCAAACAGAACAGAACAAAACATAAAATGTCCTGCAACGAGCAGCCACAAGGCCCGTCAAACAACGAACAATACTAGAGCCACCGCCTTAGAATGAAGAGTAGTAAAAGCACTGCCGGAAAGTTTTAATCGATTTTACTGGCGTCAAATCTTCAACCTTGTAAAACTACAAAATAAAGCGGATATGCTACCGGTATGTAGGGACTTTCACTTTCAAAGTACTGCATTATATAACATTTAACATTCAGAACATTGCTAAACGGCGCGACATCACTCGACCGTCCTCAGAGGACTTTCTGTAAGATTATTTCCACGAGAAAAGTATCCTGCGCGTCCCGATCTCACCTCCCCCACGCCACCACGCACCCAATACAATTTTCATGGGTACCCCATTGTTTACAGGGACCGGCAAATTGAGAAAAAAAGTTTCCTAAGAAACCCTATTTGCACAGTGAAATAGCAAGACATAAGACAGTAAAAGTAATAAAATAAATACATTCAGCCTCTGTTCTATATAGCAGCCACAAGGCCCCGAGAACAACTAACAATACTAGATCCACCGCCTTAGAATCGAGAGTAGTAAGTGCACTGCAGGATGGTTTTAATCGATTTTTACTGGTGTCAAATCTTCAAACTTGTAGAACTACAAAATAAAGCGGACATGCTACCGGTATGTAGGGACTTTAACTTTCAAAGTACGGTATTATATAACATTCAACATTCAGAACATCGATAAACGGCACGTACATCACTCGACCGTCCTCAGAAGACTTTCTGTCAGATAAGTTCCACTAGAAAAATATCCTGCACGTCCCTACCTCACCTGCCCCACGCCACCACGCACCCAAATACAATTTTCATGGATACCCCATTGTTTACCGGACCGGCAAAATGAGGAAAACTTTCCAAATAAACCCTGTCTGAACAGTGAAATAGCAAGACATAAGACAGTAAACGTAATAAAATAAATATATTCAGCCTCTGTCCTATAGAGCAGCCACAAGGCCCCGAGAACAACGAACAATACTAGATCCACCGCCCTAAAACGGAGAGTAGTAATGGCACTACCGGAAGGTTTTAATCGATTTTACTTGCGTCAAATCTTCAACCTTGTAAACTACAAATTAAAGCGAACATGCTGCCGGTATGTAGGGACTTTCACTTTCAAAGTACGGCATTATATAATATTAAACATTCAGAACATCGATAAACGGCACGTACATCACTCGCCCGACCTCATCAGACTTTCAGTAAGATTATTTCCACTAAAAAAGTATGTCGGCTGGCGGTAATTGAACCTATCCTGCACGTCTCCACCTCACCTCCCCCACGCCACCACGCATCCAAATATAAGTTTTCATGGGTACCCCATTGTTTACTGGGACCGGCAAATTGAGAAAAAAAGTTCCCTAACAGAACTGTTAGAACAGTGAAGTAGCAAATCATAAGACAATATACGTAATACACGTAATAAAATAATACAATGGGTCGCGGTTCTGATGAGTACCCACAATCTATGTTTTGAGCAGAAATATGAAAAATATCAGAATTTTTTATCTGAAAATTTTCTTTTTTTGGTTGTGAAATTTTCAATATATTTGAATAGGTGTGTTTTCGTAATGAGAAATGATTGCAATACCTGCATCGTTTTCTTCAGCAAAGTTGCCCCAAGCTCTGCTTGAACAATCTTCATTTTGTTGTCTTCATTCCTTAAAAAAAACTTTCCAGTTTGCATTTTGATTTTGTATTTTTACCCAGCAGACGTAAGTTCTGAGGAGATCCTCTTCTTATGAATTCCATTCTCTTAACCGAATCTGCTTTATACATATCTGTCCTAAATATAACCTCAAATTCTGTGAAGATGTCAAGAAGTTTCTCTGATATCTATGGGATCTATTTGATGCTATGAAACAGGACATTTCTGTTTTCGATTAATAACATGTCCTTGTGTTGAAGTGCTGTATTGGCATTGTTTCTCTCAAGTAAACAGCTTAATCCCTGGGACTTTTCAGTTTTTGCAAAACAATCATTAGCTGTGCCAACGCTAAATAGGATAGGGATTAAAGAGTCTTCCATCAGATCTGCTAGATCTATCTGTAGTTGGTTTTAGATCTAAACTGCAATTGCATGACAATAGTTTCCTGCTGTCTGTACTCAACTAGATATGTCTGCTGACCTTATTTTCCACAGAGTCTTCAAATTAAGTCGCTTTACAAGCTCCTTGAAATATTTTAAGCCTTCCTTAGTTTTCCCTTCCCGTGTCTCGGCAGTAAGTATATCATTTTCGACTGAAACACGAGCACCAGAAGCCACACATTATAGATGATCTTTTCAATTTGGCTGAATGGATAGCCGAGCCATAGATGGCGTCGCGTTTCACAGACCTCATGCGCTCTTTTCTGAATGTCTGCAGGTCGAACTGCTGACCTCAGGGGTCAGTCAACATATTAGCCATGTTAAGTGTGTCCACTACATATTAGAACGTGCATGCTGGTGTGCATTATACTTAGCAGCAATACCACCAACACCAACCCCACTGTCACTTTTAGCATGCATCGTGGATGTCTCTTCCATCGTTTTATCTTCGACGCGTCTGTCTCCAGGGATGAACGACCTTGCGGCACTCACTTTGAAAAAGGTCTGTTGCTCCTGGAAGGGATTCTTCTAGATTTGCAACAAATTCTGAAAAAAAAGGTCAGATAGCGTGCATAGTTCTATTCTGTCCGCCAAAGCTAAAGAAAAGATTGACCATCAAACGGAGATATACAGCGTACAGCTTGCTCATACGAGGGATAAGACAAGACAAATATTATCCATATACAGTCAAACTTCAATGGCTCGAACATCTTTGGGACCATTGAAATTTGTTCGAGATATGGGTACTTCGAGCCACTGAGGGTTAATCATGGCACAAGGTCAGGAAGCAAATAGTGATAATTTAGGGAAATCTTTTCGATTTTCTACACAATA
Source organism: Anodontia alba (assembly GCA_964016985.1). NCBI lineage: Eukaryota > Metazoa > Mollusca > Bivalvia > Lucinida > Lucinidae > Anodontia > Anodontia alba. The sequence goes on from OZ024823.1 coordinate 80,474,143, forward strand.
ATTGTATGTTGAGTGTACTCATTAGAATCGCCTCGATGAGGCGATTCTAATGAGTACACACAACATACAATTTCGTGATAAAATGAGAAAATTTCCCTCAATATTTGTTTTCTTGAGCTGTCTAAAGAATTTCGTAGGGACTCAAAAACGAGTTCGAATTAGCCATGGTAAACGAGCCATCGGTGTTCGAGCTATCGAGGTTTTACTGTATGTCACACCAGAACTGAGCATTTTTCCCAAGTTCCTTGTTCTCTTCTGACAAATTAGCAGACTATTTTCGCCTTTATGAACTAAAAATTGCTCCAGCAATATTCTCTCCAACCTATGTAACAGAGTCTTATGACAATAAATTGCTCTTTCATAATGATTTCCCGTAAGAAATCCCTTGACTGAACTGATTAGCCCTGCTTCTTACAACACAGATCAGCGAATCCACAACCTAATGGGACAATACAATGCAGCCAGCTTTGTTTGGAGCCGGTAACAAAAAAAAACAAAACAAAAAAAAAAAAAAAAAAAAAACAAAAAAAAAAAAAAAAAAAAAAAAAAAAAAAAACGAAACTAGCCCTACCAGGTACTTCTTTATCAGTAGTAGACCTGTCTTGTCTCATAAACAACATTGCAACGTTCTTTTCTAATACATTTTTACTGATTCCTAACTACCTGGATCACTTTATAAACAAGAGGACCATGATGGTCCTATATCGCTCACTTGAGCAAACAGATTTGCATACTTACTGTTGAAGTTTCAGCCAAGTTCACTGCTCTATGATTTTTGTATAAGTTTTAAAGCCCTGCGCCCCCAGCAGCCATGTTTTTTAATGCATCATGACGGCTTGAACTGAATCTTGAAAGAGGATCACCAAAGGAACATTTCTGCCATTGAAATTGGTCCAGTGGTTTCTGACAAAAAGATTTTTAAAGTGTTTGATAAACCTATATAGGGAAAATAAGCCACGCCCCCTAACAGCCATGTGTTTTGAGGAATCATGACAGCTTGAACAAACTTGGTAGAGGGTCACCAAAGGAACATTCCTGCCAAATTATATTGAAATCTGTTCAGTGGTTTCTGACGAGAAGATTTTTAAAGTTTTCTATTTAGATATATAGGGAAAATAAGATTGCTTGATCTTGGTAGAGGGTCACCAAAGCAAAATTCCTGCCAAGTAATACTGAAATCAGTCTAGTGGTTTCAGACAAGAATAATTTTAAAGTTTTCTATATATAGATATATACGGAAAATAAGCCCCGCCCCCTGGCGACCATGATGTTTGACGTATCATGAGGGCTTGAACAATCTTGGTAGAAGGTCACCAAAGCAACATTCCTGCCAAGTAACATTGTACTCGATCCAACGGTTTCTTACGAGAAGATTTTTTTTAAAGTTTTCTATATAGATATATACGGAAAATAAGCCTCGCCCCCCTAGCTGCCATGTTTTTTGCCGAATAACTTGAACAATCTTGGTAGAGGGTCACGATGGAAACATTTCTGCCAAGTAATATTGAAATCGGTCTATCTGTGTCTGACAAGAAGATTTAAAAAAAAGTGAAGTCCAGGGAGTGCCACAATCACAAACCGCAGCCCTTCCCAGACACCAAGAGAGGAAACAGACAAAACCGAACAAGCGCAAATCGAACAAATGTAGGAAAAGCACTAAGATTAGCTAAGTTTTCTATATATAGGGAAAATAAGCCCCTACCCCTGGCGGCCAATTTTTTTGACGACTCATGACGACTTGAACAATCTTGGTAGAGAGTTACAAGAGAAACATTCCTGCAATGTTGTATTGAAATTGGTCCAGTGATTTCTGACAAGAAGATTAATAAAGTTTTCTATATAGGGAAAATAAGCCCCCCCTCCCCCCCCCCCCCTGCCACCCCCTACCTCCACCCCAGCGGCCATGTTTTTGACAAATCATGACGGCTTGAACAATCTTGGTAGAGGGTCACCAAGGAAACATTTCTGCGAAGTTATATTGAAATAGGCCCAGTGTTTCTGACAAGAAGATTTTTCAAGTTTTCAATATAGATATATAGGGAAAATAAGCCCCGCCCCCTGGTGGCCACGTGTTTTGACGAATCATGACGGCTTGAACAATCTTGGTTGAGGGTTACAAAAGAAACATTCCTGCCATGTTATATTGAAATCGGTCCAGTGGCTTCTGACAAGAAGATTTTTCAAGTTTTCTATATAGATATATAGGGAAAATAAGCCCCGCCCCTGGCGGCTACATTTTTTTGACGAATCCAAATGGCTTGAACAATCTTGGTAGAGGATCACCAAATGAACATTTCTGCAAAATTATATTGAAATCGGTCCAGTGGTTTCTGACAAGAAGATTTTTTTAAGTTTTTAGTTAAAAAATCTATTTTTAGCTCTTGTGGCCTAGATATGCAATGGACCGGAACCATTTGAACAGCTTTGAAAGAGGACAAACTAAGGATCATTCCTGTGAAGTTTGGTCAAAATCCAATCAGTGGTTTAGGAAGAGATGTCGTTTGAAGAAATTGTTTACGGACGGGCGGACGACGGACGACGGACAAAAGGTGATCACAAAAGCTCACCTTGTCACCTTGTCACTATGTAGATGTAGAGGAGTAGATGAAAAGACATAGAAATAATGATATCTTTCAAATATGAATCACCAAAAGAAAAACGTGCTATAAAATTCTAATTTACGATTGATATTAGCTTACAAACTGCAATGAATAAACTGCTAAATGATACAAAAATAATTTTACTAAATACACTTGAGACAACGAAATGAAATTTGAATAATAAAATGCCTAAAGGTGTAGGGACATTTGTCTACTACGCCAGTTTGAGCGACCTTTACTCTGCGAACAGAGAAGGTGATATGATGGTAGAAAATCAGGGCCTAGTTGTTCAAAGCTAACGATGTCATTAATAAACGATTCGTTAAAATTTACATCGAGTGATACGCAAATATGCTGAAATTTTTTGCTGAAAAAATGTGAGTAGCTTAAGCTATTCACATTTTTTTTTCAGCAAAAAATGTCAGAATATTGTATATTGAATCCGCTAAAATAGTTAACGAAATGACCCTTAACGAGCTCGTTAAGCTAACGACGCTTTGAACAAGTGGGCCCAGATGTATTGCTTAACACTCAGCATACTGGGTTAAAAGTCTTTCCAGAAAGTAGGCTTAGCTTAGCTTGACATGGTGACGTCACAGGACTTGGCTTGACTTACCGCTAGACTTGTTTCTAATGGTAAACAAAAGCGTGTAAATGGTATTCTGGTTGTATGCCCCCCACCCCCGCATCCCCTCCCCTCCGCGCCTCGACCCCACCTCCCGGCCACGGCTCATTACGTGCGAAGACTGTCAGATCCTCATGGCTTCTTTGGGTTGTCTGAGTTTCTGATTATTCTCAGTGTCAACTACGTTAGCCCCATCCAAGTTAATGACATGGTTAGCATTCGCAGTTTGATGAACTGGGGCCAGGGGAAGGGGAATGGGAAGCGGGGCATACAACCTGAGTAAAATGTAAAAGCCTTTGTTTACCACTGGAAACTGATCTTGTGGCAAGCAGTCCAAGCTCCGTGACGCCACAAGGTTAAGGTCACAGTCTGCTGACAGTTCTCAATAAGAACTTTTTTTATTTTTTTTTTTTTTATTTTTTTTTATCTGATCAAACAATTCTTTGAATCAGTGTGATATTCTATCCTGATGAGCCTATTCAATTAATTGCTTACTATTGTGTTTATACTAATTTTAATTGTATATGTATACAAATAAAGCAGGTCTCCTGATAGGCAAGTCATGCAATTTCATTGTCATTGTTTAATATAAATTGCTTCAATTGTTTCTAATCATTTATGCAGGTATACAACTTGCAATATCGATGCCTTTGATTTGAATACTACTTTGTTTCCCGATTCTGTAAGAGATTTTCTGTGAAATTCATCCTTTTAATGAATATTCATGAATATGCAAATGAGCCAATTTGCAAGGTTGAATATTAAATGAACGCACAAAGTCGTTCCATAGTGTTCAGTTCACGGTATCTTTGGTCTCTTGTCATTTGACTTCACGCAGAACTGTTTGAAAGCAAACTTTTGAAAGTAAAAACTAGCCTAGAAACGACATGTTTCTGAAAATAAAAAGTGGAATTTAGAACTATTAAAGTTCAACGTATCATCTCACAGGTTCCTGAAACATCACTTACTCATTACGAAAACAAGCCTATCCAAATATACTGAAAATTTTACCACAAAAAAAGAAAAAAAAAAGGAAAATTTTCGGATAAAAATTCTGATAGTTTTCCTATTTCTGCTAAAACATAGATTGTGGGTACTCGTTAGAACCGCCTCATCATCGAGGCGGTTCTGACGAGTACCCACAATCTATGTTTTTTAGCAGAAATAAGAAAAATAAGTTTTACTGTATAAAAGAGGGGTTTAAGGGGGTCAACATTATACAGGTATGTTTTCGTGATGTACTGATTATCTCCTCAAGAGTCAAACGACCAGGCGATTGTCAAGGATTCAAGTTACAACAACCCTCAATAAGCCGCTGAAATATGCACAATATTATTACACTGTACACCATTGTATTCTAATGTTTTCAAGATACCTTAATGTCAACACGAAATTCTGTTTTATTACTTCTTCCCGTACGATGTTACTGTTATATTCAGCACCAAAAGAAGTCTGTCAGAAGCAAGGGATATGCGTCCTTAAAACTGGTTACATTCGCTTGGAGACGAAAACAATCGTTCAGAGCGCAATTCTAAAAAATGGTATGCTTAAAACCAAGAATGCAATTTTCTGCGGCATGTCTGGTGAGGAAGGAATCTTTGCAATCAATGCCCACCGGTGGGAAAGCTTCAAACCGTTTATTTATGAATATAGCTTGGGACTGCTTCATGGTAAGGATGTCGCTCTTAAACCAATCTTAAAGAGATTTTCTTAAATACAGAATAAATAAATGATCGAAAATAGCAGATTCCATTTGAATTAGTGTTTTTATGAAAAATACTGGAATAAAGCAACCTCCCTCACGCCCCTGAAATCGATTTTCAAACTTAATGTCCAAAGGATAAAAAAAATATCAACACTGCTTTATCGAAGTACGTGTGTGTGTGTTGGTCGGGGGGGGGGGGGGTGCATTTTCCCAGCGGACACACAACGTTGAAACATTGTCGTTTTAACAACGTTCATACGACGTTGTTTCAACGTTGTGTGCCCGCTGGGTTACAACTTCCACACACGCTTTTTACGGTAGCAACTGCGATCTTAAAGTGACTTGGTACACTTAGTAGTTTGTTCACCATTTCTGTCGAGTGACACAACTTTTCTAAATTTCTGTTTGCTTTACCTCACACCAAGCCCCATCTAAAAACCCTTTTACTCTAAAAGGAAACACTTTGCTCCCAAGAGGAGCAAATTCTTTCCTCTTAAAGTAGATTCTTTTTCCGAAGGGAGGTAAGAGTGATTTGATAGAGTTGTCTCCCTTAAAAAACATACCCATTCACCTTACAACGAGTTCATGGTGTACAACAGAGTTTTTCCTGTTGATTGTTCCAAATGGTAGCCCAGTTCGAGCTCCTATTCAGCTTTCTCGATTTTCTCAACTATTTTGGTAGTGCTTTGACGCAAAGGCTTATAATTCTACTAACAGCCCAGTAAGCATTCATTATAAATCTACAGCGGGCCGTTATCGGCCCGTCAGGGTAGCTGACGGGCCGATAACGGCCCGCTGTAGATTTATAAAGAATGCTAGCTGGGAGGGCTATCAGATCCCAGTATAGAGTATAAAACATGTTCTGTGCGGGTTGCCTCTGATCTGATTGGCTTATAATTGAGAGTTTATCAAGAATATAATCTAGTTCTCTTAGAGGAACTGTTATGGAAATAGCTATCATCTCAGCAGCACTTCATCAAATGTTTACAGAAATAATAATTTAAATGTCAGCTCTCCAGTCAAAAGCTGGTTAACAATTAGCATGCTGGCTAAACTTCCATCAGGCAACATTTTGAAATACTTTTTTTTTTTATTTTCCCCAACAAATACAGATTTTTGACATTTCATGCAAACCTTACATTTCATGCAAACAGGGTTTGTCATTTCAAATGACAAACCCGGTTTTTTGGAACAAGTAGAAAAAAAAACTATCAAATTGTCGTCTGCTGAATTTGCCCAGAGAGTAGTTATGGTTAAAAGACCACAGTAAAGGTAATACAGCCTTAATCTGATCTTTTTAATTTGCGGCAAGGCTAATACATACATATTAATGCCAATCACTGCTGGAGTCAGCTAGCCAATGAGATGGAACTTTCCTCCTGTAGATCGTTTCAAGGCTCATAGTCCCGTTAATAGAATTATTAAGCCTCTGTTTGACGTCATTTGCCTTTTCTCCCCCACCTCTGAAGGTTCAAGGTTGTCTCTAATTCAATGTATTTTTTTCCTTTTCGCTGAAGCGTCATCGAAGCAAACTATTCCCCCTTTGCCCAAAGCTTACCCTCAGTGTCTTTCTCTTTGTCCGAAGATTTGTCTAAGCATATTTTTGCATGAAAATTTCAGCGTCAGTGATAATGGACAATGGGTATTAACAGGAATAAATTTATTATTACCACCAAATAGGGTTTATCGTTTTATCATCAAAATATTGTGGGATACAGATTTAAGTAAGTCTGATGACTTTCTTCTGGATCCCTTTTGTATATACGTCATATATGCTGTATATGTCCCGTTTTGTATTATCTGTAACGATTTATACAAATGAACTTCGTACTGATTAAACTAAAAATATTTCATGAAAAACAAAAAAGAAAAAACAATAAAAAAAAAAAAAAAAGATAAACTATGTTTTGACTATTTCTAGATTTTTTTGTGCAATTACCTACTGGTTATCTCTCGTAATTTCTTCAGAAAGATTCCAGCTAGAGAGAGAGAGAGAGAGAGAGAGAGAGAGAGAGAGAGAGAGAGAGAGATATTATAACAATACTGGAAAACAATAACCCCAAAACAGAGAAAACATATTACTTTTTTCATTTAGAGAATCACCAAATCACGCTACAGTCGTGACAATCCGACCAAGTGTCAAGTCCTGCCTTTTCATCCTATTCTCATTTAGCTGTCAGCGTCACGTGACCTTTACAGCCATCGGAGACACAAAAATCCACAGAAAACAGAAATTTCATTAGATCTAATTGAAGGAATATTTTCCTGGCTTCGTTTCTTCTAATTTTGACAATTAGATTGACAAACTCCCCAAACCGTGTCATTTTTGTCAGAAATCAGCCTTTAGAGATTCCGATGCACGGCCATACTTTAATTCTCAACTTGTTTTTTGGTTCGAATGGTAGAATTGATTTGGATCTCTTTCTTAATCTTGAAGTTGAAATCCAGTGATTCAATTAGCCAAGGAGCGTGGAATAATTTCGCATTGCAGCGGTTATCTTAGACTTAAATTTGTGACCATGTAGGCATGATCCGATCAGTGTAGGCTAAATTTGACGCCATGTCAATAATGCTCCCTCTTAAATTAAGAAAAATTTCTATTAACCTCTCCAAGAAAGTAAGCTTATCAGGTTTAGTTTGAACTTAATTAATGTAGCCCCCGATTGATACCGATAGTTAAGTTTTAATCTGTCAAAAAACCTGCCTTTTCGCTTTTATTTATTGTAATTCTTTTATCTTTCTCTGGGAGAAACATTCTTGCGTTTTAATACTTACTTTAGATAGAGTTCAGGGCTAAGGTACATGTGGTTATATTGCAGTCCCAGGATATAAACAATAGTGCAACCAGTGGCGCAGCCAGAACGGATTTATTTTAACGCACACACAGGAAAAACTCTTGATAAAAATCTCCGTAATTTCGCTAAAAAAAATAGGGGCTACTCTTAAAGGAAAGAATTTGCTCCCAGAGGGAGCAAATTCTTTCCTTTAAGGGTAGTCCCTATTTTGGAAGCGATAAATTATTTCCTTTGAAGGAAGTCCCTAGGGTAAAGAAGCAACATATGTTAGTTATGTCTCTGTTTTGCAAACATTTTCTTGCGTGTATTACGCCCATGTGTAATGTGAGTCATGGGTGCTACGCATTTGGCAACAAACGTCATTTCAGTTGATTTTGTTTGTTGGGATATGTATTCCTGGGAAACAATAACATGCAGAAGACACTAGTGCAAGTCTCTTTCGATAGGTCCATCTCCATTTTAACCTTTACCACTCGTTGGACAAATTCAGCAGACAACAAATTGATGATATGTTTTTCTTGTTTTTCCCAGGAAACAGGCTTTGACAATTCATGCAAATTGTTTCCTGAGACTGAAATGTCAAAGCCTGTTTTCTGGGAAAAATAGGAGAGTTACCGTCAATTTGTCGTCTACTGAAATTTTTAGCCGGTATGCTAAACATTTTTGAGTGTCGGATTCAGTTTTTATTTTCATCATTGTTTTATAAAAAAAATATCCTGTTTTTTAATGCAAACACTGTAGACCCGTATTCAATTTCTTAATGTTTGGTGTCATAGCAGCTGACTCACTGAACCGGATACCATTTTATATTGTAAAATGTGGAATCGGATAGCAGTGAGAGTAGGGGAGAGGTTGGGTTCTGTCAGAAATTTTGATAGAGACCACGTGATGAATAAAATATCCATATTTCCTTATTCATTTGTCGCCAAGTTAGCCACATACAAATGTATGGAGTGACGATTATAAGCTGTGGAAATCACGAGTGAATATCGCGTCACGAACATGAGGTCAGTGGTTTCTTAGTCCTTTCCCATCTTCAAATAAGCCAGACACGACTGTCTGGAGAGACCAGTTACCCCCGGGGGCGGGTTACGGGCTGTGGATGCCGGTATTTTTGCCTTTTCTTCAGTTAGGTTTTGAAACGATCCATGAAAAAGGTCGACCAATAACACCAAGGGCAAGAGTAAACAAACTACAGTTGACTCTCGTTATCTCAACCTCGCTTATCTCGAATAACCGTTTATCTCGAAGTGAAAGTCTGGTTCCTGCCTAAAGATGAAAATCTAACAACAGATAACAAAATATTGTGGAAAAGAGGAGAAATTGCTCCAAAGGAGCAATTTCTCCTCTTTTCCACAATGTTTTCAATATATCTCGATTTCAAGAGTCCAATTACATTTGTTAAATGTGGTTGTTCGAATCATTCCTCAATTCTGCAATTCTGATATGTCGAGATACGGATATCTCGAGATAACGAAAGTCGACTGTATTACAGACAGTACAACGCTATTAAAAAATACAATACTTTTTTTTTTCGTAAAACAACGAAAAGAAAAGCAATAACCCGAACAAAGTGACCACATCTCGGGGGTGGGGTGGGGGGAGGGGGAGGACGGATGGGTGGGGGGATTTCCTATATATGGCATAGTACGGATGTGCGTGCCGAATGGTCCCCTTTTTCAGCACTGCCAGGTATATGATAGGCCCCCTTTTCCCCCTTTTTTCAACAAAAAGCATATGATTGACCACATTTTTCTTCATTGGTATATGAAAGGCCCAACTTTTTTTGACATCCCAGTATATGCACATATTTTTCACTCAGAGATTTTTTAAGCTGCTTGTTCTCTTGGTATTTAATGAATTGACTGCAATATTTGTCTAACTACCAGCAATAAAATGGTATAAAAAATCAACGGGCAGTATATGAATGGATCCGAACATTTCAGATGAACTAGTATATGAATGGGTCCGTTTTTTCAAAGGCCAGGTATATGAATGGGGTAGGTTTCGAAATACTGGCTCGCACACCCGTACCAAAATTACCCCCATTACCACGCCCCCTCCCCGAGGACCACATAGCCAGACATACCCACCAAACACGACAATAGTTCTTTCGATAAGTTGGAAACCCGCCCCTGATTTTTGGATAATCTTCAGATTTTGGAGATAAAATACGTCTCGGTCAGCATTTCCGGTTGCAGCATATTACATATCTTTAAAAAAAAAACTCGCAGTGAACAGACACAAGGCCGAACGACACTAGATGATGATGACTAATTCAGGTTTAACGACGCGTCAACCCACGAGTGTCAAAGTGGTATATTAATTTGGGTTGGTACTGAAACGGCTATATAAATAATGAGTCAAAAAATGTCTAGAACGGTCAGTAGTAGAAACTACCGCGGGGTTTTAATCGATTTTACTAGCGCAAAATCTTCACCCTAACTTCAAATGTTCGCATAGAGGTTCCCTAACTCAATCAGCGAAACATCACGGAATAACGTGTAAATCAAATTAAATCGTAAAAATGAAACAATGATGAGGGTTCTTTGCAAACACTGACAACCAGAGCTAAAACAAAACTACTATCTGAACGACAGAGGGCCCACAAAGTTTCGTTCAAATCCGTTCAGTGATTTTGGGTAGAGCCGCCTTTGTGTTTGTCCAGTTAAAAGAAATTGGATGACAAGAGTGGTTGGCACAGAACTTAACTTTTGCCTGAGACTGTATATAAATACTCTGGCTAATTCAGCAGAGGACCATATGTTAGATTCATACACTGTTTGCTAAATATGTCATCCTCGTAAAATAAAGACATTATTATTATTATTATTATTATTATTATTATTATTATTATAACACATTGATGATATTTTTCTTATTTTCCCCAGAAAATAGGATTTGACATTTCATGCCAATTGTTGAAATGTGAAAAAAAAAAAAAAAAAAAAAAAAAAAAAAATAAATAAATAAATAAAAATAAATAAATAAAAAAAAAAAATATTACAATATATCGTCTGCTGCAAATTTTACCAATAGTGCTTCTTGAAGCGTTAATATTGTTACCATGCTCAGTTGAAATCTGGAGATTACACTCTAAATCCGTGAAACATTCTGGCTAGAATAAATAGTTTTGAAACAGAAGAATACAAAAAACGTTCCTACCAGATTTTATTCAAATCAGTTCACCGGCTATAGAGCAGAATTTTAATATTGCTACCATGCTCCATTATAACAGATTCAACGGCTCAAGAAATACAATCTAACCAATACCCTCATAGTCTGTGGGACATTCTGGCTTGAATAAATAGCTTTGCTGAGTACATCACGAAAACATGCCTGTGTAATTTTGACCCCTTAAACCCCACTTTTATATAGTAAAACTGGGGTTTACAGGGGTATACATTATTTTTCTTATTTCTGCTCAAAACCATAGATTGTGGGTACTCGTTAGAACCGCCTCGACGAGGCAGTTCTAACGAGTACCCACAATCTATGTTTTGAGCAGAAATATGAAAAAATATTAGTTTTTTATCTAAAAAATTTCAGGTTTTGGAGGTGAAATTTTCTATATATTTGAATAGGCGTGTTTTCGTACTGAAAACATAACGTACATTTTCATAACAATCGCTCCAGCACTGCAGTAACCATGGCAGTGCAAAGTTTTTGAAGCTGAAAATATGTTTTAAAATTCTGCTCAATAGCGGGTAAACTGATTTGACTGAAATCTGATAGGAATGTTTCTGTGTTCAAATATCCCTTCAGCAGTTTTGGTGGCGATGCCTATTAACTCATTTCCAGTGAACCATATTAAGGTAAATGGATACATAGCTAAGGGAGATAATTCTGATCAGAAAGTATACCCAGCCCTTCTCAAAGGAAACCTCTCTTAAAGGAATTAATTTGTTCCCAGAGAGAGAGAGAGAGAGAGAGAAAGAGAGAGAGAGAGAGAGCATCTGCTGTTGTTGCCAAATGCATGCAAAAAATTCTAACTGCATTTACCCCAGGTATTGGGCGAGCAGGCCTGAACAAACAGTGTAGACCTTAATCTGACGCTGCAAAACGAAGCTTCTGATCAAGGTCTATACTTTTGCCACTCACCCAGCGGTAAAATAGATTTTATCAAATTTAGGGACAAATGTTTTAACCCATTTATGCCTAACGTCCAATACAAGGGACATTGGCAAAGGTGTAGACCCAGATAAGACACCACAGAACGTGGTGTCTGATTATGGTCTATACTGCTTGCATTAAACACAGGAATTTTATACAACATGGTAATAATAAGAAATCAACCAGACATCCCTTACCTTGGAAAGGGACCGGTCCCAAGAGTGAAGGTAGAAAATGCCATTCAGCATAAATAGGTTAAGGACGGTAAAGTATCCTAATATATGGGGTACTTATGGTAATCTATGCCACTCGTCCAGCGGTAAGGTGGACTAAATCAAATTTTGGGACAAGTATGGTAAGGAGTAAGTTAAAGTGTCATAATATACAAAGTTAAGGCAAAATTGGTTCCAACTTCCCACGTCCCGCCCCGCCCTGCCCCCAAAAATTCAAATAGTTGCTCCCCAAAGATCCCAATAAACAAACAAATTGCTTCAGTACAACCGCGTACGATGTTAACCTTTGGTGATAATAACAACTGCAGCAGATGACATGTTGATGTTTTTTCCAGAGAAAATAAGTCTTGACATTTCATGTGAATCGTCTGCGATTCACATGAAACGCGAACTCTTCTTTTCTTTAAAAAATGATACTAAAAAAATAGAATGTCGCCTGCTGTAATTTTGCTTACCGCTTTAAAGGTTAACATTGGTTATGTGGACTACAGAGATTGGCTTTTTTTCTGGATCGCATTATCTTAGTTGTTGAAAAAAAAGATATGTTTTGCCAACTTGTACAAAATGTAACGTCTAACTAGTCGGTATAACGAGCATTCCAGGGGAAAATTAGCCTCTAATCTCAAGAACTTATCATTTTAGTGTAATTCGCTGCAGCGTTATATAACTGGGGTTGTTTTCGAAGGCTTTAAAGTCAAGATTCTAGTGTAAGGCAAATCTAATGAATGGATTTCTCGAAGGAAATCAGACAGAGAATAATTGATTTTAGTACAAAGGCATGTCCTGATGTCTTGTATTTGATTCATTATTTTGTGAGCGAGAGCTTTTTAGAGTCGGATGTACAGGTGTCTGAGAACAGTAATGCTGCGCAAGATGAAATTGTCGCATTTACACTGAATATTGGACACCCCGCAGTTCCTAACCATGCCCATCTTAAATATTGATGTCGATTTTGTTACCTGTTGATGCGTCTTTTAGACTGCCGATTTGTGGCAAACAACGTAGGTCCAAATCAGACGCCGCGCGCGGGCGTCTGATTTGGGCCTATGCCGTTTCTCAGGCATTTTTCTATCGCAATATTTAAGACAAACATGGTAATATATAATTTAGAATGCCTCCTGGTGGGTACTCTATGCGACCTAGCCCATGAGTATATAATTATCTATACATTTAACAGTTTTCTAGCCTCTGCAACAAAGCAGTTCGCCAAATCATGAGGTGGGCCGTAAAAACGGCTGTTACATGTAGGTGCATATGTAAATATCAGTACGCGCGAGCGGGCAGGCGGGCAGGCGGAAGGACATATGTGCAATCTTAACTTCTGTTGATCGTCGACATATACTCTACAGCGTCGAATAGTTCTGAAGGCCCTGATCAACCTACGCCAATGCGTATGTGTCCTGATTTTCCTATACCCAACAACTATACGACGTAAATGCATAGATTATCCTGCATAAGTTGCAGTCCGGTTAGGGTGTTGATTGTTTGTTTAGTATTCAGAATCTAAACAAACGGAGTAAAGTACTCAGAAATTTGCTTTTAGAGCGCAAAAGGCTAAACCTTTTGGGCAGGCGAGCCACAAACGGCCTTGCATAGAAACAGCGCCGAAAATCCGTTTTGCAACGTTTACCTATCTGTAAGTAACCATATCCAACGTGTCTTCGAGCGCATGCGAACAGCGAAGGCCCAGATCAGCCTGCGCGTCCGCGCAGTCTGATCTGGGCCTTCGCTGTCCGCTAACAGAATCAGTGGACATAATGGAATGTATCAATGGAGAGCAAATTCTCGGACGAGACTTCAGGCTTTGTGCATGCGTGGGATGAATCCGAATCCGTGCATTTTGCGCATGCTCGAAGACACATTTTCGCTTTGCGCTGCCCATTTGTCTTTTAAGTCAGTTTTGTTACCTATTGATGCGTCTTTTAGACTGCCGATTTGTGGCAAACAAGGTATGCCCAAATCAGACGCCGCGCGCGGCGTGCCGCGCGCGGGCGTCTGATTTGGGCCTATGCCGTTTGCCCATTTGTCTTTTATATTCGGACAGACAGGCTACAACAAACAGTGTAGACCAGATTAAATAGTTCATTCGATCTGGGTCTACACTGACTGTCATTCGGTCACAAAGCTCTAGATAAGAAGAGTATCCGCATAAAAAGCTTTTCTTATTTTTCCACGAAAACATGTTATGATAATCATTAGAATTCGGCGAGGCGTTTCTATAATGAATAATGTAACCCTATATATTTTCGAGGAGGAATAAGAATAAATATCAGAAAATTTCGAGTGAAAAATTGCCTTTCATATCTAGAATTATGCGTCAGTACCGTATTCGACCTAATTACCGCGCTGTGCGCTTAGGGTTTTTAAAATTACTGAAAACAAAAAAAAAAAAAAAACAAAAAAAAAAACTTAAAATAGCCACTTAGTGGGATCATTTTGCAGAAAGATCAGCAGAGGACTTCATGAGAGGAATATTTAAAGATACTTATGCGATATTTTTTTTTCTGATTGACCGGCGAATCACGCCGGTCTCTTAATATAGCTTTGGATTTTTACATATGATAGACTATTCGATTAGCTCACTAAGGACGTTTTATATTTGCCGGTACGCGGTTTGTGACGATCCCGGCAAATATACAAAATCTTAAAACAAACTGTGTGATAAGCAGATTAATGTCTATTTTATTTTCATTTCAATCAAGAAATTTCATAAAGCTTAATAAAAGCAAACATTAAAGAATCACATTGTTGTTCTTTTTTTGTTACATTGAAAATTTATTAAACTTTAGTATACCCTTGTCCCATATCTCTATAAGTGTGAGAATGTTAATGTTCATGTATTTATATTCGATGTAATTGTGTATATTGCATGTCATTTGCCTTTAACCCACTTGCTGGGTATAACAGTGCAATTCAATAAATTCTATTCTATTCTATTCTATTCTATGTAAACATGAACAAAATTTGCGCCGGTACTTAGACGTTTACGTCTAAATATATCATTTTGTATTCTTTATTAAAGAATATGCTGTGGGTACCCAATTGAATTGCCTTGAGGCAATTCAAATGAGTATCCACAACATATGTTTCTATAAAGCAACAGATAAAAGTGTACGGGATGTAATCTGAAGACTAGGAAACTGCTTGACTGTGCGCTTATAGGGGTATGTGCGGTAAATAGGTCGAATACGGTACTTTGTAAACATATTATAAGGATGTTAAATGGGCTTGTTCAAATTTTAAGATGGGTAACGTAACGGGATCTAAAATTCAGAGCAGTTATCATCATGGACACTCTCTATGCATGTTCAGCAGACGGTAAATTGGTGATATTTCTTTCTTTCTTTTTTTTTTTCTTTTTTTTTCTAAAAAAAGTAGAGGCTGACATTTATGGAAACTGCGTCCGCCAACTCATCGGAGACAACTTGCATGAACTGTAAACTCCTATTTTCTTGTAATAATTGGAAAAATCAAATGTCGTCTGCAGATTTTTTTTATTCAACATGCTAAAGCGTTAAAACTCACATGGCATTTTCCAGGTTTTACGATGTCCAGGTTCAAATAATGTATGTGAAATGGAATTGGTTTCCTAACGCTTAGGATGCTGGGAATTCATTTCAGCAGACGACATTTTGAAATATTTTTCTTATTTTTCCAAGAAAATAGGCTTTGACATATCATGAAGATTGTCTTTTTTGGAGACAATTTGCATGTAAAGTCAAAGCCTATTTTCTGGGAAAAATAAGAAAACTATCGTCAATTTGTCGTCTGCTGCATTTAATCAGAGAGTGGTAAAGGTTAAAGCGTGGTAACTGATAACTTGGCACAGGTGCAAAATGCAGTTATTTCGGAACTTATGTCTGGTATGGTACCTGAGAGGCTAAAGAGCAACGGCTCTACCCCCTCTGGGAGGTTGGAATTCTCCCAAAATTTCGCGCGGTTCATTTCCGAAGCCAGCTGATTTGGGACCATTAGAGTTACTGTTCACGAGTGCAAAGAACATGCGGCTGATACATTTATCAGGAGGCGGTATATTGGCTTTCAAGTGGTGCAGTAAGGGCGCGACCATTTGATTTTAGGGGGTGATGGGAGGTAAGATGGAGGTAATAGTTCGTGGAAATGAAAAATCCAGGACCAGAGAATGGCTGAATAAATATCCAGAACAGCAGCTTTCTGTTTGATTCTGTAAATGTTATTTTTAACCTTTAAAATGCCATCTGCTATAAGCAAATTTGTTGCAGACAACATTCTAAAACTGATTTGTTATTTTTTTGAGAAAATAAAACTTGGCATTTCACATGAAATTTCAAGCCTTGCTTTCTCTGAAAAAAAAAAGTCGTCTACTGAAGTTGCAATTAGCGCTTTAAAGGCTGAGTTTAAGAGTAAAAGGCTTCTAACTGACTTTGGCCAGTAGTGGGCAGATGATATAATAAATCCTACCGCGTCTGCATATCTTACTCTTTCATTAACACGATTTTAGAATCTTTTGCCTGTTAGAATCTTTGGCATAACTTATTACGTTTCACCCAATAGTGCTTATAGCATACCAAACAATGGACGTTTGCAAACAGTGTAATCCTTGATCAGCTGCGGTCATTTACAGGAACAAGTAGGGCAGTTTTATAAAGCATATTTTTAGTATGCGGTGGACTGATCTGTCATGGTATTTTTCTTATTTTCATGGAAAATAAGGCTTTATTTTCATGGAAAATAAGGCTCGAAATTTCATTTAAATTACCCTAAAAAGATAATATGATCAAATCTTAGCTTCTGTGTAAATAACAAAAATATGTTAAAATGTTGTCGGCTGCAATTTTAAATTCAGCGGGTTAAAGGTTACGAGTATTTCAAGAAATAACGAAGATTAAGGGGGCTGGATACACTTGGTAGATTTTCCGCCATTTTTGCTGCGGAGATCACTTTTGTGACTTCCTGTTTGATGCCATCACGAAAACACGCCTATACAATTTTGACCCCCTGAAACCCCACTTTTATACAGTAAAACTGGGGTTTGCAGGGGTATACATTATTTTTCATATTTCTGCTCAAAAACATAGATTTTGGGTACTCGTTAGAACCGCCTCGCCGCATACTCGTTAGAACCGCCTCGCCGAGTACCCACAATCTATGTTTTGAGCAGAAATATGAAAAATATCAGGGTTTTTTTTATCTGAAAATTTTCAGTTTTTGGAGGTGAAATTTTCTATATATTTGAATAAGCGTGTTTTCGTAATGTTTACTATTAAAGCCCCTTCTGAAAAGGGGTATACTCTAAAAGATGAGAATTTATTCCCTTGGGAGCAAATTCTTTCCATTTAAGAGTAGACCTCTTTCAGAAGGGAGACAAAAAGAATTTAGATATAGTTGCCTCCCCTTAAAGTGTTTTCATTCCGCTTAAATATCAGTCTTCCGCATCTAGTTAGATACATGTAGTCATGACTTGTTGTTTAGCTCCTGGTACAGATGCATTGGTTCGACGCTTTGTCTAATAATAAAAAAAGTGCTGACGTGTAGAAGTGAGATGCTAAGTATATACATCAGTATATATGCACGTTTTTCCGCGACTGCTGTGCATTTAATTATATCAATCAGCATGTATTATACTTGGCCTTCCGTGACAAGTGTGAGTATTTGAATATGTTCTTCAGCATGGATGCATGAACTGTGATTTCTCAAGTAAGAGACTATATGAGCAATACCATCAGCATGTATACATAGCTTTCCGCGATCTCTCAAGTAAGCGTATATGAGAATGTCATTCAGCACAGATGCATGACCTTTCGTGATCTCGCAAGTGAGAGAGTATATGAGAATGTCCATCAGCATGAATGCATGACTTTTTGGGATCTCCCATGAGAGAGTATATGCGTGCATCCATCAGCATATATGTATGCCCTTCCGTGACTCAGTAGTGTAAGTATCTGAGTATATCCATTAGCATGAATGTATGTCCTTCCGTGACTCAGTAGTGTAAGTATCTGAGTATATCCATCAGCATGAATGTATGTCCTTCCATGACCTCAGTAGTGTAAGTATCTGAGTATATCCATCAGCATGAATGTATGTCCTTCCATGACCTCAATAGTGTAAGTATCTGAGTATATCATTCAGCATGTATGTATGTCCTTCCATGACCTCAGTGGTGTACCTGAATATGTCCGTCAGCATGCATGTATGTCCTTACAGGATCTAAGTAGTGTACATCAGCATGTAAGTTATGTCCTTTCATGACCTCAATAGAGTAAGTATCTGAATATGTCCGTCAGCATGCATTTATGTCCTTCCATGATCTCATTAGTGTAAGTATCTGAATATGTCCGTCAGCATGCATGTATGTCCTTTCAGGATCTAAGTAGTGTACATCAGCATGTAAGTTATGTCCTTTCATGACCTCAATAGAGTAAGTATCTGAATATGTCCGTCAGCATGCATGTATGTCCTTCCATGACCTCAGTGGTGTACCTGAATATGTCCGTCAGCATGCATGTATGTCCTTACAGGATCTAAGTAGTGTACATCAGCATGTAAGTTATGTCCTTCCATGATCTCATTAGTGTAAGTATCTGAATATGTCCGTAAGCATGCATGTATGTCCTTACAGGATCTAAGTAATGTACATCAGCATGTAAGTTATGTCCTTTCATGACCTCAATAGAGTAAGTATCTGAATATGTCCGTCAGCATGCATGTCCTTCCATGGCCTCATTACTGTAAGTATCTGAATATGTCCAGCAGCATACATGTATTTCCTTCAATGACCTCACCAGTATGAATATCTGAGTATGACCTCAGCATGCAATCATCCTCAATAGTATAAGTGTCTGTCCGTCAGCATGTATGTCCTTCCATGGCCTCAACATTGTAAGTATCTGAGTATATTCATCAGCATGTTTGTCCTTCCATGACTTCAATGGTGTACATATGTATGTCGTCAGCATGTATGTCCTTCCATGGCCTCAAAAGTGTAAGTATCTGAGTATGTCCAACAACATGTATGTCATTCCATGACCTCAATAGTGTACGTATCTGAGCGTCATCAGCGTGTGTATCCTCCCATGGCCCCAAAAGTGTCAGTATCTGAATATGTCATCAGTATGAATGTCCTTCCATGGCCCCAGTTGTGTAAGTATCTGAATATGGCCATCAACATGTATGTATGTCATTCCATGACCTCAATAGTGAATTTGAGTATGTCCATCAGCGTGTATGTCTCTCCTTCTATCACCTCCATAATGTAAGTATCCGAGCATGTGTATATTTGTCAGCGTATGTATGTCCTTCCATGTCATCAGCATGTATGCAATATTGTATCTTCCATGACCTTCATAAGGTAGAGATCTGTGTGTGTCTGTCAGGATACATGTATGTCCTTCCATGTTGTGTTAGTACGAGTATGGTCATCAGCATGTTTGTCCTTCCATGGCCTGAATAGTGTAAGTATCTGAGTATGTCTATTAGCATGTAGGTCCTTCCATGTCCTCAATAGTGTAAGTATGCCAATCGGCATATATGTATGTCATTCCATGACCTAAACAGTGTAAGTATCTGAGTATGTCCATCAGCATTCAAACCTTCACATGACCTCAATAATGTAAGCATTTGTGGATGTCCCTCAGCATGTATGTATGTCTTTCGATTACCTCAGTAGTGTACAAAGTTTCTGAATATGTCCATCTGTATGTATGTGTGTCCTTCAATGAACTCAATAGTTTAAGTATCTGAATATGTTTGTCAGCACGTGTCATAAGAAGAGTAAAGATTTGTGCATGTCATTAACATGTTGTATGTTCTTAAATTACCTCAATAGAGTAAGTATCTATGTGATCAACATGCATGCATAGCCTTCGATGTCCTAAATAGTGTATTTGAACACGTCATCAGTATGTGGTCTTTCCATGACATCAATATTGGCAGTATCTGAGTATGTCCCTTTACATGTATGTGTGTCTTTCCATAACCTCAATAATGTGAATATCTATCAGCGTGTAGGCCGGCCTCGGTGGCTGTTGGCTGCGCCGTCCGACTGGAGACCAGGAGGTCGAGGGTTCAACCCCGGCCGAGGTTGGCAACATTCTTTGGTAGAGATTGATCATGAAATATTTTCTAGGGTCATTCTCTCCCTTCCGCTGATTCAAGGACAGTTGTCAGTTTCTGGCAGAAGAATGTGCACAATACTGGTTAACCGCTTAGAGGACTAAGCCTGCCCAGTAAACGTGTGGTTAGGTAAACTGAACGCGCTCGACATGACCTTATTGGGTTGACTGGGCCGTAAAACCTCAACACAAACAAAACAAAAATCTATCAGCGTGTATGAATGTCCTTCCATGACCTGAATAGTATAATTATTTGAGTATGTTATCAGCACCTATGTCCTTCCATGGCGGCAATCGTGTAACTATCTGAGCATGTATGTATGTTCTTCCACGACACCGGTAGTGTATCTGAGTATTTCATCAGTATGTATATCTTTCCGTGACCTCAATAGTGTAAGTATTTTGATACGTCCACCAGCATGTATATATGTCCTTCCATGATCTCAGTAGCATTTGAATATGTTAATCAGCATGCATGTATGGCCTCCAATGGCTGCAAAAATTTAAGTATCAGAGTATGTCCATCCACATGTGCCATTCTATGGCCTCGATAGTATAAGCATTTGAGTATCATCAGCATATATGTCCTTCCACGGCCTCTGTTGTGTAAGAAGCTAAGTATATCATCAGCATGTATGTATGTCCTTCTGTGACCTCAACAGTGCAAGTTATTTATGTTTGTCCACCAGCGAATATGTATGTCTATGCCCTCAACAGTGTAAGTATCGGAGTATGTCTATCAGCATGTATGTCCTTCAATGACCTCAATAGTGTAAGTATCTGAGTAAGAAATCAGCATGTATGTCCTTCCATGACTTCAATACTGTAATTTATAGAGAATGTCAATCAGCATGTATGCATTTCCTTCCATTATCTGAATAGGGTAAGTATTTGAGTATGTCATCAGCATGTACGTCCTTCCATAGCCTCAATAATGAATGTATTTGAGTATATCAGCATGTATGCATGTCCTTTCATGACCTCAATAGTGTAAGTATTTGAGTATGTCAACCAGCATGTATATACTCCCTTCCATGACCTTAATAGTGAAAGTAAATATCTGAGTATGTCTTCTGTGACCTTAATAGTGTAAGTATTTGAGTATGTCAGCCAGCATGTATATATTCCCTTCCATGACCTCAAAAGTGCATCTAAGTATGTCATCAACATGTCATTCCATGGCTCATAAGTGCAAGTCTGTGAGTATGTCATCGGCATGTTTGTCCTCTATGACCTTAAGAGAAATTATTTTAGTATGTCAATCAGCATGTACGTATTCCCTTCCAGGACCTCAAAGTTTAAGGATATATGTATGTATCTCCTTCCATGTCCATCAGCATGTATGTATGTCCTTTACATGAAATGAATGGAAGCATAAATGGACATTTTATACCACTTTCATCTTTCTTCAAATGATATCACTCACCTGTTATCTGTTCATTTTGCTTAGTGTGTGTTACTGATTGCATTTGCTGGCATTTTCAACAGTTCAAGTCAAAATAATTCTCACTGCTATAAAACTAAGGGTGATAAAGCATGACAAGTCTGCATTTGTATCTTCTTAATTTTATTATCAGAACATTTTCATAAGTATTTTTTTAAATCTACCATTTACACACTAATCATAGCTCCAGATAAGAAACTTTTTTTTTAAACCAAAAGTACTGTCAGTTTTCTTATTTCTCCTATGTTGTGGGTACTCATTAGAAGTGTACCCACAACATATGTTTTGGTGGAGAAACAAGAAAATGTTATGTGGATAATCCTCTTATCTGAAGCTATGCTCAAGTCTAAATAAATCAATGGTCTCTTAAATTCATAATGCTGTAAAACAATCCAAACATCACTATATAACAACCAAGCTGACATGGCCTTGTTAAAGGGGACTGGATACACTTGTTCAAGTTGCACTGTTTTAACTAGGGAGATAATATTTTTGCGATTTCCTGTTTGCACCTCAATCCCTTCTGAAAAGAGGTCTATTCTAAAAGAGTATTTTTCAATAGTGTAAGTATCTGAGTATATCTGAGTATATTTTTCTTTTAGAGTAGACCTCTTTTCAGAGAATAGGCAAAACAATTTTTGACAAGTTCCTCCCCTGTGAGTGCATCCATTCTTCTAAGATGGGATAGTGATGAGCTAGGTTTAATGACATGTCAACCCATGAGGGTCATTTGTGTTAAAATGGTATATTAATTTTGTTTGATACTGAGATGGCAATAATGACAATGAATCCCTCTAAGATGTCAACTGCCGATTCCCA
Organism: Anodontia alba; assembly: GCA_964016985.1. Classification (NCBI taxonomy): domain Eukaryota; kingdom Metazoa; phylum Mollusca; class Bivalvia; order Lucinida; family Lucinidae; genus Anodontia; species Anodontia alba. Next base: position 80,496,570 of record OZ024823.1, read on the forward strand.
GCTAACTTCTGATTGAAAATAGCCAGGAAACAACAACTAATTGACATAACATGGTCATTTTATAGTTATTGCACTGGTATTGATGAATATTTTCTCATGTTGGGATATCAACGGAAGCGGGTTTGTGGGGGTCCTTTGATATTCCAATGCAGGGTAATATTCATCAATATCAGTGCAATAACCCTTTAATTATATAGCTATAAATATTTTGCATCACTTTCAGTTATTTGTGACCTCAAAATAGGCATTTTTTATCAAGGCACAACACATTATCATTGCTCTAACACATAATCAAAAGCAACATCATGTAATGGTAACATTCGAAGAAATCAGAATTAGTGTGCAATATCAAACAAAGGTGCCGATATTGTGTGCACATTGCTCCTCGTATTTTATTGCACACTTTTAACCATTCAATATTTATAGCTATAATAATAACAAATTACTTCAGTACATTTTCATTCAGATTGTTATTTACTGTTCCTCAATGGAAATGTCAGGTCACCCATATTCATAGAGGGGAAACACATGAATCAGATCTCATAAATGAATGCACACATTTTTGTAGTTAGTCAGACAGGGACCTTTTTGCTATAGAAATTTAAACACTTGAAATGGACATTCTACCAACTGAGCCACCATGCCTTTTATTAGGAAAATAAAATGTGAGAAGAAATGCCCTATATGTATATACATAGCATTATGAAAACATTGCCTATTCAAATGTATTGAAAATTTCACCACCAAAAAATGAAAATTTTCAGATAAAAAATTTTGATATTTTTCAAATTTCTGCTCAAAACATAGATTATGGGGACTTGTTAGAACTGCCTCGACAAGGGGATTCTAATGACTATCCACAATCTATGTTTTTGAGCAGAAATAAGAAAGATAATGTCCCTGTAAACCCCAGTTTTACTGTATAAAAGTGGGGTTAAAGGGGTCATAACTATATAGGCATGTTTTCCTGATGGTATTAATACTGTAAAATGATCTGACACTCTTTATCATGTTGAATGAATGTTACCAGACCACTGGATCATACAAGCTGCTTGCATGGTGTATGTCCCAGAAACCTGAGAATACCCACAAGACAGAATACAAAGAACCAGCTTTCTGTAGAAATGGTGTATTTGTAATACACAAAGATTAACCTTAAACGCATAGCATACTAGGCAAAAAAGTCAATAGACATTTTGAAACAGTTTTCTTACTTTTCCCAGAAAAAAAAGGTTAGACACTTCATGCAAATTGTCTCCAGAAAAATCAGTTTTAGTCTTTAGCACTCTCTGAGCAAATTCAGCAGATGACGAGCTCATGATATTTTTCTTACTTTTCCAAAAAGTAAGCTTTGACATTAAGTGCAAACTGCCTCCTAAGGAGACAATTAACATGAAATGCCAAAGCCTATTACTAGGAAAAATAAGAAAAATATTTCAAAATGCAATCTGCTCAAATATTTACGCTACATGCTAAGCGTTAAAAAGATATGAAAAAATCAATAATTAAAAACATGGGAACATTTTTGTCATGAAGCTTATTGTCAGCCAAGGCAGTTAAGACGTAAGAACGTTATGTATTTAATAATTTGACCTACTGACATCACATGACATCATCATGTTTATGTAACATACTCTCATGTTCGCCTACAATATATATATATATATAGGGAAAACAGGGATATGTAGAGGCTGTATTTTTAAGCAATCTTTTTTGGCAAATTTTCCTAACTCTGCAAATAATCAAACCCATTTCAAACTGTCTTTTTCCTTTCTATCAAATTTTTGCACTGAATTAATCTGCCTTAATCTGCTTTATTACCAAGTTTTCTTTTCATTGTCCCTATATTATATGGTGATAATACCTTAGCTTACACAACCTAGATAAGAGGATATCAAGATTACATTTTACTTATTTTTTCCATAAAAATGTATGTTGCGAGTCCTCATTAGAAAAGTCTCTGTAAGGCGCTTCTAATGAGTACCACAACATATGTTTATGTGGAAAAGTAAACAAAAATTGAACATTTATGGTTGAAAAAAAATGAACATTTTTGGTTGAAAAGGCATCTTATATGCTGACTTGACTAAGCAGGACACAATTCACATAACATAATGAACATAAAGAAGCCTCGATCAAGAAGATAGTGAGAAAGCTTGTGAACTGAAAAAACAGAAACAACTCTCAAATGATTTGGATTTTCGGATCAGACTAAAGAAATTTAACTGTTTAAAAGCTGTATCATTAGCCTTTAAAACTCTCTGAGCTAATTCAGCAGATGATACATTGATGACATTTTTCTTACTTTTCCCTGAAAACAGGATTTGAAACTTCATGCAAATTGCATGAAATGTCAAATTCTATTTTCTGGGTAAGATAAGAAAAATATTTAAAATGTCATCTGCTGAAATTTTTACTCAGAGTGCTAAGCTTTAATAGGAACATAATAACTAGCCAAGATATTATATACATCATGATTTTGCATCCAGTTTTACTCAGTAGAACTATCTAGATCAGTCCTAAAGAAAGGTATTTATGCCAATCAGGAAGGTCTTTATATCGTGTTTTTATTAAATAATCTTTTTGATGAAAATCTCTTAGCTATCTATCTAAAAAACAAGAGGGCCCTGATGTTCTCAGCATGGTTAACTTAACAAACTTGTTAAGTGGAATGGATACTTTCAGGAAAGCTACATTCATCACGGGAGCAGTTAGTCATTCCCATTTAACATTTACCACTCTCTGGGCTTATTCAGCAGACGACAAAAAGGTGACATTTTTTTCTTATTTTTCCCAGAAATCAGGATTTGACATTTATGAAAATTGTCTCCAGTGGAGACAATTTGCATGAAATGTCAAATCCTGTTTTCTGGGAAATATAAGAAAAAAAATTTCAAAATGTTGTCTGCTGAAATTTTTTACTCCAGAGTGCTAAGCATTAATAGGTACAAGCTAATATACTTCATAACTTAGCAACTTTTTTTCTCAGTAACACTACCAAGATCAGTCCTCAAGTAAGGCATTTATGCCAATCAAGAGAAGTGTTTATATCATTTTTTAAAATAATCTTTTTGATGAAAATCCCTCAACTATCTATCCATAAAACAAGTTACAAGCATAGTTAGCTTAACAAACTTAAGTGGAATGAATACACAATCAAGGAAGGACAGGTAACTCTTTCAAAATTGTTTTCCTTCCTTCTGAAATGGGTTCTGCTTTTAAAGGAAAGAATATCCTTTCCTTGTAGGGTAGACCCCTTTAAAAAACTTCAGAAGTGAGGCAAAAAACAATTCTGAAAGAATTGCCTCCCCTGACAGAGTATCACTTCCCCTTAAGGGTAATTATGGTAGACCAAATGAGCCACATACAAAAAGCTAACAGCCCATAAATACAGTTGACTTTCACTATCTCAAACACTGATAACTCAAATTACTGCTTAAGTCAAGCTAAATTTTGGATATTAACCCATTGTAGTCGAGAGACCCGAAAAAAGGGTAATTTGCAACAGTGCAGACCCAGATCAGACGCCGCAGAACGTGGCGTCTGATCAGGGTCTCCACTGTTTGCAAATAGTTCAGCCATTTTTCTCTAGAAATATGTAAATCTCATAGCCGGACGTCCCTAAAATTGAAATTGGACTCTTCCAATATATAGTGTGGGAGAGTCTAGTCAGTATACAATGGGTTAAATGTTGGTTTAGTGTTGCTTTATGCTCTTTACATTTCAACTCCCATTATCTAAACTACTGTTATCTCAAACTGAGTTTGAGACAATAAGAGTCCACTGTACTTAACAGGCTAGGTACCACTTTCACCACACCAAGTTTGAAATACTTTCCTTATTATTTGCAGAAATTAGGGTTGGACACTTCATACAAATTATTCCTTTAGGAGAAAATTTACATGGAATGTTAACGCTATTTTAAAGGAAAAAAATCATCCATCACCTGCTGTTTTTTTGTTGTTTTTTTTTCTCCAGAGTTGCTGATTTTGCCCAGAGGGCCCTAATGGCCATTTCTTGGTTGATGGGCTGCAAGTTTTGACTGTCTTGCTGTCCCACCTACCAAAGTCCTCACAGCTCATAAAAAGGGGGGACAGCCACAAAATATTTTTCTTATTTGTCCATGAAACTATATGTTGTGGGTACTCATTAGAAGCGCCTTGGTGAGGCGCTTCTAATGAGTACCACAACACATGTTTTTGTGGAGAAATTAAGTAAATATTTGTACTTTTTGGTTGAAAACAGTGCCTTATCTAAGCCAATGATGTCCTTCCTCTGTGCCCTTGGGCAGAACAGCCTGTCTCCTACTCTGGGATCCTCTGGACTTACATCATGATCAATACTCATCCACACTGAACACTGGGGAAGTTCTGGTAGGCCATTAACTAGTTCAAATATATTTCTCCTAAGAAGAGGTCAATAAGAAACAAGCCGTATTTTTGGTGACCTTGACCTTGATCTTGACCTTGAACTTGAAGAATACCTGAAAATAGAAAAAGAAACCTATAGTTCATGTAATGCTGGTAATTTAGGATTATTTTTGTGTAAGTTTTGCACAAAAACATATGTTGGCAATATCACAACATACTTTTTGATGAAATATAAAAAGTCACCATATGACAGGAAAGCTCAACTAAACAAACAATGACCCTTATTCTCATTTAATTTTGTTCCAAATATGAGATGTTTCTATTGCCAAAGAATGATAATTTGAAGAAAAAGAAGAAAAAACAAAAAAAAAAAAAAACGCACACACACACACACAACAACAAAAACACTTGAAATATAAAATCTTAATCCCCTGAAGTGCCATTCAACACAACAACAGCAGACAACATACTATTAAAAAATAATTTAATTTTTATTAAAAGAATATATATATATATATATATATATATATATATATATATATATACATATATAGGCACCCGGTTATATATATCATGTGAATTGTCTGTCACTCCTTAAATCTTCTGTACTGTGTCCCAATATCTAGATATATATATATATATATATATATATATATATATATATATAAATAGGCACCTGGTTATATATATCATGTGAATTGTCTGTCACTAGTCATGTTAATAATAAGGCCATCTACAACCCTTTTTCCACTGGTCTGGTAATGTGTGGTCTGTCAGCATAACAGACTAACTGTCATGTAGTAGGGAATATGTACAGTGTCATTACGTCAAGAAACATGACAAACAGCAACTTAACAAACAAGACAGGTTAAAAAAAAAATCACCGACACTTCATAACATATTACTTCAAATTAAATTCACCTGTGGGAGTTCAAAGCAAGAAATCTGATCAAAATTTAACAAAGCATACACCATATTAATGCTACATATTAGGACACCTTAACCCTTGTCCTGCTGACCGGATATATCCTGCCATTGAAAACAGTGTAGATCCAGATCAGTTGGCTTCTAAAGAAGCCAACTGATCTGGATCTGCACTGTTTGCCATTAAGTATGTGAATTTATAGCAAAAATCAGGATCAAGTAATCTGATTGGCTGAAAAGTAAAAGTGGGTGTGGCATCATAATTTATTCAGCAGGACAAGGGTTAACACTTACCATGCTGTGGGTAAATTCAGCACAGGACAAACTAATGACATTTTTCTTACTTTTCCTAGAAAATACGATCTGACAATTCATCCTCAGGAGACAATTTGCATGAAATGTCAAAACCCGTTTTCTGGGAAAAATAAGAAAAAAATAAATATTTTAAAAATGTCGTCTGCTGAATTTTTTACCTAGAGTGCTCAGTGTTAACACCTTATTTGTCCAAGAATTTAAACAAGTCCATCTGACTACCTGTTGATGTGTACCCACGTTTTTATAAAGAAAACCAGAAAAAATTATTGCATAAACATCATCAAATAAATCCTTTGCTGATCTTTTTCTAAAGTGTACCCTTAGTAGTTAGATGCATATTTTACCATAGATTAGGGCTGCAATGATACACTCACTTCATGATATGATATGTATCATGGTACTTGCTTCACGATACAATATGTATTGCGATATGCTTTTCAGACTCAAGATAATCAGTAACTGCATGTGGATTATACTATGGTGGTCAACTAAGGTGCTCACCTTACTTCAAAGTTTGTTTGAAATGGTTCACAGACATAGGCTTAATATCATATTTGTTAAAGTTTCATAATGTGAAAAGTTAATTGCTTTTTTTTTCTTCAGTGAAAAGAACCTAATATAAGCAACAAAGTTTAAGCACTAAAGCTTCACAGATATATAATCTTCGAAAAAAGGGTAAAACAGGTTCTGTCATGAATGTTGTTCCTTTCATTCAGTGGACGGACTTACTGATTTTATAGAAAATTGCTATTGCAAAATAACAGGAAATACTGAAAATTCTATGAAAGAGTGTTTGACAACACCTGAGTGTTTTGAGTGCTTTTAATATTCATAACAGTGTTTATTGACTGAATAATTAAACGTTTTTGGGAAATTCAGAAGTCACAAAAACTAATGACACATAGATTTTATGGCACTAAGTACATTGTTTTTGTTGGTAACAGTCATTAAAAACTTGTCTAAAGTAGTCATGCAGCGGTACAACTATCTTAAATTGATCTGAATGAAGCAAAATATATCTTTTGCATGCAGTAATTACCGATCTAATTGGCAGCTAACTGACAACTTTTGTTTACACTTGAGTGAACCAAGCCGAATTGAAACTCAGAGAAAAAGAATCGTGAACCGAATCGTAACGACAGCACCGCGATGCACTGTAAATTTGGTGAATTGTTTCACTTCTACCATAGATGCATATTTTACCACATTTTCCCACTTATTTTGAAAAACATAAGCACACAGTGCGGTAAATAGGTCGAATATGGTACTTTTGTCAGTAACTGACAACTGTCCTTCCTTTATCAGTGGAAGTTGGGAGGGTGGCAGGGGGAGGGAAATGACCGTAGAATCTATTTCATGATCAATCTAAATAATGCTGCAGGATGCCATGTCAATAACCCATTACCTCCTGATTACCAGTTGAACGCACATCTGATTAAGCCACTGAGGCCAGCAAGTTGCGTTTTCACAGCCCCGTCAACCCATTAGGGTCATGTCGAGCACAGTCAGTTAACCTTCTCACACTGTTCCTGAGCAGGCTTAGTCCTCTATGTGGTTAACCAGTACTTGTGCATATAATTTTGTCAGTAACTGACAACTGCCCTTCTTGAATTAGTGGAAGGGGAGAATGTCTGGCAACAACTGTGGAAATAATTTATCTCTCAGCACTCTGGGTAATATTTTCAGCAGAAGACATATTGAAATATTTTTTCTTATTTTTCATAGAAAACAAGTTTTGACATTTCATGCAAATGCTCTCCAATGGAGATCATTTGCATGAAATGTCAAAACCTGTTTTTCTTTTCTGGGAAAAATAAGAAAAAAATATCATCAATTTGCTGTCTGCTGAATTTGCCCATAGAGTACTAAAGGTTTAGGGGACTCTTGGAAAATTTTCTGCCATTTTTTGTCAAGGGAGACAACTTCTGTGACTTCCTGTTTGCTTTCCTGTACACATCACCAGTTAGTTAAATACATTTGTTAAAATTTTTGGACAAGAACTGTAAGAAGTAGCAATGTCCAAATATTTGAGCAAATTACAGTAATGAAGGATTGACAGGTTAATACTATTCATGCTGGGTAGACATCTTGGGACATTTTTATCTTATTTTTCTCAGAAAACAGGTTTGAAATTTCAAGTGAATTGTCCCCTAAAATTGTCTCCTCAGAAGACAAACACTTGTAATGTCAAGCCCATTTTCTGGGAAAAAAAAAAAAAAAAAAAAAGAAGAAAAACTATGATCAACTAGTTGTCTATTGACTCTGAGTACAAAAAGCCAATTAATGCCTTCTTATTAATCTTTACCTCCCTCTGGGCTAATTCAGCAGATGACAAATTGGTGATATTTTTTTTATTTTTCCAAGAAAGCAGGAATTGACATTTCATGCAAATTGTCTCCATGAGACAATTTGCATGAAATGTTAAATCCTGTTTTAATGGAAAAAAAAAAGAATAATATTTAAGCATGTTGTCTGCTGTAAATTTTACCCAGAGTGCTTAGTATTATTTAACCTGTTTTATATTACATTAGCCTTATTTAACACTTAGCACACTATGGACAAATTCAGCAGACGACAAACTGACGCTATTTTTCATATTCATCCCAGAAAACAGAATTTGATATTTCATGCAAACTGTCTCCCAAGGAGACAATTTGCATGAAATGTCAAATCTTGTTTTCTGGGAAAATTGAGAAATTTTGAAAATAGCGCTGAATTTTTTACCAGCATGCTAAGTGTTAAGTGAGTTGCAGGTTATCAAACTTTGATCAAAAAAGAAATGGTCATAAAAGGGGGAATATTAATTGTGTCCTGTCAAGCGGAAAATGCAACCATAATTCATCATCCGAAATTAATGGGAAAATGCATAAAGTCATCTCAAACCCTGTCTGGAGATTTTTTGAGTAATATACCTATTCAGACAGACAGGCATGACCAAACAGTGAAAACCAGATCAGATGCTGTATAAAAACAGCCTCTGATCAGGGTCTGTTCACATGAGGGTCTAAATTGCATTTTTGCCGGGCATGGTCATGTATAATTAAATTGCATGGAGAGTAGAACAAGTATTTACTGAATATTTTGTAACTGGGGTGGTTGGGTCTGTGCCAGGATGTGGGAGTGAAAGTCAAAAATAGACTTTATCACAACATAGTCATGTAGCATATATCAAATCAGATGTCACAAAGAAAAGAACTAGTCATTACGAAAACAAGCCTATTCAAATATATAGAAAATTTTACCACTAAATAAAATGAAAATTTTCATATAAAAATTCTGATATTTTTCATATTTCTGCTCAAAACATAGATTGTGGGTACTCGTTAGAACCGCCTTGGCGAGGCGGTTCTAACGAGTACCCACAATCTATGTTTTTGAGTAGAAATCAGAAAGATAATGTATACCCCTGTAGACCCCAGTTTTACTGTATAAAAGTGGGTGTAAGGGGGTCAAAATTATATAGGCATGTTTTCATGATGATTCATTAAAAGTTTTATATTTGGGTGCTTTGGTTAAGCTAGGGGATGATGTGAGAATAGGTGGGGTGAGGGTCAAAATTTACCTTTTTTTTTTCGGAAAACGGTCTTGTTACACAGATAACTGAATGGCATTTTACTAAAAGTTTTCTTAATAAGGTCAGTTTGACTAGGTTTTGATGTGTCTGAAAAAACTGCTGGACAATAAACAACAGTGTCCTGGTCCAGCTGGGACCCTTGTGCCAGCCCCATCTGCCACAGGGAAACTTTTACAGAATACTTGTTGTGACTTTCATGCCATTCGATTTGATATACTATATGACTAAGGCTGGAAAAAGTATAAATATCCCTCCCACCCCATCTGGCCTTCACCCCCAGTAATTGGGTTTAAATCTTAACCCTTAAAGCACCAAGAAAATCTGCATCTGAAAATGTTGTCTGCTTATGTCATCTGCTGCATCTTCTTGCAAACTTTTCAAATTTACATTTTGCACATAGGCAAACAGTGTGGACCCAGATCAGACTGCTCCAATCTGGGTCCACACTGTTTGCAACAATGACTTTTAAAGTAACCGGCAGAAGACAAAGCAGACAACAATTGTTGTGATTGGCGCTTTAAGGGTTAAATCTTAACCCTTAAAGCGCCAAGAAAATCTGCATCTGAAAATGTCGTCTGCTTATGTCGTCTGCTGCATCTTCTTGCAAACTTTTCAAACTTACATTTTGCATATAGGCAAACAGTGTGGACCCAGATCAGGAGCAGTCTGATCTGGGTCCACACTGTTTGCAACTATGACTTTTAAAGTAACTGGCAGAAGACAAAGCAGACGACAATTGTTGTGATTGGCGCTTTAAGGGTTAAATATGCTCAAGCACATATTCATAATTTTTTATGTATCCAAAACACATATCCAAGTTCCAAGTTTGTAACCCTAACAATCTAGGAGGAAATGGTACCAATTACAAATGCACAGATGGACAGACAGACAGGCAGAATATTTTTGGAAAAATGTGAAGATAATGAGTATCACAACATGATGGTATGAAAAATCATCAATCCTTTTCTTTTACAGTAAATGTCCTAAATTTTGACCACTCTATTCCATACTTTTTCTGGCCCAAATTTTGATCTTTATGCAGGTGTTTCTTAACCCTTAAAGCGCCAATCACAACAACTGTCGTCTGCTTTGTCTTCTGCTTGTGATTTTAAAAGTCATTTCTGCAAACAGTGTGGACCCAGATCAGACTGCTCCTTTAGGAGCAGTCTGATCTGGGTCCACACTGTTTGCCGGTATGCAAAAAATAGCTTTGAGAAGTTTGCAAGAATATTCAGCAGACGACATAAGCAGATGACATTTTCAGATGCAGTTTTTCTTGGCGCTTTAAGGGTTAAAATACTTAGTGGGATGGCAAACAGTGTGTACTCTGATCAGATTGCTCCTTCAGGAGCAGTCTGATCTGGGTCTACACCGTTTGCTAAAGCCATTTCATAAGAAACTTTGGTGTACGAAATTTTAGGACATCTATACACTTAAAAGTATTTTCATAGGTGGACAGACACTAATAATGTCATTTATACTTGTTTCCGTAGTAACAACTTTTTTGTTCTACTGACATGACAGACATGGTTTTTATGTCTTTGTATGAAATGGACATTAACAGTACATCTTTGTTAAATATGACGAGGAGACATGACAAGGTCGAAGGTTAAAATAAACTTTTCCATTTTTTAACCTTTACCACTCTCTGGGCTAATTCAGCAGATGACAAACTGGTGACATTTTTTTTTCAAATTTTTTCCAGAAAACAGGATTTGACATTTCATGCAAATTGTCTGCAATGGAGATAGTTTGCATGAAATGCCAAATCCTGTTTTCTGGGAAAAAAGAGAGAATATTTCAATATGCCATCTGCTGAAAATTTTAACCAGAATACTAAGCATTAACCTTTAACACAGCTGCAGATAGGGCCCCTACTCTGGAGCTATGTTCAACAAACTAGACATAAATAAGAGCAGACTTTTTTTTTTTTTGTCATGGGAAATGAAGCTTGACATTTCATTCAAAATTGTCTCAATAAGAGACAATTTGAATGAAATATGCCTTAACCACTTTTGGTGAAAAATAGAACACCAGTAATTTGTCATCTGCAGATTAGCACACCACAAACTTAACACAGAATAGCCATGCCTTGTGATGGCCATGCTGATCACAATCAATGTACTTTATTTGAGGTGAATGAATACAGAATGCAACTGAAAGAGTTCTGCTGCCATTTTGATAAGGGAAACAACTTTTGCAGACAGGATTTTGCTTCCCTAGTATTTAAAGCCTTCAAAAAAGGGGCTACTCTTAATTAACCCTTATCCTGCTATTCATGACAACCCCTATCTTTGCAAACAGTGTAGGTCCAGATCAGATAGAAGAAGCCATCTGATCAGGATCTACACAGTTTGTCATTCTATTTGTGAATTTGAACGAAAACATTATATGATGTAATCTGATTGGCTAAAAGTCAGAAATGGGTGTGGCTAATTAAATTATTCAGCAGGATAAGGGTAAAGGAAAAGAACTGGCTCACAGCAGGAGCCAATTCTTTCCTTTAAAAGGGCAGCCCCTACTCAGAAAGAAAGCAAATATCTCCATATCAGTTCCCTTTAAATTTCTTCCAGATCAAGAACATTTTCTAACCTAGTCGGACTTGTCCTGCTGAATAAATTAAGATGCCACACCCATTTCTAATTTTTAGCCAAGCAGATAACTTGATCCAGATTTTTTTATATAAAATCACATACTAAAGCCAACTGATCTGTATCTACACTGCTTGCAAGGCAGGGTATATCTGGGTTCAGCAGGACAAGGGTTAAGACATATCAACAGGGAGTTAAATGGATCTGTAGAAAGGAGTTAAGGTGTCCCAATATTCAAAAATAGTATTCCTCTAGGTACTTCTCCCACCATGACCCCCTCAAACAATCACCCAAGAAAGACAAATTTTTTTTTGTTTTTGTTTTTTCTGACAGTACAAGTAGGGCACACATCAAATTTTATGGTCTGTTTAACTTTCACCTCGCAGAAGACAATAAAGTTTGTATTTTTTTCTTATTTTTCCCAGAAAACAGGCTTTGACATTTCATGCAAATTGTCTCCTAAGGAGACAATTTGCATGAAATGCCAAAACCTGTTTTCTGGTAAAATTAAGAAAAATATTTCAAAATGCTGTCTACCAAAAATTTTACCCAGCATGCTAAACATTAAGCGTGTTAAGCCTTAAAAGCGACACTTATATTTTAAAAATAAAAATTAAATAGAAATCAGATTGATCCTAAGGATGATAGAAGCCTAAAACTACAAATCAAGAATACTTTAACATACTGGCAGACAGTACAGATCTAGATAAGGATTCCCATCCATGCAGTCAGATTACTACATTTACCCTAAACCAGGGGTCATCCTGGAGGGCTATTTGGGAGAAAAAGTCTCCCTAAGCTGGCTGACTTCTCCCTGAGGGAGAGGTAAAAATGTATAGAATGTATAGGGAAATCTAAAATTTGGACCAAAACTTCTCCCTAAAATCCTGAAATTGTCGCAAAACTTCTCCCTCTCTGAAAGCTTCAGGATGACCCCTGCTAAACATTTGGGTATATATGTCTGCGCAAACAGTGCAGACCATTATGAAACTGTTCCTAAAAGAGCAGTTGGGTCAAGATCTGCACTGTTTGTTACTCGGCTAGCACTTTTAAGACACATTTAGAATAAGTACGGTAAGGAGTTCAGGTGCCTAGAGTATTCAAACTGCTAAGGTGTTCAGGACTTGATTGATTGTGTTGGGGTTTAACGACACGTCAACCCTTGAGGGTCATTTTGTGTCGTCTCCCAGAGAAAGGGAGAAAAGAGATAGAAGAGAGTAGAGGAGATGAAAGAGAGGGACAGGGAAGAAAGAGGACCAGGAATGAAAGTGAAGAAACAGAAGAAATAAAAACATTCCCCCTCTACCCTTACCCACTACAAGGATAGCAGGCCTTGCCCAGCTGTAAGCCAATATCAGTTAGACGCCCCAGTGATGTAAGATACACAGCACCTTCGCACCACCCGACCACCCCCTATGTTCAGGACTTGTTAAGGAGGAGTATTCAATGATAATTCTGGGATAATTTTCTACAATTCTCCATAAAAACATATTCTGGGTAATCATTAAAAGCTCCTCGCCGAGACACTTCTAACGAGTATCCACAACATATGTTTTTATGGAGAAATAAGAAAAAATGATCCAAGAATTATCACAAAATAACTTCCTTAACCCTTAAAGCTGGTACCAAGCAAAATTTGCAGCAGATGACATTCAAATTTTTTTTTTTTATTTTTCAGAGAAAACAAATCTTGACATTTCATGTGAATCGTCTGCCAAGCAGACGATTCACATGAAATATCCAGACTTGTTTTCTCTGAAAAATAAAAAAAAAAAACAATAAAAAAAAAACAACAAAACATCATCATCTGCTGCTGTTGTGATTGGCACTTTAAGGATTAATAAGTCCTTTAGTGTCTGAATATTTTGGGTAATCAGGGTAGGATTTTTGCAATTTGCTAAGAACTAGTGGTAAAAATTTTCACAGAAAATAGGATTTGAAAATTCATGCCAATATTATTGTCTCCAATCAAACAATATCCCGAGAGTGGTAAAGATTTGAACCTAGAAAGCCAAACTACTGTATTTACCCAAAATATTTGGACATCTCATCTCCTTACCATACTAGTCCTAAATTTTCCAATAAGTACATCTGTCTAAATGATGACATGTGTAAAAACTGCTGGATGACTGGCAAACAGTGTAGATCCCAACCAGATGCAGCATCCACATCATCTGATCTTGGTTTACACTACACTGCTTGCTCATCCCATCTATCCCAATACTTAGGGTCTGTCTAAATACTGCTGGCAGTGGCAGAGTAGACCCTGATCAGATGCACATTCTATAGCATCTAATCTGCATCTACAATTTTCTTAGGTCTTTCCCAATATGTATTAAAGGTAAGTGGCTGTCGTAAAAATAAAAATACTTTTGAAAGAAGGCTATTAATTGAATCAATGACATTCTGTTGATTCATTTGTTTTTCTTTCTCTGTCACCGCAACATTTTGCGTAACTAAAAGTAATCAGTGAGTATATAAGGTATCCCATCAAACTCGATGACATTTTGAATGGGTCAGATCCATTGGTTTAATAGATCGGTGTATTTTAACCTCCCCTGCCTTGGGGCATCCCGAAAGTAACTAGATGATTGTATCGCTAAGGTGGCCAATCATGCACACTAAATATGCCCATAAAATACCACAGTACAGTGGCAATATGATCTATGTATTTACATAATTATGGGGGAATATGACACATGAAAATCCTGATGTATGGGTTGTTTACATGAGAAAATCTATTTTAGTGGTCAGAATTTGTATTACGTCAATCTCACTGCCCACTTTAACTCCTGACACTTAGCATGCTGGGTATAAATGGCAGCTGATGACATTCTGAAATGTTCTTTTTCTTCCCCAAAAAATATCATTTGACATTTCATGCAAATTGTCTCCTTGAGAGACAATTTGCATGAAATGTCAAATCCTATTTTCTAGGGAAAAAAAAAAAGAAAAAAAAAAAAAGGAGAAAGACATCATCAAATTGTCATCAGCTGAATCTGCCTATAGCATGGTAAGTGTTAAAGCAGTAAGCAAATTTGTACAGATGACATTCTAAAATTGATTTTGTTACTTTTTCAGAATAAAATAAGACTTGGTATTTCTTGTGGGAAATCCTCTGCTAGACAGACAATTCATATGAAATGCCAGGCATTATTTTCTCTGAAAAGTATATAAAAAAAATCCAAAAGAGAAGCTAGTACTAATTTAAACAAGAGGCCCACGGGCCACAACTCCCTCACCTGAGTGAAACCACCACTGCAGATATGCAGATGGCATGCAACATTTTTCCAATACTCTTATGACAAGGCAATGGCTTAACCAGTTTTTGAGATATCTTCTTACAAGGTTAAAATGCTGAAATTTTCAAAACGCAATAAGTAAAAAAAAAAGTTCAGATATTTTTCAGAAGTCAATTGGTTCATCTACTTATCCTATCTTTTAAAGGTTTTTTTTTTTTTTTTTTTATATTTAGCTCTGGTAACCACTTTGTTCAGCAGAGCAGAACCATTTTAGCAATTGTGGCAAAGGGGCGTAAGAGAAGCTTTGATGTGAAATTATTTTGAAATCTTGCCACTGGCCACGGAGATGTTGTTTAAAGGTTCTTCTATTTTTAGTTCTGGTGACCATTTTGTTCAGCAGAGCAGAACTATTTTGGCAGTTTGGAAAAGGAGGATAAGAGGAACATTTCTGTGAAATCATTTTGAAATCAGGCCACTGGCCAAGGAGATGTTTAAAGGTTTTTTTTCTATTTTTTAGCTCTGGTAGCCATTTTGTTCAGCCGAGCAGAACTTTTTTTAGCAATTTTGGTAAAGGGCCATCGAGGAACACTTTTCAATTGACACAATTTTAGCTCGTTTCATTCCAGAAGTCATCCTGTTGCTAAAGAGCAAGTTTCGCCTCAAAGCAATCTAAAGTTTGAGACGAGATGTCGAAAATTGACTGTGGTGGCCATCTTGGATTTTTTATCAGCTCATTTAGCTATTTTGTGTCTCATAAGCGCCCTAATGCTCATCATCAAGTTTTGATTCAACTGGATTATAGAGGTGATGTCCAAAGTATGAATTCTCAACATTTTTCCCATGTAAATGTATAGGGCCAATACAAATGCATGGGAAGCAAACTTGACCTTGCTGTAAAAAGGTCAAATGTCAACGTAGGACCATCATTTTAGCAATTTTAGTAGATCTCCTGTCCCCGAGGATTTGTGCAAAG
This sequence comes from Anodontia alba, assembly GCA_964016985.1. Classification (NCBI taxonomy): domain Eukaryota; kingdom Metazoa; phylum Mollusca; class Bivalvia; order Lucinida; family Lucinidae; genus Anodontia; species Anodontia alba. Next base: position 80,512,559 of record OZ024823.1, read on the forward strand.
ATAAGGCCCCAGGGCTTATTTGGTTCTGGCGAAGAAGGTTTTTAAAAGTTTTTACCATATATGGGCATGACAGCCATCTTGGTCAAAGGACCGCGACCATTTTAGCAATCTTTCATTTCCCCAACCTGAGGAGGCTCCATATAAAATTTGAGCAACATTGGCCCAGAGGCTTCAGAGGAGAAGTGGTTTGTAGTTCTCAACATTTTTCCCATACAAATGTATGGTGCCCATACAAATGCATAGGGAAGCAAACTTGACCTTGCCGTAAAAAGGTCAAACGTCAATGTATGACCATCATTTTAGCAACTTTGGTGGACCTCCCGACCCTGTGCAAAGATTCAGCCTCAAGGCATCCTCTGTTCTGGAGAAGAAGCTTTTTAAAGGTTTTTACCATAAATGGGCATGGCAGCTATCTTGGTCAATAGACCGCAACCGTTTTGAAATCTTTCGCTCTTCCAACCTAAGGACGCTCCACATGAAATTTGAGCAACACTGGCCCAGAGGCTTCAGAGGAGGTCGTTTGAAATTCTCAACATTTTTCCCATACAAATGTATGGTGCCCATACAAATGCATGGGGAAGCAAACCTGACCTCGCCGTAAAAAGGTCAAACATCAATGTACAATTATTTTAGTAACTTTGGTAGACCTCTCATCCCAGATGTTTTGTGCAATGATACAGTCCTAAGGCATCCTCTGTTCTGTAGAAGAAGGTTTTTAAAGGTTTTTACCATATATGGGCATGGCGGCCATCTTGCTCAATGGACCGCGACCATTTAAGCAATCTTTCGTTCCCCCAACCTAAGGAGGCTCCATATGAAATTTGAGCAAAATTGGCTCGGTGGCTTCAGAGGAGAAGTCGTTTGAAAATGTTAACGTACGGAAGGACGCACAGATGGACAGATGAAGGACAAAATGTGATCACAATAGCTCATCCTGAGCTCAGGTGAGCTAAAAAAAAAACAAGTCTTAGTCTCAACTGGCCAGAAATTAAACCCACAACCTCCAAATATGGTGGCAGTTGCTCTCAATGAAAACATATGTTGTAAGTATTCATTAGAAGTGATTCTGCTAGGCAGTTTTAATGAGTACCTACAAAATATATTTTTGTGGAGAAATAAGAACAATATCATTATTTTCATGTTGAAAAAAACAATAAAAAAACTTATTTGGAGAGCTATATGAGAGCTTGTCTGAATGGCAGAGAAAGCTGAAGTATCAAGACAGAATCATTTACCTTTGGCCAGGAACTTGGGGTACTTGGGGAGTCTCAAACAATAGTGGTGGGAAATCAATGATCTATAAGCAACCACTTTATACAACTTGGTCACTGAGGCCCCTCCATTTATTTTTGACAGCTGAGGAAGCAAATTTACTAAATGAAGATTCTAAATCAACCCTAAACCAAACCATAAACTACCTTAACCCAACCTGAAATTTACACCCAATCTTCATCCAAGCCTAAGACCAAACCTAATCTTGAATTAAACACAACCCCAAATACTTTAACATCTGGCCAACTGTGCTTTCAAGATCTTTCAGTAAATCGTTTTTTGCTTGGCGCTTTACACAGACAAAGTAAATTTGCAAACTCTTGTCATGATATAATGTAAAACCATTTGTTGTAACTACCTATGCACAACAAGTTTTCATTGGATTTTAAAAAATCAAACCTTTTCACTTTTTCCCCATAGTAAAAATGAAAGCAAATTATGCAGAAATCTATAGGGTAGGTAACTTTGAGGCAGATTTTCAGCAAGCCTTGCTTGTGCAATTTCTCTGAAAATTTTCTCTGAAATTTTCACAATATTGTTGTGAAACATCAATATTTCAAATTAAGCAAAGAAAAGTAAAAAATATTTTCTTCAACAAGCATTCCAAAAAATCAATCTACTATAGAAACTGCTTAGGTCAGATCAATGTTTGGTTGTAAATGCAATTTTAGGGTAAATACTTGTGAAAAAAACAGACACGGAAAATACAAACGGTTTCTGATAAGATATGGTCAATCAGAACAAAATATTTTCATTAAAATAAAATGCCAAGCAAAAAAAGTCTTCCAGAGTGATGTCGAAAGCACAAATCATCTACAAGTATTTTGACAGTCCCAAGTATCTGGACAGACAGGCAGCATCTGATTAGCGTCTACATTTTCTACCACTCATCCAGCAAGTCTTTAGACATCTCAGCCAAACTACGCAGACCTGAAATCCTTTCAGTTTTTGCTTGACCGAACAAATTTTGTCAGACTTGTCCAGAAATCCTATAGATTTTATGTAGACTGCTAAGCAGCTAGCAAAATGAACTTGCCCAAACTTTCGGAGAGTAAAGTAGGACAAGTATGGTAAGGAGTTAAGGTGTCCAAATACTTAAATATGGTACACTACATGCATACAAATGCACTACATGTCAGTGATAAAAAGATGGAATTAAAAGTACAATGACATTAAAAGTGATGGAATGGCTGTAATAAAATAAACTGCCATATTATAATTATTTTAAACTTCAACACTTTCGGGGCAGATTCAGCAGACAACAAACTGATAATATATTTTTTTCTTATTTTTCACAGAAAAGAGACTATGACATTCAAAAACCTATTTTCTGTGAAATAATAAGAAAAAAATATTTTTAACATGTCTGCTGATCTGTTTACCCAGTATACTAATAGTTAATTAACCTTTGTCCTGCTGAACCCAGATATACCCTGCCTTTGCAAACAGTGTAGATCCAGATCACTTGTCTTCTGAAGAAGCCAACTGATCTGAATCTACAATGTTTGTCATTCAGTATGTGAATTGATATCAACAAGCTGGATCAAGTTATCTGATTGGCTGAAAATTGAAAAGGGTGTGGCATCTTAATTTATTCAGCAGGACAAAGGTTAAATCAGTCACAATGATCACAATTAACCTAGTTGTGTAAGTCTCTGGGTATTCTCCCTGTCAACTACTTTTGCCTCCTCCCAGTTGATGGTATGACTAGCCTTCGCCATACGATCTGCCATTGCATTTTTGAGCGTACAAGTCTAGACAAGTCAGTCAGTCTCCCAACATCATGAACCGTGACCAGGGTTGTACATCTACAGGTCTTTGTTTACCACTAGTAACCAGTCTTGTGGTAAGCAATCCAAGCCCTATGACATCACGAGGTCATGGTCACAGCCTGATGATGGTTCTTGATGAGGACCGAAACTGTCACAGTAAGCGAAAATTCTTATTTGAATAAACCAAAAAAAAATGTTGAATTAAAAAAAAAACAAGGTTTTCATCAGTTCTGCTACAAATCTGAAAGACAGTTCAAGGATTTCTGGACACCACCATTTCAGCAGGTACCGTTTTTTTTTTAAACAGCCAGATAAAACCTATCATCCAATAGTTCCTAAAGTGGACTCTTCCACTTTTGAATTAAGAGCCATCTTATCCGGATCTACACTGTTAGCAAACTACAAGGCTGTAATGGTTATTTTTTTTTCTTCTATTTCTTCTTCAGAGTATTCAGTGGATCTGCCCCATGGAAATGGCTCTAATACTTAGTGCACCATCACCGATCACCACCATTTGATCCGATCATCACCATTTGAGCCGGTACCATGCTCTTTAATGCCTAGCATGCTGGGTAAAAAATATCAGCAGACAACATTTTTAAATATTTTTCTTATTTTTTTCCAAGAAAATAGGTTCTGACATTTCATGCAAATTATCTCCTTAGGAGACAATTTGCATGAAATATCAAAGCCTATTTTGTGGGAAAAATAAGAAAAACATCATCAGTTTTTCATCTAATGAATTAGCCCAGAATGTGGATAATCTTAAAACACCTTGCCTCCAGATTAAACCAGAACATTAACCCTATTTTACCCACAACCTATCATTGGTGCAGAAAAGCAAAAAAAAATATCAAAACTTTTGCCCGCAGAATTTCAGTTCATCTTAACTATGACAACCTCAAATATCTTTCAAAAATCTAAACTACTTTTTATATGAAACACCTTTTATGTAAGATTTAATGACCACATTAAAGGTAAAAATAACAAGACTTTTAACCCTGGTCACCTTTTTTTCCTCTCACAAAATACTCCGAGTGTAACATATCACGGTATCAGTTCTAGTTGAGTGGAAAGCATTCACACTTAACCATATCTCCAAAACAAGAGTTGCTGCAGGACAGTGTAGCTTGCCTGAACTGCACTGGGCAAAAATCTTTAATACAATTTTTTTCCCAAACATGTGACCTTGAGGTAACCCTGAACTCAAGGTCAGCCATGTGGGTTGGGATGGTACATTGTAGAACTTCAGACCAGTATCTCACATTAGCGTAATATGAGCTACTTCAGAGGATCAGGAGATATTGCTTTTTAAACTCTTTTACTAAAAACTAACCTCTGCAGACACATGGAATGCTATAACTCTACCTGTACAGGTGAGCTAAAAATAGGAATCACAAGTTATCTTTTGCATCAAACTGTATCTTGTAGATACTTATTGGAATTACCTCAGAGAGGCAATTCCAATGAGTACCCACAAGGTGTGTTTTGGTGCAAATTCGTAAAAATAAATCCAAATTATCACATCAAATACAACATGATGCTGTGCTAATTTACCCTTAATGCACTGAGCAAACTAGCAGCAGACGACATTCTAAAAAATCTTTTTATTATTTTTCTGAGAAAATAAGACTTGCCATTTCATGAGAATCATCTGCTAGACATGAAATGTCAAGCTTTATTTTCTCTCAACAATACAAAAAAAAAAAAAAAAAAAAAAATCCAAATGTCGTCTGCTGCAGTTGTGTTTAGCATTTCAAGGGTTAAAATTAATGTTGCTATCAAAGCACTACCAAAAAATTTTAAGTGACTATGTACGTGTAATATAAGTGATCGATTTTATTCATCAAAAGTTAATTTATAAATAATATCCATAAAGAATGCTGCTCTAAATGTAGGACTAACATATCCTTGAGCTTGTGTTCTTGTTTAACCCATTGTATACTGAATAGACTCTCCCACACTATATATTGGAAGACTCCAATTTCAATTCTAGGTACGTCCGGCTATGAGATGTACATATTCCTATAGAAAAATGGCTAAACTATTTGCAAACAGCGGAGACCCTGATCAGATGCCGCGTTCTGCAGCGTCTGATCTGGGTCTGCACTGTTTGCCAATTACCCTTTTAGGGGTTTCCCGACTACAATGGGTTAATTACAGGTCAACCCTTGTGTTTTGTTTTGTCTCCCAGGGAGAATGATTTCGATTTAGGAGAAGGAGTTTAATAGTCCAGTCAACTCTGGTAGGGTCATGTCAAGCTGGTCAGTTACTGAGTTAACCTACTAACACTTTTCCTAGTAAGTTCAGTCCTCTTAAGCAGTTAACCCTTCTCTTGCTAAACACGTCATGCCCTGTCTTAGCAAAGTGTAGATCCAGATCAGTTGGCTTCTGAAAAAGCCAACTGATCTGAATCTGCAGTTTGTCATTAAATATGTGAATTTCTATCAAAAACCCAGATCAAGTAATCTGATTGGCTGAAAATTGGAAGTGGGTGTGGCATCTTTATTCAGCATTAGAAGGGTTAACCTTAACCAGGACTTTGAGCACATACTTTTGCCAGTAAATGCCATTATTGAATCAGCCAAAAGGGGAGAAAGACTAAAAAATATTATTTCATTATCGATCTCTATGAAAGTTATGTGGCTGAGCTGGGATTCGAATTTATGACCCCAGCAGTCAAACATGCTGCCTGGAAATCTCCCAGACAGTGGGAGAAAAGGGACAGAAGCACTAGTGGAAAGAGAGAAATAGCGGAGGATGAGGATGGAAAATGCATAAGACTGTGCAGAAACTGAAGAAATACAACAAGAAATTGCCAATAAGCATGGACCAAAATGTAAAGGATGGACACACAGATGAATGGAAGTGAAAATAGTATACCCCCACCCCCAGCAAACCCAGTTTGAGGGGCTATAAACAGAACTCCTTCTCTAACCTGCTGCAAGTGCAGTAGTCCTTTACAAACATCTTACCACCCAAACTTAATGGGGTAAGCGTATAAAGTGTCACATTTTTGTTGGTTTTACATGACTGCGGTAAAAGATAAAAGTGGAAAAAGGTTTTAATTCTTTCCCCGCTAGAGGCAACTTTTGTCGTCTGCTGATAACCTTTGCAAACAGTCTGGACCCAGATCAGGCCTGATCTGGATCCAAACTGTTTGACACTCTGATGGTATTCCTGAAAGATTTTTTTTTTTTAAAATCCAAAAAAAAAAAAAAAAAAAAAAAAAAAAAAAAAAATCCACAGATGACAAATAAGCATGCAAAGTTGTCTGCTGCTGCTGTGTCCAGCACTATAAAGGCTAAATTTCTTGGGGAAAAATAGATCTTTATATATATTTATGTCTGCTATAATTTTGAATGAAGTTTTTGAGCATTAAAAAAAAAAATAAAAAAAATTCAACTTCAGCATGCAGAGTAAAAAAATAAAAAAAAAAGGTGACAGCTTTTGATCAACAGCCTATGTAATACACATCCCAACATGAGAAAATGTACTTTCTGACAAGAGCACTAAGCAAAGACTCAGACCAGCCTTCAACTGGTGCAGTCTGATCAATGTTTCACCTGTCCTTGGGTAAAAGCCATGAATGCTGGGCTATCCAAAGAGTGCCCAGCAAAGATTGAACAGACCGTAAGAATGCAAAAGCTGGTCTGGGTCTTCGTTGAGCACACGTGTCCAACTATATTTTCTCACATTGTGGCTAATATCATGTTTGTTCTTCATGCCTAATGCTTAGCACATTGGGTAGAAAATTCAGCAGACAACATTTTGAAATATTTTTCTTATTTTTTTCTGGAAAATAGGCTTTGACATTTCATGCAAATTGTCTCCTTAGGAGACAATTTGCATGAAATGTTAAAGCCTACTTTCTTTGAAAAATAAGAAAAACTGAATCTATTTGTCGTCTGCTGAATTTGCCCAGGCAGTGGTAAACATTAAGGTTTTTCAACTAATGATGTGGCTAGCAGTTATGACAAAAACATCTGTGGCCAAAGTGCTTTCAGACAAGAATCCACTTTACCACTCTAAGGGCAAATTCAGCAGACAAAAAAAATAGTTATTCTTATTTTCTCAGAAAACAGAATCTGACATTCTTATTTTTCCAAGGAAACACACTCTGAAGTCTGCTAAGGAAACAATTTGCATGAGATGTCAAAGCATATTTTCTGGGAAAAATAAGAAAAATATTTCAAAGTGTCATCTGCTGAAATTTTTACATAGCATGCTAAGTGTTAACAGTTTAACAGAAAATATGTGCACACTGAAAACAAAGGTAGATATTAACTAAGCACTCTGGGTAAAATTTTTAGCAGATGACATTTTGAAATATTTTTCTTATTTTTCCATGAAAACAGGATTTGATATTTCATGCAAATTGTCTCCATTTTTGGACGGGTTTTTCGAAAAATCTGTCCTTTAAAATAGCGATGTCAGGGCGGGAGGGCATCAGGCGTCGGGCATTGTCCCAAGATAACTTTTTAGTTAATTTTTTATCACTTATATATTACCTTTATTCTTCAGTGGATTGCTTTCATATTTGGTAGGGATAAAGAGGAGGACCAGAGACAACTCTCACTTTCTTTGTTATTTAATAAAAACAAAAACATCCATAATGCCATTAAGCATTTTTCTTGTCTATTTTTCTCAGAAAAGAAGAGTTGACATTTCATGAAAATTGTCTCCAATGGAGACAAGTTGCATGGAATGTCAAATCCTATTTTCAGGGAAAAAGTATGAAAAATAATATCAGTTTAAAGAAACACTGGAACTGTTCTAGGATACATGTTCAATTGATTATTTAAGACTTAGCATGCTGGATAAAGTTGTCTTCAGATGCCATTTGTCGTCTGCTGAATTTGCCCAGATAGTGGTGTGGTAAAAATTAAATTTGTCTGCATAAGCCATAGCTCTAAATAAGAGGGAATCAGGTAAAACTTTTTCTCTCATCTCTCCTCAAAAGCATATGTTATGGGTACTCATTAGTACATGATTTTGTGGAGAAATAAGAAAAATATCAATATCTTTTGGCTGAAAAAAAAGTGTTTTATCTGAAGCCATCAGCTCATTTGCAACAAGGCAACATTTGCAAAGATTGCAACTAAAATGAATGACCTGACAAACCATGCATTTAGCTGCAATTTGAACAAAATCAGACAAAAATAACCATTCTGAAGACATAAAGCAAAATCAAATTTTGACATCATCAAGGGCCATAACTCCATTAAAAAAACATATTGGGCCTTTGTCTATCTCAAGTTAGTTCCAGTCAATATCAATGTGTACATAAGATTTGATCAAAATCAATCATGTCATTCTTAAGATATTCAGTGAACACTCAACTTTATCGTCAATCAAGTCCTCTGAATATCCCAACTTATCACCAGAATGATTACGTCACCTGGAGCAATAGTGACCCAGTAAGCCTAAGATTCTCTGAAAACATTTCTTACCTCTCACGTTTTTGGGAAGGTTCAGGTTTTGTTGATTTTGGGACATCTCTCTTTTGTCCATAACTGATTCTTTCCTTCCTATATGAACTCTCATCTTTTTCTCTTTTAATCGAGCTAGCATCCCCTCTGCCTCCTCTATCTCTACGTCTGTCCTCCTCCTTTATATCAATCTTTTTCTCTGTAGGTCTATCTTTATCCTTATCAAACTTTTTCTCTGCCAATCTATCCTTCTCTTTATCAAACTTTTTCTCTGCAGATCTATCTGACTCTTTATCGAACTTTTTCTCTGCAGATCTATCTGTGTCTTTATTTTTATCAATCTTTCTTTCTGAAGGTTTCTCTTTTTCTTTATCCCGCAATTTAGCAAGATCTACACTGTCTTTGTCTCGTTTCCGTGGACTATCTCCAAGGCGTGAAAGAGCCTCATCACTACTGTCTGCGTACACATTCTCTTCATTGTCTTTATGCCGCTTCTCTCTTTCTCGTTTCCTCATCTCCATTGTCCTTTGTCGAAGTTCCTCTTCTCTGTCCTAATAAATTATATACCATGTTTACCTAATACTTTGCATGCTGGGTAAAAATTTCAGCACATGACATTTTGAAATATTTTTTCTTATTTTTCCTCAAAAATAGGCTTCGACATTTCATGCAAACTGTCTCCAGCAGTTTGCATGAAGTGTCAGATCCTATTTTTTAGGAAAATAAGAAAAATATCACCAGTTTGTCATTTGCTGAATTTTCTATAGCCTGATAAGTTAAGTGCTAAATATCGGGACTTAAGGTAACTCCTTACCATATTTGTCCTAATATTTCAACAGATATATTTTATTGTTTGAGCTGTGACACTAGAACAGAAGTCTTCAGGGTAAATGCAAACAGTAAAGATCCAGATCAGCCAGCCGTGATGCACAGTCTGATCAGGAACTTTGATATACTACATTATGTTCTACAGTACCTAATGATTCTATATGCTGACAGTAAAGGTCCTGATCAGACTGCCCGGATGCACAAGCTGATTTGGGCCTATGCTGTATGCACATGCCCAAAGACACATTTTTACATGGCGCTGCACATTTGTTGATGATCCTAAAAATGCTGGGTAAGTTGCAAACAGTGTAGACACTGATTAGACTCTGTATTCTGTGGCATCTGATCTCGGTCTAAACTATTTGCTCTGGTCTGTGTATCACAATACTTAGGTAGGGTGTATACAGTATACACCAAGGTTAGAATTATCATATTTCGTAAAGTATTCAGATAAGAAGCGCTGTCAGCAGACAGCATAGCTCGCCTGAAATTGGGGAGATACTATGAGTCCAAAAGGTGCAGATGGAATCTCAAACAGTGTAGACCCTATCAGACTGCTCTTTAGGACCATTCTGATCTGGGTCTGCACTGTTTGCTTAGGCCTATTCAGTCCCAATATGATGAATAAATATTATTCCAAATATGAACCAAATCTATCGTATGGTTTGGAAAATATGAGCTCATAAAACACTTTAATATAAAATTTCTTAGTTCTTAACTTTGACCTTGAGACAGGGGGTATTGCTGAATAAACATTATTCCAAATATGAACCAAATCTATCGTATGGTTTGGAAAATATGAGCTCATAAAACACTTTAATATAAAATTTCTTAGTTCTTAACTTTGACCTTGAGACAGGGGGTATTGCTGAATAAAACTTTGGACCTGTATCTATTATCATACCAAATATGAACAAAATCCATCAAATGGTTTGGAAAATTATGAACTCTTAATAAACTTAATTATAAAATTTTTAAGTCTATGACATTGACCTTGAGGTCACAGGCATGGGCAGGGTGAATAAAACTTTGGAACTGTATCTATCATCATACCAAATATGAACAAAATCCATCGTATAGTTTGGAAATGAGCTCTTGAAAAAAACTTTAACATTAAAAAGTTCTAAGTCCATGACCTAGACTTTGAGGTCATGGATTGGGTATTGCTGAATAAAACTTTGGAGCTATATCTATCATCATACCAAATATGAACCAAACCTATCAAATGGTCTGGGCCCAGTTGTTCAAAGCTAACGACGTCGTTAGTTAACGATTCGTTAAAATTTACATCGAGTGATACGCAAATATGCTGAAATTTTTTGCTGAAAAAATGTGAGTAGCTTTTGCAGTGAAGCTACTCACATTTTTTCAGCAAAAAATATCAAAATATTGTGTACTGAATCCGCTAAAACAGTTAACGAAATGACCCTTAACGAGCTCGTTAAGCTAACGACACTTTGAACAACCGGGCCCTGGAAAATATAAGCTCTTAAAAAAACTTTAATGTAAACGTGGAAGCCAACACTCATGCCAGCCCAAGGGGGTAGTGCAATAGCTCTTCCTGGACTTTTCCAGGCAAGCTAAAAAGGTGTAAGCAAACAATGTACACCAAGATCAAACTGCTCCTTTAGGCATACCACGTTCGTCAAGCGGACTGGATACTACTGGTAGATTTTCTCCCATTTTTACACCTAGTAAATTTTCTCCCATTTTTAGGTTGATTATTTACAATGAGCCTAAATACACAAACACCAAAATTTCCTTAAGGTTAATTTCCTTGAAATTTCCTTAAGGTCACTGACCAATGAAATCAAACCTGGCATTTGTGCGAAATCCAGGTAACAGTTATAGTCATGCTATTCTTGGTGCTGCGGCAGCAGTGTGCCGTGTAAAGAGGATTATCTGTAAAATCTGGGCTAGGACATTGGCAAAAAGTGCAGACCCAGATCAGATGCTCCATTCTGCAGCGTCTGATCAGAGTCTGCACTGTTTGCTTAAAAAACAGGAAATTAAGGCTTAAGACAACTGACCCACCAGTGCTGTCACTGCTTTGATTACACCTGGCAGGTTTTCTGCCATTTTTACACCTGGTAGACTTTGCTGGATGGCAAACAGTACAGACCTGATCAGACACCACATTCTGTGGCATCTAACCACATTCTGCAGCATCTTATTTGGGTCTACACTGTTTCTCAGGCCTGAATACCTTGGGTTAATACCATACTACTGCAAGAAAATTATTGCTGGTGTTAAATTTTGTAACTGGAAACTGTTTTATAAATGATTCATAGCAGAAATAATATTCTAATATGGCTTCATTTTTAATCAGCATTACAGGAAAAAGTTCTCTCTTGCATTTATTTTGTGCAATAAGCTGTTTCTGAGAGATTTTCTGGATAATTAAAGTTAATATCACTTTAAAGATGTGAGAAACCATCACATAAATTGCAGAAATATCATAGTATGTTTTAATACAGACAAGTAAAAATTTGTTCATGCAAGTGGCATATTTCATCTACTAGCTCTGTAGGAAGAGTAACTTTTAAAGGAATTTGAAAAAGCCAACTGATCTGGATCTGCACTGTATGTTATTAAGTATGTGAATTTGTATCAGCAACCTAGATCAAGCAATCTGATTGGCTGACAATTAGAAGTGGCCATGGTTATCTTAATTTATTCAGCATGACAAAGGTTAAATGGACACTGTTACATCTGGATAAGGAAAGCTGAAAGGAACACATGACCTTTACTTACTTTTCAGGTTTAGTAATCATTTTTTTTTTTTTTATTTGGTTTTATGTCCCTTTCAAGAATAGTTCACTTATATCAAGCCGATCGTTCATCAAAGGTAGGCGAAAACCGGAGGACCCTGGGAAAAACCACCTGACCATCCGTAAGCAGAACTTGGCTTTTCCACATGTGACCCAAGTGGGGCTCGAACCACAGCCATGAGAAACCCAATGGATTAAGAGTCAATTTCCCTATCCACTAGGCTACGAGGGCCCGCGTTTAGTAATCATAGTTAGATTTGTGGGTGACCTATAGTTCTCAATCAGAGACTACATAGCCTGGAGCCATGAAGAGGGAAGCAGAAAGCAACCATAAATATATGGTCTTGACATACTTTTAAACCAGATACCAACTGATTTGGATCTACACTGTCTGTCATTTAGTATGTGAATTTGTATCAGCAACCTAGATCAAGCAGTCTGACTGGCTGACAATTAGAAGTGGGCATGTCATCTTAATTCATTCACCATGACAAGGCTTTAGAGTTCAGGGAGGGTGCCATAATGCAAATAAACAAGACTTGTGATTGTGAAACATATCATAAATGTCATAAATTTGCCAAACCCATCAGCTGAGATCTCAATCATTAACACTTTCTACGTTTTTTCAGCAGATGATAGATGATGATTTGGTGTTTTACATCCCTCTCAACATTGTTTAAGTCACACTGAAGCAATGGAAGGGTGATAATTAAAGGCTCAGTGTAATGAGGTGCTATACAGTCATGAGCTCCTGCAGGAAAATTGACGATAGTTTTCATTTTTAATTGAAAGTAGGGTTTGACAGTTCATGTAAATAGTCTCAATAGAGACAATTTGCATGAAATGTCAACCCTATTGTTTTAGAAAAATACTAAAAAATATTTCTAAATGTCTGCTGAAATTTACTGAGCATAAAGCATGGTAAAATAATCTGGCAGAGAAAGGAGGCATTTCTAGTTTTGTTTGTGTTGAGGTTTTACACCTCAGTCAACCCACTGGGGTCATATTGAGCGCTACCAGTTGATCTAACCACACTTTTTCCTGGGCAGGGAGGTATTTTTAGTCCTAAAACTGTGTTAAGTGACTATTTAATTAAAAGCTTTCTTAAATACTTAACTTAAAGGTAATGCACAAATATCCTTCCTGTAATGCATTAATGGCTTAAACTCTTAAAGGATTTAAGCAAATTTGTAGCAGAAGACATTCTCTGGATTTTGAAGAATAATGGGTCATGAACAATGTAAAGTTGTTTTATCCATTTGTTTCCAGATTTGCTGTGGTACTATTCTTTACAGATGAAATAACGCTTAAAACGTTGATTACAACTACAGCAGACAACACTTCAATTTTTTTTTTCTTTTTTCATTTCAAGAGAATTGTGGCTTAGCAGACAATTCACATGAAATGTCATCTTATTTTCTCAAAAAATGCATTTCTATTTTGTTAGTAGCCATAAGTACACATGATAGCCCTAGTAGCCATAAATTAAGAATCTTAAACTGAAGGGAGATAACTCACCATCTTTTCCTGCTCTAGTTTTTCGAGTCGCAGCTGATCAGCCTTCTTGTCTGCTTTAACTGAAATATTTAAAGCACTCATATATAAAGTCATACAAAAACATAAAATAAAATAATCTGATCGGTTCTGGTCTGTGAATTTTATTTTAATCATACTTCTCCTTACTTGCCATTCATACTTGTCATTCTTTTTAGGATGTATTGTCATTCCTTTTAGGATCTATTGACTGCACAGACTTACTAGCAGGGTCTAGCCATACAACTTCTTGTCCCCCAACCGTGTAACATACCTTGTGTGCATTACGAAAACACGCCTATATTCAAATATACAGAAAATTTCACCTCCATAAACTGAAAATTTTCAGGTAAAGAAACTGATATTTTTCATATTTCTGCTCAAAAACACAGATTGTGGGTTCTCGTTAGAACCGCCTCAGCGAGGCAGTTCAAACAAGTACTCACAATCTAGACTTTTGAGCAGAAATAAGAAAAATAAAGTATACCCTTGTAAACACCAGTTTTACTATATAAAAGTGGGGTTTGAGGGGGTCAAAATTATATGGGCATGTTTTCGTGATGGTAAATCATACTGCTGAACCACACTGCAGTTCAAGATACCGAGGCTCAAAGCAAGGCCAGACCACTGACCTGAAAACATTTGCCTCTCTTCTCCAAGTGGGGCCGTTCTTAACAGGAAGAATTCTCTACAATGGGGAGGAAATTCTTTCCATTAATCCTTAACTCTCAAAGCAAATGTTGCAGCAGGGGACTTTCTAAATTTTCTTTCTGAGAAAATAAGTCTTGACATATCGTGAATCATCTGCCAAGCACAGGAAGCAAATTCTTTCTGTTAACCCTTAAAGCACCAAGCAAATTTTGTAGCAAACAACATTCTAAAATTTCAATCTTGTTTTTTTATTTTTCTGAGATAACAAGTCTTGACATTTCATGTGAATTGTCTGCCAAGGAGATAATTCACATAAAATGTCAAGATTTGTTTTCATTGAAAAATAAAAACAAATGAAAACAGTCGTCTGCTGCAGTTGTGATTGGTGCTTTAAGGGGGTTAAGTGTAGCTTCACTTGGAGGCATGATTCATATAGCAGAGAATCAAATTATTTTCTGTTGCAGTGGTCTCCCTTTGAGAAGGCAAAATACTTTCAACTATGAGTGCTCACCCTTTGAAGTGTACCATTTACATTTAGTCAGCAAACAGTAAAGATTATGATTCAACTACATGTATTTGGAAGGGGGCCAAGTTGTTCATGTTAATGTACATGGTGATGATGATGATTTAGTGTTTTACATCTCTTTCAACATTGTTTAAGTCATATTGAGATGACAGAAGGGTGTTAATGAAAGGAACACTGTACTTGTAATCCCGCATAATATAGTCATCAGCTGAATTCTGCCTCCCGTGGGATTTGCTCTCGGACCTTTTGATCTGCAGTCAGGAGTGCTGACCATTTAGCTTAAGATAGATCTTTAGCTTAGCTTAAGATAGATCTTTTTTTTTTTTTTTTTTATTTTTATTTTGATTATTTTTGCATCCAAATGCATCTAGCAACTACACATTGGATTTACCTTGGCAACGCAAATCCTACAAGTACACTAAAAATAACAAAAATTATTTCCCCAATGATCACATTATCTAGATCTATGACATCCCTGTGCGCCCTTGGTGGCTCAGTTGGATGCGCCATCCGACTGGAGACCAGGAGGTCGAAGGTTCAACCCCCGCCGAGGTCGGCAACATTCTTTCGTGAAGATTGATCGTGAAATATTTTCTACCGTCATTCTCTCCCTTCCGATGATTCAAGAAGGGCAGTTGTCAGTTTCTGGCGAAAAAATGTGCACAATACTGGTTCACCCCTTAGAGGACTAAGCCTGCCCAGTAAACGTGTGGTTAGGTAATCTGACCACGCTCGACATGACCCCACTGGGTTGACTGGGCCGTAAAACCTCAACACAAACACGACTTATCCCTGCTGCCTGGGAGGACTTTTATTTTTGCCTGTATCCATGCATTCCTCTGCATCCAAATGGATAGTGAGAAAAGTGAAGGCCCTGGTCAGTTGGAGCAAGTCCACATGCCGATCTGGGTCTTCATTGCTCAAATTTGTTAACCTTTAGCACTCTCTACGTTTAATTAGCAGACAACAAATTACTGGAGCTTTTCTTGTTTTTTTTTTTTTTGTTTTTTTTTTTTTCACAGAAAACAGGCTTTAAACACATTGTATTCAAAAAGAAGTAAAACGTTTTAAAATGTTGCCTGCTGCTGTAAAAGAGGAATGGATATACCTGAAGATTTTGCGCCATCTATCAAACGGAAATAACTTTTGCAGGAAGGGATTTAGTTCCTTATTCCTTGAATCCTTTCAAAAATAGAGGCTATTCTTAAAGGAAAGATTTGCTCCTAGAGCAAATTCTTTTCTTTAAGAGTAGCCCCCAGTAGAAAGGGAAGTAAATACTTCCTGCTTGAGGAATGTGCAATGAGTTACTTCCCTTGAAGGATGATGATGGTTAGGTGTTTTACGTGCCTTTCAACATTATTTAAGCCATATCTAGACGCTAGAAGGATAACAAGAGCTCTGCCAAGCGGGGCATTATACGCCCATGGCAAATAATATGATGCAGCACATAAACTGGCTCCTCTATAATTTAGTGCTCGGATATAAACTGTAAGTGGAATTACAAAAAAATTTTTTTTTAAAAATTCACCGGGGCATAATCTCTGCTGATATTTGGTGAACTGTAACCTAAGGGTCCAAGCTGGCCCAGAAATTAAGGGAGAAGTGACTTCTCCCTCCTGGTAAAATAGGGAGAAGTTTGCTGCTTTTAGGGAGAAGTGCTGTCTGACGGAGAACACACCACAGAAGCATGGCTATATTATAAGCTCATATGAGCCTTTGACACACTATTACTTCTAAACAATATGCTGCGAAAAGTTTACAAAAACTTTCAAAGGGGCATAAATCTGCAAGTATGTGGTGCACTGTAACCTCAAAATAATATGTGCTACTCCACATCATCGTGTAATAACTATTTGTGAAGTTTCAGCTTGATCGAATGTAAACTGTAGGAGGATTTAGCCGGAAACAAAAAATTAATAGAAATTTTCAAAGAGGTTTAACTCTGCTAATATTTGGTGGACTGTAACCTTGAAAGAATATGCGCTGCTTCACATCATAGTCTAACTACTAATCAAATTTCAGCTTGATAGGATGTAAACTGTAGGAGGATTTAGCCGGAAATGAAAAGTTTACTGAAATTTTCAAATGTGCATAACTTTGCTAACATTTGGTGGACTGTAACCTTGAAACAATATGTGCTGTTCCACATCATGATCTAACTGTACATGAAGTTTCAGCTTGACTGGATGTAAACTGTAGGAGGATTTAGCTAGAAACGAAAAATTAATCGAAATTTTCAAAGGGGTATAACTCTGCTAATATCTGGTGGACTGTAACCTTGAAACAATATGCGCTGCTCCACATCATGGTCTAACAACAAATCAAGTTTCAGCTTGATTGGATGTAAACTGTAGGAGTTAGCTGGAAACGAAAAGTCTACTGAAATTTTCAAAGGGGCATAATTCTGCTAATATTTGGTGGACTGTAACCTTGAAACAATATGCGCTGCTCCACATCATGGTCTAACTATACATAAAGTTTCAGCTTGATAGGATGTAAAATGTAGGAAGAGTTAACCGGAAATGAAAAGTTTACAGAAATTTTCTAAGGGGCATAGCTCTGCAAACATTTGGTGGACTGTAACCCCGAAACAATATGCGCTGTGCCACATCATGGTCTAACTATATACCAAGTTTCAGCTTGATCGGATGTAAACTGTAGGAGGAGTTAGCCGGAAACGAAAAAGTTTACCGATGGACGGACGCCATACCACGTAACATAATACTGTGCAATGAAACACCCTACAGTCATGAGCTGAAGTCTGCCTTTAGTGGGATTTGCACCCAGATTTCATCCCAAGTCGCGAGTGCTAACAATTCGGCCACCTGGACGCTTCTTCCCTTGAAGATGTATCAATTCCGGACAAAGGCTAAACACAACATTGTGTGACACAGCCAAAAAAAAAAAAAAAAAAAAAAAATATAAAGAACTTCTTTGAAGTTAATGTTACATCTGCATACTAAGATGTGAAAACACCAGGGCCCAGTTGTTCAAAGCTAAGGACGTCGTTAGTTAACGATTCGTTAAAATTTACTCGAGTCATACGCAAATATGCTGAAATTTTTTGCTAAAAAAGAGTAGCTTTTGCAGTGCAAAAGCTACTCACATTTTTTCAGCAAAAAATATCAGAATATTGTATATTGAATCCGCTTAAACAGTTAACGAAATGACCCTTAACGAGCTCGTTAAGATGACGCTTTGAACAACTGGGCCCAGAAGAGTGCAAGTTGTTATCTTTGTTTAATTCAGTGATCAGTGAAGTGAAATTATCTGTAAAGTTTGT
Source organism: Anodontia alba (assembly GCA_964016985.1). NCBI lineage: Eukaryota > Metazoa > Mollusca > Bivalvia > Lucinida > Lucinidae > Anodontia > Anodontia alba. The sequence continues at coordinate 80,530,627 of OZ024823.1, forward strand.
ACACTTCATTTAGGGTGGTCACAAGGGTGGATGCTATGATAACGCTAGGGTGAATGTAAATACACAAGTGAATGAATGGACAAATCGACTTATGGATGAAATTAGCATGCCTAAGTTGCACATGCTAAGGCTAGTGTGACAACAACAGAACAAATGAAAATACTTACATTGTCTGGTAAGTGCCAGCTGCATTTTCCTTTTAAGTTTCTCTCTTGCTGTGAGCTTTGGCTGAAAAATAACAATACACAAGCCATAAGAACACTGATGGGCTGAAGATTGGTGGAGAGGTCGGAACGGGCAGGAAACCAATATGTGGACTGTTCGGATTGATAAGTGAACCAAGAAACACAGAAATGTATTCTATCTCATGTATAAAATGCACAAACGCAGATCAACTTGTGTTTCTGTGCAGTCTGATCGATCTCTGCATTTTTCAGAACTAAAGACTCAAGATAAGGGGAGTAACCTGAAGAAAAAATCATAGCTACAGATAATACACTTTTTTCAAAGAAAGAGTACTGGGCCCAGTTGTTCAAAGCTTTGTTAGCTTAACGAGCTCGTTAAGAGTCATTTCGTTAACTGTTTTAGCGGATTCAATATACAATATTCTGATATTTTTTGCTGAAAAAGCTACTCACATTTTTTCGGCAAAAAATTTCAGCGTATTTGCGTATCACTCAATGTAAATTTTAACGAATCGTTAACTAACGTCATCGTTAGTTTTGAACAAATGGGCGCTGATATTTTTTCTTAATTCTCCAAGAAAACATATGTTGTGTGTACACATTAGCAGCACCTCACTGAGATGTTTTTAATGAGTACCCACAACATTTTTTTTTTTTCATGGAGAAATTAGAAAAATAAGTATCTGGCTACTCCTCTTATCTGCACCTATGGATATCTTTTTTTATTCATACACCAAAATGTTTTTTGTTTATATTCACTGGCATTGTCTTGCAGAGGCTATTCCAATGAGTACCCACACATCATTTTTTGGTGTAACTAGCATACCCCCCCATCCCCCACAAACACACACAGACACAAAAACGTGGGTGGAGGTGGGGTATAAAAACTTGCAGACAAATAAAATAGTAAAATATTTTCGTTTTACCTTGTTTTAGAGTCAGTGAAGGCCCTGGCCAGCCCATTGCGACTGGTCGGTTCTTTGCTATCCAAACTAGCTAAGTTTTTTTGAAGGCCAGCTCATTTCTTAGCCAACATGTAACTAATGCACAGCAATCTGGGTAAAATTTTCAGCAGAAGACTAACTGAAGTATTTTTCTTCATGTTCCCAGAAAACAAGATCTGACATTTCATGCAAACTGTCTCCATTGGAGACAGTTTGCATGAAGTGTCAAATCCTGTTTTCTGAGAAAAATAAGAAAAAATATCATCTACTTGTTGTCTGCAGAATTTGCCCAGACTGTGGTAAAAAGTTAAATGCTGTTTGCTAAAGTCTATATTGTAAGTACTTGAATTTACTAAGGTTTACTAAAATCTGAGTTCTTATCATGTTTTAGTCCAACAACTGTCTACATAGACCTGCTTTGAGGAAGCAAAATTTCCATTTTGGAATGAACAATAAAAATGATTCTTCTGACTGATGAGGTTCAGTGTAGGACTACCCTAAACAGACTACCCAAAATACCCTAAGTATTAAAGGCTCCATATTCCTAAAAAATAGACATGATTTATCCAAGAAAATTTTAACAAGAGGACCATGATGGTCCTATATCACTCACCTGAGCAAACAGATTTGCATACTTATATTAGTGTTGAAGTTTCAGCCAAGTTCACTGCTCTAAATTTTATAGCCCTGCATCCCCCACCCCCCACCAACCCCCCACAGCAGCCATGTCTTTTTCTTTTTAAAGCATCATGACAACTAAATCTTGAAAGAGGGTCACCAAAGGAACATTTCTGCCAAGTTATATTGAAACTGGTCCAGTGGTTTCTGACAAAAAGATTTTAAAAGTGTTTTATATTGCTGTAAAGCCCTACCCCCTAACAGCCATTTTTTTCTTTTTGATGAATCATGACACCTTGAAAAAACTTGGTTGAGGGTCACCAAAGGAACAATCTGTTTACCAAGTTAAACCAAGTTAAATTGAAATCGGTTCAGTGGTTTCTGACAAGAAGATTTTCAAAGTTTTCTATCTAGATATATAGGGAAAATAAGCCACACCCCCTAACAGCCATGTTTTTTGGACAAATCAGGATTGCTTGAACATTCTTGGTAGAGGGTCACCAAAGCAACATTGAAATCAGTCAGAGGTATTTGACAAGAAGAATTTCAAAGTTTTCTATACAGATATATATGGAAAATAAGCCCCGCCCCTTCTGGGGGCCATGTTTTTTGACGTATCATGAAATCATGAAAGCTTGAACAATCTTGGTAGAAGGTCACCATTCCTGTCAAGTTACATTGAATTCGGTGTAACGGTTTCTTACGAAAAGATTTTTAAAGTTTTTTATACAGATATATAGGGAAAATAAGCCCAGCCCACATAGCGGCCATGTTTTTTGACGAATCATAACAGCTTGAACAACCTTGGTAGAGGGTCACCAAAGAAACATTCCTACTAGGTTATATTGAAATCGGTCCAGTGGTTTCTGACAAGAAGATTATTAAAGTTTTCTATATAGAGATATAGGGAAAATAAGCCCCACCCGCTAGCGGCCATGTTTTTTCACAAATCACAATTACTTGAACAATCTTGGTAAAGGGTCACCAAGGAAGGGTCACCAAGGTAACATGTCTGCCAAGTTATATTGAAATCAGTCCAGTGGTTTCTGACAAGAAGATTTTTTCAAGTTTTCTATATAGATATACAGGGAAAATAAGCCCCACCCCCTAGTAGCCATGTTTTTTGACAAATCATGATGGCCTCAACAATCTTGGTAAAGGGTCACCAAGGAAACATTTCTGCCAAGTTATACTGAAATCGGTCCAGTGGTTTCTGACAAGAAGATTTTTTTTCAAGTTTTCTATATAGAGATACAGGGAAAATACGCCCCACCCCCTTGCAGCCATATTTTTTGACGAATCATGATGGCTTGAACAACCTTGGAAGAGGGTGACCAAAGACACATTCCTTCCAAGTTATATTGAAATCGGTCCATTGGTTTCTGACAAGAAGATTTTTAAAGTTTTCTATACAGATACATATATTGGGAAAATAAGCCCTGTCCCCTGGTGGCCATGTTTTTTGACGAATCCAAACGGCTTGAACAATCTTGGTAGAGGATCACCAAAGAACATTTCTGCAAAATTATATGGAAATCGGTCCAGTGGTTTGGGACAAGATGATTTTTACATTTTTCTATATATAGGGAACATGAGCCCCGCCCCCCTGGTGGCCACGTTTTTTGACTAATCCAAATGGCTCGAACAATCTTGGTAGAGGATCACTAAAGGAATATTTCTACAAAATTATACGGAAATCGGTCCAGTGGTTTCTCACAAGAAGATTTTTAAAGTTTTCTATATAGATATATAGGGAAAATAAGCCCCACCCCCTGGCAGCCATGTTTTTTGACGAATCCAAATGGCTTGAACAATCTTGGTAGAGGATCACCAAAGGAACATTTTTGCAAAATTATATTGAAGTTGGTCCAGTGGTTTCGGACAAGAAGATTTTTAAAGTTTTCTATATAGATATATAGGGAAAAAAAGCCCTGCCCCATGGTGGCCATGTTTTTTGACAAATCCAAATGGCTTGAACAATCTTGGTAGAGGATCACCAAAGAAACATTTCTGCAAAGTTATATGGAAATCGGTCCAGTGGTTTCGGACAAGAAGATTTTTACATTTTTCAATATAGATATATAGGGAAAATAAGCCCCGCCCCCTTGCGGCCATGTTTTTTGATTAATCGAAATGGCTCGAACAAACTTGGTAGAGGATCACCAAAGAAACATTTCTGCAAAATTATATGGAAATCGGTCCAGTGGTTTCTGACAAGAAGATTTTTAAAGTTTTCTATATAGATATATAGGGAAATTTAGCCCCGCCCCCTGGTGGCCATGTTTTTTGACGAATCCAAATGGCTTGAACAATCTTGGTAGAGGATCACTAAAGGAACATTTTTGCAAAATTATATTGAAATCGGTCCAGTGGTTTCTGACAAGAAGATTTTTAAAGTTTTCTATATAGATATATAGGGAAAATAAGCCCCACCCCCTGGCGGCCACGTTTTTTGACAAATCCAAATGGCCTGAACAATCTTGGTAGAGGATCACCAAAGGAACATTTCTGCAAAATTATATGGAAATCAGTCCAGCGGTTTCTGACGAGAAGATTTTTAAAGTTTTGTATATAGATATATAGGGAAAATAAGCCCCGCCCTCTAGCGGCCATGTTTTTTGACGAATCCAAATGGCTTGAACAATCTTGGTAGAGGATCACCAAAGGAACATTTCTGCAAAATTACATTGAAATTGGTCCAGTGGTTTCTGACAAGAAGATTTTTAAAGTTTTCTTTATAGATACATAGGGAAAATAAGCCCCGCCCCCTGGCGGCCATGTTTTTTGACGAATCCGAAAGGCTTGAACAATCTTGGTAGAGGATCACCAAAGGAACATTTCTGCAAAATTATATTGAAATCGGTCCAGTGGTTTCTGACAAGAAGATTTTTTAAGTTTTTAATTAAAAAATCTATTTTTAGCTCCTGTGACCTAGATATGCAATGGACTGGAACCATTTGAACAACTTTGAAAGAGGACCAACCAAGGATCATTCCTGTGAAGTTTGGTCAAAATCCAATCAGTGGTTTAGGAGGAGATGTTGTTAAAAGATTGTGGACGGACGGACGGACATACGGACGACGACGACGGATGGTGAGTGATCACAAAAGCTCTCACCTTGAGCCTTCAGCTCAGGTGAGCTAATAAATTGATATATGGTTATGATCAAAAAACGTGGCATCTTACAGCCTGTAAATTTTCATTCAGTCTCTCATTTTTGAACTGGATCAAAAATGAAACGATTTTTCATCATATTTCTAAACTGATGCTGGCCAACATTAATTTACCAGGTAATCTCTATTTTTTGAGGAATATGGAGCCTTTATGGAGCAACCAACATAGACCCAGATCAGATTACCGTATTTATCCTAGGTACTGGGACACCCTGTCTACTAACCATACTTCTCCTATAATTTGAAATAGTCCATACTACTACCTCTTAATGTGTTTAAAGTATTGCTGTATGTATGGCAAAGTGTAAATCTTGATCAGATGCTGCAGAATGTGGCATCTGATCTGGGTCTACAATGTTTGCAAAAGCCTATCAGTCCCAATACTTAGGGTTATTATGGTATGCTGAAGTTGAACACTGCATCTGATCAGAGGATATACTGTCCGCCAATTATCCAGCAGATTACAGACACATCAATAGACAATAAACTAAAATTTATTTATATTTTTGGACAAGTATTGTAAGCAGTTAAGGTCTCCCACCCTTGTCCTGATGACCCCAGATCATGCCATGTTTTTCTCTTAGAGAATTTGACCCCCACTAACCCGACTATTACTATATCAAAGTCGGGTTAGTGGGGTATTGCTTTCTCATATGTTTCTGATCACCGAGACCATAAAACTCTGCCCAGTTGCCAATAAAATGATGCTCTGTTATGCAATTAGTTAAGTAATACTGATAAGGCAGTTAACTAGAAACCTGCACACAAAATTCTTAAATATAAAACACAATGAAGAAGCTCAAAACCGATATCAAAATCTACATCTGCATCAAAGATTAATCAAATTACAAATTTTAAATGGTTTCCTATGTTAAAAAATAAAGATTTTAAGACTATATTTTGCAGTGCAGGGAACCAGTGTAATCTGAGAAAAGTAGTTCCCCAGGTAAATCTGGTAATACCACCTGTTGTGAACAGACTCATTAGTGTAGGAGAGTTGAGGGCAGTAGCCATAAACATTTGGTTGAGTTATCATTTGAGCATGAATTTTTTTGCCATTTTTTTTCTAAGAGAAAAACTTGTCATGTATATGTTATACCTTGCCTTTGCAAACAGTGTAGATCCAGATCAGTTGGCTTCTGAAGAAGCCAACTGATCTGGATCTGCAGTTTGTCATTCAGTACATGAATTTATATCAACAATCTGGATTAAGTAATCTGATCTGCTGAAACTTAGAAGTGGGCATGGCATCTTAAATTATTCACCATGACAAGGGTTAAGATAAAGAAAGGAAACGTTTTGACAGATAATCAAGAACTTAATAAAGAAACGGCAGTGGAAATGCGACCACATAACTTAACCTTTAACTGACTGTATTTAGATCAGCAAACAGCATAAGTACCTAAGGCATTTAGACAGAATTGTGCTTTTTTCAAAATACAATGTACTCAGATCTTACTTTAATTTCCCAAAATATTCAGACAGCAATGTAATTAGCAAAATTATTCAGACACTTTACTAATCCTGAAATTTGAACAAGTTTATTTAACTACCTCACGATCTGTCCAAGGCTAGCTGAATGATGAACAATACAGACATTTGTCAAACTGTCCCAATACTTACGACAAATATTTAGTCATATGGACAAATGTGGAGTGGATACAAAATTCCAGAATATTTGAACAATGTTGTGGGAAATCACTTAAACCTCAAAACAGTTTCATATTTCTTCTAGAAAACATATATTGTGGGTACTAAAATCACTTTTCCACTGCTCCATAAAACATGCTGTGCAAGCTCCTTAGAATCGCAGGAGAGTTAATGATGGTTTGGTGTTTTTAATCCCTTTTACCAACATTTAAGACGATGGAAGGGTGATAATGAATGGCTTTGTGTAATGAAGCACCATAGAGTCTTGAGCCGAATTCCGACACCAACAGGACTCGAACCTCGTGATCCGAAGTTCTGAGCACTAACCACTCGGCCACCTGGATGCTCCTATCTCAGGAGAGTCAATTCTAATCAGAGTGCCTACAGATGCCATGAAAAAATTAGGAAGATTATTTAGACCTCATACCTACAGTGCTTTAGACATCCTTCCAAAAGACGCTTTTTTTTATTCAGCGTTTTATTCTACATGGAAAAATTAATTTGTGATTGACACTATCTCATCAGAAACCATTTTGCATTTGTCCCTTCTGTTCCTGTGCTTTGTTTTCGAATATTTACCACAAAATTAATTTTATGGCCAAAAATGCATCTTACCTATGCAATTTCTGTAGAAAACTGGATTCTTGGAAATTTTTCATTAAAAGATATTTTTTGTTTTCTTCACTAACTTTGAATTATTGATGTTCCATAACAATACTGTGAAAATTTCAGAAAGTTTGAAGTCTTTGCATATTTTGCAGCCATTTTCACAATGGGAAAAATGAAAATATCTGATTTTTTTTAAACACAATGACTAGAATAAAATGTTTTGTGCATATGTAGTTACGACAAATGGTTTTGCATTTAATCTTAACAAACATTTGCAAATTAACTTCTGTGTAAAAATACCTGGCAAAACAACAACTTATCAAAAGATGTCGGAAGGAGATTAGATTTTGTTATGAGCAAAGATTCTTGTCAGTGTCGGCTTCTTGCTGTTCTTAATGATATATGTTTTTTTGCTCACAAGACACTTAATTTCTCACTGACAACCCATTGTAGTCTGGAGACCCCTAAAAGGGTAACTGGCTAACAATGCAGACCAGATCAGACGTCACAGAATGTGGCATCTGATCAGGGTCTCAACTGTTTGCAAACAGTTCAACCATTTTCTCCAGGAATATCTATATCACATAGCCTGACATACCTAAAATTGAAATTAGAATCTTCCAATATATAGCGTGGGGGAGTTCATTCAGTCAACAATGGGTTAAGAGAACTGGGTATACTTGGTAGATTTTCTGCCAATTTGTAAAAGGGAAACAACTCTTGAGATTTCCTGTTTGCTTTTGTGCACAGGCGCCTACTAAAAAAGGTCTACTTTAAAGGAAAGCATTTGCTCCCGTCCTTTTCAGAAGGGGTACAAAAGAACCATAAGAGTCGCCTCCCTTGAAAGTGTATAAATTTCCCTTAACCAATAATACACTAAGCACAACATTAGCAGACAAAATATGACATTTCAGGTGAATTGTTTCAAGAGAGGATTCACATGACATGACAATTGTTACCTTATTTACCCTAAATATTCGGATATCTTAATCTTTTCCACATGTGTCCTAAAATTTAAACAAGTCCATGTGGCATCTGATCTGGATCTCATTACGAAAACACGCCTATTCAAATGTATTGATAATTTCACCACCAAAAACTGAAACGTTTTCAGATTTTTCAAATGTCTGCTCAAAACATAGATTGTTGGTACTTGTTAGAACCGACTCGCAGAGGCGGTTCATACGAGTACCCACAATCTATGTTTTTGAGCACAAATAAGAAAAATAAGGTATACCCCCCGTAAACCACTGTTTTACTATATAGAAGTGGGGTTTATGGGGGTCAAAATTATATAGGTATGTTTTCATGATGTACACTGACTGCTCTGACCTGTCTGTCCGAATACTTGGGGTAAAGACAGTAATTTCTTGGGAAAATCTTTAAAAAAAATATTGTCTGCAAATATTTAAATTTGTGTTCCACCGTCACTACTCTATGGGCAAATTCAGCGGCCAACAAACTGATAATATTTTTCTTCAAAAATAGGCTTTGACATTTGAAATTTCATGAAAACTGTCTCCTGCGGAAAAAATATGCATCAAACATCAAAGCCTATTTTCGCCAAAAAATAAAAAAAATACTTTAAAACGTCGTCTGCTGAAATTTTACCCAACATGTTAAGAGTAAAAGGTTAAAAGGTCAAAATGTATAACATAAATGGGCAACAAGAAGATAAGGTTCTTACTGACTTGAGATATACTTGAACTTTTACCCACTGACACAGGGACAGATTTAATAGTAGACCTGAAACAACACAATACAACAGTATATCAGTCAGGACTTCTACACAGATTAGCACAGCATTTAGATGCATATTTTTACTTCATTTAAGCGAAGATCCCGCCAAGTCCTTTTACTCGACAGTAAATCTCAACTGTCAACAACTTGTCCATCATAAGAACAAGAGGACCATGATGGTCCTATATCATTCACCTGAGCTAACAGATTTACATACTTAATATTGAAATATCACACAAATAGATTGCTTAAGATTTTTGTATAAATTTTATGTTCAAAAGTGACATGATGATCATACACAAATGACCCCCAAGGCTGATGCAGAGGCATGATAATACATGTAGCCCTCCTGTACTTTTGTATAGTAGAGCTAAAGGGAAATCTCAGGACAATAATTTTTTTGTTTTGCACTGAAACATATCTTGTAGGCACTCATTGGAATTGCCTCACTGAGGCAATTCCAATGAGTACCAACAAGATATGTCTTTGTGCAAATAAAAGCAAAAATAGCCATATTTGTCACTTCAATTATCACTTTATCTTGGGCCATGAATGTGAGCCTACAATCTAATAAAATGTACCTTCGGACATTGGCATATTTCTTTTATCTACAGCTGCATAAGCCATGGCATTTTCACCATATAATATGGAGAAATGAGGAATGATTACTAAGTGTATTAAGCCCAATTTATCTTCTTCTTCTTCAATACATTTGGAACCATTCATATCTGACTATAACCTCTGCAGAGGACAAGTGCAATGGAGGAGGAAAATGCGAGTAGTTTCCAGTTGTATAGGGACTGGGAAATACCCTCTGTGAATCCATGGAGGAGGAAAGTGTGAGTAGTTTCCAGTTGTATAGGGACTATGAAATACCCTCTGTAAATCCATGAAGGAGGAAAGTGCAAATAGTTTCCACTTGTATAGGGACTGGGAAATACCCTCTGTGAATCCATGGAGGAGGAAAGTGTGAGTAGTTTCCAGTTGTATAGGGACTGAGAAAGACCCTCTGTGAATCCATGGAGGAGGAAAGAGTGAGTAGTTTCCAGTTGTATAGGGACTTGGAAAGACCCTCTGTGAATCCATGGAGGAGGAAAGAGTGAGTAGTTTTCAGTTGTATAGGGACTGGGAAATACCCTCTGTGAATCCATGGAGGAGGAAAGAGTGAGTAGTTTCCAGTTGTATAGGGACTAGGAAATACCCTCTGTGAATCCATGGAGGAGGAAAGTATGAGTAGTTTTCAGATGTATAGGGACTGGGAAATACCCTCTGTGAATCCATCCAAATGGGAGGGATAACCAATGTATACATAATCTTGTTAAACATTACATAGACTTGTTAACACAATGACTGTGTAATTATCAGACTTACTTGTTTTTGTTATGAGATGAAGTATTCTTAGACCTTCTGTAACGAGAGCGCTCTTCTGTTTCAGAATCACTTGACTTTGAAGACAAACTATCACGCCTGTAGCGCTTTATTGGTTGTTTGTCAACAGACCTGCAAAAACAAAGTAATACAGCACTAGAGCATGTGGAGATGGACTCACATATACCCCCTGCCACAGCTACCACCAAAGTTAATGAATAATTGAATATGCTGTCAAATCTGTTTCTATCCTATAGTTGCACTAACCACATATCAATATCTTTAAATGAAGAACTTCAGACATATAGGTACAGAAAAAGAACTCAACCTTTAAAGCCCTCATCATCACTACAGCAGCTGGCACTTTGAATTTTTTTCAGAAAAAATAAGCTTTGACATTTCATGTGAATTGAATATGGAAGCTTATTTCCTCTAAAAAAAAGTAACAAAATTAATTTCAGAATGTCAACTGCTACAAATCTGCTTCATGCTTCAAAAGTTACCACAACACTGTCGCAAATTATAACAAAATTTTCAAGTCTGTGACCTTGACCTTGCTCATCACAAGGACTAGCAAAATACGGTCTGCTGATCTGTATCCACCCTATATAGCATCGCCACATATAAATTAAAATTCAAATAAAAAAATTCAGAAATATAAGTAAAGAAAAAGAAATAATTACAAAACTTTGACTAAATTGAAAACATCTCTGCGACCTTGTCTTTTGGTCAGAGCGGCAGTGAGATATCAAGTGATCAGTATGTACAGAATTGTAACACTAGCCATTATCTTAAAGTGATGACTTTTAAAAATATAAACAAAGAAAAGGAAACTTTGAACAAAGCTCTGACACAATTGCTGACAAATATGTAATAGCTACCTCGATCTTGACCTTGACCTTGAGCCTGACCTAGATGTCCTTGAGCTTGAACTTGATGATCTTGAAGATGATCTGGAAGAACGTGATCTTGATCTGGAGGATGAGTATCGTTTGCGTGATCTTGAATCTGACCTCGATCTAGACCGACTTCTCCGAAATTTATCACGCCTTTCTCTCGAAAGTCTGTCTCTTGATCTTCTATTACGGGAGTAAGATCGTCTTTCTCTTGACCTCCTGTCCCAGGAATCCCTGCGTCCTGATCTATCTCTAGAATACCTGTCTCTTGAATGTCTGTCTCTTGACCTTCTCCCTCGTGACCTTGACCTACTCCTGGATCTGGTTCTTGACCTTCTTCTTCGGTAACTCTTATCTTTACTTCTGGGGGAAACAGGACTCTCTGATCTGTTCAACTTGCGAAGATTTTCCAGCCGTTCAGACCTCCTGAAAAGACATAAAATTCTAGAACTTAAAAGAGGCAAATATAATCTGTGACATACATGCACCAGTATCAAAAATAATAAATTTATTCAGAAAATTAAAATTCAATGCAATAAAAACACTGTCAAGCTTAAGACTAAGGACTGCTATTTCTGTGTTGAAAAATAATGTAGAGTTGAATTCAGGTTTTACTCCCTAACTACAGTATTTCATTCATGTAGAGAAGCTGGGTCTGCATTTGTGGTATTTTCACCTGACCCAAGAATGATGTGAATGAACTCGGGCCACATAGGCATCAGGTGTCCTGTCAATTCTGTGATATTGATACAGATAAAATTCCTGAACTTCAGAAGAAAAAAAAAGAAAAGAAAAAGAGATGCTCAATAAGCATTTTTATTATTTTTAGTAGAGCTTTCAGTGGACACCATGACACGTGTGCATCTTACAGACAATCCCATAAGTATAACAGTAAAGTAAAAAATATGTTTTGAAGTTTAAACAAATGAAATAAATACATGTCAGTGTACAAATATTCATACACACAACCAGCATAAACCAAGATCAGCAACAGCTCTATGCTGCAAAAAAAGTCTGATCAGGTCTACTTTATACTTTGACATGAATGGTCCATGAAGCTTCGTCAATGAACAATATACATGATGGCTCATGATAAATGCATTTTTCAATTCAAAAGTATTGTTATTTTTTCTTATTTCTCCATGAAAAAATATGCTGTGGGTACTCATTAGAAGCGCCACGGCAAGGCACTTCTACACACAACATATGTTTTCATGGAAAAATGAAATATTTAACTGATACCTACTCTTATCACGTATGATACATCATAGCTCCATGTAAGGCACCTTTTTTTTTTTTCAACCCAAAACTGTTGTTATTTTATTCATTTCTCCCCACAAAAATATATCTTGTGGGTACTCATTAGAAGGGCCTCGCCGAGGCCCTTCTAATGAATACCCACAAAATATATTTTGTGGAGAAATAAGAAAAATAACTTTCCAGATATACCTCTTAATATCTGGAGCTATGGTATCACCCTATCTGGATGCACAAGCAGATCTAGGTCTGTGCTGCTCAGACACGTAACGTTTTCTATTTCCCCTTTCAAACAGCCTGTATTATACAATATACCATTTTCCTATCTGGAGGGGTTTAAAAAGGACTACAGTTATACAAACCCTGATGAAATCTACAAAAAGAAATGTACCTAGCCATTATTGCTCAAATAAATAAAATATTGCATTCACCTCTGTAGATTTTGGGGCTAATTCCCACTTTGATAACAATTTCTCTTTTACAAGCATTATGAAGTCAGTTCCCTTGTCCATATGATAAAATGTTAATCTGACACTGCATTCTGTGCAGATGACAATAAAAAACCAGAAGCATTACTGTCCTCTGCATTCTGCTAAAAGGTTATGAACCTTACACAAATTTTTCTTGTTTATAACCACTAAGAAACATTTAGCACACTGGGTAAAAATTTCAGAAGATGAAAATAGGTAAAGTTTTCTGATTTTTCCCCAAAATATTCAGAGCTTTTATGCATATTGTCACCTAAGGAGGAAATTTGCATGAAATGTCAAGCTCTCTATTTTGGGACAAATAAGAAAATATCATCAATACATTGTCTTCTGAATTGGCCTAGAGAGTGCTAAAGGTTAAATGGCATGTCATTTGCTCGTGTTATAACTCTTGTATTTCCTAGGCAGAAGCTGTAAAACTTTTTACTATAATGATTTTATTTCTTTCAACTGCCAATCCCACTTCAAAAGGGCACATGATGAAAATATAATCGTAACACCGACCATGAAACTGGCTGCTTGTTTTCTGAGCTTGTTTCTGAACTTTCCTTCATACTTGGCCCCATCTCTGGGGGCAGGGCAGGGCCCTGCACTACTTTTCCAGTGTCATCATCACTGTCATTTCCGCCAAAACTTGTGATGTATAGTTTCTTTCCGGATCGCTTTCTTCGTGGTGACTTTGATCTCGAACGTGATCTTGAAGGCGACCTTTTAAAGAAATAAAACAACATTTTAATTAATTTTATTGTTTTGAGATCCCATCAATATTCTAGTCAATTCGGGGTGATCACAAGATGAATGAGTGACAAAGGAACTGTGAAATTCCTACAACTGAGAATCATTACAAAAATTTTGTCTCTGTTTAGATTTGAACCCAGCACCATTGTATTAGCTGTTAAGTACTTAATCCAATATGCTTATGGCATTCCATGAAGAAACCACTAGAACTAATGGTTTATATCCACAGTATAGCGGTCACAAGACAATTTTTCAACCTAAAAGTGTTTCTTGTTTCTCCATGAAAACCTATGTTGCGACACAAAATGGCCCACAAGGGTTGAAGTGTCGTTAAACCCCAACTCAATCAATGAAAACCTATGTTGCAGTATTCTTTAGAAGCACCTCGACATAGCTCTTGATAAGATGCTTTTTTCAATCCAAAAGTATTGATATTTCTTATTTCTCCACAAAAACATATGTTGTGGGTACTCATTAAAAGCACTTCAGCGAGGTGCTTCTAATGAGTACCCACAACATATGTTTTCGTGGATAATTAAGATTTTTTTTTTACCTGAAACCCACTCTTATCTAGACCTATACTAACGAGTACCCAAAACACGTTTCTGTAGGGAAGTAATAAAAATAATCATCTGGCTACCCTCTCTTATCTACATCTACGATGTGATTGTGTTATTTTGACCAGTTAATCAAAACATCATTAGCTGACTGCTTTGCCCTGCTCCTGGGTGACCATGTTTTTTTCACCAAATACAGCTTGAACAATTTTTACAGAGAATCACACAAGAAACCTTATTGCACAGTCAATCAGTTACTTGAAAATCCAGCAGCTGGACTTCAACAACACAATTTTTTCAGATTTCATTCTAGACATATCAGGAAAATCAGCCCGCCCCACTTTTTCTTTTTATGAACATCACAGCTTTTACACAGGGTTACCCAGGGAACACTCTGGCCAAGTTAATTTAAATCCACTGCTGTTTTTTTAACTGGATGTGTAGTTTTCTTTATAGACATAAAGGGAAAGTCTGCCCCTCTCACTGGTAGCCAAGTTTTAAACAATCAACTCCGTTTCAACAACTTCCACAGACGGTCCCCAAGGAACATTCTTGCCAAGTACAGTCTACTCTCATTATCTCAAACTCCATGGACTCTCTGAAATACTTCGAGATATCCATACCTCGACATATCAGGTTTGCAGAATTAAGGAAAAATAAATCGAACAACCACATTTTACAAATGTATATGTAATTTTACTCCTGAAGTAGTTAGAGATATATTGAAAATATTGTGGAAAAGCGGAGAAATTGCAGCAATTTTCTCTTCTTTTCCACAATATTTTCTTACCTGTTGTAAGATCTTAATGTTTAAAAAGGGACCAGATTTTCACTTCGAGATAAGCGGTTATTCGAGGTAAGTGAAGTCGAGATAACGAGAGTCTACTGTATTTGAAAATCCAGCTCCTGGTTTTTAACATTTTGAAAGTTTTCCATAAAGACATACCAGGAAAATTGGCCCTACTCTTCGAGAGGATCACCCAAGGAATATTCTTGCAAACTTATTTAAAAATCCAGTCGCTGGTGTTTTGACAAGAAATTTTTCAAAGTTTTCTATTGATACAAGGCTATCGATATACAAGGACATACGTGTATATGGAAAAGCAGCCATGCCATCTAGTGGACATATTTTTTGATGAAAGCACATGGCCTGAATAATTTTCATAGATCATCATCCCAAAAAGAGTTTCTGCCAAATTATTTTAAAATCAGGCCAGGTTTTTTTTTGACAAGATTTTTTAAAAAAAAAAAAAATTTCATTTGGATCCCATGGCAACCAGAATTTTTCATGGATTTTATATCTTTGAACAACTTTCCATCAGTACCACACAAGGATCATTTCTATGAAATTAGGTAAAAGGTTTCGGAGATGTCTAAGGTGGACAGCCACATAATGATGGATGACTAGCCTCTTATAAAGGCTTACATTGAGTATGAAATGCTCAGGTATACAGCTAAAAATGGATTTATGCCTTTATTTTTGTTACCTTTTTTTGTGTATGTATATGCATGTTTTTTATTTAAACATATTTTATTCCTGTAAGTGACATATACAAAAACAAACATGGCAGCAATATATTTACAATAACAGCATACAAATGGGATTCAGAAGGATGTCTTTATGTAAATCTGTATCCCATGTATGGGTTTATGATGCTCAAGGAAAGTCATTGTTCCTCTAAGCACTCAAGCAACCTTTCAACATTAACTTAGTAGAAAACCACACAAGGATACTAGTGCCTCGTTTAGTTTGTATCATTTTATCACATATGGAGATGTCATTTCATTTAGCCATCTTCCCATTGCAAGTCTGAGTTATTCATTTTGGCATAAAAAGCATAAAATTTAACTTCCCCTATCCAAGCAATATCTGTAACAAATTAGGTTCCAATCAGTTCAGTGATTTCAGAGACGGTATTTAAAAGTGGTAGGGCATAGACATTCAGATGCATGACAAAAGACTGGAAGTGATCAATGTAGCTCATCTTGAGCTCATCAGGCAAGCTAATAACAGTATTTCAGACCAATTACAGCTTCGGTCAGACATCAAGTTTCATTTTAAATAAATTACTGGATTAAACTCTAGTATTGTAAATGCTGACCTGATTGAGATCAGAATAAGAAAAATTTCAATTCTTTCAAATTGGAAAAAATGCCACAATTCTGCAATTCCATGATGTTTTTGCTCAAAGTTCTAAAGTTCCTTACAAGTATTCTTCAAAGTTAAGAAAATGGCTTGAATATTTTAAATTTTTCTACTCATTCCTATGTTTTTGAATACTATAATAAAACCTATGAAAACAGGACTTATTTGTACATGTACAAAGAACCTGCAACCTACCTTTTGTATGGTTCATACTTTGGGCTGTCTCTTGCAGCATAACTGAAAAGAAAAAAAAAACATTTATAGAATACAATCTAAATTTTAGATTAATCTTGTTAACTTGCCAGTAAAACTGAACTTACCATTTCCCAACATAATCACGGCCCTCAATGAAATTAAACACCGAGTATCTCCCATCACTCATGAGAATGGAAGCAAAGTTTATTTCCCTGGAAGGAGTATCCATTACCCTAGATGCATACCTACATTTAGTGCACAAATCCTGTATTTGACCTAATTACCATACAAACCCCGATGCAATTCAAATACTTACCAACAACATATGCTTTTATAAAGAAAATCAGAAAACTACACACAAAAACATCACATAAGCATCATTTGATGATCTTTTTTTTTTAAAGTGTGTCCTTAGTAATAGGTAGGTAAATATTAAATATTTTACAACAAGCATGACTATCATAATAAGTTTTACTAAAACAGATACATTTCCATGGGAATACAAGGGACAGGTAAATTTGACATGGAAATAGCTTCAAAACAAAAGGGGAGGGGGGGGGGGGGGGGGGCGGGGGGAATGGTGAGGCGCTTCTCTTAAAGCAATATATCCTTTAAGAATAGCCCCATTTTTTGAAAAAAAAAAAAAAAACAAAAAAAAAACTGAAGGCAACTTTTGTCTGCCAAAGTTGTCTCCCTTAGCAAAATCTTTCAGGAATATTCAATCACCTTAAATTCAGCTTGGCAAAGAGATTCTGCCAGGTACACATTCCTAAGACATTCTCCCATGATCATCTTTTTATCTGAAACCATATGTACAAATTATGGGGTACACTTTTTGCATAAAAGTTCTGCACTACCATTTCCAATAATTGTATTCATCCTACCTTGGTGGACTTAATGCTCTACCCGCTAATTTCTTCTCTTTATACGCTCTTCTTTCTCTTCTTGACTTTCTTCCCTACAAAGGAATAAATTGATCTATACATATTTTTTTTTTGGCCAAATTGTTCATGTTACTGTATTAATTCAAACAAATGTGATTTAACATACAGCTCCTTAATATAAAGTTATTCAATTTATGACTATATTAGTATTTGTCATAATACTGATTATCTGTAATATCCACTTAAAATTACGACTGTCCTATAAACTGTATTTGTGAAATGGAAAATTTAGATATTTCTAAAAACTTTGCTCAAAAGCATATCCGCCTATACTAAATGGTATTTCTAACATGTACATTTTTAAGCTACTTTTCGTTACAAGGAAAGTGAAACCTGCCTGATATGTATTACACTATATCTACTATTTTCTTTATCTGCAATGAATAGCAATAACAGCAGTCTTTCATTATCCCAAAGTGCAGGAGAACAGACATTTACTTTTGAGATATTTGTTTGTGTTGAGGTTTTATGGCCCCGTCAACCCAATGGGGTCATGCCGAGTGCAGTCAGTTTACCTAACCACACTTTTACTGGGCAGGCTTAGTCCTCTATGCGGTTAACCAGTAATGTGCACATTCTTTCGCCAGAAACTGACAACTGCCCTTCTTGAATCAGTGGAAGGGTGAGAATGACTGTAGAAACTATTTCATGATCAAATCTCCATGAAAGAATGTTGCAGAACTGACGGTGGTCGAACCTGCAGCCTCCTGATCACCAGTCGGACGCTCATCCAACTGAGCCATAGAGCCGGCTTACTTTTGAGATAAGCATCACTTTGAAATGACCAGAGTTAAAAGGAATATATAAGAAACTGAGACAGCAATGCATTTGCTTTCACATGAAGAAATAATAAAAGACATCAGTGTTTTGATATACCATGAGTAGTATATGTGAACATTATCTGGGCCCAGTTGTTCAAAGCGTTGTTGGCTTAACGAGCTCGTTAAGGGTCATTTCGTTAACTGTTTTAGCGGGTTTTATACACAATTTTCTGATATTTTTTGCTGAAAAAATGTGAGTAGCTTTTGCACTGCAAAAGCTACTCACATTTTTTCAGCAAAAAATTTCAGCATATTTGCGTATCACTCGATGCAAATTTTAACGAATCGTTAACTAACGACATCGTTAGCTTTGAACAACTGGGCCCAGCATGTGTGCCTTTAGTACTAGACCACCATATGAAATAATCTACATGATACACCAGTACATAGCTCCTTGGAATTTTAATTAGTTCTAGATCAGAGAGGTGCCAGGTAACTATTTTATTTCGACATAAAAATATTTGAGATAACTAGAGTTAAAAGGAATACATAAGAAACTAAGACAGCAATGGACTTGCTTTCACATGTGGCGAGACAAGAGGCTCAGGGGCGATGGCTCGATCACCTGAGTGAAATAGCCATTGCAGATATGCAGATGTTTGTTTGTTTGTGTTGAGGTTTTACGGCCCAGTCAACCCAATGGGGTCAGTTCGCGTGCGGTCAGTTTACCTAACCACATGTTTACTGGGCAGGCTTAGTCCTCTAAACGGTTCACCAGTAGTGTGCACATTCTTTCACCAGGAACTGACAACTGCCCTTCTTGAAACAGCGGAAGGGAGAGAATGACCGTAGAAAATATTTCATGAACAATCTCCACGAAAGAATGTTGCTGACCTTAGTGGGGGTTGAACCCGCAACCTCCTGGTCTCCAGTTGGACAGTGCACGCAAATGAGCCATCGAGGCCGGCTATGCAGATGTTATAAACATTTTCAAATTACATATATATATATATTAAAGCTCCAATATATCGCGGTCCTTGGGGTCCAGAGTCTGCTATTGCGATATAAACGGAGCGCGATATAAGTCCAGACATGTACCATGCATGTATAATGGCATGCATAACACTCGCTTGATTTGTCGCTTGTTAGTTTGCAGAGACATCACGAATAAATGGCATTCAGTCATGCTGTCAGCCATATTTCCTAATTAAAGTTGGATTAGAATTGCTCAATGGCAAATTTACAATGGTGCGCTATGTCTAACAAGTAATTTCAATCAAAACCAGCCGATAAACTACATTTGAAAACAAGAAATCACCGGGTTGACAATTTAGGACGCCATTTTGGATACTCTGGTTCCCTGGAACGGTGAAGGGAAGCTACTCAAATTGCTTCAGTTGTGCAAAGACAATTTGAATTGCTTCCCTTTGCTTATTATTGCGTTTCGGGCGCAAAAAAAAAAACCTGTCGTTTATCAAAGTTAATTTCTTTTTAGTTTAGTTTTATTGTTAATTTTTTTTTTTTTTTGACGCAGTTTTCTTTTGAAATATTTATTGCTACGGAAGTGTAAAATAAGCGGACTAAGATCTGTGTATGTCGGACAGAAACATCGTAAGACTACTGTCTTGTAAAATTTGCTGGTGTTGAAAAGGAGGTGGACCGTTTTCACCTGTTGAGCAAAATTAGTTTGTGGGCATCATTGACTGAGCATTGAGTAGATCTATGTACTCAATGATGATAATGATTATGACAATAACGGCGATATAATTTATTGTTTGCCAGTTATAATCAACGTGTGCGCTGATTGACACTAAGTGGATTGTTTGTCATATGACTTAGCGTTGGGATAGGCGCGAAAAATCAATTACCGGAGGCAGAACGCATTTTTTTTTTCTGAAGTTAAATAAAACAACAAACATTTATGTTTTTAAATTTTTTTGCTTATGGAAAATTTGGGAGCCATAGCCGATTCGCGATATACTGGATATATATATATATATATATGTTGTAGGTAATCTAAGAAGCCAAGAAATTCTTATGAGTACCCTAAATGTTTTCATGCAGAAATAAAATACAAATACTTTTAGAAGCTTTCTCTATAGTTATGAGCACTGATTACCAGCAACTCCCTCATGTGATTTATGGATACAGTTTCTGCTGTGTGAGCAGACTTCTTCAGGGGTTTCAACTGCAGAAACAATTCAGATACCATATTTGCCCTAAATATTCAGACATCATATCTGCTTACTATGCTGGTCCCAGTTATTCAAAGCATCGTTAGCTTAACAAGCTCGTTAGTGATCAAAATGTTAACTGTTCTAGTAGTACAATATCTGATTCACAGGTATTTTTGCTGAAAAAATGTGAGTAGCTTTTGCTACTCACATTTTTTCAGCAAAAATATTAGCAGATGTGCCATATTTAAAGATCAAAGTTTTAATGATATGCTAACTAACGAACATCGTTAGTTTTGAACAACTGGGTCCTGGTCCTAAAATCTGAACGTCCATTTGGGGACTTGACAATGCATCTAAAAAGGTGCTGGATGAGTGGTAAACAGTGAAGACTTTGATCAGACCAGATTCCGATGTGTAAAGGGCAATTGTTAAGGAGGGGATTTAATGATAATTCTTGGATAATTTTCTCTAGTTCTCCATAACAAAGATGTGGGCACTCATTAGAAGCACCACAACATATGTTTTACAGAAATAAGAAAATTACCCTTGAATCATCATCAAATACTCCACCATAAAAACCCTCATGTCTGATCGGAGCCTATACTGTTTAATCCCTTCTGTCTGTCTCAATACTAAGGGGAAATATGATATGTTAAATCCTGTATATAATTATTGAGAAAAAAAGTCACTTTTACAAGTACATGCCACAACCACAAAAATATATAATTTAGTATTACAGCAAACTGAGCTTTTTCCTCTTCCAACAATTTCGCTTGCCTTAATGCTTCTTGTTCATCCTTGTCTCGTCGCAACAACCTGTGAGACAGTAAAGAAAACATTCATTAACCTTTTCACTCTAAATACCTACAACAGACTCTTTTATTTATTTATTTTTTATGACACAACAGAATGCACGGGTCGCGCCATGTGTGGACAGGGAAGACCCGGATCAGCCTGTGAATCCGTGCAGTCTGGGCCCAGTTGTTCAAAGCGTCGTTAGCTAAACACAAGCTCGTTAAGGGTCATTTCGTTAACTGTTTTAGCGGATTCAATACACAATATTCTGATATTTTTTTTTTTTTTTTTTAAATCTGTAAATTTTTTTCTCTTTACCAGTTACAAATCTCTTTTTGGATCCGGGCTATCCAAAAAGATACAAAAGCAATTTCTTTAATCCATCTTATAGCCATCATTGCCACTCATCATGTGCACTATTCTCTCATTCTCTTTCATATGATCCTACCTTTATAAAATTTAAGTTGAATTTCCTTTGGAAATTAAGATAGTGCACCTTTTTTACAATCACTCATAAATTATATTTTCCTAACTATTTACAGATCATATTTGTCATTTTTTTTTTTATACCTGGCAGCCCGGTATAGGGAAAGGGGGAGAGGGGTGGCAGGTGGGGTGGGGGGAGGGGGATGGGATGGAGTGGGTTGGATGTTGCACAGAATATCTCTATATGTCAGACAACTATCATTATTTTAATTACTATATTTCTGTATCATTATGCTAAGTTATTCTATTAATTAATGTCTGATATCGGCTCCAGTCTTTCTGGAATTCATCTTTTTTATGTGAATAAGCTATATCCTTATGAACTTTATACATAAATTTCAGTTTCTTTTGAAAAACACTTAGAGTCAGAGATTGCTTTTTACATCTAGCCAGATATATATAATATTTTGCATAAAGCAATATGAAATTAAATATTTTGCTGAAGGTATATTCCCTCTGCAAGCCAAATATAAAATATTCTTCTGTAATATTACATTGAATATTGCAAGTACCTAACCACCTTGCTATCTCTCCAATAAACTTTTGGGTTTTATCACATTTCCATAATAGATGGATAATTGTTTCATTATTTGACTGGCAGAAGGTACATAATGAGTCATTTTTTATTCTCATTTGATACAGCAGTTTGTTTGTTACTAGTATGTTATGGTTTATGCTTATTTGAAACCATTGCATTGCTGGATATTTGGTTATGTTGAAGGGAAATAGATATATATTATTCCAATCGTTATTTGTTATATTATATAGCTTATTCCAGGTCACCTGTCCTGTAGGTATTTCTTTATTTCTATTTAAGATGTTATACATGGCTTGGGTCCCTTTCTTTTGTTGTAGCATGGGATAAATATGTGACGGAGTGAATGGACATGGTTGTTTATGTGTAATTTGTATATTTATATTTTTTAGGTACATTTTTATTGATTTTATTAAACCATTGTACTGTAAAAAGTTTGTTTGAATACCTGTTTTTTGCATAAATTCAGTTTGCTCATAGAATTCCCCATGTTCATTTATCAAGTCAATTCTCATATTTTTTGCTGAAAAAATGTGAGAAGCTTTTGCACTGCAAAAGCTACTCACATCTTTTCAGCAAAAAATTGCAACATATTTGCATATCACTTGATGTAAATTTTAACGAATCGTTAACTAATGACATCGTTAGTTTTGAACAACAGGGCCCTGATCAGGGCCTTCAAATCCGTGCAGTCTGATCAGGGCCTTCTCTATCTGCTAACAAACTCACCGAATACTACAGAATGTATGAATGGAGAGCAAAGGCCTGGATGATACTTTGTGAATGTGCAGGATGATCTAAATCTGTGCATTTTGCACATGCTTGAAGGCACTTTTTTGCTTGCACGGACCATATATCAGTTCATTGTAATGCTACCAAAAAGTGTTGAATATTTTTTATTTCTCCATGATAAAATGTTGCAAGCACTCATTAGAGAACCAACCACATTTGAATTTGTTTAGAACAAAAAAACTATTTATCTGGATACTTCTTTCATCTAAAGCTATATTATAACCAGGCTTAAATATACGTAGTTCTAGTAAAGAGAAATATTCTGTAGATAATGAATATTTTGCAGGCATAATTAAATAATGGTTTCCTCATGATCAGAGCCCATTGTGGTAGCTTGGAAAATTCAGTTCCATTTAAGCCAAAGCTTAGGGGAATATGCAAACCTGCAAACTATAATGCTGTCATATGAAGAATCTGAGTTTTCTTTTTATTATTATTTTTTTCTTTTATGTGTTCTATGTTTCCAGAGGGCAACCTTTATAGATTTTAATTGTATCCAAATAGAGGATTTATTTGTGTTTAGGTTTTACGGCTCAGTCAACCCAATGGGTTCATGTTGAGCATGGTCAGTTTTACCTAACCACACTTTTACTGGGCAGGCTTAGTCCTCTAAGCGGTTAGCCAGTATTGTGCAAATTCTTTTGCAGGAAATTGACAACTGCCCTTCTCAAATCAGCAGAAGAGAGAGAATGACTGTAGAAAATATTTCATGATCAATCTCCACGAAAGCATGTTGCATAATAGAGGATCAGGCCAAATAAAAAAATATGTGTGTTTAGGGTAATATGTCAGAAAAAATAGGTAGCGTAGGTAGGAATTCTCTTTTTTTTTTGTGTGTGTGTGTTTTTATGTAGATTTTTATTTTTGTGATTATCAAATATATTTGGACTTAGAACATACTTCACATAAAATTTTACTAAGTCTGTTTGGCTATCCTTAGATGTGTCTAAAAGTACTGATAGAATGGCAAACAGTGCAGACCCTGATCAAACTGCTCCTCTAGGAGCAGTCTGATCTGAGTCTAAACCATTTGCTCAGATCTACTTGTCCAAATATTTATCATATATATTTTAATCGTAAAACAGGAAAAACACTGCTAGGAAACTTAGGTAAGGTAGGGTTACCTTAATACACATATAGTTTTTTATTTGACCTTATCATATTAGCTAAAGGGTATCATTG
Organism: Anodontia alba; assembly: GCA_964016985.1. NCBI lineage: Eukaryota > Metazoa > Mollusca > Bivalvia > Lucinida > Lucinidae > Anodontia > Anodontia alba. The sequence continues at coordinate 80,554,863 of OZ024823.1, forward strand.
ACTAACCTATTTAGGTGACTAACCTGTTTCAGTGACTTTTATTTATTATATGCTAGCTTCTCACAGAAGGGCTCGGTGATGTCACCACTTACTGTGCTCTCAAGTGTAAATAAAGTTCTGCCATTTGGATCATTTATATTGAAAAAGATCCTTTACAGAAGTCAACAGATGTTATGTGGGTTTAGTTGATTTTCTTAATGCATTTTCCAACTCATATTTAGTGTACCACAAAATAAACATAATATATTATTTGAAATATTTTTGCCAGTTACTGCATTTTTACACAACGTCACATGACCAAACTGGCTTCAGTTTGATTTATCTTCTACATAAAGTGTTTTAAAGTCGGCAGCTGTCTTAACTTTTGACACTGTATATTTATTTGCCTATATTTAAGACTTAAACAACCAAGATTAATACATTTCTGGTTTGTTTAATTTTTTTTACGATAATAATGCTTTTATTGTTTAAATTTTAGTTATTTTTTTAAATTACTTAATCATAAGTTTATATTGCCCACCCCCAAAAAGTAATTTTGAACCAGTTATAATTCTTTGAACTCTTTAGGGCTGTTTTTAATCCCTTTGTGCCACCAATGTTGCATACCCTACAAGTTTTGTGTATGGTTTTATCTTGATTCATTTATTACTTAGACATGATTTTTATTACTAACCTTTGTACACAGACTGTACCTTTGGACAAAAACCAAAGGTCACCTATTTAGGCAAAACAAATTTTCCTTATTGCAAAATATATAGGTCAACAAAATGGCTGCCTCCATCATGATATTTAGGTCTTTTTAAACATAAATGTAACATGGGAAGAAAATAATAAATTAAAACATATGTTGCATTTTTAGTTAATATGTAAAGCTTTTAACCTCAGCATTGGGAGAATCATCTAAAGGTCACAGAAAAAATCCCAACAAACTTGGTCTTGAAGTGAGAATAAGCCATCTCATCAGGATCTACACTGTTTGTCATTTTTTTTTTTACTGCAACTCCTATTTGCAGCAATGGACATGTCCAAATCTAAAGATGGAAGAGTCCATATCAGAAACTCAGGGGTGAAAGCGTTAAACATGCACATAAAACTAACCTGACATAATCATCCTTGCCCATTCCAAACTGAACACCACACTGATTCAACTGTTGCATTTGTTCTTTAGTTAAAGTGTCTACATCCAATGTGATATCTGTAATATAGACAAATGATATTTAGAAGAAATGCTCAATCAAATAATTTAAGCCTAACAGGACTGACACCATAGTTCCAGATAAGGTGCTTTTTTAACCATAAAGTATTGATATTTTTTCTTATTTCTCCACAGATACATGTTTTGCATAATCATCAGAAGTGCCTCACAAGGCACTTCTGATAAGTACCCATAACATATGTTTTTGTGGAGAGATAAGAAAATTATTTTAACACCTAATACTCCCTCTTATCTAGAGCTATGTGACACAATATGAGTTTTACCACCTTTAAACATGTTATGTTCTACAGTACCCAGTACTTCTGAAAGTGGATAGAAAAGGCTCTGAACAGACTGAGATGGAACAAGCTGATCTGGATCTTTGCCCTTTGGCTATACCCAAAAGGCATATTTTCAACTTTTCAAGTGGTGCTGCTGAACTATTTTCATGGTGAAATGAGAAAAACAATTGAAACTGTTTTTTAGAATAAAAAGCAACAATTAATGCCCCCAACACCCAACACTTAAAATTTGATGGGAATGAGACAATTTGTCCTGTGCTAAGCTTGAAAATAAGGTCAAGGTCACCAAAATCTAATCATCTCTAGAGCTTGTTCCAATGATGTTTCCCCAAGTTTAATGAAAATCTACTGAATGGTTTGAGATATAGTGCACACAAAAAAACTGTCACGCTGATGCCAACAGACCCAACACTAATGCTAAAAGATCTGGGCCCAGTTGTTCAAAGCTAACGACATCGTTAGTTAACGATTTGTTAAAATTTACATCGAGTGATACACAAATATGCTGAAATTTTTTGCTGAAAAAATGTGAGTAGCTTTTGCAGTGCAAAAGCTACTCACATTTTTTCAGCAAAAAATATCAGAATATTGTGTATTGAATCTGCTAAAACAGTTAACGAAAAGACCCTTAACGAGCTCGTTAAGCTAACGACGCTTTGAACAACTGGGCCCTGGACTGCAAACAATGTCACCCTCCATATATTCTAGAATCATGATCTATCTGTGTATTTCTGGTCAAGCTTCCATTATATGCATCGACATTTGATTTTTTATGCCCCCAACTTCATAGACGTTGGAAGGGGCATATTGCTTTGGGGCCTTTGTCTGTCAGTCTGTCCATTCATCAAACATTTCTTGTGAGCAAGATAACTTGATAACTATTTGAGCTAAGGCATTAAAACTTTGTGAGCTTACTGGGGCTGGGGAGCAGATCACCTGTCTGATTAACTTTTGAAAAAAAAAAAACATCTGATTAATTTTCTGAGTTATGTCCCTTTTTAACTGGTCATTTTGTAGGGACAAGTGTACAGCTATCTGTAGCTTAAAGTTAATCTGAATAGAAAAGGCACAGCTGAATGTCTAGTCAGGCTGTTCTGAGCATTTGCTGTTTATATATGGCATTTTGTCAGTTTTTCTTATGAAAAAATAAATAAATAAATAAATAAATAAAACAAAACCCATGTCATGCTATGGAAACCAATTTTAAACATGTATCAGTGGCTAACTCCATATTTACCCTTGTCATGCTAAACAAATTAAGACACCAACCCAACTTCTAATTATCAGCCTGTCGGATTACTTGATCCAGGTTGCTGATACAAATTCACATTCTGAATGACAAACAGTGAAGATCCAGATCAACTGGCTTCTGAAGAAGCCAACTGACCTGGAGCTGCACTGTTTGCAAAGGCAGGGCATATGTGGGAATAGAAAGGACCTGGTTTAAATAACTGTCAAAATTTGCCCATTAACAATCTCATATAAGAGCTTCTTGATATCAATGCACATTTAGAATTCCAGTACTGGAATTCCTGAAACAGGAAAGCTACTAGACGGAAACAGAGTATGGATGGACGTACATAGGTGCCAGCGACGGATGAACAGACACATGGCTACCTAGCATGAAACAAAAAAAACCCCACCACTGTCAAGTATAAAAATCAGAGCTCTCGATTAGATGGCTATCCAGAAGCGCCTCTAATGAACTCCACAATGCGTTTTTGTAGAGAAATGAGAAAAATATCAGCCATTTTGTGTGGCAAGCACCTTATCTAAAGCAATGGAATACTCTAGCTACACATAAGACATATAAGCTAATCAGGATATAGCTTCTGATAAGGCACTTTTGTCCAACAAGAAGTACTGGTATTTTTCTTATTTCTCCATGAAAACATAAAGATATTGTTGGGTACTCATTATAAGTGACTTCTTCAAGGTGCTTCTAATGAGTACCAACAAAATATGTTTTCGTGGAGAATAAGAAAAATATTATGTGGATACTCCCTCTTTAAAAATATCTGTAGCTATGTCAGGAGCATATTATAATACACACCGAGATCAAGTGTTTCAATGTCTTCATCACTGTCATCAATACTTTCATCATCATCACTTTTGTTCCCATTTTTATCTTCAGCCGGTGTACTGTCTTCATAGGTAAACCCTATTGCTGCCTTCTTATCTTTCAACCTGCAAGAACGGAAGAAGTAGTGCTCTGCAGCTCAAAAAAAAAAAAAAAAAAAAAAGAAGTGTTCTACCCAGGTCATTAACCTATTTCTACCTAGCATCCCCAAAAAGGGATGTTGGCTAACAATGCAAACCCAGATCAGATGCTGCATTCTGCAGCATCTACTCAAGGTCTACACTGTTTGCAACAGATACAGGAATTGCTAAAAGATGGTAGTAATAAAAAGTAAATAGACACCCTTCCTACTGAAAATGGATCTGTCCAAAGAGATTAGATAGATTTTTCAAAAGGTGTTTAAAAATTCACTTTTTCACTTCTTAGCTAGCAGATTTTATTTTAAGTGTGCAAACTGAATTGATTTAAACAGCAGATTTTTAACATAGTGAGGCACACCTAAGGCACGGCGCTTGAGTTTGAGTTGAGGTCAAAACCACTGTCAACAATCTTTCTGTCATGGTGACTGTGAGAACCATTGTCCTTTTATACTCTATAGTGCAGTCTCAAATCTCTCCGACACACTGAAGTGATACAATCAGTCCTAGATATCTTACTAATGCTGAGCACTAAGCAAAAGAGCACCTCCTAATACCATTTTACAAAAGCTTTAGGTGAGACCTGATTGGGGAACGACAACATAACCGTTCAATCTGACCATCTACAAGCTGAGCTACTTGGACTGGATTGAAGCACAGTGGACAAGGCTATGTCATCAAAATATACATTACATAAATTAAAGTTTGTATTGACAAACATTGTTATACTGTTAACTTCCTAAATTTTTGTACACCAAAGTTTCTAACAATATGTCACATGCAAACAGAGCAAACCAAGATCCTTTGATTATGCTTTTGTTTAAGGACATTTACCATAGTAAGCATTTAAAAATTTCATCAACCTGATTCTGTGGCAAATGAGTTCTGCCTTCAGAAATTTGGGGAGGATAATGTTTCAGAATTAAGAGTTCAGATTACTTCTTTCATGGACAACATTTTTATATACCGTATTTAATCTAAGTATTGGGACACCTCAACTCTTTACCACACTTGTCCTAAAATTTGAACAAGTCCTTTTCACTACCTGTTAATGTGCGTTAAATAGTGCTGGATGAGTTGCAAACTGTGTAGACCCTAATCAGATGCTGCTTTCTGCAAAACCTGATCTGGGTCTACACTGTTTGTTCAAGCTTGTCTGTCCCAAAACTTAAGATTATTGTGGTATATATGTAAATTTTCATCTTAGTACTGCTCAGAGCAGGGTTTTCCCTCACTCACATTTTGGCAGTTTTTACCCCCAAAATCATGTTCTGGACTCTCAAAAGTTAGGGGTAAGGGTCTTTGGTAATTCATGTATGATCAGTTTATAATTAGTTTTATGTATTCATAGCTTCAGATAAAGTGATTTTTTTCTACTAAAATTGCTTATATTTTTCTTATTTCTCCGTGAAACATATGTTGTGGGTGCTCATTAGAAGCGCCTTAGTAATGCACTTCTAATGAGCACCCATAACATATATAATATTTTCATGGAGAAATAAGAAAAATATTTTCCTGATACCCCCTCTCTAAGTGCTCTGGTATTTCTGGCTTTGCACTTTAATCTATTTGTCACATAAAGGACAAAAATTATTAGCATTTGGGCAATAGAAAATCTCTCCAGCAATGAACCTCCAAATCTTTCTTAAGGACTCCTTAACTTTACATCAGGGAGTCCCTGGGATTCTCATTTTCAAACCTTCAGATAAAACCCTGTCAGAGTGTTTAACTCTGCTATCAACCACCTACTTGCTTTTCTCTTCTTCATTGTCTTTATTTATTGCACCAAACTGCTCATCGAGATACAGCTGATGGAGGGCCTGCTCTTCAGTTACTGCAAAGAAGAAACACATCTCAATTTTACATGGTACGTCTTTATTTATTACATGCCTTGACAGAGATGATGCATGGCCTGCACCTCATTCACTGTAAAGCTGGAACATAACTTCAGTAAGAGGGTTATCTGATAAATGTTTTCTTATTTCTCCACGAAAACATAAGAGGGATGATTGATTAATTTTGGGCCTTATCTTGAAGGATTTAAGCAGAGGCCTAATATTTCTTTGACTATTTACAGTTATGTAACCAACAGCATTTGTCATTTGGTCAGTTTATATCAAAGTGTTAACACTTTAAAGTAAACAAGGCATGTGACTTTTGCAAAATGGACGAAATTGCTGAACGATTAGTAATTAAATATTTGCGTAAAAAGAGTTTAGTACCTAAGGCTTTTCATGCTGATATGGTAGGTCATGGCTTCGGTTTTTTGGGATGCTGATGGTATTCTTAGGTAGATTATTTCCAAAAGGGACAGACAATCAATCAGACTGTACATATTATGCACCACTTCTTAGGCAGTTAAGAGAAAATATTAAAGTCAAGCGCCATGGGAAACTCAGTCAATGTGTGTTGTTTCACCAGGACAATGCTCCAGCTTACAGGTCTGTCATTGCTATGGCTGCCATCAATGATTGTGGCTTTGAATAGATTCAACATCCCACTTACACACTTGGTATCACTCCATCAGACTTCCATTTATTCCCAAAGTTGAAAAAAGGCCATTTCTGGTACCCATTTTCAGTCAGAAGATGATGTCATACATGCAGTGAAGAACTTTCTGGACAGTCAAGAAAAGGTCTTCTTTAACAGTACTGAGGCTTACATGTGAGGCTCACAGTTTTTAATTCAGCCCTCTTACATATAATTTGTGGGTACTCATTGCACCCCGATTCCCCACAACATATGGATGTTTGCATATAAGGAGTTGAGGGTGTCTGAATAGTTAGGGTAACTGTGTCATTTGTGTGTGTGTTTGTGTGTGTGTGTGTGTGTTTTTCTCTCTGTTCTGTTGTATTGAACTGCTTGCTTAGGTACAGAAGATGGAGAGCTTTGAATGACATAAAATTCTACAGCATCTGTAGTAGTCCACCATCTACAGCAGTCTGCAATTTCCAGGCAACTACTTGGAGAGTTTGCTGTAGAGGAATATCTGCCAATAATTCTAGACTAATCTTCATAGAACATGTGTTGTGGGTATTCATTAGAAGTGCCTAAGCTAGGCACTTCTAATGAATAGCCACAACATATGTTTCTATGGAGATAATAAAAATTTAACCTGGAATTATCATCTATTACTCTACCTTAACCCATTTAAGCCTGGCGTCCCATAAAAGGGACACTGGCAAACAGCGTAAACCCAGATCAGATGCCGCAGAACATGGAGTCTGATCTGGGTCTACATTGTTTGCATTACATTCAGAAGTTTCTACAAAACAAGATAATAATAAAAACTAGCCATACCCCCTTATATAGGAAATGGATCGGTCCAAAGAGTAATGGTAAAATGAGTCCACTCAGCACAAATGGGTTAATAAATTCTGGGACAGTGAATGCTCTGCTCAGCCTGTACATTTGCACAGTGACCTTGGCTTTTACAATTTTTTCATTTTGCAAGAACCCTTTAGTCATCTTGTCATCATAGTGTTTAAACAGATATACATACAGATTACATACCAATACTCTAATAATTTACAGATATGTATTTAAAACCTTAACCCTTGTCCTGCTGAATAAATTAAGATGCCACACCTATTTCTAATTTTCAGCCAATCAGATTGCTTGATCTGAATTGCTATCAATTCACATACTTGATGGCAAACAGTGCAGATCCAGATCAGTTGGCTTCTTCAGAAGCCAACTGATCTGGATCTACACTGTTTGCAAAGGCAGGGTATATCCAGGCTCAGCAGGACAATGGTTAAATTTATGTGGCCATATCAACTAAGCCTTAAAACACCATGCAAGACTGCAGATGACGTTTCTTTTTTTTTTTTCTCTCTGCTTGGCAGATAATCACATTTGATGTGAATCATCTACCAAGCAGAGAAAAAGAAATCCACCAGTTGAAACATGGAGCCGAGGACATAGTGTCAGGCTCCTACCCACTTGGATAAGATTCAGGTCATTAAGTCTGAAATGTAAACTACCATATGTGATTAATTTACTTAAAAAACTTTTGTGATATGTACAGTAATACATTAACTGTTCTGCTAATGATGGCAAATTGTATGGTTATAAGAAAAATAATTCTTACAGCCTGCACACTCATTTTCTACGAGAATTCTGTAGCTTTCATAGTTTGCTTTTCTCTCTTCCTCCTCCTCGTCAGGGGTTAAGCTGAAATACAAAACACAAACCATTCTAAGATATCAGGGGTTTGGATGAAACACACACCATTTAACCTATTTTAGTCGGGAGACCCACAAAAGGATAACTGGCAAACAGTGCAGACCCAGATCAGATGCCACAGGATGAGTTAGCAAGTCTCAATTACGAAAATGTATCATTTTAATGAAATTGCCCCTTTAAATATCTGTTTTACCTACTCAACAAATGATACCAGATAAATTTATTACTTGAAACTTATTCTTGGATCAAAGTTATAAAAATGAATTCAATGAACAGGGCTTTGAAAAATCTGATATAGACACAAGGTATAAAGGTAGAGAGATAGAGATAATGGGGAATGAGTACAACACAGTCTAATAGCTGATTTGCTGGTCATTAGTGCGGAACTAATTGAAGATAAATAAGAATGCCTATTTGGCCTAGTTAGATTCTGGATCTGGCTAAATTCCTATTTGGACTAAGTTGTATGTGTGTGTGTGCAAGTGTGCATGTGTGTATGTGTGTGAGTGTAAGCAATCCTATCCATCCTCTCTATCTGTTGTTCGCCAAATGCATCTCACTTTTAATAATTACAGAAGATGGTAAGAACTTCAATAAAGACAAAACACTTACAGTCTTTTGTATGTCTTCTCCTCTGGAAGGATATCAAGATGTGCTCTAACATCAAATCTGTCTATCATGTTATCAGTGTGACCTTGCCATGGCATCCTGAAACATACAAAAACTCATCAACCTAAATCATATTATAGGTAGCACCATGGGCTGGACACATTCTACACCTGGGAGTTTGACAAAGTGAAAACTTTTCCTGAGAAGTTTTCATTTACAGCTGTAGATAAGGCACTTTTTTCAGCAAAATTGTAGATATATCTTTATATAATTTTTTTTTTCATTTCACCATGAAAACATATGTTGTATTGCATATTAGAAGCACCTCACAGAGGCTCCTGCTCTGGGTACTAATTAGAAGCAACTCGCTTACTTTGTGAAGTATGCTGAACCTGGATATACCCTGCCTTTGCAAACAGTGTAGATCCAGATAAGCGAAGAAGCCAACTGGCCTGGATCTCCACTGTTTGCCATTAAGTATGTGAATTTATATCAACAATCTGGATCAAGTAATCTGATTGGCTAAAAATTAGAAGTGTGTGTGGCATCTTAATTTATTCAGCATGACAAGGGATAAAAATATCTACATGTATCTTGATACTTCTCTTTTCTGAAGCTAAGGATTTTACCGTCTTTATGCAAAGGGAAACAACTTGCAGATAGGAAACTGCCTTCCTTGAATTTGAAACCTTTGGATTGTGGGCAACTCTAAAAGGGAAAAAAATTCTCCCTCTAGGAGCAAAAATTCTTTCCTCAGTGAGAAAGCAAGAAAACATTTCCATGATGAACTTATTTCCCTTGCAGGTGCATCTATTCCTGTTCAGCAATAACAAAGACAAAATGATAATAAATTGTTGCTTTATGTCCCTTTCAACATTATTCAAGTCATATCAAGACGATGGAGGGGTATCACAATGAAAGGCTCTGTGCAAAGAAATGCCAGACATGAGCTGAATTCTGCCACCAGTGGGATTCTAAACAGGGACTGTGTGATCTGAAGTTAGCACTAACTACCCAGCCACTTGGACTCTTCCAACAAACAAGAAGAAATCAGACTTACATGCTCTGTGGACTTTCAGCAGCTAGTGCTATTGCTGGATCAAGGTTGATCTTACATGGCCGGCCATATGCTCTAACAAACTGGGCTGGATCAGCTTTCTGAAATATTCATTATTACATAATCACTAGTTTTGCTACTGATTATCGATTATAATTGACCACTAGTCATTTGCTTCTTGTGACTGATGATCGGAAAGATTTTTTTAGTCGACTAATCAGAAAATTCTATTTTTAGAAACATATTTTTCTCACATTTTATCTTTATAGGCAAGCTATAAAGAAATGAATTTAAAGCTGTCTATTTGGGTCATTCTAGATTTATGGTCAATAAAAGTAAAAACAAATTGATAAAATAGCCTTAAATAACTCAACCCAAAAGTACTGATATTTTTCTTATTTCTGCATGAAAACATGTTGTGGGCACCCATGGAGGCACTTCTAATGAGTACCAACAACATACGTTTTCATGGAGAAATAAGAAAAATATTACCTGTATACCCGGATTATTGATCTGAAGCAATGAATAAGTACCTGGAAGAGGGCTGAATTCAGAGTGAGCACATTTCCTACAAGTTGATTGTTAATTGATGATCAGTCGGTTTTACAAAACCAATAGTCGACTATGAAATTCTGACCGATTACCAACACTAGATAATTCATGCAAACAATACATCTAAATACCATCCATAAATTAACTGTTACCACTCTCTGGGCTAATTCAGTAGACAACTTGGGAGATATTTTACTTATTTTTCCCAGAAAATAGGATTTGACATTTCATACAAATTATCTCAAATGTCAAATCCTGTTTTCTGTGAAAAATAAGAAAAATATTTCAAAATGTCCCCTGCTGGAAAATTTTACTCCGAGTGTTAAGCGTTAACAGGGAGCATATACACTTCAGGGAAGGCAACTATCAAATTCTTTTTGCCTCACTTCTGAAAAGGGTTCCACTCTAAAAGGAAAGAATTTGCTCCTGGTGGGAACAATTTTTTCTTCTACAGTTGAGGCCTTTTCAGAAGCAGACTTACCTGCAGGAAAGTAAACCTGGACCCAGTTGTTCAAAGCACCGTTAACTTAATGAACTTGTTAGTGGTCAAAATATTAATTGTTCTAATAAGTACAAGATCTAACTAGAACAGTGTTTTCAGAGGAAAATGTATGTCCCCCACCAATTTGAACAGACATATTGTTGAAACAGACTGTATCTATAATTTCTTTTTTTTTTCTGTATTTGTGTGGTCTATGGGGGTCTTTTTCCAAAATCTAAGCCCTCCTGTGACCTTGAAAATGAGGTCAAGGACATCAAAATCTAATGAGTTCTTGTCTCTGTCCCGACAGTAAAGCTGTGCAGGTTTGGTCATAATCTATTCATTCATTCTGGAAATTCTTCATGCTAATAAATCTAAAATTACTCACAATTGCAAACTCTTACTTGCTGAACATGGCTGAGCATGAAAATTTCTCTGCTACTAAATATGAAAATGCCAATTCATATTTATTAGCAGGGAAAATTTCATGCTCAGCTCAGATGAATATGAAAAAAAGTTTTATAACCTTGAGGCCTGGTTTGTTCAGTGCATTGGTCATAGCACCAGAGATAAGACTTTTTTCAATCAAAACTTACTCATAAATTTCTTATTTCTCCATGAAAATATATGTTGTGGGTACTCATTAGAAGCACCTCACCAAGACACTCTAGCGAGTAATCACAAATTGTTTTCTTGGAGAAAAAAAGCAAAGTCTGGATATCCTCTCTTATCTGGAACTGTGACACAATGATGTCTGGGTGGATTATTACACCTTATGCCAGAGATATGACATTGTAGTGGAGTAGAACTAACAAGATTTCCATAAAGGCAAACATTGAGCTCCCTTTCACATCAGATAATAAGGCACTTTTTTCTATCAAAAAGTACTGATATTTTTCTTATTTTTCCACAAAAACAAAAGTTATGGTACGCATTAGAAGCGTATCAACGATGTGCTTCCATTGAATACCACAATATTTGTTTTTGTAGAGAAATCAGGATACCCCCTCTAATCTGGAGCTATGGTAATATAATTAACAAACTGGTGAAAACAATTATATAAAACATCACATAAACAACACATAAAACATACAATTTTCTCATAGAATTCTCTCCTTCTTTCTGCCCTTTTCTTGTAATCCACCATCAAACCTCGGATCTTTTTTTCCTGCCTCCTAGCTTCATGCCACATGACTGTTCTCTAGCTGTACTTTTAATATGCCTTCTACTTATACTGTAAAGACAAAATATAAAAAAAAGTGCCATTTAACCTTTGTCATACTGATATCAAGACTACCCTATTCTATTCAACAAATTTACCCTGCTGAGGCCCTCATCAAACTGACTGCTTACGTCATTTACTGTCCTTAACTGTGACATCATCAGTGAAGTGTTACAAAAGATAACAATTTAAACATGCTGAACTTTGGAAGAATCAGAAGTGTTAAAAAAGATTTAAAAGGTCTAGAAATTGTACCAGGAATGGATACAATGCAAGATGCTCTCTGCTGGGGTGAGTATAGAGTAATAATAAATCCTGAAATCTAAAAATTCAGTCCAAAAACTACTAATATTTTCTTTCTCAATAAAATCATATGTTGAGGGTACTCATTAGAAGCACCTCAAGGAGGCACTTCTAATGTGTATCCACATCATACGTTTTTATTGAGAAATAAGAAAATTATTATGTGGATACTCCCTCTTATCTGGAGCTATAGAACTAATAATTAGTTTAAAAATAGTTTTTAAAGTTATTTCAGGCATATATTAACCAAAATAACTACTTGACATGGTTAGATTTACCAAGAAACAGACAATCTGGAGGCAGTATGGTATCATTAAAATCACCTTTACCATATTAAAACCGTTTTCCTAGCAGGGTTCAAATTTAGCACTCATATACTCTCAAAATGCGAGCCGATTTTACAAAATGCGAGTTGAAAAATCCAAGACTTGATTTTCTTTGCAATTCCCATTTTCTGTCTGTTTTTACGTAGTGCAAACTGAAAGTAGAAATCCAGAAGTGAAAAAGCAGAATAACGATGCGCACTTAGTAGCTTTGTCACCGACGCTTGCCAATGTGTGTATTTTTTTTCCAATAATCGGCGCACCTCAGTTTAGCATGGTTGTCTATACAAGCCAAACATGCCTATTGTGTACAATGAAAGCATCTGTATATATTGATCAATAGACATCGAAAGCTGAAATTTGTAAGTAAAAATGCGCCTTCAAAATCATGGACAAGTTTGTAATTAAATGGAAGGAAGGTGATCTGGAGGACCAGAAAAGCAATTCAGATAATTCTTCAAATAAAGTCCTCAAAACAGACACAAAACATCCTTCAGTGATCGGGTAAACCTGCTATGACAGTGTCAGTTCATAATGTGTACACCTTTTTCCATTGCTAGTCATATTTGATAAAAAGTATCTATAGACTAGACATTTGTGATATGTTTTACTTACTCCCATTCAGTCATGAGGAAATGAGAAACTGTACTATTTTTGTTTTTCTAATCCTAGCAGGGATCAGGCTACAGGGGCGAAATAGTCGACCTTGAGGGCTCTTAAGTCGCCTTGGGAAGCCCTGGTGGCGACAAAAATTTCGCCCTCAATTTTTGCAACTTTTGAAAAAGCTAATACTTGTGCAAAACCAACTTTTTGTTAGGAGAAATCCAGTAAAAATTGAACAAATATGCAAAGGTAAAAATCTTTTGAAAAAAAAGTTGTTAGAAGTATCAGAAATGCCACAGAATAAAAGTCTAATGTGGTTAAACAAGTTTTGGAGGAAAACTGTTTGCCTACAAAGTGACCAAAAGATCGTTTTCGTCAATGTCATTAGTTTTTGTGGGTGTCTGTTTTTTTCATAAATGAACCATTTACGTGCTGAAAATTGGTCAGAAACAGCATTAAAAATGCTAAAAGTTAAGTTTAAAAGTTGACAGACATTTTAGCGAACAAATTTCTTTTTTCATTATGTTTATAGCTTATCAGACCTTGATGTTTTGACTGAGAAGATCAATTTCCAAAGAGATATTGGTGCAGATATGATGAATTTGCCCTACTCACGTCCGTGTTTCTGTGGATCATTTAATTGGTTTAGAAGTAAGAATTAACAGATCTACAGTAAAAATTGTTTGTTTGTTTTTTGTTAATTCCCAAGACAATGCGGTAAAGCGAGTCGAGAGTCCTTAAGTGTCAGTAGGGTGATAGTTAATCAAGTCTTGACTTCTCCCTCATCCTATAAAACATCTCCCTGTTTTGTCTGGAGAGAGAAGTCACTTCTCCCTAAATTTCTGAGCCAGCTTGACCCCTGCCTAGTCTTCTTTAAGTCAAATAATCACAGTCTCATAGTGGAGAGGTTTTCCAGTTTAGTCAACACTAGTAGTTTGCCAGTTATACATACATAGGTCAGCAATACTGTATGGACTGTGTTATTTGTTGTCTAGACTGTCTACTTTCTAGTAGACCTCCAGTCAGTATCTCAGCATAATCTCTTTATGGAATAAAATTCACAAAAAAAAAAAAACAAAAAAACTCTATGAAGTATGTTTTATTTCCATTTTACAATCAACAATCATATATAACATTACAAGTTTTAATTTAATAGATATAACCTTACAAATGAAATAATCAAAGCCAGGGCCTGACAAATTCGTTGCCCAGCTGCCCGGGACAAGTCCAAATTTTGGCTGGGCAAGTGATTTTTTATTTCACTTGCCCAGAAAAATGTATAGAATATATAGGGAATATTGTAATTCCGAGCCATTTTCAAGATGCTGTGGAATGCCGGGCAAGTAGCTGAAACTTGGATTTGTCAGGCCCTGAAAGCTAACAATCTTATTAAACTGCTCAAAAAAAAAAAAAAAAAAAGCAAGTGGACAATATGATTTAGCAAGTTACAAAAGCATGCACTTGCTAAAATTAGCAAGTGAGAAAAAAAGTTAGCAAGTAAGAAAAATTAAATTTGTACCCTGCCCAGTCCCACATTGCCCTGACGAAAACAGACTGATGCCTTTTACTGCTAATTTTATTGCCTTTTCTGTTATGTCATTGTCATCTTTAAACAAACATAAACAAATAGAACATTTTGACCTTACCGTTATCTACAGACAGGAAGCCTACTGGCATAACGACAAACCATTTCTGTTGCAAAGAAACAGGCTCATCAGTGAAAACGGACGTGCTTCTCAGTCTCATTAAATATCAGATTTAAAGGAGAAAAAGGGACCATGACAGAAAACTTCCTTAGATTTCATGTAAAACACAGTTGTTAAATGCACGTGTATACACGCATTGTCTGTAGGCAGCCATGTCGCCAACGGCTTTGCAATTGGCCAATACCTGCAGCATTAGGCCATATCCGTATCAATGGAACTGGAAATGATTAAGTCATCCACAATTATTGGTCACATGGCTGTCACGACATAATATTGTAATCACATGGTCAGTAGCCTGGACCAACGCAATAACATTAAAGTGGTCGCCAGGATCAACTGTACTAGGGTAAGTGAAATGGGTCAATACTGCCATTAACCTGCCTGATTCCTGGACTCAAAATACAGAGATTTACCTATTCAGATATTGACGGACTGCTGGAAAATGCATACGAACAAATATACTGCCAGATTATTTGACATTATATAATTTTACCTCTACACCGGATAATTCAACGTATTTCATTTACAAGTATACAACATTTTCGCTGGTTTTTCCATTAGATATTTTGTACGTAAGAAAGGGAACATGAGTTTTTATGTATTCTCCTTTTTGCAAGTCCATATAGTTTCAAAATACTGCTTTTTTATTTCCAACTCGCTCCTTTTCTCGCATCGGATGTTTCAGTTCATAACTGTCACAATGTACCGCAATGTACAACACTACATCTTACCGCACCGCACCGTACCACACCGCACCGTACTCTATGAAGATCAATTTGGAAAACGAAAAAAAAAAAAAAAAATGTATTTTAAAAAATTCCGCCAATCAGACAATCATGTTGTCAGAACAAAAAATTGGGAAGCTCTGGTAAAAAAAAATGTTGAGGTACTTATTTTTAACACCCCTAAGCCCTACTGTCACCACTCGGAACTTGAGACGCTTTTTGCCGGTCGTTTTATCAAATTGAAAATATTTTACGCTGACTGACCATATCTTATCAGAAACAATTTGTCTTTTCTTTTTCTGGGTTTGGTTCTCAAATATTTAACCCCCCCCCCCCCGGCCTTTCCTTTTTCCCCGGCCCACCCATCCGCGCCCCCACCCATCCCACCCGCCCCTACGGACTTGATGATTGTAAATTATTTATGTTTCATAACTTTGTGGTGAAAATTTCAGAAATTTGAACAAGAGGAAGTTGATAGCTTGCCTCAACCGTACCGATTTCTGCATATTAAGTTTTCAGCCACTTTTACTACGAAAAAAAAAACAAAAAAAAAAAAAAAAACAAACAAACAAAAAAAAAAAAAAAACAATAAAAAAAAAAAAATAAAATAAAACAATCACCAGAATAAAACTGTTTGTGTATAGGCAGGTACAACAAATGTTTTTACATAAGTTCATACAAAAGTTTGCAAAAATTTTTCTTTTTACTTCTTCTGAGTAAAGCACCAGGCAAACACACACACACACACACACACACACACACACACACACACACACACACACACACACACACACACACACACACACAAAGACTTTACGAAAGATGATGAATGGAGTTTAGTAGCCCTATTAAAAAAAAAAAGAAACCACTCTATTAAGCTGCTCCTCGAAATAACCAGTGCTTGCTTCAAAAGAAGTTGCTTTTAAGATGTTTTTCTTGTATGCCGCCTGCGAGTGGCCTGAGAATTTATATGAATAAAAGTTCTGTTCTTTTCTGTTTAATATGGTACGTATCCAAATAAATAAAATAATATTTGTTAATGCTTCAGAATTTTATTTGATTGCGAGCATGATTTGGAGATTAGATTAATCCTATTTTATTGCATGTTAAACAAAGGGCTTAGACTCAAGTTATAACAACATTAGACAGTCCTCTCCCTGCAGCATGAAGTACTTAAAGAGAACATTCGTATTAAGAAAAGAAGTTGTGGTCCTCAGCAGTGCAAGTTTTTCGATATACTGATATTAATATATATTTAGCAAGAATAAGAACAAAAAACGAAATTTAGAATAATAGCACACATAGCTGGAGTATTAGTCAAACCTGTTAGCGTCTTAAATGAATAGTGGCTGTAGTAAAGTCATATCGAGACGATGGAAGGGCGATAATGAAAGACTCTGTGCAATGAAACGCCGTATGTAATCATGGGCTGAATTCCGCCTCCAGCGGGATTCGAAGCCGTGACCTCGTGATCCGAACTCGGGACCGCTAACTACTCAGGCATCCGAACGCTTGTCTTATTGGGACAATGAAGGCCCAGATAAGACTGTATATCAATTGAAGCCCTCGGGCCAGTGCCTTTGCATTCTGTCGATATATTCCACAATATCTAAGAATTTTGTAAACAGGCATAAGCCTTGGAAGACCCTGACCAGACAACTGGGATGCGCTGGCTGTTTTGATCCTTCGTTGTATCACGATAGACTCGTGTTGTCTGTCTGTCTGTCTGTTTGTCTCTCTCTCTCTCTCTCTCTCTCTCTCTCTCTCTCGCTTTCTTTCTCTGTCTGTCTGTCTCTCCGTGAAAATATATGTTGTGGTTTCTCAACAGAAGCGTCTCGACGAGTACCCAACATATATGAAGAGAATATCATTTTGTGTGTGTGTGTTTGTGTTTTAAATTTGCCTTATCTGGAGCCACATCTTTGTCTTTTAATACACCGCCACACGACAGTGGTGGGGTATTATGGTTTAACATTGGACTTCTGTCTGTCCGCACGTCCGTTTGTAATCTGTCCATCCGTATTTTCGTCTCCGGACGATAACTAAAATAAATTTCGATAGATGTCACTAAACTCATTAAGTGCATTGATATTTTGGAGATCTTGTTTCGGATTAATAATGGGCATTTCGTCAATTTTTGGGGGCGGTTTACCGTCGCCAGATTTACTATACCGCATTTCAACTATCCGTTCAGTTAAAAAAATACCTACCTAATAACCACCTAAAATCGCCCCCAAAATAGTTCCCTGCTAACGCCGATAACGCTAAATTCTGCATTTAAACATATTAGCTTTATATACCTCGACGCTTATAAATAACGAATAAATGAACAAAAGCAAAGGAAATGTCAACTTTTGAAGTTTGAGTTTGACAATATTGTGTACAATATCGGCGGACGAATATAAATACTCCAGTATTCCAGTAAAGCAAACCAAATCTACAGCGTTGTCTAACAAGCAGAAGTGATTTAAGGAATTTGCGATAGATACCAACTTGTATCTGCATTTCAGTTAGATACATCTTTTTTTCAATTACAGATATCTGTATTTCAATTAAAGATATCTGTAATTTAAAAAAAAATACAGATATTTGTATTTATTAAAGGAGATATCTGTATTTGAAATGCAGATGTCTGCGTTAAATGGGTAAAGCCCCAAAAGGGTTGCCATTATTGAGTATTGTTTATGTATTGCTTTTTGTTTATTTCAATGTAAATCCCAATCAGTTCAAGAGTTCAGGCAACCGCCCCCATCAGTACGCTCAGTGCTTTGATCGATAAAGGTATCTGCCCGCCACGGCCGTATTTTCGTTTCCATACGAAAACTTGAATAAATATCAATGGATTTTCACCAAACTTGGTATGTGCATTGATATTGTATTGATGCAGAATTTTATACAGATTTATTATTTATAATTATCACAGATCACATTTCAATTAATAAGGTTAAATCCATTTCCAGTTATCAAGATAATATCATTCAGAGACAAAACAAAAAATGCCTGCCTGGTTCACTTGGAAACCATGAGAAGCAAATAGGAAATTTTTATCAACCCATTTACGTCAAGTGAACCCTTCTACCATAATTCTTTGGACCAGTCTGTTTCCAATAGCAGAGTGCCTGGTTAGTTTTATTATTATTATTATTATTATTATTAATAAATATGTTTTTTAGAAATAACTTAGTTAATGCAAACAGTGTAGATCTTGATCAGACGCCTTTCGTTCTGCGGCGTCTGATCTAGGTCTGCACCGTTTGACAATTACCCTTTTACAACAATTCTACAAGGAATCTTCAGCGATTTTATGGTATTTTACAGTCTTCATTGTTATACTTAGCAAGTTTGTGAAAGAACGCTCAAACCACGAATCTAGGTCAAAGTTTATCTTTGATGCTGTTGTTGTTTGTTTTTGACTTTTTATTTATTTATTTTTTTTTTTACTTCTTTGCTGTTGTTTTTCATAAAAAAAAAAACAACAACAAAACTTTCGGATCAAGGGTAGAGAATAAATTTGTATGTGACAATTAAAAGACTTCAGTCGATGAAATAAAAATAGCTTTTCGCAACTCCCCGCTCCCCCCCCCCCCCCGCCCACCCCGCAAACATGTAAAAATGGCATTTGTTTTACTCAGAAAAATTAATAACAAAATCCGCACCAACAATCATTATTTCCCCTTCCCTTAATGTTTGTGTGTATTTGGGGGGGGGGGGGGGGGGGGTATTATTCTTTCTTTTTTATCTTCGCCATTCCAAGAAGAAAAGGAAATGAGCAAGATAGGCTTAAAACACGATCATAGTTGATTTTTTTTAATGTTTTTATTGTTGAGTATTGCGATAATTTATATAATTACAACCTTTCATAAATTATAACATTTTTTTTCACTATACTACGATCTCTAGGGAGCTAAGTAATGCATGACAGATTAGTTTCCCGGTGTATTGATGCTTTGCTTGTCTCTTACAAATTTGCACTCCCACTTATGGCTGTCCATTACGAAAACACGCCTATATTCAAAGATATTGAAAATTTCACCACCAAACATGAACATTTTCAGATAAAAAATTCTGATATTTTTCATATTTCTGCTCAAAACATAGATTGTGGGTACTCGGCGAGGCGGTTCTAACGAGTACCCACAATCTATGTTTTTGAGCAGAAATAAGAAAAATAATGTATACCCCTGTAAACCCCAGTTTTACTGTATAAAAGTGGGGTTTAAGGGAGTCTAAATTATATAGGCATGTTTTCGTGATGCAAAGCGTTTTAGGTGCCAAGTTGTTCAGCTAAACATGTGCAGAAAAGGTTGAAAGTAGGAGTATTAAAATGTGTTGTTAAAAAGGAAAACAAAACAAAACAAAACAACAAAAAAAAAAAACAAAAAAAAAACATAAAGATTTATTTATTTATTGTATTTACTGTCTGAAAGTAAAATCTAATGTTTTCTTTTGCATGCGCTTTTTCCCGCCAAGCTTTTCAAATGCACAGTACTCAGCTGCAAACTATTTGGATTATCTGCGAGGTCAATGAAGCATTCTCAAAGTACAGATTCTGATACCGTGAAAAAAATAAAATAAATAAAAAATAATAATAAGAAAACATAAATAAAGCGAAAGTTTTTACAAATTGATGCAGACGTAATTCAGTGACGTCACTACTGTAAACAAATAACAAAACAAGTGCGCGTTATTCTGGTCCTCTGCCCATAGGGTCTTATCAAAATAATACAGACAAGCTGGGTACCACCTATTCGGTTGTCTGTCAGAAGAAAGTTGAACATCAATAGTGAATAGATAGAGCTGAATGTATTTTGGACCATGGTAGTAATTTTGTTTACGTTCAAAAATTAAATTTTAAAAAGGAACACAATGACAACAATTCATGAAAAAAAAAAAAATGCTTTACAAAAAAGTAAAAAAAACCCAACATTTTACGTTTGAATAGTCGCGCCTTTTGCATATCGATGTGAATGCTGTCGGGCATTCCTGCGCACTTAACGCCGTAGCGTCTTACGCCAACGTGCATGCAATAATTTCAGTACAGATAAATAAATAAAATGCATTTTAGTGACACCGCAGAGCCTTGCCAATGTAGAGCAAATTCATTTCTTTTAAATCTCTGCTTTTAATTCATTGTCGCTATCGTTTCGGGCCTGGGTCGATTCGGCCTGGGTCGTTTCGACCCTGTCGCTTCGACCAATTTCGGTGGGTCGTTTCGGCCTGATTTTTTTCGAAGTCCCTCTAGGTTAGGTATGATAGAATGATTTGGTTGTTTGATGAAGAGTCTAGTGGTGTCTTAGTTTGTGGTTGATAGGATATAGCCTGATATTACGAAAACAAGTCTATTCAAATATATAGAAAATTTCAACTCTAAAAAAGGAAAATTTTCAGATAAAAAACTGATATTTTTCATATTTCTGCTCAAAAAACATAGGATTGTGGGTACTTGTTAGAACTGCTTTGGCGAGGCAGTTCTAATGAGTACCCACAATCTTTGTTTTTGAGCAGAAATAAGAAAAAAAAAATGTACGCCCCTGTAAACCCCAGTTTTACTAGATAAAAAGTGGGGTTTAAGGGGGTCAAAATTGTATAGGCATATTTTCGTGATGTTTGTCTTAGATATTTGTTATTTATCAAGCATTAAAGTAAAATTATCTTTCAAAACAAGGCTTGACATTCCATGTGAATTGGCTGTCTAGCAGACGATTCACATGAAATATAGAGCTTTATAAGCGCTTTACAACAATAAGTGCGCCATTAATGATTGGAGTTTGATTACAGTAGCCATCAATTCTGTATGCTGGCTACAAAAAGGCCTGAAGAACATCATTTACTTGCATTGCACAGCAGTTCATTTTGGGGTCAGTGCACTTACTAAATCAGTGAAATCACAGATAAGCCTGCTCATCCGCAGATGGGATTGGAAAATCTGATCACATTTATCGCATTGTACCGGACAAACGCAGACAGCATGAATGTGCAGGTTTATCTAGACCTTCACTGTGCGCAGTATGTGGTAAGGCTCCATAACTCAGAGAAAATGTCTTGAATTTCATGTGAATTGTCTGCTTGGCAGAAAATTCGCATGAAATGTTTAGACTTATTTTGTTTGAAAAATAAAAATATATATGATCAAACTAGATTGGTGCTTTATCCTAGACTCAAGCTAAGGTTTTTAACAGCACAGTAATTACTTTATAACACATGACTAGCACTTTAATCCTTAAAGCGCTAAGCAAAATTTGGAACAGACAACATTCAAAAAGTTTTATTTATTTTATTATTTTTTCAAAGAGAATAAGTCTTGATATTTTATGTCACAAGAATGGTAAAGGGTTATTTTCTTTGAAAAAAAAAAAAAAAAAAAAAAAATAATAAGACAATTTAGTTTAGAATGTTGTCATTACAAATTTGCCTAGTGCTTTACAGATTATTAACTTTTTATAATATATTATTTTTGTTGGATTGTTTGGAGTTAAATGGCCCACTAAACACTTGGAGTCTGGAGTGAACTGGCTTAAAGTTAAGATCTGCGTAAGGTCAGGACCTCACAAATGCTGGCTAATGTTGATAAATAAACACACTAACAACAGCTGACCAGTATGGCAAGCCGTTTTACTATTTATTCTATAAATCAGATACCTAAGCTATATAAGATATCTGAATTGACATATATCTAATATGCTATACAAGATATCTGATATGCTATATAAAATATCTTATATAGGATATAAGATATCTTATTTACTAAAGAAGATATCTCATTTATTCAATCAAATAAGATATCTCCTTTAGTATATCAGATATCTTATATAGCATATCAGATATCTATATTAATATATAAGATATCTTATTTAACAAATAAGATCTCTTATATAGTAAATTAGATATCTTATATGTGGAATTAAATAAGATATCTCATATATTATATCAGGTATCATATAGGATATAAGATATCTAATATGAGATATAACATATAGTATATCAGATATCTTATAACCTATATTATATCCTATATAAGATATCTGAAATAATATATAAGATATCAATTTGCATAATAAATAGTAAAACAGTTTGCCATAGACCAGCCATGAACTTAATTTAGCATAGCTTATAAAGAAGTCCCTTGAGACAGGGTGTCAAGAAATTTGTGTAACTGCCAAATACTCCACTAAAAGTGCTGTCTTGGAGTTGATCGGGAATGATAGTATCATGTTCTAACTTATTATAGCCCATCAATGGTATTTTGGTATGTTGGGAATATGATAAAATGCTAAAATCATAAAGGTTCTGTTCAGATAAACACTTTACAAACACAGGAATTCCAGACCATGGGAATTAACCCCTTCCCCTCCATCCACCGTATAACCACACTTCGCCGTGTAGACTCCGCTCTCTCAAATATTTGGGTAGGTCCTTTTCCAACAGAAGGGGTGTCTGGTTAGTTTTTATTATTACTATTTTTTTTGTTGTTTGTTTTCAAAATTCCTGTATTTGAGGCAAACAGTGCAGCCCTGATAAGACACTACTTTCAACTTCATCTCTGTTTGCCAATGTCAATTTTATGTGACCCTAGGCATAAATGGGTTAAGGCTCGTGTGAACATCATTCTTAGGTAGGTAATACGCCTAATTCGCCTATAGCCCATGTCCGCTTAATGATTCCAGATATCTATAGAACAAGTATAAGCTTTCACAAAAAAGCTTGGTCTAAGCTTCGTAATGACCGGCCACAACAAGCCGGAGGTCATTCATTTTCAACGAATTAAATGACAGATGGGCAGAGGTGTAAAATTCCCTCAAAACTTACTCGCCCTTATGGTCTAAATTTTTCATTTAGATGCTAAAAATGAGGAAAAAGTAAAGAAATTTCTTAAACACTCGCCCTGTCTTAAAATATACTCGCAAATGCTAGCGGGCGAGTGGAATTTTACACCCCTGGTGGGATCATCTCTCTGTACGGGATCTTTCAGCACTCATGGGATATTTACATCAGAGACAAGGCAATAGCTAGACTAGATACTGGTCTGATTAAGTCTGATCACTTTTTTTTTATTAAAAGGTAGTCTTCCAAATGATGGCAAGTCTATTTGGTAGGGTCTCCAATACACATACTGGCTTTGTATTATTATAGCCACTAGTCTGATGAATAAGAGCCTGATCATTTTTTATTAAAAGATATATAGCCTTAAGGATGGCAAGTCTATTTGGTAGAGTCTCCAATACACATACTAGGTGATAATTAGAGTCTGATAAGGGTGTCTTCTAAATGATAATAAGTCTATTTGTTAGAGTCTCAATACATATACTGGCTAAGTAAATAAATGCAACGACTTAATGCACATATATTTAGATCACCTTAAAGTATCTTTGAACCAAAATTCTATAGTAAAGTTCATTGCAATGTCCAAAAGACCTGACCAGTGAATTTCATTAGAATCAGGTAAAAGAGATAATTTATGATATGAAAACCAAATTTAATGTTAAAGATTCGTATCAGAAATGACTAAATTACATTTTTGAGCGAAACATGTTTTTTTCTTCATAAAAGCACATCATGATCTTTGATAGTTCCTAATAAAACATAAGATATGGACGTTATAGCAACGAATCTGTTTATAACATTGATTAGGCTTATTATTCTTATTGTATTAGTTTTATTATTCTGTAAATATATATCAAAATCTACATCTGCATGAAAGGTTCACAAAAGCAAGGCTGCACAAATGCACTCAAGCATAAGCATGTAGCCTCGTATAACTGAAACATTATTGAACCAGCCAAAAATCATTTTGTGACAAGACTCTCTGATCCTAGCTGTTCAAATCCAGACTATTTATAGTAGGGTGTCTGGTTAGTTTTTATTATGCCCCCGCCATTTTCCTGTCCTGTCTGTCCCAGACGTAACACAAATGGTTTCCGTTCGATATCTTTTGAAAAGATTCGTGTAATGGATACAAATTTTATACACAGGTATATAATCATAAAGTGTAAGTCAGGTTTGATTTAGGGTAAAATCCACCAATTATTATGGGAGTTATGGCCCTTTTTCAACCTTGAAAAATGGTTTCCGTTCGATATCTTTTGAAAAGATTACCGGTAGTGTATTGGACTCAAATTTTATACACGAGTATATAATTATAAAATGTAGGTCAAGTTCGATTTAGGGTAAAATCCACCAATTATTATGGGAGTTATGGCTCTTTTTCAACTTTTAAAAATGGTTTCCGTTCAATATCTTTTGAAAACAGAAGTGTATTGGATTCATATTTTATACATGGGTATATAATTATCAAACATAGGTCAAGTTTGATTTAGGGTAAAATCCACCAATTATTTTCCGAGTTACGGCCCTTTTTCAACGTTGAAAAATAGTTTCTATGATATCCTTTGAAATCAGTGTATTGAATTCATATTTAATACACAGATATACATGTATAATCATAAAATAGAGGTCAAGTTCTATTTAGGGTAAAATCCACCCATTATGATGGGAGATGAAAATATGTTTTCCTTTCAATATTTTTTTTAAAAAGATTGGTGTATTGGATTCATATTTTATACACAGGTTTATAATCATAAAATATAGCCTATATAGGTTAAATTGGATTTAGGGTAAAATCTGCCAATTATTATGAGTTATGGTCCTTTTTTCAACTTCATTTTTTTTGCGAAATGTCTGCATGCGAGTGAGGCCAGCCCCTGGGCTGGGGCTAGTTATTACTATATTATATAGGAACAATCTGTAATTAATGAAACCAGTGTAGACACTGATCAGATGCCGCATCCTGTGGCATCTGATCTGGGTTTGCACTGTTTCCCGCCGGCCTCGGTGGCTCAGTTGGATGTGCTGTCCGACTGGAGACCAGGAGGTTGCGGGTTCAACCCCCGCCGAGGTCGGCAACATTCTTTCGTGGAAATTGATCATGAAATATTTTCTACGGTCATTCTCCCCCTTCCGCTGATTCAAGAAGGGCAGTTGTCAGTTTCTGGCGAAAGAATGTGCACAATAATTGTTAACCGCTTAGAGGACTAAGCCTGCCCAGTAAACGTGTGGTTAGGTAAACTGACCGCGCTCGACATGACCCCATTGGGTTGACTGGGCCGTAAAACCTCAACACAAACAAATGCACTGTTTCCCAGTTACCATTTTGTGGGGTTTTCAGTCTAAAATTGTTGGGAATAGCATTGTCCGATTTTTCAAAATATTCTTTGAAATTGACTAAAAATCAATTAATCAGGAGAACTTACCTGTTTGTTGACATTTGGATGTCTCGTTAGTCATAGCTGGAAGTTCACGTAAAGATTTAGAGTGCATAACTTAAGGCTACCCCTTACCAGATTACCAGTTACAGTTAAAATTTTATCCCCTGGGGTTATCTTCCCTTGCCCCCGGGCCATATACATGTCTTCTTCTCTGAAACAGCTTGACCAATTTTCACCAGATTTCACAAGGGGCCTTCTGTTGAAGGGGTATTGTCAGTTTGTTCAAATGGTTCTGCACCATTGAACAAGATGGCCTCCATGCTCATATACTGTAAAAAAAAAAAAAAAAAAAAAAAGAAAAAAACACTTAAAATCTCTTTCTCCAGAACCAAGAAAGCTTTGAGGCTGAACCTCAAGGTCTCAAGGTGTACCAAGTTTGTTCAAATGATAGTACTAGGATGACCTATGACCTTTTACAGCAAGGTCAAAATTGCATCCCCATACTTTTGTATGGGGAAAATATTGAAATTTCTCTCAAAATGTGTTTAAGACTAATGCCTGAAATTTACAATGTATGATGGAAGTAGTAAAACTTTTAATTTACAGTCAAAATTTTGTCTCTGGGGAGTTATCTGCCCACATCCCTGGGCTTTATACATGTATAAAATCATGTGATGTTTAAACCGCTTCATCTCTGAAAGTGCTTGACCAATTTTCACCAGATTCATATGGGGCCTTCTGTGGAAGTGATATTGACAATTTATTCAAATGGTTTCACATCACTGAACAAGCTGGCCCCCATGCGCCTCGGTGGCTCAGTTGGATGCGCCGTCCGACTGGAGACCAGGAAGTCGCGGGTTCAACCCCCGCCGAGGACAACATTCTTTCGTGGAGATTAATTATGAAATATTTTCTATGGTCATTCTCTCCCTTCCGCTGATTCAAGAAGGGCAGTTGTCAGTTTCTGGCGAAAGAATGTGCACAATACTGGTTAACCGCTTAGAGGACTAAGCCTGCCCAGTAAATGTGTGGTTAGGTAAACTGACCGCGCTCGACATAACCCCATTGGGTTGACTGGGCCGTAAAACCTCAACACAAACAAACAATGCGCTAAAAAAGCGCAATATGTCACTCATTACAGTATATTGTAATGGAGTTTATCAGCCCAGTATGAACTTTTAAGGTCCTGTCGAGTGTATATTGTGATATATATGGTAAAAGACACTTGAAAATTTCTTCTCCAGAACTGAGAGAGCTTTGAGGCTGAATCTTCAAATATAATATTGGGGAATTACCAAATTTGTTCATATGATGATCCTGGGATGACCTTTGACCTTTTTACTGCATGGGATAATTTGCATCCTCATACAAAATGTTGACAAATCATTTCAAAGACAAAGGCTGAAGATTACAATGTATGATTAAAGTAGTTAAAGTGTTTTAGCTACAATGAAAATATCCCCTGGGGTTTATCTGCCCTTGCCCCTGAGCTGTATACATGTATAAAATTATGTAATCTTTAAACATCTTCTCTGAAACCATGTGACCAGTTTTCACAAGATTTTACATTTTACAGCTGCTGTTGAAGAGATATTGACAATTTGTACAAATGGTTTCATGCCATTGAAGAAGCTGGCTGCCATGCCCATATATGGTAAAAATCACTTAAAAATCTTCTTATCCAGAACTAACAAAGTGAGGTTGAATCTTCATATATATTATCTGGGACTCAAAGTTTACCAAGTATAGCAGGCATAATTGACCAGTCTAACTGGTCCAGACCTTTTAGCCTCGTGGTTATGACGTTCTATTACAGATCCAATGGTGCCTGGTTCGATCCCCTGTTGGGGCACTCGGCGGGAATATATTCTTTACATATCTATTTCTCCTACTACAATTATATCTCCAAACAATGATCCGTGAAAGATCTATCTATCTGTCTATCTATCTGTCTGTCTGTCTGTCTGTCTGTCTGTGTGTCTGTCTATCTATCTATATCTATCGATCAGTCTGTCTGTCTGTCTGCCTGTCTGTCCGTTCATCCGTCCATCCATCCATCCATTCATCCATCCATCCATCCATGTCTGTCCATCTATCTATCTATCTATCTATCTATCTATCTATCTATCTATCTATCTATCTATCTATCTATCTATCTATCTATTCTGGCATCATCTGTCCATCTGTCCTTTCGTCCATCTTACAGACCCTACCCTACCATATTGAAATTTGGCCGAAACGACTCAGAGCCGAAACGGCCCACTCCCAAATTGGCTGAAACGACCCAGACGGAAACAAGGCCAAAACGACCCCTGGAACCTCGTGGAATATGGATATTTGAGACTAAAATTTTCATTTCTGGTGAAAGACTGTGCACAAGTACTGGTTAACAGCTAGCTAAGAGGACTGAGCCCGCCCAGGAAAATATGTGGTTAGGTAAACTGACTGCACTCAACATGACTCTAATGGATTGACTGGGTTGTAAAACCTCTACACAAACAAAGATTTTCAGCTATATCTGCCTAATGGGTTGACTGGGTCATAAAACCTCAACACAAACTAAAATTTTCAGCTATATCTGTGCATCTGGAAAAAATTTTCTTCCTTACTTTATGATAATGCTATGATTTGGTTCTCTTGATATATGTTTGAGTTGATCAGACAGGCGCATAGCCAGGAACTGTATGAAGATGAAGCCTGCTAATAAAATCTCTGAACTTTGATGTCATCTGAACAAGTGGTGATAAGGTTAAGTTGCCAAATTTATGGGGAAGCCCGGGCTTTGTGGTTTCAAGTTTGCATTTTCTTGCAACAGTGAGGTAATTGTGATTTTCGTGCAGCCCTGTGTTATTTTCACGTAAATATGTGTTTTCATAATCAGTTTACACATATTATGAGTTCAGCCTCGGTGGCTCAGTTGGATGCGCCGTCCGACTGGAGACCAGGAGGTCGCGGGTTCAGCCCCCGCCGAGGTCGGCAACATTCTTTCGTGGAGATTGATCATGAAATATTTTCTACGGTCATTCTCTCCCTTCCGCTGATTCAAGAAGGGCAGTTGTCAGTTTCTGGCGAAAGAATGTGCACAATACTGATTATCCGCTTAGAGGACTAAGCCTGCCCAGTAAACGTGTGGTTAGGTAAACTGACCGCGCTCGACATGACCCCATTGGGTTGACTGGGCCGTAAAACCTCAACACAAACAAACAAACATATTATGAGTTTGCCATTTGAAAATGATTTTTATACTTCCATTCAATCAGTTTATCAAAATGATGCACCAAAATGAAATGGTTTTGATGTTTGTTCAAAACTATTTGAATGAGCAGGATTAGCAGATAAGCAGAATTAGCCTAAAGTCATGTCCAGATCATATGGCCTGACATATCTGAAATTGAAATTGGACTCTTCCAATATATAGTGTGGGGAGGGTTTAACAGAATCCAAATTTTCCACTATGTCCTAACAATGGTTTAAAAGTTGACCCCTTAAGTGTTGTATCCAAACAAAAATGTATAGATCATATAGAAAAATATCCCTTTATTGTCATTTTTATGCCCCAACCTGCCGAAGGCTGGAATGGGGCATATAGCATCTTGTCATATTGTTATGTCTGTTATGTATTTTTATGTACGTTGGTATGTCACTCTTGTAACCAGAGTCTTACAAATGTTTAAGTTTACATTTATTTCCATTGACATTTATGTCCTCGTTTCTCTTAGCTAGGCCATAACTTGGGTACCTTTTATGCTAGGAAGCTGAAATTTGGTATGCTATTATGCAGACCTAATCCTTTAAATCCATGCTAGAGTTGTCCCTGGATCATGCTCCGGTGTGGGCCTAGGGGTTCAAATGATGGGGGCAGTACATTTTTGTTTGGATAAAATTACAAAAATGTATAGATCATATAAAAAAATGACCGTTTATGGTCATTTTTAGCTTGCCAGGACTATGTCCCTGGAGAGCTTCAGTCGTTGGCGCCATCGTCTGTTGGCATCGGCGTTAGCACAATGTTTAAATTTTCAAAGGTGTGCATAGTTTTTTAATTGTTTAAGGTACTGCTTTCATATTTAGCCTACACTTATCTTAGGGCAAGACCTTTTAATAGCATACACTCCCATCTCCAAGTTAGACCCTTATGTAGGTCAAGGTCAGTTCTTACTTTGTCATTTACACCCATGTTTAAGTTTTGCGTTTAAGTTTTGAAAAGCGTACATAACTGCTGAAGTATTCAAGATAGAGCTTTAATATTTGGCCTACACCAGCCTTAGGGTTAGACCTTTCAAAAGCACACACCCCTTCCTCAGTTTGACCTTCTGCCTAGGTCAAACTCAGGTCATATTTTGTCATTTAAACTCATGATCGAGTTCTGTGTTTAGGTTTTGAAAAATGTTTGTAACTGCTGAAGTGTTCAAGATACCGCTTTAATATTTGGCCCACACCAACCTTAGGTAAGACCTTTCAATAGCACACACCTTGCTCAGTTTGACCTTCTACCTAGGTCAAGGTCAGGTCATAAAGTCATTTAAACCCATGTTTGAGTTCTGCGTTTAAGTTTTGAAAAGTGTTTGTAACTGCTGAAGTATTCAAAATACATACCTCTTTAATATTTGGCCCACACTTACATTAGGGTAAGACCTTTCAAAAGTACACACCACTTCCTCAGTTGGACCTTCTGCCTAGGTCAAGGTCAGGTAATACTTTGTCATTTACAGCTGTGTTTAAGTTTTGAAAAATGTACATAACTGCTGAACTATGTAAGATAGAGTTTTCATACGAGGGCGAGTCGATAAGTAACCAGCCTATCCCATTTCCAATGGACCGAGAGGGTCACGATTTTCATGCTTTGTTTCAATATATGTTTTATACATGGGTACAAAATTGCACACGTATCGAGTCATTTTTTAATAAGATATTGAATGTCAAACATGGCTAGTGATGCAAAGGCATGCTTTTCATCTAAAGTTGAGTACCGTGCTGTAATTCGGTACTTTTATTTAAAAGGTAAAACAGGCAAGGAAATACACGGCGAGTTAGCCGATGTTTATGGGTCTTCTGTACCATCTTATGCTCAGGTTAAATTCTGGGTAGGGGAATTCAAACGCGGTAGAACGTCTTTAGAAGATGAAGCCAGGTCTGGACGCCCACTGGATGCCAACAACGAAGAAATGTGTAATAAAGTTCAGGATCTGGTATACTCTGATAGGCGAATTCAGGTGGAAGAAATAGCGCAGGCATTAGGCATTTCATATGGTAGAGTTTCAACAATCTTACATGATCGTTTAGGTATGCGCAAGCTAACAGCCTGTTGGGTCCCCAAATCCATTAGCGATGAGCAAATGGCAACCAGAGCATCAGTATGCAGCGCCTTGTTGAAGCGTTTTAGGTCAAAAGATGATTTTCTTTTGCATCTGGTGACTGTAGATGAGACTTGGGTTCATTATTATGAGCCAGAGAATAAAGCTCAGTCATCAGTGGGTATGGCCTGGGTCCCCGAGGCCAAAGAAGTTCAAGACGCAACCATCTGCTGGCAAGGTGATGGCCACAGTATTTTGGAACGCAAAAGGCTTTATTATGTTGGACTTTTTACCCAAGAGAAGCACAATAACTGGAGTGTACTATGCAAACTTGTTAGACCAGCTGAGAACCGCCATCTGTGAAAAACACCGAGGTAAACTCTCTAAAGGTGTTTTGCTGCAACAGGACAACGCGAGAGTCCACACTTGCAAAGTTGCAATGGCTGCTGTAGAGCGAAACGGGTATGAATTAATACCACATCCTGCCTGTTCACCTGACCTAGCTCCTAGCGACTTCTTCCTATTCCCAAACTTGAAAAAGGATATCCGTGGACTTCATTTCCAGTCTGATGAAGAAGTCATGACGGCAGTTGAGGAGTGGGTCAATGGAAAGGACCCTGACTTTTTCAGTTCTTGGCTGATGGCACTTGAACACCATTGATCTAAGTGCATCACACTAGAGGGCAATTACATCAAAAAAGAAGAGGTGGATCTCAACCGGAAATAAGTTAGGCTGGTTACTTATTGACTCACCCTTGTAATTTGTCCAAACCAACCGAAGGGATTCAGCATGTAAGATATAGCTTTCATATTTTGTCCACACCAACCTAAGGGAAGACGTTTTAATGGCATTTACCCCATTCCTCAGTTTGACATTCTCCTGACATCAAAGTCAGGTCATACTCTGTCATTTACAGCTATGTTTAAGTTCTGCATTTAATCTTTAATATTTAAAGATTGTTTTCTTATCCAATCAGCCCTTTCCTGCGAGTTGCATTGTCTTCTGACATCTCTTGTTCTGTATGATCCATACATTTTTGATAGGATTTGGTTGTTTAGCCAACATGGTGTTTGTTTTGGATCTCAGCAATAGTGTTATAAAGAGATTGTGGAGTATTCAATGTGTAAGTTTTGCCTAAAAAAGCGCAATATGTCACTCATTACAGTATATTGTAATGGAGTTTATCAGCCCAGTATGAACTTTTAAGGTCCTGTCGAGTGTATAATGTTATGAGTTCCTACAATGTTTGTGTAAAAGATACAAATATGATCTTAAGAAGAATGAATACACATCCAAGAGAAATAATTGACATGGAAATATTTTCCTTCCCTCTTACTGACTTCTGGAAGCTGCTCTTAAAGAAAAAATATGCTCCCATTGGAAGCATTTTCTTTAAGATTAGTCGCAAGTTTTGAAAACTTAAATACTAAGGCGGTGCCTTATATCTGATTGCAAAATGACAGCAAAATCTTTCAGGTGTGTTTATTCCTTCTTTTAAATTAACTTGTTAAGTATTTGATGATAATTTTGGGATAATTTTCTCCCATTATAGCGTAAAAACATACATTGTGGGTACTCATTAGAAGCACCTTGGTGAGGCACTTCTAATGAGTATTCGTATATACTCACAACATATCTTTTAATAGAGAAATAAGAAAAATTATCCCAGAATTATCACAAAATACTAATTATCATTATATCAAAATTCTTCATATCAGATACTATCCTGTATTTTTCAGGCAGTGGCAAGGGAAAATGAGATAGAGATGTATCAAACTGGGCAAGTCTGTCTTTTTGACACAAAGGGAAGGTGTATGCCGTGCATTCACGAAGAAACCCTTTCAGATCTTGCAAGAGTTCCTGATATGAATATGCATTTAGAGTGTAACGAGATTATCCAAGACTGGGATCTTGTAGAGGGGTATGAAGGATTTGATTCCTTGAAAAATGAATCCATGTCCAACTTAAAATCTCGTTATCTTCCAGTAACAGATGATCTGCAGATGTACGATGATGTGCCACCCCCTAACTCCCCTATTTCAAATCAAGAAGCTGATAAGGGCAATTTACTGTTTTTTCACAATGAGTATGTGAATCGACTGCTTAATGTTTGGAGAGAGTCTTCTGAGTATAATGTTTCTGCAGAGAGCACGCAGGTTGACCTTGATCAGTTTCAGCAGAGTGACAGGTGGAGCTTTCAGCCCGAGCAAGGATATACAGCAAGTCAGAGCAGCACGAGTTCTGGGAACAGAAGTCAAGATAGTGATGATGTTTCCATGGAAGACAGTAACCATGGATCTAGTCCTGAACATAATACTAGTCTAGGCCATTCTTCCGATCAAGAATTTGTTGAAGCATCACTTCGCACATTTTCCGTCACAAGAAGTGACATAAGTAGCCGCTCTAATTCCCCATTAAATGTAAACACCCCGGGCCCATATGACCATTTGCGGTCAGTGTCGCCTAGAATTATGCGCTCACCGTCACCAGTTTTCCCAGGACAGGGGCTATTGAGGACACCATCCCCGAACTGGGATGAGTTGCAAGCAAACCTCTCTGATATAACACCACAGGAACTTTTGTTGTTTGCCCGTGACAGGTACTCTGTAAGGAGCAGAAGTCCACAAAGCGTCTCTGATCAGGAAGTCCCAGATATTGATATGGATGAACAAAGTTTTTATTCGGACTGGGACGAGTATACTGTAAGGAGATCACGAATCCCTCAGTCCTGCCAAGATCAGGTTGTGCCTGAATTTATTGAAGAGTAAAAGAAATTGCAATCAAGGCCAATGTTAAAAAATCTTGTTTTGCCTTTCCCAGCCCTACCCAAAAGGTTAGGCAGGTAGAAGAATTCTTTCAAAGATGACCACGATGATGAAATTGAAGCTTAGCATGTTTGATAAAAACTCAGCAGCCTATAATCAGAAATATACTTTTCTCCTTAGGAGACAATTTGCACGAAATACTATTTTCTTGGGAGTAAAATTTAAATGCAAATTGTCTCCTACTGAGACAATTAGCATGAAATGTCAAACTCTGTTTTCTGGGGAAAGTAAGAAAAATATTTCAGTTTGTCTGCTGAATTTGCCCACAAAGTGTTTAAGAATAAACTCCCAAACATGAAATATAAAACACATATCTGAACTAAATGTTAATAATTTGCAAAAAAATGTAAATATAATGGGGTGGCATTCAAAATATTATTTTAGGCCTGTGGGACTCTTTACACATTGGCTGTACTAGAATAGCATATTAATCTTAAATGTTAGACATGTCTGAGCGTAGAACCAGATAAAATTGCTCCTTAAGCAAACAGGCCGCGCCAAGCAAAAAGTTGTCTTCAAACATGCACAAAATGCACAGATTCGCTTTCATCCTGTGCATGTACAAAGTCTCATCTGGTATTTGCTCTCCATTGATACATTCTGTAGTGTTCAGTGATTCTGTTAGCGAACAGCAAAGGCCTTGATCAGACTGCACAGATGTGCAGGCTGATCTGGGCCTTGCTATTCGCATATACCCGAAGACGCATTTCTCATGGTGCGACCCAAAAAAAGTTAGAAAATTCATGCAAATTTCTTCCTGATTTGCTAAGGAGACAAGTTGCATGAAATCAATGTTACATAATATTTTCTGGGATTTTAAGATTTCAAAATGGTGAAATTTTTACCAGACATACTAAGCATTTAATAGAAAAATAATGCATTGGTCAGCCAGTTGTTTACTATATATATATACTGCAGTACAATTTTCTTGATTAAAGAGACAGTAGTGTTGGGAATTGGCCAGAATTTCATACTGGATCACCGGTTTTGTAAAACCAACTGATCAGTGATGAATAGTGGACTAGTAAAAATATATATTTATTCTTATTTTAGACCTCTTCCAGGTACTAATTCATAGATCTAGATAAGTGGATATCCACTTAATATTTTTCTTATTTCTCCATGAAAACATATGTTGTGGATTCTTACTAGGAGTGCCTCAAGAAGGCTCTTTCACTAATGATTCAGTATTTAAGTAGCAAGGCTCTAAAAGTTATTTTTATGATAAGATGCACTGATGCAGATTTCCAAATGAATCAGTAAATTCTAAGTTATTTTCAAAACTATTTGATACATGACTACATGTGTCAAACCAAAATCACTATATGGTTCTGAATTGTGGTGTTTTCCACGTAAACATGTCCAAAATTTCTACTGATGCTGCTAATTTTTCATTAGAAAAACATTATGAAGACTTCTTGTCTGAAAAAATCATTCAAATTTTTGTAAATTCATTCCTGAAGTTACCAAATATTCTTCTAACCTCGTGTCTAAAGCTAAACTTGGAAGGTACTCAGTTGTTATATATCTGTCCTATTGCATTCCATTAAGGGCACTTTTCTCCAAGAAAATTCCAGTAATAAGTTAAGGTCATACTGTATATTCAAAACTTTTTAAAATTTTGAAAAGTATCTTGCCACATAGCCATGCAGACTTCATCCTTTTCCGTAGGACCATGCCAAACTTGTCACAGATGTAAAAGTGATCCCTGGTGAGGAAGTAGCCCTACAACGTCACCTTCATGTATGGGACATGAGGATTGATGTGCCACCAAAATCCAAAGGCAAGTTCACCCCTCCCCTCAGTTTGGAAGCTTAAAGACCCTCAGATGAGCAATCATTTCCAGGAGGTCTTCAACTTTCATGTGAGCACGTCTGCAGGTGTAGCTAATGGGGCCACTGAGGATATCTGAAACAACATCAAAGACTGGACTGCTCAAGACAACCGAGGAGGTGTGTGGCACAACTCGGCCCCACCGTTGGCGTTGTGAAACCTGGTGGTGGAATGAATACGTGGAAAAGGCCACTGCAGCCAAGAGGAAACCTTTCAAGGCCTTGAAGACAGGTAAAGGTACTAGGGCATCATACAATGCAGCCAAACGCAATGCTAGACATGCAGTGCACCATGCTCGTCAAGAAGCCGACAAGAAGGTCTTCGAGAATAATGTTCCCAAGTCTTCAGAAGTCTACCGTCTAGCTAACCAGTTTAGAAGAGAGAACGTTGAGGTTGTTGGTGACAAACCAGTGAAGAATGATGCAGTAGAGATGTCAATGAGTGAAGACTCAAAGCAGGCCTGGTTAGAGCACTACCAAAGGCTTCTCAATGTTGAGTTTGACTGGGACCCAGACCAAATGTCTTATCAACCACCAATGGAAGGCCCGCCCATCCCAATCACCATTGATATGGTTAAGAAGGCTATTTCACAGACGAAGGCGGGCAAAGCACCGGGCCCATCAGGCATAGTGGTGATGATACGAGCAGCCGGTGACATGGGCGCCTCCATGATCTGTGACCTCGTGGCTGCAATCATTTGTAATGGCAAGGTACCCTCTGACTGGGAGCAGGGTTTCATTGTCTGCCTCTACAAGGGAAAGGGGGATGCATTGGAAAGGGGCAACTACCCGCGGTCTTAAGCTGACTGAGCAGGTCATGAAAGTCCTGGAGAGGATTGTGGACGGCCTCATCAGATAGTTGGTGTCAGTCGACAATTCCCAGTTTGGCTACATCCCAGGCAGAGGGACAAAAGACACAATCTTTGCTGTCAGGCAGCTGCAAGAGAAATATCTAGCTGCTAACAAGAGACTCTACATGGCTTTCGTAGACCTGGAGAAGGCTTTTGATTGAGTACCTCGGAAGATTATCTGGTGTGCGCTGAGAGAACTTGGTGTGGAGGAGTGGGTTGTGCGACTGGTGCTGGGGATGTATGCAAATGTGTGGATCTGTGTTGGTGAGGGGTACAGTGAAGAGTTTGAAGTGAAGGTCGGTGTTCACCAGGGCTCAGAACTCAGCCCACTTCTCTTCATCATTGTGCTTGAAGCCTTATCACGGGAGTTCCGCTCTGGGGTCCCCTGGGAGGACCTCTATGCCGATGACCTTGTTATGAAAGAAAGGACTGAGAGTAAATGCAGGAAAGATGAAGATAATAATCTGCGGTACGGGCCTGGACCTCCTGCAGAGTTCAGGTGAGTTTCCATGCGCCGTCTGTCACACTGGAGTGGGCAGCAACAGCATCTTCTGCAACGGCTGCAAGCACTGGATGCACAAGAAATGCATCAAGCGCTTGACAAAGGACCCTGACTGCAGATGTACACAGTACCAGGGAACTGCATGCCCCTCGGACTGCAGACCACAGAGGGAAGTCCAAGTTGGACCTGACAAGCTGGAGGTGGTAGCTTCCTTTTGCTACCTTAGGAGACATGCTTTCAGCAGCAGGTGGCTGCGAACTTTCAACCACAACACATGTGAAAACTGTCTGGAAAAGTTCAAGGAGCTGCTACCATTAATTCAAGAAGGGCAGTTGTCAGTTTCTGGCAAAAGAATGTGCACAATACTGGTTAACCGCTTAGAGGACTAAGCCTGCCCAGTAAACGTGTGGTTAGGTAAACTAACCGCGCTCGACATGACCCCATTGGGTTGACTGGGCCGTAAAACCTCAACATAAACAAACAATTCATGCCACCTCTCTTTCAAGACAATGTGGCCCTGTGTACAGCTCTTGTGTGCTGAGTGCAATGCTCCATGCCAGTGAGACTTGGCCATTGACAAAACCAAATCTCCAATGACAGGGCAATGATCAGACAGATCTGCAATGTCAGGCTGTAAGAGGTTGTCACAACCAGGTCCAGTGAGCTACTTGTGCAGCTTGGGATTGAGGATCTGGACCTCATTCTGAAGGAAAGAAGGCTCCGCTGATATAGACGTGGAACGCGTGCAGTCAAGACAGCCTTTCACATACAGGTTGAGGGAAAGTGTGGACCTGGGAGGCCCAAGATGACATGGTAGCAGCTGAGAGAGGGATTGCAGAGAGTGGAAGCTCTCAGCTATCAACTCTCATGATAGAAATATATAGAGATCTGTGTGAGATCTGTCATGCGTGCAGCAAGCCAGCTATCTGGAAGGGGGCCCACTGATGTGGATGTTGCCCCTGTATGATGATGATGATCTTACACTAAAAATAGAAAAGCTATCTATTTCCAAGCATATAAAATTAAGAATTTCGAAATATAGATTGAATATTGAACTAGGGTGGTATGCAAAGACCCTGTTCATTTAAACATGTAATATTTGTAATTCATTAGAAACAGAAGATGAATTTCATTTTATATGTGTTTGTGATACATATGAAGATCTTAGAAAAATGCTGTTTGATGAGATTGCTTAAGCTTTGATACATTATCTTTAGAAGATAAGTTTCTGTTGCTACTTGGTTCAAAGCAAACATATTAATTCATTAGTAATGAATTATGTCAATAAATGTTATGAAACCCGAGCCAGGCATCATGAGCAGTAATAGAATCATACTTTTTTCTTGTCCCGGTATTTGTTCTGGTATTATTTTGATTACATAAGATAAATAAAACATATGAAGGTTATATAATAATAATTTAAGAGTTGTCAGCTGTGTTGTTATCCCAAAGCTTTTTTTAAAAAAGCGATTGAGATACTGTTAATGCCTCCATCCATCCATCCATCCATCCATCCATGCAACCATCCGTCCTTTGGTCTCTCCATCTGTCTGTCCATAATACTATCTTCTAAACCACTGGGCGGAATTCTACCAAGCTTCCCCTCATGGTAAGGGTGTGCAAGAGCAACATTGTTTTTCTATGTGTCTGTCTAGCATCCATCGTCCGTCCATTTGTCTGTCACACTATCTCCTAAACCACGGGGCGGAATTCAACCAAACTTGCTACATCACTTCCCATCATAGTAAGGGTGTGCGAGAGCAACATTATTTTTCTGTGCGTTGGTCCATGTGTCCATCATCCATCCAGCTGTCTCCTCCTAAACCACTTTCAAGAATTAAACCAAACTTGCTACATCACTTCCCTTCATGGTAAGGGTATGCGAGAGCAATATTATTTTTCCGTGGGTCGTCCCTCCATCTATCCGTCATGCTATCTCCTCCTGAACTACTGCACGGAATTCAACCAAACTTGCTAGATCACTTCCCCTCATGGTAAGGGAGTGTGAGAGCAACATTATTTTTCCATTCATCCAGCATCTGACCGTCACACTATCTCCTAAACCACTGGGTGGAATTTAACCAAACTTGGTGCACATGACCCTCATGGTAAGGGTGTGGGAGAGCATCCTTCTGTCCATTAAGCTATTAGCAACATTAGCAAGGAGCATGGGGATTTGCGATAGCCTGCCATTGACTGTGCATTCTAGTCTTGTAATATG
This sequence comes from Anodontia alba, assembly GCA_964016985.1. Classification (NCBI taxonomy): domain Eukaryota; kingdom Metazoa; phylum Mollusca; class Bivalvia; order Lucinida; family Lucinidae; genus Anodontia; species Anodontia alba. The sequence continues at coordinate 80,594,074 of OZ024823.1, forward strand.
TTGTTAATCTCCACCACATGATAGTGGCCGGGTATTATGTTTAACCTTTGTCATTCGTCTGTCATACGTCTGTCTTTCTGCATTTTCGTTTTCGGATGATAACTTGAGTGAATGTCAATGGATTTTTGTCAAACTTTATATGTGCATTGATATTGTGGAGATCTGGTTTGGGATTGCTAATGGGAAAATTTTGTCAATTTTTGACAGAGTTATCTGCTGGCGACACATCATTATTTTCGTTTCAAGATGATAAAGAGCCAGTATCAATGGATTTTCATCAAACTTGGTATGTGCATTGATATTGTGGTGATTTCATTTGGGATTACTAATTGGCAAATTTAGTAAATTTTTGACAGAGTTATCTGCCCATGATACATCCTTTTTAATGTTTTAGGATAATAACTTAAGTAAATCTCAACAGATTTCACCCAACTTGATATGTGCATTGATATTGTGAAGATCTGGTTTGGTATTACTGTTAGGTACATGTCATTAGCATTTGACAGTTATCTCCCCATGGCACAGTGATGGCAGGGTCTTATTGTTTCTTGTTTTTTATGTATCTGTTATGATCCTATTTGTTTTGGATTAATTGCAGAATAAATGTTGAATCTTTGTTTTCATGGAGAAATAAAAATACCAGTATTATTCAGTTGAAAAAGTGCTTAATCTAGAGCTATGCTTGTTTCAGGCTATGTTTTTATTATATTAAATTTCTTATCCTTTATTCACAACAAATCTAAAATGACCCTAATAGACAGCTTAGTATTCATTTTTTACGACTTGCCTATTAAAATAAAAAGTGCGAAAAAATATGTTCCTAAAAATAGAATTTTCTGATTGGTTGACAAAGAAAATTATTTCTGATCATCAGTCACAAGAGGCAAAAGTGACTGATTATTATGCCCCCACTTCGAAGAAGTTGGAGGGGCATATTGCTTCTGGGACGTTTGTGCGTGCGTGCTTCCGTGCGTCCGTCTGTTACGTTTTTTGACGCATAGCATAACTTCTGAACCGTGCAAGCTAGAGTTTTGAAATTTCATATATGGCTTCTTCATGAAAAAATAGCTGACATATTTTTTCCCATCAGGATTATGCCCATTTCCTGAGTTATGGCCCTTTGAAAAAATATGGATGAAATCTTGTCAGCAAAATATCTCCAAAGCTCTTGGAGCTAGAGCCTTGAAACCTGGTGAATAGATTGATATTGATGAGTAGATGACCTGATTAACTTCTGAATAAATTCTGAAAAACACTTCATGAGGTATGGCCCATAGTAACTTTGGCATTTTTGCATTGCACACTTTTTGATGCATAGCATGTTTTGAACTATGCATGCTAGGGTTTTGACATTTCATATATGGTTCCTCATGAAAAAAAAACTAACACATATTTTTTTTCTTATCAGGATTATGCCCCGTTCCTGAGTTATGGCCCTTTGAAAAAATATGGATGAAGTCTTGCCAGCAAAATATCTCAAAAACTATTGAAGCTAGACTAAGAGCCTTGAAATTCAAGGAATAGATTGGTAGCGATGAGTAGATGACCTGATTAACTTTTGAATAAATTCTGAAAAGTACTTTTAGAGTTATGGCCCTTTGTCATTTAGGCATTTTTACATTGCACACTTTTTGATGTTTAGCATAAGTTTTGAACTGTGCATGCTAGGGTTTGAAATTTCATGTACGGATTCTTCATGAAAAAATAGCTGACATGTATTTTTTTCTTATCTGGATTATGCCCCTTTCCCGAGTTATTGCCCTTTGAAAAAATATGAATGGAATCTTGTCAGCAAAATATCTCAAAAACTATTGAAGCTAGAGCCTTGAAATTTAACGAATAGATAGGTAGCGATTAGATGACCTGATTAACTTTTGAATACATTCTAAAAAAGTACTTCTTGAGTTATGGCTCTTTGTCATTTTGGACATTTTTAAATTGCACACTTTTTGATGTATAGCATAAGTTTTGAACTGTGCATGCTATTTTGAAATTTCATATATGGATTCCTCTTGAAAAAATAGGTGACCCATATTTTATTTCTTATCTGAATTATCTCCCATTTTAGAGTTAGTTCCCTATTGAAATCTTGTATATTTGTACTGTTTTACCGTCATGGGCAAGCAGTGTTAGAGTCAGGCAGTTGGGGGCATAGTGTTTTACAAACACCAGCTCTAGTTATAGACTATAATCGATCTGTCATCGGGACAACACTAATATACAATATATTGTACTTGTACTAATAAGCCTACTGTGCTTTCAACATTTTTCGGAAAGACATCTTTTGCTTGGCATTTTATTCTAAATGGAAAAATCGATTTGTGATTGGCAATATCTTACCAGGAACCATTGGTCTTTTGTCTCTGTGCTTTGTTTTTAAATATTTACTGTAAAATTAATTTTATGGCCAAAAGTAGATCTGACCTTTACAATTTGATTTTCTTTACTGCTGTTAAATTATTGATATTCCTTAACAATATTGTGAAAATTTCAGAACTTTTGAAAAAGCAGAACTTGTTGAAAACCTGCATCCAAATTTACCTTACCAATGAATTTTTGTATAATTTGCAGCTGTTTTTACTATAGGAGAAATGGAAATTTTCAAAATTTATTAAAACCACTTAGGATAAAATTTTCATTGCATAGGTAGTAATGACAAAAGTTGACCCCTGACAAAAATTTACTTTACTTGCTTTACTTCGCCTTGCAAAAAAAAAAAAAAAAAAAAAAAAAAAAAAGACTTTTTGAAAGATGTCAAAGAATAGACTGATCCCTTGACACAATGTGACAAAGTATGTTTACTGGTCTGTCTACACCGGCAATTTCTGTTTCCTCATGGAACGGTAAATAAAATGAGCCTTGGGCTTTCTGGAACTTGTGAGTCAAGTGTTTTCTGTTGTCTTAACCCTTGTCCTGCTGAACCCAGCTATACCCTCTCTTTGCAAACAGTGTATATCCAGATCAGTTGGCTTCTGAAGAAGCCAACTGATCTGGATCTGCACTGTTTGCCATTAAGTTTGTGAATTTATAGTAACAATCAGATCAAATAATCTGATTGGCTGTAAGTGGGTGTGGCATCTTATTTTATTCAGCAGGACAAGGGTTAATCTTGTTAATTTTGAATACATATTATCAAGTATGTGATATATCTGTACATGTATTGAGTAACAAATTTTTATAGTTTATCAGCTAGTCATCGAGGGTAACATTCTGGTTGTGTCACAAAAGCAAAAATGATCCATGAACAAAGCCTAAGTAACAATATCTTGCCTGTTTATGATAACATCAATGGAACATACGCTTTCTCCACAATATGATCTGAAAATTTTACTATTAAAATATCTGTTCTAGGCACAAAACCAATCAGAAACAATGTGTTTTGGTTTCCTTATCTTCTTGTCAATATGAAGATTTTTTTAACTCAATACCAGTTTCAGTGAAGAAACAGGAATTGCTGGTTTAGATACACCATAGTCATGTTTGCAGTCCTTTATAGAGATCTGAATACAACAGAACACATCTTTAGGCCTAAGGCCAAATGGCAAATTCGATATTTTGATGACTTGTCACAAATACTTTTTAATGTATAAATACTATTCTTTATTTATTTATTTCAAGAATAATTATTGTAAGTGAAGATTAAACCAAACGATGTCAAGTGGTCTCTTCTACCACAACTCTTTGGAAGGTCTATTTCCAATAGCAGGGTGTCTGGTTAGTTTTTATTATTACTATGTTTTATAGAAATTCTTGTAGTTAATGCAAATAGTGTATAGACCCTAATCAGATGCCACATTCTGTGGCAGCTGATCTGGGTCTGCAGTGTTTGCAATTATCCATTTTGGAGTTTCCCAACTAAAATAACATTGAAATCTTGTATATTTGTACTGTTTTACCGTCATGGGCAAGCAGTGTTGGAGTCGAGCAGTGTTAGAGTCAGGCAGTTGGGGGCATAGTGTTTTACAAACACCAGCTCTGGTTACAGACTATAATCGATCTGTCATCGGGACAACACTAATATAGAATATATATTAGATATTGTACTTACTAGAACAGTTAACATTTTGACCACTAACGAACTTGTTAAGCTAACAATGCTTTGAACAACTGGGTTAAAGAACTATTTGACTGCAAAATAGCAGTAACTTATTCCATTTTCTGCATTTTTTATGGACCTCTATCATAACTCCTGTTAGCATGATAAGGTTTTGCAAAATTTAAAAAAGCTATTTTCCACCACTGAAATACCACTTTATCTGGTACAGTGCCCAGAGTTTTCCCTCAGGTTTTTAAAATGAGGGTCTTAGGGACTCCCTTATGTATTGTCAGCCTTGCTGAATGGCAGAAGAGAGTTGAAATACTGCTTAACCCTTGTCCTGCTGAGCCCAGATATACCCGGCCTTTGCAAACAGTGTAGATCCACATCTGGATCTGCACTGTTTGCCATCAAGTATGTGAATTTATAGCAACAATTCAGATCAAGCAATCTGATTGGCTGAATATTAGAAGTGGGTGTGCCATCTTAATTTATTCAGCAGGACAAGGGTTAAACCTTTAGAACCAATTGCATCAGATGACATTTTGAAATATATAGACAATAAGACAATTTATGTGATGCTGCCTAGCAGACAATGCATATGAAATGTCTTATTATCTCTGAAAAATAATAATAATAAAAAAATACTCATCTGCTACAATTTTGCTTGGCAGACATATTTGATGTGAACTCATTTACCTCGAGTGCACGTCTTCTACCACAACTCTTTGGACCAACTAAAATGGGTTAAAGTACATGAAAAACATTATTGCTCTGCAGAAATTTCATGGTATAGACAGCAGGTGATGGAAACTAAGGTTTTATAGCCCCCTACAACAGTATTTCAGTCGTATTGGGGCAGTGATATTTATACATGCATTCATGTAGCCTTACTTCCATGGGTTGTACTTGCATATTCAGTGGTGTTGTCTGTCATTAAAAACTTACCTGCCTACTTTATGCTCAACCCAGGGCACCTTGAGTATGATGTTGGCGAACTAATTATAGGCAGAAAAATTCCTCAATAATGGTAAGATTTGAACCTGCAGTAATGCAGCATGTAAGTCCAGAGCACTAACTACTAGCAGGGGCAGATCCAGGATTATTTAATATAGGGATCACCCATGGTTTTTCATGCATTAACATTTGCCAGGCCCTGAGGAAGCTGTTTGGACACCAGGCCACTAGGCCGAGTGTTCAAATAACTTCCGAGGGACCTGGCAAATGTTATTGCAATGAAATAACCATGGATGATCGTTGTTCATGCATAACTTACCATTCCAACGGCAGATTGTGGCGTAAACACCCAAAGCTCTATATAAACTCCATATAAACTCTTCAAATTCGACGGCAAACCAACATGGCGGCTAGTTCAGAATTTTGTTTACAATAACGCCAGTTGCGCAAACGACCCTCTGACGTCATCATAAATTCTAAAATGCTTCGTTCAGGGTGATAACGTTACGTCGCTCAGCCTAACATAAACAAAGCAAGGCCCATCTTGTGATATCAAAAGTTCAAACAACACATAAATTTCATGATTTGAACATGGGTTTTTTTTTGTTTGAACACGGCTTCTGGTCCATTCAAGAATAGCTTCAAACAGCTATGTTGATAGGATTTTATGCAAGAATAGGGGGGTTCAAAATTTCGGCATCTGATCAGGTTCTATTGTTTGACACTCATCTAGCAATTTTTAGATATATTCTTAGATATTGAAATTTTTGGAGTAAATATGGTACCCAAACTCGGCCCATTTATTCAAAACTAACGATGTGCTGAAAAAATGTGAGTAGCTTTTGTTTTTGCAAAAGCTACTCACATTTTTTCAGCAAAAATACCTGTGAATTAGATATTGTACTTACTAGAACAGTTAACATTTTGACCACTAATGAGCTGGTTAAGCTAACGGTGCTTTAAACAACTGGGCTCCTGATCTTTTGAATTGTGGGGGTTCAACTGAACCTCTTGAAGGGGCTCAATTGAACCTCCTCTAAAGATCTGCACCTGACTAGCCATCTTTCGCAAATAAGCGAATGCTTGATAGTTAATAATGCATTGATCTCTTTGCAAGCAGTATCTTATTTATTTAATAACAAGTATATTGTAGTGTTTCTTCTTTACTCTTGTTGTTTTGTTATTATATGTGCAACTTTTTAAAACTATTTTATACTTTGTTGGTATTTGAATGAAATCATTGACTGATTACTGGTTTTTCCTGCAAACTAGTTATAAATTGTTGTTATTGTTGACTTGTTATACAGCAATCATTGAATGAATGAGTATCTTGAGCTGTAGATTGACTAAAATAACCTGTCGCTTTGACCTTTACATTTATTATTCATTAAGATGAATAAAGTTTAGGCATGACAGTCAAATTACTGCACTCAACTTGAAACAGCTATTCTCTCACCTTTACAGGTAATAGTGTGGCTAGGTAAACTGACTAGCTCATCATGTCCTAATAGTGTTGACTGGACCATTAAACTCCAACCCAACCGTTTGGTTAGATTGGAGTGTAATGGTCCAGTCAACTGCATTCAACTTAAAACAGCTATCTGCACAGATAATAGCGTGGCTAGGTAAACTGACCAGCTCAACATGTCCTGAATAGTGTTGACTGGGCTATTAAACTCCAACCCAACCATTTGGGTGGAGTTTAATGTCCCAGTCAACACTATTAAGGACATGTAGAGCTGATCAGTTTACCTCGAAATGGTTGGGTGGTTTAATGTCACAGTCAACACTATTAAGGACATGTTGAGCTGGTCAGTTTACCTCGCCACACTTTTCCTGGGCAGGCTTATTCCTCCAAGCAATTAACCAGTACTTGTGCACATTCTTTTGATAGAAACTGACAAATGCCCTTCTTGAATCAGTGGAAGGGGCCAGGTAATACCTTTTTATGCAGTAAATATATCCTCATAAATATTATATTCAAAAAGTCAAAGCAATAGGTCAATTTGGTCGGCCTATACTTGTTACAAATTGTTGTTATTGTTGATGTGTTATACAGCAATCATTGAATTAATGGATATCTTGTACATGTTCTGCATATTACATCCAGCAAAAAAACGATTTTAGCCCTCAAAGGGCCAAGCAAAATTGTAGCAGACAATGGTCTAATTTTGTTTCATTTGACATTTCATGTGAAATATATGCTAGGCAGATGATTCACATGAATTGTTGAGCCTTACCTTCTCTGATAAATAATAATAATAATAATTAACACCAAAATGTCTACTGCAGTTGTGATTGGCACTTTAAGGTTCAAGGTTTATGCAAATAGTGAACAGAAAGGCAGAATCAAAGTTCTAGCTGGATAAGTGAAGTATTAATCAAAAATATTTTCTTCTGATCCAAAAAATCTTTTGTGGTGAGTACTCATTCAAAGTGCTTCAAAACAGTACCCACAACAAATGATTTTGTGAGGAATAAGATTTTCCATACCTTTTGGTTGAAAAAAGCACCTTATCTAGAGCTTCTATCTGACTACATACCCACACAGTCTGATCAGGTCTTTCACCCTGGTCCTGCTGAACCCGGATATGCCCTACCTTTGCAAACAGTGTAGATCCAGATCAGTCGGCTTCTGAGAAGCCGGCTGATCTGGATCTGCACTGTTTGTCATTCACTATATGAATTTGTACCAACTGCCTGGATCAAGTAACCTGATTGGCTGACAGTTAGAAGTGGGCGTGGCATCTTAAGTTATTTAGCAGGATGGGTTAATGTTTGATGATGGTCACTGGATGCTGTGGGTTATATTGGTGAACAATTAAGCCTGAGACCAAACTGCATGAGTGTAGATGCTCAGACTGATGTGAGATTTTATTGTTCCTATTTAGTATAAACCCAATTTTGCTGGGCTTAGCTTGCTTATTTAATATTGCAAATGACCTATTTTGAGTTAAAAAGTTTGCATCACATTAAAAGCATGAATTCAGATAAGTTGTGCTCATTAGTAACTCAGTGCAAATAAAAAGTGGTGTGTTGTAACAATAATATTGATAATTTTCTTACTTGTCAACTAAAATGTATGTTGTAGGTACTCATTATAAGTGCACACACATTCACAGACAGGCAGACAGACAGACAGACACACACACACACACACACACACTTTGGAAGATCTAGCTCATGCAATTCACACACAAATAGTACAAAATCAAGGAAATTTGTTATGTTGGCTTATTCATGGCCATAGAACCATTTTGATAATCACTCTGAGCAACTATTGTGCGAACCCTATCATCACAATAATTTCCATTTCCTTGTGAACCCCGCTACCACTGTTCCAAGTTTGCTCATAGTAACCTAGGCATGTCATAGTTTACTCTAACTTGTCTTGTGCAAAATTCAGTACAAACATGGGGTGTTTGTTTGTTTGTGTTGAGGTTTTACGGCCTAGTCAACCCAATGGGGTCATGTCGAGCGGGGACACTTTACCTAGCCACACGTTTACTGGGCAGGCTTAGTCCTCTAAGCCGTTAACCAGTATTGTGCATATTCTTTCACCAGAAACTGACAACTGCCCTTCTTGAATCAGCCAAAGGGAGAGAATGACCGTAGAAAATATTTCATGATCAATCTCCATGAAAGAATGTTGCCGACCTTGTCGGGGTTTGAACCCGTGACCTCCTAGTCTCCAGTCAGACGGCGCATCCAACTGAGCCACCGAGGATGGCCACAAACGTGGTGTGAACAGAAAATACACTGCAACCTTTTTATTAGATGGTTCATTATAAAACAGTTTTGGATATAAGAAGGTTTAAAGGTTGACCTCCAAAAGTGTTGTATCCAAACAAAAATGTATAGATTATATAGAAAAATGACCATAAATGGTCATTTTTCTATATAATCTATATTGTTGTTTGGATAAACAGGATTGTTTAGCTAACACAGTTTTTGCTTTGGATCCAAGAAATAGTGTTATAAAGAGGTTGTAGTGTATTGTTTGTGTTGAGGTTTTATTGCCCAAGTCAACCCAATGGGGTCATGTCAAGTGCAGTCAGTTTACCTGACCCCACTTTTACTGGGCAGGCTTAATCCTCTAAGCAGTTAACCATTATTGTGCACATTCTTTCGCCAGAAACTGACAACTGCCCTTCTTGAATCAGTGGCAGGAAGAGAATGACCGTAGAAAATATTTCATGATCGACTTCTACCAAAGAATGTTGCCGACCTGGCAGGGGTTCAACCCGCAACCTCCTGATCACCAGTCGGACGGGCATCAGAGCCACCGAGGCCAGCTGGTTGGAGTGTAATATTGAGGTCAGATGGTTACACAATGTGATACAAATATATAAACTGATCTGGATTGACACTAGCTTCTAAGGTGATGCAACCTCTTTGACTTCAGTGGGTCTTGTTTTCATTGTTGTTATTTATATCTTGTTCAATGCCTGGCATGGGAAATGATACACAAAATTGCTCGGAAAGATTAACCAACTTGCCAAATTATTCTCATTGTTTCATTATTTCAGTGAAACGAAATGTGCCATCATGAAAAACTGCATTCCTTTTGTGCCCTTCCTTTGCTCTCTGTTGATACATTCTACAATATCCATTAACCCTTAAAACGCCAAGAAAACCTGCATCTGAAAATGTCACCTGTTTTTGTCGTCTGCTGAATATTCTTGCAAACTTTTCAAACCTATTTTTTGCATACAGGCAAACAGTGTGGACCCAGATCAGACTGCTCCTAGAGGAGCAGTCTGATCTGGGTCCACATGGTTTGCAAAAATGACTTTTAAAATCACAAGCAGATGACAAAGCAGACGACAATTGTTGTGATTGGCAGTTTAAGGGTTAATTCTGAAGGAAGGCAGTCTATAGTATGTTTTGATCCTGTAGGTGGATAGCAAAGGCCCAGATGGGCCTGATCAGTTCTGGCTGATTTGGGCCTTTGTTGTCTGCATTTGCATCAAAAACAGACCTAGTGGATGATAAGACAGCTGACTCTTGATTCATTAGGTTTCTCACCGCTGTGGTTCAAGCCTCGCTTGGGTCACATGTGGGAAAGCAATGTTTTGCTTACGGATGGTCAGGTGGTTTTTCCCGGAGTTCTCCAGTTTTCACCCACCTTTGATGAATGATTGGCTCGATATAAGTGAAATACATGTATTCTTGAAAGGGCTGTAAGTCAAAAAAAAAAAAAAAAATAAAAATAAATAAAAAGCCCATATGCAGACTGGTCTTCATCTTTGCGGTAGCATATGCACTTGTGTACCTATTCTCATGCTGGGCCTGTTGCAGAAGGGGCATTTACTTTTTGAGGAAGTGGGATTATTGTTAAGGAGGTGGGATTATTTACTTGTTATGGAAGTGGATTATTTATTGTTATCCATTGAACTATATTTCTATTGTATTGTTAAATACTTGTGTAACTGTTATTACCATGTATACCTACTATGTGTTGATATTAAATGTTTGACAACCTGTTATATGTGTATTTTTATTTAGCTATAGAAGCATAGTAGAGAATCACTCAAGTTTTAAATGATAGGGCTAATGCAATATCATTACAGCATTTTGGGTGAGGTAATATCCTAAAATCTTGAACACTTTTATATCATACCTTTTTTCTATCTAATTTTTTTCCTTTTTTGCAGTTGTTTCTTAAATACTTAGCAGACTGACAGTGTAGTCCCTGATAAGACTGCTGATCTGAGTCTGCACTGTTTGCATATGCCATTTGGATCATATTGGTGTACGGAATTTTAGAACATTTGCCTATTTTTGGTCATTACTGTACTATAAAACAGATATGCATGTAGTAAAGTTCAGGTACCCCACAAACAAATCTGTCATACTGCAGGTATATTACTTTATAGCAATGTCATTGTTTTGGTAGTTACTCCAGGCAAAGATTGCAGTTATATATATCTTGTGAGCCCCATCATATGTCAACATTTGCATTGGGAAAGTATGAAAATGATGCATTTGTCATGCAGTTATTTTTTTTTTTTATGTTGCCTATTTGCACTCTACTGCATGCAAATTTGTTAATAACCCTTGTCCTGCTGAACCCGGATATACCCTGCCTTTGCAAACAGTGTAGATCCAAGATCAGTTGGCTTCTGAAGAAGCCAACTGATCTGGATCTGCACTGTTTGCCATCAAGTATGTGAATTTATAGCAACAAAAATTCGGATCAAGCAATCTGATTAGCTGAAAATTAGAAATAGGTGTGGCATCTTAATTTATTCAGCAGGACAAGGGTTAAGTTTTGAGCAAAAGTTGAATGATTTGCTTACTCATTTTGTGGAAAATTTCACACAAATATGACATGAACCTGATCATATAAATCTTGTGATTACTTACCCATTATGAATAGAAAAAGAAAAACTTACAAAACAATTTTGTGGCAAGAATAGCAAAGACCTAAAAGCTGTGCACAAATGTAGTCTCGAGTCTTTGATTCTTCACTGTATGAATTCTAGATGGTCCAAAATCTGATCAAAAACCAAAACCATACTCTTCTTCATACAAAAATGTCAGCTTTGAAAGTTGGAAGCATGTGCTGCCATCACTTGGACAGCACACATTTATCAAATCCTGTGATTCTGCTGGTCAAACTTAACATCCTGAGCCCAGTTATTAAAAGCATCATGAGCTTAAGAAGCTTGTTAATGACAAACTTGTTAACTATTGTAGCAAAGGTATTTTCAAATACATTGATATTGTTGCTGCAAAAATGTGAATAGCTTTTGCACCCACAATTTTGCAGCACTGCATTAAGTTTTGAACCATGGGCCCTGATTTTTATTGTATCATTTTTATATCCCACCACAGGATAGTGGCAGGGTATTGGTCATGCCTGTCTGTCTGTCATCTTCCTTATTTTGGCTTCCAGACAATAACTTAAGTAAATGTTTGTGAATTTTCCCTAAACTTGGTATGTGCATTGATATTGCGGAGATCTGGTACGGGATGGCTAATGGGCAAATTTCACCAATTTTTGATAGTTATCTGCTAGCAGCACGAGAATGGCAGGTATTAATGTTTCACATTTTTATTTGTTCGATAAAGAAGTTACAAGTCAACCTTTTCAGCCCTTCAGACCAAACCAGATACCTGTGCAAACATTACAGATCCTGATGAGATGGCTCATAATAAGACGTCTCATCAGGATCAACACTGTTTGCCATTCTGTTCTGATTTTTGACTGACATCTCTATTTGCAAAAATGCATTTGCAGATTCAATGATGGAAACTTCCATTTCATAAACTGAGGGTGGCACAGGTTAAAAGGTAAACTGAAGAGATCCAGAGCCTATGCAGCTATACAATGCACTGTGGTCTATGCTATTTCAATGACAACTAGAAAAAGTGTCCACAGGACATGGATGCCCCCACCAAAATGCCATTCAGAAAAAGGTTACATATGTAATTGTGACAGGTACAACATTAGGTTATTATTAAGGTTGATATCCTTTTTATAGAACTATATGGAACTTAGTCAAGGACAGATAATTCATAAACCAAATAAGCAAATGTTGTTTTCCATGTTCATTACACATCGCCTCAATGTCATGCATGCATCTATAAATTTTCATAAATATATTCCGTACGGTTTAGGAGTTATGGCCCACACATGGTTTACTATATGGAACTTAGATGAGATAATTCATAAACCAAATAAGCAAGAGTTGTCTTCCATGTTCATTACACATTGCCTCAATGTCATGTACGCATCTGTAAATTTTCATAAATATATTTCATATGGTTTAGGAGTTATGGCCCACACACGGTTTACTATATGGAACTAAGTCAAGGGCAGATAATTCAAAAACCAAACCAGCAAGAGTTGTCTTCCTTTTTCACGACACATCGTCTCAATGTCATGCATGCACTTATAAAGTTTCATAAATATATTCCATATGGTTAACGGGTCATGGCCCCATACACGGTTTACTATATGGAACTTAGTCAAGGGCAGATAATTCAAAAACCAAACAAGCAAGTTTTGTCTTCCTTTTTCACAACACATCATCTCAATGTCATGCATGCACCTGTAAAGTTTCATAAACATATTCCATACAGTTTAGGAGTTATGGCCCAGACACGAATTGGGACGGATGTACGTATGTATGGCACGGACGGACAGGGGTAACACATAATGCCCTTCCGCTATTCTTTGAATAGGCGGGGGTGTAACAATTTCAGGGAAGCAACTCTGTCAAAATTGTTCTGCTGCCCTTCTGAAAAAGGGTCTTTTCTTAAAATGAATATTTGCTACCCTTGAAAGCACTGACAAAATAAAAGAAACTTCATCTGGAATAACTGAACAAAGACAAATATTGTGGCATTTTTTTTTTTTTATTTCTTTGTGTTGTGTAAAATATAGCAGCTTTTAAAAAGCAAACCCACCTACATGCCAAATGCCTATCTGACATCAAATGCCAGGTATCTGGAATATCCAGAAAATTATTTTTTTTCTTGTTTCTCCTTGAAAACATGTCATGGGTACTCATGAGAAAAGCCATACAAAGGCATTTCCAATGAGTACCCACAACCTATGTTTTCCTGGAGAAAATAAAAAAGAAATATTCATTCTCTTTGTTTGGGGAAAAAAAAAAAAGCACTAACAGCACTGGTGGGTAGATGGTCTCTAAGTGTAGGCTGGGAAAATTGTCCTGAACAAAGACTTAAGACTGCTTCATCTAACCCTTAACCTCCTGTAATTTAAGCAAACAGTGCAAACTCTGATCAGATGCTGCATTATGCAGCGCCTGATCTGGGTCTGCACTGTTTTCCAATGTCCCAGTCCAGGTTTAACGATAACCCTCTTTACAGGGCACTGACATTATAGCAACAAGAATAGCAAGGCCATAAATAACTTAACTGGATTTCGTACAAACGTGGATTTGATTCTATGGGTCAATGATAATTACATGGAAAACATCCTTAAAGAAATTTTAGTGTATGTAAACTATAGGTCAATTGTAAACAACTCACCCAGAAAGGTGCCTTATCTAGAGCTATGCCAATAAATTCCATATACCAGAGGACTTGGTTAAACCTTGTCCTGCTGAATAAATTAAGATGCCATGCCCCATTCTAATTTTCAGCCAGTCAGATTACTTGAGCAAAATTACTTGAGCCAAGTTGTTGATACATATTCACATACTTAACGACAATTGTGCAGATCCAGATCAGTTGGCTTCTTCAGAAGCCAACTGATCTGGATCTACACTGTTTGCACAGACAGGGTATATCTGGGTTCAGCAGGACTAGGGTTAAGGGTTACCTATTTCTGATAATTCTTGGGTAATTTTCTCCAGTTCTCCATTAAAACATATGTTGTGGGTTCCCACAGCATATAATTTTATGGAGAAAAAAGAAAAAAAATCTCCCAGAATTATCAAATATTTGTTCTTAACAAGCCCACAGATATACTGCATTAGAGACATAACAGGTCATAAATGAGGTGATTCTGAGTATTTACAATATGTTTTGATGCAAAAATTATCTTTTGTTACTCCTGTAGTAAACATCATCCCTGTTTTCTGGACCTCTGATTATTGACTGGATATGCTTGGTTGATTTTCCATTTTGTACAAGGGAGATAACTTTTGTGACCTCATTTGCTTCTGTGTACACCAAACCCTTTCTACTCTTAAAGGAAACAATTTAGTCCCTTTGGAAAAAAATTGTTCCCAATGGGAGCAAGCGCTTTCCTTTTAGTGCAGACCCTTTTCAGAAGGAAGGCTAAGCAACTTTGACAGTGTTGTTTTGACAGTGTTGTCTCCCTTGAAAGTGTTTTATTTTTTCCTTAATCCATTTTAGTCTGGAAACCCCCGCAAAAGGTACTTGGCAAACGGTGCTGCATAATATGGTGTCTGATCAGGGTCTTCACTGTTTGCAAATAATAGTTTAGCCATTTTTCTCCACAAATAGTAAAGTCAAGTAGCCTGACATACCTAAAATTGAAATTGGACTCATCCAATTTATAGTATGGGGAGTCTATTCAGTCTGAAATGGGTTTAAAATAAAATGCTGACAAAGGTACTACTAACTCATCATTATTACTGCTTACTGCAATGTATTATATTTTAAGCCCTTAATAAAATAACTCCTCATCCTACTCTTCCTAAACATTCAATTTTAACTATTTGTTGATGTGTCTAAAAACATCCGAATGAGTGGCAAATTGTAGACCTCACATCACCAGAAGAATCCTGCTTGAAGAAGAATCATGACAGTATGTCGCTTCGTTGCACAGAGTCTTTCATTATCACCTTTCTCTCATCTCAATATGACTTAATGTTGAAACACCAAATCATCATCCTGTATCACATCATCATTAATGTGCCCTAAGTGATAAGGCACTTTTTTTTCAACTGAAAGGACTGATATTTTCTTATTTCTCAACAAAAGCATATATTGTGGGTACACATTAGAAGCACTTTGTTGAGCTGCTTCTAAAGAGTACCCATGAAAGCATTACCTCGATACTCCCTCCCTCTTATCTAGAATTATGGCCCTCCACATCAACACATACATATTTCACATATTTCATTTCATTCAGTAGTATTGATATCTAAACACAATATAAAGGATGACATCAGTCCAAGTCCCTGCAATGATGACTATATTCTGCATAAAGTAATGTGTATATAAAAAAAAATATTTGTAACAAAACTGTCTCGGTGAAACTGGGCCGGCAGCTCAGAAAATGTACTTGATGACATACCTGACTAGCAAAGACCTAATCCAGTATGCATATCTGCTCAATCTGATCAGAATTTTTGTTCTTTGCCCGCAGTGAAGATACTTAAAGGGAATGCATATACAGTTGACTCTCGTTATCTCGACCTCGCTTATCTCGAATAACCGCTTATCTCGAAGTGAAAATCTGGTCCCTGCCTATACATGAAAACCTAACAACAGATGGAAAATATTGTAGAAAAGAGGAGAAATTGCTCCTAAGGAGCAATTTCTCCTCTTTTCCACAATATTTTCAATATATCTCTAATTTCAAAAGTCCAATTACCTATCAGTTTGTTAAATGTGGTTAATCAAATTATTTTTTCCTCAATTCTGCAAACCTGATATGTCGAACTACGGATATCTCGAAGTATTTCAGAGAGTCCCTTGGAATTCGAGATAACGAGAGTCCACTGTACTTTCAAGGGAAACAACTTTCTAAAAAAATTTTTTTTACAACCTTCTGAACAGAAGTCAGCTCTAAAAGGAAAGAATTTGCTCTCCAATGGGAGCAAATTCTTTCCTTTTAGGGTAGACTCCTTTTCAGAAGGAAGTCACCAAAGTTGTCTCCCTTGTGAAAAATTGCAGAGAAACTACGAAGAGTATCCAGCCCCCTTAATACAATGGGTGTGATGGACCAAAATATGTGGTTGGACTGTTCAAATACCATAATTACCGTATATACCCTAAGTATTCGGACACCATAACTCCTTACCACACTTGTTCTAAAATTTGAACCAGTATAATTTACTACCCGATGTTGTGGTGAAAAATTGCAGGATGAGTGGCAAACAGAGTAGACCCTGCGGCCAGGGTGGTTGGGTGGTGCGAAGGTGTCCTTTATCTTACGTCACCGGGGCGTCCAACTGATACTGGCTTACAGCTGGGCAAGGCCTGCTATCCTTGTAGCAGGTAAGGGTAGAGGAGGATGTTTTTATTTCTTCTGTTTCTTCACTTTCATTCCTGTTCCTCTTTCTTCCCTGTCCCTCTCTTTCATCTCCTCTACTATCTCTTCTATCTTTTTTCTCCCTTTCTCTGGGAGACGACACAAAATGACCCACAAGGGTTGACGTGTCGTTAAACCCCAACTCAATCAAAGACCCTGCGGCATCTCATCTGGGTCTACACTGTTTGCTCAAGCCTGTCTGTCCGCATACTTATGGTAAATACTTTACCAAAAATATTTGGACACCTTAGCAAACCTATTCTAAAATTTGAACAAGCCCATCTGACCACCTAGTGATGTGTAAAGTACTGACCGAATAGCAGAGTAAACACATCAAATCCAGTATAGCCCCACTTTTTTGTTCAAAGTGGGCTCATTGAAGGCTGATCAAGGCCTTTCTGTCCACGTTTGAATCCAAGATCAGCCTTTTCATCAGCTCAAGTTTTTCCATCATCCAAACTCACTATAGATGGTTGACGTCTTTATACGTTTCATTTCAGAGCAGTACAGATACCTTTGCAACAAGCAGTCTCATCAGAATCTACACTGCTTTTCTGTTTTTAATTTTTGACAAATCCCTATTTGCAACAATGGTTATGTCTGAATTCAGAGACGGAAGTGTCCATATCCGAAACTTAGTGTGAAAGGGCTAATGCCCAAACTATAGCAGCCTCTGAACCCGTTCTGGTCCATCAGACGCTGGCTATATCATTTTATATATCCACCATCCAATGTTTTAATATCACCACTATCTTTCTTGTCTGTGATCAAATCAACAGATCTTGAACTTGGTGCAGAAATCACTTTTCTTGAAATTCTCATTTTTCCACTGGCTGGGTCTCGACCAAAATACTTTACGGAAATCATCTGTCCAACTTCAAAGTCTAGACTACTTGGATGAGAAACCTGGAACAAGAAAACAGCTGTGTCAGGAGTGTCAGAATGCAGTGTCTGATCAGCGTCAATACAGCTACTCATCCAGCAGCTTTTAGACCCATCAACAGGTGGTAAAATGAGCCAATACAGCACAAAACCTACAATATGATCAAACTGGCTGGCAGCCCAGGCTGATCTGAGTTTTCGCTGTGTGCACAGACACTTTGTTGGTTCTATCATGTTGTGGCTCAAATGGAAAAAAAATGGCTCAAACTTGTCTTTTTTGCAACTTGTTCATGTCTAAAAGCTGCTGATTCTGGCACATCTGATCTGGGTCTACACTAATTGCTCAGGCTGACCTGTCCAAAAAATACTTACGGTAAATATGGTAATTTAGTTACAAGAACCGGAACTCCAGGTAATACAAGAACCATAACTCCAGATAAGGTGATAGCTGAGGTGATGTTATTTTTGTACAAAAACTCATGGAAGGATCATTTCATCAAGGCCCTTCTAATGAGTAGTCACAATAAAGTTTTCTGAAGAATTGAGAAAATACTGTCACCAAATACATGTACTCTTCCATAAGTCCTGTATTATCTAAATCTTTTTAGGTTCAAAAACTGAGTACAGCAAACACCTCAATCATTGAATTTTTAGTGTATGGCATGATATCGAGGGTTGAGCGCAAGACTAGTGTAAGTCAGATGGTTGTTTTTCCCCAAACCTAATCTCCTCACCATGAAGGCGTTATGAAGATTACAACATTTCTTTCTGTAAACAATGAAAATTTAGGTGCCATTGCTCGTATGAGCAATGGCACCTAAATTTGCATTGTTTACAAAGGGGTCCAAGTTGCCCCTAAACAAGGGTTTCAAAAATATGTTTGAGTTACTATAGTCTTGCACTCAACCCTCGATATAAGGTATAAAATAGGGATTCTTGTGTATTTTTATCATGCCTGTTAAAGACTCCATATTCCTCGAAAATAGACATTTTTTTTCTCTAAAAAAGGTTTAATAAATTGATATATAGCATTAATATAATCATCGGTGACATGGGCGCCTCCATGATCCGTGACCTCGCAGTTGCAATCATTTGTGATGGCAAGGTACCCTCTGACTGGGAGCAGAGTTTCATTGTCTGCCTCTACAAGGGAAAAGGGGACGCACTGGAAAGAGGCAACTACTGCGGTCTCAAGCTGACAGAGCAGGTTATGAAAATCCTGGAGAGGACTGTGGACAGCCTCATCAGACAGTTGACAATTCCCAGTTTGGCTTCGTCCCAGGCAGAGGCACTACAGACGCAATCTTTGTTGTCAGGCAGCTGCAAGAGAATTATCTAGCTGCTAATAAGAGACTCTACATGGCTTTCGTAGACCTGGAGAAGGCGTTTGATCGAGTACCTCGGAAGGTCATCTGGTGGGCGCTGAGAAAACTTGGTGTGGAGGAGTGGATTGTGCGACTGGTGCAGGGGATGTATGCAAATGTGCGGAGCCGTGTCCATGTTGGTGAGGGGTACAGTGAAGAGTTTGAAGTGAAGGTTGGTGTTCACCAAGGATCAGTACTCAGCCCGCTGCTCTTCATTGTGCTTTGTTTGTGTTAAGGTTTTACGGCCCAGTCAACCCAGTAGGGTCATGTCGAGCGCGGTCAGTTTACTTAACCACTCGTTTACTGGGCAGGCTTAGTCCTCTAAGCGGTTAACCAGTATTGTGCACATTCTTTTGCCAGAAACTGACAACTGCCCTTCTTGAATCAGCGGAAGGGAAAGAATGACCGTAGAAAATATTTCATGATCAATCTCCACGACAGAATGTTGCCGACCTCGGCGGGGGTCGAACCCGCGACCTCCTGGTCTCCAGTCGGACGCGCATCCAACTGCGCCACCGAGGCCGGCTCTTCATTGTGCTTGAAGCCTTATCACGAGATTTCTGCTCTGGGGTCCCCTGGGAGGACGTCTATGCCGATGACCTTGTTATCATCGCTGAATCGCTTGAGGAATGTGTCAGGAGACTCTTGACTTGGAAAGAAGCAATGGAGAAGAAAGGACTGAGAGTAAATGCAGGAAAGACAAAGATCATGATCTGCGGTACGGGACTGGACCTCCTGCAGAGTTCAGGCGAGTTTCCATGTGCCGTCTGTCGCACTGTGGGCAACAACAGCATCTTCTGTAATGGCTGCAAGCACTGGGTGCACAAGAAATGCAGTGGGCTCAAGCGCTTGAAAAATGACCCTGACTACAGATGTACACGGTGCCAGGGAACTGCACCCCCCTTGGATGGCAGACCACAGAAGGAAGTCCAGGTCTGACCTGACAAGCTTGAGGTGGTAGCTTCCTTTTGCTACCTAGGAGACATGCTCTCAGCAGCAGGTGGCTGTGAACTCTCAACCACAACACGTGTGAAAACAGCCTGGAAGAAGTTCAAGGATCTGCTACCAGTTCTCTCTTCATGCCACATCTCTTTCAAAACACATGGCCATGTGTACAGCTCTTGTATGCGGAGCGCAATGCTCCATGCCAGTGAGACTTGGCCATTGACAAAGCCGAACCTCCAGCGTCTGCAGCGAAATGACAGGGCAATGATCAGACAGATCTGCAATGTCAGGCCACAAGACATTGTCACCACCAGGTCCAATGAGCTACTTGTGCGGCTTGGCATTGAGGATCTGGACATCATTCTGAAGGAGAGAAGACTCCGATGGTATGGACATGAGGAACGCTCCAATGGTGCAGTCAAGACAGCCTTTGACATACAGGTTGATGGAAAGCTTGGGCCTGGGAGGCCCAAAATGACATGGAAGCAGCTGACAGAGAGGGATTATAGAAAGTGTAAGCTCTAGGCTATCAATCCTCATGATAGACGTACCTGGAGATCTGGTGTGAGATCTGCCATGCGTGCAGCAAGCCAGCTATCTGGAAGGGGGCCCACTGATGTGGATGTTGCCCCTGTATCTGCACGTTAATCAAAAATCCGATTATGATATATATGAAATGTGGCACCTGACAGCCTGTAAAATTTCAGCTAGTCTCTTGTTCTTGAAATGAAATTTTTAATCATATCTCTGAATTAATGTTGCCAACATTAATTCAGAGATATGATGAAAAATCATTGCATTTTTGATCCAGTTCAAAAACGAGAGATTTACTGAAATTTTACAGGCTGTCAGATGCCACATTTTATGATCATTTTAATACTACATATTGATTTGTTAAATCTTTTTTGGATTAAAAATGTCTATTTTTGAGGAATATGGAGCTTTAAGCATGTGGAATACTGGCACACAATTTTCCATCCATCAGTGTCTAACAGCCCACATTTGCATCAATGGTAGCTCTATATAAAAGGAGCATTCAGGTTCTTTTTATTTCTTCATAAAAACATACATTGTGGATACACATTAGAAGAGTCATTTCTAATGAGTATCCAGTGACCCAGAGCTCTAGATAAGAGGGAATAAAGGGTATTTCAGCATTGATTTTTTGAAAATCAGCATTGAAATAGAAGCTGAGGGGGTAAAATACTCAAAGAAATTTTGGATTTCAGCATTGAAATCAAATTTAGGGGGTAAACATTTTTAGTGAACTTTATACCTTTATGAAGCAATTTTTCACATATAGGTTTTTTTATGAGCAGTATCAGTAAGAAAGGGTTCAATATTTAAAGTGCTGATGACAGATGTAGAAGATGGCATCCTGTTGTTTTCTTGTTAGAGAAAATTAGGCTTGGCACTTCATGTGAATTGTCTGCTATTATTTCATAGTCTGCTGACTATATACATGTTGTCCTTATTTTGTTTGCACCAATCCAAGCTTTCAGCTCAGTCCCATTTCTGCCAAACTCTAAGACTGACAATGGTCAAATTTGGTACATTTCTCTCTGAAGATGGACACCAACAATGCAAAATAAATTTTGAGCTTTGACCTACATTTCATGATCCATTGATTTTTCATCTTCTTAATCCTAGCATTTAGTTTCATTTTTGGCAAACCATATAAATGACAATCATCAAACTTTACATCCGATACACTTCTTTCTTAAGCTGGCCTACAACTCTACAGGATGACTTTATGGTCCTTAACTATATTTTACAGTCTTATGACACTGTCAGTTTTTACATTTATACTAGTGACTGGCTCTAACTTTTACATGTAAAAGCTTTGTCCCTGGCTACTAACGAAGCAGGGTTTTTGTGTTTGTGTTGTGGTTTTACGGCCCAGTCAACCCAATGGGGTCGTGTCGAGCACGGTCAGTTTACCTAACCACACGTTTACTGGGCAGGCTTAGTCCTCTAAGCGGTTAACCAGTATCGTGCACATTCTTTCGCCAGAAACTGACAACTGCCCTTCTTGAATCAGCGGTAGGGAGAGAATGACGGTAGAAAACGTTTCATTATCAATCTCCACGAAAGAATGTTCTGACCTCAGCGGGGGTAGAACCCGCGACCTCCTGATCTCCAGTCGGACGCGCATCCAACTGAGCCACCGAGGCCGAACGAAGCAGGGTACATTGGAAATAGTAGCATTCACTCTGTCTATGATTCCGCCACACTTCATGTCCAGGCTACAACTATTCAACCATATGGAATATTTTCATGAAACTTCAGACTTTAAAAATCTGTTTGAGTTAAATGTGTTGCAGGCTCAATATACTGATTTTCTGTACAACTTACCGGTCTATGATCCAGTTGTGAGTTAGGTAACAGTACAGGGTCCATACTTGGATGAAGCTGAACCATCACTCCAGTATCCCTGCAGCAAGAACAATTACAGTAATTACCATGTCATAGCTACAGATAAGAGGGGGTATCCACATATTATTTTTCTTATTTCTCGATGAAAACATATGTTGTGGGTACTCATTAGAAGCGCCTCGGTGAGGCGCTTCTAATGAGTACCACAACATATGTTTTCGTCGAGAAATAAGAAAGATATCAGCATTTTTCGGATGAAAAAAGCGCCTTATCTGGAACTATGCCATAAATACCAGACTGGCCTGAGCAAATAGTGTAGAACCTTATCAGACATCACATCATGTGGCAGGTGCTTATTAGCTACCCCACCTCCTGCAAGGTAATGACTGCCTTCTGTACTGAAAAGCAATGTATTAAAATGTATATTTGCTTCAGGTTGTATTTAGCAAAGATCAGAAGCAGAAATCAAAACATAATGGACGAAAAATGTGAAAACAGTATACCCAACCCCCACCCCCACCCCACTAACAGCAACATGTCACATGTCATCAATATCAACATTTATGCAAAATATGAAAAGCATCTTTAGCAAGATAAGAAGCAGAAACCAAGATGGATGTGAAAACAGTATACTCCCCCATAAACACATTTTGCAGGGGTGTAATGACAGGTAGTGAAAAAGACATTCAAATTTTAGAACTATGGTAGGAAGCTAAGGAGTCTGAATACATAGGATAAATACTGTAACTTAAAACTTCAAACTCTCACATAGGTCTAGATAAGAGTGGGTATCAGGTAAATTTTTTTCTTATTTCTTCACGAAAAATATGTTGTGGGTACTCATTAGAAGTGCCTCACTGAGGCACTTCTTATGAATACTACAACATATGTTTTTGTGGAGAATTAAGAAAAAATATCAATACTTTTGAATTGAAAAAAGCATCTTATCAACAGCCATGATGAGAAAAAAAAAAAAAAAAAAAAAAATTGAGCCATGATGAGAAAAAAAAAAAAAAAAAAAAAAAAAAAAAATAAATAAAAAAAAATAAAAGAGGCCTATGGACCACGATTCGCTCACCTGATAAATACAGCTACTGCATATCTGCAAATGCTATGCAATTTATTCTTCAAGTATTGCCGCAACAACTAGGACACAAATTAGACCATACCATAAAAAGGTCAAAGGTTATCCTAGTATCATCATTTGAACAAACTTCGTAGACTGAGTCTCTGATGCTGTATACCAAGATTCAGCCTCAAAGCTTTCTTAGTTCTGGAGAAGAAGATTTATAAGTGTTTTACCATATATGGGCATGGCAGCCATCTGGTTAAATGGCACGGAACCATTTGAACAAATTGTCAACATCCTTTTGACAGAAGGGCCCATGTGAGATCTGGTGAAAATTATTCAAGCATTTTCAGAGAAGAAGTTTAAAGATTTCATGATTTCATATCTGTACATAGCCCAGGGGCATGGGCACATAACCCCCAAAATTTTGACCTTTGCTAAACAGTTTTACTTCTTTAACCATATGTTGTAAGTTTCAGCCATTAGTCTTTAATACATTTTGAGAAAATAATTTTCAACATATTCCCCATACAAATGTATGGGGGCACAAATTTGATCTTGCCGTGAAAAGGCCAACCTATGACCATCATTTGAACAAACTTGGTAGACTTTGAGTCCCCAATGCTATACACCAAGATTCAGCCTCAAAGCTTTCCTGGTTCTGTAGAACTTTTTTTTTACCATATATGGGCAAGATGGCCATCTTGTTCAATGGCACGGACCCATTTGACCAAATTGTCAATATTCTTTCGACAAATCTGGTGAAAACTGCTCAAGTGGTTTCAGAGGAGAAGACATTTAAAAACTAATCAATTTTATACATGTATGTAGCCCAGGGGCAAGGGCAGACAACCGCCAGGGAACAAAGTTTTGACTGTAATTAAAAAGTTTTACTACTTTTATCATACATCATAAGTTTAAGCCATTAGTCTTTAATACATTTTGAGAAAATGACTTTTCAACATTTTCCTCATACAAATGTATGGGGGCACAAACTTGACCGTGCCATAAAAAGGTCAAAGGTCAACCTACAACTATCATTTGAACAAATTTAGTAAACCTTGAGTCCCTGATGCTATATACCAAGATTCCGCCTCAAAGCTTTCTTAGTTCTGGAGAAGAAGATTTTTAAGAGTTTTTACCATATATGGGTATGGTGGCCATCTTGGTCAATGGCACTGATCCATTTGAACAAATTGTCAATAACCTTTTGACAAAAGGCCCCATGTGAAATCTGGTGAAAGTCGCTCAAGCGATTTTAGAAAAGAAGACGCTGAAATATTACACAATTTTATGCATGTATATAGCCTAGGGGCAAGGGCAGATAAAATTTTGATTGTAAGTAAAATGTTTTAATAATTTAATCATACCTTATTAGTTACAGCCATTCCTCTTTAACACATTTGGAAAAAACAATTTTTCAACATTTTCCCCATACAAATGCATGGGGACACAAATTTGACCTTGCTGTAAAAAGATCAAAAGTCAGCCTACGATCATCATTTGAACAAACTTGGCAGACCTTGAGTCCCTGATGCTATATACAAAGATTCAGCCTTCAACCTTTCTTGGTTCTGGAGAAGAAGATTTTTAAGAGTTTTTACCATATATGGGCATGGCGGCCATATTGATTAACGGACTCAGACCAATTGACCAAATTTTCAATTTCCCATTAATAGAAGACTCCAAGTGAAATTTGAAGAAAATTGGCCCAGGGGTTTCAGAGGAGAAGTCTTTGAAAAGTGTTTATGGACAGACAGATGGACGAACGGCAAGTGATCACAATAGCTCATCCTGAGCTTTCAGCTCAGGTAAGCTAAAAAAAAAAAAAAAAAAAAAATAACAACAAATAAAG
Organism: Anodontia alba; assembly: GCA_964016985.1. Lineage (NCBI taxonomy): Eukaryota > Metazoa > Mollusca > Bivalvia > Lucinida > Lucinidae > Anodontia > Anodontia alba. The sequence goes on from OZ024823.1 coordinate 80,619,262, forward strand.
AAACAACACCTCTTGTTTATTACATAAGCTAACTTAAACAAAAGCTGATATTCTTTTACAATGTTCTAAACACAATAGGTTGGTGGTTGGTGATGTACATACACCATAATTTGAAAACAAGAGGACCATGATGGTCCTATATCCCTCACCTGAGCAAACAGATTTGCATATTCTACTGTTGAAGTTTCAGCCGTTCACTGCTCTAGGATTTTTGTATAAATTTTATAGCACCAACCCCTCCCCCCCGCCAAGCTGTATTGAAATCGGTCCATTGGTTTCTGAAAAGAAGATTTTTAAAGTTTTATATATAGATATATAGGGAAAATAAGCCCCGCCCCCGGCAGCCATGTTTTTTGACGAATCATGATTACTTGAACAATCTTAGTAGATGGTCACCAAGGAAACATTTCTGCAAAGTTATAATGAAATCGGTCCAGTGGTTTCTGACAAGAAGAGTTTTAAAGTTTTCTATATAGATATATAAGGAAAATAAGCCCCGCCCCCTAGCGGCCATGTTTTTTGACGAATCATGGTGGCTTGAACAATCTTGGTAGAGGATCACCGAAGAAACATTTCTGGAAAAATTATATTGAAATCGGTCCAGTGGTTTCTGACAAGAAGATATTTAAAGTTCTCTATATAGATATATAAGGAAAATAAGCCCCGCCCCCTGGCGGCCATGTTTTTTGACGAATCCAAACGGCTTGAATAATCTTGGTAGAGGATCACCGAAGGAACATTTCTGCAAAATTATATTGAAATCGATCAAGTGGTTTCTGACGAGAAGATTTTTAAATTTTTTTATATAGATACATAGGGAAAATAAGCCCCGCCCCCTGGTGGCCATGTTTTTTAACGAACCCAAATGGCTTGAACAATCTTAGTAGAGGATCACCAAAGGAACATTTCTGAAAAAATTATATTGAAATTGGTCCAGTGATTTCTGACAAGAAGATTTTTAAAGTTTTCTATATAGATATATAGGGAAAATAAGCCCCGCCCCCTAGTGGCCATGTTTTTTGATGAATCCAAATGGCTTGAACAATCTTCATAGAGGATCACCAAAGGAACATTTCTGCAAAATTATTCTGAAATCAGTCCAGTGGTTTCTGACAAGAAGATTTTTAAAGTTTTCTATATAGATATATAGGGAAAATAAGCCCTGCCCCCTGGCGGCCATGTTTTTTGACGAATCCAAATGGCTTGAACAATCTTAGTAGAGGATCACCGAAGGAACATTCTGCAAAATTATATTGAAATCTGTCAAGTGGTTTCTGACAAGAAGATTTTTAAAGTTTTCTATATAGATATATAGGGAAAATAAGCCCCGCCCCCTGGCGGCCATGTTTTTTGACGAATCCGAATGGCTTGAACAATCTTGGTAAAGGCTCACCAAAGGAACATTTCTGCAAAATTATATTGAAATCGGTCCAGTGGTTTCTGACAAGAAGACTTTTTAAGTTTTTAGTTAAAATATCTATTTTTAGCCCCTGTGACCTAGATATGCAACAGACCGGAACCATTTGAACAATTTTGAAAGAGGACCAACCAAGGATCATTCCTGTGAAGTTTGATCAAAATCCAATCAGTGGTTTAGGAGATGCAGGCCTCCTAGTGGCCCACTTTGAAAATATAGGTTTTTATATAGGTTCTTCTTACTCAAAATATAGGTTATTTACAGGTTTTTCAATAAAAAATATAGGTTAAAAAAGGTTTTTCCAAACTCACATAAAGATTTAAAACTGAAGAAAAAATATTTGATAAATTTTTGCGCCACTATGATAAAATTGATCTGAATATTACAAAGTCAGAGCGAGCCAAGCGAGCGAGGAAAAAATTTTACAATTTGTTGACAGTTTTCATCACTTTTTTGGGACTAAAAAAAAGTAGGGCATTTTGAAGAAAAGTTAGGGTCGAGTCGTGAGAAGGTTCAAAATGTGAAAAATGTAGGTTTTTTCATGAAAATACAGGCTTTTTATAGGTTTTATGAACAAAATAAAGGTTTTATAGGTTTGACACAAAATTATAGGTTATTACAGGTTTTATAGGTTTCACTAGGAGGTCTGGAGATGTTGTTTAAAGATTGTGGACGGACGGACGGACGAGGACGACAAAGAGGACGACGGACGGTGAGTGATCACAAAAGCTCACCTTGAGCCTTCAGCTCAGGTGAGCTAAAAAATAAGCCCCGCCCCCTGGCGGCCATGTTTTTTGACGAATCATGATGGCTTGAAAAATCTTGATAGAGGGTTACATAAGAAACATTCCTGCAATGTTATATTGAAATCGGTCCAGTGGTTTCCTGAAAAGAAGATCATTAAAATTTTCTGTATAGATATATAGGGAAAATAAACCCCGCCCCCTAGCGGCCATGTATTTTGACAAATCGTAATGGCTTGAACAATCTTGGTAAAGGGTCACCAAGGAAACATTTCTGGAAGTTATATTGAAATCAGTCCTGTGGTTTCTGACGACAAGATTTTTTCAAGTTTTCTATATAGATTATATAGGGAAAATAAGCCCCGCTCCCCCCCTAGCGGCCATGTTTTTTGACAAATCATGACGGCTTGAACAATCTTGATAGAGGGTCACTAAGAAAACATTTCTGCCAAGTTATATTGAAATCGGTCCAGTCGTTTATGACAAGAAGATTTTTAAAGTTTTCTATATAGATATATAGGGAAAATAAACCCGGCCCCCTAGCGGCCAAGTTTTTTTGACGAATCATGGTGGCTTGAACAATCTTGGTAGAGGATCACCGAAGAAACATTTCTGGAAAAATTATATTGAAATCGGTCCAGTGGTTTCTGACAAGAAGATTTTAAAAGTTTTCTATATAGATATATAAGGAAAATAAGCCCCGCCCCCTGGCGGCCATATTTTTTGACGAATCCAAACGGCTTGAACAATCTTGGTAGAGGATCACTGAAGGAACATTTCTGCAAAATTATATTGAAATCATCCGGTGGTTTCTGACAAGAAGATTTTTAAAGTTTTCTATATAGATACATAGGGAAAATAAGCCCCGCCCCCTGGCAGCCATGTTTTTTGACGAATCCAAATGGCTTGAACAATCTTAGTAGAGGATCACCAAAGGAACATTTCTGAAAAAATTATACTGAAATCGGTCCAGTGATTTCTGACTCGGTCCAGTGATTTCTGACAAGAAGATTTTTAAAGTTTTCTATATAGATATGTAGGGAAAATAAGCCCCGCCCCCTAGCGGCCATGTTTTTTGATGAATCCAAATGGCTTGAACAATCTTTGTAGAGGATCACCAAAGGAACATTTCTGCAAAATTATATTGAAATTGGTCCAGTGGTTTCTGACAAGAAGATTTTTGAAGTTTTCTATATAGATATATAGGGAAAATAAGCCCCGCCCCCTGGCGGCCATGTTTTTTGACGAATCCAAATGGCTTGAACAATCTTGGTAGAGGATCACCAAAGGAACCCCTAGCCTATCTGTTGAGAACTAAAGAAATTTAACAAAAGGTCTTGATGATATAGCTATATAAACTTAAATGCTAAAATTTTGACTTTTATGTTAAAATTCTAAGTTTGTGACCTTGATGTAAAAGTCACACCCAGGGGTGGGGATCAAGCAGAGTAAAACTCTAGACCTACATCTACCATCATGTCAAATATAAAAAAAAATTCCTCAAAGGGTCTTGATGATATAACTATATAAACTTAAACATAAAAATTTTGACTTTTTTTTTATGAAAATTCTAAGTCCATGACCTTGACCCCAAGTCACCCCCTGGGATAGGATGGTGCTGATAAAGACTATATTTACCATGTTGGCCAAATATGAATGAAATCCATCAAAGAGTCTTCAAAATATGAGGTCTTATAAACTTTAACGCAAAAACTTTGTCCCTACGAACAAACTAAAGTACTAACGAACACACGAACAAACAAACTAACGGGCAAACGAAAAAATGAAAACTATATACACGAATATAGTTTAAACATGAATAAACACGAATTTCTATAAAACATGGTAATAATGAAGAGTAACCAGACACCCCTTTTACTAGAAATGGACCGAACCTGATAAAGAGTTGAGCGAGTCACTTGCCGTAAATGGCTTAAACCTCCGCAGAACTCCTTACCTGATCTCAACAATCTTCGCTTGATAAATAGCATTGAACTCCAGTTCAGGAGGCTTCTGAAAGAAAAAGCACAGCATGCTAGATATTGTTTCAGCCATAACATAACAAAAAGATCTTATTATATACTTATATATCACATTTACCTGACATACTGGGACACTTTTACCTTTACCACTCTCTTGGCTAATTCAGCAGACGGCAAATCGATGACATTTTTCTCATTTTTCCCAGGAAACAGAATTCGACACTTCATGCAAATTGTCTCCAATGGAGACAATTTGCATGAAATGTCAAAACCTGTTTTCTGGGAAAAATAAGAAAAATATTTCAATATGTTGTCTGCTGAAAATTTTACCCAGAGTGCTTTACTGTTAACTCCGGACCATTTGTCCTAAAATTTGAACAAGTCCAGTTGGCAACCTGTTGATGTGTCTGAAAAGGCTGGGTGAGTGGCAAATAGGGTAGATCCTGATCAGACACTACATACTGTGGCATATAAGCTGGATCTACACTGTTGCTCAGGCCTGTCTGTCCCAATACTTCGGGACATTACTGCAGAAGGCTCAGATCAGCCTGCAGTGCTAAATAAACTGTGTACAGTCGAACTTCAATAGCTTGAACACTGATGGCTCGTTTACCATGGTTAATTCGAACTCGTTTTTGAGTCCCTACGAAATTCTTCCGATAGCACAAGAAAACAAATATTTAGGGAAATTTTCTTACTTTATCATGAAATTGTATGTTGTGTGTACTCATTAGAATTGCCTCAGCAATGCAATCCTAATGAGTACACTCAACATATAATTATTGTGTAGAAAATCGAAAAGATTATACTAAATAATGGCTATTTGCTTCCTGACCTGGCCCCATGATTAACCCTCAGTGGCTCAAACTACCCATATCTCGAACAAAATTCCATGGGACCAAAGATGTTCGAGCCATTGACATTCGACTGTATTTGCTGGTGACATAGAGAGGTCAATAGACCCCAAATACAGGAAATATTTCCTGGGAGATTTGCAAAGCCAATAAGCATGCGAGTGCATTAGCACAAGTTTGTTTATAAAATTTGCAATTCTCTAAGAAAAGATTTCCTGTATTTTAAACTCAAGTTGTATTAACTCTTGTCATGCTGAATAAATTAAAATGCCATGCCCACTTCTTATTTTCAGCCTATCAGATTACTTGATCCAGGTTGTTGATACAAATTTACATACTTAATCACAGACAGTGCAGTTCCAGATCAGTTGCCTTTAGTCAGAAGCCAACTGATCTGGATCTACACTGTTTGCAAAGGAAGGGTATATCCGATTCAGCATGACAAGGGCATGTCATAAAAAAGATGTTTTTTACTTTATCTGTTTTATGCTCTGATGACATTTTCAAAATTAATGACGTCAATAAATTTTGGGATGTTACCTCATCTACACTTGTCATGCAGTGTAATGGTGTTCTAAAGGAAATATTTCTTTGCTCAAGGAAGAAGTATTTCCTTAGAGGAATTATACATTACATTCCCTGCAGAAATTACTAATAAAAGCATCACTGACACTACATGGTAGAGAAGATGTCTTGGTAGAGAAGATGTCTGTGTTTGATGTGTAATAACTCTACTAAAAATTGGTATACTGTAATTTCAAAACAATATGTGCTGTATCATGTCATTGTCTTAACTGGTTATGGGGATAACAGTAGGAGAACTTAGCCTGAAACAAGTAAGGATGCTTTAATAAAGTTATTACTGAAAATATGGTGTACTGTAACCTTGAAAGACTATAAAAACTTGGTGTACTGTAACCTAGTTGTAATTCTCCACATTTTCTGTCTTTCCAACAAAATACAAATAACAGCTTGATAAGATAAAAAAAACAACAAAAAAACAAAAACAAAAAAAAAAAACACAAGAGGACTGTGGTCCTGATAGCTCCCCTAAACCTTGAATATTATTTGGTAAAATTATTTTCCTCATCTGAGTAACATTGATCATTGGTACTGATAACAGCTCATGGACTCCTTTAGCTATTTGTGTCTACCATCTTAACCAAGTTTCAAAGTATTTCCTTGTCTCACTCACTGAAGACACCATATGCAATATGACTTCAATCAGCATAGCAGTTTCAAAGAAAAGGAAGTTTTAACATATTCAATCCTAGTGATTTCAGTATCTGGCCTGGAGATGCAGACATGTCTATGTTAACACTGATTTAAGGAACCCACAATAGCTATTCCAGCATTTCGGTGTGGTTGAGCTAAAATTGATATTAAGGGGAATGAAAGGTAATTGAGTGGTATAACTGAAAAGCAAACTGTTGCAAATCACTGGTTATCAAAGTCAACCAATCATTTGTGTCTTATGTCTGTTGTAAAACCAATATGACAACTTAACTCTCTGCAGTCAGTTCAGTTTGAAAGTGCAGATGCATAACAATGGAGTCCGTTATCCCATTAGCTTCTTTCAGAGTTTTTCAGTGAGTTAAAATGTTCACAATATATATTTCGTTACAGAAACTTTTACATTTGTCTGTAATGTGATTGTGCTTTGTTCCTCCTCCTTTTACTTTCTTTGGTAGCTTGGTAGTGAGCAAAATGGCTATTCCTGAATAACAACTTCTAAACTGAAACTTCAATGGCTCGAACACCAATGACATGTTTACCATGGGTATTTCAATCTCCCATTTGAGTATGAAGGGAATTCTTCTCATAGCTCCATATATCAATATATAAAGGATGATTTAGGGAGCTATTTACTGACCTTTTGCATTCATAGACGGTCATGTAATACCTACTCTCATATCACAGTCTATTATAGTCTTGTAAAAAAGCATTGTTTTACCTTTTCCCCATTAAAAAGCCCTGAAAAAGGTCAAGGTCAACCTAGTGTTATATAACAGGGTGTTCAATTGTTTTAAACAACATGTTTACTATGTTTCCATAAATAGCTTTATTTACTATGTTTCCAAAAATAACTTTCTGGAATGTTCAACATGTTTACAATAACATGATGTTTACAGCCTTGATTCTGGACTGAGTTATTTTTGGCATGTCATGGAAGATTTAGAAGTTTCCTGAAGGAACCTAGAAAATAAGAGATGCTTGTAGTAAATTCTTTTTCTAGAACGTTCTCTGATATTATATAAGGAGAGAAGAATTTCATCTGGGCATCTTTGTATACTTTCACTGGAAATTATTCTATACTGGATTACTTTACTATTTTATTCATTCTGGACTTAAATTCTGAATTCAGGAACATTAAATTGTGGGATCAGAAACTGATATTCAAAGGATTTCTTTTATAAATTCTCATGGATTATTTCAGAGGGACTTTGTGACATAAACTTGAAAGGTACTGTCTACTTACATTCTTTTGTTTTGAATCTTGTCTTATTTTTTTTGTGGAATAAATATTGTTAATAACTTAAAGCTTGTTGCTGGTTTCACTTTCATTTCTTTCTCGTTACGCCTGGCTCGTAACACTAGTGTCATCATTTCAACAAACTCAGAAGTACTCAGTCACTTTATGCTACATAGCAAGTTTCAAGGCAATCAGCCCAGCATTTCTGCAGAAGATTTTTAAAGGTTTTTACCATATATAGTCATTGTGGCCATCTTGGTTTAGTGACCTGGACAATTTGAATAAACTTTTGTTCCCTTATTCCCACTGTCAGGAGGCTGCATATGAAATTTAATTGAAATCAGCATCATGGTTTCAGAAAAAAAGTCCTTTGAAATTTTCACCAGAATTCAACACTGGTGACACAAGGCCAAAGTCATTAAAAGACCTTGACCTTTGGCATTCACAGACATTCTTATAACACCTACTGTCATATAATAGACATCAATAGTTTTTGGAAAATGCATTGTTTTACCTTTTTCCCATTCATAAGCCTAAGGGACCAAATTGACGTTCAAAAAATAAGTTGTCAACTTAGGGTCATCATTCCAACAAACTTGGTAGTACTCAGTCACCTGATGCACATATCAAGTTTCAAGGCAATTTTGGCCCAGCTGCTCTGGAGAAGAAGACTTACCATATTTGGGCATGGTGGCCATCTTGGTCATGTGACCTGGACCATTCAAACAAACTTTTGTTCTATTGCCAGTGAACTTTTAATTAAAATTGGCCCTCCAATTTAAGATGAGAAACCCTTTGAAATGTTGATGAACATGCAATCATAGTGACCTGGGGTCAAGGCCACTGAATAACCTTGACCTTTGGTATTCACAGACATGAAGAACCAGATCAGTCTGTACATTGGCAATCTGGGCCCAGTTGCTCAAAACTTAACAATGTTGTTAGCTAACATGAGATTAAAATTTCTATCTTGAAATATGGCAAATACATTTGACATTTTTTCTGAAAAAAATGTGAGTACTCATTTTTGCAGCAAAAATATCAATGTTTTTGAAAAATGCCTTAGCTACAACAGTTAACAAGTTTGTCATTAAGAAGCTTGTTAAGCTAGCCATGCTTTGAACTACTGGGCCCTGAGCTTTAGGTCCACTCTGTTTGCTAACATAATGTGTGGAAAATGAAAATGGTACCCTAAATTTCCAGACAGCTTCTCTCCTTACCATATCTATCTTTAAAATTGAACTACTCAGCTTTCGACAACTTTCGGAATACCGGTTTTTTTGCCTGCTACTTTTCATAGAAGAAGTACATTTGCAAACTTTTAGTATAGCTTCATGCAAAACTATTTGTTGTAACAACATATGCAGAAATAGTTTTATTCTAGTCACTGGTTAAAAAAAAAAAGAGAAAAAAATTCATTTTTTCCTGTAATAAAAATGGACGCAAAATATGCAAAAATCAATAAAGTAGGTAGTTTGGATGCAGATTTTCAATAAATTCCACTTGTTCAAAATTTCTGAAATTTTCACAGTATTGTTATGGCGCATCATTCATTTAAAATCAGTGAAGAAAAGGGTACAATAATTTTTGATTTTTTCCAACAATCAAGTTGACTATAGAAATTGCATAGGTGAGACCCATTTTTGGTTATAAATTTAATTTTGCTGAAAATATTAGAAACCAAAGCATTGAACAGATACAACAAATGGTTTCTGATAAAGTATTGTCAACCACAAATCAATTTTGCCATTTAGAATAAAATGCAGAATAGAACTGTCTTTCTGAAGGATATCAAAAGTACAGTAGTCCATTTGTTTTCCTGGGCCCAGTTGTTCAAAGCGTCATTAGCTTAACAAGCTCATTAAGGGTCATTTCGTTAACTGTTTTAGCGGATTCAATATACAATATTCTGATATTTTTTGCTGAAAAAATGTGAGTAGCTTTTGCACTGCTACTCACATTTTTTCAGCAAAAAATTTCAGCATATTTGCGTGTCACTGGACGTAAATTTTAACGAATCGTTAACTAACGACGTCGTTAGCTTTGAACAACTGGGCCCTGGTGATGTGTCTAAAAAGTGTGAGCTGAATTGCAAGTAGTGTAGACCCTGATCAGTCTGCTCCTTTAGGTCATGATCATGGTCTACATAGTTTGTTTAAGCCCACTGCTGTAGATAAGAAGGGGTTGTCAGGTAAATTATTTTTTCTCCACAAAAGTGAGGGGCATCTAATGAGTACCCACAACATATGCTTTTGTGGAGAAATAAGAATATCAATCCTTTTTGATTGAAAAAAAGTACCTTATATGCAACCATGCAAGCCTGTCTGGCTGAATAATAGGGAAATTTGATACTCAGATACATAATATTATGCTGATATGGGTCAATGCTGGTCACATGACATGAGGTTATATCCCATTTAAAAAGGGCATCACAAAAACATACCTATATAATTTTGACTCCCTTAAACCCCATTTTTATATAGTAAAACTGGGGTTTATAGTGGTATACATTATTTTTCTTATTTCTGCTCAAAAACATAGATTGTGGGTATTCGTTAGAACCGCCTCATTGAGGCAGTTCTAACAAGTACCCACAAACTATGTTTTGAGCAGAAATATGAAAAATATCAGAATTTTTTATCTGAAAACTTTCAGTGTTTGGTGGTGAAATTTTCAATATATTTGAAAAGGCATGTTTTCATAATGTCAAATTTTGTGACGTACATGTGTAAATGAAAGAATACATACTCTGTCCTGTAGCATTTGTTTGATAATTTCATGTGCCTCTTCCAATGCGGTCTGGTTTGGTGCAAAAATCTGATATGTTGACTCATCAACTGGAGTTATGGTGATACCTTAAAATTAAAATCATATTCCTCTTTGTTATATATACCTAGTAAAGATGACAGTTACAACTAGAGCTAGTGCCTGAAGGGGCAGGAATACCCCTCCTGGCTCCATTTCTTAATTATAAAACTAAAACCAATGCAAAATTTTGATGCAGATCTTAACTAATGGCCAGACGAATGTACGAATATACATATGAACAAACAAACAAACGGACAGACAAAAACCAGATACCCTGGACATATTTCATATCCCAGGGACATAATTATATTCCATTTTGTTATGTATACCTAGAAATGATGAAAGTTTAAGTTATATTCTATTTTGTTATATATACCTATTGATGACCATTCCATTTTTTTTATATACAATGTACCTAATAATGAGGAAAGTTAGAATCATATTCTATTTTGTTATATATACCTAGTAATGACAAAAGTTAGAATCATATTTGATTTTGTTATATATACCTAGTAATGATGGAAGTTAAAATTATATTCTATTTTGTTATATATACCTAGTAATGACAAAAGTTAGAATCATATTCTATTTTGTTATATATACCAAGTAATGATGAAAAATAGATCCATATTCTGTTTGTTTGTGTTGAGGTTTTACGGCCCAGTCAACCCAATGGGGTCATGTCAAGCACCGTCAGTTTACCTAACCACACGTTTACTGGGCAGGCTTAGTCCTCTAAGCGGTTAACCAGTATTGTGTACATTCTTTCGCCAGAAACTGACAACTGCCCTTCTTGAATCAGCGGAAGGGAGAGAATGACCGTAGAAAATATTTCATGATCAATCTCCACAAAAGAATGTTGCCGACCTCGGCGGGTTCTATTTTGCTATATATACCTAGTAATAATGACAAAAGTTAGAATCATATTCCATTTTGTTATACATACCGAGTAAAGAAGAAAGTTAGAATCATATTCTATTTTGTTATATATACCTAGTAATGATGAAAGTTAAAATCATATACTAATTTGTTATATACGAGGGATGTTCGAAATGAATTGCTTATTTCTATCTGGAAACTTCAAATTTCAAGTTAGCCCAAAAGTACTCATTTCATGCCCTCGAAGTACTCCCCGTGTCTAGAAATGCAAAGTTTCAGCCGATGTATCCACTTCTTGAAGGCGTCACGGTACGCTGATTTGGGCACAGTAATAAGGTACTGATGAATGGCAGATCCAAGTGCCTGTCGGGACTGGTATTTCCGCCCAGCAAGGAATGCTTTCAATTTTGGAAACAAAAAGAAATCACATGGGGCAAGGTCTGGGGAAAACGGGGGATGAGGCAAAACAGTTACTTTTTCTTTCTTCAAAAACGCCGTAACTATTGTGGAGGTATGAGCTGGGGCATTGTCATGTAGAAGACGGACATGTTTAAAACCAGTGGCAGGGTGTCGTTTCTGATAATACTTTTTCAGTTTCTTCAGTACTACGTCTTTGTAGTACTTTCCAGTGATGCTTTTGCCCTTTTTCACTGGCACCTTTATTGTGACTCCTTCACCAGAGAAGAAGATTGCATACAAAACCTTCTTTGTACTCAAAGAACGTTTGGCAATTATTGGGCGGTAGCTGTGTTTAGTGGCCCAGATCTTATTGCTTACCTTTCTGACGGGCTCAAAATAATGGACCCAGGTTTCATCATCTGTGACGACACTGGCAAACTGCTTTTTGTCATATTTTGGAAACATTTGAAGCAGCTTTTTGGCCACTTTAACCCGTTGCCTCTTTTGCTCGTCAGTCAACAGATGTGGCACCCATCTAGCAGGAATCTTTCTGACTTTCAAATGCTTCTTCAAAATAAGGTGAACCATTGAAAGTGATATGTCTACCTTTCGTGCACGAACTGTAAATCTGGCATCTTCTTCAATGATTTCCTTTATTTTGGAAACGATTTCTTTACGAGATGCAGATTTTGGCCTACCTGATTTCGGTGCAAATTTCTTTTTCCACCGCCAAACTGTGTCATAAGACACACAAGAAGGTCCAAAAGCAGTAGAAATTTCAGTCATCAGCTTCTTCAAAGAACAACCAAGTTTTGAGCGAGCTTTGATGTAAGCCCGTATTTCATCTTTTTTGTCGACGCTTCTACCAACCATTTTTACTGCAGTGGTCAATGACTGCGTGTATTCAAATGGCAAATTTTATGTCTTACACTTAGTCTAACATGTACATTTATACACCACTGTGTAGATATTGAATGACCCTATACAGGTATGTATTGGTTTTTATCGTGCCCCACGTGGATATCGAGCTAGAGGACAATAAGCAATTCATTTCGAACATCCCTCGTATACCTACTGACGACAAAAGTTAAAATCATATTCTATGTTGATTATATACCTATTATTGATAAAAGTTAATTCAGTCAAACACACTTGGCTTTAAATTTCATTTTCATGGTAATCTGGGATAAATTAGATACATTCTGGATACCCTAATTGCCCTAAATATTCATCAACTTACTCTTTACATTATGTATCTCCTAAATTTGCAACAATTCTATTCCATTTTATTACTTGTGAATGTGTCTAAAATTGCTGAATGAGTGGTAAATAGTGTAGACCCTGATTAGATACAGCATTCTGTAACTTCTGATCTGGGTCTACATTTCTCAGGCCTGTTTGTCTGAATATTTAACACAAGCATGGTAATTTGATAAAATTGAATAAAATTTGATAAATCAGAAATTTTGCACCCCCCCTATTAAATAATCTGCCCTTGTTGTAGGTCCTCAATTTATGTAATTGGAATAGAACATTAAATAACCCCTTATTAAAGAACATTGATATCCAGCTGTTATAGAAAGACTTAGCTGATGCCTATTTTGCTTATTAATGACCTTTCTGGTGTCAGGTCTGAGTTTTCCTAAGGTTATAGCCACCAATTCCAAACCTGTGTCAAATATGAGTTTTCTAAGGTTATAGCCATCATTTTCAACAATGCCATACCTGTGTCAGATCTGAGTTTTGTAAGGTTAGAGCCACCAACTCCAACAGTGCCTTACCTGTGTCAAGTCTGAGTTTTCTAGTGTTCTAGCCACCAATTCCAATAGTGCCTCATTTGTGTCAGACCTGAGTTTTTTGAGGTTATAGCCACCAATTCCAACAGTGCCTCACTTGTGTCACATCCGGGTCTTCTAAAGTTATATCCACAAATTTAAACAGTTACTTACCTGTGTCAGATCTGAGTTTTCTAAGGTTATAGCCACCAATTCCAACAGTACCTAACATGTTCCAGACCTGATTTTTCTATGGTTATAGCCACATTTGACAGTTCCTTACCTGTGTCAGATCTGAGTTTTGTAAGTTACAGCAACCAATTCCAACAATGTCACACCTGTGTAAGATTTGAGCTACCAATTCCAACAGTGCCTCACCTTTGTCAGATCTGAGTTTTCTCAGTTTCTCACCTGTGTCAAATCTGAGTTTTTTAAGGTTATAGCCTTAAATTCCGACAGTTCCTTACCTTTATCTGAGTTTTCTAAGGTTACAGCCATAAGTTCCAACAGTTCCTTACTTGTGTCAAATCTGAGTTTTTTTTTTTTCTAAGGTACCTTACTTGTGTCAGATCTATGTTTTCCAAGATTATAGCCACCAATTCCAACAGTGCCTTACCTGTGTCAGATCTGAGTTTTCTAAGGTTATAGCCACCAATTCCAACAAAACGGGATCTATCTGCAGGCAGAACAGTCAAATTTTCTGGAAAAGATCAGCACTACATGTATTTGTATAATGATGTGATAATACAATACCGTATTAACCTACCTTTCAGATTTGAGCAGATAAGCCATAGCTCCAAACTTCTCAAAATGGAGAAGCAGTCTGATCAGGGTTTGCACCAGCTTATTCTTATATATGATTAAGTAGCCGAAAGGACATTTTTATTTTAGGATAAGTATGGTTATGAATTACAGTGTTTTACAGTGTGCAAATATTTAAGCTCAGGACATGCTTATGTAATACAGTCAACTCTTGTTATTTCAAATTCAAAGGGACCAGAATTTTTGGTTTGAGATAACAGTAGTTTGAGATAAAAGGAGTTGAAAAATAAGAAACATATGGCTAAATGAACTGTAATTATTGAAATTCCAACCTCTAGCCTTTATAAATAAAAGTACATCTGTAACCCTTCCAGAAACAAGAGGGCCCACAGGGCCCTAATTCGCTCACCTGAGTGTCATTGTCTCTAGTATATTCTAAAAGACTAAGGTTTCTCTTCATAGGACTATGTATGTTTAAAATTTGTTGAAAATGAATGTTTTCAGATGACAGGCTGGGGTTTAAGAATTGTGTTATACAGGCCTTGGGAGGAATGTGATGGCGCTTGGCACAGATAAAAGCATGTTGGCTTGTACAGTATTATAGGCCTGGGGGAATAGGGGGCGGGTGCATGACAGAAGCAAGATCCCATGTTGCCTTAGGTTTTTCTTTTATTTTTAGCTCTGGCGGCCATCTTGTTCAGCAGAGCAGGACAGTTTGAGCAATTTTGGTAGAGGATCACTCAAGGAACATTCTTGTGAAATTATTGAAAAATCTGTCCAGCAGTGTCAGAGGAGAAGTCTTTTAAAGCAAAAGTTGCAATGTATGCATGTTAACTTTTATGGAAAATCAGCCCCTCTTATGGCGTTTGAAGGCCTGATGAACAGAGGGACAAATGGATGAATGAATAAACAAACAAACGGTGGGGAGTTTGGATTGATATCTAACATAATACCAAATATTAACTAAATCCATCATTTTGTTAGAAATATGAGCTCTTTAAATATTTTAATATAAAAGTTATGACACAAAAATGCAAAAGGTGTTTCATAGACCTTCAAGTCATGGGCATGGGTAATAATAATCTTTGGCATTTTTCTTATTTCTGCTTCAATACTTAGAATGGGGCCATCCTATATAAATCTATGTAAAACAAGTGGGCCCCGAGGTGGGGCCATTTTTTACCCCAGGGCTATAATGAACAACTTCGATAGAGGTCCATTCGACGAGGCTACATACCAAATATCAAGGACCTGGGCCTTCCAGTTTTAGACAAGAAGATTTTTAAAGGTTTTCCCTATATAAGTTTATGTAAAACATGTGGGGCCCTGGGCGGGACCATGTTTGGCCCCAGGGCTATAATTTGAACAATCTTGGCAGAGGTCCACTAGACAAAGCTGTGTACCAAATATCAGACAAGAAGACTTTTAAAGGTTTTTCCCTGTATGGGGCCATTTTTGGCCCTAGGGCTATAACTTGAACAATCTTGGCAGAGGTCCACTTGACAAAGCTGTGTACCAAATATCAAAGGCATGGGCCTTCTGGTTTCAGACAAGAAGATTTTTAAAGTTTTTTTTTCCCTATAAGGGTCTATGTATAACATGTGACCCATATGGCGGGGCCAATTTTGACCCCAGGGCTATAATTTGAACAATCTTGGTAGAGGTCCAATAGACAAAGCTGTGTACCAAATATCAAAGACCTGAGCCTTCTGGTTTCTTATAAGAAGATTTTTAAAGGTTTTTATCCCTATAAGGATCTATGCAAAAGCTGTGACCCCTAGGGTGGGGCCAATTTTGATCCTAGGGCTATAATTTGAACAACTTTGGTAATGGTCCATTAGGTGAAGCTCCATACCAAATATCAAAGACCTGGGCCTTCTGGTTTCAGACAAAAAGATTTTTAAAGGTTTTTCCCTATAAGAATCTATGTAAAACATGTGGACCCCTGGAGCAGGGCCAGTTTTGACCCCAGGGCTATAATTTGAAGAACTTTGGCAACGGTCCATTAGGTGAAGCTACATACCAAATATCAAAGATCTGGGCCTTCTGGTTTCAGACAAGAAGGTTTTTGCTAATTTTCACTTATCTGTTGCCATGGCAACCAGAGTTCTGCTTGGATTCCAAATTTTTGAACAACTTTCAGTTAGCACCTCCCAAGGATCATTCTGGTGAAGTTTGGTCTAAATTCGCCCAGTGGTTTAGGAGGAGATGTCAATTGTTGACAGATGCTGGAAAACTGGCCTATCAGAATAGCTCACTGAGCACTATGTGCTCAGGTGAGCTAAAAACAAAAAAAAAACAACAAAAAAAACAACAAAAAAAAAACAACAAAAAAACAAAAACAAAAAAAAACTTACAAATCTATCAATGTTTTTGCCAAGAGATTAGGTGAAGAATTAGCCTGATGTTTCATTTCCAGGAAGTGATATTATGACTAAATTTCAGACAATATTTATCCCATTTTTACTGCTCTTCTGAGAGTCCTACCCTGGTTCTGATTTCTGATGCTGACTTTTGTAAGCATTTCCTGCTAGTCTGAGTCCCAATACATGTTCAAGGTAGACAACTCAGTAAAAATTATTTCTGGTTTCCTTCTAAAAAGGGGTCTACAAAAACAGGAAAGAATTTGCTTCCCTCAGGAGCGAATTCTTCCCTTTCAGTCTAGATCCCTTTTTAGAAGGGACTGGTGTGCAGAGAAGCCATCAGGAAATAACAAAAGTTGTCTCTCTTGTCAAAAATGACAGAAAATATACCAAGTGAATTCTTTCTCCTTATTGTTTCAAAATTAAAAATTTATTAGTTCTGTTAAAATTTTAGCATCTCCTGAACAAATAAGCATTTTATAGCACTTTTAAACATACTTTTGTTTGTACAGTAACTGAAATCAAAATAAGAAGAAAGGTAGAATAACTATTTCTTGATTGTTTATAATAGAATATTTAGCCAAAATTTTATTTTATACATAATTGCTTCATGTTTTGTTTACAAAAATGTAACTTTACTTTAAAAAAAAAACAAACAAAATAAATAAATAAAAAAAAAAAAAAAAAAATAAAATAAATATGAAAGTGTGTTTGCAACAAAACAAAATAATAATTCTAATTTTTCATCCAAAATGATGAAAAAATCTCCTTAAAACGGAAAAATGTGATCTTTTGTTGTTCAGAACCGAAAAATGATCATTTATGATCATTTTCTACACAATCTATACATTTTCCTTTGTATATTTACATGGCCCTTTGGTTTAACATCACTTTTGCTACGGCTCCAAGAACCATATTATATAGAGGCAGTTGAAGTGTATATAAAAAGACCAGACACTAAGCATGCTATGGGCAAGTTCAGCAGATCACAAAATGATGATATTTTTCTTAGTTTTCTCAGAAAATAGGATACAACATTTCATGCGAATCGTCTCCATAGGAGACGATTTGCATGAAAAGTCTAATCCTATTTTCTGGGAAAAAAAAAAATTTCTAAATGTTGTCTGCAGAAATTTTTACCCAGCATACTGAGCGTGAACACTGTAAGCTGTTAACTTCAGCAAGTCATTTCCTGTAATTTTCTTAAAAGTATGCCAAAAATAGAACTGATCTGACTCTAGCTTTACCCTTAAAGTGCTAATCACAACTGCAGCAGATGATATTTTTATTTTCTATTTTTTTTATTTTTCAAAGACAATAAGTCTTGACATTTAAAATGAATGATCTGCTAAGCAGATGATTCACATGAAATGTCAAATTTTTTTTTTGGAAAAAATAAAATAATGAAAAAATTTGAATGTCGTCTGCTACAAATTTTGCTCGGCCCTTTAATGATTAACTTTCTCTTCCACTTACCTACAACTGGGTGGTTTGACTTTCTTTTATCTCTTGGTTTGTTTAGAGTTGTACTCATTTCATTTAGTATAAATTTCAAACCATTATCTGAAATTAGAATACCAGCCTTCAGTTTCTGTCTTCATATTAACCCTTGTCCTGCTGAACCTGGATATACCCTGCCTTTGCAAACAGTGTAGATCCAGATCAGTTGGCTTCATATCAAGGTTACCATTTTTACTCTTAAGTATTTGGACCTAATCAGAGAGTAACATGTAACAGAGAAGTAATGATCACATTTGCAATAAGAAGGTCATACAATATGGTCTCGCCCAATCAGAGCTGTTGCAGGATAGCATAGCTCGCACATCAAAACTTTAAACTTAATTGTTTCGATTTCCATGACCTTGACCGTAAGGTTACTTATGGGGGTCGAGATGGTACAGCATAGAACTGACCAGTATCTAATATCAGGGCAAGTATGAACTACTTCTATTCAGAGGTTCAGGAGATATAGAAATAATTTCGTTGTTTTGATTGATTACCGAGAAATAATTCACCAGTGTTCTAAGGCTTGCGCGTAAAAAACGAGTGAGTGAGGCGTATGAGGTTTTTACAAGCAAACCTTAGAACACAAGTAACTTAGAACACGAGTAAATTATTTCTCCGTAATTGATGAAAACAACCAAATAAACTGTTTATTACATTTTCATTCATGTTTTACCTTTGAATTTTCACATTCAGCCATTATGGTTTCCTACCAATATAGTTCTAGTCAGTGCATGAATTTCAAGAGGTGTGGTTTAGTTTAAAATTAGTTGCCATCTTGTTTTCACTTTAGTGCAAAAATCATCCTGTGCTTGAAATACAGACACAAAAATGTCACCAAAGTTGAACTGGAGTATCAAGAAAATCATACTTTATATTTGCGTTGCAGGTCTTTCCTCAAAAATGCTAACTGGATGTGCAAATTGCATTCTGATTTCCATGATTTTATCAAATTTGCCGCAAAACTTCAACTATTGTTATTGTTGTTACCAACAACATCAGCAACCTCGCCTTGCAATTATGATGTCAAAATGTTCGAAATGAAATAATTCACTTGGTGAATTATAGAATTTAATTCACTGATAAATCTCAGTAAATCACTGCTGAAAATGTAATAAATAATTTTGACCATTCTTTTTAACAAAACATCACTTTTAACCCTTAAAGCACCAGTCATAACTGCTGCAGACGACAATTTTTTTTTTTTTTTTTTTTTTTTTTTTCAGAGAAAACAAGTCTTGACATTTCATGTGAATTGTCTGCTTGGCAGACAATTCACATGAAATTTCAAGACTTGTTTTCTCTGAAAAATAAATAATAAAAAAAAAATTCTGAATGTCGGCTGCTACAAAGTTTGCTTGGTGCTTTAAGAGTTGATTTTATGATGGGGGCTACTCACTTGATGTTCATGAATGATTAAGTAATGGCAGGCTGCTTGACCTAGCTCTCCAAAAGAATGGCATAAGGATTGACAACAGACAGATGTAGTGTAAGGTGGTTTGATCCCCCATATGAAGTTAACCAAGAGATAGATGCCAGGTGGTCCCACGAAGCTACCAGCTCTGGCAGATGTGAGTTATTCCACCAAATGAACAGACTGATCCTATCTTTGTTTGCTAGCTATTCCCAGTCACAAACAAACTTACGTTCCCTATTTCAGACAGTGTGAATCAAGTTTTTTGGTGGGTGAGTCAAGAAGGCCAAGCTGGTCTCAATGTACAATCCCAATGTAATAATAAGCCTATTTACATATATATGATCAGAATATATACATTATACTAGAACAGTGTTTTCGGAGGAAAATGTATGTCCCACCACCAGTTTGAATAGACATATTGTTAAAATAGATTGTATCTTTAATAAACTCAAGGTCGCAATACACCTATATGTAAGTTTGGTCAAAATTCATCCATTCCTTAATGAGATAGGGTGCCGACAAGCCATTTTCTAAAATCATAGCCCTTGTGTAACATTGAAAATTGGACCAAGGTCACAAAAAATCTAATCAGTTCTTGTCTCTGTCTCAACAATATAGCTGTGGAAGTTTGGTCACAATCCATCCATTCATTCAGCAGATAGCATGCAGACAAGCCATTATCCAACAATCTGAGCCCTCCTGCGACCTTGAAAATGGGGTCATCACCAAAATAAAATTAGTTATTTTCCATGCCACAAGAATTGGTTGTGCAAGTTTAGTTAAAATCCATCCATTCCTTCAAGAGGTACAGTGCAGACAAGCCATGTTCCAACAATCTAAGCCTTAGTGTGACCTTGAAAATGGGGTCAAGGTCACCAAAATCTAATCAGTTCTTTTCCATGTCACAACAATTTAGATGTACAAGTTAGGTCAAAATCAATCCATTCCTTTAGGAGACAGGGTGCAGACAAGCCATTTACCAACAATCTAAGCCCTAGTCTGATCTTGAAAACGGGGTGAAGGTCACCAAAATATAATGTTCCGATGCATGTCCCAACTAGAGCAGGTGTTTGTAAAACACTATGCCCCCAACTGCCTGACTCTAACACTGCTTGACTCCAACACTGCTTGCCCATGACGGTAACAACAGTACAAATATATGGGATTTCAATGTTATTTTATCAAAGGGAAAACCTCTAAAATAGGAGGTAATTGGGATAAGAAAAAAATACGAGTCATCTATTTTTTCATGAGGAATCAAAATATGAAATTTCAAAATATTAGCATACATGGTTATAAACTTATGCTATACACAATAAAGCAACGACATTAAATGGTCAGAAATTGCAAAGGGCCATAACTCCAACATTTCACTTAACTGGTTCAAAATTTAATCAGGTGATCTCCTCCTCAATCCCAATCAGTATACCAAATATCATGGCTCTGGCTTAAATACTTTTTGAGATATCTTGCTGACAAGGTCAAAATCCTAGAACTACAAAGGGCCATAACTACATCAATTTTTCATGGAATTCCCTAAAAAAACAAATCAGGTAATCTCCATATCATCCCCAATCAGCATATAATATTTCAAGACCCTAGCTTAAGAATTTTTCGACAAGGTCAAATGCGCAGAACTGCAAAGGGCCATAACTTTATCAATATTTTCACGGAATTCTCTCAAAATATAATCAGGTAATTTACACATAATTCCCACTCACTATATCAAATTTCAAGAACCCAGCTTAAATACTTTTCAAGATACCTTGCTCACAAGATTTAATTCTGATTTTTTTCAAAGAGGCATAACTCTAAACAAACATGCTAGACAAGAAAATAAAATACGGGTCAGCTATTTTTTCATTGGGAACCCAAATATAAAATTTCAAACCCTAGCATGCAGGGTTCTTAAGATATGGCATGCACAAGAAAGCATGACGAACGGACAAACAAAAGGATGCACAAATGAAGGCAAAATAATATGCCCCATCAATTTCATTCAAAACTGGGGGCATAATCAGGTCATCTACTCATTGCTACCAATCTATTCATTAAGTTTCAAGGCTCCAGCTTCAATAGTTTTTTAGATATTTTGCTGACAAGGGAAACATGCCCAAACTTACAAAGGGCCATTACTTATGAAATATTTTTCAGAATTTACAAAAAAGTAGATCAGGTCATCTACTCATCATTACCAATCAACTCACCAAGTTTCAAGTCTCTAACTCTAACAGTTTTTGAGATATTTTGCTGACAAGATAAAAATGCCCAAAATAACAAAGGGCCATAACTCAATAAGTATTTTTCAAAATTTCTTCAAAAGTTAATAAGTTGTCTACTCATCACTACCAGTCTATTCATCAAGTTTCAAAGCTCTAGCTCAAACGGTTTTTGAGATATTTTGCTGACAAGGTAAAAATGCCCCAAATTACAAAGAGCCATAACTCATGAAGTATTTTTCAGTATTTCTTCAAAAGTTAATCAGGTCATCTACTCATCACTACAAATCCATTTACTCTGTTTCAAGGCTCTAGCTCTAACAGTTTTTGAGATATTTTGCTGACAAGGTAACCATGCCTTAAATTACAAAGGGGCATAACTCAAGAAGTATATTTCAAAATTTCTTCAAAAGTTAACCAGGTTGTCTACTCATCACTACCAGTCTATTCATCAAGTTTCAAGGCTCTAGCTTAAGTAGTTTTTGAGATATTTTGCTGACAAGGTAAAAATGCCCAAAATTACAAAGGGCCAGAACTCATGAATTATTTTTCAAAATTTCTTCAAAAGTTAATCAGGTCATCTACTCATCACTACAAATCCATTTACTAAGTTTCAAGGCTCAAGCTCTAACAGTTTTTGAGAGTTTGCTGACAAGGTAAAAATGCCCAAAATTACAAAGGGCCCTAACTCAAGAAGTATATTTCAAAATTTCTTCAAAAGTTAATCAGGTTTTCTACTCATCACTACCAGTCTGTTCATTAAGTTTCAAGGCTCAATCTCTAACAGTTTTTGAGATATTTTGCTGACAAGGTAAAAATGCCCAAAATTACAAAGGGCCATAACTCAAGAAGTATTTTTCAAAATTTCTTCAAAAGTTAATCAGATTGTCTACTCATCATTACCAGTCTATTCATTAAGTTTCAAGGCTCTAGCTCCAATGGTTTTTGTGATATTTTGCTGACAAGGTAAAAATGCCCAAAATTACAAAGGGCCATAACTCATGAAGTATTTTTCAGAATTTCTTCAAAAGTTAATCAGGTCATCTACTCATCACTACAAATCCATTTACTAAGTTTCAAGGCTCTAGCTCTAACAGTTTTTGAGATATTTTGCTGACAAGGTAAAAATGCCCAAAATTACAAAGGGCCATAACTCAAGAAGTATTTTTCAAAATTTCTTCAAAAGTTAATCAGGTCATCTACTCATCACTACAAATCCATTTACTACCAGTCTAATCATCAAGTTTCAAGGCTCTAGCTTCAATAGTTTTTGAGATATTTTGCTGACAAGATTGCATCCATATTTTTTCAAAGGGCCATAACTCTGAAAAGGGGCATAATCCTGTCAAGAAAAAAAATATGTATCAGCTATTTTTTCATGAGGAATCCATATAAGAAATTTCAAAACAGTAGCATTCACGGTTCTAAAGTTATGCTATGCATCAAAAAGTGTGACCAACGGACAGACGGACGGAAGGACAGATGGATGGACGAACAACCCAGAAGCAATATGCCCCTCCAACTTCTTTGAAGTTGGGGGTATAAAAATACAGCTGTGCAAGTCTGGTTGAAATCTACTCATTCCTTCAGGAGATAAGGTGCAGACAAGCCATTTTCCACTAATCTAAGCCTAATGTGACCTTGAAAATAGGGCCAAGGTCATCAAAATCTAATCAGTTCTTTTCCATGTCTCAACAATTAAGATGTAGAAGTTTGGTCAAAATCCATTCATTAATTAAGGAGATAGGGTGGAGACAAGCAATTTTCCAACAATTTAAGCCTTACTGTGACTTTGAAAATGGGGTCAAGGTCACCAAAATCTAATCATTTCTTTTCCATGTCTCAACAATATAGCTGTACAAGTTTGGTCAAAATCCACTGATTCATTCAAGAGCTAGGGTGCATACAAACCATTTTCCAACAAATCTAAGCCTTCCCGTGACCTTGAAAATGGGGTCAAGGTCACCAAAATATAATCAGTTCTTTTACATGTCCCAGCATTGTACATGTGCAAGTTTGGTCAAAATCTATTCATTCCTACAAGAGATAGGGTGCGGACAAGCCATTTTAAAACAAACTAAGCCCTCCTGTGACCTTGAAAATGGGGTCAAGGTCACCAAAATCTAAACAGTTCTTTTACATGTCCCAGCAATGTAGATGTGCAAGTTCAGTTAAAATCTATTCATTCCTTCAAGAGATAGGATGCAGACAAGCCATTTTCGTAGAATCTAAGCCATCCTGTGACCTTGAAAATCGGGTCAAGGTCACCAAAATCTAATCAGCATTTTTCCTCCTCCCAATGATATATTCGTGTAAGTTTGGCTAAAATCTGTCCATTCAATAAGGAGATAGTGTGCAGACAAGAGACTACGCCCCATTTTTCAACGATCTTAGCCATCCTGTGACCTTGAAAATGGGGTCAAGGTCACCAAAATCTAATCAGCATTTTTCCCCCTCCCAATGATATATTTGTGTAAGTTTGTCCAAAATCTGTCCATTCAATAACGAGATAGAGTGCAGACAAGTGGCTACGCCGACGCGGACAGGATCCGCACTAAAAACAATATGCCCCCCCCACCCATATGGTGGGGGGACATAATTAACATTAACAACAACAGCATAAATGAATACCCTGGTGCTGCAGGTGATGATGGAGAGGGGGGTGGGTGGGGGGGGAATTGAGCTCTCCAGAATTGCACTAATGTTTGCTTCTCCTTATCCAAAGAAACTGGCTATATTGTCTACACCTGCAGACTTCACTGTGTACTGACCACTCACTGTGTATTGACCACATGATTGACAGTGTGCCTTAACCAATCAGTGCCAGTACCGCCACCTGTTGCTTCCAATACACACTTAGGATCAATAAACCGGTTTCACAATTGCAAATTTTACCTCTCTCGCTAATCCATACATAATCCAGAACAAGGCTTGCAGTGTATCACAGATAACAATGATGGATCATCAGACCGTGACTAAGTACACAATAGAAGATTTGTGGGAATTTCCGTGCAATAAGCAGTCCCATTTCTTCTTCATGACTCTCCTCCACATTGCTTTTCAGTTAAATTCAGTATCCCACCCCAAAGAAGATATTTCTGTTTGTATTAAGTGATCTTGAGTGTTATGGATTTTAAGTGAAACATATTTTAATCAAAACTGATTTAAGCTCTCTTATATGCTATCGCAAACTTGTATATGAAATCTATCTGCATATTCTGATCATGACCACCTCTGTTGAGCTTCCCGCAAAACCTCATTTCAATGTTTACATGTGCTGTGATCAATATATGCTACAAAAAAATATCCGGGACTTGTTTTTTACTTGCTGACATTTCGATATACTGCTTTGATTCACGGAAACAGTCTTGATAATTTAATTTAGTTCTGTTTTTAATATGTGTCTGTTTTATATACATTTCTGATAAGAAAATGCTCTACAATCCAACATGATAATAGTTTGTTTTTCTCCCAAAACGGTTTCCCCGCCACACTGTCATCTGATGTTACCATTACGAGCATGTGCTACCATTATGAGTACACGCTTTCTTTTCATGCCAGAGCTATAGAAAAATTTAACTTGTATTAGAAACGCAAACAGTTCAGTGTATTGTCTGGGGTTCATCTGAGCATCCCACAAGATGAGACTCTACACAGAGTTTACGTGATAGATTGGGTGGTACTTAGAAACTATTTTAGTGGCCAGCAGGAATAACCGTTTTGATGCGTAGATCTCGCAAACGGATAAGGTACTATTTTGCTTGTTGTCTTTCAGCAGAAAATGGTGAGTGTGCGCCCCTGAAGTCAGTGACAAAAATTCAACATCCGAAAATTATGAATCGGAAAAAAAGATCAATTAAAAAAAGCAGCAACAAAAACTGCCAGCCTCAGAGGATAAAAGACATGACACCCACGTGTGCATCTCAATGAATCAGTCTGTCGGTAGAGGCAAAACACAATGAGGGAAGGGGTGCATAACGGTGTCAGTCGCATGCTTTAATTGCTTGTCCAGTTAATGATCGCTGAAGTGTTAACTGCCAACACCTGTTTAACTACCGCTTGCTTAGCAAGTAAATAACGGGACTGTCACAGGAGTGAAAAACACGTGGTGGATTATTCTTTTAAGATGCTACTGACTGTAAGAATAACACGTTGCGGATATCAGTCAAATAATCCAATCATACTTAGTAGTAGTCCCATGGGGACGGACTCAGCTTTTGGAATTTTTAGGAATCCGGACCTGGATTTATGCCTCCCGGGACGCAGGATTCTGTGTCCCCGAGAACCCTGAATTTATCACAGATTGTAGGGAGTGTCTTTCATTTCCACATTGTCAAAACACAGCCAGCCTCAATCTCGTTACATTTCCGGAAATTTTCCGCAATTATCGGAAATTACGATTGTGAAAATAATATTGAGAATAACATCTTGCTACCACAAACCCAGACATTACCATATATATTATCTTGTAGACATGTTTCACGTGTGAGGCAAAACTGAGTGATTTGCCTGCCCAGAATATATATCCATTTCCCTTAAACCCAAAACACACACTTAGCAAAGACAGCCAAACAAATCTATAGCATATTCAGTTTAAAATTAGAATATGATATTCTAAAATAGTTTTCTTAGTTTTCACTGGGAACAGGGCTTGGCATTTCATGCTCTCTAACTGAATTTAAATAAAATACATTTACTGGGTTCATACATTTAGAACTGACCAAAATTCCCTAACATTTCCCTGACTTTTCCCTGATGTAAATTCAAATTTCCATAACAATATCAGAGCCTGAAATTTTATGAATTTAGCAAGAAAAATATATTGGACCAAACATTCTCGGTCACACGAATCACCAAAATACCGGAATACTACTGAAATACCGGAATACCCGTGAAAAATATAGGTATACCTGTGAAAGACACCTACCTATTAAAGACACAAATATTGGCTTTAATTAATTAATAAAGTAATATTATGTCAACCTAATGGAAACGGGAAATATAGCAAATCTAGCCATGGTTAGTCATTGAATGAGGTAACCGGTTAAAATATGACATAATATATGCAATTTAGAAATGAGTAAATTATGTCCATATGACACTGCATTATTACAAGATGCAAAACATAAGCCGTTTGCATAACACATCCATTAAAAAAGGCGTCATATCAGAACTGTTAGTTGTAATTAGTGGTTATTTATCTAGGCGTTTTATTACTGACAGAAATTTTAAAAGGTAAATAAAACCGTAAAAAAAAAAAAAAAAAATATATTATATTTTTCTATTTTTTCAATTAAATAATATTTACTGTTCAAAGAAATTGATAAGACTTTACTCTTTTTTTTTGTGGGGAGAGTGCTATATATAAAATTTCGTGATGTATTCGGTAATATTTACACAGATTGATGCAACGATTCTCATATTTATAAAGGCATGCTGCTGGAACACATTATTTATATTAATATATTTATATTATATTTAAAATAATATTCATACAAGCTCCATGGATGTAAGGATGACGTTACTAATCATGACTGCATTGGTTGTTTAATCTGCGTAAGTTTCAAACATGCGTAAATGATAAACTTTCGGTGTGTCGTTTTTACTACTGGCCATATATATTTTTTTTTATATATATACATCATACATAACTAAATCAATCGGAACAAATTATTCACTCAATTGATAAATGTTTTATACAAAACGTTGTATGTACTTTTCGTTTGAAGTGTAGGTAATTCACGTTTTTCATGGGTATTCCAGTCGTATTC
This sequence comes from Anodontia alba, assembly GCA_964016985.1. NCBI lineage: Eukaryota > Metazoa > Mollusca > Bivalvia > Lucinida > Lucinidae > Anodontia > Anodontia alba. The sequence continues at coordinate 80,646,627 of OZ024823.1, forward strand.
CAGCTCTGCTTTAGTCAACTATCAACAATGTTTTCAAATAAAAAAAATAAAAACACTTCAAAGACAATTTGCAAATTATTTGAGCTTAAAATATTATCCCTTTTCCATTAGGTTGACATAATAGGTGTCTTTCACAGGTATATCTATATTTTTCATCGGTATTTCGGTAGTATTCTGGTATTTCGGTGATTCCTGTGACCCAACATTCTAGCTTCATCAGGCTGAAATGTAAAATTCCCTGACATTTCCCTGACATTTTTGCAAAATTTCATTTTCCCCTGACACAATACAAAATTCCCTGACCTTGAAAAAAAAAAAAAATTCCCTGACATTTTCCTGATGTGTATGAACCCTGATTTAACTTTAAGAACAATCTAAGCAAGTTCGTCAGATGACAAACTGATGATATTTTACTTATTTTTTTTCCAGAAAAAGGGATCCGACATTTTATGCACAACTGTGAGACAGTTTGCATGCAATTACATGCAATTTTCTAGAAAATAAAAGCACCGCAAGCATAATACCACACAGCAATTATTTCTTTATGCATTAAAGTTATCGTTGCGAAAATGTCCGGAAAGAAAATGAGGGAGGGACAGATAACAATCCTAAACCAGATCTTGATAATATCAATGCATATAGCAGTTTGGTTAAAAGACCTTGTTATTTACTCAAGTTTTGATCCGAAACGAAAATATGGGTGTGTCTCGGGCAGAAAACTCCATAAAAATTTGACGAAATTTGCCCATTAGCAATTCCAAAACAGATCTCCTTAATGTCAAAGCATATAGCAAGTTTGGTTAAAATCCCTTGTTATTTACTCCTTGAGGCAGTTCTAACAAGTACCCACAATCTATGTTTTAAGCAGAAATAAGAAAAATATTAGAATTTTTTATCTGAAATTTTTTATTTTTTGGTGGTAAAATTTTCAGTATATGAGGGTCCTGAAAAAAGTTTTGTCACTGGGTTGGGATTACTTCAGTGCTATGTTTTATCAAACATATTTTTATTACAAACCTTCAAAGTATTCCCCCTTTACTGGAACACATTTTTGTAACCTTTTTACCCAGTCGCGAAAAGCAGATAAATAGTCTTCTTTTGGCATCTGTTGGAGACACTGATAAATAGCGCTGCCAAAAGAACTTCTAGACGTATACTTATTTCCAGAAAGCATTTTCTTAAGCCTTGGAAATAAAAAGAAGTCACAGGGGCTCAGGTCAGGTAAATAAGGTGGATGTTTTAAAACTTTCACCTTTTCAGAAGCCAAAAAAGACTTAACAACCTCACACTTATGAGAGGAGGCGTTGTCATGTTTGTGTTGAGGTTTTACGGCCCAGTCAACCCAATGGGGTCATGTCGAGCGAGGTCAGTTTACCTAACCACACGTTTACTGGGCAGGCTTAGTCCTCTAAGCGGTTAACCAGTATTGTGCACATTCTTTCGCCAGAAACTGACAACTGCCCTTCTTGAATCAGCGGAAGGGAGAGAATGACCGTAGAAAATATTTCACGATCAATCTCCACGAAAGAATGTTGCCGACCTCGGCGGGGGTTGAACCCGCGACCTCCTGGTCTCCAGTCGGACGGCGCATCCAACTGAGCGTTGTCATGTAAAAGGTGGACTCCTGACCATCCTTTGCTTGGTCGTTTCTTATTGTAAAACTCTTTCACTTTCTTCAGTACAGAATTCTTGTAGAATCAGCCAGTGACTGTTTCACCAGATGGACAAGGCACTTGAATGACTGGCCCACTTGAATTAAAGAAAATTGCGTACAACATCTTTTTCGAACTTATGATTCTCTTGGCAATACATGGGTGTTTTTGATCTTTTCGCTTCGATTGCTTATTATCAGCCCTTCTTTGTGGCTCAAACATGTGCACCCAGGTTTCATCACCTGTTAGCAAGTTAGAAATAACCCGACTATTACAGCCTTTGTATGTTTTCAAAAGTTTCCGGGCACATTTAAGGCGTTGTGTCTTTTGCTCCTCAGTGAGCAAATGAGGTATCCACCTAGTGCAAACCTTTCTCAGGTCCAAACGCTTTTTTCAGAATTGTTTGCACACTGCCTTCTTTTGTTTGTGTTGAGGTTTTACGGCCCAGGCAACCCAATGGGGTCATGTCGAGTACGGTCAGTTTACCTAACCACACATTTACTGGGCAGGCTTAGTCCTCTAAGCGGTTAACCAGTATTGTACACTGCCTTCTGATATGCCAGTACAACTAGCTATATCTTTGACAGACAATCGCACATCCTTTACCACAATCTTTACAGCAGCCTTGGTAACAGAGGCTATCCAGGATGGATATCATCTTCAAGAGAAAATTTCCCAGCTTTAAAAGCTTTAACCCACCTAAAAACTGTGTGCATTGAAATGGTCTGAGGTCCACATATACCACACAATTCATTAAATATCTGCTTTGAATCTATATTAAGCCTAATGCGGCATTTAACATAGCTACGAATTTCAGTCTTCTGGTCCATTTTCCAATGTAACAAGTAAACTGGTCAGTGTATATGACTGCATCTATTTCAATTTGAAATAACTTAGTCAGTTGGAAAGCAATTCGCACGAAATAAACAGGTATCGTTAGCTATTCAACACACCATTCGAGTGCAGTGAAGCATTTTAAAATATACCTGGGAAAAAACTAAGGAAGCCTATTATTGACAGAACTTTTTGCACGACCCTCGTATTTGAATAGGCATGTTTTCGTGAACCAAACACTTTAAACCAACACGGAGACTGACGCCATGGCAACTGCTATAACACTACCTGTATGAAAATACAGTAGAGCTATAGCAGTCACCATGGAGTCAGTGCCAGTAACTGTCTTGAAACATGGAAGTACAATACATTTACCCAAAACTTAGAAGCTAGTGTCATAACATCACATTTACCTTGTGCCATTTTGAGTGCTGTCTCAATGACTATAATAGGAACACCAGGAATCTTTAAATCAAGCTGGAAAAAAAGAGATCTGTACTACTAAAACTGACAACTATTAACTAGATAGTATCTATTTTGTCATTAGCCCGCATTATACAAATGACAAACTCTGCCAATACAGAATAACTCAGCTGATATGAGTCATATTGGAAAACTTTTTCTGTACTGGCCTAGTTATTTCTGCATTGGCCAACTTTTTCCTGTATTGGCCAACTTTCTCCATATTGACTGAGTTTGTTATTGGGATAGATGCTTTGCAGTTTTACTTGGGTTTCCATCATTTTCAACAAAATTCAGTCATATCAAAAAGATGGATGGCATAATACGGACATGGCCATATAGCTGCAATGAAACATTTTCTTTACTGAGATAATCATTGCTATGCAATATGTTTTAAAAGTTAATGAACAAAAATCAAGCAATTTCGTATTGGCAGAGTTACAGGCAATACTGGGACAACTTTATTCTTCAACATACTTGACTAAATTTGAGGAAAACATTTCACCAAAGTTTAATAAAAATCCTTCCAATGGTAATAGAGATATGGACCTGACATGAAATTCAAGGCTCAAACTTGTGACCAATTGTGACCTTGACCTTGAGTCGGCATGGTCAGGTTATGAGTCCTGCACATCATTTCACTGAGGCAAACATCTGACCAAAGTTTAATTAAAATCCTTCTCGGGGTAAAGGAGTTATGGAGTTGACATGAAATTCAAGGTTCAAACTTGTGACCTTGAGTCAGCATGGTTGAGTTATGGGTTCTGCACATCGTCTCACTGAGGTAAACATTTAATCAACGCTGAATGAAAATCATTCCAGGGGTAAAGGAGATATGGAGTGGACAGGAAATTCAAGGCTCAAACACGTGACCTTCAATTATGACCTTGACCTTGAGTCTGCATGGTTGAGCTATGAGTTCTGCCTATCGTCTCACTGAGGCAAATATTTGACCAAAGTCTAATAAAAATCCTTCCAGGGGTAAAGAAGATATGGGCAGACAAGAAATTCAAGGCTCAAATTTGTGACCTTTAACTGTGACTGTGACCTTGAGTCGGCATGGTTGAGTTACAGGCTCTGCACATTGTCTCACTGAGGCAAACATTTGAACAAAGTTTCATGAAAATCTTTCAAAGAGTTCAGAGATATGGTGCAAATATGAAAGTGTTATCAACAGACAGATGGATGGACATTCTAACATTTTGGTTTTAAGGGTTACCTCTATGTTAAATTTCCATAGGGATTTAGGGGCTATTTTTGGGGGTGTTTAGGGGTTAGTCTAATGTATTTTAAACCTCAAAATACCTCATAATTATGTCCAAAATAGCCCCAAAACCTTGGATGTTTGCCCAGATAGGTAGACAGACAGACATAAGCAATCCCTATAATCCCCTCTCTGCTTCACTGTGGGGGATTAAAAAGTGGGGAGAAGATCAAAACAGTAGGGAAAAGTAGGAAAAGTAGGGCCCAGATGAAAGCCTGTCATGGCTAATTTTTTCAAGAATGGCAAAGAGACATGATGTGCACAAATATCAAATGTACACATATATTTACCTGAAGAGCTGTTAATCCTGTCCTTGAACCAGCTATCTTGAAATCCATGTCCCCCATAAAATCTTCCATACCCTAGAAAAAACAAATAATGTCAAACCTCAATAACCTCTTTGGGACCATGGAAATTTGTTCGAGATATGGGTAGAGCTACTGAGAGTTTATCATGACTCTAATACAGGAAGCAAATGGCGATAATTTAGGGATTTTTTTTTTTTGAACTTCTAGACAATAATGGCATGCTGAGTGTACTCATTAGAATTGCCTCAATGAAGCAATTCTAATGAGTACACACAACATACTATTTCTTGTGTTATATAACAGGGTGTTCAATTGTTTTAAACAACATGTTTACTATGTTTCCATAAATAGCTTTATTTACAATGTTTCCAAAAATAACTTTCTGGAATGTTCAACATGTTTACAATAACATGATGTTTACGTCCTTGATTCTGGACTGAGTTCTTTTTGGAATGTCATGGAAGATTTAGAAGTTTCTTGATTGGAACTGGAAAATAAGAGATGCTTGTAGAAAATTCTTTTTCTAGAACCTTCTTTGATATTATATAAGGAGAACAGATTTTCATCTGGGCATCTTTGTATACTTTCACTGGAAATTATTCTATACTGGATTACTTTACTATTTTATTCATTCTGGCCTTAAATTCTGAATTCAGGAACATTAAATTGTGGGATCAGAAACTGATAATCAAAGGATTTGTTTTATAAATTCTCATGGATTATTTCAGAGGGACTTTGTGACATAAACTTGAAAGGTACTGTCTACTTACATTCTTCTGTTTTGAATCTTGTCTTATTTTTTTTTTTTTTGTGAATAAATATTGTTAATAAGTTAAAGCTTGTTGCTGGTTTCACTTTCATTTCTTTCTCGTTACGCCTGGCTCGTAACAGAAATTGGGGGCTCGTCCGGGATCGAACATTTTCTTGAGCTAAAACAAGTTTGAGCTTTTTAAAGAAAACAAATATTGATTTTTAAGGAAAAAAAATATTTGTTTGCTATAAAACAAGTACTGACTTTTAAAAAATCTCAGTAAATATAAAAATATTTGTTTCATAAAAAGCAAGTATTGACTTTTGAAAAATATCAATAAATAAACTCTGATTGAAAATCTACTTGATAAAACCAGCAAAAAGCAATCATGTCATTTGACCTTCAAGCTTTTATCACTGCGCCTTCGCAGGAGCTGTTAGATTTGGCCAAAAAGTCTGATTTGTTGGATATTGCTGCTCACTATGAATTGACTACCGTCAACAAGTCCATGTTAAAACAGGAAATAAAAAATATTTTGGTTCAATTTTTGGTTGATAAGGAAATTCTTGATTCTTCTGCTTTGTCTCTTGTTCTCGTAACTCAGACAGGTTTGCATATATGGGAGCTTGAAATTCAGAAGCAAATTGAGTTAGAAAAATTAAGATTAGAACAAGAAAGACAAATGCAGAAGGAAAGAATGGAAATGGAAGAAAGAGTGCAGAAAGAAAGAATGGAAATGGAAGAGAGGGAGAAAGAAAAAGAAAGACAAATGCAGATAGAAAGGGAAAAATTAAAATTTGATACAGAATTAAGAATGAAAGAATTAGAAATGCAAAATATGACGGTAAAACGGCAACCTTTAGACTCTGGCGTTCATTTTGACATTACCAAACACATCAGATTAGTTCCCCCTTTTCAAGAAAAAGAGGTTGACAAATATTTTCTTCATTTTGAAAAAGTAGCAGTAAATTTAAAATGGCCAAAGGAGCATTGGACCTTGCTTTTGCAAAGTGTTATAATTGGGAAGGCTCGAGAAATATATACTCAGCTGACTGTCGAGCAGAGCTCCAGTTATGATACTGTAAAGGAATTAATTCTTAAGGCTTATGAGTTGGTCCCTGAGGCTTACAGACAAAAATTTAGGAACTGTAAGAAAGAAAATGAGCAGACCCATGTAGAATTTGCTAGAACTAAAGAACAGCTATTTGATAGGTGGTGTTCTTCAAAGAAAATTGGCTCCGATCATGAAAAACTTAGGCAGCTCATGCTTGTAGAGGAGTTCAAAAGGTGCATAAATTCAGACATTAAGTCCTTTTTAGATGAGAAACAGGTTGAAACTTTGGAAGCTGCAGCTAGACTTGCAGATGATTATGCTTTAACACATAAAGTTTCCTTTATAAATAAGTCAAATCCCTCTAGAAGACCATTTTTCCCACATTCAGGATCCAAACATAGTCCTAGTAATCCACCTGGCAGTCATAGCCAAACAATTACTCCCAAACCCAAACCTTCTGGTGAAAATAAAGATCAAAATCCCTTATCTCAACCAGTTTGCAATTATTGCAAAAGGACAGGTCATATTATATCTGAATGTTTACATTTGAAAAGAAAGAAAGAAAAACAAGAGGGGCTTAAACCTACTGGCCTTACCTCTTTACGGTCAAAACCACAGTCATGTGTTAAGGAGGAAGATCCTATCCAGACCGAAAGGCCTGAGACTGATTCTGTTATGGAGATTTATGAACCATTCTTATCAGATGGTTTTGTGTCACTAAATAGTGACTATGCCCAGTCTACCCCAATTAAAATCTTACGAGATACTGGAGCTTCTCAATCCCTTATTTTAGCAGATACTCTGCCTTTTTCTGAGAAGACTTCTTCTGGGACAAGTGTCCTTATTCAGGGTGTAGAGTGTGGATTTGTTAATGTTCCTCTTCATAACATTTATTTATCCTCAGACTTGGTAACTGGTTTAGTGGCTGTTGGTATTCGACCTTCTTTACCTTTTAAAGGTGTTCACTTACTGTTAGGCAATGACTTAGCAGGAGATAAGGTTGTGGTAAATCCACTTTTGACTACTATACCTTGTCTTGATCAGCCACCTGATCCCATTGAACAGGAAATCCCTGATCTGTACCCATCTTGTGCTGTTACAAGGGCCATGGCAAAGAAAGCAAAACAGAATGATGGGGAAATTGATTTAACTGATACCTTTTTGGGTCAGTCTTTTACAGACGAGATTATAAATTCTCTTTCACCCAGCCTGTCTGGCAAGCAGACAGACTTAAGTGACAAGTCAGAGTCCAGTCATTACTCTTCAGTATTAAATGACCAAGGTCATGACTTGGTGTCAAGGTCACAACTTTGTAAGGAACAGCATAATGATCCTGAAATTTTGCCTTTGCTTGAAAGGGCTTTAGATGAGAAAGAAATAGATCAAGTCCCAGTCTGTTTTTATGTCAAAAATGACATTTTAATGAGAAAATGGCGTCCTCCTGATGTCTCAGCAGAAGACGAGTGGACTGTTAACCACCAAATAGTGGTTCCAAGGGTTTATCGCCCTGAAATTTTAAACTTGGCCCATGAGACTCCCATGTCAGGTCATTTAGGTGTAAACAAGACCTATCACAAAATTCTTAACCATTTTTACTGGCCAGGGTTAAAATCTGACGTTTCTCAATTTTGTAAATCTTGCCATACTTGTCAGATGGTAGGAAAACCCAACCAGACAATACCAAAAGCTCATTTACAGCCCATACCTGCTTTTGATGAACCTTTTAGCAGAATAATTATTGACTGTGTTGGTCCCTTGCCTAAAACCAAGGCAGGCCATGAGTATCTTCTCACTATAATGTGTGCTTCTACACGTTTCCCAGAAGCCATTCCACTTCGGAATATTAAAACAAAGAATATTGTTAAGGCTTTGGTAAAGTTTTTCACATTTGTAGGCCTTCCAAAGTCTGTTCAGTCGGATCAGGGCTCAAATTTCATGTCAGGAATTTTTCAACAGGTCATGCATGAGTTGGGAATTACTCAATTTAAATCATCACCTTACCATCCTGAAAGTCAAGGTGCCCTTGAAAGATTTCATCAGACACTGAAAAATATGATCAGGTCATACTGCTTTGACACTGAAAAAGACTGGGATGAAGGCATTCATTTGTTGTTGTTTGCCGTTAGAGAATCTGTTCAGGAATCTCTTGGTTTCAGCCCATTTGAGCTGGTATTTGGCCACACTGTGCGTGGACCTTTGAAACTTTTGAAAGAGAAATTTCTCTCAAATGATGACAGTTCTCTGAACTTACTTCAGTATGTATCAGATTTTAAAGACCGGCTGTCTAAAGCTTGTGAAGCTGCTCGGACCAATCTTAAGTCAGCACAGAGGAAAATGAAACGTTGGTATGATGAAAATGCAAAAGAAAGAAAATTCATGCCTGGAGACAGGGTACTTGCTCTTTTGCCTATTCCTGGCAAACCATTGCAAGCCAGATATTACGGCCCTTACACTGTAGATAAACAGATTAGTGATGTTAATTACATTGTTAACACTCCTGGGAGATGCAAACAAAAACAGTTATGTCATGTTAACATGCTTAAACAATACATAGATAGGGATAGCTCTTCTGTTACACCAATTAGTGTTGTTAGTTCAGTCCCTCAGGAACAAAGTGAAATGAACTCTGAAGACATGAACTTCATCAAATCTGAATCTGCTTCATCAAAACTTCAGAATTCTGACATTCTAAAGGATCTCGACCAGAAACTTTCACACCTAGATCCAGTCCAAAGAAAAGAACTGAAACAGTTAATTTATCAATATGAACACTTATTTCCGGACATTCCTACAAGGACTGACAAAATTTATCATGATGTGAATGTTGAGGACTCACAACCTGTCAAACAACATCCATATAGAATGAACCCAACAAAACAAAAATATCTTAAGGAGGAAATTCAGTATTTGCTGGACAACGATTTCATTGAACCAAGTCAAAGTGAATGGAGTTCACCTTGCATTCTTGTGCCAAAACCTGATGGAACATATCGGATGTGCACCGATTACAGGAAGGTCAATAATTTGAGTAAAACAGACACTTTTCCCATACCAAGAATGGATGACTGTATTGACAAAGTTGGAAATTCAAAATATATAACTAAATTTGATCTTCTGAAAGGATTTTGGCAAATTCCTCTCACAGAAAGAGCCAAAGAGATCTCAGCATTTGTTACTCCTGATGGATTATATCACTATAAAGTAATGCCTTTCGGAATGAAAAACTCTCCAGCAACATTTCAACGCTTAATCAACACTATAATAGCTGGAATTGAGCATTGCGATGCTTACATCGATGATGCCATCATATACAGTGATGAATGGAATCACCATCTTGGAACTATCAAAGCATTCTTTGATAAACTAAGTGAAGCAAAATTGACAATAAACCTTGCTAAAAGTGAATTCTGTCATGCAACTTTAACATTTCTAGGACATGTTGTGGGTCATGGTCAGGTTAAACCTATAGAGGCTAAAGTTGAAGCTATTTCAAATTTTCCGGTGCCCACATGCAAAAGACAACTGATGAGGTTTCTTGGTATGGCCGGTTATTACAGAAAATTCTGTAATAATTTTTCTGTCATTGCTGAGCCACTGACTAATTTACTTAGTAAAAGAATGAGGTTTAAGTGGACCAGTGATTGTCAGAATGCCTTTGATAAACTGAAAGCCATACTGAGAAGTGAGCCGGTTCTCTTGGCACCGAATTTTAATAAAGAATTCAAGTTAGCAGTAGATGCGAGTGATGTTGGTGCAGGTGGTGTATTACTGCAAGAGGATGACAATGGTGTGGATCATCCAGTTTGTTACTTTTCCAAAAAGTTTAACAAACATCAAAAGAATTATTCTACAGTAGAGAAAGAATGTTTGTCTCTCATTCTTGCTCTTCAACATTTTGAAGTTTATCTGACTTCTTCGTCCTCACCTATTGTTGTTTTCAGTGATCACAATCCACTGACTTTCATCCATAAGATGAAAAACAAGAATCAGAGGTTGCTCAGATGGAGTCTGTTGTTACAGGAATACAGTCTTGACATCAGGCATATCAGGGGAAAAGATAATATTATTCCTGATGCCTTGTCCAGAGCATGATGTCTTGATCTGTGGTTTCCTGTAACTTGCTGTATACAAGATAATAATTGCCTTTATCAGTATTTTATTTTATGATAAGTTTATGGCAAAAGAAAGCTTTATTACATAAATCTTTCTTTTCCCTGAAGAGGGGAAGTGTTATATAACAGGGTGTTCAATTGTTTTAAACAACATGTTTACTATGTTTCCATAAATAGCTTTATTTACAATGTTTCCAAAAATAACTTTCTGGAATGTTCAACATGTTTACAATAACATGATGTTTACGTCCTTGATTCTGGACTGAGTTCTTTTTGGAATGTCATGGAAGATTTAGAAGTTTCTTGATTGGAACTGGAAAATAAGAGATGCTTGTAGAAAATTCTTTTTCTAGAACCTTCTTTGATATTATATAAGGAGAACAGATTTTCATCTGGGCATCTTTGTATACTTTCACTGGAAATTATTCTATACTGGATTACTTTACTATTTTATTCATTCTGGCCTTAAATTCTGAATTCAGGAACATTAAATTGTGGGATCAGAAACTGATAATCAAAGGATTTGTTTTATAAATTCTCATGGATTATTTCAGAGGGACTTTGTGACATAAACTTGAAAGGTACTGTCTACTTACATTCTTCTGTTTTGAATCTTGTCTTATTTTTTTTTTTTTTGTGAATAAATATTGTTAATAAGTTAAAGCTTGTTGCTGGTTTCACTTTCATTTCTTTCTCGTTACGCCTGGCTCGTAACACTTGATAAAACAAGAACATTTCCTTGATTATTAGTTTTATTGCGCTATCTGAAGAATTTCCTCTGGACTAAAAACTAGTTGGAAATAGCCAGGATAAATGAGCCACTGGTGTTCCAGCCTTTGAGGTTCAACTGTTTGTTTTGTTTGATTTGAGGTTTTACGGCCCAGTCAACCCAATGGGGTCATGTCGAGCGCGGTCAGTTTACCTAACCACACGTTTACTGGGCAGGCTTAGTCCTCTAAGCGGTTAACCAGTATTGTGCACATTCTTTCGCCAGAAACTGACAACTGCCCTTCTTGAATCAGCGGAAGGGAAGAGGTTCAACTGTAATTAGCACTCTGAAAAACTAGTCCTAAGAGGAACTGATATATATATTCCAAGGAGACGATCTGTCCAAATTGTTTTTGTCTCCTTCTGTAAAAGGGTTTACTCTGTATGAAAAGAATTTGCTCCAAGAGGGAGCAAATTCATTCCCTATAGAGACCTTTTTCTAAAAGGGTTTGGTGTGCAGTAAATCACACAGGAAGGCACAATAATTGGTGTCCTTGGCAGATGGCCGAAAATCTATCAAATACATCCACTCCCTTTAAAGTGTGCCATGTATATCTGTTGGCTAGTAAGCAGTAAGTATCAAAACAAATTGTCAATGCCAAATTCAGAATTTGTTTATTTGTTCATGCTGAGGTTTTATGGCCCAGTCAACCCATTTGGGTCATGTTGAGTGCAGTCTGTTTACCCAACCATACCTTTTCCTGGGCTGGCTTAGTCCTCTAAAAAGTTAACCTGTACTTGTGCACATTCTTTATCCAGAAACTGACAACAGCCCATCTTGAATCACGGAAGGGAGAGAATGACCCTAGAAAATATTTCATGATCAATCTCAACAAAAGAAAGTTGTCAGACCTGGTGGGGATCGAACCCTCAATTTCTTGATCACCAGTTGGCTGCACATTTAGGCAATTCTAATGAGAATATACTACATTTTCAAGCTAAATAAGTAAAGCTCTCTAAATTATCCATAACTATCTCTTATCTTGAGTTATGAGAAAATAGAAAAAATTCAAACAGCCATGGTAAACAAGCCATCAGTGTTAGAGCCATTGAAAATTCACTGTACCTTGAAAATGAACCTTAACCCTTAAAGCGCCAAGAAAACCTGCATCTGAAAATGTCGTCTGTTTATGTCGTCTGCTGAATATTCTCGCAAACTTTTCAAACCTACTTTTGCATACAGGCAAACTGTGTGGACCCAGATCAGACTGCTCCTAAAGGAGCAGTCTGATCTGGATCCACACTGTTTGCAGAAGTGATTTTAAAATAAGACAAAGTAGACGACAATAGTTGTGATTGGTGCTTTATGGGTTAAAGCAGAAGTCATAAAACAGCAGAAGACAATACAAATGAATTTTTTAAAATTTCCTGAGAAAATGTGGCTGGACATTTCATGTGTATTGTCTGCCTAGATGATTTACATGAAATGTCAAGCATATTTTTCCAAGAAAATAAGGTTGTTTTTTTATGTGAATCACTTACCCAGATGATTCACATGAAATGTCAAGCCTTATTTTTTTTTTTTTTTTTTTCTTCAAGAAAATAAGGTCTGATATTTCATGTGAATCACTTCCCTAAATGATTTACATTAAATGTCAAGTCCTACTTTCTTGAGAAAAAATGTTAGCCTCTCTATTTTTCCAGTCACTCCGTGTCTGACAAGGCATGTTTTCTATGATGCCACAAAGTCTAAGAGGTGTGCACATAATGTTTCCACATCTTTTGACAAATTCAAATGAATCAGTTTCAGTGAAATAAAATTATGTATCTCTTAAAGCACTATTCAGCATTGTAATGGTTTCAGAGAACTCCTCCAAAGCTGTGGACATTCTGATGATGTTATTCCATAATCACTCTTCCTGGGCCTAGAATGAGCTAACAATACCATAATTTCTTGCTACAAATAGTAAATACCATATTCTACCTAATAACCGCACTGGGCACTTAAGTTTTTCAAAACATTCTGGGAAAATTGGGTAAAATATATATCTACATATACTAAGGGTACACTTCTAAAAGGATCAGAAAGGACTTATAAAATGTTGCCTATGTGATGTTTTTGTGTTTTTATTCTGTTTTTCTTTTATAAAACCATATGTTGTGGGTACTCATTTGAATTGCATCGACAAGTCGATGCAATTCAAATGGGTACCCACAACATATGCCTGCATAAAGAGGTAGACAAAAAGTACTCTGGTTGTAATCTGAAGACTACGGAATTGCTTGTGGGCTTATAGGGGTATTGTGGTAATTAGGTCGCATAAGGCAGGTGTATTTTATTGATGACTACATGTGGGCCACGCCAAGTGAAAAAGTGCCTTCAAGCATGCGCAAAATAAGCGAATTTACATCATCCTGCACATGCGCAAGGCATCGTCTGGGCCTTTGCTCTCCATTCACACATTCTTTAGTATCCAATGATATTACTGGTGGACAGTGAAGGCTCTGATCAGACTGCATAGATACCCAGGCTGATCTGGGCCTTGCTGTCCTCATATGCCCGAAGACACATTTTCCCATGGTGCAGCCCATGTAAGTACAATCTACCAAAATATCTGTCATGATGCAATAGTCAGAAATGGTGTCTCCTTGCATTTTTGTCACCAGTCCCATGGCTACTCCAGCCAATGGCTTTGAGATTGGAACACCAGCGTCCATCAAGGCCAGACTCCCACCACACACACTAGCCATTGAAGAAGACCCTGAAATACCAAATGGTACCATTTCAGATGCCACGATAAGTAAAATAGGGGCTAACCATAATTACCCTGAATAGTCAGGTACTTTCAAGGGAGAAAAGTCTGTTAAAATTGTTTGTCCCCTTCTGAAAAGGAGTCCAGTCAAAAAGGAAAGAATTTGGCAGCAAATTCTTTCCTTCTAGAGCAGACCTCTTTTTAGAATTGATTTGGTGTCCAGGAAAGCAAACAAGAAGTCACAAAAGTTGTCTCCCTTACATAAAATGGTGGAAAATCTACCAAGTGTATCCAGTATCATGATAGTGCTATCATGATGCATTGATGTATCAATGCATCATGATAGTGCTACCATGATAGTGTTCTCAACTATCGATAACTACCGCTGATAGTCTCTTCAACTATCGATAGTTTCTGTCCCTGCTGATTTTCTCCTTCTGTAATACTATTCTGAAACTTTTTTGTCTAATTAACAAAACTGAGAACAAAATGGACTTCTGCTTTGCAAAACTATTTATGAAAATGGTCGCAAAGTTGATATTTGAGAAGGCAGTAATGTGATGAAAATTTTAAGTGGGTGTGGCATCTTAATTCATTCAGCATGGCAAGAGTTAAATTGATATAATGAAGCTACAAACTTCATCATAACAAAATATTTCAAACCAATAAGAAGTTATGGAGTGCACAAGAATCTGGCTTAGAAATTTGTTCAGGGGAGATTACTAGAAAAAAGAACAAAGCAAGAGTTGTCCTTCTTGCATGTGACACTCCTACTTGACCTGATATATATCCCTACCAAATATTATCAAATATCTCAAATAGTATAGGAGTTATGGCCTGCACATGATTTTGGTTTCAGGGGAGATGTACATAACGAAGAAAGTAAGAGTTGACTCTCTTGCACGCAACACCTCTTCTGGTTCTTATCTATGCCTCTACCAAATATTATCAACATATTTCAAACCATTAAGAAGTTATGGAGTGCACAAGAATTTGGCTGAGAAATTTGTTCAGGGGAGATAACTAGAAAAAGAAAACAAGAGTTGTCCTTCTTGCATGCAACGCTCATACTTGATCTGATATATGTCCCTACCAATTATTATCAAATTATCTTTAACAGTATGGGAATTATGACCTGCACAAGATTTTGGCTTCAGGGGAGATAAGTACATAACCAAGAAAGTAAGAGTTGTCTATCTTGCATGTGACACACCTACTGGTCCTCCTCTTCATCCCGACCTAATATGAAAGCAATCTACTGAAGAATAAAGGAAACATATCACTTTGAAAAAAAGCTTAACCAAAGGTAAAACAGAGACAACTTCAGGGAGATAAGTAAAAGAGAGCGTAAGAGTTGAAATTTGTTCAGGAGAGATAACTAGAAAAAGCAGAGAGCAAGAGTTGTTCTTCTTGCATGCAACACTTCTACTTGACCTGTTATATGTCTCTACCAACTATTATTAAGCTATTTTAAACAGTATGGGAGTTATGGCCTGCACAAAATTTAGCTTCAGGGGAGATATATAATGAAGTAAGTGAGAGTTGTCTCTCTTGCATGTGACTTGCCTATTGGTCCTCCTCTTCATCCCTACCAAATATGAAAGCAATCCATTGAAAATTAAGGTAATATATCACATTGAAAAAATGTTAACCAAAAGGTAAACCTGGGACTACTTCAAGGGAGATAAGTGCATAATGAAGACAGTGAGAGTTGTTTCTCTTACATGTGACACGCCTACTGTCTTCCTCTTCATCCCTACCAAATCTGTAAGCAATCCACTGAAGAATAAAGGTAACATATCACTTTGAAAAATGGCTAACCAAAAGGTAAACCTGGGACAACGCCCACCCAGATTTTTGGAAAAACCCATCCAAAAACATACAGGTGTGTCTAATCATGTCAAACACTGACAAATCAAACTGTTGTTTAGGTCAAACTAAATAAAGGACAATACTGATTCAGCTTGCAGTATGTTCTTTACATTTTCATTCCTTTTATCTCAAACTACTCAAAACCTCTGGTCACTACAAGTTTGAACTAGAGCAAGTGCCCAGAGGGTCACAAATACCTCCCCCCCCCCCCCCCCCCCCCCCCCCCCCCCCCCGGCACCATTTCTTAATTATAAAATATTATAAAGTTAATGACAATGATATAAGGCAAGATATAGTTCACAATGTCAGTCTCTGAGTGACACTGATCTATCATCCCAAGTACAACTTTCAAGACATAAAGCAAATTTGTTGGGCCATAAAATATAGGTCACTGACCTACATATACTTGAGAAATTAATCTGATGGTCACAATGATGCATTATACCAACTATGATGTTAATCCATTAAATAATCTAAAAGATATTAAGCAAAATCACTGGACCATGAAATATAGGTCATACTGATTTATATTACTTTGAGGTGAAAGTTTGGGTCACACTGTGTCATTATATGTAAATATGACATTTATGTATCTAACAGTGGGAGATATAACACAAAATCACAGGGCTATGAAATATAGGTCACATAATCCCAAAATATGATAGTAATACATCAAATCACTAGACCATATACATAGGTCACAGTAACCTACATTTACTTTTAGGTCAACTGATGGATCATACTAATTCATAATCCCAAATAATGATGTTCATATATCAATTAACATTCAAGATATGTGGCAAAGTTACTGGACCATGAAATATAGGTCAAGGTGACCTACATTTGTTATGCTGCCAATCATGGTGTCACACAGAACCAATATTCCAAGTATCACATTAATCCATGAAATAGTCTTCAAGATATAAGGCAAAATCGCTAGAGCATGAAAATATGATCACAATGACCTTGACCTTATTACACTGAATATTGATGTGATAAACATGTCTGATGCCCATCCTTCTTTAAGAAGTTGTTTGTATAAACAAACTGCAACATGCTACTTTATTGCGGCATTAATCCATGAAATAGGCTCAAAATATGTCAAAATCACTGAAGCATGAAAACAAGGTCACAATGACCTTGACCTTATTACACTGAATGTTGATGTGATAAACATGTCTGATGCCCATCCTTCTTTAATAAGAGGTTGTTTGTATAAAAAAACTGCAATATATTACTTTATTGGGGCATCCTAGAGTTTGACCTCTAGCCCCACGCTGGGGCATGACCCAGGGGTCCATAGATGTTGAATGGAAGAGAACCCTCCCAGGTACCCCCATACCAAATATGAAAAGATTTTGATCAGTGGCTGCAGAGTTATAAGCAAAAGACAAAAATTTCCAGTAAAACGATGTAAACATCACACATATTTTCTGTCCTTGGGTCAGCAGCATCAGCAGAATGACGTCAGCTATTCTGTAATCATTCAGTAGTAACACTAACCACACATTAACATCCTAAAATGTTAGCTTTCAAAAATATATGCAAAAGGGAAAACTTTCACGCAAAACTTTGACGCAAAATGTTAACATTGGTACGGACACATGCATGGACGGACGAATGGACGAACTGACGGAAAGACGAAAACTATATACCCTTGACATACTTTGTATGCCGGGGGTATAATTAATGAGAGATGACTGTATAAGCAGGTTTACTTAGGGTTTTCAAGATGCATGTACATACTTAAGTATCTCTCGTTTTTTTTTTTTTTTTTTTTTTTTTGTTGTTTTCCCTTGATCTGATATTTTATGCCTCTTTCAACATTATT
Source organism: Anodontia alba (assembly GCA_964016985.1). NCBI lineage: Eukaryota > Metazoa > Mollusca > Bivalvia > Lucinida > Lucinidae > Anodontia > Anodontia alba. The sequence goes on from OZ024823.1 coordinate 80,664,228, forward strand.
TAAGTCGTATGAAGATCATAAAGGTGATAATGAAGGGCCTGTACAATGAAGCACCATACATTAATGAGCTCAAATTAACCTCAAGCAGGACGAACCTGGGACTGCGTGAACTGAAGTCAGAAGCACTAACCACTCAGCCACCCAGCTTCTTCAAATCTCTTACCATTAGATTCTAGTACTTCTGATGTTAATCTGATGCAGAAAGGGAAATCTTCTGGTATCACAGACCTTAATGCTTTCTCTGCTAGAGCACCTGAAAAAGAAAAGGATGAACTGGTTGTAGCTTGAGATAGGTGCTTTTTTCAACCAAAATGTACTGATATTTTTCTTATTTCTCCACGAAAACGTATGTTGTGGGTACTCATTAGAAATGCCTCAGTGAGGCACTTCTAATGAGTACCCATAACATATGTTTTCGTGGATGAATAAAAGTATTGAGTGGATATATGCTCTTATTTGTATTTGGAGCTATGACAGGCTTACACCACTTTAGCACAATCTGTAAGGTCGAGAGAAAATTAAAAATATAGCAGACAGTGAGTAAAGCTGACATACCCTCGGCCATAGCTATTAGAGGTTTATTGAACCAATTTTATAGATTCAAATCTCCCGTAGTATTGTATGGGAGAGATGGGCAAAAAAAAAATCTCAGCATCATGATTTTCTTCTACACAATACACTTCAACCCTCTGTAGGCGAATACAAAATTTGAAGACTCTGGCTTTAATAGTAGGTGAGAAATCTGTGATGGATTTTTTTGTGAAAGACAGAAAAATTGACAAATAAAGGGAATGATAAGCAGGAGGATGCTGATTCTCCCTTACACAATATAACAAGTCAAACCCAATGTTTGTATAAACTTTTAAAATTCTAGTTCCTACAGTACCCTGAGAAATCTTTGACACAAATTTCCCTATGGCTTACATTTGAGTGACAGATGGAAAAATGCAAAAATAGAAAAAAAGAAAAAAAAAAGCCAAAATAAATCACAGTATCTTGCTTTTCTTTTACACAACAGATTTCAACCCTCTGTAGGTGTATTAGAAATTTGAAGGCTCTAGTTCTCATAGGACCTGAGAAATCTGCGAAAAAAATGATATGAGGATTTTGATTCTTTCTTACACAATACAACTAGTTGTACCCAATGTTTGAAACAAAATTTCAAAATTCTAGGAGAAGCAGTTCATGTGAAATCTTTGACAGAAACAAAGTTTACACACAAATAAGCATTGTTATAGAAAAGATGAAACCTATATACTCCCTATATTCTTCGTATACCTGGGATATAATGAGCATGGAGGCATAGTGGTTAGTGCACTGACCTCTGGGTGCTAGAGGTCACAGGTTCCATTCCCACTTCGGATGAGAAATTTTCTGGGTCTGAACATACTCCATTAGCATCATTGGCAGGAATGATGTTAACACAGTGCGCCATCCTTTGGATCAGGAGGAGTTGCGCCAATAAGGTATCTATTCTAACAGTAATAGGAACTGGAAAAAACTAAGTTGAAAAAGTGGAAAAATTTGATAAATAATGGGATATCCTAAAAACCACATGCACATCTTCAGACTATGTAGAATAAGAATGCATAGGTTCAAAAAGATCTGTATAAAACTGATCTGTATAAAACTGTAAGAGGAGTCGCGCCCACAACCTATTCATCTCATTGTGTCTATAGACAGATGGATGGAGGGAGGGAGGGACAGATGGACAAACCTATTTTAATAGTCCGACTTTTGGGGACAACTTTTAACATGGAACTATATGAGTATGGAACCAAACTGGTGCTCTGTAAGTTTTAGCAGTCTGTAACCTTTATCGGCCTGGGCCCAGCTGTTCAAAGAGTCGTTAGCTTAACGAGCTCGTTAGTAAGTACAATATCTAATTCACAGGAATTTTTGCTGAAAAAATGTGAGTAGCTTTTGCAAATGCAAAAGCTACTCACATTTTTTCAGCAAAAATATTAGTGTATAAGCCATATTTAATGATTAAAGTTTTAACGATACGTTAACTAACGACATCCTTAGTTTTGAACAACTGGGTCCTGATTATCTGTACCCACTGCCATTGTTACCAATGTGTGGCGAACACATCATTCCATATACAAAAGGTAGGTAACTGTGCCACATATATAGTGATGAATACATATGGGCTGCATCAAGCGCAACTGTGCCTTTGAACATGTGCAGAACGTACAGATTCATATCATCCTGCACATGTCCAAAGTATCATCCAGGGCCCAGTTGTTCAAAGCATCCTTAGCTTAACGAGCTCGTTAAGGGTCATTTCATTAACTGTTTTAGCAGAATCAATATACAATATTCCGATATTTTTTGCTGAAAAAATGTGAGTAGCTTTTGCAATTCAGCAAAAAATTTCAGCATATTTGCGTATCACTCGTTGTAAATTTTAACTAATCGTTAACTAACAACATCGTTAGCTATGAACAACTGGCCCAGGTCTCTGCTCTTTATACATAAATGCTGTAGTACCAAATGATTCTGTTAGCAGACAGGGAAGGCTTTGATCAGACTGTCCGGATGGGTAGGCTGATCTGGGCCTTCGCTGTCAGCATATGCCTGAAGACAAGTTTTTTTATATGGCATGGCTCATATCATCAATTTGTCCAGTGTTGAATTTGCCCATACAGTGCTAAGATAAAAATATACAAACCATGTCCCAATTCTCTTCTTCCCCGCTTATCAGCTAACTGCTTTATCTCATTGGTTGAAAATGAAGGAAACTGAAAATCAGAAAGTCACAAAGCACAATAAAACAAGAGGTTCACGGGCTATGGCTCACTCACCTGAGTAAAATAGCCATTGCAGACATGCAGATATTATGCAACATTTTTTCCAATTCTGTCATTGCAATTAATGAAAGGATCATCATTTAAGTAGTTATTGGTTTTGAAAACAGTTTTGAAGAAGAATGTGTTTATTATTATCAATAGAACAAACTCAATCCCGTTTCACAGTAGAATCAACATGAAACTGGTGGAATTGGCCAAGTGCTTACTGAAGACAAGAGTTGTCAGATGACAACGCAGCTCGCCAGGAAGGGCTAATCTGATAAGCAAACAATCTTTATTAAATATTAAAGATTAAATGCAGAACAATTATATATGACAGAGTATGACCTTTGTTTGTGTTGGGGTTTAACGACACGTCAACCCTTGTGGGTCATTTTGTGTCGTCTCCCAGAGAAAGGGAGAAAAGAGACAGAAGAGATAGCAGAAGAGATGAAAGAGAGGGACAGGGAAGAAAGAGGAACAGGAATGAAAGTGAAGAAACAGAAGAAATAAAAACATCACCTCCCTACCCTTACCTGCTACAAGGATAGCAGGCCTTGCCCAACTGTAAGCCAATATCAGCTGGACGCCCGGGTGACATAAGATAAATGACACCTTCGCACCACCCGACCACCCCCCAGAGTATGACCTGACTTTGATGTCTGACGAATGTCGAAACTGATGGTTGGGATATATGCCATTGACGTATCTTCCCTTAGGTTGGTGTGGGCAAAATATGAAAGCTGTATCTTACATGCTGAATGCCTTAGGTTGATGTGGATGAAATATGAAAGCTATATCTTACATACTTCAGCAGTTATGTACTTTTCAAAACTAAAAGACAGCTGTTAATGACAAAGTATGACTTGACCTTGATCTAGGCAAAAGGTCAAACTGAGGAAGAGGTGTGTACTATTGAAAGGTCTTACCCTAAGGTAGGTGTCAGCCAAATATTAAAGCGGTATCTTGAATACTTCAGCAGTAACTAACACTTTTCAAAACTTAAACGCAGAGCTCAAACATGGGTTTAAATGACAAAGTATGACCTGACCTTGAGCTAGGCAGAAGGTCAAACTGAGGAAGGGATGTGTGATATTGAAAGGTCTAACCCTAATATTGGTGTGGGCCAAATATTAAAGCGGTATCTTGAATACTTCAGCAGTTACAAACACTTTTCAAAACTTAAACGCAGAACTCGAACATGGGTTTAAATGACAAACTATGACCTGCCCTTGACCTAGGCAGAAGGTCAAACTGAGAAAGCAGTGTGTGCTATTGAAAGGTCTAACCCTAAGGCTGGTGTGGGCCAAATATTAAAGCTCTATCTGGAATACTTCAACAGTTACAAACACTTTTCAAAACTTAAACGCAAAACTTAAACATGGGTGTAAATGACAAAGTAAGAACTGACCTTGAACTACATAAATAGTCTAACTCGTGAACGGGGCTATATGTTATTGAAAGGTATTACCCTAAGACAGGTGTAAGCCAAATATGAAAGCAGTACCTTAAATAATTAAAAAACTATGGACACCTTTGAAAACTTAAACATTGTGCGGAAGCGGACGGATGCCGACAGATGCCGACGCCAACGCCCGGGTGACAACATAAGCTCTCCGGAGACATAGTCCCGGCGAGCTAAAAAGTTGTTTAACAATTTCTTGACTTTATACATGTATACAGCACAGGGGCAGGGGAAGATAACCCTTGCAGAATAAAATTTGATTGTAATTTAAAGCTTTTTCTACTTCAATCATAAATTTTAACTTTTGGACAATTCAGATACTTTTGTCTTTGTGTGTGTTATTCATTGCTCCCAAGTATCATTCATTTAATAATCTATTTATCTTTGTCAGAATGCAGGGACTTGCTATGCTCTCATCTTCACTGAATAAATAAAGGAATGATGGGAGAAGAGATATTTCAGTTACATGTTGCCAATCCCATCTATGTACACATCCTATGTCTCTTTATAAGGCTACAAAAGAGATAAACTCAACAAGGTCTTCTTTCCCTGCTGGTGCTGAATAGGGTCTTCTTTCTCTGCTGTTTTATTTACAAATTTCATAATTTAAAATTTTGCCATTGCAAGCAAACAAAATGGTCCCTGGTCATAAAACATTGGTCATAATACATTGGATAGACAATCATCAAATGATCATAATTACCAAATATGGTTCACATCACTTCACTGGGTGTGGAGAAAATGCAATTTAACCATTTTCCCATTATAAGTCTATGAGAGCTTTCTGTTGTCATGGCACCCAAACCAAGGGGCAGACTGGCAAACTTTTGGCTACTTTGAATTGTTCTTACTCAAGCAACATTTTTATCAACTAAGAGGCATACTGCTTCAGTGGTTTTGGAGTAATTGTCATTAAAAATTCCTTTTTCTAAATTTTAATGTGGCTATAGCAACCTAACAAAATGGCCATTGGTCTTTCTGTTGCCATAGCAACCATACCAAGTGGCAGATCACTATAATTTTAGCTATTTTGAATTGCCCTCACCCAAGCAACATTTGTACAAAATTAGAGTCATACTGCTTCAGTGGTTTTGGAGGTGTTGTCATTTAACCCTTGCCATGTTGAATATTTTTCAGCCAACCAAATTACTTGATCCAGAATTCTGATGCAAATTCACATTCTTAATAGCAAACAGTCCAGATCCAGAACAGTTGGCTTCTTCAGAAGCCAACTGATCTGGATCTACACTGTTTGCAAAGCAGGACATATCCTGGTTCAGTAGAACAAGGGTTAAAAAATTCTTTTTTTTTTTAAATTTAATGCTGCCATTTTAGCTATTTTAAATTCCCCTACCAAAGCAACATTCTTATCTAACTTGGGACAAATTGCTTCAATAGCGTTGGAGGAGTTGTTGTTAACAAGTGTTACAGACAGACAGATGGATGGATGGATGATGGACAAGAAGTGATCACTATAACGCATCCTTAGCATAGCTCAGGTGAGCTAAAATGCCATTCCAGAGGAAATAACAAACAAAGCTGATTCACCCTATAAAATTTTACAGGCTGAAAAACTCCACTCATCGTCTTGCCATGATGAGTGTGCCCTTTGGCACAGGACAACTGAAAATTTTTACTTTTACTTTTTCACTTATAATTTTCTAAAATCTGACATAGCTCCAGATAAGAGGGTCTCGGGGGTATCCACATAATATTTTTCTTATTTCTTCATAAAATGTAATTATATTGTGCATACTCATTAGAAATGCCTCTGTGGGGCAATTCTAATGGGTACCATAACATGTTTTCATTGAGAAATATTGAAAAATATCAGCTCTTTTTAGCTGAAAAAAGCAACTTATCTGGTGCTATGAATCACCATTATGTCTAGCCATGTAAGACAATAAGAACTAAGAATTTTCAAGCACTGACATCTAATAAGTAAGAACCAAAATTGACATAATTAACACATATACCCTCCTAAGCACACTGTCAAACAATTTTTTAGTCTTCAGACTAGGCTATATGATATAGATATTCCTACAGAAAAATGGTTGAACTATTTGCAAACAGTGGAGAAACAGATCAGATGCTGCATTCTGCAGCATCTGATCTGGGTCTGCACTTTTGCCAATTACACTTTTAGGGGTCTCCAGACTACAATAGGTTAAAACTGCTTTAATTTCTTTCTGAAAAGAGATCTACTCTAAAAGGAAGGAATATATTCCCCTTGGAGTAGACTCCTATTCAGAAGGTGATATTGGTGTGCTGGTGTAGGTAGCACAGTCCCAAAAGTTGTCTGGAAAATAAGATTTGACAGTTCATGCAAACTATCTACTAAGATTTGACACTTCAATCAAACTGTCTCCAAATTTCCCACTTTCTAGGATATGATTGATTCTGTTGGGGTTTAACAACACATCAACCCTTGTGGGTCATTTTGTGTTTTCTCCCAGACAAAGGGAGGAAAGAAATAGAAGATATAGTAGAAGAGATGAAAGAGAGGAACAGGGAAGAAAGAGGAACAGGAGTGAAAGTGAAGAAACAGAAGAAATAAAAACATTCCCCCTCTACCCTTACCTACTACAAGGAAAGCAGGCCTTGCCCAACTGTAAGCCAATATCAGTTGGACACACCCCCGGTTATATGAGATACACAACACCTTTGCACCACCTGACCACCCCCTCTTTCTAGGATAAAAATAAGAAAAATGATATCAATTTGTCGTCCTCTGAATATGCCCATGGTGAGCAGTAATTAGTACCCACAACATACGTTTCAGTAAGGAAATAAGGGGGCCAAGATGGCCCTGTATCACTCACCTGATTAGCAGACAAGTTTCAAGTAAAATGGCCTTTCGGTTCAAGAGAAGTTTAATATAGAGTTTCAAGATGGCGACCATCTTGGATTTCCAATCAGAATGATTTTAGCTACTTTTGACGTACAAGTCACATCAATACTTCCAATGAAGTTTCTAGTCAATTGGCCTTTTGGTTCAGACTAAAAAAGTTCAAAATAGATTTTCAACATGGCTGCTAGGGCAACCATCTTGGACTTTATACCAGAATGATTTTAGCTATTTTTTATCTAAAAGTCACCCTGATACTTACTATCAAGTTTCTAGTCAAAGGGCCTTTCTGTCAGAAGAAGATCAAAACAGATTTTCAAGACGGCAATTGTGGCGGCCATACTGGATTTCCGATAGGAACAATTTTAGCTATTTTTGATCTATAAGTCACCCACATACTTCCAACCAAGTTTCAAATAAATTGGCCTTTTGATTCAAAAGAAGAAGTGCAAAATAGATTTCCAAGATAGCGGCCATCTTGGATTTCCAATCAGGACAATTTTAGCTATTTTTGATCTACAAGTCACCCTGATGCGTTCTACCTAGTTTTGCGTCAATTGGCCTTTACGTTCAGGTGAAGAAACATAAAATAGATTTTCAAGGTAGTGGCCATAGTAGCCATCTTAGATTTCCTATCAGAATGTTTTAAGCTATTTCTGATCTACAAGTCACTCCAATGCTTCCTACCAAGTTTTGAATCAATTGACCTTTCAGTTCAGGAGAAGTAGAAAACAGATTTTCAACATAGCAGCCATGGCAGTCATCTTGGATTTCCAATCTGAATGATTTTAGCTTTTTTTTTTTAATCTACTAATCAGCCCGATGCTTCATATTAAGTTTCAAGTCAATTGGCCTTTCAGTTCAGGAGGAACGAAAAAAAAAGATTTTCAAGATGTCTGCCACGGCGGCCATCTTGGATTTCAGATAGGAATGGTTTTAGCCATTTTTGATCTATAAATCAGCCCAATGCTTCCTTCCAAGATTCAAGTCAATTGGCCTTAGGGTTCAGGAGAAGAAGGGAAAAATAGATATTCAAGACGGCCACCATCTTGGATTTCCGATTAGAATGATTTTAGTTAGTCTTTATCTTCAAGTCACCCAGATGCTTCCTACCAAGCTGCAAATTAATTGGCATTTGGTTCAAAAGAAGAAGCAAAAAAAAAAAATTTTTCAAGATGGTGGCCATCTTGGATTTTCGATTGGAACAACTTTAGTAATTTTTTATCTTTAAGTCACCCTGATGCTTCCTACCAAGTTTCAAGTCAATTGGCCTTTTCGTTCAGAAGAAGCGAAAATAGATTTTCAAGATGGTGGTCATGTCTGTCGTCTTGGATTTCCAATCAGAATGATTTTAGCTATTTTTTTATCTATCTACAAGCAGGGCTCTGGAAATTTTGAAATCTGAATCGGTCCAGCCGATGACGATGACGTCATCAATGAGCCCATTCCAAAAAAAAAAAATATGTGTATATCACCTGTCACGAAAACTAATGACAATTGGCAGTCCTATAACTCCTTTTAAATAATACACCTCAACTCCGTTATATAACGGAAGTCCGGGTACAACGAGCATGATCAAAGCTGGCATCATCAATAAATACAGTCAGGTATGTAAAAAGAAAGAAAAAAAAAAAAAAGAAAGAAAAAACGGTTTTGTTGTTATTTCCACCTCCGCAGGGTTTTCCTAAACTATTTATAAACAACTGATTCCCGTCTTGTATAAGCGCGAAGACGGCGGGAAACAGGAGAGACGGAACGAAACGACTTTCATGGACCTAATTAGGTCTAATAAAAAAGGCCTGCGCCACAGGCGGTTTTGCAGTTTTCAGTGTTTCAAGATTTAATCAGACTGCTTAAATTTTAAGCACTGACCAATCTTGCCTAGCGCAAGTGGTGCATTACTTATTTTTACTGTGAAATCTACCTTGAATTATACTCGCATGTTACGGCAATCAACAACAACAAAAAAAAAAAAAAGCAATCAATTATACCCAGATCAGACGCCGTTGTATGTGACATCTGATCAGGACGTACACGGTTTGGGAATTCATTAATCGAATCTGGGATCGACAAACCGTGTTGATCAAAACAAAAAAGAAGAGGAAGAATACGGGTGCGTTCAAGCGGTGCATTCTTTTATCACTCTCAGTAAAGCGACCTTTGATCTTTTGGACACGCCTACTGCACATGGATGATTTGCAGTCTCAGTGTATTCACACGTGTCACACAAACGGATTAATTATCAGACTACCGTTACTGATGATTCGTGTTAATCGCTTGTTTACCGCACAAAGGTCAGTGAAGTGTTGATTTTTTGACAATGTTTGGATAATGACGTAATTAATTTGTGCTGCGGGTAGGTTGCCGTTATTCAGCTGTCTCTCCAATATACATGTCAAATGACCGTTTAGAGCCTTTTAACTACCATAATATCGCATTTAAAAGGTGCGCGGACGTTGTCAGTTCGGAAAGACTTGACCGTTTGTGATTTTTTAGACATCATTGATTTGTGAAAATTGGTTGGTTTGGGAGATGCTGGACCGATTTATTAGCGTTTTGGGGTGTTTGAAATCGGTCCAGAATTCTTAATTTCGGTCCAGACCGGCTATTTTTCCGGTTTTCCCGAGCCCTGATCTACAAGTCACCCCGATGCTTCCTATTAAGTTTCAAGTCAATTGGCCCAGGGGTGTAGGAGGAGTAGGCTTTTAAAGCAAATTGTTGACACCGCATAACAAAAGATGAACAACGGACACTGACCTATCACAATAGCTCACCTTAAGCACTTCATGCTCAGGAGCACTAATAAGAAAAGTATACCACAACCTCTTTATAACACTTACTATTGCTATTAACTGTATTAGCTGAACAACTGTGTTGTAGCCAAACAAAAATGTATAGATAATATAGAAAAATGGCCATAAATGGTCATTTTTTCTATTTAACCTTTACAGTTTTGTTTGGGTACAACACTTTTTTGAGGTCCACCTTTAAACTGTCTGAAACCATCTTACAATGGACTGCCTTATTGTTTGTGTTGAGGTTTTACGGCCCAGTCAACCCAATGGGGTCATGTCGAGCGCGGTCAGTTTACCTAACCACACGTTTACTGGGCAGGCTTAGTCCTCTAAGCTGTTAACCAGTATTGTGCACATTCTTTCGCCAGAAACTGACAAGTGCCCTTCTTGAATCAGCGGAAGGGAGAGAATGACCGTAGAAAATATTTCATGATCAATCTCCACAAAAGAATGTTGCCGACCTCGGCGGGGGTTGAACCCGCGACCTCCTGGTCTCCAGTCGGACAGCGCATCCAACTGAGCCACCGAGGCCGGCTAAATAGCTTCCAGTAATACCTGAACCCAGTTGTTCAAATCATCGTTAGCTTAACAAGCCTGTTAGTGTCAAAATGTTAACTGTTCTAGTAAGTACAATATCTTAATCACAAGTATTTTTGCTGAAAAAATGTGAAAGCTAATCACATTTTTTTCAGCAAAAATATTAGCGTATATGCCATATTTAATGATCAAAGTTTTAATGATATGTTAACTAACAACATCATTAGTTTTGAACAACTGGGTCTTGGGCCTTTACACTAAACTGGAGGTCATCCATAATACTGAAAACAAAATAACTCAGAGCTCTAGATAAGAGGGAGTAAAGGGTATTCCAATGAAAATCAGCATTGAAACTGAAGTTAAGGGGGTTAAAATACTCAATGAAATTTTGTGTTTCAGCATTGAAATCAAATTTAGTGGGTACTATTGTCAGTGAAATTTACAGCTTCTAAATAAAAAAGCAATTTCCCTCACCCTGATTCTTTTTGTGAGCAGTAGCAGTACAATAGATCAGAAAGGGTTTAACCCTTAAAACACTAACGACAAATACATTTCTAGTTGTTGTTTTTTCAGAAATAATAAAGCTTGGCATTTAATGTGAATTGTCTGCTATGCAAACAATTCACATCAAATGCCAAGCTTTATTTTCTCTGAAAAAGTTAAGATTTTGTATGCTACACTTTGCTTTAAGAGTTCAGCATTGCAAATGGGCATTTAAGCATTGACCTTAAAAGCAGGGGGTAAAATACTCTTTGCATCAAACCCTTATCTAAAGCACTATAACTAACCTCGTAATGCAACATAAAATTCTTCTCTTTTATAGCACCTGTTATCACAGACACAGGATCATTTCTGGAAGCGGATTCAAGTGAGTCAAAAGTTACGGTACACAAAACTTGCGTCTGACCTCTTTGAAACAAAGCTGACCCATGAAGTGGCTTGTACAAGTCCACCTGAGAGGTAATGGGCCTCACCTCAGTCAATGATCTGCCATCACATCGTATTTTATCCTCTAAAATCTGTTCCCTAAAGAGCTTTCTAACAACTACACTGTATGCTTCATGAACCAGCTGTGTATCTTTCAAATATTTCTCATCTAATTTCTCAAAAATTCCATGTCTTCCGTCGTTTAAAGCTTTGTCACGTGAAATCTTGCCGTGAGGAGATTCAAGGATTTGCTTGATTTCACTTTCAGCACAGCTTTGAACAGCATCAATAAGGTCTTCAGGTATCACAAATGATGGAGAAAATATTCTTTTCTTCTTCTGATTTTTCTTACAGTCTTCTGCAATAACCATGGCTACCGACTGGGCAAACCCAGCTCCATTGGCAATAACTACTTTTATATAACTGTGTGGAACATCCTCTCCCCCTCCTTCAAGCATTACTGAAAACAATAACCAGGGCCCAGTTGTTCAAAGCGTCGTTAGCTTAACGAGCTCGTTAAGGGTCATTTCGTTGACTAATTTAGCGGATTCAATATACAATATTCTAACATTTTTTGCTGAAAAAATGTGAGTAGCTTTTGCACTGCAAAAGCTACTCACATTTTTCAGCAAAAAATTACAGCATATTTGCATATCACTTGATGAAAATTTTAATGAATTGTTAACTAACGATGTCGTTAGCTTTGAACAACTGGGCCCAGAACTCTAGATGAGAATGGGGCAGATTCAGAATTTTTGCTTTAAACCTATTTTAGAGGACTCCTACATTCTTTGATACATTAACATTTGCTGGGTACTGAGGAAGTCAATTTAAAATGAGGCCACAGGCCAAGGGTTCAAATATCTTCTGAGAGACACATCAAATGTCAATGCAATGGAACACATGTGTGCGATTGTTGTTCTTGCATTTCTGTATAATTCCATTTAAAAGTCTAATTGTAGAGCTTGAAAAAATGATAAAAAAGTCACATTTAAGGCATTGTATACAACAATATTATTTGGTGAAAACAATATTAAAAACAACCAGGGCCCAGTTGTTCAAAGCATTGTTAGCTTAACGAGCTAGTTAATAACAAAATTGTTGACTGCTGTAGCTTAGGTATTATCAAATACACTGATTTTTTTTTGCAAAATTATGAGTAGCATTTGCAATGCAAAAGCTACTCACATTTTTTCAGCAAAAAGTATCAATATATTTGCCATATTTCAAGATATAAATTTTAATGTCATGTTAGCTAACAATTTCATTAAGTTTTGAACAACTTGGCCAAGGTGACCTGTAGCTCACCTGAGACTATTTGTTCTAAGCAAGCTTGCAGTGACAGTTTTAAAGAATGAAACATATGGGTATAGTAGCCAGTACAGTTTGAAAAACCTTTGGTCTCTGTATCCTACAGTAAACTGGTATGGAATTTAGCTTTAGTTAATTTGGCAAAACAGAAAATTCTCATACAATATGGCTCTGATAAAGTGACATACCAAATATCAAAGGCTTGTGCCGTCTAGTTTCACACAGGAAGATTTTTAAAGTTTTCCCCTATATGAGTCTATCTTCTAGTAAAACAACTGACCCTAGGGCAGGGCAATTTTTGACCCCAGGGCTATAATGTGAACAATCCAGGGGATAGGTTACAGGATGACACTTGGCAACTTGGGCTTGAAAAACAAAACAAGAGGCCCACAGGCCATGGATCGCTCACCTGCATGACATAACCACTGCAGATATGCAGATGTTATGCAACATTTTTCCAATCCTGTCATCCCAACTAATGAAAAGATCATCATTTAAGCAGTTCTTAATTTTGAAGAAGAATATATATGGCATGAGAGTCAATGGAGCATGATCATTTGAACAAACTCTCAATCACATTTCAACAGTAAGATCAATGTGAAATTTGGTGGCAAATGGCTAAGTGGTTTCTGAAGAATCATGATTTTATACATGTAAACAGCTCAGTGGCAGGGAAATATAATAAACATAAACATAGCCATCTTGGATTTCCAGTCAGAATGATTTTAGCTACTGTTGATCTACAAGTAACCTTGATACTTCCAATGAACTTTGAGTCAACTGCCCTTTCAATTCAAGGAAAAAGTTCAAAACAGATTTTCAAGATGGACGCCATGGCCACAATTTGGGATTTCCTATCGCAATGATTTGAGCAATTTTTTATCTACAAGTCACCCCGATGCTTCCTACCAAGTTTCGAGTCAATTGGCCTTTCAGTTCAGGAGAAGAAGGGAAAACTAGATTTTCTAGATGGCCGCTATCTTGGATTTCTGACTGGAACCATTTTAGCTATTTTTATATCTACAAGTCATCCCGATGCTTCCTACCAATTTTCAAATCAACTGGCCCTTTGCTTCAGAAAAATAAGCAAAAAAAAGAGTTTCAAATTGTTTGGATTTTAGATCCAAACAATTTAAGCTATTTTAGATCTACAAGTCACCCTAATGCTTCTTACCAAGTTTCGAGTCAAATGGCCTTTCGATTCAGGTCACCCTGATGCTTCTTACCTAGTTTAAAGTCAATAAGCCTTTTGGTTCAGGAGAAGAAGTGAAAAATAGATTTTCAAGATGGCCGCCATGGCTGCCATCTTGGATTTCCAACCGGAACCATTTTAGCCATTTTTGATCTATAAGTCACCCCGATGCTTCCTACCAAGTTTCAAGTCAATTGGCTTTTGGGTTTAGGAGAAGAAGCAAAAAAAAAAAGATTTTCAAGATGGCCACCATGGTCAGCAGGATTTTAGCTATTTTGATCTACAAGTCACCCTGATGCTTCCTACCAAGTTTGGAGTCAATTGGCCTTTCGGCTCAGGAGATGTAGTGAAAAATAGATTTTCAAGATGACGGTCATGACGGCCATCTTGGATTTACGATCAGCACGATTTTAGCTATTTTTTTTATTTATAAGTCACCCCAATGCTTCCTACCAAGTTTAGAGTCAATTGGCCTTTTGGTTCAGGAGAAGAAGCGAAAAATAGATTTTCAAGATGGCTGCCATGGCAACCATCTTGGATATCCAATCGGCATGATTTTAGCTACTTTTGATCTACAAGTCACCCCAATGCCTCCTACCAAGTTTCGAGTCAACTGGCCTTTCGGTGCAGGAGAAGAATCGAAAATTAGCTTTTCAAGATGGCTGCCTTGGATATCCAATGGGCATGGTTTTAGCTATTTTTGATCTACAAGTCATCCCAATGCCTCCTACCAAGTTTCGAGTCAACTGGCCTTTCGGTGCAGGAGAAGAAGCGAAAAATAGCTTTTCAAGATGGCAGACATCTTGGATTTCAGATTGGAATGATTTTAGCTATTTTTGATCTACAAGTCACCCTGATGCTTCCTATTAAATTTCAAGTCAATTGACTTTTGGGTTTAGGAGAAGCGAAAAATAGATTTTCAAGATGGCCGCCATGCGGCCATCTTGGATTTATAATCGGCATTATTTTAGCTAATTTTTTGATCTACAAGTCATCCTAATGCTTCCTACCAAGTTTCGAGTCAACCGGCATTTCGGTTCAGGAGAAGAAGTGAAAAATAGATTTACAAGATGGCCGCCCTTAGGCCATCTTAGATTTCCTAGCGACACGATTTTAGCTATTTTTTATCTACAAGTCACCCTGACGCTTCCTAGCAAGTCTGGAGGCAATTGGCCTTTCAGTTCAGGAGAAGAAGCAAAAAATAGATTTTCAAGATGGCTGCCATGGCGGCCAGCTTGGATTTCCGATCGGCACAATTTTAGCTATTTTTGATCTACAAGTCACCCTGATGCTTCCTACTAAGTTTCAGGTCAATTGACTTTTGGGTTTAGGAGAAGAAGCGAAAAATAGATTTTCAAGATGACCACCATGGTGGCCATCTTGGATTTCCGATAGGTACGATTTTAGCTATTTTTGATCTACAAGTCACCCTAATGCTTCCTAGCAAGTTTGGAGTCAACTGGCCTTTCAGTTCAGGAGAAGAAGCGAAAAATAGATTTTCAAGATGGCGGCCATCTTGGATTTTCGATCGGAATAATTTTAGCTATTTTTGATCTATAAGTCATCCCGATGCTTCCTACCAAGTATCGAGTCAATTGGCCCAAGGGTGTAGGAGGAGTAGGCTTTTAAAGCAATTGTACAACAGACATTGACCACAATAGCTCACCATGAGCACTTCGTGCTCATGTGAGCTAAAAAAACTTTGCCCCAAATTTTTGCCAGTGCCTTCCTGGAGAATAGTAATGGTAAAGAGACAAACAAGTGCTATGATTCTATAATCAACTGACCGTTTTGCTGCTGGATAGTGTCATAATGAACAGTTGATTGCGCATTAGAATTCTCATCTTGCTGTGGCAATACTGGAAGAATGTTGCATGGCATTTGCAAATATGCAATAGCTGTTTTTATCAGGTGAGGGAATTGTGGCCCATGGGCCTTTTGTTTGTATTAACCTTTACCACTCATTGGGCTAATTCAGCAGACGACTTGAGATTTTTAGCTCACCTGAGCACAAAGTGCTCAAGACGAGCTGTTGTGATCAGTCAATGTCCGTTGTGCATCGTTCGTCGTGTGGTGTCAACAATTGCTTTAAAAGCCTACTCCTCCTATACCCCAAGGCCAATGGACGAAACTTGGTCAGATGCATCGGGGTGAACTGTAGATCAAAAATAGATAAAATAGTGCCAATCGGAAATACAAGATGGCCACCATGGTGGCCATCTATGGTGGCCATCTTGAAAATCTATTTTTCGCTTCTTCTGAACCAAAAGGCCAATTGACTCGAAACTTGGTAGGAAGCATTGGGGTGACTTGTAGATCAAAAAGAGCTAAAATCATTCCAAGTGGAAATACAAGACAGCTGCTATGGTGGCCATCTTGAAAACCATTTTTCGCTTCTTCTCAAGAACCAAAAGGCCAATTGGCTATAAACTTGGTAGGATGCATTGGGGTGACTTGTAGATCAAAAATAGCTAAAATCATTCCGAATGGAAATCCAAGATGGCCGGCCATCTTGAAAATCTATTTTCAGCTTCTTCTCCTGAACCAAAAGGCCAACTGACTCAAAACATGGTAAGAAGCATCTGTGTGACTTGTCAATCAAAAATAGCTAAAATCGTTCCGATCAGAAATCCTAAAAGGCAGCTACCTTGAAAATCTATTTTTAGCTCACCTGTGCCGAAGGCTCAAGGTGAGCTATTGTGATTACTGGCCATCCTTCGTCGTCGCCATCGTCGTCGTGGTGTGTCCGTCCGTCCACAATCTTTAAACAACATCTCCACCTAAACCACTGATTGGATTTTGACGAAACTTCACAGGAATGATCCTTGGCTGGTCCTCTTTCAAAGTTGTTCAAATGGTTCCGGTCCATTGCATATCTAGGTCACAGGAGCTAAAAATAAATTTTTAGCTAAAAACTTAAAAATCTTCTTGTCAGAAAGATACCATAGAAATACTTTCTCCTTAAAAGATTTTGCTTCCCGATCAGGAGATCGTACAACAGGGCAAGTAGGACAACATCATGAGATAACACGTGTGATTCGCCTAAAATTCTTTTAACAACAAACAAAGTTAATTATTTCTCAGATACCTTTATACTTTTGTGTATTAAGTGAAACAAGAGGCCCACGGGCCACAGTTCGCTTACCTGAGTGACATAGCCACTGCAGACATGCAGATGTTATGCAACATTTTTCCAATCCTATCATCACAACTAATGAAAATATCATCATTTGAGCAGTTCTTAGTTTGAAAAAGAATATATGGGCATGATCATTTGAATAAACTATCAATCACATTTCAACAGAAGGATCAATGTGAAATCTGGTGGAAATTGGCTAAGTGGTTTCTGAAGAATCATGATTTTATACATGTAAACAGCACAGTGGCAGGGAAATATTATAAATATAAACCAGATGACGGCCATCTTAGATTTTCAATCAGAACAATTTTAACTACTGTTGATCTACAAGTCACTTGGATACTTTCAATATAAATGTATATGGCCCATACAAATGGGGAAGCAAATTTGACCTTGGAGGTAAAAAGGTCAAATGTCAACATAAAACCATCATTTTAGCAATTTTGGTAGATTTCCTGTCCCCCATAATTTGTGCAAAGATTAGGACCCAGGGCTTATTTGGTTATGGAGAAGAAGATTTTTAAAGGTTTTTACCATTTATGGGCATGGCAGCCATTTTGATCAATGGACCATACCCATTTTAGCAATCTTTCATTCTCCTGCCCACGGAGGCTCCGCATGAAATTTGAGCAACACTGGCCTGGAGGCTTCAGAAGAAAAGCCATTTGAAATTATCATTATTTATTCCTTACAAATGTATGGGGCCCATACAAATGCATACAGAAGCAAACTTGACCTCGTCATAAAAAGGTTAAATGTCAATGTATGACAATTATTTTAGCAATTTTGGTAGACCGCCTGTTCCAGAATATATATGCAAAGATTCAGCCATAAGCCATCCTCGGTTTTGGAGAATAAGATTTTTAAATGTTTTTTCCCATACAAATGCATAAGGAAGCAAACTTGACCTTGCCGTAAAAAGGTCAAATGTCAATGTATGACCATTATTTTAGCAACTTTGGTGGAACCCCTATCCCCGATAATTTATGCAAACATTCAGCTCCAAAGCATCCTCGGTTCTAGAGAAGATTTTTAAAGGTTTTTACCATATATGGGCATGGCGGCCATCTTGGTCAATGAACCGTGACCATTTTAGCAATCTTTTGTTCCCCCTATCTATGGAGGCTCCATATGAAATTTGAGCAAAATTGGCCCAGAGACTCCAGAGGAGAAGTTATTTGAAATTCTGAACATTTTTCCCATACAAATGCATAATTTTCTTGTGTTGAGGTTTTACGGCCCAGTCAACCCAATGGGGTCATGTTGAGCGCGGTCAGTTTACCTAACCACACATTTACTGGGCAGGCTTAGTCCTCTAAGCGGTTAACCAGTATTGTGCACATTCTTTCGCCAGAAACTGACAACTGCCTTTCTTAAATCAGCAGAAGGCAGAGAATGATCGTAGAAAATATTTCATGGTCAATCTCCACGAAAGAATGTTGCCGACCTCGGCTGGGGTTGAACCCGCGACCTCCTGGTCTCCAGTCGGACGGTGCATCCAACTGAGCCACCGAGGCCTACAAATGCATAAGGAAGCAAAATTGACCTTACCGTAAAAAGGTCAAATGTCAATGTACGACCATTATTTTAGCAATTTTAGTAGCCCTCCTGTTCCTGAAGATATATGCAAAGATTCAGCCATAAGGCATGCTTGGTAAGATTTTTAAAGATTTTTCCTATACAAATGCATAGGGAAGCAAACTTGACCTTGCCGTAAAAAGGTCAAACGTCAACATACGGCAATTCTTTTAGCAATTTTGGTAGACCTCCCATCCCCGATGATTCCTGCAAAGGTTCAGCCCGAAGGCATTCTCGGTTCTGGAGGAGAAGATTTTTAAAGGTTTTTACCATATATGGGTGTGGCGGCCATCTTGGTCAACGGACCGCGACCATTTTAGCAATTTTTCGTTCCTCTACCCTAAGGAGGCTCCATATGAAATTTGAGCAAAATTGGCTCAGCAGCTTCAGAGGAGAAGTTGTTTGAAAATGTTAACGGACGGATGCACGGACGGAAGGATGGATGGACGGATGACGGACGGAAAGTGATCATAATAGCTCATCCTGAGCAGAGCTCAGGTGAGCTAATAAAAAAAACCTTGCTAATCCTCTGCTGATTGATAATTGTATCTTTAAAATATATAGTAAAATGTACCCTATAACAAATACAGAAATGTCCTCTTTTCATACATACTTACATGATATGAGCTCTTCATTGCTTATCTTCTATGCATAAAGCTGATATTCTAAAACTTAAATCCATCTAGACTGCCAGAAATATTTCACACTTAATACTGTCACACATGTTATATGTCAGTTTAAGTGCTGTGATATCAGAACATTGTTTCCTGTAGACAGTGTTTGCAGGAGAAAGCTCTCCATTAGGAAAAATACTGTATACTTTCCTAATCTCAACTCAAAAGCATGAATAAAGTGAAAACAAACATTCTGTGGGCATAAATTATTCAAGAATTTCATAACTTAAGTTTACATAAAAACACAATGGTAATCACAATGATAACAACATCACACATATATCAACACTATACTGCATTTTTAAGTCATCTCTAAGATGCAGCCAAATACATAGCATATACACTTTGGCACTTCTCTGTTACCACAGTGTATAAAATAAAACATTTTATGCTGGCTAAAGACAGTTTACTTAAAAAAATCTGCTTGATTATGAAATACCTTGTAAAAACCCCAACACATATAGGTCAGTCATACATTATATAATATTATGACATTAAATAAATGATTACCATTTTATCATCTATAAAGTGATAAGAAAACCTTTATAGATATAAAATTATACAAGTTCTTGTTATTTTTATTAGTGATATTAGTAATGAAAATAACACACAACAACATTAATCTTAATGATTTCCATTCTCTTTGTTACTTTATAATGGACTCCCAAAACGTATAATTGATAATCAAAACGGTGATAGAATGAAATAACTAATAGGATTAGTTTTGTCTCTGAGCCTTATATAAATGGAGATAATATAACATAACTGAAAGGACTGGTTGTGTCTCAGGGCCTTATATGCCTTATGACAGAATCTGAATTAGATTTAGCTGCCAAGAAACTATAATGAGATAAAAAAAACCCAAACATTTATTGGTCCCTACCTCTGATATACCATCTATTACAAGATTATTTTAATGCCAGGATAAGATACGGTATTTAATTCTCACCTTTTATTTCCATTGCAATTTCAGACATGAAAATGACCTAGTGCCTGCTGATTGTCAATGATTCTGTTAATAGTTTATTACCAAATATTTTCATTTACCTAACATTTCTGGTAACGTATGTTACACAGCTGTGACTGCTATTCTTAATGAGACTCCTTTCATATTTTTACTTTGACTGTTACAACTTTTATTGTGGTTCTAAAGACAGACCCTACCAAAATAAGACAAACAATGGATTTTCATTACTATTATTAAGTCCCATGTTCTTTAAGGCCCTTTTCCTTCTGTCCAGACATTGATCATATTTGAGACATACTCTGGCACTTAGACTACAACTTCTGCTGCTCAGAATGCATATTCTGACACTAAGAATAACTTTTCTAGGTCCTATCATAGAGTTAAAACCACAGTCATATGTAAGTATGTAATGCTGACTATAGCTAATTATAACCAACAATATTGATCTGATTTTTATTCATGAGTTTCAGCGAAGTACCAGTAGTTTATGTTATAATAGAAAAATGAAAAAATATATGCATGAAAGAGATGAAAATCAGGTTGCATACCACTTTTGTTTTCAACATAATCTCTAAAGGTGCTAAAGTCACTGAATTGCTCTGGTATATACTTAATTTCATTGGGCTATGTATGTTTTTAAATTTGCCTAATGTTACACACTTATCTTTAAGGATAGTTGTATTTTAAAGGATAAAGTAACACTGTTTGTTTTGAGGAAAATCATATTACGGTAAGACAAAGTGTTATATGATTTACTTTATGTAATCTTAATGTATCAGCCTTGTTGAACATTTGGTCTAATCAGTCTTTGCAGTCTGCTTGAAGAAAGCTGAGGTCCTTTGCTATTCACTGAGCACACAGGGAAGATATTGACCAGTCATCACTGCTTT
The DNA here is from genome assembly GCA_964016985.1 of Anodontia alba. Taxonomy (NCBI): domain Eukaryota; kingdom Metazoa; phylum Mollusca; class Bivalvia; order Lucinida; family Lucinidae; genus Anodontia; species Anodontia alba. Next base: position 80,685,343 of record OZ024823.1, read on the forward strand.
CACAGGCCCTATATGTCCTGCGGTAGTGAACATTGATAGTAAACATTTTGTTTTAATGATACAGTGAAACCTGTGTAAGACAGCCACCTTTGAGACTGACTTTAGTGGTTGATGTGGAAAGGTGGCTGTCTTAAAATAATTTTGCTAGCAAAATTACATGACATGTACCTTTATAAGACAGCCACCTTTCCACATCAACTCTCACTGTTTAAAGTCTGTCTCAGAGGTGGCTCTCTTACACAGGTTTTACTGTAGAGAACATTTTGTTTTAATTAGGACTACATGTAAATGCTACTTTGGTATCAAATACATGCATTTCTTGGCATGAGACTATGCTTGTACCAATATTGTTTAATCAGAAATAATGTTTTACGTTACATACATTAAACATGTAACAGAAAGACTTTGTGGTCAACTGCATAATGTGCAATGTTTTAATATATAGATTTATAGGTCATAAACAAAAATCAGTGTAGCAAGCTACAATATGGATCTTCTTAATATACCAATAAAATTTTTGATTTGCATAGGTTAGTTAGATTGCAGATAAACCCCTAATAATGTAACAGAATAAATAATATGATAGTGCCATTTTTATCCTCTTATTCTGAAAATATGAAGTTATAGAACTTAATTATTCTAAAACTGAGAATTAGTTCAAGTGATAACGGTGTAGGTAAAGACCTTTACAGAAACAAAATTCCTTAAAATTAAGACATAAAGGTGTTACATATGTTAGCATTGATAAATTATTAAGCAAAGTTATGTGAGGGTCTGACATATAATTCATCTGTAGATATCTTATTTAGACATAAAGAAATTATAAGCATTTGCCATACATTAAAAACTTCAGGACAGTATTCAGTATTTTATGCAAAACTGACCATAATGCAGAGAGCAACTTTACTGTTTACAGTATTAGATGTATATAACTGACAAATGTATATAACTGACAAAGACTTGCTGCATTAAATTTATAGTATTAGAAATGCTTACAAAAACTTCAAAACAATACAAAACAATGGCATTAAAAACTGATGTAGAATACCATACAGAAAACCACCAAAGCCCACAATATGTAAATATTTTTAGATGTTACAGGCTTCATACAGGCAAGGCTAAGTCAAATTCAAGGACTTTTCAAGGACCAACCTCATAGATTTCAAGGACTATAAAACTTACACAAATTCGTAAATTCTGGCACTGTCATCCATTGGTTCCACATCCAGTGAAAAATTTTGGGTTAAAAACTAACTTCTGCCAAACAATGTCACAATAAATTCTCTTAAAACCAAGAGTATTAAGTTGTGGCGTGGTTGCAGTTTCTGTTTTAACCTGTGAGAAATTTACAAATGTCCGATACATCGCTTTGTCTTGTTTATATGCCCCTCTCCCTGCGCCTGTGACCGCAATGCACTTTCACCCATTTGTGATGATGTCCTTATTACATGGCCAACAGTGTGCCTTATGTTTACTGTTTGTTTCCTTTACCCAAGGATATCGTTTTGGCCACTCTCTGCTAAAAATACACTTTCCCATTATGCAGAAATAAAGTCAGGTTCCAAAAAAAAACACACACACTAAAGAACAGCCAATGCCATTTTTGTTTATTTAGTCTGGTTATTGGAATTGACTTTTTTCAGTAATAAAAGTTGTCAAAATGGCCAAGTACCAGTCTGCAAGGGAGACAATCCCACATCAAGTATGAAACATTTGAACCTATAAGTATTCGATCTTTGTTTTCGTGCCGAGCACATTTGACCTCTTTAATTATGGCACTCCTGCACCTCTATCGTTGCTCGAAACTTGCCGATTTTTTCCAAGGAACTTTATTTTTGATTCTCAGAGATTTAAATTTGTCTACAATGCAAGAAAACGTGAAATTCAAGTACTTTTCAAGGTCTATGGACAGTTTTCAAGGGTTTTTCAAAAACAAATTTTGTTTTCAAGGACTTTTCAATGAAGACTGCCCTTCATTTTCAAGTACTTTTCAAGCCTGTGCAAACCCTGTATTACCTACGTTACTATGGGCAGAATAATATGGCAGAGACAGGTTTTAATGCACCTATGTATCTAATATTACTTAAATGTAATGCTACAAATAAGAATTCACTTTATTTGTACAACTTCTGGGCTGCATTTGGTGTGATGATATGTAAAAATGATAATTTTGCATGTTATATCTCACAGTGGGGTGACATTGTTTAACACCCAATAAGTGACAAAATATAAAAGCTAGAGAGATCATGTTTGTAGCTTTGGAAAAGGGAATTAAAATATCTTGCCACAAATTACACAATGAAGGTCAATGGGGCAATGTACAATCCACAATTATGAACTGTACGAGTTAAAATATTCATTTCTGAAGGGTACCGTAGAAAATGTAACATGTGTAACACCATGTACGGCCTCAAAGAATTTTCAAACATCTGGGCCAAGTTGTTCAAAGCGTCGTTAGCTTAACGAGCTCGTTAAGGGTCATTTCGTTAACTGTTCTAGCAAATTCAATACACAATATTCTGATATTTTTTGCTGAAAAAATGTGAGTAGCTTTTGCACTGCTTTTTCAGCAAAAAATTTCAGCATATTTGCGTATCACTCGATTAAAATTTTAACGAATCGTTAACTAACGACATCGTTAGTTTTGAACAACTGGGCCCAGATTTTGTAGCTAATGGACTTTTCTGTAATTTCATATATTTAATATTTAATTGGATCACATAATTATTTTTGATCCAATTCTCATAAGTTTCCTATTGTATTATACTTTTTGTAGGGGTAACGAATGTAGCAGGCTGTTACTGGGTAAAGGCCCCATCGCCAGATGGCTAACATGCTGCAAATACTTGCAAGATAATAGGCTATAAGAAAAACATGGTCTTCAAAATTCCCCCTTGTTGGGGGTGGGGGGAGGGGGGGGGGGGGGGAAAGAGGGGAGAGGAGGTAAACCATAGCTGGCCAGCAGCCTAAGTACTTGTGCATATTCTTTCATCCATAACTGACAACTGCCCATCTTGAATCAACAGAAGGGAGAGAATGTGTTTCATGATCAATCTGCATGAAAGAATGTTGCTGGATGTGCCATGGACTGATTTCATGACCTCTTGATCACCCATCGGACTCATTCCGACTGAGCCACCCAGGCAAGGGATCCTATCTTCACTCACCTATATCGCCATTCAAGTTTGCAACAATTACAAGGTTAAACACATCTTCCTGCTGCTTCAGCCTGGTCTGGTTCACCCCTGAGATTCCATAAACATTTTCTCCCGTCTTTTTAAGCCCTATTCGGACGGCTCCTGAAACACTTCATATTATGTGGGCTGCCACAAGTGAAAACGCGTCTTTGGGTATATGTAGATAGCCAAGGCCCAGATCAGACTGCGCATCCATAGTGTCTGATCGGTGCCTTTGCTATCCGCTAGCAAAATCACTGGATACTGTCTGATGTATGAATGGAGAGTAAAGACTGGAACAATACTTTGTGCATGCACAGGATGATGAGAATCTGCATATCGAGGGTTGGGCGCAAGACTAGCGTAAGTCAGATGGTTGTTTTTCCCCAAACCTAATCTCCTCACCATGAAGGCTTTATGAAGATTACAACATTTTTTTCTGTAAACAATGGAAATTTAGGTGCCATTGCTCGTATGAGCAATAGTACCTAAATTTGCATTGTTTACAAAGGGGTCCAAGTTGCCCCTAAACAAGGGTTTCAAAAATATGTTTGAGTTACCATAGTCTTGCACTCAACCCTCGATATTTTGCGCATGCTGAAAGGCACTTTTTCACTTGACTTGGCTAATATTATACCGACTGACAAATTAAGTTATGCCAAATAAGGCATTTTTAAGCAAAAAATATTGATATATTTTCTTTTTCTCCAGGAAAACATATGTTGTATGTATTCAATAGTACAAGTTTGCTCCTCACCAAGCCCTTGTAATAAGTATCCACAATACAGTCAACCTTCATTGGCTAAAACCTCTTTGATATCATGGAAATTTGTTCGAGACACTGGTAGTTCAAGCCACTGAGGGTTAATCATAATACCAGGTCAGGAAGCAAATGATAATAATTTAGGGAGGTATTTTTGATCTTCTGTACAAAAAAGGTATATTGAGTGTACTCATTAGAACATCAATGGCTCATTTGCCATGGCTGATTAAACTCGTTTTTGAGTCTCTACAAAAATCTTTGGACAGCTCAAGAAAACAAAATATTTAGGGATTTTTTGTGAAATTTACTTATTTTATCATAAAATTGTATATTGCATAGGTCTAGATAAGGGAGGGTATCCGGTAAATATTTTTCTTATTTCTCCACGAAAACATATGTTGTGGGTACTCATTAGAAGCACCTCGGTGAGGCGTTTCTAATGATACCCACAACATATGTTTTCGTGGAGAAATAAGAAAAATATCAATACTTTTGGATTGAAAAAAGCGCCTTAACTGGTGCTATGAATTATTGTATTTGTATATACCCCGATGACGATTCAAGCTCAAATGTGCGTAATGTCACATCAGTTACATGTTGTTTACAACATCACCATAACGGCTGATAACCTTTGTCTGTTCAAAGTACACAGCTTCCGCTTATCAGACCGGGCGGTCAGATAACTGCTTTCCATTCAAAATACAATGCTTCAGATTATAAGCATGCTTATCTGTACCCGCCAATGTTGCAACAAAGGTATAGGAAACACATTTTCACATACCCAAAAGGTAGGTCATCATGCCAAATATGGTACTGAATATGTGATAAAAACTCTTTTTACCCTAAATATTAATTCACCTAACCCCTTGCCATACTTGTCCGCAACTTTGAACAAGCCCATTTTACTACCTTTGACATCCAAAAACTGCAGAATCAGTGGTGAAAAGTGTAGACCTTAATCAGACACCAAGTTTTGTGGCGGTCCAAATACATAGGGTATACATGCCTAAATATTGTAATATTTGATACTTACAGTAAGCATTGTAATATTAAACACTGGTCCTGGTGAGCCGCGATATGCCCTGCCATTGCAAGCACTGCAGATCCAGATCAGCTGGCCAGTTGATCTGTTCTGAAGACTGTCCCTCACTAATCCAGCAGTTTATAGACATATCAAAGGTAGCGTGATAGGCGTGACCAAATTTAGAACAAGTAGTGGTAAGGAGTTATAGCGTCAAAACACTTCGGATAAATATGGTAATACTTTGCTTACATTAGACAAAAAAAAAAAAAAAAAAAAAAAAAAAAAAATCTCAAAATTACTGTGTCAACAGTTTTTATCTGTCAAAAAAAAACAACAAAAAACAAAACTCTGCTTGAAAAAACCAAATCATTTTTTCAAAGTTTTGTTCCACAAAATACATTCACCCATGTGCCTAAAAATCACCCTGATGCTTGGTATTGACTGTTTATGGTGTTTTTGAACTTTTCTTCAAGTATCTAGTCACTCTGAAAATATGACAAGTTGAGGCCAAAAAATTTAATGCAGCTTTCCAGTGTGGCCAAGATTTCCTTGGGGCATAATTTTCAGAAAAATTAATATATATAGAAGGCATTCTGAATTCTTCAAACAAAAAAATCAAACAAAAAAAACAACAACAAAACATGCCTAATCTGTTTTGGAGGAAATAAAAAATAAAGAAAATAAATGCATCTCTCATCGTTTTTTTTTTTCTTCCAGAAAGTGTCTGAGAATCTAATATTTTTTTTTTGTTTGGCCTTACATAATTTTACCAGGTTTGACAATAGGATTCAAAGAAAGCCTTCATACCTACTGGTCCATTCCAGGGTATATTTGACATGTAGAGAGCAGCTGATGCTGAAATGACAAAACACTAAGCTGGTAAAGCAAAGATATAATAAGCTCCAGGGTCCAGTTGTTCAAAGCATTGTTAGCTTAACGGGCTCGTTAAGGGTCATTTAATTAACTGTTTTAGCGGATTCAATGTACAATATTCTGATATGTTTTGTTGAAAAAATGTTTTTCAGCAAAACATTTCAGCATCTTTGCATATCACCCGATGTAAATTTTAATGAATCCTTAACTAACAACATCGTTAGCTTTGAACACCTGGGCCTAGATATAAAATTGTGGACGGTGAAGGTCCTGATAAGATTGTGTGGACGCACAGGCTGATCTGGGCCTTCACTGTCTGCATATGCTTTAAGACATAATTTTGCATGGCACGTCCCATATATTTGCATTTTTTAGTGTTATCCTGGTGATTGATTATAAATGATCTTCAGTCATGTCTGCCTCTCATTACTGTTGCTGTTGTGCAGATTTTTAACGCTACCAGACACCCGAGGCACTTAGAGGCAGCGGCAATTGTATGTACATGTATTTGTACACCCTTTCTTTCAAGGGTCACCCATGCACACTTGGTGCCGCTATCTGTCACCAAGCAATGCCCTGTCCACTTTATACTCCACCTAGGTCACGTCAAGTATGAGCTAGGCGTTACGGATGTGTGACAAGAAATTTTACAGTTCTGAAAATTCTCATACTTTTTCTCACATTTTATTACAATAGGGACTTTGTAAAAAAAAAAATGAAATACTATAATGTCTATTTCAGGCCTTTTTAGATTTGTGGTGAATCAAGGTGAAGAAATATGATATAAATAGCCTGATATAAGCACTGCTCCAGATAAGGCAAGAGTACTGGGCCCAGTTGTTCAAAGCTAATGTCGTTAGTTAACATATCGTTAAAAAACTTTGATCATTAAATATGGTATATATGCTAATATTTTTACTGAAAAAATGTGAGTAGCTTTTGCATTTGCAAAACTAACTAGACATCCTGCTATTGGAAATAGACCAGTCCAAAGAATGGTGGTAGAAGAGTCCACTTGATGTAAATGGGTTGAGCAGTCTTTTTTTAAACTGCTCAAAGAGAAAGAAAATCAAGCGTATATTTTTTGAGCCAACATACCATAATTACCCTAAATGTTCCAATCATTTAACTCTATAAATTTGTATAAAACTGGTCTAGATAAGAGTATCCACATAACTATTTTTCTTATTTCTCTGCAAAACCATAATAACTATTTTGTGGGTACTCAGTAGAAGTGCCTTGCTGAGGCGCTTCTAATGAATACCCACATCGTATGTTTTCCCAGGGAGATAAGAAATCAATATATTTTTGTAACAAGAAAAATATCAATACTTCTTTTATGCTTTTCAATGAAATATAGAGATTTCTCAGGGAAATCAAAATTTACATTTTCACTGTTTCAAACACTGCAAATACGATTTTCAAATATTCACTGTTTCGGACTACTTTTTTTTTTCTTGAAATCGAATTCCTCATGAATTCTGGGTCAAAAACATTGCAAAAAGGTTTCAAAAATCTGAAATTATGTAAAGAGGTTAAGGTTCTGTGTTTGAACCGCTGATGTCACTTATTGCTTTGATGTAACCTTTTTTTCTGCACGCGGCGTCAGGCAGACTATCAGCTATTGTTACATGTTCTTTTTGTCTTTTTCTTACATTGTATTGCTTTACAATTTATTTGGCCTCATTTTTAATGTACAAAAACTATGTTTTTTACCCAATATTATGCCCTTATTACATTTTCAGTGGTGATTTACTGAGATTTCTCAGTGAATTATAATTGATAATACACCAAGTGAATTATTTCATTTCCAACGTTTTGACGACATAATTGCTTGGCGATGTTGCTGACGTTGTTTGTGACAACAATAACAATGGTGGACGTTTTGCGGAGAATGTGATAAAATCAAGGAAATCAGACTGCAGTTTTAACGTCAGGTTGGCGTTTTTGAGGAAAGACCTGCAACACAAATATAAAGTATGATTTTCTTGATATTTCAGTTCTACTTTTGGGACATTGCTGCAGCTGTATTTCAAGCACATGATGATTTTTGCATTAAAATGAAAACAAGATGGCGACTATTTTCAAACTAAACCACGCCTCCTGAAATTCATGTACTGGCTGGAACAATTTTGGTAGGAAATTATAATGGCTGAATGTGAAAATTCAAAGGTAAAATATGAATGAAAATGTAAAACAGTTTATTTTGTTGTTTTGATTGATTATAGAGATATAATTCACTCGTGTTCTAAGGTTTGCTTGTAAAAAACTCATTTGCTTCGCTCACTCGTTTTTTTACGCGCAAACCTCAGAAATCTAGTGAATTATTTCACCGTAAACTATCAAAACAACCAAATAAACTCTATCTAAACAGGCTGAACAAGGCCAAATAAATGCAGAATGGCCAGGAAAAAAGCTTATTTCTGGACATAAGTGTCAAAGAGTAGGTAGAAGTTTAATTATTGTGAATAAAAGCATAAAAGAAACAGAAAATTTGATTTTTTCAGTGTAGGATTGATTTCATTTCACTCATGAACACCAAAACTTGTATTTTAACGAGTGGCAATAGCCACTCGTGAAAATACTACATTTGGTGTTCATTTGGTGAAATAAAATTCAATCTTACACTGAAAAAATCAAATATCCTCCATATTTTGAAAAATGCTCGATATCTGGAGCTATGATAGAGATGATTAAATTGAGTTTTTTGTTTTTTTTTATAATCCTTTTAACAGTTTTTAAAGGAAAAGGCAATGTAGGAAGAAAGTATGTCTATCAGGATAGAACTTTCCAAGCCAAAAACTTTGATACAAGTTTGATCAAAATCGACCAGCAAATAAGAAAGTTACTGGAGTTTAAATATTTGAAAACCAACTGTCATGGAAGCCTCCATTTTTAGTCTTAGTTATGTCATACAGCCCCAATTAAATATGCATAATTAAAATAAACAGCAAATAGATGGCTATTTTATGTTTCTGAACATGTTTTCCTAAAATGGTAAGCAACTTATTTTCAAAAAACAAACGCTTTGGTTATAAAAATAATGCAAAATTTTAAAGTTTAAAAATTCTTGGAATCTCATTAAATATTCAAAAAGGCAGCCATGTTAAATCCTACAAACAATACTTTGTTATTTTTTGACCGATTTTGATCAAACTTGTATCAATTTTTATAGTTTGTTAAGCTCTTTGTTGTGAAATATATTTTATATTAGGGTTGAAGGATGACAATGAACCACTTTGTGTAATGAAACATTTTACTGTCAGAAGATGAATTCTGCCTCTAGAGAGATTTGAAACCTAGACTGTGAACTGAAAGCAGAAGTGCCAACCACCCAGCCATATGGATGCTTTAACTGAAGCTAAGGCACGTCCTTCCGACTTCCAATTAATGTGTCTTAACAGGAAACAGTGCTGACAATGATCAAACTGTTACTCTAGAAGGAAAGTAAAACCTAAATGGCTCGAACACTAAATGACTCATTAACCGTGGTTAATCCGAACTTGTTTTTGAGTCCATAGGATATTCTTCCAACAGCTCAAAAAAACAAATATTTAGGATATTTTAGGAGTTTTTCCTATTTTATCATGAAAATGTATGTTGTGTGTACTCATTAGAATTGCCTCATTGAGGCAATTCTAATAAGTACGCTCAACATACGATCATTTTATAGAAGATCAAAGACATCCATGTATGATTCCCATTTGTCTCCTACTGGCGCAATGATTAACCCTCAGTGGCTCAAACTACCCATATCTAGAACAAATTTCCAAGGTCCCAAAGATGTTTGAGGCACTGAGGTTTGACAGTACAGTCGAACTTCAATGGCTCGAACATCTTTGGGACCATAGAACTTTGTTTGAGATATGGGTAGTTCGAGCCACTGTGGGATATTCATGGCGCCAGGTCAGGAAGCAAATAATGATAATTTAGGGAAATCTTTTCAATATTCCACATAATAATTGTATGTTGTGAGTACTCATTAGAATCACCTCATCGAGGTGATTCTAATGAGTACATACAACATACAATTTCATGATAGAGTAAGGAAATTTCCCTAACTATTTGTTTTCTTGAGCTAGTGAAAGAATATCGCAGGGATTCAAAACGTGTTCGAATTAGCCATGGTAAATGAGCCATCGGTGTTTGAGCTATTGAGGTTCGACTGTAGTTTGATCTGGGTATACTCCGTTTACTCTGTATATTCAGATGGCATGAACTAACCTGCATTAATACATGCTATGTCTGGATCATTCTGACCATCCACTGCTAAAAGATTACATGTCACCTGAAAAACAAAGTAGAACTCTAGAAATGTGTGTTAGTAAAACACTAAGCTCCCAACTATATGAGCATTATGAAGTGAAAACGTGCCTTTGAACATTCCGTAAAATGTGCAGATTCAGATCATCCTGTACATGTGCAAAATATCATCAGGGCTTTTGCTCTCCATTTATATATCATTACAAAAACACGCCTATTCAAATTTATAGAAAATTTCACCTCCAAAAACTGAAAATTTTCTGATAAAAAAACTTGATATTTTTCATATTTCTGCTCAAAACATAGATTGTGGGTACTTGTTAGAACCGCCTCGGCTAACAAGTACCCATAATCTATGTTTTTGAGCAAAAATAATAAAAATTATGTATACCCCCGTAAATCCCAGTTTTTACTATATAAAAGTGGGATTTAAGGGGGTCAAAATTATACGAGGGTCGTGCAAAAAGTTCTGTCACTAATAGGCTTCCTTGGTTTTATCCCAGGTATATTTTAAAATGCTTCACTGCACTTGAATGGTGTATTGAATAGCTAATGATACCACTTTATTTCGTGCAAACTGCTTTCCAACTGACCAAGTTATTTCATACTGAAATAGATGCAGTCATATATACTGACTGACTTACTTGTTACAATAAAAAACGATCAAGCAAAAGATGGTCAGGAGTCCACCTTTTACATGACAACGCCTCCCCTCATAAGTGTGAGGTTGTTAAGTCTTTTTTTGGCTTCTGAAAAGGTGAAAGTTTTAAACCATCCACCTTATTCACCTGACCTGAGTCCCTGCGACTTCTTTTTATTTCCAAGGCTTAAGAAAATGCTTTCTGGAAATAAGTATACATCTAGAAGTTCTCTTGGCAGCGCTATTTATCAGTGTCTCTAACAGATACCAAAAGAAGACTATTTATCTGCTTTTTGCGACTGGGTAAAAAGGTTACAAAAATGTGTTCCAGTAAAGGAGAATACTTTGAAGGTTTATAATAAAAATATGTTTGATAAAACATAGCACTTAAAAAATCTGAACCCAGTGACAAAACTGTTTGCAGGACCCTTGTATAGGCATGTTTTTGTGATGTTCTTTAGTATCCAATGATTCCCTTAGCAAACAGTGAAGGCCCTGATATGACTGCACAGATGCACAGGCTGATCTTGGCCTTTGCTGTCTGCATATACCCAAAGACTGGTTGTTGCATGACACACCCCATATGTTTGTTCATACAAAGTGTGACAACTGTAGCAAAATTTTCAATGACTTCATATATAAAGTAATGTTTTTGAAGAGTGTGTGGTGTAAACTGTCTTGAGTAATGTCATAGCTTAGACTATCTAATAAACCAAGTTATCATTGTCTGGTGAAGGCAGGCTTTAAGCTGTCCTCCTGTGAAAAAAATAGAGCTAAAGTAGATCTCATATCCTGACATACCTAGAAAAGTTTGAAAAGTAGGAATTTTAGTCATGAAAAGCATAGCAACAGGTAAGGCGCGTTTTTCATCCAAAAACTGCTGATATCTTTCTTATTTCTCCACGAAAACATATGTTAAGGGTACTCATTAGAAGTGCCTCTGCGAGGTGCTTCTAATGAGTACCCACAACATATGTTTTTTTAGAGAAATAAGAAAAATATTATGTGGATACCCCCTCTTATCTGTAGCTATGGAAAAGTAGGTTAAGGAGGGAGGTTTTGCAGATCTTCAGTCTCAGATAAAGGATACAATATGCAAACAGTGTTATCTCTGAACAACAAAAAATTGCATTACAATGGAATGGAAATGCCAGAATAAATGATGAACAAGAGGCCCATGGGCCACGATTCGCTCAACCTGATAAAAAGTTATTGCATATCTGCAAATACCATGCAACTTCTTCTAGTATTGCCACAGCAACTAGGACACAAATTTGACCATATAGTAAAAAGGTCAATGGTCAGCCTAGTATCAACATTTGTACAAACTTAGTAGATTTTGAGTCCCTAATGCTGTATACCAAGAAACAGCCTCAAAGCTGTCTTAGTTCTGGAGACGTGTTTTACCATATATGGGCATGGCAGCCATCTTATTCAATGGCACGGAACCATTTGATCAAATTGTCAGCATCCTTTCAATAGAAAGCCCCATGTGAAATCTAATGAAAATTGTTCAAGAGGTTTAAGAGAAGAAGATGTTTAAAGATTTCATGATTTTATACATGTATATAGCCCAGAGGCAAGGGCGTGATGTCTGATCAGGATCAGTTGGAAGCATTCACAATATCCCTTAATCAAGAGATATCGCATGTATGTTAAAACTAACAATAGATCCTTCTGACTAGCATGACCGAAGAATCCATTCACTGTTTTTGGACATGAATGGCTTATAAATTAACAGACTATTCTTGCATAAAATTATATGAACATAGCTATTTTAAGCAATTCTTGAATAGACCAGAAGCCGTGTTCAAACAACGAAACCCATGTTCAAATCATGAAATTAACGTGCTGTTTAAAAATGGATTTTGAACTTTTGATATCACAAGATGGGTCTTGCTTTGTTTATGTTACGTTCAGCCACTTAACATTATCGCCCTGAATGTAGCATTTTAGAATTTTACAAATGACATCAGAGGGTCACTGCCCAACTAGCATCATTGTAAACAACATTCTAAACTAGCCACCATGTTGGTTTGCCATCGCATTTGAAGAATTAATATGGAGTTTATATGGAGCTTTTGTACGTTTTTTGTCAAAATTTGCTGTTGGAATCATAAGTTATGCAAGAACAATGATCATCCATGGTTATTTCATTGCAATAACATTTGCCGGGTCCCTCAGAAGATATTTGAACACTCAGCCTAATGGCCTCGTGTTCAAACAGCTTCCTCGGGACTCGACAAATGTTTATACATGAAAAACCATGGATGATCCCTATATTCTATAAGATACTCACATAGCTCTAGATAAGATTTTTTTTTTTTCAACCAAAAAGCAATGATATTTTCTTGTTTCACAATGAAAACACATGTTGTGGGTACTCATTAGAAGTGCCTCATAGAGGCACTTCTAATGAGGACCCACAACATATGTTTTTGTGGAGAAATAAGGAAAACATTGATCTGGCTATCCATCTCTTATCCAGCATTATATAATGACCATCACTCCAACTTGTAAGTCTGCATGGCATTTTCTTACCTGGACTTCCTGGTTATAACCAGGAGGGAACATTGGCCGGATAGATCTGTCTGAAATAAAAAAAATAAATATAGAAAGAAAACAAGAAAAATGCCTAATGGCATTATAGATGGCCATTAACTGACAACTGCCCTACTTGAATCAGCAGAAGGGAGAGAATGACCGTAGGAAATATTTTATGATCAATCTCTATGATAGAATGTTACCAAACCTTGGGTCGAACCCCAGACCTTCTGATAACAAGTCGGACGTGCATCTGACTGAACCACTGAGGTGGGCAGTTATAGGAATGAATTTCTTTTTGGTGGATTTTATCGCTGTGTAAAAGCTGACATATCATCACAAACAGAATAAGGCCCAAGGGGTTTTATATTAATGTGCCAAGAAAAACTGCATCTGAAAATGTCGTCTGTTTATGTCATCTGCTGAATATTCTTGCAAAACTTTTCAAACCTATTTTTGCATACAGGCAAACAGTGCAGACCTTGATCAGACTGCTCCAAGAGGAGCAGTCTGATCTGGGTCCACAGTGTTTGTAAAAATGACTTTTAAAAATCACAAGCAGATGACAAAGCAGACGACAATTGTTGTGACTGGCAGTTTAGGGTTAAGTTTGTGAGTGGTTTGCTGGCATTTACATATCAATAAAAATAAAATGTATTTTTATAATTCCAACTATGTCATACTTCCATCAAAAAAATGAGTGAAACAGCTTATTTTAGAAATTTTTGCAAAGCAAATAGTTCTGAGATTTTAGAAATTTTTGCAAAGCAAATTAGTTCAGCGATGTCTGCTCATTGGATTTATCAAAGTATAAATCCTGTTTAAAAATTGCTTTCAGCCAATCAAACTGTGCTAAATAATTGTAAGCCCATTGAGTGAATTATAAGGAGTTAATGCACCCCAACATTTAATGTGAGTATAAAAAACAATGTTTTGCAGTTGGTAAAAGGCAACTAGGAATTCTAGGGTCATCTGAGAAACTAGGAATTCAGAATTCTAGGGTCATCTGAGAAAATATTTTGGTAAATGATTTTTAGGTATCTGAAATTTTCTTTAAATACCATGATCACCCTAAAATTTGGACAGATAGGCCTAAACAAACAGTGAAGATCCAGATCAGATGCCACAGAATGTGGCATCTGATCAGGGTCTACACTGTTTGCCACTCATCCAACACTATTTTAGACAAATCAACAGGTAGTAAAATAAACTTTTTCAAATTTTAGGACAAGTATGGTAAGGAGTTAAGGTGTTCTCATACTTAAGGTAAATAAGGCAGTTTAACATACCTATCATTCTGCTTGTAAGTATTTCTTTCTCTGAGGGTCCAAGCTCTCGCCGCAGATGGTTGGTTGGTATTCTTCCAGCGGCAGCTGCTTTCTGTCTGTAATCAACCTGAATACAGAAAATGGGCCATATCAAAGGAAAAATACCTTCTTACATGCGCAAAATAGGTTGATTCAGATCATCCTGTGCATGTGCAAAGTACATGTATCATCCAGACCTTTGCTCTCCATTCATACATTCTGTAGTATCCAATGATTCTGTTATCAGACTGTGAAAGCCCTGATTAGACTGTGCAGAAGAGCAGGCTGATCTGGGCCTTTGCTGTCAGCATATGCCTGAAGACGTTTTCACATGGCTTGGAAGGTTTTCTCCCAACAAACACATGGCCCAGTCAATCCAATGGGGTCATGTCAAGCGCTACAGTTTACCTAACCACTCTTTTACTGGGCAGGCTTAGTCCTCTAAGTGGTTCACCAGTATTGTGCATATTCCTTCGCCAGAAACTGACAACATACATTGTATCTTTCATCTAATGGGCCTTTCCCAAGACTGTTCAAATTATAGCCCTCAGAAAGAGAAAGAGAAAAACTTTAAAAATGCTCTTGTCTCAAACTAAAAGGCCCAGGGCCGGCCTCAGTGGCTCAATTGGACGCCCATTCAACTCTTGATCAGAAGGTTGTAAGTTAGATCCCTGGCGGGTTGGCAACATCATTTCGTGGAGATCTGATCATGAAATATTTTCTACGGTCATTCTCTCTCTTCCACTGATTCAAAGTACTTCAAAGTGCCATCTGCTGCAGTTGCATAAAGGGCCCTTTTTAAAACAATAAACCCCTAAATCTTATTAAAGGACCCCTTAGCTCCACATAAGGGAGTCCCTGCGACCCTCACTTTAAAAACCCTGAGGGTAAACCCTGTATAGATTACTTACGGTTAAAGGTAGGAAGCTTGAGTTTGATGTTTCTTTTGAACCCACCACAGTCACCAATACACCTGTATCTCCACACTGAAAGATAACCATAGTCCAACTCTTAGCGCTTACCATGATGGATAAAAATTGGTAAAAATTTCAGTAGATGAGATTTTGAAATATTTTTTTTTATTCTTCCCAAGGAAGAGACTTTGGCATTTTATGCAAACTGTCTCATTGGAGACAATTTGCATGAAATGTCAAAGTTTATTATCTTAGAAAAATAAGAAAAATACCATCAAGTTACATTTGCTGAATCTGCCCAGAGAGTGGTAATGGTTAAAGTGTCAAGCAAGACTGCAGAGGATGACAATTATTTGTTTTAGATTATTTGTCAGAGAAAATAAGACTTCATTTTTCGTGGGAATCATCTGCTAGGCAGAAAATAGGCCTTAATATTTCATGTCAATTGTCTGCCTGACAGGCAATTCTCATGAAATGTCAAACCTTATTTTCTCTGAAAAATAATAATAGAAAACTATTTTTGAAATGCTCATCACGAAAACATGCCTATATAATTTTGACCCCCTAAAACCCCACTTTTATATAGTGAAAACTGGGGTTTACAGGGGTATACATTATTTTTCTTATTTCTGCTCAAAAACATAGATTGTGGGTACTCATTAGAACTGCCTCGCTGAGGCGGTTCTAACGAGTACCCACAATCTATGTTTTGAGCAGAAATATGAAAAATATCAGAGTTTTTTATCTGAATAATTTTAAGTTTTTGGAGGTGAAATTTTCTATATATTTGAATAGGCGTGTTTTCGTAATGTGTCTGTGCTCTATTTGTGACTGCCACTTTAAGGGTTATCTTTTAGCACTTTTGAATAAAAATTTCACCAGACGACGAATCTATAACATTTTTTCTTATTTTTACTCAGGAAAATATGGTTTGACACTTCATACAAAAAGTCTCCACACTGAAAGATAACCATAGTCCAACTCTTAGCGCTTACCATGATGGGTAAAAATTGGTAAAAATTTCAGTAGATGAGATTTTGAAATATTTTTTTTATTCTTCCCAAGAAAGAGGCTTTGGCATTTTATGCAAACTGTCTCATTGGAGACAATTTGCATGAAATGTCAAAGTTTATTATCTTAGAAAAATATCTGCCTGACAGGCAATTCTCATGAAATGTCAAACCTTATTTTTGCTGAAAAATAATAATAGAAAACTATTTTTGAAATGCTCATCATGAAAACATGCCTATATAATTTTGACCCCCTTAAACCCCACTTTTATATAGTGAAAACTGGGGTTTACAGGGGTATACATTATTTTTCTTATTTCTGCTCAAAAACATAGATTGTGGGTACTCGTTAGAACTGCCTTACTGAGGCAGTTCTAACGAGTACCCACAATCTATGTTTTGAGCAGAAATATGAAAAATATCAGAGTTTTTTATCTGAATAATTTTAAGTTTTTGGAGGTGAAATTTTCTACATATTTGAATAGGCGTGTTTTCGTAACGTGTCTGTGCTCTATTTGTGACTGCCACTTTAAGGGTTATCTTTTAGCACTTTTGGATAAAAATTTCAGCAGACGACAAATCTATAACATTTTTTCTTATTTTTACTCAGGAAAACATGGTTTGACACTTCATACAAAAAGTCTCCATAGGAGACAATTTGCATGCAAAGTCAACATCTATTTTCTAGGAAAATAGTCCAAATGCCACATGCTGTAATTTTTTACCCAGCAAACTAAGCATGAACTGGTAAATGCAATCAGAAGTATTCTAGAAAACCTCACATAGCTTGGCAATAATTCTGGGATAATTTTTTTCTAATTATTACATTAAAAACATGTGTTTTAGGTTACTCATTAGAAGCACCTTGCCAAGGCTCTTCTAATGAGTACACACAATGTATGTTTTTACATAGAACTGGGAGAAATCATCATGAAAACATGCCTATATGATTTTGACTCCCTTAAACCCCACTTTTATATGGTAAAACTGGGGTTTACAGGGGTATACATTATTTTTCTTATTTCTGCTCAAAAACATAGATTGTGGGTACTCGTTAGAACTGCCTCAGTGAAGTGGTTCTAACGAGTACCCACAATCTTGTTTGGAGCAGAAATATGAAAAAAAAAACAAACAAAAAAAAAAAAAGAATTTTGATCTGAAAACTTCAGTTTTTGGCGGTGAAATTTTCAATATATTTCAATAAGCATATTTTCGCAATGTTATCCCAGAATTATCACCAAATACCCCTCCTTAATAACTCCACTTGGTAGTCCTTCAAATTATTTCATAATGTGATTCTAATGTCAAGGTACCTTGAACATGCATTTCCTAGAAGTAATAGAAACTTATCATCACGAAAACATGCCTATATAATTTTGACCCCCTTAAACCCCACTTTTATATAGTAAAACTGGGGTTTACAGGGGTATACATTATTCTTTTTATTTCTGCTCAAAAACATAGATTGTGGGTACTTGTTTGAACCACCTCATCAAGGCAGTTCTAACGAGCACCCACAATCTATGTTTAAAGCAGAAATATGAAAAATATCAGAATTTTTTTATCAGAAAACTTTCATTTTTTGGCGGTAAAATTTTCAGTATATTTGAATAGGCATGTTTTTGTAATGTGCATCTGGGTTCCTGTTTAACTTGAATGCATGAAACTAGCATTTTTTAAACAAGTTAACCCTTGTCTTGCTGAATAAATTAAGATACCACGCCCACTTCTAATTTTCAGCCAGTCAGATTACTTGATCTGGATTGTTGCTGTAAATTCACATACTTCACGGCAAACAGTGCAGATCCAGATCAGTTGGCTTCTGAAGAAGCCAACTGATCTGGATCTACACTGATTGCTAAGACAGGGCATGTCGTGTTCAGTGAGAGAAGGGTTAAGGTGACTTCATAAGCTGGAAAGAGTTTACCATTTTGCAAAGGGAGACACATAGCTTTAGATAAGATGTTTTTTTCAACTGAAAAGTATTGATATTTTTCTTATTTCTCCACGAGAACATATGTTGTGGGTACTCATTAGAAGAGCCTCAATGAGGCACTTCTAATGAGTACCACAACATATGTTTTCATGGAGAAATAAGAAAAATATTTACCTGATACCCACTCTTATCTAGACCTATGGAGACAATTTCTAGGACTGGCTAATCAGGGCTAAAAAGACAATAGATTTATCAGTCCTGCCATTTTGGTCAATAATCGATAAGTAATCAGTGAAAAGTTGATCATAATCTTACCTTTCTGGTTTATTGTCTGAGCACGAGTCTTACCATATGTTATACTGTACCGCAGGCATTCGGGGACTGAGAGGCCTGAGCAAACAGTGTAGACCTAGATGAGATCCCGAAGAATGTGGCGTCTCATCAGGGTCTACACTGATTACCACTTATCCACCTATTTTTAGACACAATATTGGGTAGTAAATCGTACTTGTCCAAATTTGAGAACACATATGGTAAACAGCTGAGGTGTCTGAATCCTTAGGATAAATATGGAAATGTAACAGCCACAGAAATCAAATAAGAGATTATTGGCAAATCAGTAACGATGATCATTTTTTTGGAATTTATTGATCGATTAATCGGTTACAGTATCTGATTAATTGTGCCAGCCTTGTCATCACGAAAACATGCCTATATAATTTTGACCCCCTGAAATCCCATTTTTATGTAGTAAAACTGGGGTTTACAGGGGTAGACATTTTTTTTCTTATTTCTGCATAAAACATAGATTGTGGATACTCGTTAGAACTGCCTCGCTGAGGCAGTTCTAACGAGTACCCACAATCTATGTTTTCTGCAGAAATAAGAAAAATATGAGTTTTTATCTGAAAATTTTCACTTTTTGGAGGTGAAATTTTCTATATATTTGAATAGGCGTGTTCTCGTAATGGCCATTTCACAGACTGGAAGTTGCTTCCCTACTGTTTGAAAAGATTCAAAGTGGGGAGAAGGCGTGGGAGCACTCATCCATCTTTACCATTTGACTACCTATTTCTGTTTCTAAACAGTTGCTGGATGAGTGACACACAGTGAAGTTCTTGATCAGATGCCACATTATGCATGGCAAACACTGTAGACTGATCAGACATGGCTTTTTGTGGCATTTGATCAGGGTCTACCCTGTCTGTAACTGTTTCTGCCTTCTGTCAGAATACATAGGGAAAATACAATATCATGTGAACAGCATAGGACAAATTTACATTTTTTTTTTTATAAAATAGGAGAACATATCACCCTCTCTGGAGATGATTCACATGAAATGTCATGCCCCATTATCTGTGAATATTTATACATGTAGCTTAGCACTCTGGGTAAACTTTTTGGCAGACGACACTGAAATATTTTTTTTCTTATTTTTCCTAGAAAACAGGATCTGACACTTCATGCAAATTGTTTCCTAGGGAGACAATCTGCATGAAATATCAAATCCTATTTTTCTAGGAAAAAGCAAGAGAGAGAGAAAAAAAAAATTCAAAATGTAGTCTGCTGAAATCTACCCAGCATGCAAAGTGTTAAAGGTCAAAGTTTGAAAATACCTTCCTACCTCAACAACTGCAGCACCATCTGCAAATCTTGCTAAAGAACCGGTCTTGACTTTCATTCTGTAATAAAGTACATTTGTATATGAGCAGAGCGGAGTGACCTACAAGTTTTCCTTCTTTCTTCTTTCTATATATACTGACATATGCCTATGTGGGCATTACAGGCAGGTCTTCCTGGGTAAAAACCCATATTAAGCAATATGGATAAAGTGTTTTGCTCAAGAACACAATACTTGGTGTTCCCCCACGAAAATGCAACCAAGGTTATTTGTATCTTTAGAAGTATATATATGTAAAAAAAAAAACAAACAAAAAAACAAGCAAATTCTGCCAATGTATGTCACAGATACTTAAGGTCAGGTGGGCATCCTGACACAAACTGGCCTCTTGCATATTCTTTTCAAAAATAGTTTTGCATTTTACAATAATTTAAACACTTCTGATGGACATTAAAATGTTTAGAAAGTTCTAAACAAAATCTAAAAAAAAAAAAAAAAAGGCTCAAACACTCTAAGCCCTGGCTTATATGATATTACCTATGAACCAGATAAATAAGCCATGCTGAATCATTCCCCTATTGGGCCTCTACCTGTCTATCATTTATTGACAGTGTACTTCTCTCTTTTTGGCATCATTCACTAAACACATTTTCAAATATGAAATATTTTATCAAAGAATCCATATGTAATAAATTCAGGGTTCTCCCCAGGAAATTGTGCACCCAACACATATTTCACTTACATCCCTTAACATTTTTCTGCTCAGCAGTGCTGTTTGGTAGTACAGAAGCTGTAAAGATAAAACTAAAACCATGAAATGATAATACCCTGCACTATTACGTGGCATGCAGATAACTTAAAAAATGACAAAATTTGCCCATTAGCAATCCCAAACCAGATCTCTACCATATCAATGCCCATACCAAGCTTGGTGAAAATCGACTGATATTTACATGCACTCAGGTTATCATCCAGAAAAAAAAATTCTGATGTGTGACGGGCAGATAACTGTCAAAAATTGACAAAATTTGTCAATTACATTTGTAGCTATCCAAACCCAGCTCCAAAACATCAATGCACATACCAAGCATATTTGGAAATGAAAATACAAAGGACATGAGACAGACAGATTGATGTCTGAAGTGCTGAGATCAGATGTATGGGGCTCTTGGTCAAAGTGGTGTTGGGATAAAAATAAAAGTAGAAATGTATTGCTGAATTCATCACTGAGAAAATCAGGTACTCAACAGGTGAGTGAGAATCCTCACATACATTTCAAACATGTAAAATCAGGATTACAAGTCAATGTGGGAAAGTTTCAGGCAGGAGTATGTCTCACAAGCTACTAGCTCTTCTACAGGGCAAGTTTACTCTACTTAAGAAAAACAACTTCAACATAAGGAGAAAATTTTGCCCAGAGTCTGCTCCAACCAACGTTAAGGAAGTCAGAGCAAGTTGATCAGCTTCTACAGATAAAAAGACCGGCTGAAGAACTGAGCAGCTGCAAAAATTCTTGCAATAGAAATGGCAAGAGGCCCAGGATACAATCCCTAAAAAATCCACAACACACAAAAAGCCAGCTTCAACTTAGTCAACTGACACAGAGTCAACGAGCATAGATTCTTAACAGACTCTGATGAAAAACTTAATGAGCACCATAAACAGTCTAAACACAGAAAGCATCATGCTAAGTCATCATTTTAACAGTAATGAGTCAAAATGAGACTCTCATGAGAAGGCTTGCTCTAGACAAAAGAGGTCTAGGCACATTAACCCTTAAAGCGCCAAGAAAAACTGCATCTGAAAATGTCGTCTGTTTATGTCGTCTGCTGAATATTCTTGCAAACTTTTCAAACCTATTTTTGCATACAGGCAAACAGTGTGGACCCAGATCAGACTGCTCCTGATCTGGGTCCACACTGTTTGCAAAAATGACTTTTAAAATCACAAGCAGAAGACAAAGCAGACGACAATTATTGTGATTGGCGCTTTAAGGGTTAAAGGAAACAGTAAGTCTAAAACTGGTATAAATGATATGTCTGATGATGATGCCCATGAAAACATGATGATGATGCCCATAAACGTGATAAAAGACACAAGAAACACAGGTCTCACAAAACTAAAAGGTCCAGGTCTTCTTCCATCATAAAATCATTGCCAAAGAATCTGACCTATGATGAAAAAATAGCCATCAGATCATCATTACATGTACATCATCATCAGATTTTTTATTTACGTGCAGGTACAGGGGTAACATCCACATCAGTGGGCCCCTTCCATGTAGCTGGCTTGCTGCACGCGTGGCAGATCTCACAGATGAGGATCGATAGCCCAGAGCTTCCACTCTCTGGGATCCTTCTCAGTCAGCTACTTCCATGTCATCCTGGGCCTCTCAGGCCCAGGCTTTCCATCAACCTGTATGTCACAGGCTGTCTTGACTACACCATTGAAGCATTCCATGTGTCCATACCAGTTGAGCCAGATAAGGTCCAGATTTTCAAAGCTAAGCTATGCAAGTACAGTCAAACCTGCCCTAAAGGTCACCTGTAATAAGCAATCACCTGCCTTTAAAGGCCACTTTTTCAGATCCCATTAAAGGCAAATAGGTGGTAATCTACCTGTATTAAGCAAGCACCTGTCTTAAGCAACCAGTTTTTGGCTTTCCTATAGATGCTTGCTTAACACAGGTTTGACTGTAGCTCACTGGACCTCATAGTGATAATGTCTTGTGGCTTGACATTGCAGATCTGTCTGAACATTGCCCTGTAATTCCACTGCAGATGTTTGAGGTTTGGCTTTGTCAATGGCCAAGTCTCACTGGCATGGAGCACTGTGCTCCGCACACAAGAGCTGTACACATGGCACATGGGCTTGTGTCTTTAAAGAGAGGTGACGGGAAGAGGGAACTGGTAGCAACTCCTTGAACTTCTTCCAGTGGGGTGGGGTGGGGGAGGGATGGGTTTCACATGTGTTGTGGTAGAAAGATCACAGCCACCAGCTGCTGAGCATGTCTCTTAGGTAGCAAAAGGACGCTACCACCTCCAGCTCGGCACACAAGAGCTGTACACGTGGCCTCATGCCTTGAAAGAGAGGTGGCGGGAAGAGAGAACTGGTAGCAGCTCCCTGAACTTCTTCCAGCAGGGTGGGGGAAGGGGGGATGGTTTCACATGTGTTGTGGTTGAAAGTTCACAGCCACCAGCTGCGGAGAGCAAAAGGTAGCAAAAGGAAGTTACCATCTCCTGCTTGTCAGGTCCGACTTGGACTTCCCTCTGTGGTTTGCTGTCCAAGGGGTGTGCAGCTTTCTGGCACCTTGTACATAAGGCTCCACCCATTAGCATAGATGTACATCCCCTGGACCAGTTGCACAATCCACTCCTCCACACCAAGTTTTCTCAGCGCCCACCAGATGACCTTCCAAGGCACTCAATCAAATGCCTTCTCCAGGTCTATGAAAGCCATGTAGAATCTCTTTTTGGCAGCTAGATACTTCTCTTGTAGCTGCCTGACAACAAAGATTGCATCATAAGAAATGGCAAATCCCCTGACCAAATCGCTGTTTCTAAATTACCCATAAAATTACTCAGAAGGTTGTTTATAACACTAATGCCTAAGCCCAAAAGGGACTGGAACCCTAATAGTACTGAAGATTTCAACAAGCTCGAGAAGGTACAAAGACATGGACACAGCTAGTTTTATCCACAGAAACTACACAGTGAAGAATCCTGGATGTGTGACTCTAATGGTCAGAGATCTTGGTTGGGAGACACCCGAAAGCAGGGCAGAGAGACAGACTGACAGACGATGCTGTACAAAATTCAACATGGCATAGTCGACATGGCCACTGGTCATGCTGGTAACATCTTGAAACCAAATGACAGATGTACCAGAGGTTAACAGCAATTCTACCAGCCTACAGCCACAATCAATGTCTAAAAGAACTCCTTTCCCAAGATCATCCAAGACTGGAACACCCTACCAGCATGTATCACAGACTCCCAGACTACTGAAGAGTTCTGACTCTGCCTGCAACAGCCACAGCTGACTTGTTTTAGCAAGAGGAAACATCTGGGCCCAGTTGTTCAAAGCATCATTAGCTTAATGAGCTTGTTAGTGGTCAAAATGTTAACTGTTCTAGTAAGTCCAATATCTAATTCACTGGTATTTTTGCTGAAAAAATGTGAGTAGCTTTTGCATGACATTTTTCAGCAAAAATATTAGCGTATGATACCATATTTAATGATCAAAGTTTTAATGATACGTTAACTAACGACATTGTTAGTTTTGAACAACTGGGCCCTGGATTATGTTTTTAAACTGTATAGCTGCTTTTATCTGCTTTTAACTTGCACAGAGGAGGCTGTCTCTTTTTCCTTTACTGGTCAACAGTACATTCCATTTGAGAGTTCTGACCATTATCCAGAAGAAGACGAAAACAAGGCTTTGCTAATGCTGTGATAAGATTAACAATCATGGGGAAATAAGGCCAAAACAGACCAAAGTGTCAGGCGGAACCTTATATAGTGCTCTTACTAAGGTTTTATTACAATGAGTATTTTACTCCAGTGTTTCCCCTGGCCCCTTTTAGCATGGCGCTGTGCCAGGACCGAATTAGCTAGCGCCCTGCCCTTTTCACTTGCGCCATGCCCTTTTCCCACCCAAAAACAGAATGCCTGATTGACCCTACCTGCTCTCAATTAACCACTTGGGGTGAAACAATTACATGTATCTTAAGAGTACTTGTATATTCACCAAAGTGTTTTTTCAGTGCAGGATGACACCTGTCATTGATTAAATAACTCAGTGACCATAATGATAATAATTTCTGATAATAATCCGTTGCTTTTGATCAGAAGAAGGCAGGCATGAAGCAAGGTTTTTGAGTGGCTGCCACTGATCTGTCATTCCGATGAACACATTCTGCTGACTGGTTCTCAGTTGCTGTAGTGTAAATTGATCAATAAGGGAATCAGTCTGTATAAATGGGCAGGAACTCTACTGGGCTACTGACAATTCAGCTCTGGGCTACTGACAGTTCAGCTATCTAAAAATTAAACTGGCTGGTCCTTTGACTTGCATTAACGTCATTTTTGATGAATTTTCTATGCAAAAGTACATGTAGAGCCGACGTAATCCGCTAATCAAGAAGATTAAGTTTGCAATTTATGAATGTTGAAATACTTTATAAAGTTTATCAATAAGGTGTCAAAGTACTAGAGAAACAGTTTCATGCAATATTTAACCATTTTCATCCAACTCTTCAGTTAAATTCAACTATGCTAGGAAAGGAACAAAATAAGCTCTTATGCTTTTGTTGTTGTATTTTTCATAGCTACAGATAAGAGGGGGTATCCACATAATATTTTGCTTATTTCTCAACGAAAACATATGTTGTGGTACTCATTAGAAGTGCCTCGCCAAGGCGCTTCTAATGAGTACCACAACATATGTTTTTGTTGAGAAATAAGAAAGATATTGACATTTTTCAGATGAAAAAAAGCGCCTTATCTGTTGCTATGATTTTTGTATGTGTTGTATATGTAAACATTTTGGAAATAAATATGTTTAAACCAAATTTAACTGTGAAAAATTTACTGATTACACACTAGCTGAGCACCCGACACTAGACTAGTAGTGAAACAATTTATTTTTAATACTTCCTGAACCATACAGGTAGTTTTAGACGAATGTAGGAAAGAAAGTCACTGGAAAAAAAGTCATGGAAAAAAGTCAAAGTTTTTGGGTAGGAAAAAAGTCACGGAAGAAAAGTCACAGAATTGGTTTTCTTGTTTGTTTGTGTTGAGGTTTTACGGCCAAACCCAATGGGGTCATGTCAAGCGTGGTCAGTTTACCTAACCACACGTTTATTGGACAGGCTTAGTCCTCTAATCGGTTAACCAGTATTGTGCACATTCTTTTGTCAGAAACTGACAACTACCCTTCTTGAATCAGCGGGAGGGAGAGAATGACCGTAGAAAATATTTCATGATCAATCTCCACGAAAGAATGTTGCCGACCTCAGCGGGGGTTGAACTCGCGACCTCCTGGTCTCCAGTCCAACGGCCCATCCAACTGAGCCACCGAGGCCTGAATTGGTTTTCATATTAATTGTTTTCCTTAGTGTTATGTGAGTTACTGATCTAAAATTATGATTCAAAAGTGTTGATAATGACAAACAACAACAGACAACCAAGATTCCTATCCTTTTAGATCTCTTAGAGCCTTCAATACAATCATTTTACAAAAAAGACAAAGTGTATGAGTTTTCACATTTTTATTTCGAAAATAAAATTCACAAATAAAGAACCTCATCAGTGACGGTTTGTTTTAAATAATAACATTGACATTATCCTCTTTTAATTGACAATTGTCTTCTTTAATAGATGGACAGCACCAATCCTCACATCTTTGAGCCAGTAATCATGGTAATAAACACTATACTAATTAATATTACGCCACCATCTTTAAGTGACAGAGCGTGCTAATTTTTATACCTGTAGATCAGGTACATACATCAGGAAAATTGTTAATAGCTCAAATTTATTGACAACAGCCTTTTTTTAAACATAACATAACTTTTATTTCGACTTAAGCATATACAGCTCATCGTCATAACATAGATGTGAAATCTATGACACATATACATAGATGTGAAATCTATGACACATATACATGGTAATGAGGGTGGAAGAAATACATCAAGAAATTCACATTTCTTAGCATTTTTTACAGCTAAACAATAACCTACTGTTGTTTTTTTTTTTTAACTAAAAAAAGGTAAGAGAAAAGTCCAGAGAGTGCCACAATCACAAACCGCAGCCCTTCCCAGACCTCAAGAGGAAGAGGAAACTGACAAATCCAAACAAGCACAAATCAAACGAATGTACGAAAAGCACTAAGATTAGCTCTTTCTTCCCCAAGCAAGGTAATTGCAATACTAAAAGGACTGAAAAACACAAGAACAAAATGACACATGGAAAGACATACAACAAATCGCCTCGTAGAATAAACCTACAAAGCAACAAAGAATAAGACTAACACCGGGACCACCGCCTTAGAACCGTCAGCAGAGTAAATCATCGGGGGGTTTAAAGCACTTTTACAGCTAGCTAACTTCACCCTGGGTCCTGATGCTACTCTTAATACAGAAACACATAAAAATTCGGTTCGCATAAAGGCTCCCCAACTCAGTCAATGCATCAAAGCGAAAACATAAAAATCAAATTAATCACTATAATCAACAAAGACGAGTACTCATGGCTAATTCTACTGTATGCCAGAGTAAATGAAAACCAATAGTTGAACCATGGCGGGCCAAGCCGAAGACATATCGTCAAGCCCCAACCCACTGGTTAAAGTTTTACGAAGAGGCCGTCATTGGGTCTGAGGCCTGAACCGCTGTTGTGCAATTAAAGAGTGAAGCATAGCCATCAACAATGATTGGGTTGACAACTAGGCATGCAGTCTGCCGCATAATATCCAGGCTATAGCCAATTCTTTTATAACGGTTAATAAGTTTACTGAATTGCTCCGAAAAGTTAGATTTACCTACAATTTTTCCAAATCTGTACACTAAGTCACCGTAAAATTCTGGTTCCAATATACCTTGTTGCAGAAGAGTTTTCAGACTGACGCTATATTTTTCTAACAAGGCACTGTGTCTGCGATAAAATTTCGAAAACGCCTTATGAAGTTTAAAATAACGATAGCCCTACCTAAGAAGTTTGGCAGTAAGGGCTTTATTACGGTAGTTAAAGTCATTAAGATTTGAAGAAGCTCTGGCGAATCTAATAAGTTGAGATATGTATACCCCATATGAGGTACGCCGGGGGACATCGCCATCCAGAAAAGGGAAATTGACTATATCAAAATCAAAATTGTCCCGTTTATCATAAATTTTGGTAGAAACTGTACCATTAGAAATACATAGATTCAAATCAAAAAAAGGTGCCTCGGTATCGGAAGAATTTGCTCTATTTAACTGGAGTTCTGTAGGGTATATCCAGTCCACCATTTGGTCAAAGTAAATATTGTCAATATTTAATAAATCATCAAGGTATCTTGGAATTGAAAGCCTCAATAATGTCAGCCTGATTTTCACGTGAGAGAGACTTCATGAAATCTCTCTCATAACAAAAAAGAAACAAATCTGCAACAAGAGGAGCACAATTAGTTCCCATCAGAATACCAATAGTTTGTCCATAAAGTTTAGTTCCAAATCTAATAAAAATATTATCCAAAAGATAAACAAGGGCATCACAGACTTTTTGACATGACCATAAAGTGTGATTAATATATACATCAGAAGTGAAAAAAGTACATTCTTCGTTGCAGGCCAAGTATTGGGTATTCTCCCGAATAAACGTTCGGTTAATTAAATCAATAAGTTTATCTTTTATAAGATGATGAGGTAATGTAGTATACAGTGTAGAAAAATCATATAACTCTTTCATTTAACAAAGTATTTCTTAACTCAAAAGACTTAATAATATATAATGCCAAATTATTTAATATTTTGAGCTTTGTAGAATTCAATAATGAGATAAATTTGAAGAAACTAGGTTTATCATAATAATATTTAGGCAAATATTGTTTTCTCAGATCGTCATAAGCTCGGCAAACTAGAGTAAAATGGTACTCATCTTCTAAGTCTCCTAAATTGCAAATCGTACATTTACGATCCAATCTTTCTATGTTTCTATGACAGTCTGTTTCAATATTAAGTTGGTGCGATGATGTAGTTTGTTTCTAGCATGTCTAAATTTTCTATTTTTGATTAGTAACAAATATGGCGTCAGCTCAAATGAGGAATTTATTTCTCTGTATATATCATAAGATGATGATAAACCCATCCCTTGTTTCCATTCCATAATGCAGATATCTCTTAATCTATTATGAAAAATTTTAACAAATTTGGTTATATCAACTGATTCTGGAAATAACCAAACATCTAAAAACCCACTTTTCTCTAACAGTGATTTTACTTTAGATGACCAAATATTAGAATTATCAGCGTCTTTTCTTAGGACATGATTTAACGTTCGTAATATGCAATTATCACTTTTCGATTGATGTAAATGAAGCCAATATTTGATGATTCTTACATGACGACCGATGTATAGAGGGAAACACCCAATTTCTCCATATAGTGACAAATTATTTATAGACATTTTAAAATTTAGAAGCCACTAGCAGAATTTATGATGCACCCTTTCAATATTTTCAGCATTTGTAAACCCCCAGATCTCGCAGGCGTAATTTAAAATAGATAGAACAAAAGTATCAAAAAGATTAAGCATTATATTAATTGGAACTTGCATGGTTTGGGTTATAGAAAGGAGTGAATTCATGGCTCTAAGAGCTTTCCCTGACAAGGTACGTATTAGTAGCTTTAATAAATGCCCCACCACTTGACAATACAATACCCAAATAATTAAAACTATTTACAATTTCAATTTTGTCATCCGCATATGTCCATTTCTCATGATTATTTAATGTGCCTCCCTTCCTGATGACAACTATTTTAGTTTTGTCTATGTTGACAGTTAAATCCCATTTATTGCAGAACATTTCTAAATACTTTAAAGATGATTGTAACCCTTCAACCGTATCCGAAAAAATTACAGCATCATCCGCAAACAATAGTAAATATAACAAAATTTGTTTGTTTGTTTGTGTTGAGGTTTTACGGCCCAGTCAACCCAATGGGGTCATGTCGAGCGCGGTCAGTTTACCTAACCACACGTTTACTGGGCAGGCTTAGTCCTCTAAGCGGTTAACCAGTATTGTGCACATTCTTTCGCCAGAAACTGACAACTGCCCTTCTTGAATCAGCTGAAGGGAGAGAATGGTCATAGAAAATATTTCATGATCAATCTCCACGAAAGAATGTTGCCGACCTCGGCGGGGGTTGAACCCGCAACCTCCTGATCTCCAGTCGGACGGCGCATCCAACTGAGCCACCAAGGCCGGCTCAAAATTTGTTCAAGTGTAAGACCAGCGTTTGGATTTTGTTGTAAAAATATTTCAAGGTCATTGATAAACAGTGAGAATAAGAGGGGAGAGAACTTCTCCCTGCAATAACCTAACATTAGATTCGTAAAAGTTGGAAAATGTATGGATATTTTTAACACAAGACATCACTTCTGAGTAAATCGATCTTATAAGATCAAATAATTTACCATCCAGCCCATTTTTATCATTTTATACCATAAACCATTCCGGTATACAGAATCGAAAGCCCTCTTAAAATCAATAAAACAGGTATATAACTTTTGCTTACGGCTAATTGCTCTATGAATTAAAGATTCTAAAATGAATACTGCATCTACTGTACTATAATCCACTTTAAATCTGAACTGAGCATCCGATATTACATCATTTTCTATGGCCCATTTTTTTTAACCGTTCATTGACAATAAGCGTGAATAGCTTCCCAAAACAACTAACTGGAGTTATCCCCCTGTAATTACTTGGTACTTTTGAATCGCTTTTTTTATAAATCGGTAACATCATCCCTTTTGTTCATTGTTTTGGAAAGCTCTTTTTATTCAAAATATAATTAAAAAGAGTTTCTAAAGGCGTTAATAATAAATCAACACTTTCCTTTAAATTTTCATTCAAGATGGTATCTAGCGAGCAAGCTCTATTAGGCGGGTCCTGATTTGAGAGTGACTTGAAATATTGATAGAATTTTTCAGCTGAAATTTCTGATTCTGTGGGTGTCTGTTTTTTATGTTTAAACATTTTCCAGAATTCTCCGGGTTGTTTTTTACGTATTTCATTCATTTTCCTACCCTGTTCATAACTATATTTTAATTTGCATGACCTACAATAATATTTGTAATCTTTTTTTAGCTCCTAACATTATTTTCCGCGTCTCACTGTTTCTATCTAAATTAAAATTATCAAGCGCTGAAATATACGCCTTCCGTTTGAGCTTGCATTCTTCATTATACCATTTCTGCTTTTTCAACCGACTAGTATGATTAAAAAATGATTCTTTTCGCAGAATATAACGCTTTTTAAGCGCTCTGTCTGTTAAAAACTGCGTAAACAATGCAACAATGTTGTCTGTATCACAATTTCTACTTATTTCATCAGAAATTGATCTATTTAATAAATGTAAGTCTCGTGAAATATTGTTACGGAAAGCTTCTTTGTAATCATTGTTCCATATATGATATATACGTTCATTCATAGTTTCGTCAGATTGTCTGATATATGTTTTCAACGAAAAACATATGGGTGCATGATTCGAATATTCATTGAAAGAGCAAATTTCAAAATCTCATATACTATTAAAATTCGATGAAGAAGTAATAAAGTAATCAACCACACTTTCTCCATTGTGAGTATACAATGTAGCATGCGACCTGGCCAACTGACTGATCCTTGAATAAGCAGCCATTGACAATGCGCATATTTGTCGTCTTACATAAATCTAATAATAGGTCGCCAAATCGATTTGTACCCCTGTTATGTTTGTAGGCTGGAATTGCCCCAAAACTCTAAATAAATAATGCAAACAATGTTCGCTAATTGTCTACATATTTAATTAGGACGAGACAAACTACTGACATGAATACACATTGCAACAAGGGACATAGCATATAAAACGTTGAGATTGCATAATGTTTAAAACATAACATATACCCTTCCACTTAATCAAAACTTATGAAGTTACTGATATCTCAAGAATTCAGTTAAACAGTAAAGCACTAAAACAAAGCTTTGAAACTATAATATTCAAACCATTCCTTTTTTTTTAAGTAAATCTTTATCACTTAAACTGATGTTATCAAGTGTTAAAATGTAAATGAATGAATGTTAGTAACCAAAAATCAAATATTATATATTTATGAACTAAATAGTTGTTATTTTCTGAGATATCCAATGTGACAGTATAAATGAGTATATATTCTTAAGCTATTGATTGTCTCCCTTGATTAGCTAAGTTTTGCTTGACTAGATCACTAATATTTTAACACAAACTACTAGTAGACACACAAATAAGCACATTTAAATTTCAAGAACCTTTGGTTCTTTTGACTACATAAGGGATTATTATGCCCTCTAACACGATGTAGTCAATGACTAGCATACTGAATTATAAGTCTAATCTATTGGTTTTCTCTGTTCCCGAAGTGGATAGCGACGTTCCTTAGGTGCATCCATCTGTTGTTTAACAGAGGGTGAACCAATAGCCGCTGGAGTTTTTTGACTGCATGTTACCCTGTTCAGAACTTTCCGAGGGGGTGTTATCCTCAATACAGACTTCTGGTAAATTTATGTCACTCAGAATTCCCCTTTGAATGTCAATATTGGTGTCTCGAATTTGATCTGCATGACGTCTCCATGTCACGTCTGGTGCAGCATCCACTCTATATGATACTGGACCCGTTTTTTCTCTGATGACCCCAGGAATCCATTTCGTTTCATTATTCCTGTAATCCTTTATGGATACCGACTGGCCAATGTCATAATTCCTGTCAAATGTAGATCTCACCATCTTACTTTGTGACTTAGAGATAGTTTTACTCAAACTTGGTTTAATCAGATCCAACCTAGTGGCAAGTCTTCGACCCAGAAACAGTGAAGATGGGCATTCCCCAGTTGTTGAATGAGGCGAATTCCTATACATTATCAGAAACTTCGATAGCTTTGATTGAATAGTTCTAAAATCCTTTTTTGTAGCTTTCATTGCTTGTTTGAAACTTTGGACGAATCTTTCCGCTAACCCGTTAGTTTTAGGGTGATATGGAGCATTTGTAATATGTCTAATTCCATTTTTCCTTAAAAATGCCTCCATTTCTTCTGATACAAAGTTCGGTGCATTATCGCTAACTGATGAACCTGGCAGTCCATAGTCTGCGAACACTGATCTTAGAGCTTGAATAATATTTGATGATGTAGTACTTTTCATTTGCTTAACTATTGGCCACTTTGAAAATGCGTCTACAATGATAAAAAACATTGATCCTAAGAAAGGACCAGCAAAATCAATGTGTATCCTTGACCACACTTTGTTCGGATACTCCCATGGATGTATTGGAGCTTCTGGGGGATTCTTCTTATTGGACATACAACCTGAACATGATTTTGTCATTTCTTCTATCTGTTTATCGATTCCCGGCCACCACACATAACTTCTTGCCAGCGCTTTTACCTTAACCATACCCAAATGGGGTGTATGTAACTCTTGAAGTACACTTTTACGTAATTTGGGCAGAATCACTACTCGAATTCCCCAAATTAAGCAGCCCTGGTGCAGTGAAAGTTCATTTCACCTACTGTAATATGGATCTAATTCTTTATCACTGTTGTCATTCCAACCCCTGGCTACCGCATCATAAACTCGGAAAGTACTCTATCACGAGCTGTAGCACTATGTACTGCCTTAGCTGTAACCGGAAGTGATTCGAACTGTGACACATAGAATAAATCAGTAGAGTCTTGCTTATTTCCATCTGCTTTATGTTTAGGCAGCCTAGATAAACTATCACAATTACCATGTGACTTAGTATTCTTATACCGAATATCATAATCATGTCCTGCAAGGAAAAGCACGTATCTCTGAAATCTTGCTGCAGTTGTCGCATTAGTACCTTTTGAAGGGCTAAAAATTGACAACAATGGATGATGATCAGTGATAAGTGTGAAATGACGCCCATATAAATACAAGTGAAACTTTTTCACACCCTATACAATGGCTAACGCTTCCTTATCAATTTGGCTATAACGTTTTTCAGCACTGTTCAAAGTCTTTGATGCAAACGCAATCGGCCTTTCCTCTCCATCAGGCATAATATGGCTAAGAACACAGCCAATACCATAAGGACTAGCATCGCATGCTAGAGTTACTGGTAGTTCCAGGTTATAGTGTGTAAGAACCATATCGGAAGTAATCAACCGTTTAACCTCTTTAACGGCATCCTCACATTTCTTAGTCCATTTCCACAGTTTTCCTTTCACTAACAGTTCATGTAATGGCTGTAATACAGTTGATAGATTTGGAAGAAATCTAGCATAATACTGCATGAGACCCAAGAATGATCTTAATTGATCAACATTCTCAATTTTGGGTGCATTCACAACAGCATCTATTTTACTCTGAGGCTTGTGTAGACCATGACGATCAATTTCATGTCCACAAAATGTAACTCTTTCCTTGAAAAACTTGCATTTCTCTGCATTAGCTTTCAACCCATTATCCGCAAGACGTTTGAAAATCATTTCCAGATTCTCTAAGTGTTCCTGGTCTGTCCTACGGGTAACTATCGTATCATCCAATATGACTTGAGTGCCTGGAATGCCGGCCATAACCTGCTCTATGGTCCGCTGAAATATGGCCGGTGCCGACGCTGTTCCATAAGCTAGTCTAGTGTAACAAAGTAAGCCCTTGTGAGTGTTAATGGTTAACAGTTCTTTACTTTTCTCATCCATTCAATCTGTAAATAGGCATCTTTTAAATCTACCTTCGAGAACATTTTCCCTTCTGATAAAGACGCAAATATATCTTCGATTCGCGGTAAAGGATACTTATCTACCTCTAGTACAGGGTTAAGTGTCACTTTAAAGTCACCACAGATTCTTATTTCGCCATTTGGTTTAGGTACCGGGACTATGGGTGTAGCCCAATCACTATGAGTAACTTTTTCTAATACTCCAGATTCTACCAATTTGTTTATTTGTCTATTTTTGATTTAAGCGCATAAGCGACTGGTCTGGCTTTGACAAACTTAGGAGTGGTGTTCTCTTTCAAATGTAATTTTGCTTTCAGTTCTTTCAATTTGCCCAGCTCTGATGTAAAAACTTCCTTATATTTTGCTTTCAGTTCTTCTACATGTCTAAATGGTTGGACCTTCAAGGCTTTTATGGTTACCCAGTCTAACTTAAGTTCATGTAACCATTCTCTTCCAAGTAATGGTTTACTATCTCCATTTTCTACAATATATAAATTTAAGTGTTTATTTTGTCCATCAAGTTTCATTTCACAATTGATCATTCCATTTATTTGTATTTCTTCACCAGCGTAAGTTCTAAGTTTTTAATTTGTGTCACTGATATTCAAATCTGAAAAATATTTTTCATAGTCTTTCTGTGAAGTTACGGATACATCAGCACCAGTATCAAGTTCCATCGGGATCTCTTTACCATTAATGGATGGTGTAATATAA
Organism: Anodontia alba; assembly: GCA_964016985.1. Taxonomy (NCBI): domain Eukaryota; kingdom Metazoa; phylum Mollusca; class Bivalvia; order Lucinida; family Lucinidae; genus Anodontia; species Anodontia alba. Next base: position 80,720,590 of record OZ024823.1, read on the forward strand.
ATAGCATCTCTATTACCCTTGTTAGAGTCTGTTAGAGAATAAAGATATTCTTCAGAGTCTGTTTCACTACTATCAGAATAACCAGTTTCTAAATTGTGAATCTGCTGCTTTTTGAACTGAGGTTTACAAGCAGGGACGATGTGTCCAATTTTTTTACATTTGTAGCATGTAGCTGTTTTAAATTTGCACTTATTAGGTTCATGATTTGTTCTAGCACAGTGAAAGCAGGCTACTTTCTCCTTGGCTGGTGGAGTTTCTTGTGGTTGCGATTGTTTTGGCTTAGATTTTTCTTTTTTCTTCTTATGATGTTTCACTTTCAACTTATTTACAGGCTGGACTTGCTTTGCCTGTAGTTCTACAACATCCTTTGAAGCCGATTCCATGGCTAGGGCTGTTTCTAATGCCTTTTCATATGTTAAATTTGCCACAGACAACAATTTCTTTTGGATAGCTTCATTCGGCAACCCACATACAAAGCGATCCCTCAAAGCATCATTTAAATTTGTACCAAAATTACAGTGTTTTGACAACTTTCGTAGAGCAACATTAAAGTCTTTCACTGATTCATCAATTTGTTGGTCACGTTTATGGAAACGGAATCTTTCTGCTATCACAATAGGTTGTGGGGAGAAATGCTTCTTTAACATTTCACATAATTCATCATATCCTTTTGTGGCAGGTAAATTTGGAGCACATATATCTCATAATAAGCAGTATGTGCTACTACCAATTGTTTGTTTGATTTGGGCTTAACGTCTCTTTCAACAATCTTTCAGTCATATCGCGACGGTGTCTGGATGTGACAGGGAGCTCAATGCTCACTTTTAGAGTGCTGCCTCACTGAAATATCATGCCCCAGACACTTTGACATGATATTCCACCCAGTCACATTATACTGACACTGAGCTGACCAGTTCCGATTCCTAGCTCTACTTTCTTAATGCTGAGAGCCAAGCGAAAGAGCAGCTAGTACCATTTTTAAAGTCTTTGGTATGACCCGGCCGGGGATCGAACCCGCAACCTCCCGGTCACAAAGCAGACGATCTACCACTGAGCCACTGTGCCAGTATCTACTACCAATTAAAGCCAATAAGGCAGGGACCTTTTTCTGGTCTTGAACTTCATTAGCGAGGAAGTACTGATCTAGTCTTTCTTTGTAGCAAGTCCAAGTCTCACTACTTTCTTCAAAACAGTCTATTTTGCCTATTTGAAAGGCCATTTTGACTGCAAGAAGCTGGAAAGTTAATACACGGACGATATTGTGTGGGATGATCTTTACTGTGACACCGAAAATTTTCCACCACAATAAACAGAATTTCCCCTCAAAAACCGTCACTTCAAGTGTATTGTTAACAGATTCAGTTTAATAAACACATAATTGTTTAATCCTCGTGGCCAGTTGTTATGCTTGTAGGCTGGAATTGCCCCAAAACTCTAAATAAATAACGCAAACAATGTTCGCTAATTGTCTACATATTTAATTAGGACGAGACAAACTACTGACATGAATACACATTGCAACAAGGGACATAGCATATAAAACGTTGAGATTGCATAACGTTTAAAACATAACAACCCCGTTTAAAACATAACAACCCCGGTCCAGTGAATACCATTGAATGGGCGTGTCAACCTCGATTTCAATACCATGATTTACAATCGGCCTATTATTTTCAATATAATCTGGTTTGACAGACGTGCGACTATTAAGGTCACCTATCAGAAACACTCTACTGTATTGCTGATAATAAGAGACATCATCCTCAATGGAAGATATCAACATAATACAAATTAGGAATTGGAGAATTTTCTGGTGCTATATAAATGACAGCAATGAAAACATTTTATCAAGTTTAATCCATACCAAGTAGTCAATATTGTTTTTTTTATTAACTTTACACCTTTCCTGATACTGTTTTTTATGTAAATAATTATACCCCCCATGGCTCGTTTTCCCTTCTGTTCTGAAAGTGTCTGTATGAATGGATTGGGTTAGAATACCCATTTAACTCGATCTTGGACTGATTATTGGTCCAAGTCTCAGATAAACATATAATGTCATAATTATCTAAAAATTTAGTAAAGCCTGCACAAGACTGTTTAGCTGTAGTTAAACCTTCAATGTTCCATGAGAGAAATTTTAGGTCACTCGTTTTCCCCTTACAGTAGCTGCTCTCTGTACAAGGTTTTATCAATGTAAAGTTTATCAACCACAATGTAGGCCTCTTTTCCATTGTCACGTGCGGCCTTCATGATTGGGACAAGTTCTCGGCGCTTTTCCAATATTCCCCTAGGAAATTGTTGACTGATAACAATTAAAGTTTGTACCTTTGAGTTGACCCGCATTTCTTCTCACCATCTCCCTATCTGGATATAGCACAAATTTTGCAACGATCAGTCGAATCTTAGTAGGATTGTATCGCCCCATACGATGGGCCCTATGTAACTTTATTTCAGTTCTAGCGTTCTGAATGCCCAAATTCTCTTTGATTAACGACAGGACCTTTCCTACACAATCCTCATCCGTCTCGACCCTTTCTTCAGGAATTCGGTAAAAATCAACTTGTCCCTCATGCTACGGCACTGAATATCTAGGACTTGAGCTTTCAAATCATTTTTTTTTTGCACTTTGATCTGCTTCTAATTTCTTCATTTTTTGAAGTAAGGAATCTATTTCTCTCTGCTTTTTGTTCAGATTTTCAACAGTTTCAGTTTCAAAGCATGTGCCCCTTTTGCCCAACCTGGAGGCAATAAAAAATAAATAGAGCCTGGCCATAAGAAAACCTGTTTTATACCTTTGCGAACATCAAAAGCACAGATCAGCCTGTTGCATCTGCACAGTCTGATCAGCGCCTTCATTTCCTGTTCACTGCTTAGATGGTACAACGTGTCCAGTTTTTCAAGACTTTAGTTCTTCTCTGCAGCTGCGCAGTCTGATCTTTTTCATACCTGGTTGTAACTCCAAAGACAGGGTTTATCGTGATGAGGCTAATAAATAAATTAACACTTAGCTCTATGGGTAACTTTTTTAGCAGACAACATTTTGAAATATTTTTCTTATTTTTCTCAGAAAAAAGGAGAAGATTTGCATGAAATGTCAAATCCTGTTTAAAGGGCAAATTAAGACAAATGTCACCAATTTGTTGACTGCTGAGTTAGCAGAGAGACTGGTAAGGATTAAAATTTCCTCGAAAACAAATTAATAGAACGCTTAAACCGTTTCTACTCATATATGTACATTATCTAGATGAAAAGAAGATGTAAGATGTGAAATTATGTATTTATAAGACAGAAGCCTATGTAACTGACCATATGCTACCTATCACCAGGGCAATATTAACAAGTTATTCACAAATCACAGCATGCCATTTATTAATGGCTCTTTCATTATCATTTATGAACTCCCTGTTCTTCTGGAAATCACAGGTATCTGGGTAGCTTATGCATAAGAGTGTAAAATATAGGGGCAAGGTATGAGTAGCAGTCGCTTTAGGGTGGGGGGGGGGGGGTGCGTGTGCCCCTTTTGCCCACCCCTGGATCCGGGTCTGCCTTTTTAATTTCTTGGGGAAACACGATTGTCCCTGCTTTAAAGCTTAATGTGAAAATGCCCATTTGCAATGCTTTATTCTTCAAGTACCAAGCAAAACAGTAGCATACAAATTCTTTTTTTTTATTTGGAGAAAATAATGTTGGGCATTTCATGTGAATTTTCTCTGCTAGACAATTCACATGAAATGCCAAGCCTTATTTTCTCTGACAAGAAAAAACTGGATGCCATCTGCTGCATTTTTCATTTGCACTTTAAAGGTTAAAACCTTTATCAAATGATACTGCTCAGTGCTCATAAAAGAACCAAATGTGTGAAAAATTGCTTCAAAAAGATGTAAAGTTCACTGAAAATGTTTACTGCCTAAATTTGATTTCAATGCTGAAATCTAAAATTTCATTGAGTATTTTACCCCCTCAGCTTCAATTTCAATGCTGTTTTTTTTTTTTTAAATCAATGTTGAAATACCTTTACACCGCTTATCTAGGGCTCTGCTTATAGGCATGTGTCGAAAATACGTAGTGTCGAGATAACGCGATTACTGCACTTACCTTTTTCGAGCACAGGCTGTCGCGCTCTCCAAGAATTCTTTGTGAAACATTGCCTTTCTACAATAGCTGACATGATTTAGATTCTGACAAATCGTTTTTAAAAACTGTTGCTGACAATTAATACACACTATTCTAATGAGCGCTGACATCTTGGATTGAATATATGCCGGTACTCTATTAAAACCTCGCACCGCACCATACTGATTAATAATTAGTAGAATAGAATGGAATAGAAGTTAGCTAGCTGTAAAAGTGCTTTAAAGACAGTTGTCGTGACAAAACAAGGGCCTAAATTGAAAGTTCTGTCTATGCCGATTACTGAAGTTTTACTAGCTTTAGCTAAATCTTTCAGTTGAATGTCAGTGTAACAAATCAAATTTGGAGGTTTTCCAGCTGATTGTACAACCTCGCGAACAAAAGGATTTTCAACTGCCGTAAGTCCCAAAATTGCCTGAATATCATCCGCAATGTTTTGACGGTTTCCCGGGTTTTCAGATTTGGTTAGTCTTGTTTTCATATTTTCGACCGATTTTTGAGTCACGTGGTGCATGGTCAGTTCCAAATTTTTCCTTAAAGATTTCACTCACCGGTTATTTTGTTTTTTTTTTACTTTTTATAGCAGCCATCAAGTTTTCTTTTGTTTTTGGCGAGGTTCTGATGTATTCTTGATTGGTTTTTCTTGAATTTCCATGTTTAGAAATCTCTTCACCAGGAAAAGTTCCCAAATACTCGGCCACAGAAACTGTTTTGTATGATTCAGAATTCATTCCCGGGATGTGCTCAAACCAAGAAATGCGTTTTTTGTACTTTTTTTCTCTTTGTAGAGTGGCATAATACCGTTTTAGAATGATTATTTCATTTTCCTGAGGTTGCGGTTCTAAAGGTACAAATTTCTTTTTCACTTCTATGCCATACACAGATTTTTCTTTCAGAACTGAACGCAGTCGATCGTTAGAGTAAACAAAATATGTTGTTTTGTTTGAAATTGATTTTGAATTCCAAATGCCACAATTATCCCAAAATTCCATGTTGCCACCTCTTGCTTTTCTTTGAAGATTTTCAGTATTGTCCAAAAGAAAATAATCATTCTCTTTTTTGACTCGAGGCATAACTTTCAAAACCTCACTCTCAGTAAAAGAAGAAACCATTTCAATGAGCCTGCGTGTATCTAAAAACTTTTTGTTTTAATTTCCTTAAAAGGCAGGTCATTTGCCGGATCAGGAGAATTTTCATTGCATGAAACAGATTCCATTTTTTCAGATGTTTCCGAATCCATTGAAATATCATGGTCCAAAACTTCATTGTCCGAAAACAAAGACGGATCAGCAGAAGGCGAGCCAAAATGTTTCTGCTCTAATTGTTGTTCCAGAGGTGACCCAAAGTGCGCATGTGGCGACAAAGACACGTTTTCAGAAACAGACGTAATGTCAGACATTGATGCATTTTCAGACCCAGATGCATTTTTAGACCCAGATGCGTTTTCAGACCCAGTTGCATTTTCAGACCCAGATGCATTTTCAGACCCAGATGCACTTCCAGACATCAATACATTTTCAGTCGCAGACTCTATGCTAGACTGTTGTGCATTTTCAGACTTAGGTGCATTCTCGGACGTCGGTGCATTTTCAGGCAACTGTGCTTTCTTTCGCCTACTTAAAGTCTTAGACCGTAGTGCGTAGTAGACGGATGCAGGCACTGTCTTTGATTCAGACTCGGATGCAGTCTTGCACTTGATCTCTTTTTCAGACTCTGATGCGTTTTCAGTCGGCTGTGCATTTTCGGACGTTGGTGCGCATTCATCAACCACATGCAGATCACAGACTTCAGGGTTCCGCATTATTGGCGTCTCATCGAAAATTGTCGGGCAAACATTGCACGAGTCATTTGCAACTGTGCTGTTCAATGGTGGAAAATCGTCCACATCATATATATCCAAAACAGAAACCGAATGGGTTTCGATGAGCGGGACAAAATGATTAGGCATCCACGAGCCGATGAAAGAGTACATCGTGCTTGCCCACATGATAATGATGGGGGTATTTTTTGGATTTTGAAGACACTGGTGAAAAAACAGTGTTGAGAATGCCAACGGTTTTATCAATGAGACCGTTCCTTGGCGGATAAACGGACTGAATCGGACAGCCAACCACAGTTGCAGCAGCTTGCATCTCCCACGCGCTAGCAAATTTTCCCCTACATGCAGAAGCCTTAATCGCGTCGTCATAATTTGGTGTAACCCAAAAAAGGTCCTTAGCGTTTGGCAAATTCCGAGAGGCATGACGATTTTTGATCAGTTCCAAACAGGTCCTTACGCGAATTTCAGACGACAAAGATTCATTTCCACAAAGTCCAACCGAAATGGAATGGTACAGGCAATTTCCATCACCAGAAACAAACATAGGTGTTCTGCCACCTACAGAAATGTTTAGATTGTCCAAAATCTATTTCGAAACGCGGTCCGGAGTTAATTTTGAGGAGTATGTCAAATTAGGTCGGTTATTGATCGGTGTATTGTTTTCATTACGGACCAAAATGGATTCCAAAATTGCTCCAGATTCCAAATTTCCGAATGTTGCATAATTTTCTAAACGTTTTAGAGATTTGTCAAAGTCGAACGTTCCTTTGGGCGTTTTGGTGCATTTGGAACAAATGTAGTCAACAGCAGTATTCCTTTTCCTGGTAATTTCCGTAAACTGTTTTTTCAGCAGATTTTCACACCTGTAATGAAACCAGAATTCGCAGCTTTCGCAGAAAACGACATCGAAAATGCATTCCCCGCCACACTTTCCACAGGGATAAGACATTGTTTTGCTTAGTCCAAAAAATAAAGTTCAAAAGAAAAAACTAGCCGAAAATGAAAGTAAAAAATTGCCAAAAAGTAAAGAAACTGATTTCGAAGATATAGCTCCAAGCGTCAAAATGACTAACAGAGACAATATCGCAATAATATCCGAAATGTCAGAATGACAGCAGCACTACATGTAAAACACAAGTGCGTCGAAACTTATTTTGACAAAGGTTTTATAGCACCATTGGCTTTTCTGGCATATCATTCAAAGCTTAAACGAGTGACAGCCTTGTTAATTACAAGCTAATCAAAGCCGGGGTAACAAAAGAACAGCTTACTATTGAGCTTGTGATGCTTGATTGCTTGCGTGTCTGGCCATTGTACTGTTTGTATTTATTTATTTATTTTTTTTTTTTTCTCATTAAATTTTTCGTTTATTGCTGTTTCATAGGGGAGACTGGGGTCGTTGGAACAACTTTTGCATGTTTCGGATACTGGGAGATTTTTTTTTTTTTTTTTTTTTTACATTTTAACACTTATTCGGCGCGTTAAATAAGTTCTTGATAACTTTTTGTTGATTCGTCACATAAAAGAGGACGAAACATAAACCATTTCTTAGATTTGGATGCGTAAAGTCTTCATGGAATCACCAGATCACCCTAACTTCCCCTACCGGAAGGCAAAAAAAAAAAAAAAAAAAAAAAAAAAAAAAAAAAAGTTAGAAGGGAAGCAACTGCAACGCACACACGCAGAACTTCTCATACGAATTGCGTTTTACATTAGTTCTACAGTAATACGGCAAAATTAACGTCTCGACAATATCGATCATATCTATCTACACAAATGAAAACAGATAATGCGGATTTTATTTGGAAAACTCATTATTCTTTCCATATGATTTCAATAACATAACTTGTACATACTCGTTAGAATTGCATAAATGTGACAGTTCAAATTAGCATCCACGACCTGAAATAAAAACATATTTTAAATAAGAAAAGATTTTACCAACTAAGTTTTGAGTGTTATAAGACAAATATCGCTATTGTTCATCTAAAATTTTTCGTTCCTGCCGCTGTAAAGTATACAATACCTATATTTACACATATGTCCAATACCTATATTTACACATATGTCCGTTCGTTCTTTCCGTCCGAACCTCGTTTCATTCAGTCGTTCATTCATTCATTCATTTGTTTGTTCGTTCGTTCATTCGTTCGCTTATTCGTTCTTTCTTTAGTTCGTTCATTTAGTCATTCATTCACAAAACAAGCGTGACGTAAAGATAATTACTGTCACTCAGTTTTGAGCTTTTGTCGGTAGATTAATCACAGGTTAGCTTGCACTTCGTTTGTCAAATTGGAAAAGCCTAAGACAAAAATACATATAAGCCATCATAGCTTTGGCACGAAAAGCTAAACATAACACTAATTGAATCTTCCTATCATTGAGCATTGAGCAAGCCAACATAGCTTTGGCACGAAAAGCCATATCATGACATTAATTAGGTCTTTTAACAATGCGCATGATTTTTTGTTCTCTCTCTCTCTCTCTCTCTCTCTCTCTCTCTCTTATTAATGTCATTTTAGTTCACACTAGGCTTTTTGAGGAAAGTGCCATAGGTAATCTGAAAATGTTTTTATTAATGTCGTTTTAGTTTTAATATAGTAGGCTTTTTATGGGGATTACCTTATTTTTTCTTTTCCTGTATGTATTGAAGCACATTTAATTTAACTACAATGAAATCTAAGCCAAATTTAAGTCAGTTGAATTGGCCTACAAATAAACATGTCTTTTTTTTTTTTTTTTTTTTTTCAAAATTAGTCTTTCAGCAACCAAATCGAGAAAATAGTGAGTCCATTCCCGAATACATAACTATATTTTGTTCTTGTCGGTAGAACACACATTGGTTGATTTACCGACAAGAAAGTATGTTGGTCTTGCTCGCTACATACTTGGTTCTGGCTCATCCCATTAACATTTTTTTTTTAAACAAACTTGATTTTCGTTTCCTATTGTATTTTATCATGATTTAAAAATTCGCAGAGATAACGTAACCCACAGAGACAACCAGTACAGAAGTCTAATGGTTGATTTTTACTATTTACCGACAAGAAAACCTGATGACATGTACCTAACCTGAAATGATCAAAACAGGATCCTAGGATATTATATATCATAAAAATGTGTTTCTTAGAACATCCTCGCACTCTGTAACATTTTTTTTTTTCTGACATAAAACTATAAAGTATCAAAACGCTTGATATTATATTTTAATAATATCTAAGGCAAAAGTCGACTGCAAGTTTACCTATACGCGTTCTGTCACATGATCTTTTATATAGCTGCATCAGCATCTATAGGGAAAAGGTTGGAATGGGGGATTCATATATGTGTAAAAAGGTGCATTGAATCATAATTTATATTAAAACAAGAGGACCATGATGGTCCTATATCGCTCACCTGACCAAACAGATTTGCATATTTACTGTTGAAGTTTCAGCCAAGTTCACTGCTCTAGGATTTTTGTATAAACTTTATGGCACTTACCACCCCCACCCCCCCTCCACCACACCCCTGGCCATGTTTTTTTACAAATCTTGACGACCTGAACTGAATCTTAAAAGAGGGTCACCAAAAGAACATTTCTGCCAAGTTATATTGAAATTGGTCCAGTGGTTTAAAAAGTTTTATATAGCTATAAAGCCCTATGCCCTAACGGCCATGTTTTTTGACGAATCATGACAGCTTGAACAAACTTGGTAGAGGGTCACCAAAGGAACATTCCTACCAAGTTATATTGAAATCTGTTCAGTGGTTTCTGACAAGAAGATTTTTAAAGTTTTCTATTTAGATATATAGGGAAAACAAGCCCCACCCCATGGCAGCCATGTTTTTTGACGAATCATGATTGCTTGTCAATCTTGATAGAGGTTCACCAAAGCAACATTCCAGCCAAGTAATATTGAAATCAGTCATGGGGTATGTGACAAGAAGAATTTTAAAATTTTCTATGCAGATATATATGAAAAATAAGCCCCTACCCCCTGTGGGCCTTGGTTTTTGACGTATCATGAAGGCTTGAACAATCTTGGTAGAAGGTCACCAAAGCAACATTCCTGCCAAGTTACATTGAACTCGGTCCAACTGTTTCTTACGAGAAGATTTTTAAAGTTTTCTATATAGGGAAAATAAGCCCCGCACCCTAGCGGCCATGATTTTTGATGAATCATGACGGCCTGAACAATCTTTGTAGAGGGTCACCAAAGAAACATTCCTGCCAAGTTGTATTGAAATCGGTCCATTGGTTTCTGAAAAGAAGATTTTTAAAGTTTTATATATAGATATATAGGGAAAATAAGCCCTGCCTCAGGCAGCCATGTTTTTTGACGAATCATGATTACTTGAACAATCTTAGTAGAGGGTCACCAAGGAAAAAATTCTGCAGTCATAATGAAATCGGTTCAGTGGTTTCTAACAAGAAAAGTTTTAAAGTTTTCTATATAGATATATAAGGAAAATAAGCCCCGACTCCTGGCGGCCATGTTTTTTTGACGAATCATGACGGCTTGAACAATCTTGATAGAGGGTTACATAAGAAACATTCCTGCAAAGTTACATTGAAATCGGTCAAGTGCTTTCTGAAAAGACTATTAAAATTTTCTATATAGATAAATTATATAGGAAAATAAGCCCCGCCCCCTAGCGGCCATGTTTTTTGACAAATCATAACGGCTTGAACAATCTTAGTAAAGGGTCACCAAGGAAACATTTCTGCGAAGTTATATTGAAATCAGTCCTGTGGTTTCTGACGACAAGATTTTTTCAAGTTTTCTGTATAGAATTATATCTAAGATAAGCCCCGCACCCCCTAGCGGCCATGTTTTTTGACAAATCATGTCGGCTTGAACAATCTTGATAGAGGGTCACTGAGGAAACATTTCTGCCAAGTTATACTGAAATCGGTCCAGTCGTTTATGACAAGAAGATTTTTAAAGTTTTCTATATAGGGAAAATTAACCCCGCCCCCTAGCGGCCATGTTTTTTAATGAATCATAGCGGCTTGAACAATCTTGCAACAGGATCACCAAAGGAACATTTCTGCAAAATCATATGGAAATCGGTTTAGTGGTTTCTGACAAGAAGATTTTTAAAGTTTTCCATATAGATATATAAGGAAAATAAGCCCCGCCCCCTGGCGGCCATGTTTTTTGACAAATCTAAATGGCTTGAACAATCTTGCAACAGGATCACCAAAGACATTTCTGCAAAATCATATGGAAATCGGTCCAGTGGTTTCTGACAAGAAGATTTTTAAAGTTTTCTATACAGATATACAGTGAAAATAAGCCCCGCCCCCTGGCGGCCATGTTTTTTGACAAATCAAAATGGCTTGAACAATCTTGGTACAGGATCACCAAAGACATTTCTGCAAAATCATATGGAAATCGGTCCAGTGGTTTCTGACAAGAAGATTTTTAAAGTTTTCTATATAGATATATAGGGAAAATAAGCCCCACCCCCTGGTGGCCATGTTTTTTTACGAATCCAAATGGCTTGAACTATCTTAGTAGAGGATCACCAAAGGAACATTTTTGCAAAATTATATTGAAATCGGTCCAGTAGTTTCGGACAAGAAGATTTTTAAAAGTTTTCTATATAGATTATGTAGGGAAAATAAGCCCCGCCCCCTGGCGGCCATGTTTTTTGACGAATCCAAATGTCTTGAACAATCTTGGTAGAGGATCACCAAAGGAACATTTCTGCAAAATCATATTGAAATCGGTCCAGTGGTTTCGGACAAAATGATTTTTAAAGTTTTCTATATAGATATATAGGGAAAATAAGCCCCGCCCCCTGGCGGCCATGTTTTTTGACGAATCCAAATGGCTTGAACAATCTTGGTAGAGGATCACCAAAGGAACATTTCTGCAAAATCATATTGAAATCTGTCCAGTGGTTTCTGACAAGAAGAGTTTTAAAGTTTTCTATATAGGTATATAGGGAAAATAAGCCCCGCCCCCTGGCGGCCATGTTTTTTGACGAATCCGAGTGGCTTGAACAATCTTGGCAGAGGATCACCAAAGGAACATTTCTGCAAAATTATATTGAAATCGGTCCAGTGGTTTCTGACAAGAAGATTTTTTAAGGTTTTAGTTAAAAAATCTTTTTTTAGCTCCTGTGACCTAGATATGCAACGGACCGGAACCATTTGAACAACTTTGAAAGAGGATCAACCAAGGATCATTCCTGTGAAGTTTGGTCAAAATCAAATCTGTGGTTTAGGAGATGTTGTTTAAAGATTGTGGACGGACGGACGGACATACAGACGACGACGACGACGACGGACGGTGAGTGATCACAAAAGCTCACCTTGAGCTTTCAGCTCAGGTGAGCTAAAAAGCCTGATAATGGGTCTTAGACCTTCTTGTCGGCTCTTGTCGGTTCTTGTCGGCTCTTGTCACCTCTTCTCGGTTCTTGTCGGTGATTAGGGAGACCGTTCTAAGGCGGTGGTCTCGGTGTTAGTCTTACTCTTTGTTGCTTTGTGGTTTATTCTACGAGGCGATTTGTTGTATGTCTTTCCGTGTGTCATTTTGTTCTTGTGTTTTGCAGTCCTGTTAGTATTGCGATTACCTCGCTTGGGGAAGAGAGAGCTAATCTTCGTGCTTTTGGTACGTTTGTTCGGTTTGTGCTTGTTTAGATTTGTCGGTTTCGTCTTCCTCTTGGGGTCTGGGAAGGGCTGCGGTTTGTGATTGTGGCACTCCCTGGTCTTTTCTCTTACCTTTTTTTCCTCTCCTAACGGAAGATTAGATATCGATAGATTGCACAATCGTGGCAGGCCGGAAACTAAATCCAGTGATTGTAAACTATCTGTAAATATTTTGAAATATATAAAACATATATCATACATTTCCAGAGAAATGCCTACAATTTCATATACTATTATAACAGAGAAAGTCTACAATTTTATATGCTACTATTACGTTTAAGCTTGTCTTTGCAAATGAATTTTACAACATTGATAATAATAACAATGATATGCAAGCAAGACAGAAAAAACAAAAAACAAAAAAAAAAAAAAAAAAAAAAAAAAAAAATCAACAAAAAAAAAAAACAAAAACAAAAAACAAAACAAAAAAAACAACAACAAAAAAACAGGTACATATCTTAATTGGAGCATAGGTTGAGGAGAAAAAAAATGTGTCCAGCAGGAACAGATCGTAGGTGTAAGGGGCATCAGATAGATCATAGCCATAGTTGGTTCTTCCTATTAAGAGGCGTCTAAAGCCATAAATCCTTTGCTGAAAAGTGTCCCATCATCTGAGTTAATTTTTTGTGCTTTTAAATAGTCAAACAAGTTATTGTGGCAAACTCAATAATAGGCCTTTTTTCGGCATTTAGAAAGTTCACGAAGTATAATCATGAGTCGTTCATTAAAAAGTGACGTAGCTTTCAGAATCGTTTTGAGTCTTTGATGAACTTCTGCACTGTTCAAAAGATTGTACTGTTCGTGTCAAAAGAAAGTGAACTATCACAAAATAGCAGGGTATCCAATGATACATAACATATATGAGAAAGAGAGTTTAACATTTCGATTCGAGACTGACAGCATTGCAGAAGATAATGTTCAGCATTTTCAACATTGCCATAGTCCGTAGACGGGTGTGCAGTATTGGTGTTTGTCGCTCTCCGACATAATAGAATTTCAGTATGAAAGAAGTAGGCTGCTTTAGCTGATATTGAAAAGAGGTAACAGTTGAGTTTCTGTGCTCTTCCGGAAGAGAGTTCCATTCTCTTATGGCAGATTGTAAGAAAGAGTTGAAGTACTGGCTTGTTCGTGCGTTAACTGTCCTAATATCATTTGAGTTTCTGAGGTTATAGCGAGATGTTTCCGTAACAGTCGAGGGGTCGAGGGAAGATAAGTAATACGGTGTCAAATTACAAACCATTTTGTAGAAGAGAGTAAATTTTTGTTTGTTCCTCCTAGTTTCTAAGGTATCCCACCCTATTTCGCTGTACAAGTTTTCAATAGATACTAATTTTGTAGTCCCTGTTGCAATTCGAGCTGCTTCTACAGTAGAACCTCGATTATTCAAAGTCCAAGAGACCAAACAATTTTTGAGACTTTGAATAATTGAGGGTTAAAATGCATATATTTACGTTGGGACTACAAAATGATTTTGAATTATTGAGAATTTTGAATTATTGGAGTTTGAATAATAGAGATTCTGCTTTCTTTGAATCTTTTTGAGGTCATCTTTTTCATACTGCGTGCAATTGTCTCAAATTCCATTACCATATTCTAAGATATGACCTAATAAAAGAAGTATAGATTATTTCTAGTGATTTCCGATCTAAATGAAGATTAAGTTTGCGCATTATGTTTATTCTGTTCCAAGCCTTTTCTTTGATATAACTTATATGTGTGTGCCAAGAGGCATCCTTACTGAGGTATATGCTAAGATGTTTGCGATTTTCGACTTCCTTAATTTGCTGCTTTAACATATACAGGCGGGGGGGGGGGGGGGGGGGGGGCGGGGGGGGGGGGGCGGATGTACTGGCTTGATGAGTCGTCTGCTTATTAAAAGAGATTCAGTTTTTGCAGGGTTGAATTTTACAAGCCAAGTTTTGGTCCACTGTGCTATTTTTTCGAGATCAGAATTTAGTGTTGCAGCTGCGGTGTCAGGATTTTCAACGACGAGAGATAGACCGGTGTCGTCTGCAAAAAGTCTTATATTTGATCCAATGTCTTATACAATATCATTAATATCTAGAAGAAATAACAGCGGACCAAGGATAGACCCCTGTGGGACGCCTGCGTGGACTGTGTGCCTAGAAGAATAACTCTTTGTCTTCTTTCAAAAAGTTAACTACTTAACCAAGCTAAGAGGCTACCCGACACCCCAGCTGCCCTTAATTTACAGAGCAAACCCTAGTGCTAAACGCGATCAAACGCCTTACTGACATCGCAGAAGACCACGCGTACTTCTGTACCCGCATCCAAGGCTTGACAGAAAGTGTTGTAAAGGAAAGTTGTTTGGTTGTTGAGTCGCCGGGTATGAAGACAGGCTGAAGCGGGGAAAGGATGTCAATGTCTCGAAAGTGATTGTACAGGTGTTTAATGATTACACGTTCAGGCACTTTTTCTAAACAGAAGAGAAATAGGCCTGTAGTTAGAGACGGAAACTGCATCTCCACATTTAAAGATAAGACAGACTAAAGCGTCTTTCTATATATCGGGAAATATTCCTAGTTGCAAAGAGTGGTTAAGCAAAGAGCATATAGGGTAGGATAACTCTGAGAATACGATTGTTGATGCCGTCCGAACCTACAGCCTTGCCTAGTGGAAGAGTCTCTAAGACAGATTCTACTTCAGCTTGGTTATAGAGTATATTATTGGCATAAAAATTTATGTTAGGTACGGTACATTACTATCATCTAATAAGGTTTGATTTGTCGGTTTCCTCTTCCTCTTGGGGTCTGGGAAGGGATGCGGTTTGTGATTGTGGCACTCCCTGGACTTTTCTCTTACCTTTTTTTTGGTCTCTGAAAAAGTTGTTCATCAGGTTCGCTTTGTCCGTGTCGTCAGTGTAAATGTGTCCATCCTTTTCCAATGTCGGAACAAAAGATTTCGTCAAGGGGGGTGCGAGTATAAAAGATTTTAGGATGGATCACCGGTCTTTAGAGGATAGAGGTTTAGTTTTTAATATGTTTTTAATTTGCTGATCTAGGAACTGTTGTTTAGATCGGCGGATGGATTCAATTACTTTGTTCCTAAGTTTCTTGAAGCAGGGGTGTATCAGTTTGCCTTGCCTTTTGATATGCTCGTTTGCGTTTCCGTATTAGTTTACGAATGGCAGTAGTTATCCAAGGTGGATCAGAGAGTCTTATTCTTATGGATTTGTTTGGTATACATTCTGCTGTTAAAGAATTCAGGTGGTTCGTTATGTTACTGGTATGGATATTAACATCTGGATCTGATAGTGGGTCCCAGTCGGTACCAGCAACTTTGGTCCTTAACTGAAACTCCAAATGCGGCGTGTAAAGGATTTTCTTGCAGACTTAGACTACTTGAAGACACCATAGACAGGGCAGTGGTAACGTATATCCTGGTGGAGAAACGGTTCTGCTACACAACTATAAATAAAGTTAATTTTGTCGCTAGTAAGAATTATGTCTATGAGGGAGGATGAGTTTTCAGTATAGAGAGTTGGTTCTATAACAGTCTGGTAGAGAGAGACTTGTTTACAGAGTTCAGATACCTCATAGGCAGTCTGTTGGCTAAGTATATAAAGACTGAAGTCGCCTGTAACGATGATGTTGTATATTTGTGTATCCAGTGCAAGAGACATGGAATCTTCGATGCTAAAAAAGTATGCCATGTCCGAATCTGGAGGTCGATGGAAGTGGCCAAATACATTTCGTGTGTGTTTTAGTTGGATCTCTATCCCTATGCATTCTACGTTATGTGGTTCCGAGTCGTGTCTTTTTTTGTAAAATACAGAATCCTTAACATATATCATAACACCGCCATGGCGGTCCCGTGCCATGGCCTTACGTTCAGGAGGTTTAAAATCTGGTACAGTCGAACCTCAATAGCTCGAACACCGATGGCTCGTTTACCATGGCTAATTCGAACTCAGTTTTGAGTCCCTACAAAATTCTTCCACTAGCTCAAGAAAAATATTTAGGGAAATTTTCTTATTTTATCATGAAATTGTATGTTGTGTGTACTCATTAGAATCGCCTCATCGAGGCGGTTCTAATGAGTACACTCAACATACAATTATTGTGAAGGAAATAACCCCCCCCCCCATAAATTATCGCTATTTGCTTCCTGACCTGGCACCATGATTAACCCTCAGTGGCTCGAGCTCGAACAATTTTCTATGGTCTCAAAGATGTTCGAGCCATTGAAGTTCGACTGTATATGTAAATCGGACGTCTGAATGTTTGGATGGAGCCATGTCTCCGAAAAGGCTAAGATCAAAGTCAGATAGCTCAGTAGAGATAATGTCTAGTTTGTTTGCAATGCTTTGTATGTTGAGTGTATAAAGGATAGGTGTTTGGAGAGGTTTAACGTATTTAGGAAGGAGAAAGAGTCGTGTGATGACCTAGAAGAACTGGAGACGGAGGAAGAGGAAGTAGCCGGTCCTGGGTTCGGGTAGACATCTCCAGACATAAGAAGAAGAACCCACAGCCAAGTTGAAAAAAAAAAGTAATTGCACCTGTTACTAAGCAGTGGTGGACAAATTTGATATTATACATAATGTTGCACAAGCTGACAGTACTAACTAGTAATTTTCTTGTTATCATACTATTGCTCTAGTTTTGAGCCTTAGAATTTAATTTGCTATCCATGTTAAATGACAATGTACATAATGTATCAAAGCAGATGGGAAGAAGAAAAAATAGCTAACGGAAATTTGTATGCAGGAGAGTACGTATGCATCACGTAGTCAATGCATTTTATATCATTTCTCGGGACACTTTATTATCTTGAGAAATATGAACAATACAGACAGCGTGATGCAAACATACTCGTTCTCCCTGGTTGAAATGTATTGAAAGCCAGCATGAGTTGATGTCCCCGTACCCCACGATCTGATCCCAGTCTTTGCTCCAGCAGGACAGCTGACGATAGTACCAGACCCTGTTTTTTTCTGGAAGGGTTTTTTTTTTACATAAGCAGGTGTAAGGCAGAGATCTGAAGGTTTTTTTTTTACGTAAGCAGGTGTAAGGCGCGATTCAGTCCAGATTATGACTCAAACGATGGAATTCTGTTATTTAGTCACCGGATCACCTCGGTCAGTCATTCGCAATACCCGTTGCGTTGCAACAACTAGTTGACAACAACCTACTTCTGCTTCATTAAAACGCATTGTGTAAACATGTTTTTTTCCGTGTATTGTGAAAATGTCTGTCTTACATTTTGTTTAAAACGAGTTGAAAACAATTGCTTAAGACTGCCTATAGGTTGTTGTGCTGTAGGATGTAATGAACACAGTATGATGAACCGTCTTACAGTAACTTTTCACGTGTTTCCAATGGCAAATTAGGAAAGATTTGATCGTTGGGTGAATGGCAAAATGAAGGAGCAGTCTAATCCGGGTCTGCAGTTTGCATATGCCATTTTGTCAGGAATCTTGGAGTAAAAAAAATATGACAGTTACCATAAGTGACAAATTGATGATACCTTTCTTATTTTTCCTGGAAAATAAGTTTGACATTGCATGCACAATGTCTACTAATGAAGAGTTTATATATAGCAGAAAAAGGCTATAACTATTCTTAAATATGAAACCAATAATTCAAAAAGGCATTTTTCTTGGAAATACAAACTGTACAAAATACAGTCTCATGCCCCGATAAATTTTCCAAATTCACTTGTTATCTCCCTTATCTGGCGCTCTTCAATAGAAAAATCGATAAAGTATATGTAATCAGGAGGGGGAGTGCGGGTGAGGCGTGGGGGGGGGGGGGGTGGGGGGTGGGGGGGAGGTGGAGGAGGGAGAGGGTGGCAATTAGAATTAGCCGATCTGATATTTTGAGGTTACAATGATTTAAAGTCGTTTTCATGGGCCTTTTGACGATTTGAAGTTTTTTTTTCTCATTTACTGAATGCATGCCAATTTTAAAAACTGTCTTATTCTGATAAATAAGTTATACTTTAATTACACGACGACGGTTCGGGCCTCAGACTCAATGACGGCCTTTTCGTAAAACTTTAACCAGTGGATTGGGGCTTGACGATATGTCTTTGGCTTGGCCCGCCGTGGTTCAACTATTGGTTTACTCTGGCATACAGTAGAATTAGCCATGAGTACTCGTCTTTGTTTATTATAGTGATTAATTTGATTTTTATGTTTTCGCTTTGATGCATTGACTGAGTTGGGAGTGATTAATTTGATTTTTATGTTTTCGCTTTGATGCATTGACTGAGTTGGGAGCCTTTATGCGAACCTAATTTTTATGTATTAAGAGTAGCATCGGGACCCAGGGTGAAGTAAGCTAGCTGTAAAAGTGCTTTAAACCGAACAAACGTACGAAAAGCACTACGATTAGCTCTCTCTTCCCCAAGCGAGGTAATCGCAATACTAAAAGGACTGAAAAACACAAGAACAAAATGACACCCGGAAAGACATACAACAAATCACCTCGTAGAATAAACCACAAAGCAACAAAGAGTAAGACTAACACCGGGACCACCGCCTTAGAACGGTCGGTAGAGCAAACCACCGGGGGTTTAAAGCACTTTTACAGCTAGCTAACCACCCTGGGTCCCGATGCTACAGAAATACATAAAAATTCGGTTCGCATAAAGGCTCCCAACTCAGTCAATGCATCAAAGCGAAAACATAAAAATCAAATTAACCACTACAATAAACAAAGACGAGTACTCATGGCTAATTCTACTGTATGCCAGAGTAAATGAAAACAAATAGTTGAACCACGGCGGGCCAAGCCAAAGACATTTCGTCAAGCTCCATCCCACTGGTTAAAATTTTACGAAGAGGCCGCCAATGAGTCTGAGGCCCGGACCGCCGTCGTGCAATTAAAGAGTGAAGCATAGCCATCAACAATGATTGGGTTGACAACTAGGCAATGCAGTCTGCCGCATAATATCCAGGCTATAGCCAATTCTTTTATAACGGTTAATAAGTTTTCTGAATTGCTCCGAAAAGTTAGATTTACCTACAATTTTCCTAAATCTGTACACTAAGTCACCGTAAAATTCTGGTTCCGATATACCTTGTTGCAGAAGTGTTTTCAGACTGACGCTATATTTATCTAACAAGGCACTGTGTCTGCGATAAAATTTCGAAAACGTCTTACGAAGTTTAAAATAACGATAGCCCTGCCTAAGAAGTTTGGCAGTAAGGGCTTAATTACGGTAGTTAAAGTCATTAAGATTTGAAGAAGCTCTGGCGAATCTAATAAGTTGAGATATGTATACCCCATATGAGGTACGCCGGGGGACATCGCCATCCAGAAAAGGGAAATTGACTATATCAAAATCAAAATCGTCCCGTTTATCATAAATTTTGGTGGAAATTTATGTATCTATGTATATCTAATGGTGGTACCATTAGATATACATAGATTTAAATCCAAAAAAGGTGCCTCGGAATCGGAAGAATTTGCTCTATTTCATTGGAGTCTGTAGGGTATATCCGGTCCAACATTCGGTCAAAGTAAATATTGTCAATATTTAATAAATCGTCAAGATATCTTGGTTGAATTGAAAGCCTCAATAATGTCAGCCTGATTATCACGTGAGAGAGACTTCATGAAATCTCTCTCATAACAAAAAAGAAACAAATCTGCAACAAGAGGAGCACAATTAGTTCCCATCGGAATACCAATAGTTTGTCTATAAAGTTAAGTTCCAAATCTAATAAAAATATTATCCAAAAGATAAACAAGGGCATCACAGACTTTTTGACACGACCATAAATTGTGATTATTATATACATCAGAAGTGAAAAAAGTACATTCTTCGTTACAAGCCCAAATATTGGGTATTCTCCCGAATAAACAGTCGTTTAATTAAATCAATAAGTTTATCTTTTATAAGATGATGAGGTAACGTAGTATACAGTGTAGAAAAATCATATATAGACAATTTAGAAGCCTGAAAGTGTTTAGATTTAAATTTATTGAGAACATCATTAGAACCTTCAACCGACCAAAAACAGCTAATTCCGTCCCTTTCGTAAACAGTATCACAGCATGTAATCCAATGCCCCCCATCCAACAGCAGCAAGGCACGAAGCCAGCAGTCCGGACAAAACAGCAGTCGCACAAGAACCAGCAACGAAACGCGCCCTACAAGGCCGCCCATGAAGCCTCGGAAACCAATATAACGTAGGAAGTCCGTCCCGCCTCCCCCCCCCCCCCCAACACCCACCGCAAGTCCAGCAGCAACATCGACAGAACGGGCATTGACAATAGATCTCTCGTCAGTAGAAATCCGTCCACATGCCTTGGTACTACCAAGCTCTTGTTTTAGAGTATTGATACAACAAAGCCGCCACACAACAACAACATTATTAGCAGCTTTATCAGTTGGAGCCAAAACACCCCCCATGAAACACCCGGATACCTTGTTTCAAATATCGAAAAGACAACTCAGGCCCAGGAGGGAGAAGATCAAGGTTAGAGTAAAAGAACACACGCCCACCAATGATATTAAAAATCTTTAATTTCCAATTATTTAAAGCATTAGACTCAACATGCTCTCGTTTACACCAACGCGTACAATAATCACCCAAAGCACTGGCAATCGTTTCCCGACATTTATTGAAACCAATGTGGGCCGGGAATCTATACCCAGGTCCTTTTGAAATAACTGAACGGATTCGTGAATCAGCCATAATCTTCAAGTTACCAGTGACAATATGACCCGCCGGCCGACAACAAAATTTAGAATCCTCACAATCTTAAGAATCAGGGGAACCAGTTTCAATATCAAGTTCAGAAACTAATTTACCGAAATTAAGCACAGTATTACGGATAGGTTTGTTATATTTATAACAAACAACAGGAGACTCCGTGTTTTCGAATTATGAAGGTCAGACCTGCAGGCAGCCACAAAGGATAACAATTATGATTCAGATGCTCTACTTTTAATAGTATGTGCAAAATCTGTGTCAAACCTTTGCTTACTTTGATTTAAGCTTCAACTTCCATGACGCACGTCGTCGCTGTCAGTATTCACAAGCTCTTCAATACTTGCATACAATGCTTCCTTGGGTATTTCTGCCACAATAAACAGCTGTTTCACTATGATTTTTGTTTGTAAGGCTTTCAAAATATGATAAAGATAGAAAACTACTGGGAACAGTACCACCTCTTCAAGTAAGTTTGTCATGAGGATCGTTTAAAAATAAATTCCCCTCTCCCAAATTAACCTGCATGAGGATCGATAGAGCCCAGAATGCAAACATTTGGACGGAAACAATAGCTGATAGAACTGTCGAGTGTGACAGATTGAGAAGTTATTTACTTCTTGTGACAATCTTTTAGGATGTAAACTGTATTCATTTTACGCAAAGAAACACTGAAAGTTGGCCAGTGGATACTCCATAAGCTATAGCCTATAAGCAATTGCAAATGCAAACAATTAATATAAACAAAACATATAGCACAATACTAGATCTTTTTATTCCATTCTAAGAACATCAAAAATTTCACTAAGCTCTATCGGAGTCCTGCCGGCCACCAACACCCTCTGCAACTTGAAAAAGGAAAACATGATACATTAGATATCATAAACATCATGAAAAAACTTAAAAGGGCAAAAAGTCCTACCTGTAATAAGCAAACCTCTAATTGTTTATAACTGAAATTGGCTTGCTGAAGGCAGGTGCTTGTTTAATGCAGGTAAATTTCAGTGTACTTGCCTTTTTGGGGAAATGATGGCATGCTTGCTTAATACAGGTTGTTTGCTTAACAGAGTTGACCACTGAAATAATAAAAAAAATAATAAATGATGTTGCTTTAACATTTCAAAAACGTTGTAAAAACGTTGGTGTGCGACAAACAATTTGGACATAATTTAACGTTTCAGAAACGTTGTGAAAAAGATTGTGCGACAAACAATTTGGACATAATTTTAAGTAACTTCTGACATTTATTTTGTAACAAGCAACTCAATTGCAACAGAATTAACATGATTTAACCAAGTATGCTTCCCTCTACGTACATATATTATATAGCCATGCATATTTTTGACTGGCGCCTTTTTGAATAGTCGCGAAAACATATGTCAGTAGAAAATTTCAAGCAAACATGCGGTTATTCCATCATTATTTAAGACATACGACGGAAAACATTACAGATGCTTGATTTAAAGATTACCTTATGTGTTGTTTGAAGCCGCACGAGTAGAAAAAACACTCGATTTATTCTCTTATCCTAGGTCGTATCGGACTTCTTTGTTCTTGATCCCGAATTAGCGAACTGGCGGAAAAGACAGTGGAGTTGTTGGATCAGAGTTTCGTATAAGCATTTTCTTTATATATAATATATTTCTTTTTTTATCTAAATATTTGATAATTATAACATGTTAAATGTACAATAATCAGCAGAAAAAGCAATCACTGACACTGACAAAACTGTGCCAAAACAACAGTAAATTGGGATACGAAACTGCGCACGGAAGGTCATACTAAATACTGTAACGAAACGTTTTTAAAACGTTATCAAGAGGCCTAAAGAATATTTCAAATCATAAAACATCATAAATCATTGCAAAGTATCCATACAAACATTTTGAATTTGACACAGCACATGTCAGATACATGTGTTTCGATTATATTGACAATCAAATGTTACAACAACGTTTGCCTATGGTTGTTTTCAACGTTACCTTTCTATAACTCATTGCAAACGTCATGGTAAGGTTTAAGCGATATTGGGTTGCAACCAAACCTACATACAACCTAATGCTAACGTTGTGGTAACGTTTTCTGTTAGCTGGGCAAACGTCTCGCCTGCCGAAATAGATGCACGCGCCCTAATAAAGGCTCTCTTCCGACTAGGCGACACTTTATTGCTTTTCAAAGCAAACCCGGGGGCTTTAAAGAAGCTCAACACGGAACAGGACATGTTTGAGGTGCCACATGATAATACCAGCAAACTGACATGTATTTCTAGCGATGACTCGGATCAGCTTGGGCATCACCGGGGACATCAGTCCAGCCTAATCAGAGTTTTCCGGCTGTGAGTTCAGTGAATGGCGATCACCAGGGGCTTGAATAGACTGATTTTAGCTATTACCCAAAACGTTTGTTCTTTTTTCTTGCGAATAGTGATTACTGGCCATACGGAACTGATGGTTCGACTGAATCTGAGTCTTTGCTGAGTGCGTAGGGGATCTTATTAATTTGGTCGTGCTTCGGCTCACTTATATGTAATGAAAACACATTCGGTAATCTTTGAACTGATTCTATGAAAGGGACAATAATTTAGAACAAGTATAGAAGCCGTGAAAAAAATCTGAATGAAACATTAAAATGCAACACGAGTTTCTGATACAAATAGAACAGTTATTTTCTGATGATCATAAATATAATAGCCATATTTCTTTGCATGATATTCCAGATATAATGTATAGATCACAAATTTCATTTCATGGTGTTTGTTAATATGTCAGTGCAAAACAAAATCTACTGTCCTGATTTATGTATGTATTTATTTATTTATTTATTTGAAAGGAATCTTGTTTTTACGTTGAAATAAATGAACACGGAAGTTCAGCCTAGGGTAAACGAAATCTATACGAATTTGGGGAAACTACAGTTGCATGTTAAGTCCTGTTTGTATTTTAACCTTGTGCCGGCCTCGGTGGCTCAGTTGGATGCGCCGTCCGACTGGAGACCAGGAGGTCGCGGGTTCAACCCCCGCCGAGGTCGGCAACATTCTTACGTGGAGATATTGATCATGAAATATTTTCTACGGTCATTGTGTTCCTTCCGCTGATTCAAGAAGGGCAGTTGTCAGTTTCTGGCGAAAGAATGTGCACAATACTGGTTAACCGCTTAGAGGACTAAGCCTGCCCAGTAAACGTGTGGTTAGGTAAACTGACCGCGCTCGACATGACCCCATTGGGCTGACTGGGCCGTAAAACCTTAACACAAACACAATTCTAGCCTTGTGGTCACCAGCAGTTTTGGCTGCCCAATTTGCCATCAGGAAAATATACTTATATAACTTTGACCCCCTTAAACCCCACTTTTATATAGTAAAATTGGTGTTTACAGGGGTATACATTATTTTTCTTATTTCTGCTCAAAAAAACATAATTTGTGGGTACTTGTTAGAACTGCCTCGGCGATTTATTTACTTGAAAGGAACCTTGTTTTACGAAGAAATAAATGAACACGGACGTTCAGCTTAGGGTGAACGAAATCTTTATATGGATTTGGGCAAACATGCATGTTAAGTCCTGTTTGAATAAATGAACACAGACGTTCAGCTTAGGGTAAACGAAATCATTATATGGATTTGGGCAAACTAGTTGCATGTTAAGTCCTGTTTGTATTCTAGCCTTGTGGTCACCAGCTGTTTTGGCTGCCCAAATTGCCTTCAGAAAAATATACTTATATAACTTTGACCCCATTAAACCCCACTTTTATATAGTAAAACTGGTGTTTACAGGGTATACATTATTTTTCTTATTTCTGCTCAAAAACATAGATTGTGGGTACTCGTTAACACCTCGGCGATTTATTTATTTGAAAGGAACCTTGAAAGGAACGTAGAAATAAATGAAGACGGAAGTTCAGCTTAGGGTAAACGAAATCATTATATGGATTTAGGGAAATTAGTTGCATGTTAAGTCCTGTTTGTATTATAGCCTTGTGGTCACCAGCTGTTTTAGCTGCCCAAATTGCCATTAGGAAAACATACCTATTTAACTTTGACCCTCTTAAATCCCACTTTTATATAGTAAAAGGGGTATACATGATTTTTCTTATTTCTGCTCAAAAATAGATTATGGGTACTCGTTTGAACCGCCTCAGCGAGGCGGTTCTAACGGAGTACCCACAATCCATGTTTTGAGCAGAAGTATGAAAAATATCAGAATGTTTTATCTGAAAATTTCTAGTTTTTGGTTGTGAAATTTTCAATACATTTCCATAATGCTTCCTGTTTGTTTTCGAGCGACATGCTTCCTTATCGTGATGCATTGCAAACACCTCACTAGCAGCCCACTTTGCTTTCTGTTTCTGTTTGTGTGCTCGTGATTTGATAGCCTCTGGCCGAGCCTAGCGTTTAGTTATTGGTGTTGTTGTTATTATTATTATTATTATTATTATACAACATTTGAACCGATGGTGAAGATTTGGTATCTTTTAACTCTTGTCATGCTGAATAAATTACGATCCCACGCCCACTTCTAATTGTCAGCCAATCAGATTACTTAATCTAGTTATTGATACAAATCACATACTGAATGACAGTGCAGATCAAGATTAGTTGGAACTAATCTGATCTACAGTGTTTGCAAAGACGGGTTGTATCCGAGACCAGAAGGACCAGATTTGGGAAGAGGTAGCTGGTAGCTTAGCTTTTTTCTGTCTGTGGCTTATGTATTGTCTGTCGTGGTTGATTTGATCTTCCTCTTTATGTCATTGGTGGGCTATAATCTGTGATGTAGGCTATTTCTGATTAGTGATGGACCAGTCCAAGTACGAGTTTCTGTTAATTAACGCTCCTCTTCAGTGGCGGATCCAGGATTTTTTTTTATTTATTGTTACTGGAGGACGCGGGGGGGGGGGGGGGGGGGGGGGGTAGGGGGGGCGGGGGCGGGGGCGGCGAGGGCAAAATTTCCGAGGGTGTTCGATTTGACCAAATTACCATACTTATCCTAAGTGTTTGGATAGACAGGTCTAAGCAAACAGTGCAGACCCAGATCATATGCAGCGATCGCGGCGTGTGATTAGGGTCTACACTGTTTGCCGCTCAC
This sequence comes from Anodontia alba, assembly GCA_964016985.1. Classification (NCBI taxonomy): domain Eukaryota; kingdom Metazoa; phylum Mollusca; class Bivalvia; order Lucinida; family Lucinidae; genus Anodontia; species Anodontia alba. The sequence continues at coordinate 80,746,953 of OZ024823.1, forward strand.
CCAGCAATTCGCAGGTAGAGAAGTATAAAAAGAGTAGGGTAGTGACTATTTAGGGTAAATAAGGTATCCTAAATGTGTAAAATTTATCATAAATTTCCCGTGGTTTTGATTGAGACCATCTTAAACCCTCTCTGAATCGGGCCCTGTTCTTCAGTGATGATCAAGCCCATATATCTGGTGGAAAGACATGGTAGAACTACATTAGGACGGGGGTGCCAGCCCATAGTAACAAAACAGTATTCGAGATGTCCAGGATAAGCCACAACGACAGAACTTAATCCAGCGGGCACACAACGTTGAAACAACGTCGATTCAACTTTGATTCTTGACGTTGAATCAACGTTGAATCGATCTTCAACGTTGCGTGCCTGCTGGGTAACCTACCAATGAATCCGGGTCGTTTCGCCCGTGGGTCGTTTCGCCGGGTCGTTTCGCCCTGGGTCGTTTCGCCCTTGTTTTTGGGGTGGGTCGTTTCGCCCTTATTAGGTGGGTCGTTTCGTCCGTGAGTCGTTTCGCCCCAATATATTATAAGGCCCATACGGACATACAGATAGACAATGTAATACTATTTGTTTTGTTATGCATAAATCTTTGATGCTTGAGGGCTCTGATAAATTAAGACCTAAACAAAGAAACAACAATACAAAGATTCCAGTCCTTTTTATTATCTCCTGCTTGTTTCCAAATAGCAAACCAAAATTGAAGTGTGTTCATAATACATGATAAAAACATTTGAATAATATAGCGCCATGTTAATTTTACTATGTGCACATAGAATACTGTGTAGCATTTTCTACAGTGACCATTTATTATAAATGGCAAAATGACCAAGCGTTCACGCAGCATAGTGACACTTGCCCATTATGCCAAATTACTGATGACCATAATTAGAGAGTATGATTGTTCACCAAAAGAAGCGCATATCAGTCACCTTAAGTAGTTAGCATATTTATTTATAAATTTATTGATGTCAAATCAAAAATGTAATAATTTATGAATTTAGCAAAAGTACAGTGATGAGTTCACTATTTTGCTTCTATTCTGTTTACTATAATAATAATAATAGTAATTGTTTTATTATCATCATTATTATTTCTATTATTTGCTTAATATTTATGCATTTGGATAGGGGAAAATTCCCTTAGCATTTTACGAGAGGGATGTCACTGCCTGATCAAAATTTCCCAATTACTAATCTCAGGTGAATAGATTCGGCTAGATTCCAAAAAATGCTACATATAACTACTTTTATTTTTATTTAAATGATTTCCTAATATAATGTTCAAATCAGCATAAGTACTTATTCAAATTACTACAGATAACTTAAGCACTCCGAACTAAAACTTTAGCAGACGACTTTACACAACATTGCATTGCCTTTAGTTTTCCTATTTTTCGTAATGAAACTACACATTCCATTCAAATCCTCTCAGTGTATCCAAATAAAATGACAACTTCACCCTGTAGGCGAAAAGGCCAAAGAAACATAACTGACTTGTCGTCTGCTAAATTTGCCTACGGAGTGCCAAAGGCAAACAATACCATTTACTTCATATTTAATAAAAATACAATTTTAGTATGGCCTGTACTACGGAAACAAATTGAGCATGTTAAGATGGAGAGCTAGACTTTGAATTCAGTATCGCGGTCTGCATTGCAAAGTTCAAATCTCCTTTATTCTACAACAGTGTAGCAAACTTTAATTTTTACTGTTTCAAGCAAGCATGTCAAAAATTGTTTCTTAAGGGTTATGTATATTCTCAGCCAAATATTTGTACTGAAAGCATCTTTGGAATGATAAATAAAATTACTGATAATGTTCATTGTAAATTCTTGCTCTAGCCAAAGCATCACTAAATCAGAATGACATACTCTACTTAACACCTTGACTTCTAGTTATTTGTACAAGAATAGCAAAATTATGTCAAATAAGACAATATGTTTTTTTTTATTTGTCAGAAATATTAATATTTGAGTGTAAAATATTAATATTTTGACATTTCTACTAAGCTTTCTAAATGGAGGCAAAATGTCAAGTCTAAATGTCATTTTTGTCTAAGTACTTCATTTATATTTTTACAAACATGAAGATTGAAATTGAAAAGCAGAAAGAAAGAACAATGAAAAGTCTAGCATTTTGTAAAAAGTAATTTACCGAAAAGGAAAAACAAGCAAAGCAAAAAGAAAACTATCAAAAATGAAAAAAAACAAAAACAAAAAAAAAAAAAAACAAAAAAAAAACCAAGCAAAGCAGGAGGAAAAAAAATAGTAATAAAAGTTTTCACTTACCTAAACAAAGAACCAACAATACAAAGATTCCAGTCCTTTTTATTATCTCCTGCTTGTTTCCAAATAGCAAACCAAAATTGAAGTGTGCTTGGTCAGCAGTAGACTGGAGTTTTATATTGAAATCCCTGCTCAGGTGTGAAAACATTTTTTACGCAAACCATCATACCATATTACATTCAAACAAAAGATAAAATCACATCTAACGCTCAAAATGCTAAGATCAAAGAAAGATCTTTTGACACTTAGCATCTCTCAGGCTTGGCATATCCTGCCTAACAATAGCGTTTTAACAGCATAATCCCCATCATAAACAATATTCATATTTATGGTCAATTATGAAGATTGCTGTCAAAACTGTTGGTGACATTTGCTTCTCTCAAGGGGTAATTAAGATCTTAATAGCTTTTAGCAGTTTTGATATCTGATGGCTTGTCTGCCAGCCTAAGAGAGTGCTCAGGTTAATTAAGAAAATATACCTTTTAGAAAAAGTATATGAAATTCTATTTTACAAGAATAATATTTGGAAGAAAAAGATGAGAAAAAAAATATCAATTAAGTTTTTACCTCAAAACTTTATGCCAACATATTCAAAGTTTGAAAAGAAAAACAAAATATTTATAACATTTAAAACTTCAACTACAAAGTCCACATGTCTTCTTTTTGTATATCATACATAATCAAATATACTATTGCATATTTATTTTTTTATTATTTTTTTTGTGGTATTTATTATTTTTTTTATTATTATTTATTTTATGCAATATTATGAATGATTATGCATGAAAATGCGGGGCATAATACATAAATTAATGGGGAAAAAAATAAAATAAATCAATGTATTACGTTGTGTTTCTATTCAAACCAAGAATCAGCTATAGTAGTTGCGATGGTGTGTATATATACCGTAACCTTTTTATAACACTGTTGTTTAGTCTAAAGCAGTGTTATTATAACGAAACGTGTTATGAAGAGGTCATGGTATATATGCACCCTTTTTCTATTTAGTATGGAACAACATATGAGCCAGCACACGAGATTATGGTACTTATCGCATATGCGAACAGCCAAGGCTCAGGCGCGACTGCGCATCCGCGAAGTCATGCCAGAGCCTTCGCTGTTCGCACACATGTAGTATAGAACTAGACGAAGGTTCAGACCAAGAATCAGCCATACAGAACCACTAAGTGGCTGTACATGCGCATTTGAAGAATGTCATTACGGAAGACGAAAAGTTCCATTATCTCGTGTGACGGCTCATATGTCTTCTGGTTGCTGGACTATGAAACGGTGCACGTTCCTCATGAGTAAGGGGTTTTCTCCAGTATGAATCAGGACCCCCCCCCCAACCCGCACTCACGTAAAAATTATCGTGGGAAAGTCCAGGCCACCGTAAATATCTCCAAACATGGCCTGGCTCAAGCCTTGGTGCTTTAATAAAAAACAAGGGCGAAACGACCCACCAAATAGGGGCGAAACGACCCACGGGCGAAACGACTCAGGGCGAAACGACCCAGGGCGAAACGACCCACGGGCGAAACGACTCACGGGCGAAACGACCCGGGACCCCTACCAATGCCACCAAGAGTAAGACAAAACAAACCATGACAGACAGCAGTGATGTAACCAGAACAGAATTATTGTTACGTACACCCAGGAATAATCTACTAAAGATCTCCGTAGTATCACTTCGAAAATAGGAGCTACTCTTAAAGGAAAGAATTTGCTCCCTCTGGGAGCAAATTCTTTCCTTGAAGAGTAGCTCAAATTTTGGAATCGATTAATTATTTACTTTATGAGCAGCCCTTCTGGTACAAAAGTAAAATATTTTATGTTAGATTGTATCGCTTTATTACAAATATTTTTTTTTCTTACGCATATTACGCACATACGTAACGTGCGTAATAGGCGCTACACAAAAATATTAGCCGCAACGTCAGAAAACGTACCTTCGAAGATGTGTGCCCAACAAAGCTTCACATCAACCTGGAGTTTGATTATAATCTTCACTGGGCGCATTTTGGATAGACCACGATGCAAAGTTTCTTCATGCCGAAAATGAAGACTCTGATCAGAATGAGCAGATGCACAGGCTTATTTTAGACTTCGTTGAGCGCTCATGTCAGAAGGTGCGTTTTCTCACATTGCGGTTAATGACAACAGATGTACCTAGTAAATGCCACAATCACGAAGCACGGCCCTACTGAGGCAGTAAAGGAATGAGAGATGAGGAACAAACAATAACAAAATCAAATGCCACCTACATGTATGAAACCATGGACGCACAAAGAAAGAGGAACTGCAACAGAGGAACCGCTTTGCAACGGCCGCTAGAAAAAAAAAAAATACTTGGGGTTGGGAGAGGGGAGGAGCTTAAACCAGTTTAAAACGAATGAAAAGCAAAACAACCAACTAAAGGTTTTTCTGTTGTAGTTTGCCTTCAAAGAGAACCTTATATATTTATAAATATTTCATTATCTTATCTTCAATTCCTCATAGAATCTTTTCATCTTCGCTGCAACTTGTGTAAGTGCCGTGTGAAGGTCGTATAACGTCTCTTTGTACTTCACCTTAGCGCTGTTTATATTTTCTGGTCCTTTGTGATCATTGAGCCCATTCCGGAATTTTAGAAAAAAAAGTGAGGCTTACAGATGAGGCCTAATGGGCTAAACCTAATGAGTCTGGCCAAGCGAACTTGACACATAGCATCACGATAACACGCCTATATAATTTTTGACCCCCTTAAACCCCATGTTATATAGTAAAACCGGGGTTTACAGGGGTATACATTATTTTTCTTAGTTTGCTAAAACACAGATTATGGGTACTCGTTAGAACCGCGGCAAGGCGGTTCTAAAGAGTACCCACACTGTGTTTTGATCTGTTTTGAGCAAATATATGGAAAAAAATATCAGAATTTTTTTATCTGAAAATTTTCGATTTTGGTTGTAAAATGTTCAATGTATTTGAATAGACGTGTTTTCGTAACGCTTTTTTTGTTTGTTTGTTTATGTATTCATTGATCTCAACGATCATTCCTTTAAGAGTTATATATCTTCACTACAACTGGTGTTAGTGCCGTGTAGAAGCCGTAAAACGTCCTCCAGAACAACTTCACTATAGTTGAGTTTATATTACTGGTCCTTTTTGATGCATTACGAAAACACGCCTATTCAAATATATTGAGAATTTTACTATCAAAACATGAAAACTTTCAGATGAAAAATTCTGGTAGTTTTCATATTTCTGCTCAAAACATAGATTGTGGATACTTGTTAGAAACGCCTCGACGAGGCGGTTCTAACGAATACCCACAATATATGTTTTTGAGCAGTAATAAGGAAATTAATGTATACACCTGTAAACCAAAGTTTTTCTGTATAAAGTTTGGGTTTAAGGGGTTAAAACTATATAGGCGTGTTTTCGTGATGATTTGGCAAAAAAAAAGAAAAAAAGCTTAACACGTCAGGTTATTTTCGACCTATGTGTATGTGTTTATAACTCTCAAGGGTCATTCCTTTTAGGATCTATTTACGATTAACAGATTAACGCTCTGGTATATTATTTTCACGTGTTTAGGATATGAGCAAGGGCACAGGGTTTCCTACAGATTGCATGTGCGCCCAGTGAAGATTCAGACCAGCCTGCGCTTCCTCACAGTTTGATCAGACTCTTCGATGTGCGCTCAATGGATACCTAATGCATCTTCATGCGACCAGAGAAGACACTGTTTGTTTGTGTTGAGGTTTTATGGCCCAGTCAACCCAGTGGGGTCATGTCGAGCGCGGTCAGTTTACCTAACCACACTTTAACTGGGCAGGTTTAGTCCTCTAAGCGGTTAACCAGTATTGTGCACATTCTTTCGCCAGAAACTGACAACTGCCCTTCTTGAATCAGCGGAAGGGAGAAAATGGCCATAGAAAATATTTCATGATCAATCTCCACGAAAGAATTTTTCCGATCCGGCGGGGATCGAACCCGCAACCTCCTTATCTTCAGTCGGACGCGGATCCAACTTAGCCACCGAGGTCGACAGCGAAGACTCTGATCAGACTGTGCAGATGCAAAGGCTTACCTGAGTCTTCGCATGACGCACATGCAATCTTGTAGGAAATGCTGTGTCCCGGCTCAAATGTAAACTGTCACCACCATAAATTCTTACACTGCAAAAAGAAGCTGTCATTGACCCGACTATTTGCTCTCGTGCTTTTGGTATGGGACAGGAGCGGAGGAATGAGGGACAGCAGTAGGTAAATGAGGGAAAGGATAGGTGAGCGAGGGAGTGAGAGACAGTAGCAGATGAGGGCGGGACAGGAGCAGATGAGGGAGGAACATGAGCGGGGAGTGCGGGACAGGAGCGGGGAATGATGGACAGGAGCAGAGGAGTGAGGGATAGGAGCAGGGAGTGAGGAACAGGAGTACAGGAGTAAGGGACAGGAGCGGGGAAAGACAGCAACAGGAAAGCGAGGGGGGTGGGGGAGGGGCGAGGTAATGAGGGACGGGAGCAGAGGGAGTGAGGAATAGGAACGGAGAAGTGAGGAAAGGAGCAGAGAGTGAGGGACAGGAGCAGGTGAGAGAGAGAGAGACGGCCTCAAGGTAATGCGGAACTGGAGCGGGAGGGCGAGGGAGAAAATGGAGAAGTAGACGTTAGACAAGGGTGCTTGATATATATTTTGTACATTCTCCTTCATTTTTTACAGGGAGAACTTCTCTGACTTTCTGTGCCTAAAGTCTCTTCTGAAAGGCGGTCTTCTCTAAAAGAAAAGAATTTGCGTCCAGAGGGAATACACCCTCTTCTGTTAGAGTAGATCATTTTCAGAAGGGAGCCAAAATGATTTTGACAACGTTGCCTCCCCGGAAAGTATATCCACTCTTCAAAGAAACATACGGTTTTTATTGAACAAGAGAGGGGAAAAACAAATCGAAACGCAGTTAAAGACAATATTCACAGTAAATGCAAGAATGTTTATTTCATGATAAGTCCATTGATCAACAGCTTTGTGTGTTGTGCACCGGAGAAAGCATATAAGCCATGAAAAATATGAATCACAACGTGAAAAAACGTACCATCTGACATACGCACCGAAAGAAGTCACAAATCGGTCTGCGCATCCGTGCAGTCTGACCAGAGTCTTCATTGTACGCATTAGGAAACGCTGCATTCTTGTCTATCCAAAAGGCGCACGGTGAAGATTCAGATCAGCCTGCGCGAATGCGCAGGCTGATCTGAATCTTCGCTCGGCGCACATATACGAAGGCGCGTTTTCTGACTTTGTGACTCCTATATATGGACGATTATTTAGAAGTGTGGTTCGCTCTGTAGATACTGAAAAAACCATGAAAAATCTGGCGGTGTATCTAGAAACGTGGTCTGCATCGGAGATACCATAGAAACCATGGAAAGTCCCTTTGATTCACATGAGCGACACAGCGGTACTGTAAATGTGCAAAGAAAAGAAACATACATATAAATTTGCGTCATGAAAAAAAAAAAAAAAAAAAAAAAAAAAAAGAAGAGAACTCGGGGCATCTGATGACAGCGAAATCCACACAATCTGATCAGGGATTTCGCTGTCCGTTGACAAGAATTGGTTTAAACAATATTTTATTTCTAGCAAACATCATATACAAGTACATATTAGAAATGACAAATAGAATCTGACGATAATAGAATTATTGGGCACTGTAGACTACAGCAGTGTATGGTAATGTCCTTGATCAAACTATACGGCTTTGCAGGCTGATCTGTATCTTTACGTTTCGCTTCTTTGCTTGTGCCTGGAAGGCAATTTTACTGAAGTCTGGGGTCGCTTTTACGCTTTTTCGGGAAAGTACGTTGACATTCACAAATTCAACTAACTAATGTATAAATAGTAAGAAACATGCATACCTAACAGACACATAACGTTGAAACAACGTCGAATCAATGTTGATGCGACGTTGTATAAACGTCATTTGCCCGCTGGGATAGTATAGAACACACACACACACACACACACACACACACACACACACACACACACACACACACACACACACACACACGATTTGGTATATACGTATCCTTACATGTTCTCTCTAAAAACTATATAATTAATGAATCATTGCCATTACATGTAATTTGTATCCGGGAACCCGTGAACGAGGAACATGTTGGTTTTATTTTTTAAAATTTTCTGACAACTTAATATCTTGTTTGGACAACATTTTATAATTATTGACTGTTGAGTCACCAGGCATGACGTGATGTCGACCAGGATTCGCCTCGGTCAATATTGGTATTCCCTGGTCGACATCACATCACGTCCATTGACTCAATAGTCAACAATTTTTGGACGAGGTTTTCACGGAAAATTGTAAAATAGCGATGTCCGGGCGGGTGGGCGTCGGGTGTCCGAGGTTTACCTTTTGGTTAACCTTTTTTTCAAAGTGATATGTTACCTTTATTCTTCAGTAGAGGGCGTTCGTATTAGGAATGTTGCTTCATTGGAGGGACCCGTTTCATATACAACCCATTTATACCACCAAGGAACATTTTGTTTTATTATATAATCAATCCACTGATCGAATTTCAGATGCCGTGTTAGAAAAACGATGCAAAAAATTTACTTAAGAATTCTTCTTTTCCGCAGCGCATAATCGTTTCACTGACTGTATTTCAGATGCGATTTTCAGTGTAACATGTTAGGAAAACGGTACGGAACGTCTACTTTTGAATTCGTCTTTGATAATTTCCGCAGCGTTTCTAACTGCTGCGGTTTGTTGATCAGGGTCGGACGATTCCCCGTCTTCTGGGTCTTCTGGGATATACGGAAGGCCCTCGATAAATCAAGTAAATTTGGACAGAAAGAATCTTGCGGGATAATAGTACTGCAAAATGTTCTTAAAACATTTTTGTCAAAATAAAAGCATAAAATATATTAAAATGAAAGCTAACATGTTGCTAAAATACGTGTAGATGCAGTGTATACTGTTGCAAAATATTCCTGAGAAGTGGTTTGGGCCGAAACTGTTTACAGTGAGTAACCCAATTATAATACATGTAGCTGATAATTTTTTTTAAATCGGGAAAATTGCAGATGTATACCTTTTTTATGATTCCCTGTGTGCATTTGAACTGTGTCAAGATGCTGTTCAGCATTATAAGAATTCAATGCATTTGGCATAACTTTTCTGCTTCTGTCCGCCATATTGAATCACGTGATCCTCCCAATCACCCTCCTTTTCAAAAGTAGAATTCGAAAAGCCTTCGGGACGTGCTTTCGCGCCATTTGATTAAAATTCTACTTTCGAAGATTCTGGAGGTCAAATTAAGCACAACCCAGGAATTGATCAAACTATAATACTGGCTCCAATATTTGAATAAAGTTCAAAGAACAGAACGGGATCCAGCAAACTGTTACGTAGCGTAGTTTCACTGTTTAATGTTAGAAAGCAACGTCGCATAGAAAACCTATTTTTGGAAACTAATGTCCACTGTAAAATCTAAGTCAAGAAACCAATGTCTTATGGAACCCATGAGACATCGGCTAACCCAGTGGACATCGGCTATGTCAGGCCTTATAGATTACGTTCTGGACCAATAACAGAACGTCTGTGTATAGATTACATATTAAAATTATCTTGACCGAACAAAATATTAAGTTGTCGGAAAAAATTACAGGATAAAACCGACGTGACCCTTCCTGGGTTCCATAAATTTGCGCATGGAAAACGTTTTATCGAAAGTGCAACTATCTTAAACTTCGGATTTTTTTTTTTTTTTTTTTTTTTATTTTTACAGGTGTTATGTTATTTTTCGTGTCATTCATGACATCACTTAATTAGGCACAACTGGATAGTCAAGGATGCAAAGTTTCTTCACGCGGACAGCAAAAACTCTGATCAAACCTCGCAGATGTGGCGATTGACTTGAGTTTCCGTTGGCACATCTCCGAAAATAACGTTTTCTGACGTTGCGGTTCACATATTCCACTTATGTTGAGGTTATTAATTCTTGTGACACTGGTGTGCAGGAAACTGAAAGTATTTGGTAACTTATTAAACAGTTTCAGCACACGCAGAAAATATGCACGTGCAATCTCTCGCTCCAATTTATTTTAAGCCCGAGGCAGATCCCTCTTCTTCAAGATCATTTTGTGTTTGACGGATATATCGGCCGAGTGGCTTTACTACTGTGATAAGTATAAGGTAGCGTCATCAAAGATTAAAAGGTTATAGCCAGTTCCAGTATTGAATGTATGGAAACATAGCAGAAATCATGGGAATTATACCAGTACGAGGATTAGAGGTAGACGAGAACAGTACAGAAACATGGTAAAAATTACGGAAATGGCTTCAGTACGGGGATTGGTGGGAGGTGTACAATATGGAAACCTAGTTGAAATTACGGAAATGGTTTCAGTACGGGATTTGATGAAAGGCATGCAAAGTATGGAACCATGGCAGCAATTACGGGAATTGTTCCAGTACGGGATTTGGTGGGAGACGAATTCAGTATGGAAACATGGCAAATATAACGGAAATTATTTCAGTACAGGGATTGCTGAGAGACGTGTAAAGTATGGACACTTGTCAGAGATAAGGAAAATGTTTCAGTACGGGGATTGGTGGGAGACGTGTTAAGTATGGAAACATGTCACAGATAAGGGAAATGATCCAGTACGGGGGTTGGTGCGAGACGTATACAGTATGGAAACATGGCAGCAATTACGGAATTGGTGGGAGACAAGAAAAGTATAGAAACATGGCAGCTACTGCGAAAATTGTTCCAGTACGGGGACTGGTGGTAGACGTGTACAGTATGGAACATGTCAGAAATTACGGAAAATGTTTCAGAACGGGGATTGGTTTCTAGACGTATACAGTATGGAAACATGGCAGCAATTATATGAATTATTCCAGTATGGAAATCGGTAGAAGACGAGTACAGTATTAAAATATGTCAGAAATTACGGAAATTGTTACAGTACGAGGATTGTTTTGAGACGAGAACAGTATGGAAACATGTCAGAAATTACGGAAATTGTTCCAGTACGGAGATTGGATGGAAACGAGTAAAATATGGAAACATGGCAGAAATTATGAGAATTTTTCCAATACAGGGACTGCTAATAGACAAGTACAGTATGGAAACATGACAGAAATTACGGCATTGTTCCAGAATGGGATATGAGGGAGACGAGTACAGTATTGAAACATGGCAGCAGTTACGGAAATTGTTCCAGGACCGGAATTTGTATGAGGTATGGAATGTTTCCAGAAATTTCTGAAATTGTTCCTCTACGCGAATTAGTGGGAGACTAATAAGGTATGTAAACATGGCAGAAATTACGGGATTTGTTTTCAGGACAGGGACTACTTCAGTATGGAAACATGGCGGAACTAACGAAAATGTTTTCAAAATTTTTTCAAGTATAAGGACAGGAGGAGTTCAGTATAGAAGCATGTCAGAATCATGGGAACTGTGCCAGGACGGGAATTGGTGGGAGACGAGTACAGTATGGACACATGGCAGAAATTACGGGAATTATTCCAGAACGTAAATTGATGGGAGAGGAGTACAGTATGGAAACATGACAGACATTACAGGAATCGTTTCAGTACGGGGATTGGTGGGAGATGCGTACAGTATTAAAACATGACAGAAATTACAGGAATTGTTTCAGTACGGGGATTGATGGGAGACATGTACAGTATGGAAACATGGCAGAAATTACGGGAATTGCACCAGTATGGGGATTGATTGGAGACGTGTACAGTCTGGAAACATAGCAGAGATTCCAAGAATTGCTCCAGTACAGGGAATAGTGGAAGACGAGTACGGTGTGGAAACATGGCAGAAATTACTGGAATTGTTCCAGTACGGGGATTGATGGGAAACGAGTAACGTTGCAGAAAGTATGGAATTGTTCTAATACGGCGATTGGTGCGAGACGGTATAGTGTGGAAACATGGCATAAATTACGGGAATTATTCAAGTACATGGAATGGTGGGGAAACGAATACAATATGGAAACATGGCTGAAATTACAGGAATTGTTTCAGTACGGGGATTGGTGGGAGACAAGTACAGTATGGTAACATGGCAGAAATTACGCGATTTTTTTTTCAATATTTGGAATGATGGGAGACGTGTACAGTATGGAAACGTGGCTTAAATTACAGGAATTGTTCTAGTATGAGGATTGGTGGGAGACGAGTACAGTACGTAAACATTTCAGAAATTTCGAGCATTGTTCCAGTGCAGTGAATGGTGGAAGACAAGTACAGTATGAAACTTGACATGGTATATACGGTATGAAACAGTGCAGGCAGTAGATACCACACCTCTAAAAAGCGGAGTACAATGATAAAGCCTTTTTTTTCTCCGAGATGAATATATTGTGACATCCGATGAGGCGATTCTAAGGTGCGTCACAATTTAGGTTTCAAGAGCAAATTTATAAAAATAACAATTGTCACCATGTTTGGTAAATAAAACGCCTCATCAATAAGGAGCACAATGCTAAAATGTGGTTATGGAACCTATGCGGACAGCGAAGGCCAATACCAGACTACAAGTCCGCGCAGTCTGATCTGGGCCTTCATTGTCCGCTTACAGAATCATTGGATACTGCAGAATATATCGATGTATGACAAGATTCTCATCAGGTTGTGTGGCTTCGCTGGCTGATCTGAGCCCAGTTTTTCAAAGCATCGTTAGCTTAACGAGCTAGTTAGTGGTCAAAATGTTAACTGTTCTAGTAAGTAAAATATCTAATTCAAAGATATTTTTTCAGCAAAATTATTAGCGTATATTCCATATTTAATGACCAAAGTTTTAACGATACGTCAACTAATAACATCGTTAGTTTTTAACAACTGGGCCTTGGATATTTACTGTTCCCATATGCTCCGAAATCATTATTTTTCATTACGAAAACACGCCTATTCAAATATATACTGAAAATTTCACCAGCAAAAACTGAAAGTTTTCAGATCGAAATTCTGATATTTTTTATATTTCTGCCCAAAACATAGAATGTGGATACTCATTAGAACCAACTCGCCGAGGCGGTTTTAATAATTGCCCACAATCCATGTTTTTGAGCAGAAATAGGAAAAGTAATGTATACCCCTATAAACCCCAGTTTTACTATAAAAGTGGGGTTTAAGGGGGTCAAAATTATACAGGTATGTTTTCGTGATATGATATAACCCATCACCCTGATTTAGATAGGGGCATTTGACGTACCATATGTACCCTGAGTATTGGGACATGTTAACTCCTTAGCATACTTGTCCTAAAATATGCAGTAGTCTAAGACAAAAACAAATATTATACTACAGTCGACTCTCGTTATCTCGAATTCAAAGGGACTCACTTCGAGATATCCGTACTTCGACATATCAGAGTTGAGAGAGTGAGGAAAACAATAAATTGAACAACCACATTTAACAAATGAATATGTAATTTGACTCCTGAAGTTAGAAATATATATATAAAATAATGTGGAAAAGAGGAGAAATTGCTCCTTAGGAGCAATTTCTCCTCTTTTCCTCATTATTTTGTTACCTGTTGTCATAGTTTCATGTTAAAACAGGGACCAGATTTTCACTTCGAGATAAGCGGTAATTCGAAATAAGCGAGTTCGAGATAACGAGGTTCGACTGTAATTGTGTTTCCTGACTCGCACAACAAATACTACGAGGGGTCGTGCAAAAAGTTCTGTCACTAATAGGCTTCCTTGGTTTTATCCCAGGTATATTTTAAAATGCTTCACTGCACTTGAATGGTGTGTTGAATAGCTAACGATACCCGTTTATTGCGTGCAAATTGCTTTCCAACTGACCGAGTTATTTCAAATTGAAGTAGATGCAGTCATATACACTGACCAATTTACTTGTTACATTGGAACATGGACCAGAAGACTGAAATTCGTAGCTATATTAAATGCCGCATTAGGCTTAATATAGATTCAAAGCAGATATGTAATGAATTGTGTGGTATATATGGACCTCAGATCATTTCAATGCACACAGTTTTTAGGTGGGTTAAAGCTTTTAAAGCTGGGAAATTTTCTGTTGAAGATGATACCCGTCCTCGAAGGCCTAAAACCTCTGTTACCCAGGCTAACATTGCTGCTGTAAAGATTGTGGTCGAACAGGATGCGCGATTGTCTGTCAAAGATATAGCTAGTTGTACTGGCATATCAGAAGGCAGTGTGCAAACAATTCTAAAAAAGCGTTTGGACCTGAGAAAGGTTTGCGCTAGATGGGTACCTCATTTGCTCACTGAGGAGCAAAAGACACAGCGCCTTACATATGTCCGGGAACTTTTGAAAACATACAAAGGCTGTAATAGTCGGGTTATTTCTAACTTGCTAACAGGTGATGAAACCTGAGTGCACATGTTTGAGCCACAAAGAAGGGCTGATAATAAGCAAAGGAAGCGAAAAGATAAAAAACGTCCATGTATTGCCAAGAGAACCAAAAAATGTTGTACGCAATTTTCTTTAATACAAGTGACCCAGTCGTTCAAGTGCCTTGTCCATCTGGTCATACATTCACTGGCCGATTCTACAAGACTTCTATACTGAAGAAAGTGAAAGAGTTTTACAATAAGAAACGACCAAGCAAAGGATGGCCAGGAGTCCACTTTTTACATGACAACGCCTCCTCTCATGTGAGGTTGTTAGGTCTTTTTTGGCTTCTGAAAAGGTGAAAGTTTTAAACCATCCACCTTATTCACCTGACCTGAGTCCCTGTGACTTCTTTTTATTTCCAAGGCTTAAGAAAATGCTTTCTGGAAATAAGTATACGTCTAGAAGTTCTCTTCTCAGCGCTATTTATCAGTGTCTCCAACAGATACCAAAAAAGACTATTTATCTGCTTTTCGCGAAGGTGTAAAAAGGTTACAAAAATGTGTTTCATTAAAGGGGGAATACTTTGAAGGTTTGTAATAAAAATATGTTTGATAAAACGTAGCACTTGAAGTAATCCGAACCCAGTGACAAAATTGGTAATATAGCGTGTGTAACCCATTCTATATACTTACCTGGAATCCGAAATTATTCTTTGCATAAAATACAACTTTTATGTTAAAACCGCGAAGATGGTATGGGACAACTATATTCTGAAAAAAAGGAAACGAAAATATGATATAGTAAGAATACATTATATTTTTTTTATCTACTGGCATATTATATATCTCTTTTACAGGCAAAATCATTATACTTGCAATTCACAATCGAAGTTTTATATATGTTTTTTTTTTTATTTACAGATACAGCTGACTCTCGTTATCTCGACTTCGCTTATCTCGAATAACCGCTTATCTCGAAGTGAAAATCTTGTCCCTGTTATGATACTCTAACAACAGGTTACAAAATATTATGGAAAAGAGCAATTTCTCCCCTTTTCCACAATATTTTCAATATATCCCTTTCTTCAGAAGTCAAATTACATATTCATTTGTGAAATGTGGTTTTTCGATTTATTTTTTCCTCAACTCTGCAAATCTGATATGTCGAGCTACGGATATCACTCGCAAAACTGAGAATAGGGCAAAAAGGAAAAAAAAGAAGACAAAATACTGTCAGGGGAGGCAACAATGTCAAAATGCTTTCGCCTCCCTTCTAGAAAGGGATCTGCTTTGAAATAATTGGAAGCAAATCTCTTTTAGTATAACAGATCCCTTTTCAGAAGTAAGTCTGGAAGAACAGAGGCGAATCCAGGATGATGTCACGCGGGACTCGATTTGATCAAATTACTGTATTTACTTTTCGTATTCAGACAGACAGGCCTCAGCAAACAGTGGGGGTCCAAGATCACAGAACGCGGCGACTAATCAGGGTTCACACTGTTTGCCACTCACCCAGCAATTTTATACGCACCCACAAGTGGTAGAATGGACGTTGAAGAGAAGTAAGAGGCAAATAGTAAGGACTGTGAACATTTAGAGTCAATGCGGTATCACAAATTTGTCAAATTTATCTAACATTTTCCATGAAAATAAAATTTTGAGTCAAATGGGGAATTCAAATAAATCACTCGACCCCCTCTCTCTGAATCCGCCTCTCAGGAAGACATTAGTAAAACTATCAGAAGATGTCCCAAATGTATTCAGTCTACTTAAAGTGAATAAGAGAACCCAGGAACTGATACAATTAGATCCAAATCAAAGACCCCAAACACAAAGGGAAAGACAGACAAATAGAATAAAGCAGCCACAAAATGAACAAATGACAAGCAGAGATGGTTGGCAATTTGCCAAAAACGTGGGTACTCTGTTACCCAAACTTAAGTAGTTGCGGTCATGGTACCTAAGCCGTAATCCAAACTCATAAATCCATAAACGAATGACGAATCAGAATGTTCAGGCCAACAAACATGGACCCCAGAATAAAGGGAGTAATCAGGCGTCCGCGGATAGTAAGCATTACTTGGTAAGCAAGCTTCGCCCACCATGCCCATAGGCCTGAACGAAGGAAATATCGGTAGAAGCGTATGTCCGGGATTTGGGAAGTCTACTTATGGTGCGTCACTGGCAAAAACATCAGAAACAATTCTGGAAACTGCCACATTGTAGGGATTGACCAGATCATGATGTCTCCCATAGAATTTCTTTAGTGTTGCTACCAGTTTGATTTTTTGATACCCCTGGCTCAACAACTTTGTAGTGAGCACTTTCCCACGCTCCATGAACACCGCGTCCAACCGTAACGCCGGATAACCGGTCGTAACGCCGGATTTTCGGTCAAATAACGCCGGATTACGGTATTTTTCGTAGGATTCGCCGCCATTTTAAGAACCGTGTTTGATGGTGGGTAGACAAAAACATTTATCTAAAATATTAGGATAGTTTCATCGAACATGAAATGTAGCCTATCCGGATCTACATACATTCTTCTAACTGCCAAATCTTCAATTGATACATATACTTTGCCGAAATTGTCAAACACTCAAAGAGAAAATGGTTGTGCAGGTTCGGCCATAGATACAAAAGCATTCTTACCTGAGGAGTTCGTACTTTTTTCATTTTCTTAAATTTCCTGACCAGCTGGTGGATGAAAATGCATTTGAAATTGACCTTGTATCATAATCTGGCCTTTGCTAAGATATTTTTACCGACGAAACAAAGACTGAGGCAAAATCGACAAAAATTAAGGTAACGCCGGATAAAACGGTATCTTCTTGATCTGCAATTGGCCAGTATTCTCGCAGACAAACACACTTCTGATGGTAAAACTTTAGCTAGACAGTCCAATACCAATTAATCAACACTATAAATTGTCTTAGTTTTGGTATATGAAGTATCTGGATGTATTAATCACATACAAGATCAAGCACCTCAATATACTTCAAAAAGTATTTAGATTTACATACTTTCATCTATAGCTTTTATCCAGTATTCTCGCACACAAACACACTTGAGAGCATCTATTCAAAAAGCTGTAACAATTAGAGTGTGCAAAGAAGAGTTGAAAGTAATCGTTAAAATTGAATAACTTGTTCAAGTAATTTTCAGACTTCCTCTTGATTTCTTTAGAAAATGGGGTAATCATATCGTTTACCTATTTTTTTTTATTATCCCGCGCTGAATGTGATTCTATTACATTTTCCCTTTCATTTTAAGAAGCCTCATTTAGATATGGTTATCATTGTATGGAAAGGCATGAATAAGGCATGAGGTTTCGAAGCGCTATTGCACAGTTTTTGTGTTGGCGATGTGCACACAGAACGTGTGTTTGTTTATGGATGACAGGCTTTGCTGGTGACAAATAATGTACAAAAGTAAGTTCTAGTAGACAAGGGAGGTAAACTAAAATCTCAACAAAAATTTATTTGTCAAAATCTTTGCAGGACTTAAAAAGAATTTGCAGGAGAATGATTCAGCAAATTTTTGACTAAAGTACTACTTATTAGGACTTAAAAAGTATTTGCAGGAGGAGAATTCATAGCATGGTAATGCATATAAAACCTTGTTTTCGAAAGATGTATGGTGGACCCCCGTGGCCTAGTGGATAAGAGAGCTGACTCATAATCCATTAGGTTTCTCACCGCTGTGGCTCGAGTCTCGCTCGGATCACACTTGGGAAAGCCAAGTTCTGCTTACGGATGGTCAGGTGGTTTTTCCTCAGGTTCTCCGGTTTTCGCCCACCTTTGATGAACGATCGTCGCGATATAAGTGAAATATTCTTGAAAGGGCCGTAAAACCCAAATTAAAAAGACATAGTAAGGAGAGTAGATCAATTGCTAACGCTTAGCACTCAGGGTAAAATATTCAGCAGATAGCATTGAAATATATATATGTTCTGCGCAAAGTAAGAATCGGTACAATTCCGGAATTGTCTTGCGCAAAGTAAGAATTCTCACTTTGTCGGCCGTTGTAGGAATTCTTACTTTGCGCAAGACGATTTCGGAATTACTCCTGCGCAAAGTAGGAATCGGGACAAAGTGAGAAAATCTACCATTGTGACATGTACTTGTAATTAGTTTTTCTTATAGCAGTAAATCATACTTTTGTTAACCTTTTTCGCATTTGAAAATACAATAAAAGGATTAGATTAGATGTTTCCTTTGGGCATATATCCATTCTCCTGCATTTTTTGTTTTGTTAAAAACGACTGAGATAGAGTTGCCGACCTGTCCACAATTGTGAAATGGAAGACAAATCAGTGTATTCTGTCGTTTTCAACCATGTTTTCCAATCAGGGTGTTCGGACATCTTCGTAGCTTACTTTTCCGCTTAGTGCCATTAGAAGGTTATGGCCCAGTTTCTGATTGTGGCTCTTCTTGTGCATCATCTTTGTGTGATATCCAATCAAAACGTATGTACGCATTCAATATCATGCAGTCAGCATAATGTTAACATGCCTATGCAAAATATTATGTCTGCTCAAAACGTAATTACGGGTAACCTTTAGAACTGCCTCATTGTCAAAGCGTTTCTAAGATTATCCCAAATTTATTATCCCAAATTTATAACAAACATAGATTGCGGGTACTCAAGGAGGCGGTTTATTACGAGTGCCCACAAACTATGTTTTAGAGGAGAAAATAAATAAAACAAGAGGCACACGGGTCACGGCTCGCTCACCTGAGTGACATAGCTACTGCAGATTTGCAGATGTTATGCAACATTTTTCCAATCCTATTATCTCAAGTAATGAAAAGATCATCATTTGAGCAGTTCTTAGTAATGAAGAAGAATATATGAGCCTGACAGTCAATGGACCGTGATCATTTGAATAAACTATCAATCACATTTCAACAGTAGGATCAATGTGAAATTTGGTGGAAATTCGCTAAGTGGTTTCCGAAGAATCATGATTTTATACATGTAAACAGCATAGTGGCAGGGAAATATAATAAACACAAACAAGATGACGACCATCTTAAAGTTTCAATCTCAGAACGATTTTAGCTACTGTTGATCTACAAGTCACTTCGATACTTCCAATATAAAAGAATATGGCCCATACAAATGCATGGGGAAGCAAATTTCACTTTGGAAGTAAAAACATCAATGTCAACCATCATTTTAGCAATTTTGGTAGATCTCCTGTCCCCATAATTTGTGCAAAGATTAGGGCCCAGGGCTTATTTGGTTCTGGATAGGGAAGATTTTTAAAGGTTATTACCATATATGGGCATGGCAGCCATTTTGATCAATGGCCCATGCCCATTTTAGCAATCTTTCATTCTCCTTCCCAAGGATTTGAGCAACACTGGCTTCACAGAAGTTATTTGAAATTATCAACATTTTTTCCATATAAACGCATGGGGCTCATACAAATGCATACAGAAGCAAGCTTGACCTCGCTGTAAAAAGGTCAAATGTCAATGTATGACCATTATTTTAGCAATTTTGGTAGACCGCCCGTCCCCAGTGATTTATGCAAAGATTCAGCCACAAGGCATCCTCGGTTCAGCAGAAGAAGATTTTTAAAGGTGTTTACCATATATGGTCATGGCGGCCATCTTGGTCAATGGACGGCAACCATTTTTGCAATCTTTCATTTCCCTGCCCCAGGGAGGCTTCAAATTAAATTTGAGCAACATTGGCCTACAGGCCCCAGTGGAGAAGTCATTTGAAATTCTCAACATTTTTCACATACAAATGCATAAGGAAGCAAACTTGACCTTACCGTAAAAAGGTCAAATGTCAATGTACGACCATTATTTTAGCAATTTTGGTAGATCTCCTGTTCCCAATGATATATGCAAAGATTCAGTCACAAGGAATCCTCGGTTTTGGAGAAGAAGATTTTTAAATGTTTTTTTCCCATACAAATGCATAGGGAAGCAAACTTGACCTTGCCGTAAAAAGGTCAAATGTCAATGTACGACCATTATTTTACCAATTTTGATAGACCCCACGTCCCCGATGATTTATGCAAAGATTCAGCCCCAAGGCATTTTCGGTTCTGGAGAAGAAGATTTTTAAAGGTTTTTATTATATATGGGCATGGCGGCCATCTTGGTCAACGGACCGTAACCATTTTAGCAATCTTTCGTTCCCCCAACCTAAGAAGGCTCCATATGAAATTTGAGCAAAATTGGTTCAGGGGCTTCAGAGGAGAAGTCGTTTGAATATGTTAACGGACGGACGCACGGACATCCTCACAGATGGGCATATATTGGGTACTCAATGTTAAATTTCCATAGACAAAAAATGAAAAAGTACCCAACAGTAGAAAAAATATCCAACAAGACCCCTTACTTTTTATCATTTTTAAGGACTGAATAAAGCAAACTCTATGTAAAATATCCAATATATGTCCTACTCAATATATGCCTATTCGTGGGCTCGGACGGACAGACGACGGACGAAAAGTGAACCCTATAGCTCATCTTTAGCAAAGCTCAGGTGAGCTAAGTATGTTTACCCCTGTAAACCCATTTTTTCTCTACATGATGTTTGGTTTGCCGGGGTCTTCAATGAATGGACTTGTTAACGTAATTGAAAGCCTTGGTTAAACAAAGAAAGAAAGAATGAAAGAAGGAAAGAAAGTTAACAGAAAGGAAGAAGGAGGGAAGACAGGAAAGACATACCGCAAGTAGAAACTGGATTCTACCAGTACATAGTGTGGGGAAGTTTATTCAGTCTAAAATGCGTTAAAATTTATTTTTTATCGTCGTCTATTCATGGAGATAAGGTTCATATTATCCAACGCACAATGCTTAGTCATATTATCCAACGCAAGATGCGAAACTTTAAACGTTAAATTGCAGTAGACGACATTTGTTTTTGTAATTTTCAGAGAAAATAAGACATTGTATTTTTTTTTTCAAAGAACATTATTTCAAAGAAAAAACATAACATTTTATATGAAACATCTACCTAGCAGCTGAATCACATGAAATGACAAGTTCTTTCTTTTTCACTGAAAACTAACGATATCAAATTTAGAATGTTTTGCGCTTTAATGGTTAACCTTATTCTAAATTTTAAGTCTTTTGACGCTTAGCATGCTGAGTAAAATTTCAGCAGACATTTTGAAATTGCTGCAAACGACAGTTTGAAATTAACTTTCTTATCTTGCTAAAACATTGGGTTTGACATGCAAATTATCTCCTTGTCAACTGGCGGGAAATGTCAAAACCTATTTTGAAAAAAAAAAAAAAAAAAAAAATAAATAAATAAAGAAATAAATAAAAAAAAAGAAATAAACAAGAAAGACAAATTTGAATGAATTGTCGTTTTCTGGACAAAAATAAGAATGTTTTAAATGTTGGCTACTGATTTTTTTAACATGCATGTTTCTTATTTCTCCACGAATCCATATGTTGTGGCTATTCATTAGAAATGTCTCGTTGAGGCGCTTCTAATGAGAAGCCACAACATATGTTTCAATGGAGATATAGGAAAACTATCATATGGATACCCCACTTATCTGCAGCTGTGACTTTACACAATATCATTTGTGGGGTTTAGTTTTTTCATCATTTCATCATTATTAATATTTTTATTATTATTATTTTTGTAGTTTATTAATATTTCAAAGAAATAAAAACAGAAATCAGACAAATTTCAGATTTGCACAAATAACATTTATTCCTTTCGTTCGTGGGGGTTCAGTATTATTATTATTATTTTGTAGTTTATTAATATTTTAAAGAAATAAAAATAGACATAAGACAAATTTCAGGTTTGAACAACTAAATAAACAGAACCTCCTCTCTCCATGGATAAAAGTCATGTACGGGTTTATGCCTTTTATTACAGACAATCGTTTAATTATTTAACTTAATATCTTTGTTGTAGATGTATTTTAGCAACTTTTGCAGATAAAGTAAATACAGCCGTCAGTCACTTATTTTCCTGTTGGTTGGCGTAACCTGAGTTAATCCCCACCTGACATGAAAATGCGACAATAATCAACGCCATGCCCTGCATTTAATTCGTTTATTGGCCCAACTGTCATGTGCGGATTAATTAACATAAAATACTGAATTCGAAACATTTTTTTCCTTCTTACGGACTTTCAGTTTGAATAAAGTTTGATATCTGCACTTATAGTATAAAAACAAGGTTTGAATTTTTATGCGCTTCATTCACTTAGATTTGTCACCATTTTATTTCTGAAAAAAAAAAAAAAAAAAAAAAAAAAAAAACTTTGGGCACTTTTCACATTTGTTTCAACTAAAACATTTTATATTGGTTAGGTACAAGCTGACATTTTTGCAAACCTACTGTGAAGACCCTGATCAGACGCCGCTAACTGCTGAGTCCGTTCTGAGTCTACACTGTTTGCCTACGTCCAAAACTTGGACTCTATGCTGATATTGATTTAATATAAATCGAAACTTCTACAAGCAAACTGTGGAGACGCTGATCAGACGCCGCTAACTACGAGTAACTCTGGGTCAACATTGTTTGCCTACGTTCATTGGACTCTAGCTTATATTGGTTAGGAACAAGATGAAATTTCTGCAAGCAAACTGTGGAGACCCGGATCAGACGCCGCTAACTGCGGCGTCTGCTCTGGGTCTACATTGTTTGTCTACGTCCAAAAATTGGACTCACGGCTTATATGTGTTAGGAAAAAGTTGACATTTCTGCAAACAGACTGTGAAGACCCTGATAAGACTCCGCTAACTGCGGCGTCCGCTCTGGGTGTACATTGTTTGCCTACGTCCAAACATTTGACTCTTGGACCGGCCTCGGTGGCTCAGTTGGATGCGCGTCCGACCGAAGGTCAGGCGGTTGCGGGTTCGACACCCTGCCGGGTCGGCAACATTGTTTCGTGGAGATTGCTAATGAAACACTTTCTACGGTCATTATCTCCCTTCCGCTGATTTAAGAAGGGCAGTTGTCAGTTTCTGGCGAAAGAATGTGCACAATACTGGTTAACCGCTTAACCCTCATCACAAACAATCAAACATATGACTCTTGGCTTACATTGGTAAGATTAATAATAATAATATAACTTTATTTCACTCAATCCATACAGAATATGGCATAAGAGGTGGATAGAGAAATATCAGTTTGAAAAGCATGCGTGTAATTGACAATTAAAACTGAGTAGTATACACTACACTGTTACACAGTATCGCTAAAACCGCACCCACCGTATGCATTCGGACAGGCAGGCCTGGGCAAACAGTGTAGACCCAGCAGGGACATCGCGTCCCAATAGGGTCCACACCGCCCATCCAGCAACTTTTAGACACAACATCGGGTGGTAAATTGTACTTGTTCTAATTTTAGAACAAGCATGGTAAGGCGTCGAGATGTCTGAATACCTAGGGTAAATACAGTACACATTTTTCCTTTTGTTATTAGCTGAAACTAATAATATGCACGTGTATGTGCATGCATGCACATATCTACACATATACACGAAAATATTTTCCACAGGAGGGTAATCGGTCTGCATAGAATCCTTTCAATTGTAAAAGCTGGGATATCGGTCAGGATGACCGTTATTACCTGAGACAGTCCGTGAATTTAGTGAGGGATAGCCTCGTTGGGATATAAAAGCCCGTGCTGTTTGTAACTGTCTCGTGCAACTAGTGGCGATTAATTCAACACACCGAGCAAAGTTAGGGATGACTGAAAATTGTTGCATTGGGATAATTATACTTTCAATAAGGTATGTACTCTCTCTTTCTCTGTCTTTCTGTCATTCTCTCTCTCTCTCTCTCTCTCTCTCTCTCTCTTATACAATAATATATATACAAATGAATGATGCATAATACCGTCTGAGGACACGCATAGGAAAACAAATCAACAGTAGACCAAGTATCCAAACCAGACCACGTGCGCGCACGCTCAGGTCGCTGTGATGGTCTGTATCACTGCTCCTCAGCACGAATTGCAACGGTCCCCATCGGACTGCACTCCTGTGCATTCCGGTCCGGACAACTGCAAGTCGCCCACAGCAATAGACAATACACAAATTACACGTTGAATAGCAACGTGTTTGTATTTATACTTTGCGGATAACAAAGGCCAAGATCGGCATGCGCATCTACACAGTCCGATCCCGGCGTTTGCCCGTCGTTCACAAATCATTTTTACGGTGTATAGCAACGCATATTCAATATATATACAATATATAGTTTTGTATACACGATTGTATGACATACAGAATGACACTGAAAGTAATATACAGAGCATTTACAGTATTTGTCCAGTTTTGCTCAACAGCTCATATCAAGTGTCGTATTATCTAGTCATATTGGAGGTTACAGTGTTGTCTCTTATAAGATCAAGAGTCAAGACTGGAACTACCATTATAGAGACTGTGCATTACGTTTTCCCTAGAACACGGCTTTCCGAAACGAAACAAAAGGCGTGTTCAACAGGGGTATTTGTGTACTAATGCGAGTGACAGTCCGACGTGCAGGGAACATGTGGCGGCCAATGTCCAAACAGCACTTCCCTGCCCTCAGACTGCACTCCGAGACCTGTATAGATGACCTATATATGCATATGCACAGACGTCTGTATTACTTATACCTATCTCACTAATATTGGTTAAGATCCTGCAAATTCCATCATATACAACAATAAATAAATAAGTAAACAAATTGGTTAAAATAAATATGATTATAATAACAACAGCAATAATTATAATAATAAAGATGACGATATTAAAAATAATAAAGAAAGCCACATTATTGTTTGTTTCGGTTTTTAATTGTAGCGAAGATAATTTTTATGAACTTGCATAGATTTTTCAGTTGCTTTATATTCGTAACATTCATGAGCTGTCTGTACTTAAGAACATTTGGCCGTTTATAATAATATGGCTTAATATATTTCTGTCTTTCCGATGAAAGTTTTTTACAACACATTAAAGTGTGGTATTCATCTCCTAATGAGTCTTTACAAAGGGTACAGAGTTGTTCATTGATGTCAGTGTTAGACCATTGTTCAGTTTCTACTGCTAAACGATGGTTTCTGGTACGAAATAAGCATAAATTTCTTTTCAATTCATAAGGCACTTTTAATAAATAACGTTCGAAAGCAATATTTTCCTTGTAAAGTCGGTAGTTCATACATGAAGAACTGTTGGTAACAGTAAAGAACTACTCGGTTACATACAAATCTTTTACTTTGATCAAACCATCGCGTATTTTCTACTCTTTGGGCCGCCCATATCCCGCTAAACCCACAATTTTCTACGATACGTTTAATATATTCTAGCCATGCCGATTTTTTCTTTGAAGTACTGTAAAACAAAAACTTATAAAATAAATTAGAAAACTTCATCGTATCCGGTTCTATGAGTCTAGTCCAATAAGATATCATTCTTGTAATTATGTCTACTTCAAGGGGATAAACTCCGAATTCTCCATACACCATAACATTTGGGGTGGACTGTTTTAGGTTAAAGATTGATTTTAAAAATTGTAGCTGGACCCTTTCGATTTGTTAAGTGTTACAATAACCCCACATTTCGCAAACGTATAGCAAAATTGGCTTTATCATTTTGTTGAACAAATCTATCTGTAAATCAATAGTCAAATTTAATGTTTTAATCTTCCGTCGAAGAACGGCCATTGCTTTAATTGCTTGTTAGGTATTATTCTTTAATGTCTTAGCGAACGACCCACCCCGTGAGAAAATGATACCTAGGTATTTGAAATGATCTACTATTTGTATATGACTATTACAAAGTACGAAATTTAAATTTTGTTTAGGCCTCCCTCTACCAAAAATCATGATTTTTGTTTTTTGTGCATTTACAGTTAACTTCACTGTTTGCAATAATTTTCGAAAACATTTAGTGCGAGCTGTAGATCCTCACTTGTTTCAGCAAACAGTACCGGATCATCCGCATATAACAGCACAAACACTCTAAAAAATACAAATATATCATCAGTATTCAGTGTACAGCTAATACCATTTACATTATTTGTGCACAGATGATGCTCCAAATCATTTAGATAGATTGCAAATAGAAAAGGGGACAAATTTTCACCTTGTCGAACTCCCGCGAAACATGAAAAGAAAGATGATAGTTTACCTTTTACGCGGACACATGACCTGATTTCTTGATACATGTTATAAATAACGTTAAAACACTTTCCTCTTATGTTAGAGTCGATAAGTTTACGCAAGAGCCCCACTCGCCATACTGTGTCAAAGGCTTTCTGAAAGTCGACAAAAGCACAATACATTTTTCGTTTACTTTTCGACAGTAGATCAAATAACACATGTAGCGCAAATACATTATCTATTGTTGAGTATTTTTTTCGGAACCCAGTTTTTGTTTTCCTGAATGATGTCAAAATCATTGGAGAAAGTTTGAAGTCTTGAGTTAATAATAGCAGTAAACAACTTCCCCAAACAGCTTAAAAGTGTAATTGGTCGGTAATTTTCTGGGTCTAATTTTGAGCCTTTCTTCTTATAAATTGAGATGATGCAATCTTCGGTCCATGATGACGGGATTTTTCCAGTATCCAAAATAATATTGAATAATTTGTGATATGCAGGCAACATTATGTGTAAAGATTCAATTTGACATTTCTGCAAGCAAACTGTGGAGACCCTGATCAGACACCGCTGTCTCTGGCGTCCGATCTGTGTCTATATTGTTTGCCTGCGCCCAAATATTGGACTGTAAGCAACAAGTTGACATTTCAGCAAGCAAACTGTGGAGACCCTGATCAGACGCCGCTAGCTGTGGCGTCCGCTCTGGGACTACACTATCTGCCTACGTCGGAAAATTTGACTCTAGGCTTATATTGGTTAGGTGCAAGTTGATATTTCTGCAAGCAAACTGTGGAGACCCTGATCAGACATCGCTAACTGTGGCGTCCGCTCTGGGTCTACATTATTTGCTTACGGTCAAAATCAGACTCTGGGCTTATATTGGTAGGTACAGGTTGATATTTCTGCAAGCAAACTGTGAACCCTGATCAGACGCCGCTAATTGTGGCGTCCGCTCTGGGTCTACATTATTTACATCCAAGAAATGGACTCTGGGCTTATATTGGTATAGTTATATTCTTAAATGGTATAGGTCAACAATTAAAGCAAAATAAAGCATTAATCGTGTCCTCTGAAGTTTGCCGATCACTGAGTTCTATCTATCTAGATCTATCTATCTATCTACGCAACAAAGAAAGAAAAAATGAAGAAAAAAAAAATACATTCGTCATGACGGTACATTCTGTTTCTAGAATTATGGGTGTTGCCTGTGAGGAAGAATTCTGAAATTGTAGGGGCGTTGTTATTTGGTAGAAGGATGCGTGTCCTGTTTTTATCAATTGAAGCTAGTTCTCGTTCCATCTTTCCCCTGAACAAAACTATTAGTTTAATATATTCTCACTTTGTCCAAACTATTCCCACTTTGCACAGGCACATTTACCTTATCGATCACAATATCTCCTGCGCAATTCTAGAATTGTCCGGTACAATTCCGGAATTGGCGGACAAAGTAAGAATTCTTACTTTGCGCAAGACAATTCCGGAATTGTACCGATTCCGACTTTGCGCCGAACACACACACACACACACACACACACACACACGCACGCACGCACGCACGCACGCACGCACGCACGCATATATATATATATATATATATATATATATATATATATATATATATATATATATATATATATATATACAGTCGACTCTCGTTATCTCGAATTCCAAGGGACTCTCTGAAATACTTCGAGATATCCGTAGTTCGACATATCAGGTTTGCAGAATTGAGGAAAAAATAATTTGATTAACCACATTTAACAAACTGATAGGTAATTGGACTTTTGAAGTTAGAGATATATTGAAAATATTGTGGAAAAGAGAGCAATTTCTCCTCTTTTCTACAATATTTTCCATCTGCTGTTAGGTTTTCATGTATAGGCAGGGACCAGATTTTCACTTCGAGATAAGCGGTTATTCGAGATA
This sequence comes from Anodontia alba, assembly GCA_964016985.1. Lineage (NCBI taxonomy): Eukaryota > Metazoa > Mollusca > Bivalvia > Lucinida > Lucinidae > Anodontia > Anodontia alba. The sequence goes on from OZ024823.1 coordinate 80,775,601, forward strand.
AGCGAGGTCGAGATAACGAGAGTCAACTGTATATATATATATATATATATATATATATATATATATATATATATATATATATATTAAGAAAACATGTTTTGACAATGTCTCGATTGGAGACAATTTGCATGAAATGTCATAGCCTGTTTTCTAGGGTATAAAAAAACAAAACAACAAAAACATCATCAGTTTGTCGTCTCGTGAACTGATTAGACTCCGATTCTTACTTTGCGCCGAACACACACACACACACACACACACACACACACACACACACACACACACGCATATATATATATATATATATATATATATATATATATATATATATATATATATATATATATATATATATATATATATATATATATATATTAAGAAAACATGTTTTGACAATGTCTCGATTGGAGACAGTTTGTATGAAATGTCATAGCCTGTTTTCTAGGGTATAAAAAAAACAAAACAAAAAAAAAAAAAACATCATCAGTTTGTCGTCTCGTGAACTGATTAGACTCAACTTCAGTCCTGATGTAAACTCTTACCACGCGGGGAAGGCGTTTTGCTTGTCGTCTTTCATTAATTTCGGCAAAATCTTCGAAAAATGATTTTCACAACATCATTACGATTACAGTAGAAGGAACTATATAATGTATATTAAGGCGGAAGTCGGTGACGTGATATCTGTTTATTTGCACATACCCATGTTTAAGGTAGGTACGTAATATTGAAGCGAATGTGTTAAATTGGAGCCATGAACCAAGTAACACAATAAAATAGATACAGAAAACTGCACGATTTAGTTATTTTTGTGCATTTTATCGCTGTGTTAACTCCGGCGAATCGCTCATAAACTTAAGATAAAACCTATGTTATTTGACACGCCTGACCGCTACACCCGAGAAATACTTAGACTTTTATATTGTTTTTTCACATGAGGATTTCAGGAAGAAGTATCCAGTTCACGAGCCGGATCAACCAGACATGGAGGTTTCTGTTGCTAGGCTAATTCAGCAGACGACAAATTGATGATGTTTTTTTTTTTATTATTATTTTATTTTTCCCCAGAAAACAGGATGAGACATTTCATGCAAATTGTCTCTAATCGAGACAATGTCAGTTGTCTCCAATCGAGATTATGTCAAAAGCTGTTTTCTGAAAACAATAAGAAAAAATAATATTTCAATGTCATCTGCTGAAAACTTTACCCAGATGTTAAGCGTTAGCAATTGATCTACTCTCCTTACTACGTCTTTCGAAAACGAGGTTTTATGTGCATATGTGCGTTACCATGCTATGAACCATCCTCCTGCAAATATTTGTAAAGTCATACATGTGTTTAGTTGTCCTTTGATCAAAAATATGTTGCAAAGAATTTGACAAATAAATTTTGTTGTGATTTTAGATTGCCACTCTTGTCTAGTAGAACTTACTTTTGTACATCATTTGTCAGCATCGAAGCTTGTCATCCATAAACAAACACACGTTCTGCGTACACATCGCCCACACAACAACTGTGCAATAGCACTTCGAAACTGTTTTCTGAGCAAAAACGGACGCAGGAAGACTCCCATTTTCTAATCTGTGGTGTGTTTTTTGTTTCCAAGGGCAATCTTTTTGAAGTTTGTATCAGGTAATCATGTTATGACGTGTTATTTACAGGTAATCCAAATACAGAACTAATGAAGTGATTTACTAACCAGATTTAGACGATAACTGGACTTTTTCTAGAAAAAAAAAAGACAATTCAGAAGAACCGTTATAGCTACAACTGCATCCTGCCACAATAGAGACTTAAATATACAAATGCTATGTTCAGTCGAATCGGGCGTTTTAACACATAACCCACGCCTCCGAGTACTTGCGTCCCACAAAACAGATTACAACTAAAACTATCACCGTTTTAAAATACATTATTCCTGGTATGTATTCATGCCTCTCCATACAATGATAACCATATCTAAGGATTCTTAAAATGAAAGGGAAAATGTAATAGAACCAAATTGAGGGCAGGATAACGAAACATGAGGTAAACGATATGATCACTCCATTTTCTAAAGGAATCCAGAGGGAGTCTGCAAACTACTTGAACAAGTTATACAATTTTAATGATAATGTTTAACTCTATTGTGCACACTCTAATTGTTACAGCTTTCTGAACAGACGCTCTCAAGTGTGTTTGTCTGCGAGAATACTGGATAAAAGCTGTGGATGAAAGTACGTAGATCTAAATTCTTTTTGAAGTATACGGAGGTGCTTGATCTTTTATGTGATTGATACATTCAGATACTTCATATACCAAAACTAAGACAATTTATAGTGTCGATTAATTGGTATTGGACTGTGAAGGTAAAGTTTTATCTTTACAAGTGTGTTCGTCTGCGAGAATACTGGCCATTTGTAGATCAAGAAGACACCGTTTTATCCGGCGTTACCTTAAATTTCGTGGATTGAGCCTCGGTCTTTGTTTCGTCGGTAAAAAGTCTTAGCAACGGCCAGTTTATGATACAAGGTCATTCTCAAATGCATTTTCATCCATTAGCAGTTCAGAAATTTTGAGAAAATGAAAAAAGTACGATCTCCTCTGGTAAGAATGCTTTTATATTGTATGGCCGAACCTGCACAACCATTTTCTCTTTGAGTGTTTGACAATTTCGGCAAAGTATATGTATCAATTGAAGATTTAGCAGTTAGAAGAATATATGTAGATCCGGATAGGCTACTTTTCATGTTCGATGAAACTATCCTTATATTTTAGATAAATGTTTTTGTCTACCCACCGTCAAACGCGGTTCTTAAAATGGCGGCGAATCTTACGAAAAATACCGTAATCCGGCGTTATTTGACCGAAAATCCGGCGTTACAACCGGTTATCCGGCGTTACGGTTGGACGCGGTGATGAAGTCCTGATAATTTGAATAGGTTCTGGCATAACGGATTAACTGTGAAACGTAAACGCCGTATGCTGGGATATTACTGCTCAGGAATGAAAAGTTAACAATGGGGAAATTGAAGTCATCCCGTTTGTCGTAAAGCCTAGTAGTAAGCTTTCCATTGTCAATGTAGAGATAACAATCCGAGTATGAGGGGGTGGCTGCAGTCTCCGTTGTTTCCTTTATTTCAATTTCGCGTGGATAGATGAATTCTAAATACTCTGCAAATTTTGTGTTTTTCAGAGACAATACATCATCTATATATACTAGCCCAAACTGCTAACGCAACAAGACTTTTTGTTGTATCTTTTTTATTAGAAAAGCTATGATCATGAAACTCTGTAATTTTTGTTTCTACACAATGACTTTTAAGTCAGCATGTGCAAATGTTATGGTTGGTTGCTATTCGTTGAACACGGAGTCCAGGGTACAAAACCTTATTTTCGTGCTGCACGTGCAGCACGAGTTGAGTTTTTTAAAACCGGTTCTACCTGCATAGAGCCACACGATCGCCCGATGAGATAAGACAAACAACATTATTTCAATGGCGAGACTAAGCACAGAAGAGCGCGGACAAGCCATCGGGATGCTCAGAGCTGGTCGCAGCCAAACTATGGTATCCCGTATACTGCGCTGCTCGAGGTTGTCAATATCCCGACTCTGGCTGAAATTTCAACAGATTGGTAAGTCATTTTCAGCAATATCATTTAGACCTTCGTTGCTTTGTGTTTTTTCGTTTTGATAACCTTTTTGTTCCATATTCGACCCCTATCCCCTCTCCACCCACACCGCTTGACACAACGATTTTTTTCCATTTCAGGTCATGTCAAAGATCGGCCCAGACCTCCCAGAAGCCGTGTGACGACTCGAGCTCAAGATAATCGACTGGGAACCCAACACCTTCGCGACAGATATCGACCAGCGACGAGGACCTCTGCGACAACTATTGGGAACCATGGTCGACCTATCAGTGCTCAGACTATTATCAATCGGCTGAGAGCTCATGGAATACGCCCACGTCGCCCTTACGTTGGCCCATAACTGCTGCAAAGACACAGACGTGTCAGGCTACAGTGGTGCAGAGCACATGTCCGGTGGCAGGCAGGTCAATGGAACCAGGTTCTGTTCTCTGATGAGTCCAGGTTCACCATAGAGTGATCACATGGACGTGCTCGCGTCTACCGTCGTTCCGGTGAACGTTACACTGACACTTGTGTCAAACAGACTGACAGATTCCCTGGAGGATCGGTTATGGTGTGGGCTGGCATAAACAACAACAGGAAAACAAACTTGGTCATTATTAATGGAAATCTAAACGCCCAACGTTACAGGGATGAAATACAGGCACCCGTGGTCATTCCGTATGTGGACGCCAATCCAAACGCGATTTTCCAACAGGACAATGCACGTCCACACACAGCGCGACTGACGACGCAGTATCTGCAGGCTAACAACGTCGATGTCATGAAATGGCCGTCGAAATCCCCCGACCTTTCTCCTATAGAGCAGATATGGGGCCTGCTTGACCGATGTGTACGTCAACGTCCTGTTCAGCTACGCCAGCTCCAGCATGCACTGGTGCAAGAATGGAACAACATTTCAATCAATGTGATTAGACGGTATATACGGTCAATGAGACGCTGCTGTCGCGCAGTGATTCAGTCTGCTGGAGGACACACGAGATACTGAAATGTGGTAACTTTTGAAAACCAACCCTAGTGACGTGTTTGTGATCATTGTGGCGTTATCTGATAAGTTAACCCAAAACCGCTTATGCTGATCACTGTCAGATTATTTGTCTTTATATGTGTCAGCTTTCATGAAATTATCATAAACAAGAATTCCGCGGAAGGCGTATCGCACCTGCTGGGGCAAAAGTCACAGGAGCCACAATCAGAACGTGGTTATTAAATAAGTTTATTTCATTCTTAGCAGTGCTTACTTGGAAAACTGGGTTGAAAAAAATGTAGACAAAGTGCCTAGTGGGGCACATATATTCTGGGCCAGTCCCATTCCCTCTAATGGCTATATCTTCAGCACTGACTTTTCGTATCATACATGATACAGCCCAATGATAATGGAACACTGACGTAAAATTTGTAAAAGTCACTGAAGCATGAAATATAGGTCAAGGTCATGGGTCAAGGTACCTGCTAATTCAGTACATCAAGGAGAAGCACAATGCAAGGTATGCTGGTTGTAGGCCTTATAGTTGAGGAGTTATCAAACATCAACGTAAAATGTGTCAAATATAGGTCAAGGTCACCGGGTCAAGGTACCTGCCAAGCCAGTGGAATGAGGTGAAGCACTATGCAAGGTTTAGTGGATGTAGGTCTTATATTTGAGGAGATACCGAACATCAACATAAAATGTGTCAAAGTTACTGGAGTGCACAATATAGGTCAAGGTCACCAGGTCAAGGTACCTGCCAAGTCAGTACATCGAGACGAAGTCTATATAAGGTTTGGTGGTTGAAGGCCTTACAGTTGAGGACATATGGAAGGGTGATGTAAAAGGTGTAAAAGTCAATGGAGCGCGAAATATAGATCAAGGTCACCCAGTGAAGGTACCTGCGGAGTCCATACATTGAGGAGAAGCACTATGCAAGGTTTGATTGTTGTAGGCCTTACAGTTGAGGAGATATTGAACGTTGACGTAAAATGTGTAAAAGGCACTGGAGCGCAAAATATAGGTCAAGGTCACCGGGTCAAGATACCTGCCGAGTCAGTACATCTAGGAGAAGCACTATGCAAGGTTTGGTGGCTAGAGGTCTTACACTTGAGGAGATCTGGAACATTGACGTAAATTATGTCAAAGTCACTGCAGCCAAAATATAGGTCAAGGTCACCAGGTCAAGGTATCTGCCAAGTCAGTACATTGAGAAGAAGCACTTTGCAAGGTTTGATGGTTGTAGGCCTTATAGTCGAGGAGATATAGAACGTCGGCGCAAAATATGTCAATGTCACTGGAGCGCAAAATATAGGTCAAGGTCACCGGGTCAAGGTACCTGCCAAGTCAGTACATCTAGGAGAAGCACTATGCAAGGTTTGGTAGTTGTATGCCTTATAGTTGAGAAGATCTGGAACGTCAACGTAAATTGTGTCAAAGTCAATGGAGCGCAAAATATAGGTCAAGGTCACTGGGTCAACATACCTGCCAAGTCAGGAGGTCAGGGAGATGTGTCATGCAAGGTATGATGGTTGTTGTAGAATTGTAGTTGATTAGAATACTAACTTCGACGTAAATGTCGAACTTCGACATAACAGAACTGTTAACAGACAGACGGACGGATGAACGGACAGACGAATGGAAAAGCGGGCACCTATGTCGCAAAGTCGGGAGGTCAGGGAGATGTTTCATACAAGGTTTGATGGTTGTTTAGTTTTGTAGTTGATTAGAATACTAACTCTGACATAAATGTCGAACTTCGACATAACAGAACTGTTAACAGACGGACAGACAGACGGACGGACGAACAGACAGACGAATGGAAAAGTGGGCACCTATGTCGCAAAGTCAGGAGGTCAGAGAGATGTTTCATGCAAGGTTTGATGGTTGTTTAGTCTTGTAGTTGATTAAAATACTAACTTTGACATAAATGTCGAACTTCGACATAAATGTTGACAGACGGACGGACGAATGGACAGACATACGGAAAAGTGGACGCCTATGTTGCAAAGTCAGGAGGTCAGGGAGATGTTTCATGCAAGGTTTGATGGTTGTTTAGTCTTGTAGTTGATTAGAATACTAACTTTGACATAAATGTCGAACGTCGACATAAATGTTGACAGACGGACGGACGGACGGACGGACTGACGGACGGACGGACGGACGGAAAATCGGACGCCTATATCGCACTCTGCTACAAGCAGGTGCGATAAAAATGAATGAGCTATTTGAATTTGAAGTCTTTGTTGCGTTAGCAGTTCGGGCTAGTATATCTGTAGGTGAAATTGAATTGTTGTGCGAGGTGTTTCTTGCCTGCTTGGAGGAGACTTTGTACAAACTCCGCCTCATACGAGTATAAAAACTAGTCGGCAAGTAACGGTGCACAGTTAGTATCCATCGGTATGCCGATTGTTTGCTGAAATATCCGTCCGCCGAATTCCACAAAAATATTGTCGTTTAGATATTCCAGCATCTTTATGACATCTGCATCTGAGTATTTTTGTGGCGCATCAGAGTGATCCCGAACGAAGTATGTGTCTTTGCAGCCAGTGACAAAATACTGAAATCGATGGTTACCATTCTTGTGGAAGAAACACTGGTTGATAATTTCCATTAATTTAGATTTCAATTTATCATGAGGAATAGTAGTGTAAAGAGTAGAGAAATCGAAAGATTTTATACTGTTGATGGAATGAAGAGACTGTGCCTTTAGGTTTTCTAAAAGCTCTTTGGAGTTTTTCAGGATCCACATCTGATTAACACCACTTCTGGCATATGCAGTGTCACTGAATATATAATAAGCTAACATCATTGACTGAATATTTAATTAACTGAATATATAATAAACTTACATCATTGTTAAAAGAAAAACGTTAGGTATTAAAACACTACATAACAACTAACAAAAAAGTACCACAATGAAAGTACCGCCTTGGAACGGTCAGTAATGAATTACTTGGGTGGTTAATTTAGCTTTATGGGACCCCAACCCTCGCCCTCTGCTTTCATAGTGATAAAACATATATATTTGTTTGGTCCGTGTGAAGGTCCTCTAACTCATCCTTGAGTCATTACGGGCAACAGATAAATCACAGATAAAGCCTATAATAAAGCAAAGCTGAGGACTCAACAGAAACAATATATTGAGACATTTGGAGATCCTTGGGTTGTCAAACAACATTACTAGAATGCTGGACCAAAAGAAAACCACCAGTTGAAGCCCGGTTAGCCGATGAACAAACATAAAAAGTTAATCTTTGTTATGCTGAACAGATTACAATGTCACGTCTACGTCTAATTGTCAGATTGCTTAAACCAGGTGGTAATATAAACTGACGTACGTAATGACAAACAGTGCTGATCATGATCATTTGGCTTCTTCAGAAGCCGACTGATCTGGATCTACACTGTTTGCAAAGGCGGGATATATTCGGGTTCAAATTAGGTGTTGACAATTGACAAATCTTATCAAAACAATATAGACTACGTGTCAAGTACGAGGGACGTGCAAAAAGCTGTCACTAATAGGCTTCCCTGGTTTTATCCCAGGTATATTTCAAAATGCTTCACTGCACCTGAATGGTGTGTTGAATAGCTAATGATACCCGTTCATGCCGTGCAAATTGCTTTCCAACTGACCGAGTTATTTTACATGACAACGCCTACTCTCATAAGTGTGAGGTTGTTAAGTCTTTTTTGGCTTCTAAAAAGGTGAAAGTTTTAAACCACCCACCTTATTCACCTGACCTGAGTCCCTGTGACTTTTTTTTGTTTCCAAGGCTTAAGAAAATGCTTACTGGAAATAAGTATACGTTTAGAAATTCTCTTGGTAGCGCTATTTATCAGTGTCTCCAACAGATACCAAAAGAAGACTATTTATCCGTTTTTCGCGACTGGGTAAAAAGGTTACAAAAATGTGTTTCAGTAAAGGGGAAATACTTTGAAGGTTTGTAATAAAAATATGTTTGATAAAACGTAGCACTGAAGTAACCCAGTGACAAAACTTTTTGCACGACCCTCGTCAGACGTTTGCTAGGTCTTTGCTAGTTCTCAAATGAGCTGACACAAATTCCTGCATAAATAGGACTGGTGCAAGGCTGATTTGTACTTAGAAGATTTTCACTGTCTTCATTTTCACAGAAGTCACCTAGGCCTACAATTTTGCCTGTACTATACATTCTGATCAAGTTTGGCAAAGAAAAACAGCAGAAACAACAAAACTATACATTTATGAAGCTATCCAGGAAATGTCACACTCACAAAGCATAGTCTTCCCGAGTCAATGAAAGAAGAAGTAAGTCAGAACAAACAATGATAAAACGAACGTCACATGTGAAACCACAAACACTGGAACAAATAAGCAAAATCCAAATTGGGGCTTAAACCAGTTTATACTCGCGGAAATCTCGCTCCAATTTCGGACGAAGCTTCAAATTATAAACTTACATTCAGTACTCACAGCGGCCCTCTATCTCATCTATCTGTGAAACATCACAAACACTAGGATAAAGCAAATGGCTCAATGGCAATTTGAATCGAGAACACCACAAACAAGGCAGCAATGAAGCCCCCTCTGAAAGGTGGTCTACTTTAAACGAAAAAAAAAAAAATCCTCTTAAAGTAGACCCAATTTCAGAACGGCGACAGACAATTTTGACAGTTGTCCCCACATTAAAGTTTATCCATTTCCCTTATGTGGACCATGACCAAGCTTAATCTATCAAAGTTGGCATTTGCGAAGGTTAATTAAAAATCTAAAATGTTGTCCCCATCCCTCCATCCCTCTAGCACCGGCTTAATGAGTGGTATTCGATTTTCAAAACGAAAAAAAAAAAAAAAAAAAAAAAACAGAATGAGCTCAATGACTTCCAAGGAAATAAAATATAATCTGCACTATGGTTAAGTATGGGAAGACGTTTTACGGCCGCCACACAGCACTAAATACAAGCTGTAATGAAGTAAAATAAAAATCTAAAAGGTTGTCTTTGGACACAAAGAAAACACAAAAGAAGGAAAATCGGAGACTCGGTTTTTAAGTCTCTTCATAAAGAGCAATATAGTTTGCGAGCGGTATTCGATTTTAAGTGGATCAAAATGCCTAATACCATGGATATACTTTGGCAAACGACACTACTCAAACTCTACTTACATATAAACAAGGAACTTGCATACTTACTTTGGTATAGCCCTCCAGAAGGACATAGGGATACAGAACACCTTCAAATTCACGCTTAACTAAGGTATACGCTCCTATCACTCTTCGAAGGTTTAAACTGGCGGGTATCCAGTCCGGTCCTGCCAGGGCAGATGCCAGAAAAAGCCCGAAAATAAAAACAGCTGTCTTCATGTCTCACTTCCGCAACAACTACTCAAGTTCAACTTTCAGCTACAAAACAAATTAAATATTTGTGCGGTAAATGTCCTAAAATTTCGAACACCTCTTTCATACTTTTTCACCTATATTTTGCTTTGTAGCATGCTGTTGTTTCTTAAAATACTTAGATGAATAGCAAATAGTGTAGAGTCTGTAGACGCTGATCGTACCTCCTTAAGGAACAATCTGATCTGGATCTGCACTGTTTGCATATGTCATGTTGTCAGAAACTTTCGTGTACACAATTTTAGGACATTTACCGTAATACATATTCTCAATATTGTCATGTTGACAGTACGTGTCATATGTCATTTAAAGGCAAATAAAAAACTGATGAGCCACATGAAATAATTTGTAACGTTTGACAAGGACACTTATACCATAGGGGACAAATGAAGAAATGAAGGCACACATTACAAAAGACCATTACAATCAGAACATTTTTAGTCGATACATTTTACAGTACACAATGATTCTGTTATCGGACCTTATCGGACAGATTGTGCGAATGAAGCCAATTTTATCTGGATCTTTGATGCGTCCATATGCGGAAAAATGGTCTTTTTCTGCACGCTGCATTGCAACGTAACGTAGGATCATTAAAACAGTTTTGTCTCGGTAAGTACAACGGTAGTTGTGTTGAATGATGTAAGCAGTAAATTTACATGTCTCCAAAAATCAATTATAAACAGAAAAACACGTCACTTCAAATATTTGAAAGGAAAGAAACAAAGACAGTTAATGTAAAATATAATTAGTTATTATAAATGAAATAAATGTGTTTAAAAATATAAGTGAAGATACCCAGGAAATGCCACAGTTACGCAGTACCCTTCCCGAAGCCGGCCTCGGGGGCTCAGTTGGATGCGCCGTCTGATTGGAGAACAGGAGGTCGCGGGTTCAACCCCCGCCGAGTTCGGCAACATTCTTTCGTGGAGATTGATCGTGAAATATTTTCTACGGTCAATCTCTCCCTTCCGCTGATTCAAGAAGGGCAGTTGTCAGTTTCTGGCGAAAGAATGTGCACAATACTGCTTAACCGCTTAGAGGACTAAGCCTGTCCAGTAAACATGTGGTTAGGTAAACTGACCGCGCTCGACATGACCGCATTGGGTTGACTGGGCCGTAAAACCTCAACACAAACAAAACCACCTTCCCGAGGCACCAAAAGCCGGAGAGATATGGAACAAACAATAGTAAAACAAACATCACATTTGAAATCACCCTCCACACACCAACAACGAAGAACTCTGCACTAATGAAAGTAATACAAATGTTATATATCTGCTCACAGATAGAATCCTGATTTCATGTAATTTAAACTCCAACATTTCACCATGATGTACTCCACAAAATACCAGTTTTATTGTCCCCCGCCTTTTCGAAGAAAAGTGGAGGGACACTGTTTTTGGTTTTCCGTGGGGCGTGGTGCGTGGTGCGTGGCGCGTGGTGCGTGGTGCGTAGGGCGTGGTGCGTGGTGCGTGGTTCCGAGTTTTTAGTGGGTACTTTGTCCCCTTAACTCCTCCCACAGTTTCTGTCCGATCCTTTTGAAACTTTACAGGTGTTTTAAGGATGGTCTGAAGATATGCATGTGGTTTTTTCAGAATCCTGAAATATTTTTTTATTACTTTTTCTGCATTTTTAACTTAGACATTTTTTGAGTTCTAATATTACAGAAGTCTATAGGGAGTAGGTACCTTGTCCCCTTAACTCCTCCCACAGTTTTTGGCCGATCATTTTGAAACTTTACATGGGCTTTTAGGATGGCCTGAAGATATGCATGTGGTTTTTTCAGAATCCTGAAATAATTTTTTATCACTTTTTCCGCATTTTTAACTTAGACATTTTTTGAGTTCTAATACTACAGAAGTGTATAGGGAGTAGGTACCTTGTCCCCTTAACTCCTCCCACAGTTTTTGTCCGATCCTTTTGAAACTGTACAGGTGCTTTAAGGATGGCCTGAAGATATGCATGTGGTTTATTCAGAATCCTGAAATAATTTTTTATTACTTTTTCCGCATTTTTAACTTAGACTTTTTTTGAGTTCTAATACTACAGAAGTGTATAGGAAGCAGGTACCTTGTCCCCTTAACTCCTCCCACAGTTTTTGGCCGATTCTTTTGAAACTTTACAGGTGTTTTAAGAATGGCCTGAAGATATGCATGTGGTTTTTTCAGAATCCTGAAATAATTTTTTATTACTTTTTCCGCATTTGTAACTTTGACATTTTTTGAGTTCTAATACTACAGGAGTATATAGGGAGCAGGTACCTTGTCCCCTTAACTTCTCCCACAGTTTTTGGCCGATCCTTTTGAAACTGTACAGGTGCTTTAAGGATGGTCTGAAGATATGCATGTGGTTTATTCAGAATCCTGAAATTATTTTTTATCACTTTTTACACGTTTTGAACTTAGACATTTTTTGAGTTCTAATACTACATGAGTATATAGGGAGCAGGTACCTTGTCCCCTTAACTCCTCCCACAGTTTTTGGCCGATCCTTTTGAAACTGTACAGGTGCTTTAAGGATGATCTGAAGATATGCATGTGGTTTATTCAGAATCCTGAAATTATTTTTTATTACTTTTTACACGTTTTGAACTTAGACATTTTTTGAGTTCTAATTTTACAGAAGTCTATAGGGAGTAGGTACCTTGTCCCCTTAACTCCTCCCACAGTTTTTGGCCGATCCTTTTGAAACTTTACGTGGGCTTTTAGGATGGCCTGAAAATATGCAGGTGGATTTTTCAGAATCCTGAAATATTTTTTTTTATTACTTTTTCTGCATTTTTAACTTAGACATTTTTTGAGTTCTAATATTGCAGAAGTATATAGGGTGCAGGCACCTTGTCCCCTAAACTCCTCCCACAGTTTTTGTCCGATCCTTTTGAAACTTTACAAGGGCTTTTAGGATGGCCTGAAGATATGCATGTGGTTTTTTTAGAATCCTGAAATAATTTTTTACCACTTTTTCTGCATTTTTAACTTAGACATTTTTTGAGTTCTAATACTACAGGAGTATATAGGGAGCAGGTACCTTGTCCCCTTAACTCCTCCCACAGTTTTTGGCCGATCCTTTTGAAACTGTACAGGTGCTTTAAGGATGGTCTGAAGATATGCATGTGGTTTTTTTCAGAATCTTGAAATTATTTTTTATCACTGGTTTCCTGCGTCAATACTTAGGTATTTGATACAGGACCAGTGGTCCTCTGGTTAACTTTACCATTTTCAACACCTCAAATAAAAATTAGGCGGGGGACATAAATTCCCTATGGAATTTGCTTGTTTTCCTTTTGATTGTCACTAAAATGTGACCCTTAAGTTTTGAAATTATTTCATGAGCAAAACTGGAAGTCTCAGCCCTATTTCAATCAGCTCAACATGTTCGCAACGTGTTCAGCTACAAAAGTGTCAATGGCACCAATAACGCCAGACCAAAAGATTCTAAATAAAACGGGAATTTCCAAAAACCGATTTTTACACCAAAATGAAGTTACTTTTCACAATACCGGAAAAAATTCTTTGTTTAATGAAAACAATATTCTGTCACACACAAAATCATGCAAACTCAACCTTCCTTCGAGTAAAAGGCATACTGATATGGTCAGAAAAAGAGGCCAACCCTTTGAGAGGCTAAAAATGCCTCGAAAGTTTCCCATAGACAACGAATAATCTGTGGAGGGTACGTCTAGCAAAATGTGCGTTTCTTGATAAAAAAAATAAGGCTTTCTCTATGATTTTCTCACAGTTGGGAGCCCAGACATCACTTTTGACGCGAAAATGTCAATTTTTAATTTTTGGATAAAAAGAAGTGTTTTTTTGCAAATTCTAAAATTAAAATTTTGATTTCAAAAAATTTTGTTGGAAACACACCTTGAGGGCTTCCTGTTAAAGAAACATTCAACGATATTTTGATATCTTCTCTGGTTTTGCCCATACACCCGGCCAAGTTTGTATATTTGAAAATTTGCACTATGTGGCCCTTAAATTATTTTGTTGGGTATATAATGAAACGGGTCTCTATTATTGGGCTTATTTTCATGCTATTTTTAAACTTTGTAGTGTTAAAACCCCATTTAAATTTGTTTGTTATTCTATCAAACTATTTTACTGTCTTCTTAAGGTGTACAACCTATCTGTCTCATTTCCCTGTATTATATGGTTACAAAGGCTCGCCGCACACAGCTCTATCAGTAGGGAATCAATGGCCCTCCAGTGTAGGTTTCTAAAAACAAAATTTTACGTGTGTCGGTTCGATGAACTGAAACTATGTGTGGACACGCAATTTCGGCATTCGATTTTTTAAATACCCTTTATCATTCAGCTTTGAAGATAGAAAAAAAAAAAAAAAAACAAAAAAAACAACAACAACAAAAAACAGCAACAACAACAAAACAACAACAACAACAACAAAAAACAACAACAAAAAACAAAAAAAAAAACAAAACAAAAACAAAACAAAACAAAAAAAAAAAAAAAAAAAAAGTGATCAAGACGCGCGAATTAAATAAGGAAATAAATGAATACGTTGTTATACGGACATCCTTCTCCTAGTAATCAGTTAAAATGGTTCAGTTTGTTGGGAAAATAAAAAAAAAGATCACCGTTTTATGAAGAAACAACAGGAAATTTTTCACGTAATTCATGAAATGCGGAATAACTCCATCTGACGTCTTACGAATGTGTACCAAAATTAATATGGCATCATTGTTTATACATGTATCTTCCAAGCTGTTCTAATTACAGTCGAACTTCAATGCCTCGAAAATCTTTGGGACCATAAAAATTTGTTTGAGATATGGGTAGTTCGAGCCACTGAGGGTAAATCATGGCGCCAGGTCAGGAAGCAAATAGCGATAATTAAGCGAAGTATTTTCGATTTTTAACAATAATTGTATGTTGAGTGCACTCATTAAAATCGCCTCGACGAGGCGATTCTAATGAATAAACACAACGTGCAATTTCATAAATAAATAAAAAAAACCCCACTAAACATTTGTTTTCTTGACCTATTGGAAGAATTTCGTAGGGCCTCAAAAAGGAGTTTGAATTAGCCATAGTAAACGAGCCGTCCGTGTTCGACTGTATTAGAACATGTAGTGTTTCTTCTCGTTTTGACATCAGTTGGTTCGACATTTACTCGTCTTGGTTGTTCTAAACATTACATCATACCATTTTCTAAGTATTTACAAGTAACATATACTGCTGGCACAAGTATCAGCACAATAACATACGCATTCTGTACATATGCACCAGACATATATATGTGTGGCTCGGACAATCGAACTGATGACTTTCATATAAGCGTCAAATTCTATATATCTTTGTATGAATCATGTTCTATGTATGTACTTTATTGGAAATCAATAAATATTGTTTAAACCAATCGAAATGTCAAAATACTCCTATGATCTATACTCCTCACTATAATAGAGATATTCCCCAGTTGGCACAAAACGTTGAAACAACGTCTATTCAACACTGGGTTCTTTTCTCATTCTGTTCTCATGTAAATTACCATCACCAGATTTCGCAAATCGCACTCTCTCTCTCTCTCTCTCTCTCTTTCTCTCTCTTAATGTGCGTGTTCTGTTTCGAAGACAAGCTTTTTTTGTGTTGTCTTTCGTGTAACTAAATCTTTATGTGGTGCACTGGAAAGGCTGTGTTCCGTGACTTTGTCTCCATAGGTATCCATATATTTGAATTTTGCATGTTTCTGTCTGTCACTTGTTCCCGCTACCATGAAATTGTATGATTATTAATTCACCGTTATAATACACTCAAACATAAATCTCGATTAGAACTAGAAAAATAAACCATTACGAAAACAAGCCTATTCAAATATACAGAAAATTTTACCACCAAAAATGAAAATTTTCAGATAAAAAATTCTGATATTTTTCATATTTTTGCTCAAAACATAGATTGTGGGTACTCGTTAGAACCGCCTCGACGAGGCGGTTCTAACGAGTACCCACAATCTATATGTTTGAGCAGAAATAAGAAAAATAATGTATACCCCTGTAAACCCCAATATTACTATACAAAAGTGGGGTTCAAGGGGGTCAAAATTATATAGGCATGTTTTCGCGATGAATGTATCATTTGTCCGTAATAGAAGCATGCGAAAATGTGTATTCAGGCATATGCGGACAGCGAAGTCTTACCAGATGCATCAATAGAAAGGAAATGCTCGGATATGACTTTGCGCATGCGTGGGATGAATAGAATAGAATAGAATACATTTATTGCACAGATATACCCGTCATATGGGTTATAGGCAAATCAATGACATATAACAACAAAACCATTATGAACAAATCCCATCTCCTTCCAAACACAACAAAACCATTATGAACAAATCCCATCTCCTTCCAACATACTGTGTATTTTTTTTAGTCTTGATCATCCAGACGCTATACAGAACGGCTTGGTGAACAAGACTAGTGTATTTTGCACAGGCTTGAAGACACATTTTCACTTGGCGGGCCCAAATAAAGCATCATTTGTCCCTAATAGAAACATGCGCTGTGACGTTTATGGCTTTGCTCTTTACACCAAGGTTAATATTTTTTTTCATGCTCAACTCAGTTGAGCATGAAATTTGTCCTGCTAGTAAATCGCATATTCTTTCTTGCTAAACATATCTGAGCAAGAAAATTTATCTGCTATTAAATATGAAAATGCCAACTATCGTTGAGTTTGCCTAGGGTCATTATAAAATTGAAATACATTTACCTAAATTAGAAAGCAAATCTCTGTTTGAACAAGAAATTAATTCACTGAAAAGTGTTGTAACTTTTGTTTTTCCTAATGCATGTCTATTATATTTGTGGGTTTGCTCTGCCACAGGGTGTGATTAAATAAAACAACAACAACAACAGTAGCAAAATATGTAATCGTTCAGCAACCACAAAGCAATAAAATAAACCACAATGAAACACATTAGACAAAACTGACGCTTGTTGAATAAAATGATTTAATTGCTGTAACATAAAACATACTCTGTAATTTCAACGGCTGGACGGCGGCCTTAATCATACTGTTAACAGAGGTTATACTGCAGCACGTATATGCATGGCTATGGGCTATGTAGTACAGCTCAAAATCAAGGAAGTGGTCGGACGCGTACAAGTTTCTGATCACCTTGTCGGGTAAGGAGCTGGTTGGTTGGCTTTCCTTTGGTTTGTGGCTTGTATAATGTCTGTCTTGGTTTGCTCGTTTATCTTTTACGTAACATTAGTCGTCCATATAGGTTGTGGCTCTTCTTGGACATATGATACTATTATTCTTGATTTGACTAGATGTTATAATAGGTTTCAGTGTTGTCTTTAGCATTACACAAGGAATAAATCATTCACAAATGTAATTACGAGGGTAGAACATTAAAACATGAAGGCGATAAAAATACAGTCCACTTAACACAGAGCAACGTTAAAAAAAAGTAAAAAGAAAAGGACAAGGAGTGTCACAACCACAAGTCGCAGCCAATCCCTAACACCAAGAGAAAATTTTGTTATCTACTCTGAATAAGTATGCTCAAAGGCAATAAAAAGTATACAGTTTCAAGTTTTGAGTACCGGCTCATGTTGTACTTTTTTTGTTAAAATGTTTTCATGGTCATTTTTGTCAAACGTCTGTCTTTGAAAACCACAAGGTAATTCTTTCGCAGTCATACATTATGGAGTTATGAGCCCTTTATAAAAACAGCATTTCCAGTCATAACTCGCTTTGTATAAAACAAATGTCATTTTACTTTTCATAAATGTCTTGCACAAATGTCTGTGAGTAAAAGCACAACGTTATTTAATTCGAAATTCTCATCAAATGACGTCAAGCTGAATTTGAATTTGTTCCCGTATTAAATTATCTTGCTTTGAATGAAAAATATAGGGAATTTAAAGAGTCTATATCTGAAGTGGCGTTCAAGGTCGTTTTCATTTGAAGTTTTCGAAAAAGTGTGGCTTGGCTTAGCCTCATTGTACCACATACAGATGAAATCTCCTAAAATCGTTTATTTAACAGAACAATGTCAATTAATGTCCCATAGAAATTCAGTGCATTCCGTCAGAAGAGGAGCGAAAATGTCAAAACCGTCATGTCCTTGATGTAGAAATTTGACAGTGTACACACCTTTGTTATGCATTTGAAGTTAAAACATGTCCTTACAGCATTTTTATCCTATCGACAGAATGCAAAACAAATGCATAAATGTAAGTTTCTTTGTCCAAAATGCACTTTTAAAGGGAAGGTACTCGTAAGCAAATATTGATTTAGACCCCTTATTCGTTTCTGTAAATGTCATTTCCTTGCTCCTTGATAGAATTTCCTGGAAAGTGTTGCAAATTGCGCGTAAATGATTGTGCTTAACTATTATATGAACGATTAATGTACATATGTAAGACAAATAAAAACATACGTAGTTGCCTGTATACTTATTTTTGCCTCTCAGTATATTTTGATACAATGTGTTTACTTAAATTCACTTTGAAGACATACACAATTTCAATCGGGTTGCTGGCAAAAAGATAGGCTTAAACTTTGGTATTAGAATGCCTCGATAAGAAAATCTTAACATCAATGTTTTTTAAAACACACATGGCTAAGGAATTTTGTGCAGGGTATATGTATCTTTGAAATTGGCGAAGATGAGTGCGATGCATATGTCATAGATGTAACTATGGTTATTTGTTCTAATAAGGATTATGGTTATATTATGTTTTAGGAAAACATCCAGAGATATGGCTAAGAGCTCTAAACCATAGCTCTGGCATTTTTTTTTCAAACAAACATATTGGTATGCTTCTTATTTCGCCATAAAAAAAACAAACAAACAAAAACATATGATATAGGTACTCATTAGAAGCTTCTCAGAGGCGCTCCAAATGAGCTTCATAGACCTACTCGTAGGTGAATTGTAAGAAACTTTCTTGATAGTCATTAATCCGGATCAACAAATAACATATTTCTGTAGAGCTTATGCTCTAATTTTACTATACATACTATATAGCAGCTGTTGACCTCATCTGTCTAGCAAAAGATGATACACATTTAAGGCTGGTCACACTGAAACATCCTGGGTTAAGCGACTTGGTCAAGGTAACTACATAATAAACTCCAGGGCCCAGTGGTTCAAAGCATCGTTAGCTTAACGAGCTCGTTAGTGGTCAAAATATCAACTGTTCTAGTAAGTACAATATCTGATTCACAGGTATTTTTGTTGAAAAAATGTGAATAGCATTAGCTACTCACATTTTTAGCAAAAATATTTGCGTATATGCCATATTTAATGATCAAAGTTTTAACGATACTTTAACTAACGACATCGTTAGTTTTGAACAACTGGGCCCAGACTTGCAGTCTATCCTGTTATCTCGTAAGGGCTGTGAAACATGCCAACCGACAACTATGTGGATCTAACTCTGTCAGGATTACGGGAGAGTTGTGTTGTCATTTCATGTAAGTCAACTCTTATATCCAATGCTTTTGATAGGCTGTTCAATGATTACGGCCTTCCTCTTGGATAAACTTAATTTAGTAAAACTTCAATGCCTCGAACACCGATGGCTCGAGGTTTCTGTAGTTGATTCGGACTCGTTTTTGAGTCCCAAGGAAATTCTTCTTATAGCT
This sequence comes from Anodontia alba, assembly GCA_964016985.1. Taxonomy (NCBI): domain Eukaryota; kingdom Metazoa; phylum Mollusca; class Bivalvia; order Lucinida; family Lucinidae; genus Anodontia; species Anodontia alba. The sequence continues at coordinate 80,795,202 of OZ024823.1, forward strand.
CAAGAAAACAAATATTAAATGATATTCTTATTTTATCATGGAATTGTATGCTGTATCGTGGCGATTCTTAAAAGTACACTCAACATACCATTATTTTATAGAAGATCAAAGGGAGTCTCTAAATTATCCCCATTTGTCTCCTGACCTGCCTCTATGATTAATCATCAGTGGCTCGAACTACCCATATCTAGTACAAATTTCCATGGTACCAAAGACGCTCGAGCCATTGAAGCCCGACTGAATATTTTAAGCCTAAGCTATACCATTAAGTTCACTTTCTAAGTTACAATGCACACTTTTGTTATTACTGCACTCATGTCATTCAATTTATTTACGACCAGCATAATTTACAACAATAAATATCAATATATGTGTCAAAGATAGCAATAAATCCGCATTTTATTACAAGCACATTTCTAATGGTTTTCGTAAGTTTGTTCGATTTGCGCTCGTTTTGTTTTGTCTGCTTCCCCTTCCTCTTGGTGTCTGGGAAGGGCTGCGGTTTGTGATTGTGGCACTCCATGGACTTTTCTCTTACCTGTTTTTTGTTTTATAAATAGACAAGATATAAGAAGCCGATGCTCACAACCCAAACTATCTTATTTGCAAATGTCGGAAGTCTTGTTTTGACTACATGTGGCTCATTTGATATGTAAGTGATGATTTATAAATCAGGGTACTTCCTTTATATTAATTTAGCTCCATCTTAGGAATGATTATCTGAATGCAGATCTTCTTTGTTATGGTCACTTGCTGTACGGCTGTGCATTTGCTTTCTGTTTTGATTTCATGTATCATATTGTCTAGTTCTGATGCTACGTGCATTGAGTCCGTCTTCTTTAACAGCTGTCCACTTTGCTTTCTGTATTCTTGCTGAATGAGCTTACATTTGTGTTGTTTTTGAGTGGGAGTACAGCAGATAAGAGTCTTTACTGTCAGCCTGACCACGCTTTTGATTCTTGCCCTGCAAAGACTATTCAGACTGCGCGGATGCGCAGGCTGCTCTGTCTTCGCTGAGCGCACATGCATTTTTATAGGGAATGCTGTGTCTCGGTTCAGTTTTGTGTTCATGTCTGATCTGTTACAGGAGGAGATAAGGGCGAGATCTCGCGAGACTAAATCCGGTTTTACCGTTACCATTCTCTTGGCCAATTCAGCAGACGAAAAATTGGTGATATTTTTCTTATTTTCTCAGAAAACAAGATATGACATTTCATGCTAATTGTCTCCATTGGAGACAATTTGCATGAAATGTCAAATCCTGTTTTCGGGGAAAGTAAGAAACATATTTCAACAGGTCGTCTGCAGAAAATTATACCCATGGTACAAAGCGGTAAACACCCAATGCCATTTCTGCTGACCGTTCCTAGGCGATTATTTTGCTATAGTTCTTCTCTGTTCGTATGTTTTTTTTTTATACAAAACGTGCTGTTTTGATTGGTCTGTGTTTTTTCCTCATCTATTTTGCTATCGGTGCGTCGGAAGGAAAAAGTACCTCTTGATTTTGGCATTTCCTGACAACTTCCTTTATATGTTTGATTGACTGACGAACACATAATGCAAATAAATTATGCATTTGTTATTCAAAGGATTACTTCCAAATGTCCTGCTTTGGGAATTTATTACCACATCTATATTTGGGTCATGGTCTAGCAAAAAGGACCTTACGGCAAATTTTGATGATTTAGCCTTACTGATGTTTGTTTGTGTTGAGGTTTTATGGCCCAGTCAACCCAATGGGGTCATGTCGAGCGCGGTCAGTTTACCTAACCACACGTTTACTGGGCAGGCTTAATCCTCTAAGCGGTTAACCAGTATTGTGCACATTCTTACTGATGTATCCATATAGAATCATTTCTGAAAGTTCAATGATCTATCATAAAACACTACAGACATATGTAATTTTAAGTTGTTATATGGTAAAAAAGTCTGAGAACCTCATTTAAAAACGCCAACAAAAATTATATTATGAGCTCATAGTACATTCCCAACTTTAGTTTCAATAGAAAATATGCCACATGACTGTACAAAGTCATAATTTTAATGTATCAATTGCTATATGCTTCGATTATCATTATGGCTAAAGGTTTCTGCAATTTGAATGCAGGTTGTTTCTATGGACATTAGTTTCTATGGCATCATAAGAATATTATGAATATGGGTATATCAGTGATATGGTTGCCATGGCTACAATCAAACAAACAAAGTGTCTCCAGTAGGTAGGATATACGAATATGCATTGCTCAAAACAAATTGTATTTGAAGGCGATGACAAAATTACGATTTTAACACTGTAAAAGCCTGTATTGATCAAAACGTTGCATAATGCTGTAAGATCCATTTTGTCAGTCGGGCAAATTTCAGAATTTGCACATATGTATTTTAGTAAAAACAATTTATCATACACAGCGCATTATAGCCAAAATAAGTTCAGTTACAAAAAAAATCTTACATTATGGCATCATAACATCTCCGCACTTCACCATGGTGCAGATTATATTTTTAGTCAGCAGTCTCGAATATACATTATGCTATGTAACTTAAAACTACGTATCATAGAAAATACAAGTGTATTCGGTAGATAATATAATAATTTTATTCAGGAAGAAAAGATCATGTTCTGCGTTAATACTTAAAGCTCCAATCTAAACTATAGCAAATAACATCTATTTTGCATTGCTTTTCAAAGAAAATATGACTTAACATTACATGTGAATCGTCTTTAGGCAGGCGAGTCAAATGAAATATCAAGTCTTATTTTCTCTAAAAAATTCAAAATGTTGACTGTTGCAGTTGATTGTGGCACCGTAAAGATAGAAATGTTATGAATGAGTCGAGGTATGATAAAGGCATAAGAAAACAGAAAGACAAGAGCAAAATAAAAAAAAAAGAAAAGAAAAATTCGCACATTATGACAGAAGCCGTTGGCATAGTTACCATGGAAAATAAAATTATATTCTTTGTGTAATTTTTTTTTTAATTTCCGGTTTGTCAACCCTGCGAAACATACTGAACCAAGTTAAGGTGGGCGCCTTCCATAGTGCGTTGCCTGTCTCATAAGATAAGCATATCAAAACCATATGCTTATTAGAGCAGTGGCGTATATTGTTAGGTCTAGGGCAGGGGTTTCTTTTTTATTTCTTCAACAGCGCAGTTGAGTGCAAATTTTAACTACGATATGGCTGTTTCTTGGTGGCCATCAGGACCTTCACGGCGCAAATATCAGCTAAAAGAAGTGAGACTTGTTATTGGTTTTAAATTATTTATTTCAAAATCAAGTAAAACAGCCATACAACTTTCATTCATACTATGAGAATATGGCATCTTTATGCGTCGTTAAGACAACTTTCTTCAGGGTTTATATGAAATAATTATACTACATTCTAGGGACAAATACATACAGCTTCACTGTAAATTATCACTGACTATAAAGCTGTTTGGCCGTTCGGATTCCTTTAAAAATAGTAAATTGAGCCAGCGTATGGCAAAACCTACAATACGACTTGTGCGACCAGCGAAGACTCTAATCAGCCTGCGCATATGCGCAGTCTGATCAGAGTCTTCCCTGATCGCATGTGCCTTCTACAGACAACGGGCTATACAAAGGGGAACAAACAAGAACTCTTGCTATACTGGGTGGATATACAGGCTGAACTGAGTCTTTGCTGGTCACACAGGTTTTGTCGTGCGCTGGCTCATTTTATGTCTTTCTGATTTTGTCGCTATAACCATATAACAGTGTTTCTGATACAGAGGCCCCGTTTCTGACGAGACAGGCATTAGTGCTACATTACGTCCTTTTAAAGGCTGCGGGTTACAGACTTTTCCATCTAATTAGTACATTTTTAATACCTGCTTTCCACACTAAATTGGACTATTGGTCAATATTTATTTACGTGCAAGTCTTTCAAGGAATGTAACGATATGCAATAATCGTACTAAACGTAAGTCAGCAGTTGACCCCTACATCGCACCAACAAAACAGTAAATTGTTTGATGAATTGTGAATCATTACACAATTTCCTTCACAATTAGGGAGTTCAAACAATACGATTACTCTATCCAATCTTTTTAGTTGATGGCTGGGTAATGCTACGATCGTTTTCTTCAAGTACAGACGAAAATAGTGTCACTCTTTCATCCCCTGCATTTAAATAATTTATTTTATAATTCTTCGCATCCATTAAACTAAACATTGGGCGGAGCAATCGTTTTCTTTGAACTATGAAAATATGGAGTCTACCTAACTGTACCAGTTCAGTAAATATAATCACTAAGAGGCGCTCTAGATCTGTTGTACTTTGCACCAGTGAGTCCTGGGAACATTTAAAATCACATAGGTGACACATAATGAATTTTTGTATCGCAGACTGTTCACTGCATGCCAGTGATAAAATTGATAAAACCGCATATGTCTTTACGGTTTCACGTGTTCGTTTGTTGGAGTTCCATGCCTCAGATCTAATCGAGTGGGACCCGGAGTATTCGTCGACATTTCAGGAACCACAATAATGGTGGCCGCCTCATTATGTTTAAGTTGGCAACACATAGAAGCTGTAACTAAACAAAAAATTCAGTGGTTATACAAAACAAAACAATCAATGATTATACAAAACAGTCAGTGGTTATAGAAACCAGGCAGTTGTTATTCAAAACAGTCATTGGCTATATGCAAAACAGTCAGTGGTTATACAAAACAGGCCATGGTTATACAAAACAGTCAGTGGTTATACAAAAAAGGCAGTGATTATATAAAACAGTCAGTGATCATACAAAACAGGAGTGGTTATACAAAAAAGTCAATGTTTATACAAAACAGTCAGTGGTTATAGAAAATAGTTAGTAATTATACAAAACAATCAATAGTTATACAAAATATGCAATGGTTATACAAAACAGCCAGTGTTATACAAAATGGACAGTGGTTATACAAAACAGGCTATACAATACAGTCAATGAATATACAAAGAGTCAATGGTTATGAATACAATTATGAATGTAATTTCGTTGGCAGTTCTAAATTATATAAACAGAAAGAAAGTGCTTCATGTGGGTATAAATGTTTTTCTTTTAGCGTAGCTCCCTTTTCAGAAGGATTTTGTGCAGGAATGCAAAGAAGAAGTCACAGAAGGCGTCTCCCTTTTAAAATATGGCAGATGAACTACCAAATGTACCCAGTCAAAATAGCGTAAACTACTAAGTTGTAAGTCCCCTAATGTGTGGAATAATGAACAAATATGAGGAGTAGAAAAATGTTATCACAATGACACGGAAGATGGGTCATAGGAAAATCACTGTTGTCACATCTGTCACACTACAAAAGAACAGTAAAACTTCAATGATCCGAACATCAATGGCTCATTCACCTTGGCTAATTCTGAAATTGTTTAAGAAAAAAAATGGGTAAAAAAACAAACCCCAAACAAATCCTTCCTTTTACAGAAGACCTCTTTCCAGAAGAGGAGTCATTTTAGAAAAAACAATCTGCAAGTCGCAAAAGCTGTCTCTCTTGTTACAAATGGCGGAAAATCTAACAGGTGTATCCATATCTTTTCATAAATATTTGTGTTACGTGACTTCAGAATATCATCAAGGATTTTCAAAGTATTTATATTATAGATGAGGCGTCACTGACAATGGAGTAAAAACATTGTAAAATAAGATATATTCTGTCAGCTGTTTATCCCGCAAATTGACTTTCTTTTCAGATTTTCTTCAGCCATCTTTTTTTGCGCGAATAATATCGTTCTTACAAGTAAATGATTCATTCCCACCAGTTAATAGTCCATTCGTGACTTCACTTGTTCAAACGCCATGACGATTTTCTGCTTATGTACAACAACGTCCTATATGAAAGTACGCTCGCCAACATCCACAGTTTCCTTTGTTGATTCAGAGTAGCCAATAGGAATGCAGTATTTGTTCATTCTGACTAAATGATACGTGGAAAATAACTGATAGGAGAACGAATTGTTAATTGCAGGTAACGAATTAATAATTCGTGGAAACAAACTTTTGTTCCAACCAATTAACTATCCTTTCTAACGAATTAAAAGAAGACAAACATAGATCCCTTACTGGGTTCCGTATCATAAGTATATTTTACTTTAACACTATTCTTGCCGAACCTGGATATGCCCCGCCTTTGCAAACAGTATAGATTTAGAACAGTTGGCTTCTTCTGGGGCCATGTGATCTGGATCTGCACAGTTTGTCTTTCTGTATGTGAATGTTTATCAGAAATCTGGATCAAATAAGTTGACTGGCTGACAATTAGAAGTGATCGTGGCATCTTAATTTATTCAGCACCACAAGGCCTTATATATTTAATCTCCTGCAGGTAGAGTAACCAGGTTACTTACGTTATTATCAGCGGGAGACACAGGTTCTGCTGCAAACAGTATTCTGTAGTTGGTGCCTCTGAGCTTCCGTGGAAAGTTGATATCCTGAAACGAAGACATATGAGCTGGCCAAAGAGTATTCTACAAGACTGCATGTACTCCCAACGAAGACTCAGATCAGTCTGCTTATCTGCATCTGAATCTTCGCTGGGATCGCATGCAATTTTGTAGATAATGATGTACCCCGGCTCAAATCATTATCAACATGTGAATGTCATTGTTTAAGCTCCGTCAAACGAAAAGTGTTCGAACGTATGCGAAATGCGCCTATTCTTATTATCCTGCTCAATAGCAAAGTCTCATGAGGATCTTTTTTGTCCTCTGACCATTGCGTTAACATGTTTTGTAATTCTTTTATCCTCCCGTCCTGTTTTCCCATAATAGATAGTAAAAACAAGGGTATAGGCGGACTATTTTATGAAAAAAAAGTAAGAGAAAAGTCCAGGGAATGCCACAATCACAAACCGCAGCCCTTCTCAGACACCAAGAGGAAGAGGAAACGGGCAAAACCCAACAAGCGCAAATCAAATAAACGTACGAAAAGCACTAAGATTAACTCTCTCTTCCCCAAGCGAGGTAATCGCAATGCTGAAAGGACTGAAAAACACAACAATAAAATAACACAAGGTAAGACATAAAACAAATCGCCTCGTAGAATAAACCACAAAGCAAAAAAGAGTAAAACCAACAGAGGGACCATCGCCTTAGAACGGTCAGTAGAAATAACCACCTGAGGGTTTAAAGCACTTTTTACAGCTAGCAAACTTCACCGATGCTACTCTTAATACAGTAAAACATAAAAATTCGGTTCGCATAAAGGCTCAAAACTCAGTCAGTGCATCAAAGCGAAAACATAAAAATCAAATTAATCACAATGATAAACAAAGACGAGTACTCGTGGCTAATTCTACTGTATGCCAGAGCAAATAAAAACCAATAGTTGAACCACGGCGGACCAAGCCAAAGACATATCATCAAGCCCCAACCTACTGGTTAAAGTTTTACGAAGAGGCCGTCATTGAGTCTGAGGCCCGAACCGCCGTCGTGCAATTAAAGAGTGAAGACACTTTCCAGAATATTGCAGTATTTAATCCCAATTTCAATTTCTAGTGTTACTACTGTTAATCTTTAGAAGAGCACAAATGTCAATATATTTGAGCCAGTGCATGACAAAACCGTCAATAAGCCGTGTGCGAACATCGAAGACTCAGATCATGCTCATTATGTCTGTCTGCTCAGAGTCTTCGCTGATCGCATGCGCTTTTCAAAGCCTCTGGTGTATCCAAAGAGGGATAAACGAGAACCCTTGCTAAGCTGGGCAGATGTACAGGCTGATCTGAGTCTTTGCTGTTAAACACATGTCTTATTGTAGGTTTTGTCGTGCACTGACTATATTATCATAAACTGGTCTATTCTCCATATCATATAGTTGAAATGTCATGGCTTTGGTAAGGGGGAACTCCTAAGTTTCTGCATGAAAGCTATGCTGTATGCTCTCATAACAGCTCCTCGGGGTTTTACGAGAGATGAGAAAATATATTTTCGGTTGAAAAAAAGCTTGACCTAGAACTATTGCTAACTATTAATGTTGCATCGACATTAATACAACGTTGTATAAACGTCATGTGCCCACTGGGATTATACGTGGGTGGTTTACCGTACTTTTATATTCCACTGATTTTGTTAGCAGACAGAACACGCCTCAGTCTGTTAGCCGATCTAGACTTTCGTCGCCTGTATATACCCGCCCTTTAAACATGGCCGGCTTTTTTTAAATCTTCTATATGGATACTTTACTCGACTTTATTTAATCATTCAACAACAATCAAAATTGTCATAAATACCTCAATTCAGTGATGACTCATTTAAAACAGACCGTTGGGAAGTGTACTTTAGGCTACACGATTACGATGTGTTCACACCAATCTGTATTAAGCGGTCAGCTTCCTCAAAAGATGTTTCCTGAGCCTCTAAGGTGACTGTTTAAGACAGTTTCTATTGCACGGCTTATTTACAAGAAAAAAGGTTCTGCGCAGATGTAAACTTAATATTATCATTTATCATTTTATTGTTCCATAAATGGAACACAAGACATCAGGTCATCAAACAACACTCACTTAAATGATAACCTTTGAATATAATTTGTGTACATTATGCTGATTGATGTTCATTAATAAGCATAAAACATTGTTCCAGATAGCGTGGAAGTTTATTAAAAGATGTGTTTTGCTATTTCACACAATACTGTCTGCGGTGGGCACTTATTAGAACTGAGTTTTAATGGATGCACGCACCATGATTATATTTTTATGAACAAAAAAAAAAAAAAAAAAAAAAAAAAATAGAACAAGGTTTTAGATCACCAAAAATGACCCCTTTATCAGAGGACTTGTTAAGGAATATTTGGTGATAATTATGGGATAATTTTTCTTACTTCTCCATAAAAACATATGTTGTGGGTACTCATTAGAAGCGCCTCGGTGAGGTGCTTCTAATGAGTACCCACAACATATGTTTTTATTGAGAACTGGAGAAAATTATCCCATAATTATCACCAAATACTCCTCCTTAACAAGTCCTCTGCCTTTATCCAAGATCAGGCTGCATAATCCTAATAGTTGGGAAAACCTGAATAATGATTTGACAGCTAATTACGATGTAAAGAAAACATTATAAACCCAATGTCAAAACGACCAAATAGGTTTGAAATTTCTGATATACGTATATGATATAAGTCAGGGCACAGCATTTCCAACAAAATCACATGTGCGCACAGTAAACACTAAGAGAAGCGCTGTCTGATCGGAATCTCCGCTGTGTGTTCTGTGGGCAGCTAATGACCCAAAGCATATTCATGCGGCTATTCAAGACTGATCAGACTGCGCGGATGTAGCTATACAATAAATCTGCTTACAGACAATGCTTTTGGTTGAAGCACTATCTTATGTAGGTCACAAAAGACGGATTAGTTTTAATGATTTTTGTTTTAATTTTTCAATTCTTTTAATATACTTGTCCATCTAAACTAACTATGCAATAATCATCCAGTTTGTCGGAATAATCATAATAAGTATATCGCACAATTCCCACCCTGACACTGGCCACAGTGTACACGTATCCATTATATACATGTATATACGTTGAAACGGGCACTTGGCTAACACTAAAATGAGAAGTTCTATTACAGACGAGCATATTTTTCATATTGCCATGTTTACAGTAAGTATTAACCCTTTCACCACTGATTTTCTGAAGAAGGATACTTCCATGTTTGAATTTAAACATGTACATTATTGTAAGTGGGATGTCATTTATAATATATAAATAAAAAGACAAAAAAAGAAATACTACTACTAATAATAACAATGATAATAGTAAAAAAAAAAAAAAAAAAAAAAAAAAAAAAATGTCAATCAGTGTTGATCCTCATGATACAGGTCGTATATATTTTGGTATATAGGGTTACAAGATTTAAACAAATAACATAATATAAATGAAGTTGTCTCAAAAAAGGCCGCATTCATGAAGCACAGCCTTCCCAAGGCACAGAAGTAAGACGAGACACGAACAAACAATAACACATCACGAAAACATACCTATATAATTTTGCCCCCCTAAACCCCACTTTTACATAGTAAAACTGGGGTTTACAGGGGTATACAATATTTTTCTTATTTCTGCTCAAAAACATAGGCTGTGGGTTCTCGTTAGAACCGCCTCTACGAGGCGTTCTAACGAGTACCAACAATTTATGTTTGAACCGAAATCTGAAAAATATCAGAATTTATATCTGAAAACTTTCAGTTTTTGGTGGTGAAATTTATAATATATTTGAATGGGCGTGTACCTACATACAAGCTAAAGAGAACTGCTATAGAGGACCTGTATTGGAATAGTCGGCAAGAAAAAATACTGTCGTATTTGCTCTCTCTGTGTGCATTACGAAAACACGCCTATTCAAATATATTGAGAATTATATCACCAAAGAATGAAAACTTTCAGAAAAAAAAAAAAAAAAAAAAACAACAAAAAACAATCTGGTAGTTTTCATATTTCTGCTCAAAATTATATATTGTGGGTACTTGTTAGACCGCCTTGGCGAGCCAGTGCTAACGAGTACCTACAAAATCTATGTTTAGAGAAGAAATAAGAAAAATAAATTATACCCCTCAGTTTAAGCGCATAAAAGTTGGGTTTAAGGGAATCAAAACTATATAGGCGTATTTTCGTGTGTGTGTGTGTGTGTGTGTGTGTGTGTGTGTGTGTGTGTGTGTAGAAGGGATAGAGAAGGTGCTTAAACTAGTGAACTAGTTTTCCACGATCGAAACCGCCCCTTTATTCTGATGTAGCTCCAAATACTCATATGTGTTCGTTTCGTGAATTGTCCTCTACCTCGCAGTACAAAGTCCAACACAAGACGACGATAGCATTAGCCAGGCGCCAACCTTCTGAAATATTCAGTCTAAGACAAGACTCACCATCATATAACAAAAGAGGGAAGCCAACTTATCAATCATAATTAGTTTAAGAACCATGCATACAGTTTACCGTAAAACAGTCATGCTGTACCCCGTCTTTGTAACACCAGTTTCGCATTGTTCCGAAAATCAGTATAACCAACATAACTTTCTAAATTTATAGACTAAGCCGCCATAAAAATCAATTTCAAATAACCTTTCTGCAGTAGTACTTTTAGGATACTTTAGAACATGCAATATATAAGGAACAAAAAAGACCCTATTTAAACTGGCTGATCCGTGTCTTAATTGTTCCTAAATGATATAAAACTCTTGAAGGTTGCCTCTGGAAAAAAAGAAAACATTAAAGAATGAAAATTGGAGACGGTTTTATTAGGTCTCTGCATATGCAGAAATGTAATTTGCGAGACAGCATGCATACCTATCTCTTGCAGTAATGTAATTTGCGAGACTGTATACGCCCCTGTCCCTTACACCCCTAGCACGGACTTAAGCGGTATTCGATTTTCAAAATAACCAGAATGGGCTCACAGATCCCGAAGGAAATTTAAAATATAATCTGCACTATGATGAAGTACGGAGAGACATTTACGCCCGCCACAATTTTCACCTTGTGACTGAACTTTTTCAGCTGAAATGCAAAAGAACGGACATTGCAACAGTTAAAAAATTATGTTCAACGACTGTCCACATCATGTGGCGTGCCAACGCAGAATGATCGAGGCCTTCGCAATTCGCTTAACCATTTATTAATTTAAAATGTACCAGATGACAGCAAACGTTTAGGAGACACTGCGAATGCTCAGTATACTGTGCATCTCGCATATGCTCTTAGAGTCACTTTTTCGCCTGACGCAGCCAAAATGATATAGACATAAATTTCATTTTTGGTACTATAGATGTACACGTTAGAGATTAGCCTGCATTTACACATCGATAAAATCCATTAAAGTAACACGCATTTCTTTAAGTTCCAACCACGTTGAAAATAATAATAATAATAATAAAAAAGTATTTTAAACAGCTACGCACAGAAAGTAGTTCCAAGATTCTTACTCAGTGGATTTATCGGCGTATAAAATGACGTTTTGCATCATGAAAACAGGCCTATACAATTTTGACCCACTTAAACACCACTTTTATATAGTAAAACTGTGGTATACAAGTGTAAACATTATAACGAGGCGGTTCTAACGAGTACCCATAATCTATGTTTTGAGCAGAAATATGAAAAAAATATCAGAATTTTTTATCTGAAAATTTTCATTGTTTGGTAGTAAAATTTTCAGTATATTTGAATAGGCATATTTTCGTAATGGGAATTTGCACTTGACCGAGCAAAGTTTGTAAATTAGTTTAAACCAGCTGAGTTGGTATTATCAATATATTTAAAGATATGTCTTAAGGACATGTGCCGACAGCGAAGACCACGATCAGCAAATGATCTTAGCCATTGCTCTCCGCTTATAGAACTATTGGGTACTCCAGAATATACGGATGTGTAGCAAAAGCCCTGAACAGATTATATAGCTTCGCTGGTTGATCTGGTTCTGTACTAGCCTAGCGGGAACATGCCGTTTATACAACGTTACCTCAACGTCGATTCAGCGATGCACTTTCTGTTAGAGTAGCTCTCTTTGCAGTAGGGATACAAAACAATAATTACAATTATCTCTCTTTCAAGTGTATCCATTTTCCTTAATCACAACAAGTACTTTGTCGATTCTCACTACTTCACCAATGCCATCTTTAGTTACTTACTCTCCTCTTGTATGCCTCCCAGAGCTCAGTCATAGTTAACCGCTTTGAAACTTGACGTTTCACCTGTCCATAAACCAGGGCTGCCTCTAACGTAGTAGTTCCCAGTGTTTGCCATCTTGCCTCAGCAAGGCTCCAAAGCACACAGATACTGACTACAACAGTGACCGTTTTCATGTCTGCCTCCTTGCTGACTGACTTCATACCTAAAGTATTTTATTTAAATATATATACGTCAAGATGTCTAAATGAGTCAATCATCAAATTAAAGTCAGCTAATGAGTAGAAAATGAAGTAATGTCAAAAGTAATATGTTATGATTGACAGTTATGTATTGTTCCATACGAAATTAGTACAAACAATAATATGACATGCGTGCAGTATATGTAAATACAACGTACCAGCTTGGCCTGGTATTTCTCCGATCAATGTCTATCAATCGTCAATCAATAGCATGATTCTCATGGCATACTATGACGCCGCTTATTGTTAACCCTACGCCTAGTGTAACCGATCATGTCGATCAGAAGGATCAACCGTTACTGTAACCCTTTTGTAGACAATCACTTTAGCCATACTGGAATGATTAGCTTTTCAGCTGTTATTTCGAATTCAGCATTTCTTTAAGGAAAAAAGTCTTAGTATGGCAAGCCAAATGCACAGTTAGTCTTCAAACCAAGATTTAAAAGTAGGATTGAAGATTTGAAACCTAGGTGAGAACTTCAAACCTATGTTTAAAGTTTTAAAACTTCTCGGATACAAGGCAAAGTCAATCGACCGTGAAATACCGGGTTTTCCGACAAATATTATATGTTCTTCATAACCACCCTCACCATAAATGTAGATTGTTTTGACAGACAAAGTTTATGATGTCTTTATAAATCTCACTCAAAACTGGTACAGCAAGTACATGTATGATCGATATCGATCAGATAGTCTGCATGGTCACTGTAGAATTACACTCGTATATGTAACTTGGTTACTTGGATAGCCATAGTATCACAATGCATTATCATCAATGTGTAATCGATGCCCATGGTTCTTAAAGGAATACTTTTTAATGATGTTTAACTTAAAAAAAAACAACCCAAAAAACAAATAAACAAAAAACAAACAAAAAACAAAAAACAAAACAAAACAGAACAAAAACAAACACACGCGCGCTCGCGAGCACGCACGCACGCACACACACACACATGCGCACACACACGCACACACAGAAGAACATTACTTGAACAAGTGAAATAATGAAGACCGAAACTTGCAAGGATAACGCTATGACACACACACACACACACACACACACACACACACACACACACACACACAAACAAAAAAACATGACGTGAACAAGTGAAATAATGAAGACTGAAACTTGCAAGGATAACGCTATGCGTTAGTATCGCACAATGGATTGACAAAATGAACACATTGTCACCCGTTAACACTTAGCGTTGCAGTTGCGACGATAAGTATTCACGGGTAACAGGAAGCGTTGCTGTATTGTTTGTGTTGAGGTTTTACGGCCCAGTCAACCCAATGGGGTCATGTCGAGCGCGGTCAGTTTACCTAACCACACGTTTACTGGGCAGGCTTAGTCCTCTAAGCGGTTAACCAGTATTGTGCACATTCTTTCGCCAGAAACTGTTGCAGTAGCAACACTAAGTGTTAATGGGTAATACTAAGCATTGCTTTTGCAACACTTAGTGTAAAAGGGTTACACTAAGCAGAGGATTAACGCTAAGCGGCCTTACAGAGCACCACCTGGACAGAAGAGTTTGAGCTTTTATTCTGCTATAATTATATTTTATGGGTACCATTACAGCTTTAAACGAATTGTGCGTTTTCCACGTGCACAAAGCATTTGATATATTATCCCAAAATGAATAAGACGTCCAACCCAGATATTGGCAAGTAAGATGATCAGCTTCATCTTTCTACACTTTTTTTTTAATTTGGTAAAGTTCTTTAACATTTTACTCCTTCAAACCTTTCCAAAATTATCTATTCCGGCGACATCATTCCCTCGTATACACATGGTGAAAACAATCTGGATCATCAAAGCCGGGCGACTCTGGACAAATGGAATATGAGTGTTCCAATCTATGGCTTGTACCGCAAATCAGTGCATCAAACTGAAATGAGCCAACACATGAGAAAATTGTACTTGTAACACAAGCGATCAGCAAAAGCCAAGGCGAGCCTGTGCATCAGCGCAATATCGCCAGAGCCTTTGCTGCGCGCAGACATATAGTAGAGACCTGACGAATAAACGTCAGGAAGAAACAGGTCTATAGCACAAAAAGGGAACTGCACACGCGCCTTTAAGAACCGGAAAAGCATGTTCTCTTTGCTGGCTCAATTTTTTCTCTGGGTCCTTGTTGGTCTGAGACTCGAGTGAGATGGGACTCATCAAGTTTTCATGTGATACGAATAAAATGGCCATGTTATTATTGGGACGGTTATAATCATTTGGGGTAGTAGCTCTTTTAACCGGGCAGCCCAAACTGATACCTATGCAAACAGTGTAAGTCCAGATAAGACGGTTATTAACGAGTTTCATCAGGATACTCACTGTGTTATTTTTTGATCTTAGACTGAAACCTCGTTTTGCATCAGTGGACATGTCAAAATTCAAGGATGGGAGAGTTCACTTCAGAAACGCAGGGGTTAACGAGTTAATAGACAAAGAAATCATTTAGACATTCCCAGGTCTTATAACGATGCTTTCTCGAGACATGATACGCTAATAACAAGTGTAAATATATAATTGTTATGCTACAGCAGAAAGTCAAGAGGGCTGGAAATTGCTTATACATTGTTTTAAATGGTGATAGTTTGTTTAAATTTAGAATGTGCTGTTGGTACTATTTTTTTTTTCTTTTCTTTTGATTCTTTCTTAAAATAATTATACAATATGTATAAGGGTGCAAATTTGACGTTGACAGACAACTCAATATGATTTGATTCCATCAATCTGAAACTGTGCAATACAGGTATTTCTATAAAGAACATTGCTCATATAACATCAAAGGGTACGTTTAAATAGCTCTTTGTGTTTGAGTCAAAATTCTTATCAGAAATCAGTCTCATCACCAGAACAACTTAATTTGCAGCAAGTGGATCAGCTATCAACAGTCTCTATGTTTTCATTTCTTCTTACTGGCCTTACACATGACCCAATCTGTCAATCTGGAACATTGTCAATATAAAGGAAGGCAATGATCAGGATTCGATACCTTCCGTCCAACACACTACAGGAAAGAAGGGCGCACTAAAAGCAACGGCACCACAATCAAATGACTAGAAGCAGAAAGCCAAAAGGACAGTTTCTTTCCCAAAATATGGCCAAATGGCTATCCAAAATAAAACATATCACCAGGACAGACAATGCTTGAAGCATTCCAAATTATAGTAGCAGCCATCTGTTGAATCATAAAATCTCGAGAACTATATTGAACGACTTATCGTGAAAACAGTCTGAAAAGCTTAACTACACTAAATCAATAAATTTTAAATCACAAATGAAGAATAAAACGCAAATCAGGTCACTGAAGAAGTTCGAACTATCTACTTTTTGGCACCCTGAGACTCTGATTTTTATCCTTTATGTATTTGTATTCAACCATCACAGATTTTATTTGGCTTCCATGCACCTTGTGATAAGTGCCATGTGGCAACCGTAAATAGCACCGGCTTACTTAATCATGGTGCAATTTTCATTTTTATTTTCCTTGGAATCATCTAGTCGCTCTAGTTATCTTGGAAAATCGAGTTCTGTTTAAGCTGGTGCCAATGAATAGAATATAATTTATTGAATTGCACAACTATACCCATGATTTGGGTTATAGACCTGAACGAAGGAAATGTAGGTAGAAGTGTATGTCCGGGATTTTTTAAGTCTACCGAAGGCTCGTCATTTGCAAAAACATCAGAAACAATTCTGGAAACTGCCACATTGTAGGGATTGACCAGATAATAATGTCTCCATAGAACTTCTTTAGTGTTGCTACCAGTTTGGGTTTTTTTAATATCCCTGGCTCAACAACCTTGCAGTAAGCACTTTTCCACGCTCCTTGAAGTCCTGATAATTTAAACAGGCTATGGCATAACGGATTAACTGTGAAACGTAAACGCCGTATGCTGGTGCAGAAGGGATAGTACTGCTCAGGAATGGAAAGTTAACAATGGGTAAATTGAAGTCATCCCGTTTGTCGTAAAGCCTAGTAGTAAGCTTTTCATTGTCAATGTATAGATAACAATCCAAATATGAAGAAGAGGCTGCAGTCTTCGTTGTTTCCTTTATTTCAAGTTCACGAAGATAGATGAATTCCAAATAATATGCAACTTTTGTGTTTCTCAGAGACAACACATCATCCTATATATCTGTATGTGAAATTGAATTGTTGTGCAATGTGTTTCTTGCCTGCTTTGAGGAGACTTTGTACAAACTCCGCCTCATACGAGTATAAAAACAAGTCGGCAAGCAACGGTGCACAGTTAGTACCCATCGGTATGCCGATTGCTTGCTTAACTGTCCTTCCGCCGGACTCCACAAAATATTGTCAATTAGATATTCCAGCATCTTTATGACATCTGCATCTGAGTATTTTTGTGGTGCATCAGAGTGATCCCGAACGAAGTGTGTGTCTTTGTAGCCAATGACAATATACTGGAAGCGACGGTTACCATTCTTATGGAAGAAACACTGGTTGATAATTTCCTTTAATTTAGATTTCAATTTATCTTGAGAAATAGTTATGTAAAGAGTAGAGAAATCGAAATAATTTATACTGTTGACGGAATGAAGGATTGTGCCTTTAGGTTTTCTAAAAGCTCTTTGGAGTTTTCAGGATCCACATCTGATTGACACCTTTCTTGGCATATGCAATGTCACAATACTTCTAAAGGCCCTCTTTAACTGCGTTTAGGATCCGTGTTAGAATCTGAAAAAGAGGCATGGTTGAGGACTTAGCCGAACCCGCAATACATTTCTGCTTGTACGGATTCTTGTGATGTTAAGGAATCCAGTATAATTTGGGAAAGTCAATCTCTTTCTCTGTGAGGGAAATTCCGAATGTCAGCATCACCAAATGGTGGTTCTGCAGAATTTCGTCCTTAGACATAACAGTAAGATTATATGTAAGTCTTCCATTCATGGTACTCGTACCATGGTACTCATACCAAGCTCTTCCATTAAGCAGTTTCTATACTGTGTTTTGCAAACAAACACAATGTTGTTAGATGCCTTGTCGGCTGGAACAATGATAAATTTTTCATGAATTTTAGCTAACTCAGCAGCAACATCTATGTGTTTTAGCAAAATACGAAAAATAATGTATACCCCTTATATAAGCTCAACAACGTCATCTTTATACGATTCTTAAATGTCTGGAACCTCTGTACGTACCTTTTTATACTTTTTTAGCTTATCTGTTTTGGTGACCTAATAATTTTCTCGGATATAAATACAAAAACAATTATAATTACCAACGTCGAGGCCTGGAATTAGAGTGCTACTATAATCTGTATAACATTTGCCCAGTATTTCAGGGCAGTGCAAAAGTATAAGCGAAGATTCCCAGAAAGTACCATAATCATGACACACAGCCTTCTCGAGGCATCAAAAGAAGGAGAGATGAGAAACAAGTAATGAAAAATTAAACGCCACATATGAAACTACTTACCAATAAACAAAGAAGAACTGTAACAAAGGAATTGCCTTGGAACAGTCAGTAGGAAAACTACTGGGGCTTAAGCCAGTTCAGCCTATATATGGTGACATTTCAGTCCTCCAAACTGAATTCTGGGAGTCTGAGATTCACTTGTGATGAGATACAATAAGTTCTAACGTCCTGTTTTTATAACATCGAGGCCAAACTTACCGTCTCACTGAGAATAATAAGAAGGCGTAATGTTTTTATTTGTTAAAGAAGTAAAACACCTGACAAATATTAATAAGCACCTGTCAACTTGACCTGTCATTATAAAGAGGTATAATGACAAGACTTCGTCGATGTTTAATTAGCTGTCTGTTCCACTTTTTAATCCTGGGGTTTGCGGAAAATGTACTCCATAAGCTGTACAGCTTTTATGAACATGTTAATAACTTACACTTGGCAGGATTTATTTTGTATACAATTATGGATGATAAAATTATTATATTGTTTAAATCAAACACAAGGTCACATCTATTCTATCAATTTCTTTGTACAATTAAGCAACGTTGGATAAGGCAGGCAGGGTATCGCAGAAATTAGTATTTATTCACGGCGTGTTTCAGATGTCGAGGGCTGATTTCTACGTAAAACTGGCATTCGTTCCTGCATATGAGATAAGTTCGATTGTCTTTGAGATAAGGTTTATTAGTCGTTTCAAGATCTCAGGCTTGCAAAAACATGCAAACTACAAGAAAGTCTAAATATATGAGCAGTCTTTAAAAGTAGGAGTACTGTGTACAAACCTGAAGAAAACTCATGAATATGAAAGGTAACATATCACGCAATCAGTCAACTTCAGAGGGAGAACGATATATCAAGATATGAAGTATGCCGCTCTTGAACTGTATGTACACGCATACAGACAGATGCAACATTTGTCTGTGTGCATATATATATAAATAAATCTATGTCCATATATATATATATATATATATATATATATATATATATATATATATATATATATATAATATATATATATATATATATATATATATATATATATATATATATATATATATATATATATATATGGACATAGATTTATTGTTTTGAGTACCCACAACATATACTTTTTATTTTTTATTTTTTATAACAGGTAGAAATACGTTCGTGGACTGTAAGCTGAAAATTACAAAATTGTTCGACTGTGCGCTTATAGAATGCGTGGTAATTAATTCGAATACAGTAATAAAAAAAGGTAAGAGAAAAGTCCAGGGAGTGCCACAATCACAAAACGCAGCCCTTCCCAGAAACCAAGAGGAAGAGGAAACCGACAAATCCAAACAAGCACAAATCGAACAAACGTACGAAAAGTACTAAGATTAGCTCTCTCTTCCCCAAGCGAGGTGATCGCAATACTAAAAGGACTTAAAAACACAAGAACAAAATGAAACACGGAAAGACATACAACAAATCGCCTCGTAGAATAAACCACAAAGCAAGAAAGAGTAAGACTAACACCAGGATCACCGCCTTAGAACGGTCAGTAGAGTAAACCACCGGGGGGTTTAAAGCACTTTTACAGCTAGCCAACTTCACCCTGGGTCCCGGTGCCACTCTTAATCACAACAAGTAAAACTGAAAGCAAAATGGGCAGCTGTTGAAGGTGACCAAAATGCTAGCATCACAAAACAACTAGTAAAACAGAAAGCAAAGTTAGCAGCTGTTGAAGACGGTGACCACAATGCTAGCATCACAACACATACAGAAAAAAAGAGCTACAAAGAGTAAGAACAACACCAGGACCACCGCCTTAGAACGGTCAGTAGAAAAAACCTCCGGGGGGTTTAAAGCACTTTTACAGCTAGCTAACTCCACCCTGGGTCCCGATGCTACTCTTAATACAGAAACACATAAAAATTCGGTTCGCATAAAGGCTCCCAACTCAGTCAATGCATCAAAGCGAAAACATAAAAATCAAATTAATCGCTATAGTAAACAAAGACGAGTACTCATGGCCAATTCTATTGTATGCCAGAATAGATGAAAACCAATAGTTGATCCACGGCGGGCCAAGCCAAAGACATATCGTCAAGCCCCAACCCACTGGTTAAAGTTTTATGAAGAGGCCGTCATTGAGTCTGAGGCCCGAACCGCCGTCGTGCAATTAAAGAGTGAAGCATAGCCATCAACAATGTTTGGGTTGACAACTAGGCATGCAGTCTGCCGCATAATATCCAGGCTATAGCCAATTCTTTTATAACGGTTAATAAGTTTTCTGAATAGCTCCGAAAAGTTAGATTTACCTACAATTTTTCTAAATCTGTACACTAAGTCACCGTAAAATTCTGGTTTCCGATATGCCTTGTTGCAGAAGTGTTTTCAGACTGACGCTATATTTTTCTAAAAAGGCACTGTGTCTGCAATAAAATTTCGAAAACGCCTTACGAAGTTTAAAATAACGATAGCCCTGCCTAAGAAGTTTGGCAGTAAGGGCTTTATTACGGTAGTTAAAATCATAAAGATTTGAAGAAGCTCTAGCGAATCTAATAAGTTGAGATATGTATACCCCGTATGAGGTACGCCGGGGGACATCGCCATCCAGTAAAGGTAAATTGACTATATCAAAATCAAAATCGTCCCGTTTATCATAAATTTTGGTGGAAACTGTACCATTAGATATACATAGATTCAAATCCTAAAAAGGTGCCTCCGTATCGGAAGAATTTGCTCTATTTAATTGGAGTTCTGTAGGATATATCCGGTCCACCGTTTGGTCAAAGTAAATATTGTCAATATTTAATAAATCATCAAGGTATCTTAAAGTTGAATTGAAAGCCTCAATAATGTCAGTCTGATTTTCACTTGAGAGAGACTTCATGAAATCTCTCTCATAACAAAAAAGAAACAAATCTGCAACAAGAGGAGCACAATTAGTTCCCATCGGAATACCAATAGTTTGCCTATAAAGTTTAGTTCCAAATCTAATAAAAATATTATCCAAAAGATAAAGAAGGGCATCACAGACTTTTTGACACGACCATAAATTTTGATTATTATATACATCAGAAGTGAAAAAAGCACATTCTTCGTTGCAAGCCAAATATTGGGTAAAACACTGGTTTGGTTGTAGAAAACTGTTTCAGCTTAATTAAGTAATGCTCATGAATAGACACAATGCAATAGAGTGTATTATTTTCGTTTCTGTAGTTTGTACCTTGCTTCCGAATAATTCAACTTTTCTGA
The DNA here is from genome assembly GCA_964016985.1 of Anodontia alba. Classification (NCBI taxonomy): domain Eukaryota; kingdom Metazoa; phylum Mollusca; class Bivalvia; order Lucinida; family Lucinidae; genus Anodontia; species Anodontia alba. Next base: position 80,816,748 of record OZ024823.1, read on the forward strand.
CTCTATTTATCGCCACTACATTTACTGTGTGCTCTTGACACTTTTCAGAAAGTCATTTATTGACTGGCGCTTCATAAGAAGTAAATTTGCAGTCTTTGCCATGATATAATGCAAAACCTTTTGCCGTATTTACCTATGTACCTGTGTTTAATTCTAATCATTGGTTTTAAAACATTCGAATTTTTTCATTTTTCCCCCTTAGTCAATATGGCTATAAATCATTCAGAAATCAATATGTAGGTAAAGGGCCAGGTTTTCAATAAGTTTCGTTTTTACGAATTTTCTGAAATGTTGACAATATTGTCATGAAACATCAAATGTAGAAAACGTATTTGCTTAGATAAAAATTAAACTAGACCAGCGCTACCGCCAGTTTTTAAAGAGCACAAAGGATGTAGCTTTGACTCTGGAGATGGCAGTTGTATGCTATATGTTATAACATTGAAAAAATTCAATCACACATAATATGAAGCCCTTGACCTCAAAGATCAGGCACAGGTGCAGGGATTGAGCTAAATAAAACTTTAGCCCTATAACTATCACCATGTACTAGTGAAATCAATCAGTCTTTATAATATATGCAAAACTGACATTTGCATGAAAAGTCTGTGACCTTGACTTAAATGCCATGCCCCAGCTTGGGAATGGTGCCGAGAAAAACTTTAGACGTATATATACCATCATGCTTAATATTAATGAAACCAACAAAAGGGTCTTCATAATATAGCTATATAAATTTTAATGAAAATTCTAAGATCACTTGCCTACTCAATGCCCTCTACATATCGGTAAAGTATCACAAAAATATCTTAAAGAATTTTTAGAGCTATTGCCGGCACAAGATTTAAATAACCAAGGGAGAAACTGCAGAATGGAGTCAGAAAGTCATTCTTGAATGTGATATGCCTACACAATGTCCTATACATACTGGTGAAGTATCATGAAAATATCTTAACTTGTTTTAAAGTTATGGTTCACACAAAATTTTTACAATTCTGGAGACAATGGGAGGTAACTCATGGACCAAGTCAGTTAGCGTTGTCTTTCTTGTACCTGACACCCTACCAAATGTCCTTTACAACCTGATAGTTTCCTGAAAATAGCTCAAAGGGTAGTTAGGACTTATGTGGTGCACAATAATGCGTTTATAGACAGGCAGATGGATGGATGGACAAATGGATGAATTCCATGCTGATAACTATATCCCCTAAACGTCTCGGTAGAAGGATAACGAAATTCAACAAAAGGTCTTGATGGTAAAGCTATATAAACTTAGATGCATTTTTTTTTTACTTTTATATGAAATTTCTAAGTCTGACCTTGACCTCAAGGTCATACCCCGGGATGGGGATGATGCTTAGTAAAGCTCTAGACTTATATCTACCAACATGTTAAATATAAATGAAATTTCTCAAAGGGTCTTGATGGTATAGCTATATAAACTTAAACACAAAAAACTTTGACTTTTTAATGAAAATTCTGTGACCTTGACCGCAAGGTCAACCCCCGGGGTGGGGATGGTGCTTATAAAAACTTTAGATCTATATCTAACATCATGCAAAATATGAATGAAATCCATCAAAGGGTCTTCAAAATATGAGGTCTTATCAACTTTAACGCAAAAACTTTGACCCAAAGACAAAAATAAAGTATGAACAAATAATGCTTCAAAGGACGGACGGACAGACGAACAGATTTCTTGCTGATAGCTATATCCACTCAATCTTTCAGTTAGAGGATAATGAAATTTAATAAAAGGTCTTGATGATATGGCTATATAAACTTAAAAACGCAAACATTTTTACTTTTATATGAAAATTCTAAGTTCGTGACCGCGGTCACGCCCGTGTGGGGATCATGCGGAGTAAGACGCTAGGCCGATATCTACCAACATGTCAAATATAAATGAAATTCCTCAAGGGTCTTGATGATATAGCTATATAAACTTAAACACAAAAAACTTTGACTTTTTTATGAAAATTCTAAGTCCGTGACCTTGACCCCAAGGTCACCCCCGGGATGGGGATGGTGCTGATAAAAACTTAAGACCTTTATCTACCATCATGCCAAATATGAATGAAATCCATCAAAGGGTCTGCAAAATATGAGGTCTTATAAACTTTAACGCAAAAACTTTGACCCTAAGACAAAAATAAAGTATGAACGAATAATACTTCAACGGACTGACGGACAGACAAACAGATTCCTTGCTGATAGCTATATCAGCTCAACCTTTCAGTTAAGGGATAATGAAATTTAATAAAAGGTTTTGATGATATGGCTATACTATATAAACTTAAACGCAAAAATTTTTACTTTTATAAGAAAATTCTAAGTTCGTGACCTTCACCTCGGTCACATCCAGGGTGGGGATAATGCCGAGTAAGACGCTAGGCTGATATCTACCAACATGTCAAATATAAATGAAATTCCTCAAGGGTCTTGATGATATAGCTATATAAACTTAAACACAAAAACATTTGACTTTATTATGAAAATTCTAAGCCCGTGACCTTGACCCCAAGGACACCCCTGGGGTGGGGATGGTGCTTATAAAAACTTAAAACCTATATCTACCATCATGCTAAATATGAATGAAATCCATCAAAGGGTCTTCAAAATATGAGGTCTTATAAACTTTAACGCAAAAACTGTAACCCTTAGACAAAAATAAAGTATGAACGAATAATACTTCAACGAACTGACGGACAGACGAACAGATTCCTTGCTGATAACTATATCAGCTCAACCTTTCAGTTAGGGGATAATGAAATTTAATAAAACGTCTTGACGATATGGCTATACGATATAAACTTAAACTAAAAAATGTTTACTTTTATAAGAAAATTCTAAGTTCGTGACCTTGACCTGGGTCACATCCAGGGTGGGGATCATGCCGAGTAAGACGCTAGGCCGATATTTACCAACATGTCAAATATAAATGAAATTCCTCAAGGGTCTTGATGATATAGCTATATAAACTTAAACACAAAAAACTTTGACTTTTTTTACGAAAATTCTAAGTCCGTGACTTTGACTTCAAGGTCACCCCTGGGGTGGGGATGATGCTGATAAAAACTTTAGACCTATATCTACCATCATGCCATATATGAACGAAATCCAACAAAGGGCCTTCAAAATATGAGGTCTTATAAACTTTAACACAAAAACTTTGACACTGTGACTTTTTTACGAAAATTCCAAGTCCGTGACCTTAACCCCAAGGTCACCACCAGGGTGGGCATGAAGCTGATAAAAACTTTAGACCTATATCTACCATCATGCCAAATATGAACGAAATCCATCAAAGGGTCTTTAAAATATGAGGTCTTATAAACTTTAACGCAAAAACTTTGACCCTGTGAAGGAAAGACGAACGAACGCACGAACGAACGAACAAACGTACGTACGAACGAACGAACGGGCGAACGGAAAAGCGAAAACTATATACCCCCACATACTTCGTATGTCGGGGGTATAACAAGTCTCTGTACTATAGAAATTGCATGTAATTCCAAATTTAGGCATTAATTTCAATTTTAAAGCAAAAATGTGAGAACAACACACAGAAGTAGAAAAACAAATGGTGTATGATAAGATATTGCCAATATGATAAGATATGGTCAATCAAAACAAGTTTCATTATATTTATTGAAAATCAACGCCGGCTCAGTTTTATCTGTGGAAAACGAACTTACGTTTAGGCAGGTAATTTAGGCTTCTAGCAATAAAGAAGGGCTCAATGAGTACTCATCTTTGTTTATCATTGTGATTAGTTTGGCTTTTATGTTTTCGCTTTGATGCATTGACTGGGTTGGGTGCCTTTGTGAGAACCGTGTTTCTGTATTAAAAGTAGCATCGGGACCCAGGGTGATTGGCTGGCTGTTAAAGTTAACCCCCGGGTGGTTTATTCTACTGGCCCTTCTAAGGTGGTGGTCCCGGTGTCAGTCCTACTCTTTGTTGCTTTATGGTTTATTCTACAAGGCGAATTGTTTTGTGTCTTACATTGTGTTATTTTTTTCTTGAGTTTTTCAGTCCTTTTGGCGTTGCGATTACCTCGCTTGGGGAAGAGGGGGCTGATCTTGGTGCTTTTCGTGCGTTTGGTTTTGTCTGTTTCCTCTTCCTCTTGGTGTCTAGGAAGGGCTGCAGTTTGTGATTGTGGCACTCCCACTCTCATCTTTTTTTTTTTTAAAGAAGTATTGCATTACCGCATACGCAAGTATCGGAGTGAATCAGATGTGGGTCCTGAAAAACCCCAAAGAGCCTCTTTAAAATTATAATCTAGGTCATTCTGTTCTATAAACAGTATTAAATCTTCCGATTTTCCAACTTTTAATACCACAATTCTTTATAACAAAATGAAATCCAAATTACGAGATATATTAATCAGTGTTTCTTTCACAAGAACGGAGACCATCGTTTCCAGTATGTCAAGTTGTCTTTGGCTGTGCAGACACATACTTAATTCATGGCCACTCTGATGTACCACACAAATTTTCTGAAGCAGATATTTTAAAAATGCTAGAATATCTAACAAGCAGAATCTTTGTGGAGTTTTGTAGACGGATATTTCAACGAACAATCGACATTCCTATGAGACCTAATTGTCCTCCATTTTTACCGGCTTGTTTTCATATATGAGGCAGAGTTTATACGGGTCTCATGAAAGCAGGCAAAAAACCGCCTTGCCCAACAGTTCATTTTCGCCTACAGATATGTAAATGACGTGCTATATCTGAATGATTTAACGTTTTCAGAATATTTCGAATTAATCCATCCATGTGAATTTGAAATTAAAGAAACATCTGAGACCGATAACCTCATACTTTGATTTCCACATCTATATCGACAATGAAAAGCTCATTACTAGGCTTTAAGACCAATGAGAAGACCTCAATTTCCCCATAGTTAATTTTCAGTTTCTGAGGAGCAATGTTCCTTCTGCACCAGCATACCGTGTATACCTTTAACATTTCATCCGTCATGCTAGAGCCTGATCTCAGTATCGGGACGTTTTCGAACGAGGAAGACTGCTTACTAAAATATTGTTGACTCAGGGATATCGAAGAACTAAACTGGCGTCAATACTAAAGAACTTGTCTGTTAATTCCTATAATGTAGTCGTTTACAGACTTATGCCTATTGTTTTACCACAGCCAAGCCATATTAAAACAGACTTTCGCAGGGATCTCAAAGTGTCTTGTTTCTGTGAAGTCCTCATCTTTACTTCATTATAGGCTTTAGCTGTGGGGGCGAGGGTTGGGATCCCTTTTAATCTAGCTTAAGCCCAAAGTTTGATTACTGGCCGTTCAAGCGCGGTACTTTCATTGTATTGTGGTACTTTCTGTTAAATGTCCGCAGTGCTTCATTTACAAATATTTTTTCTTTTAACAGTAATGTAAGTTTAGGGTGTATTAAGTTACGTTTGGGTAAAAGAGTTGCCACCTCTTTTGGGGTAGGGTTGCCAACTCTGCTTGCCATCTTTTCTTTTTGTGGATGTTTAATTGTATTTGTCTGTCTTTCTCTTTGATATTGAGAACTTAATGCGGATCTGATTGTATCAGTTCCTGAGTTCATTATTTATTTTCCAAACCCCGGACATTACTTTTCGCGTATTTTCCTGAATCTATGTTCAGACTGATAAGCATGGTGGGCGAAACACGCTTCCATGGACGCCCGATTACACCCCTTTTATTGTGAGCCCATGCCGGTCTGTCTAAACATCCTTAACTTTGTCTTTGTGTATATCGACTTTATATTTTACCGGAATACGATTTTAGTATTTTTATCTCACTCTCATTAAAACATTCACCGACAGAGGACCTTGATATGTTAGCACATTCTAATTAATTAAATTTAAGATATGCTAATAATTGCATTGCTTAAGATATGCTAATAATTGCACTGAAAACAAAACACTGCATATTTATAATCGTCGCACTAATATAAAAAGAAGAAACAATGCCATGTTTGTAACTTTGAAATAAAACGCATAATTTGTGAAGTGATGCCTGCTATATTTCATAGCAAACATTCCATATAAATATTTTACATAGTTTAATCGAGCGATATTATTATATGTTTTCTAAGTCAGGCAACTGATTGCTTCTACATTATACAAGAGAAACGAAGACAAATAAAATGCTCTAAAATTAACTAATAATAATAATTAAATAAATAAATAAAAGAAAAATGTCCAGGAAGATTATTTCCATTTCATTCTCAAAAGACTACCGGGAACTCTGTTTGCTCTCTGTATTTGGATAAGGAGATGTCCTATGAGTTTATTGGGTTTGTTTTATGACTATTAGTATGAAACTCTTGTCAGATAAAGACATCCAGTCATTTCGGAATGTCATGCTTTCGGCCCTAATAGTTTCGGTCCCTCCCGCCCCATTCATTTCGGGCCCATTTTAAAATCATTTTGGATATATGCCTATATATCGTAAAACACTAAAATTCATTTTTTCTCCAGAACCAAGAAAGCTTTGGAGCTGAATCTTGGTATATAGCATTGAGGACTCAAGGTCTATCAAGTCTGTTCAAATGATGATCGTAGGTTGATCTTTGGTCTTTTTACGGCAAGGTCAAATTTGTGTCCCAATAGATTTGAATGGGAAAAATGTTGAAAAATCGTTTTCTCAAATTGTATTGGCTGAAACTTACAATATATGATTAACGTAGTAAAACGTTTTAGTTACAGTCAAAATTTTGTTCCCCGGGGTGTTTGTCCTTGCTTCTGGGCCACATACTGTTATAAAATTGTGTAATCTTTCACGTCTTCTTCTCTGAAACCACTCGACCAATTTTCACAAAATTTCACATGGGGTCTTTTGTCGAAGACATATTGATAATTTATTCAAATGGTTCCGCACCGTTGGACAAGACGGCCACCATGTCCATATATGGTAAACACGCTTAAAATATGCTTCTTCAGAACCAAGAAATTTGAGGCTGAATCTTGCAATATAGCATCAGAGACTCAAGGTCTATCAACTTTGTCGAATTGGTGATCCTCGAATGATCTTTAACCTTTTTTTTCAGCAAGGTCAAGTTTGATTTGTCTTGGAAAAATGTTAAAAAATCATTTTCTCAAAATGTATTAAAGACTCATGACTGAAACTAACAACGTATGATTAAATTAGTAAAATGTTTTAGATACAACCAAAATTTTGTCTCTTGGGAGTTTTCTGACATTGGCCCTGGGCTATATACATGTATAAATCGTGTAGTCATTAAACGTCTTCTGTGAAACCGCGTGATCAATTTTCACCAGATTTCACATGGGCCGTCTGTCGAAAGGGTATTGACAATTTGTACAAATGGTTCTGCACCACACCCATATATGGTAAAAGCACTTAGAAATATTCTTCTTCAGAACAAGTAAAGCTTTGAGGCTGAATCTTAGAAAATAGCATTGGGGACTCAAGGTCTGTCAAGTTTGTTCAAGTAATGATCCTAGGATGACCTTTGATTTTTTAAGGCACGGTCAAATTTGTAGTTTAGTTGCTGTGTAAAGAAAAATGGAAGAATGTTGCAGGGTATCTGCAGGTATTCACTGGTTGTTTTACACAGGTGAGCGATTCAATGCCCAGGGCCTCTTGTTTAAAATATGTGAAATTTAAATAGCATTAGCAATGCCCTATAGTCTATATCCCAATTCCGGCTCACTAAACAAAACTTCTGCACATGCGCGGTAATTAAGTCCAATTGAAGTGTACCTTTTCTTCTAATTGATAAATTATTCATTCTTCTTTAACATGAATAAAAACGATCATACAGCACTACCTACCTATTGTCTGTCCGTGTGTCCGTCCGTCTGTCCGTCTCTTGTACGCCCGTCCGTATTTTCGTTTCCAGATGATAACTTGAGTAAATGTCAGTGGGTTTTCACCAAACTTGATGTGTGCATTGATATTGTAGAGAGCTGGTTTGAGATTGTTAATGGGCAAATTTCATCAATTTTGACAGAGTTATCTGCCCTCAATATGTTCGAATTTTCATTTCCGCGTGATAAATTAAGTAAATGCCAATGGATTTTTACCAAACTTGGTGTGTGCATTGATATTGTAAAGATCTGGTTTGGGTTGCTGATGGGCAAATTTCAATCATTTTTGACAGAGTTATCTGCCCGTGACATGTCCCCCGTATTTTTATTTCTGGATAATAACTTAAGTAAATATCAGTGGATTTTACCAGGCTTGGTATATGCATTGCATTGATATTGTGCAGATCTGCTTTCAGATTGCTCGTGCACAAATCGTCCATTTTTGACAGTTAGCTGCCCGCAATACAGCCGTAGTTTACTTTCAGGACAATAATTTGAGTAAATCTCGATGGATTTCACCAAATTTGATATGCGCATTGATATTGTAGAGATCTGCTTAGGAATTGCTCATGAGCAAATTTGGTCAATTTTGGTAGAATTATCTGCCTGCGACATGATAATGGCGGGGTATTATCGTTTCACGTTTTATTCTTTCTTTCTTCTATGATGCATTCTCACGCTATCTTATTAAAGTCTTATCTAATGCTTCCTTTTTTTTCTCTTTGTGCTAGAAACGTTTGATTGTGGCCCTCGCAGTGATGCTGTTGCGACCAATACCCAAGTTGCCAGTGCTCGCCTTTCCCCTAGAGTCACAAACTGTAGCTGGTTTAATGTCCTCTTTTATTATGCCCCTTTGCTGACTTGCACATTTTAGTATAACAAAACCTTGTCAAGCATAATATCTCAAGAACAGCTTAAAACAAAGCACATTTTCAAACAGTTTGGAGCAAGACCTGCATAACCTGATCGGTGCATCACACAAAGGTGTAACAGTTTGATTTTTTTACAGAAAAATATTGTTGTCCTTTGGTAGTTTATACAACCAATATTATTTTTGTTTGCATATGATATTTAGTTTGTAATAATGTATTGTGACACCATATTCAAATACAATATTAGTATATCGCTCAGATTGCCTCAGTTAAAACACAATTGTTGTGTCGCATATTATTCTAGCATATACAGAAAACGGCAATATCGAACTTTACTGCAATATGGTATTGTTATTACTGTCGGTTCTATTTAATGGTGCAGTTTTGCTGTAACTAACTAAATTTGTTATCTGTCTGGGCTTTAATTTTAACCATTACTACCCTCTGGGCTAATTCAGCAGACCTCAAATCGGATAATATATTTTTATTGTTCCCAGTCAATAGGCTTTAACATTAATGCAAATTGTCTCCTAAGGAGCCAATTTGCAGGAGACAATCTGCGTGAAATGACAAAGCCTATTTTCTTGGAACAATAAGAAAACTATTTTGAAACGTCGTCAGCTGAAGGTTGTACCTACCTTGCAAAGCCTTATTACACACTGCAAACTTAATACCTAATTTACTAAGTATATTCAGGAATATTTCGTGTAGCGAACATTGCATTTAGTTTCAGTTCTGATACTCATGAAAGACCATAATCACAGAACACAGCCCTACCACCATTTGAACAAGAGTTGAATGGCATAAAACATCACAAAACGTCACTTCATCGAAAACCGAACAAACTGCAACAGAAATACCACCTTGGAACGGTCAACTGTTGTGGTGAACATTACGAAAACACACCTATTCAAATATATGGAAAATTTTACCTCCAAATGAAAATTTTCAGAAAAAAAAAAAAAAAAAAAAAAAACAACAACAAAAAACAAACTCTGATATTTTTCATATTTCTGCTCAAAACATTGATTGTGTGTACTCGTTAGAACCGCCTCAGCGAGGCGGTTTTAACGAGTACCCACAATCTAAATTTTGAGCAGAAATAAGAGAAATAATATATTCCCCTGTAAACCCCAGTTTTACTGTATAAAAGTGGGGTTAAGGAGGTCAAAATTATATAGGCATGTATTCGTGATGAGAAACTTATTTTTTTACTTCCTTTGTTTTCCCCTGTATTAGGGTGTGTGTTGTTGGTTCTTTGACGGGCATTTTGGCTGCTCGATGCTGGGCTTCTATTTCTTGTTTTGCCCTATTCATTGCCTTATTGTTGCATTGCGATCACCTTGATGGGGAAGAGTGTAAGAATCTATCATTGGTGAGAGGAGTAGATAGAAAAATCCGTCCCGAGGATCACTGTCTGGCATCATGAGGCTTGCCAAGTGATGCCAGACAGTGATTGTGAGGGACAGATATTTCTGTCAACCCCGCCTCCGCCCCCCCCCCCCCACCCACACACACACACACGTGATACATTCATTTTCTTGCACAGCTTTCATTTCTGAACGTAGATTTTTTGATAATGCAGTCACTTCGATTGCTGACGTCCGCCATATTGTGATGACATTACTGTGACGTTTAATGACGTTATTACGTCAGTGACGTAAACCTTAACGATGGCGTACGTGGCGTTCGTTACAACCAGTTCATATTAAACACGTGAGAATTCTCGATTTTATCTAACCCCGGGTAGGATAACCTGGGTAGAGTAAGAATTTTTATCCCAGGTTTAAATCCAGGATTTCATTATCTGGTGTGCAAGAGATTTCTTGTTTTGTCCTATTCATTATCTTATTGTCGTGTTAAGTAGATCCTGTCTTGCATTGAGATTACCTTACTGGGGAATAGAGAGCTGGTTACATTGCTCTTCTTTGGCCTGTGGCATGTGTACTTCATACGTCTGTCATGGTTTGTTTGCTGTTCTTCTTGGAGTCACTGTTAGGAATGCGTGCTTTTGGCTATTCTTGGATATCTTCTATACTACTTTACTTGTGCCTAAACCACTCCAAACTCATAGTGTAGGTTAGTTTTTATTTTCTTTGGGATCATTGAGCCCACCCAGGTTATTTTGAAAATCGAATACCGCTTAAGCCGGCGCTAGGGGTCGTATATAGCATCGCAAACTACAGTGTTGCATATGAAGAGACTCAATCAAACCGAGTCTTCGATATTAGTGATTTTTGTGTTTTTTTTTTTAGTTTCCAAAAGCAATCCCATTACGAAAACATGCCTATTCAAATATACTGAAAATTTTACAACCAAAAAATGAAAATTTTCAGATAAAAAATTCTGATGTTTTTCATGTTTCTGCTCAAAACATAGATTGTGGGTACTCGTTAGAACCGCCTCGATTAGGCGGTTCTAACGAGTACCCACAATCTATGTTTTGAGCAGAAATAAGAAAAATAAAGTATACCCCTGTAAACCCCAGATTTACTATATAAAAGTGGGGTTTAAGGGGGTCAAAATTATATAGGCATGTTTTCTCGATGTTTTTGACTTTTATTAAATATAAAATACGAAAGTAAGGACAGAAAGAAAACAGAAAGGAAATTTTCAGCAGTTAAAGACGGTGGCATTAAAGATAACTTCGGTACATGAATACATGGCACAAGACAACAGAAGACAACAAGCAAAGTGGACACCCTTATATAAGGTGACTGTAAAGACGCAATGCATTTTAGCGAACATTACGTTTTAGTGCATACGTTTTAGCGAATTTCGTAAGCATACATTTTATTGTACTTTAAGCCACTTTGACCATACGAAATTGCGAAGATTTAGGTAAACCTAAAAGTCAGTACCTGACCCAAACTTGCTATTCCCACCATATACGATATTTTAACAACGACTTGGCTTCAAAAAACAAAGCCTGTTAATATCCTACTATAACTCTACAATCGGTGAACAGGAGGCAACAGATCAAATATATTTTAGCTGTGGAACGAAAAAGGTACATTATCAAAGACAAAAGACGGATATACACACTTTCTTTTACAAGCTACCAAATGATACCTATTATTCGAAAGTCAAATACATTTTAACTGTGTAACGGAAAAGGTACATTATCAAAGAAAAAAGACGGATAAATATACTTTCTATTACAAGCTACCAAATGATACCTGTTATACGAAAGTCGCTGAAACGTACGTACTCGCTCAAACGTATTCTAAAACGTATTGGCGCTCAAACGTAAATTTGGGAAAGTTCGAAATATTTCTCCCAGAAAACTTTGACATTTCAATCAAACTGTCTCAAGGAATGTAAACGCCGATTTTCTATGAAAAATAAGAACCATATCATCAATTTGTCGTCTGCTGAATTTGCCCATAGAGTGGTAAAGGTTAAATCATTGCGGTGTCTTGGGTGTTCTTTACTAACTCTGACATGACGTGACGTTTTATTTGCGTTTTATTTCACTTTATAATAGCTACAGTGTAATTTGCCAGCGCACGACGAAACCTACAATAAGACCTATGTGACCAGCAAAAATCAACGTGACCATCCACACAGTATGGCAAGAGTTCTAGTTTATCCTTCCTTGGATAGCATCGAGGCTATAGAAGGCACATGCGACCAGCGGATGCACAGGTTAATCTGAGTCTTCACTTGTTGCACAAGACTTATTGTAGATTTTGACAGATTTTGACGTCTGATTAGGGTCTATGCTGTTTTTTCGTCCAGCAGTTTTAAATAGATTAGCAGGTTTAAGACAGATCAGCCTCGCAAACTACACGTTGCATATGTAGAGACTTGATGAAACCGAATCTCCGATTTTCGTTCTTTTGTGTGTTCTGTGTTTCTTTTTATATTTTTATGATCTGACCTTGTTCAAATGTTATGATAGGTATATTAAGAATGGTTAAGATTTTCGAATATTAAAGGTAAATTTGTACATAAACGAGCGTCTTTACCAACAATCTTCTGAAAGGTTATTTGTAAATCCGTCTTGTATGACCTTAAATAAGAGCGTATCTGTCTTTCTCGTTGACGAGATTGTGAGATCACATAATGTATATCAATATTTATGAGTTTTATATAGGAACGAATAATCAACGCAGTTAACTTATTTCGTGGCTTTGTTGCAAGTAGAATACATAGTAGTTAAACTTTATTTGCACTGACCGCCATTTTGGTTGCATCGAAAAACAAAGGTTAAGTTCGCGGCCACTCACAACCGTCCTCACCATCAAAAATTGTCGTAACTGAATGGAAAGCGCAAAATTCGTGGATGTCCGAGCGCTTTGCTTCACTGAACACTGCCCAGGTACTTGTGTTCGCGTTCTCGCACTGCAATTTTGTCGAGTCGAAGTTGATGAACACAAAACCGTATCAATGTTAAAGACTGGAATATTTCATTCCTGTAAAGAGAATCAGAACGTAATGAGACATAATGACGTTTTTAAATTGATCAGACTTTGTTTTATTCCACGTTATTCCGGTGCCCTGCAAATGAGAATGGAATGATCCGCCACATATATATCAAATCCGGCCCACGAGACGTCAGGCTGTCAAAGTAAAATTGATCGGTAGAAAAAATTACATTTGCACAATTAACCCTTGCCCTGCTGAACCCGAATACATTCTGCCTTAGCAAACAGTCTAGATCCAGATCAGTTGGTTTCTAAAGCCAACTGATCTGGATCTGCACTGTTTGCCATTAAGTATGCGAATTTATAGCAACAATCCGGATCAAGTTATCTGATTGGCTGAAAATTAGAAGTGGGTGAGGCATCTTAATTTATTCAGCAGGACAAGGGTTAAGAAGCTAGAGACTTGTAAATGAATTCGTCATTGCTCTGCTTTAAAATGGTAATTGATAAGGCAATGAAATATTTGACATTTGACTTGGGATGTACTAATTCGAAGGTCAAACTGGTTTAGTTCAACAGATCTATAGACACCAAATATATAAGAGCCTCCTTTATCACGCAGTTAAGTAGAGCATGGTTTCGGATATATCACGGTTTAAAAATTGATTCAAAATATTGCATTTAGACAAAACTGTATGGTGATGTTGAAAATTAACCATGAATATAAACTCAACGACATGATTCGTATAAGTAGTAAATCGTATGTATTCTTGAAGAAAATAAAATGCTCTTTACTGAAAAGCAATAAATAAATTAGCCGGAGCCATGTACGAGAAACTAATATACAAAAAATAAGAACTGTACAATGTACAAGGTGGTATTTTACAAACAGAAAAGAGGGCATACTGTGTTTGCACAGGGGAGGGTCTCTACTGCTTATATTTTAATATGTCCAAGACAACGGACGATGGACAAGCGCCTGACCAGATCAAAGTCAGTGCTTGTCAAAAAGGGGTGATATATATATATATATATATATATATATATATATATATATATATATATATATATATATATATATATATATATATATAACGTTCTTCAACGATGGATACGAGGGTCCTGCAAAAAGTTTTGTCACTGGGTTCGGATTACTTCAGTTTTATCAAACATATTTTTATTACAAACCTTCAAAGTAATCCCTCTTTACTGAAACACATTTTTGTAACCTTTTTACTTAGTCGCGAAAGCAGATAAATAGTATTCTTTTGGTATCTATTGGAGACACTGATAAATAGCGCTGCCAAGAGAACTTCTAGACGTATACTTATTTCATGAAAGAATTTTCTTAAGCCTTGGAAATAAAAAGAAGTCACGGGGACTCAGGTCAGGTGAATAAGGTGGATGGTTTAAAACTTTCAACTTTTCAGAAACCAAAAAAGACTTAACAACCTCACACTTATGGGAGGAGGCGTTGTCATGTAAAAGGTGGACTCCTGACCATCCTTTGCTTGGTCGTTTCTTATTGTAAAACTCTTTCACCTTCTTCAGTACAGAATTCTTGTAGAATCGGCCAGTGACTGTATGACCACTTGAACGACTGGCCCACTTGAATTAAAGAAAATTGCGTACAACATCTTTTTTTTGAACTTATGGTTCTCTTGGCAATACATGGGCGTTTTTGATCTTTTCGCTTCCATTGCTTATTATCAGCCCTTTTTTGTGGCTCAAATATGTGCGCCCAGCTTTCATCACCTGTTAGCAAGTTAGAAATAACCCGCCTTTGTATGTTTTCAAAAGTTCCCGGGCACATTTAAGGCGTTGTGTCTTTTGCTCCTCAGTGAGCAAATGAGGTACCCACCTAGCGCAAACCTTTCTCAGGTCCAAACGCTTTTTCAGAATTGTTTGCACACTGCCTTCTGATATGCCAGTACAACTAGCTATATCCTTGACAGACACTCGCCACAATCTTTACAGCAGCGATGTTAGCCTTGGTAACAGAGGTTTTAGGCCTTCCAGGACGGGTATCATCTTAAACAGAAAATTTCCCAGCTTTAAAAGCGTTAACCCACCTAAAAACTGTGCGCATTGAAATGGTTTGAGGTCCATATATACCACACAATTCCTTAATTATCTGCTTTGAATCTATATTAAGTCTAATGCGGCATTTAATATAGCTACGAATTTCAGTCTTCTGGTCCATGCTCCAATGTAATAAGTAAATTGGTCAGTGTATATGACTGCATCTATTTCAATTTCAAACAACTCGGTCAGCTGGAAAGCAATTTGCACGAAATAAACGGATATCGTTAGCAATTCAACACACCATTTAAGTGCAGTGAAGCATTTTAAAATATATCTGGGATAAAACCAAGGAAGCCTATTAGTGACAGAATTTTTTGCACGACCCTCGTAAAACCACAATTTCGAAGAAAACTTACATGGAGCCAACTGCTGAACGATTCTCAAGAGAAACAAAGTGATTAGACTACATTTTTGTCACCTCTTTATTTAGAGCTGGTTCTTGAGAAAATACACAGTTGACCTTGGACAATTCTAAAGCAAAATGGGTTGAATTACCCACAAAATTTTGGTAGCGATGCCCGATTCTATATGTCACCATAAGCTTAATACAACGTTATCAAAATGGTGATGTTCAAGTACAGTCGACTCTCGTTATCCCGAATTCCAAGGGACTGTCTGAAATACTTCGAGATATCCGTACTTCGACATATCAGATTTGCAGGATTGGGGAAAAACTAAGTCGATTAACCACATTTAACAAATATATGTGTAATTGGACTCTCGAAGTTAGAGATATATTGAAAATATTGTGGAAAAGAGGAGAAATTGCTCCTTATTTCTCCTTTTTTCTACAATTTTTTTACATGTTGTTAGATTTTCATGTTTGGGCAGGGACCAGATTTTCACTTCGAGATAAGCGGTTATTCGAGATAAGCGAGTTCGAGATAACGGGAGTCAACTGTAGTTGCAACTAGAAAAAGTGTCCATAGGACACGGATGCCCCCGCCAAATGCCATTCAGAAAAAGGGTTTATATGTAATTGTAACAGGTATACCATTAAGGCCCGGACACAGTTTACTATATGGAACTAAGTCAAGGGAAGATAATTCAAAAACGAAAAACGCAAGAGTTGTCTTCCTTGTTCATGACACATCGTCTCAATGTGATGCATGCACCTGTAAAGTTTCATAATATATTCTATATGGTTTAGGAGTTATGGCCCGGACACGGTTAACTATATGGAACTAAGTCAAGGGGAAATAATTCAAAAACCAAAAATGCCAGAGTTTTTTTTTGTCTTCCTTGTTCATGACACATCGTCTGAATGTGATGCATGCACCTGTATAGTTTCATGAATATATTCCATACGGTTTAGGTGTTATGGCCCGGACACGGTTTACTATATGGAACTAAGTCAAGGGAAGATAATTCAAAAACAAAAAATGCAAGAGTTGTCTTCGTTGTTCACGACACATTGTCTCAATGTGATGCATGCACCCATAAAGTTTCATGAATATATTCCATATGGTTGGGAGTTATGGCCCGGACACGGTTTACTATATGGAACTAAGTCAAGGGGAAATAATTCAAAAACCAAAAATGCAAGAGTTTTCTTCCTTGCTCAAGACACATCTTCTCAGTGTGATGCATGCACTGGTAAAGTTTCATGAGTATATTTCATACGGTTTAGGAGTTATGGCCCGGACACAGTTAACTGTATGGAACTAAGTCAAGTAGAAATAATTCAAAAACCAAAAATGCAAGAGTTGTCTTCCTTGTTCATGACACATCGTCTCAGTGTGATGCAGGCACTGGTAAAGTTTCATGAATATATTTCATACGGTTTAGGAGTTATGGCCCGGACACAGTTAACTATATGGAACTAAGTCAAGCGGAAATAATTCAAAAACTAAAAATGCAAGAGTTGTCTTCCTTGTTCATGACACATCGTCTCAATGTGATGTATGCACCTGTGAAGTTTCATGAATATATTCCATACGGTTTGGGAGTTATGGCCCGGACACGAAGTGGACGTACGGACGGACAGACGGACGGACAGACAGACGTACGGGACGGACAGGGGTAATACTTAATGCCCATCCGCTATTCTTCGAATAGGCGGGGGCATAAAAATGGAAACGCGATTACTCAAGAAGTGCCAACTTAAATATGGTAATAGCGTGAGCATATATACGGTGTCTAGATAAGGTTTTGATACAATGAGTATTTTGTCCCCTTCTTAAAAGCTTAACGCTGAAATACACATCAGCAATGCTTAACATTTAAAACACCAAGCAAAAATGTAGCATACAAAAATCTATTTTTGCAGAGAAAATAAGGCCTTGCATTACATGTGAATTGTCTACATAGCAGACAATTTACATAAAAGGTGGCCTTATTTTCTCTCTCAAATTTGGATAATCATAATGCCCTGTCAAAGAGGAAGCTAAGCTACTCTGACAATCCAGTACTGAGTGCGTAAAATTGCATAGTCTGTTTCACTTTTCATTAATAATTTTCTACGTGTTGCACATGCTTAATATTGCGTTGACAGGTCTCTTAAGGCATGGTCTGGTTTCGTCATGGTGAAGCGGGCCTCATTAATTGGTTGTCACTGGGTCACTGAACACAGGCGACACAGTTTGATATTTACAGGTATTGTGTTCTACATTCTTGTTGTTAGTCATCAGTTTCAAGGTTTAAGTGCTCACTATCTACCTATCTATCTATCTGTCTCTCTATCTCTCTCTCTCTCTCTCTCTATCTATCTATCTGCCTGTCTGTCTGTCTGTCAGTCTGTCTGTCAATCTATCTATCTATCTATCTGAATAGTTACCAGTTTAATAAATATTATCTATCTATCTATCTATCTGAATAGTTACCAGTTTAATAAATGTTATCTATTTATTTATCTATCTATCTAGATATCAGCAATTCTGCTCCCCCGAGTTACATTCACCTGTAATTTGGGTCACTGCAATGAATTGCAATAATTTTTAGAATGTATCCTAGTTCTTACCCCACAGTTATTATATATATGAAATTACAGTAACCGTCCTAACTGCAACTTTGTTTTTCCATTTCCTCTGATGTCATGTTATACTTGACTTTGAGAGAATAAAAGTACTTTGACTTGACAATGATCATTTTCCGACAAAATGTCTACTTCCTGAATTTAATTTCAGTGCTGAAATCCAAAATTTCATTGAGTGTCTTACCATCTCAGTTTCAAATTCAGTGCTGATTATTCACAAATCAATGCTGAAATACCCTTTACTCCCTCTTATCTGGAGCATTGTATACGATAGAATGAAATAATAAGGAACTGCATTACTGAAAAAGGGCCGTTATAGCATATACGAATCTCAATACTTCAGGCAAGCGTACGCATCTGTACCATTATGAAAACACGCCTATTTAAATATATTGAAAATTTCACCACCAAAAACTGAAGGTTTTCAGATAAAAACTCTGAAATTTTTCATATTTCTGCTCAAAACATAGATTGTGGGTACTCGTTAGAACCGCCTCTCCGAGGCGGTTCTAACGGGTACCCATAATCTATGTTTTTGAGCAGAATTAAGAAAAATAATGTATACCCCTGTAAATCCCAGTTTTACTATATAAAAGTGGGGTTTAAGGGGGTCAAAATTTTATAGGTATGTTTTCGTGATGAGTCTCGCCAGAACCTGTGCTGTTCGCTTACCTAACCGGTAGTCCGAAGGGGAACTTCAACTAAAGACCTAGACATATGGTCATGCTAATGGACGTGGTATGCGCTACTGCAGTAGAAATACATATTTAGAAGTTAAAGAAAACGTAACGCCGTTTCATTTCTTGTTCCAGTTCGTTCTGGACTGAGTTCGGTTTCAGCTTCTAATACATGTAACTCATTGAATGTGCAAAGTATTCAGTATGAGTGCTACATGCAGCATTGTCTTAAAAGTATCCCTGATTTGCTGGTTATGAACTGCCATATGTTTGCGCAGATCTCTGATTTAACCCATGATTTCTCTACGCAGTTGAACCACAATGTCAGAAAACGAATCTTCGGACATGTACGCCCAGCGAAGATTCAGTTTAGCGTGTGTATTCGCGCAGTCTGATCAGAATCTTCACTTGATGCATTTTGGATTGCCAAGGATGCAAAGTGTCTTCATGCTTACAGACCGCAAAGATGCGTAGGTGATCTGAGCCTTCGTCGGGCGCACTTATCAGAAGGCCTGTTTCTAACGTTGCGATACGATTAGTCACATCATCCGAAATATTGGTAACCTCCTTTATTATTCTAGCACATTTTAATTTGAATTATTTCCCTTCAGTTAGGTGTAATCTGTTACATCTTAGTGCTTGGGCTTGTCATGAACTTCTGCACATTTCGCTCTTGTTAGTATTGTTATATGTGCAGTTTTCGGCTCGGCTGCCGTTTACCCATTAAAAACTGGAGACCCCTAAACGCGTAAATGGCAAACAGTGCAGACCCAGATCAGAAGCTGCAGGAATTCGCTCCTCAATCTGTTCTTAAGGTAAAAAAAATCTTCCTAATAGCATTTTATCCTTTTAGAGAAGGCTCTTTTCAGAAGGGACTTGGTGTGCAGGGAAACAAATATATCATAATATATCATACATGTACCTATTATGTTTACATAGTGCATGAGACAAATTGCTGTATTTATTGGGACACCGATGTTTTTAGACGAAGTCTTATAAGGTCATATGTTACCTAAGTCCGTCAGCCTCTGTATGGAAGAATGTACGTGCCTTGAAGCGATGATAACTCTCATGAAACGGTTATTTTTGTAAAATACTTTGATTCAACTTTCATTGTGTGCATTTTAAACCATATTTACAATATGATTTTCAAGTTCACGCAAAAGTCAAGGTTTTAAAGTTCAAGAGAATAACAGTTTGACAGAATTAATAATGTCCATTGCGCGGAGGTGCTTTCGTAAAAAAAGGATTAGTCCGTTGAAACACACCTAACCACAGCAAACAACCCCGAAATACCCCAAACCACTTTATTTACCGTTTCACACCTCTGCCCCCTCCACCCAAGCCCCCGTACTTACTTTATCTATTTTTCACTCTAAACTACTTTGTTCATTTATTATCTCAAGTGGAACGTGGTATCAAAGATGTTTGATAGCTCAGTATAATAAGCATTCATAGTTTTATCTGGGTCTTTGCAGCAGATAAACGTAAATGAAGTGGGCGGGTCAGGACTTTTGCACAAACCAAAAAAACTTCAATGAAATATAAAGTGATGCCCAAGAAACATCTGACCAGCAAAGGTCTAGATCAGCATATGCATGTATGTGCATTTGCGCAGTCTGGTCAAAGTCTTTGGATCTTTACAGTAGAAAAAGACTCACATGAAATATGTGGCGGCATTCAAGAAATTATATAACCGACAGTTCCAGATCAGCATGTGCATCACACACACACACACACACACACACACACACACACACACACACACACACAAAAAAACAAAAAAAAAAAACAAACAAAAATCACGTAAGACCGTTTTGTCTGTCACCCGCTCACTCTTCAACTGGACCTGCATGTGACGTTTTTTTTCTTAAACACACGCACTCGGTATGCACGAACGCTCGCATGAGCGAAGAAAGAAAGAAACAAATAAATGAAACAAAGGGTTGATAAACTTTTTGCCCTGTAATTTCACATCTAAAAACGCGGATCCATTAAATCACAGAAATTCGAATCTTGCATACTATGGAACAAACAAGACATTCATTAGGTAAGGTGCCTTTAATCATCAGAAGATATGTAGAAATACTTTGTTATTTTTTTCTATAATTTATGTAGAGGATTAAAGAAATATTTATTCCTATTTGATTTTCAACTATTTGAATAGTGATTAAAGAAGTTTAAACTGTGTTTTGGGGTATGGTTTTGGTGGTTTTAGTGTTATTTGTGGGGTGTTTCAACGGACCCAGAAAGGGTAAATCATATACCTATTCGTTGGACCTAGGAACAAAATTTTGACGGACTTTTTATTAAAGTTCTCAACGTCAGAAGATAAAATGAAAGTTTGTTTGCTTTGTTTTATCATGTTTAGGACCCTAATTCAAACAAAAAAAAAAATTTGAAACCTGCAACTGTGCAAAAGCACCAGGCCTTTTTGTTGACACTTAGAAATATGTGGTCTGCGTACCAAAACCATAAAGCATTCATTAAACGTTGACCTGTGGCGAGTCAGATTCAGATTAACAGACATGGGCCCCAAAAGAAAGGGTGCAATCAGGCGTCCTAGGAATTAAAGAACTGCGACAGTCATTCCATAGATTTATTTTGCGGCATGTCTAAATGACAATGAGAAGCTATCGTGCCAAGAAAGGCTGTAAGATATCAACTTCGTATCCAGCATTACACAGAGTACGGTGTGAATCTGACAAGGAAACTGTCAAAGTTTCGAATGTAAAAATTGGGCTTCGTTTTAAGAACCTCTATTATAATATTGAAAAAAAAAAAATGCCAAAACTGTCTGCTATGCTTCGTGGCTTATCTTTGTTTTTGAAGATGCTTCTTGTTTTCTGTTTTATTACTATCTGTCCCAATTATCCAGTTGATGATTAGGTCAAAAAGTATTAGCTTTTTCAAAAATGTAGCGGGTAGTTTAGCTTCAACAATTGCATGCACGCTTATGACTCTTTTATCATAAATTATGGCATATGTCATATCAAGATTCATTGACCCCAGTTACTGTCCGACTTTTGTGCACTCCGATTTGTCAACTTTACCTTTGACGTATAAATACATAATAGGCGCCACAGTTACTATAAACAACAGTTTGATTATGGCAGATCACTAGATGGGGTAGTCCTGGGCTAGTATTATCTGATTCGATAATGGAATGCTTTCATTTTAATACCAGTAAAGTTAGTTTTTGGACAGGTTCTTTTCAGAGTTAAAGGGTGTCTGGAATGCTTTTTTTGTATTATCATTTATTATAGAGATTTGTAAACCTAATACAGTGACAATAAGGATAATAAATCATTCGTTTATTTTCTAATTGTTATCAGATGCACGACCACTGGCTTCGGACCACAATTATTTTTCCATTACCTTCCACACTAAGACTTCTTGGGAAAACAATGCAATCAATGCATTCTTTCTTCTGCTTATGTCAACATTTCTTACCATTAGATTTATCCACTTTACACATGACCATGACCTTCTCATTTCCTGCTGTCGTCTGTCGAAGTAAACACCTCTCTGTTCATACCAATTACCCACCTCTTAGAGGTGTGCTCACCTATTTTCTTGAAATTAAAAGAAAACAAAACAAACTCTTAAATTTCAAAACACCTAAATGTTGCTCAATCAAAAGAGTCAGGAGAACTCTGCTCAGTCACTCTAGTATAAGATTGATTGTGGGATTTAACGACACGTCAACCCTTGTGGGTCTTTTTGTGTCGTCTCCCAGAGAAAGGGAGAAGAGATAGAAGAGACAGTAGATGAGATAAAAGGAAATGACAAGGAAGAAAGAGGAACAGGAATGAAAGTGAAGAAACGGGCGAAATAAAAACATTCCGCCTCTACTCTACCCTTACCTGCTACAAGGATAGCAGTTGTGCCCAACTGTAAGCCAATATCAGTTGGACGCCCAGGTGACGCAAAATACACGACATCTTCGCCACACCCGGCCACCCACCTCTGTATAAGCACACCATCTAAGTGAGGGTCTATTTGCGCGACTACATTTCCTAATTGTGGACAAAAAATCAGGGGAGCATCTTGTGGACTGGTTCCTATCTATGTAAACACTCTTGGTTAATTACTTCCGCCTCTGGATTCGATTTAATTCCTATATTTGATGTGCATAACTCCTTCATATGCCGCTCGCCTATGCACCCCGCAAAAATCCAATCGGATTCTTGGTTGTGTGCATTTGTCTGATACTATCTAAGCATGAATCTGCTACACGTTCACTCAGTCACAAAAAAGGGATCCTGATAAATTTTGGTAGCTCTTTGAGGGATGGTATATAAAGACATACTGTCATTTATATTCTGTACTGATATTCTTTTAACGTGATGCAACTCTATCATATTTGACTTGCATCGCTTGTAGAAAGGGGTCTACATAACAGGAATGAATTTGCTACCCTCGGGAATAGAATAACCCCCTTTTCAGAAAAGACTTGGTGTGCAAATGAATGAAGCCGGAAGTTATAACGGTTGTCTTCCTTGTGCAAAACGTCAGAAAATCTATCACGTATAAAGGGTTGCTAGAGTATATGTGACACAATTTAAACACGAACTTAGTTGCTGAACGTTCGCAAAAAGTCTCAAATAAAAGGACCCTGAGGGATGTTGGAAGGGTGGCCACAAGTACTCTTCTGTGACATGGTTTAGCGATGGCAACATGTACAGACATTAGGGGAGCAACGGTGTCAAAATTGTGTTGTCCCCTTCCGAAAAGGGATCCTCTTTGAATGTGCTCTCGTTTCCTTGGAGAAATAAGAAAACAATGAAGAAATACGGATGAAAAAAAAATGTCATATCTAGAACGAGGGCCTAGAAGTGTACATTTAACACATTTACCCTTTAACACATATATGTGAGGGTTGTGGCCACGTAAAATCGATTTAAGCCCCCACCCCGACGTTCCAAGGCGGTGCTTCTTCTGTGGTTTACTATTTCTGTCTTTGTGTGTCTTTGCATGTATGTCCTGGTATTTTATTTTAATTTGGATAGCCGTTTGGCCAACTGTTTGGGAAAGAAACCGTCCTTTTGCCTTTCTGTTTATAGTGTTTTAATTGTGGTACCGTTGCTCCTTTTTTCCCTTTGGTGTCTTGGACGGAAGGTATTAGGTAATTGTATCGATTCCTGATCATTGCCTTCCTTCATATTTACCACAATGTCCTTTTAACTACATGTGGATATATGCAGCCTCATAAACTCTCTGGGCTAATTTGGCAAATGGCAAATTGAGTATATTGTCTTAACTTTACCCAGAAAATAAACTTTTACATATCACGCAAATCGTCAAAAGTTTTTTCCGAGAATAATAAAAGCAAAGCAAAATAGCCTTCACTGCAGATTTAAATACTTATACTAGAGATGGTGCGGGAGACAAGAGGTGTCTGGCATAAATAAAAATGCCACAGGCCGGAATCAGCCTGCATATTTTAATATGTCCAGAAGTAACAAAGTCCACGGAATTGAGCATGTTGAATTTGTATTTTGTAACCGTCCATTAATCATGAAAAAGGCAAGAAAGGCGAGAAAATATGACGGAGAAAACATATTATTTATATTTAATAACAAAAAAAAAAAAAAAAAAAAAAAAAAAAAATATTATAAGAAATAAAAATAATGATAGATAATTCAACAAGAGAATAATTTGCTATGTGCTTGTCTGACAAAACGTGATATGTATTCGTAAGAAGGCTAGACGTATATCAATAAAATTAACTGATGTTGTCATGAGCACTTTCAACTTCCAAGAAATTATTAAGGCACGAATTGTTTAACTTTTACAGCTCTCCGGTCAATTCAGAAGACGACAAAATGATGGCATTTTTATTTCACAAATGAATTGTTGTATGGGCCGCGCCATGCGAAAATGTGTCTTCGGGCATATGCGGACAGCGAAGGTCCAGATCAGCCTGTACATCCGCGCAGTCTGATCAGGGCCTTTACTATTCGCTAAAAGAATCTTTGGAGACCATAGAATATATTAATGGAGACCAAATACCTGAATGAGACTTTTTGCATACGCGGGATGACTGAATCTGTACATTTTGCACATGTTTGAAGACACGTTTTCGCGTGAAACGACCCACATCATTTTGCATTTTCAGCATGTCAGATATAATCTTAATTTATAACTGTAATTACAAATACAAAAATTGAAATTCACGTGACCATAAACACCATTTTTGCAGGTTTCGCATTATGTTTTCTTCATTTTGTATTGATATAAGACAGCAAATCTACTCTTCTTTCAACATGTTTTGGAAAACCGTTTTCTTTTTTTGCCAGGAACTTAACACAGAACTAGATTTGCAAACTTTTAGCATGATTTAATGCACAAAAAAGGTTTCTCGTGACATTGGTTTAAAAAAACCCAAAAAACTCGAATATTTTAATTTTTCCACGATAAAAATGACTGCAAATTATCCGAAATTAGATAAAGTATGTAGTTGTGATGCAAGTTTTCAACAAATTCCACTAGTTAAAAATTTCTAAAATTTTCACAATATAGGAATATCAATAATTTAAAACCAGTGAAGAATATTAACCCCCCCACCCACACACAAAAAGAAACAATTATATATATATATAAACAAAAAAAAAAAAAAAAAAAAAAAAAAAAAAAACAAACAAAAAAAAAAACAACAACAAAAAAACAAATAGCAATTACATAGGTCAGACCCATTTTTGGCCATAAAATTAATTTTGCGGTAAACATTTGAAAACAAAGCACAGGAACTGAAACGACAAACGATACTGTCGATCAATACAGTCGTTCAGTTTCAATTTAGAATAAAACGCCGATTAAAAAATGTCTTTCCAAAGGATGTCTAAAACACAGTAGACAAATTTTGTCACATATTACAGGCAGACATATTGGCAGTTGGTAGATGAGTCTGTTTTTTAAATCTATACTTAGCAAAAAAAAAAAAAAAAAAAAAAAAAAAAAAAAAAAAGGTATTCAGTTTTTCAATAAAACTTCTAGAGAACGTACTTCAGTACTTCTTAAAACTTTCCATGATTATGATTTGCGAGACATCAGACTACAATATGCTAAAACATTATCATTGAAATGTCAACTTGGCAATAGTTATCTTCGCAAGACCGAGTTTTAGTAAACGTGTTACTAAGGTAGGTCTGCGCATGCGCAGGAATAAATTTGTTTTGCTGTTAATTCTTTACAGTTTAGCAACAGTAAAATCATGGGAATGACTTAAATTAAATCAACTGATTCTCGCTAATGAAGTTTGAAAACTCTTTACTTTAAAATTATTTCCCTCGGAATTCAACAATTAGAGATTTTTGAAGTGCAGTTATTTCTTTATGCATTCATTAAATTGATTTTTTTTTTTCAAATTGTGTTTCTTACATTACAGTCTTTATTATAGGAATGCAACTTATGAAAAAAAAATTCGGCAGTATTAGCGAATGTCTTATGGAAACGCTATTATAACCGAAATTTGAACAGAAAAAGTCAAAATTAAACATATTCTTTGCAGCCTTGATACGCAGGTCAGACGCAATTGCTGCATTGCAGATTCACAAATATTGATCAGTGTATGATTTGAGATATTGTTCACTCAAATTGCAGTTTAATTACATAAAAACATTTTTTCTGGCATTAAAATCTGCGATTGTCAGAATTTTCATCTGTAAAAAACAGAAACCTACCCTTTTAGCGCTTGAAGAAGCCCTCCATTCAGTATTGACTCAGCATTCCTAAATAGTCTAACCTGCTACATAGCCAGATGATACATGTTTCAAAACATGCATTTGACAGGAAGGAATTTTTGTCCGTGTTCACTCGGGCATGAACAATGTTACCTGGATACGTTCCTTTTTTCTGAGTATAGTTAAGGATATTAGTAAATCTGGGCATAATAGAAGTCAATTTACGTCAAATTTCAAAGAATATACTCAGTCAACTTTTCCTGACTTTACCACACTACGAGGGCTGTTCGAAAATATCGTAGACAACCCCACTTTCTCTGGAACCTGACCTCAGTCTTCAACAAAATTTACACCTTTTCTCCTTTAGACAATTGTGCATTTACTTGCTTAGCATAAGAAAGTCAAGATCACAAAATAGCATATTTGTGACGTTTTATACATTAACGGAGAAACTAACCCGGCGCACACCAAAATATGACTGGGGGTTATGAGCATGCTACATTACTACGTGTCTTTTAACTCTAAACATGGTTGTAATTGTACGAAATCTTTTGACATGTATTAAAGTCATGGAGTTTAACATTATTACACAAAGGGACGTTTATGTAGCATTACTTCTTGTAAAATTATATAGGACAAAAAGTGGCAAACCGCGGTACAGCGAAACGTGATTGAATTCTATGTACAATTAGGTATGACTCCAACGCTAACTCTACGCAAACTGCATACTCCAGAAAAATACAAATCTGTTTAAAAAAATGTCTTGTATTTAAATGGCACAAGAGATTTATTGACGGATGGACAGAGGAGAAGCTGGGAAATGCTGGAAAACCAAAGGAATGGACGAACGGCTGATACAAACAGTGCGGGATGCCATTCATGAAGATCGGCGATTGACAATTCGAGAAATTGCAATGATAAATGGGTGCAGCAAATCGTCCGTTCATCGTATTTTTCATGAAAACTTGAATATGTGTAGAGTTTGTGCTAGTGGGTTCCGTTTCTGCTGAGTGGTGAAGGAAAGGAAACGCGCGTTTGACTTTCAACCAATTTCCTTCGACAGCATGCAGTCGATCAGAACTTTTTGAGCAAAACATGGCTCTATTTCTATGATCCGGAAGAAGAAAGACGACTATGTGTGTGAAGAACTGCTGACACCGCCACCGAAAAAAGCAAAAGGGGCAAATCCATGGGAAAACATACTCATAGTGTTAATAGAAAGGCAAGGGGTACATCTCTGCCATGCGGTCCCTCTAGGACAGACAGTAAATTCCGCATACTACTCTAAAATATGCGTAATGTTCTGTTCCTCGTGATGATTACGTTAAATAATAATAATAGTAATAATAATGATGCTGATGATGACAATAAACTCAGTCAAAATTACAATCATAATCATGTCACATTCAAAAGTATTTTTATCAAAGCCGTTTCTTTAATTCATGTTATTCAGGTAATCGGGCGTGATCTGCTACATGCAATAAGGAAGACGCCATCGGCATCAATTGATACTGTAGAAAATATTATTTTTCAAGTAGGTGTGCACCGGGTATGTATGGGTAGCTTATTTTTAATCACGATGAATTGAACAATTCTTAAGGTACTTAGTTTATATTTCACACAGACGCGCATATTACCCGCCCATATAATTCCAGATCTGGCTGAATCCATTGTGTTAAAACTGATATTGTCTACGCTATTTTGGGACAGCCCTCGTACCTTATATATATATATATATATATATATAATATATATATATATATATATATATATATATATATATATATATATATATATATATATAATATATATACATATATATATATATATATATATATATATATATTCTATGCCAAACCATAAGCATATTAGAAAATTAGAAAATAATGAACCTATTTAGCTGGACAGTTTTGATGTAAAATGGAAATCGGTTGAGTAAAGAGAAAGTTACCTTGAACTCTATTTTTAGACGGTCAAATAAGATCATATGTGACCTAAGACTGTCAGCCAGGAAGAATGTACGTGCCTTTAGGCGATAAATCTCATGAAACGGTTATTTTTGTCAAATACTTTGATTCAGTTTTCATTGTTTGCATTTTAAATCATCTTTACAATGTGATCTTCAAGTTCACGCCAAAGTCGAGTTTTGAAAATCAAAGAAAACCTCCTTCATTTAGAATAACAATTTGATAGAATTAATGATGTACATGGCGCGAAGATGTTTTTGTAACAAAATTTCAGTCCGTCAAACAACCGCAGACAACCCCGAAATACCCCAAACCGTTTTATTTATTTCCCATTTCACATCAAACCACTTACTTAATGTATTTTTTACTCTAAATTAATTTGTTTATTTATTATCGTAAGTGGAATGGGGTATCAAAGGTGTTTGATAGCTCAGTATAAAGAGCATCCACACAGTTTGATATGGGTCTTTGCAACAGATAGACGTAAGTGAAATATGGGCTGGTCAGGACTTTTCCAAAAAAAAAAAAAAAAAAAAAAAAAAAAAATAATGAAACATAAAGTGATGTCCAGGAAACATCTGACCAGCAAAGTTCAAGATCAGCATGTTCATGCATGTGCATCTGTGCAGTCTGATCAAGGTCTTTGGGTCTTTACAGTAGAAAAAAGATTTACATGAAATAAGGGACGGCGTCCAAGAAAATATATGACCACCAAAGTTCCAGATCATGTGCATGTGCATCCGGACAGTTTGAGCAGGATCTTTGCAATAAAAAAAAAAAAAAAAAAAAAAAAAAAAAAAGATAAATAAAAACACGTCAGGCCGTTTTGTCTTCCACTGGACCTGCATGTGATGTTTTTTTTTCTTAAACACATGCACTCGGTATGCACGAACGATGGCATGAGCGAACTAAAAACAAACAAATAAATGAAAGAAAGCATGAATAACATTTTGCTCTGTTATATCACATCCGAAGAAGCCGACCCATGTTAGAAATTCATATCTTACATGCTATTGAACAAACAAGACATTCATAAGCTAAGGTTTAATCATCAAAAGCCATGTAGAAAAACTTTGATAATTTTTTCTATAATGTATGTAGATGATTAATCATATAATTTTTAACCATATTTGATTTTCAACTGTTTGATTTGTGACTCAAGAAGGTTGAAATGTGTTTTGGGGTATTGTTTGGGTGGTTTTAGTGTAGTTTGGGAGTGTTTTGGGAGTGTTTCAGTGGACCAAGAAAGAATCAATCATTGCCGAACCTAGCGGGAAATTAAATGGGTCAAAATTATGACGGACTTTTAGTTAAAGATCACAGCGTCAGAAGATAAAATGAAATTTTGTTTGCTTTGTTTAAGCATGTTTAGGACCCTAATTCAGAGAAAAGGATTTTTTTACTGGTAAATGTGCAAAGTGACAAGGCCCTTTTGCAGACATCAAGAGAAATGTGGTCTACATACCCATGCCATAGAACATTTGTAAAATTTTGAACCAGTTAGAAGTCATAATAATTGCCGAACCTAGCGGGAAATTAAATGGGACAAAATTATGACGGACTTTTAGTTAAAGATCACAGCGTCAGAAGATAAAATGAAATTTTGTTTGCTTTGTTTAAGCATGTTTAGGACCCTAATTCAGAGAAAAGGATTTTTTTAATCATCAAAAGCCATGTAGAAAAACTTTGATAATTTTTTCTATAATGTATGTAGATGATTAATCATATAATTTTTAACCATATTTGATTTTCAATTGTTTGATTTGTGACTCAAGAAGGTTAAAATGTGTTTTGGGGTATTGTTTGGGTGGTTTTAGTGTAGTTTGGGAGTGTTTTGGGAGTGTTTCAGTGGACCAAGAAAGGATCAATCATTGCCGAACCTAGCGGGAAATTAAATGGGTCAAAATTATGACGGACTTTTAGTTAAAGATCACAGCGTCAGAAGATAAAATGAAATTTTGTTTGCTTTGTTTAAGCATGTTTAGGGCCCTAATTCAGAGAAAAGGATTTTTTTACTAGTAAATGTGCAAAGTGACAAGGCCCTTTTGCAGACATCAAGAGAAATGTGGTCTACATACCCATGCCATAGAACATTTGTAAAATTTTGAACCAGTTAGAAGTCATAATAATTGCCGAACCTAGCGGGAAATTAAATGGGACAAAATTATGACGGACTTTTAGTTAAAGATCACAGCGTCAGAAGATAAAATGAAATTTTGTTTGCTTTGTTTAAGCATGTTTAGGACCCTAATTCAGAGAAAAGGATTTTTTTACTAGTAAATGTGCAAAGTGACAAGGCCCTTTTGCAGACATCAAGAGAAATGTGGTCTACATACCCATGCCATAGAACATTTGTACAATTTTGAACCAGTTAGAAGTCATAATGTTCAGGTGAACAGACACGGACTCTTAAAGAAAGGGTGCATCAGGCGTCCTAGGAATTCAAGGATTGCGGCGGTCATTTCATAGCTTTAAATTGCGGTATGTCAAAATGACAATGAGAAGCTAACGTATATAGAAATGCTTCGTATTCAGCGTTACACACAGTGGGGGTGTGACTTTGACAAGGAAACTGTCAAAGTTTCGGGTGTAAAGTTGGCTTCATTTTTAGACCCACTACAATAATATTGAAAAAAAAAAAAAAAAAAAAAAAAAAAGAAAAAAAAAAAAAAGAAACACCTGCTATTCTTCGTGACTTATCTTTATTTTCGAAGATGCTTTTTGTTTATATATGTCTTAGCTTGATTTTCGGCAATAACTTTTTTTTTTTGTTATTATTAGAAAAAAAAAACAAACATGTCCAACGAGAAAGTTGTCCGGGCGGACCTTCGCAAATTTTTCCAAAGGATTCCAGCTTCCTAGCGTTTATACTTTTTCCTCTAGTTCGACGAAAGAAATTGAAATTTACATCATTCAGCATTTTTCCTATGTCCGAACCTGTCACTCATACCATTGTGGTGTAAATAATGCAGGCAGAAAGCGTGCTCCAGACGATTATCAATACAGACATTGTACCGTGTAACTCAAGGGATGTTAAATAGCCTACCGAAATGCATACTGCATGGCTTTTATAAGTATGTTCGCATTTGGATGTTAATGCATTGACTGAAAATGCTTATGCACATTTCAGGCAGATCCCACAGTCATTGCAATAGACTGTTAATTCTGCATTCGACCGGACTGCTAACAAATGTCCTGCTTCATATATCCCACCCAAAATAAATTCGAAGATAATTGTTCTGTACCTTAAGTTTATTGGTTGATTGATTGATTGATTGATATTTTGATTATCTATCTGTTTATTTCCATTTCCTCAGCAGGGTTCTTTCAGCTAACAAAAGTAGAACAGTAAAAAGTATTTGGCGTCTATGTCGCGCGAAAGTACGTGTAAAAGTTATCGAGCATATGCAGATACCCAAGACCGAAACTAATGCAATTAAAACCTAGATTGCGCAGTCGATGGCATGCAAAATCCCCACGCTCTATGCTAATTTTGCTAATAGTGTGACAGAAGGACAGATGGAAAAATAATGTTGGTCTCGCACACCCTCACCATGAGGGAAAGTCATATAGCAAGTTTAGTTAAATTCGGCCCTGTGGTTTAGTCGGCCCTGTGGTTTAGCCGGTGTTAGTCTTACACTTTGTTGCTTTGTGGTTTATTCTACGAGGCGATTTGTTGTATGTCTTTCCGTGTGTCATTTTGTTCTTGTGCTTTTCAGTCCTTTTAGTATTGCGATTACCTCACTCGGGGAAGAGAGAGCTAATCTTAGTGCTTTTAGTACGTTTGTTCGGTTTGTGATTGTTTAGATTTGTCGGTTTCCTCTTCCTCTTGGGATCTGTACGAAAGACTGGTAGTGTCATTTCAACTACATTAATTCAAGGTTTTAACTTCACGAATTCACGATTTCAGCTTCACGAATTCACGAATTCAACTTCACGAATTCACGATTTCAACTTCACGAATTCAACTTCATGAATTCAACTTCACGAATTCACGAATTCAACTTCACGAATTCACGAATTCAACTTCATGAATTCACGAATTCAATTTCACGAATTCCACTTCACGAATTCAACTTCACGAATTCACGAATTCAACTTCATGAATTCACGAATTCAACTTCACGAATTCAACTTCACGAATTCACGAATTCAGCTTCAAGAATTCACGAATTCAACTTCACGAATTCAACTGTTGAATTCCTGAAGTTGAATTCGTGAAGTGGAATTCGTGAATTCGTGAAGTTGAATTCGTGAATTCGTGAAGTTGAATTCGTGAAGTGGAATTCGTGAAGTTGAATTCGTGAATTCATGAAGTTGAATTCGTGAATTCGTGAAGTTGAATTCGTGAAGTGGAATTCGTGAAGTTGAATTCGTGAATTCATGAAGTTGAATTCGTGAATTCGTGAAGTTGAATTCGTGAAGTGGAATTCGGGAAGTTAAATTCGTGAATTCGTGAAGTTGAATTCGTGAATTCGTGAAGTTGAATTCGTGAATTCATGAAGTTGAATTCGTGAAGTTGAATTCGTGAAGTTGAATTCGTGAATTCTTGAAGTTGAAATCGTGAATTCGTGAAGTTGAATTTGTGAATTCGTGAAGCTGAAATCGTGAATTCGTGAAGTTGAAACCTTGAATTAATGTAGTTGAAATGACACTACCGGTCTTTCGTAGATCTGGGAAGGGCTGCGGTTTGTGATTGTGACACTCCCTGGACTTTTTTCTTACCTTTTTTTAAGGAGAAAATAAAGTGATGGACGGATACCGTTGATTGTACAAATAGGCAACATAGACCCTGGTAATACAGGACGGCCTGAATATGCGTATTTCTCTTGAAGACACATTTTGGCTTGACATGGCACATATCATTTAAACATGTAATACAAATTGTATTATGTCCATTCTGTTTTAACTACAGTCGAACCACAATGGCTCGAACATCTTTGGTTCCATGGAAATTCGTTCGAAACATGGGTAGTTCGAGCCACTGAGGGTTAATCATGGCACCAGTTCGGGAAGCAAACAGCGATAATTTATGGAAATCTTTTCGATTTTCTACACAATGATTGTATGTTGAGTGTAATCATTAGAATCGCCTCGATGAGGCGATTCTAATGAGTACACACTTCATACAATTCCATGATAAAAAAAAAAAAAAAAAACAATCCCTAAATATTTGTTTTCTTGAGCTATTGGAAGAATTTTGTAGGGACTGAAAAAAGAGTTCGATTCATCCACGTTAAACGAGCAATCCGTGTTCGAACCATTGAAGTTATACTGTATAATGACATATTCTTATCCTAATGTTATCACACTGCTATGAGGGGGATTAATTAATGCTTATGTTAATTGCTATACTTCCACAAACAATTGGATGGTAGGGTGGCGGTAAGGCTCTGCTGTTCTTGTAGCAGGCAGGGGAAGTGCGGGGGCATGTTAGTATTTCTTTTTTTTTTTTCATGATTCATTTTCATGATTTGTCAAAAAACATGGCCGCCAGGGGGCGGGGCTTATTTTCCCTATATATATCTATATAGAAAACTTGAAAAAACTTCTTGTCAGAAACCACTGGCTCGATTTCAATATAACTTGGCAGATATGTTTCCTTGGTGACCCTTTACCAAGATTGTCAAAAAACATGGCTGGTAGGGGGCGGAGCTTATTTTCCCCATATATCTACATAGAAAACTTTAATGATCTTCTTGTCAGAAACCACTGGACTGATTTCAATAAAACATTGCAGAAATGTTTCTTATGTAACCCTCTATCAAGGTTATGCAAGCCGTCATGATTCATCAAGAAACAGGGCCGCCAGGGGGCGGGGTTTATTTTCCCTAAATATCTATATAGAAAAACTTTAAAAGTCTTCTTTTCAGAAACCACAGGTCCAATTTCATTACAACTTGGCAAAAATGTTTCCTTGGTGACCCTCTACCAAGATTGTTCAAGTAATCATGATTTGTCAGAAAACATGGCTGCTAGTGGGTGGGGCTTATTTTCCCTATATATCTATATAGAAAACTAAAAAATCTTCTTGTCAGAAACCAATGGACCGATTTCAATATAACTTGGCAGGTGACCCTCTACCAAGGTTGTTCAAACTGTCATGATCGTCAAAAACCTTGGCCACTACGGGGCAGGGCTTATTTTTTTCTATATGTCTATATAAAAAACTTAAAAAATCTTCTCGTAAGAAACCGTTGGACCAAGCTCAATGTAGCTTGGCAAGAATGTTATTCAAATGCTTACGAATGATGATATCCGTATATGCTACAAATGTTGCAGGTAATGTTGTGGATCACATAATTAGCAAATGTTCATAATTACACTGGGAAAAAAGTCATGTTATGGGACAAATTGTACCAGTTTCATTCCCACGTATACAAATATTTGAAAAGATTGGATAAGATCTCATTGAGGTCTTTACTTCTTGGTGAAGAAGAGTGTTGTGATTTTAACATGTGATGGTAGGTTGTTATTATTTACCATGCATGCATGTTATATGGTTAAAGTATACTAATAATGGAGTATCTAATAACACGTTGCCTTGTAGGGCAAAACACATGGTATGTTAAAGTGTGTGTATGTTTACTGCTATTAAGCAATCTAAGTAATTCCTAACTAGAAAGACATTTAGTACTAATATTATATACTTGATTTATGATTCCTTTTTTTTTGCATTTCATTCCGGTAAGAGATTTATTAATAGAGATTCATTTTGATGACTTCAATTTTTCCATTGTTAACTTTCCATTCCTGAGCAGTAATGTCCCTTCTGCACCAGCATACGGCGTTTACGTATCACAGTTAATCCGTCATGCCAGAGCCTGTTCAAATTTTCAGGACTTCATGGAGCGTAGGAAAGTGCTCACTACAAAGTTGTTGAGCCAGGGGTATCAAAAACCCAAACTGGTAGCAACACTTAAGAAGTTCTACGGGAGACATCATGATCCTGTCAATCCCTTCAATGTGGCAGTTTCCAGAATTGTTTCTGATGTTTTTGCTAATGACGAACCATAAGTAGACTTCTAAAATCCCGGACATACGGCATGGTAGGCGATGCTTGCTTACCAAGTAATGCTTACTATCCGCGGACGCCTGATTACACCCTCTATTCTGGGGTCCATGTCTGTTGGTCTGAACATTCTGATTTGTCATTCGTTTACGGATTAATGAGTTTGGATTACGGCTTGGAGTCTAACTGTTGGTTTTCTTTTGCTCCAGCATTTCAGTTGTTTCGTGCTGTCGAGTCCTCATCGTTGTTTCATCTCTGTAATTAGTTGATTATTTGTGTTCTCGGAGATGTAGCACTGATGAGTTAGGAAGCCTTCATGCAGACTGAACAAAGTATGTGTGTAAACCGCGGCAGAGGTAAGGGCGAGGATTGTGGCCACGTAAAATCGATTTAAGGCCCCCAGTGAAATACTTTTCACTGACCGTTCCAAGGCGGTTCTTCTGTTATGGTTTATTTTTGTTATAGTTCGTCTTTGAATGTGTGTGTCGCTTACATCTTTTTGTTTTGGATAGCCATTTGGCCACTTTGTTGGAAAGTAATTGTCCGTTTGGCTTTCCGCTAGTGATGTTTCCATTAGGGCCTAGTTATTTCGTGTTTGTGTTTCTTTCCCTTTGATGTCTCTGATGGAAGGTGTGGGATAATTGTATCGATTCCTGATCATTGCCTTCCCTTCTATTTTGGGTACCATGACCACAATTACTTTGAAATTGAAATATGCATTTTACACAGCTTTACTGTAATGCTCACTACTCCTGTGTAACTATTTAATGTGAAGAGGGTATATAGTGCAATATACGATAGGCTGTTTATTGTAAATGGTATGTTAAGCTATACATATATTTGACTATTCTTTCTTAACATGATCGATTTGTAAGTAAACATGTTCTTGATAATTTGATTTACATTTATATGGGTTCCTCTATGTGTATGATTAAACATTCCTTACATAGAGGAAATCTATCTATCTATCTATCTATATATCTATCTATCTATCTATCCACTAAATACGGAAATATTAATATTGAACATTACGATATCGCATGTTACTGTAGACTATATCTAATGGTGTAGTTTTTGAATAACTGTTTTGTTGTACCTGACTGTATTTGTTACCATTATCAGTTTTAAGTTTACTACACACTGTAACTTTGAGCGTAATTTTCTACGTATATTTAGTAATATTCATCACGAAAACACGCCTATATAATTTTGACCCCCTTAAACCCACTTTTATATAGTAAAACTGGGGTTTACAAGGGTATACATTATTTTTCTTAGTTGTGCTCAAAAACATAGATTGTGGGTACTCGTTACAACCGCCTTGCCCAGGCGGTTCTAACGAGTACCCACGATCTATGTTTTGAGCAGAAATGTGAAAAAAAACAGCAGAGATTTTTATCTGAAAATTTTCAGTTTTTGGAGGTTAAATTTTCTATTTATTTGAATAGGCATGCTTTCGTAATGTTTTGTAGCAAACATTTCCTTGAGTTTCAATCCTTAGACACCGTTGGTTAGGAAAGAAGAAAAATATGAAGATACGCAAGAAAGGCCACATTCACAGAACACAGTTCTCCCAAGCCATTGGATAAGAGATGAATGACACAAAACAATATAAAACAACTCTTCATTAAAAACAGAAAAAAAAAAAAAACGAAACGAAATTGCAGAAGAAATTCCGCCTTTGAACGGTAAACGAAACGGCTCTCACAGTGAAGGCTTTATTTGCTTCTAATAGCGTCTTCTCAGCAAACACAAAATGTCATAATAACTTCGTTTCGACGTTGTAACGCAGCGACGTCGAAAAAATAAATAATACGACGTTTTGTATTTGCTGGGTAATACCCACTCTTTTCACCTGAAACAGCTAAGGACTTGAACACATAATAGGAAACTGTCGAAAGCACCGACAGAAAGGACACAGAAAGCAAAGTTTACTGGGGTTAGAGATGAATTCATCAAGGCTAGCTTCACCCAGGGAAACCCGATATCGGGATATCGGAGGTTGCGAGATTTCGGAGGTAAACAAATGACGTCATCTAGCGACAGGGTATGTACTTATCCAGTTTTGATAGCTTATATCTTAATCATTTGATAAAAAAGCTGAGTTGCTCGATCTAGAGACATAATAATGAATATGTTAAAGTAAATATTTCCTTTCTCAGCTACTTTGTGGAGGTGAAAACGGCATTTGAACCAAAATGATCTATTTTTCATCTCATTTTTTGCCTTTTCGACGGCTACCAGCCCGATCATGGTAAATGACATGTTGGTTTATTATTGCCCAAGGATGGACTTATCTTTTCTACGACTGTCTTCATAGTTGTTTCAGTTTATCAACAAAAAATAACGCCTCCGGATGAAATTTAAAGCAAGTACTAGCGAAATTTTGATAACGGAATATTCGGAGGTACATTGACACTTGATGCTGTGGATCTCGGAGGGACTGTTGCTGGATTTCGGAGGCACTGAAAATTGACGGAGTGAGTTCTGTCTAAAAAAGCAATATAAATTAAAACCTGCTCGCACAATATGGTGCTAAGCCTGTGTGCAAATACTAGTGTCTCTTTTTGTAGCAATTTTAATAGGGTGTGATTGGTTTGAAGGAGAGTTTAATGTAATAATATTACTAGAACCAATGCCATTACGTTTAAGAACTTATATGCAATAAAACAGCTTTTCGCTGCAAAAATGATGTTCTGTATGTGAAATGTGATATTTTCCTACCTAAGTTTCGATTGAACTGTTGATTTTGGAAACTCGTAAGAACCGCAGCACCGATGTGGTGCCAACGAGTGCCATCAGATCAGAAATAATAAACGTAATGTTACCACTGTAAATCTATGATATATCAATTATTTATAGCAATATCCTAACTCGACACAATATTCACCAATATCAGTATAAAAACTCTTTAAAAAAGTTAACAACAGGTGCTTATTTGTCCATCGGGCTGAATTACAAGAATCTATCTATTTTCTTATACTGAGTCGTTCATATTTGACCATTACCTGTGTTAGGTGGGTCGCTTAATTTAGAATTTAGCAACAACAACAACAATAATAATAATAATAATAATAATAATAATAATCACACGATGAGCTCTTTTAAAATGTTTACAATCTGTTTAGAAGCATACCTCTGAGTCCCAGTCTATACCATACAGGCTTTCAACTCCTCTGTTGTCTACAAATCTTTACGGACAGTCCGCTTATCTAGGTTTTTAAGCAGCAGCTAGAAAAATTACACATTCCCCTGTAATCCCATTTTCCTAATATAAGTGAGATTTGCAAGGGGTCTTCACCGCATAAATGTGCTAGCGTGATATAATAATTATATGAGTTGTATCGAGTTGTATCGAGGAGACCTTTGTCATTTCATTTGCTATCAATAGAAAACATTGCAGATTTTGTAACGTGTTCTTCCATACGCGCTGTGTGCGCGCGTGTGTGTGTGTGTGTGGTGGTTCGGGATGGGGGCGGACAAATTTATTCAAAATCAAGCAGATGGACGGGGGAGTTGGCGAACGTAGCCCCCATTGTGGACAAATTATTTAAAAAATCAAGCAGATTTTAATCGAAAACACATGTACACCCCTAATTTTCGCCTCTAAATCGACATTTTCTGAGCATTTGCACGCCTCCATACGGTCACACCATCCCCATTTCAAAACCCAAGGGCCTGGGTTTTTAAGCCTAAATTAAATGTAAGTGAAAAATCCATGGAGTGTCTGACCGACCAAACGATGAAACGAGATCTGTACCCCTTTCGGGCCAATTATTTTAAAATCATACAGGTTTAAAAATCACTTTACATTCCTTAATTTTGCATCAACCATCGGTATTTTGGTGGCATCTGTGTCCCCTTTAAGAATAGCCAAGAATTCACACACCCGCCCCTCCATTTCAAAAGTCTGTGTACAGGCCTGGAAACTCACCAAAGGCACAAAACGTTGTGATGAACAAATATGAAAACACGCAGAATAAAATTTTCATGTCTTAAAAAGTACAAACTTTTCAGAAAGAAAACTGTTAATTTTCGTATTATTATTATTTTTTTCATCGAGGCGGTTCTAACGATAACCCGC
Organism: Anodontia alba; assembly: GCA_964016985.1. Lineage (NCBI taxonomy): Eukaryota > Metazoa > Mollusca > Bivalvia > Lucinida > Lucinidae > Anodontia > Anodontia alba. Next base: position 80,856,302 of record OZ024823.1, read on the forward strand.
AACCTATGTTTTAGAGCAGAAACGACGTGGTTCTTAAGAGTACCTCAATACATGTTTTAGAGCAGAAACAAGAAAAAAAAAGATTTATAGCCCTGCAATCCCCACTTTGTCTACGTAAAGTCGTGTTTGTTACCGGGGTTTTCATCACGAAGGCTGGTTATCTTGATGTTTTATCTTGATAAGTCTATGGCACATTATTTCATTTATTCTTTGCCAGTCAGCATAAAGGCTTTGTTCGCTTGCTACACATGTACATGACATTCCTGACGATTCAGGTAATCGTCTTCAACATATTAAACCAGGCAAGATCACGTTTCAGAAAAGATGTAGCCGTTTTAAGAAGAACACAAAATTTCCTTTCCTCCGATATCCCGTTAACCAATATAAATCTGTCCTCCGACATCCCTACATCATACCTCCGACATCCTGTTACCAATAAATATGACAACAACCCTAAAGAAATCTAAAAAATCTGCCACTTTAGTAATTTGTTCACATCTGCTATTTCTTGTATAATTTATAGAAATGTTCTAGATTACACAGACATACATACTCAATGTAAAAGTTTTACAGGATAAAAGCTATAAGCAATTGAAAATGGAATTTGGGTGAAAAACAATGAAATTTCCTTTTCAAACGTGATTTTGAGTAAATAGGAGGATACTTTATATTGAAATTCCATTTTCATATATTAAACTATTCAACTGAGAAAATATAGATTACGTTGCTTATCCTCCAGAAGCACTTTTTTGATCATTAAAAGAGGATAAGTATATACACTGTCGCTGGATGACATCATTTGTTTACCTCCAAAATCTCGCAACCTCCGATATCCCGATATCGGGTTTCCCTGGGTGAGCTTTAGCACACAAAAACATGACATAAGATAACACAAGAGGAAACAAAGTAGACAACCTCACAGAGGTGATAAAAATTTTAGTTACAAGAAAAAGTCTCCGGTTCAAAATTCCAGTCTTGGAACGGACAGCAGTATAAAGTACTGGGGGCTTACACCTAATATCAGAGACTCCAAACCTGGCCCTTAATGCTGGTGCATTTCAGCAATACATAGTAGTTGGTGGTTCGCGTGGGAGTTTCTTGACTAATCAGTGAAGTAATACAGAAAGAAACCTATACCTTAAACACTCTATAGGGTGATTCAGCAGATGACAAATTGATAATATGTTTTCTTAATTTCCCTACAAACAGGTTTTGACATTCTATGCTAATTGTCTCCATCACAGACAGTTTACATAAATTGACAAAATGTGTTTTCTCAAACTGGAACGTAGTCGTCATTCTCGTTGACGAGACGATGTCAAATCAAATAATTATATCATCCATCATTAATTTTATACAGGATCGAATTAATAATATCAATGCAATTAGACATAATTTTTGTACATTAAATAGTCTTTATTCTATTCCACGTTAATCGGTGCCCTACAAATAAAAATGGAACGATCCACTATATATATTAAAATCCGGCCTACGAGACGTCAAACTATCAAGGTATAAAAATTGATCAGTAGCAAAATTTCCATTTGCAAAATTCAGCAGCTAGAAACTGTAAGTAAATTAATTGTTACTCTACTTTGGAATCGTTTTTGACAAAACCGCGAAATATTTAACATTTGGCTTGAAATTTGCTCATTTGAAATTTAGCTCAGTAGCACTGTACAAACAAAACAAATATTACAGAGTCATTTTAATTCAAAATGGCCACGCAACATAGCAGCAACTAGATTAAATACTGAAACCTAATATACAGGAACCTCTTCTTAAAACGGGTCATTATAGCACTATGTCGGATATAATACGGTATAAACATTGATCCACAGAATGTTGTATTTAGCTAGACAAAAATGTTTGGGATGCATTTAATAACGCGAAACGTTCGCATGTTTTAATAAACTATTGCAAGCTTTCCGTTTACTTGTGACAGTTTTCGGCAGACGGTAGCGAGTAGCCGCAAACATTCGCACGCTGTCTATGGAAATATCTATTGGGTTGATATAATACATTCGATCACTTATAAAATTAATAATTATTGATATAATTTATTCAAGCAAATTTAATTATCAAGTCTCGTTAACGGGAATACTTTCTACTTTGAGGTCACCTAAGACGGGTTTACAATAACTGTTCAAATGATGAAAATAAAAAAAAAAAAAAAAAAAAAAAAAAAAAAATAAAATAAAATAAAACAAAAACAAAACACAACAACAACAACAACACAAACAAAACAAAAACAAAAGCTACAACAACAACAACAAAATGACAAATGCTCGCGAGAGGTTTGCTCAACTGAACGCAGGCCTGACAATCTTTTTGTTATTCTAAAACATTTAGATTTGAATTACTCCCCTTTAATTGGGTGCCATCTATTACAGCTTATATTAAACCTCTGTATATTTCGCTTTTGTTAGTATTGTTTTCAGATAAGCAGGCCTTCTTATCTGCTGAAATATTCCAAGACCACCAGTCAACTAATGAGCCCAGTGATTCTGATTTGCAAGCATAAGATGAACAGGATACCCAGATGTTAACTGACGCAGATGGTGAGCCTTCCCAGTAAATAAGCTCTAGGCAACGTTGAAAAATCCATTAAGCTTGTCAGAGGTGGATGATTACAAGAACGTTTGTCAAGTTGAACAACCTGGGCAGATGCAATAAGAGTAACCCCTCCTAGTATAACCATGCCCATTTGAAGCGACAGTTTTCAAATGTTCGCAAGTTTAGCTTCCTCAACAACAGGGAAAATTGGACAGACAGTCTGGGTCTGTTCCACCTGACGTTCTGTCCCTGCGTGTTTACATAGCTACAATTAAACTGTCTTAATGCCTTTCGCACTGATATACCACTTTTCTTCGCAGCAAGGTAGGCATTTGTAAAGGATATTGGTGAATGGATCCTGTATTCCACCTCAGCTGGCAAAACATTCTTCTGAAAGCAACCAACATACAGGCAAAACAGGCTCACTTTAACCATTATCGTTTTACCTATGAGGCACATTTGCTCCGTCCCCTGATTATCGGGGACAAATCTCAGATGTATGAAATTCTTAATAACAGGACCGAACGTCAGCATCTGCACATGAAACTATTCAATTATAAGCTGTTTTTGCAGCATTAGAACTAACTATAGGTATGTGAAACTAAATGATTTTGCTTGGCCAAAAATCAATGATGGACTTTTACAAAAACAATACAAAAATAAATAAATAATAATAATAATAATAATAATAATAAAAAACACAAGAAAGCAACAAACACAAAAACAAAATACCAACAACAACTGCACCGGGATAGTAAAGTAAATCGTGACCAAAATACATAAACTGGAATAACTGGACAGATTTTGTTTTTGATACATAAACTACTTCATTAAATGATGTCTTTCAAGCATGAAAAAGATATTTAATTGATGATTACCTGCTTGAAATGCATTCTCAAGCTAGAAGTGAAGAGCGAAATCTCTCAACTTCTCGAGACGATTGGGTATAAACAGACGACACGTAATGACCTCGACCTCACGCGCTGCGCAGAAAGTGAACAAACTGAACGAAGATATAAGCATAACGAACATAGATGCATGGAGGGTATGTACCACCTTGTCCATTTACATCACGAAAACAAGCCTATATAATTTTGACCCCCTTAAACCCCACTTTTATATAGTAAAACTGGGGTTTACAGGGGTATACATTATTTTACTTATTTCTGCTCAAAAACATAGATTGTGGGTACTCGTTAGAACAGCTTCTGCCTCGTCGAGGCGGTTCTAATGGCTACCAACAATCTATGTTTCGAGCAGAAATATGAAAAATATTTGAATTTTTTGTCTGAAAATTTTCAATTTTTCGGTGATTAACTTTTCAGTATATTTGAATAGGTATGTTTTCGTAATGACTACATACGGACATATGTAACCTGTCATACCCTCTTGGCTTATTTGACCGACAGCAAATGGAGTATATTTTCTTGATTTTCCCAGAAAATAAGCATTCACATATCACGCAAATTGATAAATCCTATTTCTGGATATAATAAAAACAATTCAAAATGCCCCTGCGCGAGATTTTACCTAGTACATGTATTTTATATCTAATATTGTAACTGTTCCATCAGAAAAGGCGTTTCCGGCATAAATAAGAACATTACTGGCTGGTCGGCACCAGCCTTCACATTTTAAATATGACCAAAGTAATAAAATCTACGTATGCTGTATTTGTGCTTTGTAAGCGTCCATTAATCACAAAGCGTAAAAAAGACGACGAAATACAACGGAGCGAACTGATTATTTAATAACAGAAAAAAGCTAGGCTGGTGTCTAAAGTACACAAATCCCCCACCCTTTGATATTTGCCCATATGACAACAACATCTGAATCCATAAATTTCAATAACAATTTTTGCAAATGCTCAAGCTGATCTGTTATATATTTTGACCTCTAGCCCCACCCCAGGGCATTTACGACCCAGTAGCAACTCTAGCGCAGAGTCTGGGTAAGTAGCATACTCAATTTCATCTTCCTAGGATAAAAGGAATCCAAGTTATGGCCTCAAAATGAAACGTAGACGTAAATGCCAATGTGAATTTGAATGTAAACTTAAACATTTATTAGACTTTGGTTACGACTGTGACATACGCACGTGTGCATGTAAAGACGTAACATCATGGCCAAAAGCTGTTTGCTCCACTGCTGCCTTCGGCGGGCGATGACATAAAAACAATGATAGATAAGTCAACAAGATAATAATTTGCAATGTTATTGTCTAACAAAGCATGATATGCCTTTGTATGAAGGCTAGATGAATATCAATAAAATTTATTGATGCTGTCACATTACGAAAACACGCCTATTCAAATATATTGAAAATTTTACAACCAAAAAGGGGAAAATTTCCAGATAAAAATTATGATATTTTTCACAATTCTGCTCAAAACATAGATTGTGGGTACTCGTTAGAACCGCCTCGGCGAGGCGGTTCTAACGAGTACCCACAATCTATGTTTTTGAGCAGAAATAAGAAAAATAATGTATACCCCTGTAAACCCCAGTTTTACTATATAAAAGTGGGGTTGAAGGGGGTCAAAATTATATAGGCATGTTTTCGTAATGATGAGCACTTTTACCTTCCAAGAACATTGTTAAGGTAAGGATTGCTTAGCTTTTACCACTCTCTAGGCAAATTCAGCAGACGACAAATTGATGGTATTTTTCTTTTTTTTCTCCCCAGGCTTTTCATACAAATATTCTCTTCATGGGACAATTTGCATTAAAAGTCAACGCTTATTTTCTGGGGCAAAATAAGAATAAAATGTCAAAATGACGCCTGCTTAAATTATTTATCAGCGTGCTAAGCGCTAGTGTAGGCAGAGAGTGGATCTTTCATTACAGATAGAACAGACATAATCGGTAAAGCAGGGATTGCTCACCTTCTGCGGACATCGGATTTGGTTGCTGCAAATGAAGACATCACGAAAACATACTTATATATTTTTGACCCCCTTAAAACCCATTCTTATATAGTAAAACTGGGGTTTAGAGGGGTATACATTATTTTTCTTATTTCTGCTAAAAAACATAGATTGTGGGTAATCGTTAGAACCACCATGGCGTGGAGGTTCTGACGAGTACCCACAATCTATGTTTTGAACGGAAATATGAAAAAAAAAAACAGAATTTTTATCTGAAAACTTTCAGTTTTTGGTGATGACATTTTCTATATATTTGAAAAGGCGTGTTTTTCGTAATGAGATTTAATAATGTCGTTCTTTCGTGTGTTCTTTGTTCTCAAAGGTAACTTTCCGATTCTTATTGTTTTCAAAGGTAACTTTCCGAGTCTTATTCTGCCCCACTGCAGCTCCCGCCCTGTGGCGGTCGTAAGACGTCTCCATGTCCTATACTTCACCATAGGTCAGGTTTTAGTTTTATTGCTTTAGGATCATTGACCCTACTCTGGTTGTTCGGAAAATCGAATACCGCTTAATCCGGTGCTAGGGGCGTATGCAACCTCGCCAACTACATTACTGCATATGAAGAGACTTAATAAAACCGAGTCTCCAGTTTTTGTTCTTTCGTATGTTCTTTGTTTCTTAAGACAGAATTTTATTCATTACGTGACCCGTCTTATATAATTTTATGCTTTAGCACTCTTTGGGCTTTAAATCGTTATGAGAGATGTTCATTAAATGATGATAACATACATGTAGTCCTGTATTTTGAACACCTCATAGAAAAGTACTAATACCACCAAATGCTAACACGACATTGAGCCATTGGCTGTCATTTCCTAACATTTCTGTAGGTCACTTTATCATGTTAACCAATGGCGAAATTTCCTGTAACCTCTAACGTTGTAAGCTATATCCTACGTCAGCTGAAAACAAGAATTCCGCAGAAGGCTATGTCGTGCCACGCAAATTTGCAAAGTCGGTGAACCGTGAAATATAGGTCGAGGTAAAATATGAATATTGCTGTCCGAGTTGTCATCTTTAAGTGCAAGCTTATACGAGTAGCAATTATCATCACTATAGTCTTTATAGTTCTAAGCGTAGGGAAATGTACTTGAACATTAGGGTCTAAGTTAACAGATTGACGGTCGAACGGACGGACAAAAGACGGAAAACCGGATCCCAATATCGCGCCATGCTTAAAGCGACATTACAAAAACAAGCCTATTCAAATGTACTGAAAATTTTACCAGCAAAAAGTGAAAAATTTTCAGATAAAAATTCTGATATTTTTCATATTCCTGCTCAAAACATAGATTGTAGGTACTCGTCAAAACATAGATTGTAGGTACTCCTTAGAACCGCCTCGGCCAGGCGGGTCTAACGAGTACCCACAATCTATGGTTTTGAGCAGAAATAAGAAAAATAATGTATACCCTTGTAAACGCCAGTTTTACTACACAACATAAGATAGGCATCTTTTCTGATGGATTTTAATCAAATTTAAATCGCTAGATATATTAAGACATACAATGCATTAAGACGCCTTTAATACTAAACAGAACATATACACCCGTGGACACAAATCTGTGCAAACTCCAATAAAGTATCTTTCAATGAGTCTCTTTGCTTCATGTTTGTTTGACAATCAAATGTCATTCATCTAAGAATTCTTACAGTGGATCTAACAATTTACATTGATTGATCTGATTCATTTTGACAAGCATTCATCCTGCTTTTAGGTCTGATGTATATTCTTGACATTTGAGATGTGTTTTAATTGGCTGATGCAGATGTCTGATTTGCATTGATATCTGGCTAGCAAGTAACTGACAGGATGTTAGGATATATTAGATAAATGTGGCATATCAAAATGAAATGAAGCCCATCAAAGTTTGCACAGTTTTGTGTCCACAGGTGTAACAATGGCATATGAATCAAATTTGTCACTGATATTTTCTGGTGTGTTTTTGTGAACTCCCCTTTCCTCTTTGTTTTTGAGTCGGTGGTTTCATATGTGGCGTTTGTCATTGGTGTTTCTCATCTCTCCTTCTTTGGGCGCCTCGAGAGGGCTGTGCTTAGTTATTGTGGCATTTTCTTGATACAGTGAACCCTCTAACGACAGCATTTGTTCCCAAAGACGTTGCCATTTAAAATGAACTTGCGGTTGTACAGAATACTTAATGAGCAGATTGACATGTAAGAACCGTCTTGTTCTGTTCTTATTCCCTTAAAGAACATATATTTTGGATATTTGTTAAAATCGCCGCACTGGGGCGATTCTAACCAATCACCAAAACATATGTTTCTTTAAAGTATTCAATACAATTTTCTGGCACAATTTGTACTAATTGTTACCTCTTAAGCGAAGGTTTCGTGACAGTCAATTTGTCATTATAACGAATTTTGTCGTTGTATCGAGGATCCGTTTAAAGAGGTTTGTCTGTATCTTCACTTGTATTATTCTAGATAGTTCGAATGAAAAGTTAAGCCTCAATTCTGTGAAAAAAAGGAACCATAACCCCAGCTAGCATTCTTTACAAATCTATAGCGGGCCGTTATCGGCCCGTCAGCTACCCTAACTATATACGCTATAGATTTATGTAGAAATGCTTACTGGGACTATTTTAGATAGTGCCTGTTTTTTATGGCCAGGAGGTAAAGTTTAAACTTTCAGCCGAGGAACCGTCTTTGATGTTTTTGCGTAACGTTCGTTTCGTCCATTTTCAATGGGCAGTTTGATAATTACATTTTTGAGGTTTTAAATACAACCGTAAAAAGAAATGACGACCGGTACTGGCTTTTTTGATATACCAATTTTGTGTAAATTCTATCTCGACTTAAGTCGCGCCAGGCAAACATGTCTTCGGGCATGTGCGACAGCGAAGGTTCAGATCTGCCTGCGTAGCCGCACAGTCTGAGCAGGACATTTGGTGTCCGCTAACAGAATTATTGGACGCTTTGAATTGTATCAATGGACAGTAAATGTCCGGGTGAGACTTTGCGCATGCGTGGGATGAATCTGAATCTGTGCATTTTTGCTTGGCGCGGCCCAAGTAATCTAACGTTTTACTATAAGTAGTCTGACACCGTAACTCTTTATTATACTTGTCTTTATACAGTATAACCTCAGGCTCGAACACGGATGGCTAGTTTACCGTGGATGAATCGAACTCTTTTTTCAGTCCCTACCAAATTCTTCCAATAGCTCAAGAAAACAAATATTTAGGGATTTTTTTTCTTATTTTTATCATGGAATTGTATGTTGTGTGTACTCATTAGAATCGCCTCATCGAGGCGATTCTAATGAATACACTCAACATACAATCATTGTGTAGAAAATCGAAAAGATTTCCCTAAATTATTGCTGTTTGCTTCCTGAACTAGTGCCATGATTAACCCTCAGTGGCTCGAGCTACCCATGTTTCGAACGAATTTCCGCGGTCCCAAAGATGTTCGAGCCATTGAGGTTCGACAGTATTTGAACAAGTAAATTTTACTACAAGCTGATGTGATTTAACAATTGCTCAATGAGTGGCATACAATCGACGTACGAACAAAAGAAGATCTGCAATAGGGAACCACCTTGAAACTGTCAGTAGAAAAAAATGACTGGCTGACAAAAGCTACTTTTACTTGTCCGAAAACTCACGTTTTAATTCATACACGTAAACATAACGACTGTGATGAAACAAAGTAGAAGGTTCAAAGTTGATCTAAAATTAGAGTACAAGGAGACCGAAACTAGGACCACGATGGGCCCGGCTTTTCTTGGAAATGGTCAAATGAATACTTCTACGAAATCAATGAAGCAATTTTTATCAAAATTCTCTTTGTTTAATTATCTACCAAATGTTTGGTTTTTATGTTTTATGCCTTTGGTTGTTTTGATTGGTGGGCGTGGTTCTATATCACTTCGCCCAAATACCCAAATACCATAGGAAGTGTCAAAATGACTAGCATCATTTTGTTATTTAAAAATGGTAGAATGACTTTATCTATATACTCAGCGTAAAAAGCTGAGTTAGTTTTACAATTACATTTCTTTGGGCAACCCTCTACCTATGCCTTATGTCAGTCAGCTGTTTCGGCTGATTGCCACAGCAATAGATTTTTGTATATTCCAAATCTTTAAACGACATCTCGGAAAGCGTTTACGCGTTCTCGGTAGACCTGTCTCTCTACCACATAGTGAAACATACAGTAAAACCTGTGTAAGACAGCCACCTTTGAAATTGACCTAAGTGTTTGATGTAGAAAGGTGGTTATCTTATAAAGGTACATGTCATGTAATTTTGCTAGCAAAATTACATGACATGTACCTTTATAAGACAGACAACTTTTTCCACATCAACCACTATTTAAAGTCAGTCTCGAAGGTGGCTCTCTTATACAGGTTTTACTGTATGGAGTTACCCAGGTGAAGCGCTGTCTTCCAGAGGCACCCTAAAAAAAAAGATGAGGAATGAGGAAGAACCAAAAGAGAAACATCAACAACAAAATCAGCAACAACAACAAAAACAAACCACAAAAACAACAACAACAACAAAACAACAAACGATGGCTTGCATGACAACGAAACAGCTTGGAATAAAAAAAAACAACAAAAACTTTGTAATAAACTATCTATTGCACATGCTTGCATTAAATGTAAAATGTAATTTACTTAGTGTTTTTAAAGAGTTGTCGTTTAAAAGTTCCTATTTTAAACAATATTTGCTAGGAAACCAAGCAAACCAGTGAATAAACAAAAAACCGATAAAACTTGTAAGAGAATTACACCAGGATCATTTGTGACAAATTAGGTTTAAATAACTGTTTTTTTTTACGGAAAAGATATCAGTGTCCTTATGAACCTGTATGGTTGACATAGTAACCAGTTAAAAAAGGACAACAAAGAAGACATAAGACAATAAATTGTAATGTCCCCTATACTGTAAACATTTCTACCAAGTAAGGTTCAATTTTGGAGGAGATGTCGTAGATAATTGTTAACGGATGGATGAACGCATGGAAATACGGACAGATCTCTATCACAATAAACTATCTTTACTAAAACGCAGATGAGCTAACAATGCCTCAGTTTAAACATTGTCCTGCTGAATAAAGTAAGACGCCACGCCCACTTCTAATTTTCAGCCAGTCAGGTTATTTGATCAGGGTTATTAATATAAATTAAAATCCTTAATAACAAACAGTGTATATCCAGATCAATTGGCTTCTTAGAAGCCAACAGATCTAGATCTACACTATTTGCAAAGACACGACATATCGGGATCAGCAGGGCCAGGATTGACATGGACAGTAAGAAAATATGTATCTTTTCGATCATCACAAACAAGGAGGCATAACAACGTGAATGACATTAATGCATTAAATTCTACTTGGAGATAATCAATCAGTTAACTGCTGCAATATCGTTTAATTTGTAATATGGCCGCACCAAGCAAAAAAGTGTCTTCGAGCATGCGCAAAATAAACAGATTCAGTTTCCTCCCACGCATGCGCAAAGTCTCTTCCGGGCATTCGCTCTCAATTGGTGAGTTCTGTAGTGTCCAATGACTGTTAGCGGACAGCGATGGTCCTGATCAGACTGCGCGGATGCGCAGGCTGACCTGGGCTTCGCTGTCCGCATATACCTGGAGACATATTTTCGCTCGGTGTTGTCCATATGTCGTTTTTCCTTGGACAGCCCTATATAATGAAGATAATACTTTTTTATAACATTGTAAACTCTGTACTACTTAAGGATGAAGGTGGCTTTCATTTTAGTTCTTTGTCTGAGTCAGGCGTTCGGGGGTCCCATTAGTTGGACATCAAGACCTATTAGTGATTCTGTGGTTGTAAGCGATGCAAAACCACTCGTTCAATCGATACTGCGGCTGGTAAATTCTTTATTGGATACGGCTGCCAGAAAGGTAAGTTAACAGGTTCATCCAGTTGTCTGTTACTAGGAATGAAGTCAAAGGTCGATTTTACATCCGCGTTACCTTCCCCATCCCCCAGTAATTTTTACTACTAGTTTAATGCGTTTATTCCGTTGTTTATTCTCTGTGTGGGCTTGTGACTGCCCGCTGTTGGTAATTTTCTTTCGTGTTTTGTTGAGTTAAGTGGATCTTTTCTATAGCATTATTAACGTTGTTGGGGAAGGGGGGTTGGGGGTGGGGTGGGGAGGGGGGACGGTTGTTTTGGTTTTCTTCTGTTCGTGGCTTGCGTGCTGTCTTGTTTTTTTTTTTTTTTTTTTGTTTTTTTTTTGCTTGTTGTCATTGATATGCTCTTCCTGGACATTTATACTATTTGTGAGATAATTGGAACTCTTTAGCTTATGGTGAATGTAGTAGAAATTGAACGTGGACCCAGTTACAAGGTCTCCGGAGATGTAAGCGTCCCCATATATTGTCATGTGTGCCATGCTGTCTCTGATCGGTGTCATGTAAAATCAAATGTAGGAAAGCCGACATTCATATACAGAAATATGACTTTTGCGGCCATGAACCATTTCCCCGTACTTCAACTCAGTGCAAATTATACAGACAACCCTCTTTATACCAACACTCCATACAACGACAAATTCGTTATAATGACTATTTGATTGTCACGAAACCTTCGCTTAAGAGGTAACACTTCATCAGAAATAATACTTTAAAGAAACATATGTTTTGAATACTTGTTAGAATCGCCTCACTGAGGCGATTCTAACAAATGCCCAAACCATATGTTGTATGAGTAAATAAGAACAAAACAGAACCTTTCTTACATATTAATCTGCTCATTATTCTCTACAACAGCAAATTCATTTTAATGGCAAAGTCTTTGGGAACAAATGCTGTCGTCGTGACGAGGGGTGACTGTATTTATTATTTCCTTTAGAATCATTCAGCCAATTCCGGATACTTTGAAAATCGAATACCGCTTAA